>CM061268.1:14990000-16190000 GCA_030848825.1 Tadarida brasiliensis | reverse complement strand
CCGTCCTTCCCGGCTGTGGTGGATGCTCTCTGCCCCCCGGACATTTATGATTCAATGAGTCTGGGGACCGGGGGAGGCTGTCATTTAGGATCCCATTGCATCCAAGGCAGATTGCCTGATACCGTTAACCCTCAAGGCGCCGCCCCCAGGAGCCTAATTAGATTGTATCCCCCACTCAGCTGTGTCCACGTCCCTGTGTTCCTGCCATTGCCAGGCACTCCAGGATTTAGGGCCAAGTGCTTGTTTATCAGACCGTCTGTCTCGGGGATGAGGCCCAGCAGGCACAGCCAGAGAGTGAATAAGTCCTCCCCCTCAGCTCTGAACCTGCTGGCAAGAACCACTGTTATTCTGACCAGCCTGCCCCCACCCTGATGGAGGAAGACATGGGTGTTCGCTCAGGCAAGCCTGGCTGTCGCTCCTGGCTCTGAGACCTTTCTAGCCCGTTGGAGATTTAGTTTCCTCGTCTGTAAAAGGGAACGATGATCATATCTATTTCGCAGAGCCTTTTGGAGGATCAAGGAAGATGACCGCCATGGCACAGTGCATTATCACTGGGGCCCAATGAATGCTGGTCCTGCCCTGTCCTCCCCGCATGGGCCTCCCAGCTCCCAGGCTCCCCTACTGGGCAGCGCTTGTTCATCTCCCCCGCTGGGCATGCCCAGAGCGCTAGGTCAATGGGCTGCTCACACTTCTCTCCAGGTACCTGGTGATTGCTGCTCACTAGACTTGACGAGTCCTGGTCTCCGTGCCTTGGATCAAGCCCAGGGCTGGCACTGGTGGGCACAGGAAGGAGGGAACTGGGCGTGCAGCCCTACAGTGCTTTCCCCTGCTTCGGCTCCTCCACTTGTCCCAGTGGCCCTGGCAGTTAGACTGAGGACCCCAATGTCACAGAGGAGGAAACCGGCTCAGGAGCTGCGGAGGGTGGCCCAGGTCTCACAGCTGGTCATGGCAGAGCCCTTGCTGGTTGGAACCCAGGGTTTTGGAGGTGAGGCCACTCCACACCACAGCGCCCTCACTCGGCAGGGGCGCGTACAGGACATTTCTCACATTATTGTGGCCCAGACCTACTTTTGCTTCCTCTGATGGGGGCTTCTCCAATGCTCATGCCCACTTGCCTCCTTTTCTCTCTCTCCAGGAAGCATGCCCAGGGGCTGGGGGCAATGGAAGTAAGAGGAGTGATTGATGAACTGAGCTGTTCTTCTTAGTCAGAGAACCCCTCCTGGGCCCACTCTGTGCAGATGGGATGGAGGCGCCATCTGGGGCAGTGGGAGGAGCAAGACTGATAAAGCTGTCTGGCCCTGGTGGGGGCCTGCAGAGGAGGGCACTAAGGCGCGGCGTGACCTCCCCGGCTCTGCCCCTCTCTGGGCCTCAGGGCTCCCATCTGTCAAGGGATGGCAAGGGCCATCCTTCCGAGGCCTCTGGCTGACACGAGGGAGGATGCTAGCTGGCTCCCTGGGACTCTGCTCTTTGCTTGATTCGGGGCAGAGCAGCACTGGGTTGGAGATGTGGGGACCGAGGTGTAGCGCTAGCTCTTTCTGGTGTCCTCTCTGGTGCCACATCCACAGACTGGCGTTTTGACAGGAGCTCTGGTTTGGAGTCTAAAAACGTGGGCCAGAATCATGATCATGTCTTACTAGCCATGTGAATAAAGTCAGTCCAGTTAATTACATTCTCTAAGCCTCAGTTTCCTCATCTGTAAAATGAGATAATGCACCCACCTCCTAGGTGAGGATTAAATAAGAGAAATGCTTAGCGTAGTAAATGCTCGATACCATTAATTATTATTAGGTTCGGTTATCACAAAACTATAAAAATTCCTTTGAACGTGGGACCATTTAGGGGAAAGCTGCTTCTGTGCATGCAGAGTAGGCCGTGTGCCCGTGGTTCTCTCCCACGCTCACCTCCATTGGTAACCGGCGCCTGTGGTTTGAGCCTCGCTTACCTCCAGTCTGTGATGCTGGTAACAACAGCAGCCGCGGCCACTGTGCTCACGGGTTCCCCAGTGCTTTCATATCACATCACTTCCTTTTACGTGTTTCGTATCCTGAATTCCTACAACCACCTTTGGCTTCAAAAGTGAGAGTCCCCGTTTTCAGAGGAGAACCTAGCAACTCAGGGAGGATAGTGACTTTCTAACGGTCTCAAGGGAGCTGGCCAAGGCAGGTGCCGTCCAGGCTGTGCAGAAGCAGCGGGGATGGAGTGAGCACGGACTGGCGTGGATGGGAAGAAGGCGTCTGAGCTGGCACCTGAGACCCCGAAATCCTCCCCGTCCTCCCCATGGGGATGCCCGCCGCAGCCCAAGCTCCCCGGGCCTCAGGTTTTGCCTGGAACGTGTTCTCGAGCCTAGTGTTTGGGCAGGACCTGGCCGTGGACTTCGCCACAGTGTGGTGGAACAGGCTTTCCATCTGGGCCCCGTTGGGCCAGGCTTCACCTCCACTGCTGGGAGCTGATTCTCTGAGGGACTCTTCTGGCAAATCCTTTTGCAAAGCTACGGAACCCTTTCCAACCCCAGATTTCTCTCTCCTGGGAGATGGGGTTCCTGGGGAGGGGGTTTGATGAATAGGGCCCTGCTGGCACCCTCTGCTGAGGCGTCACTGCAGATGCCCAGGTAGCATCCGGGCAGCCGGGCCACCCATGCCCTTGTCTCCTCCCAGTTCAGCAGCCACACACAGCCTGGCAGCGTAGCTGTAGCCCAGCTAGAAACTGCAAGTTGTTTGAGGATGTGGTTCCCACACAGCCCCGGCAGGGGCACCCAGAGCTGCCATCTGGGCAGAAGGCGGGCACCCCATGCAGGCCTCTGCGAGGGGCCCAGGTGCTGAGGGCTTTTCATTAGCCCTAATGGGCCCAGATTAGCGAGGCACTTGCCCTGAGTGTCTGTCCGGAGGGCGGGTTTTCATAAACAGCTTCTTGAACGTGGCTGTTCCTTAATGACTTCCTATAGTAATTGAATATTTTCTCTTACAGGACAAGCTGGGCTAATAAAAGAAATATACAGCAGCCCCTCTGACTAGGAGACTCTGTCCTGCTGACGCCTGAAGAACTGCCCAGGTGACAAGTCAGCAGCTGCCTCCTCATTACTCTGGGCCCCTCTGTCCCACCCCCTGACAGGCAGCCTCTCCCCCTCGATCCTTCCTGTCTGCCTCTTCCCGTCACTTCTTGTTGTCTGTCTCTCTTTCCCTGTCTTTCTCCATCTGTCTCTCTTTCTGACTTGTCTTTGTCTATTTCTCTGATTTGCTGACTCTCTATTGCCCTCTGTCTCTATTTTCTATTTTCCCACCATTCATTCATTCATTCATTCATTCATTCACTCGTTCATTCATTCGGACATATTAATTGGGGACCCAGCATGTGCCAGGCGCTGCTCTGGACATTGGGAACATGGCAGTAGAGAAACAGGTCCATACCTTTATGAAGCATCCCTTCTAACAGCGGAGGATGTGTGCTACCAAAATAAAGACGGAAAACATCGAGTCTGTAGCGTGTCCACGGGCACTGGCCTGGCCTCAGGAAACAGGGCTCTAGGTTCAGGTCCCCACTAACTGGCTTTGTAGCTTGGCCAGACCCCTTTTCCCTTTCTCAGCCTCAGTTTTCTCATTTCCAAAGGGAGGGTGTTGGGCCAGATCAGTGCTGCCCTGACTTTTTATGACCAGGAACTTCTTTCATTGAAATGCAGGTGACATAAGTTATACAAGGGCTGGGCTCAAAATCAGCATCTACACAAACAGTAGTGTCAAATAAAAACTTCCCTTAAATGCCCGTAAAGCTCTTAAACACCTGCTTTTGTTATACAAGAAACCATCGGTTGCATCTGGTGGAGGAACCCTCCACTTGGCCAGGTGCAGGGGCGCTGAGACAGGTACAGGAGCCTCGAGACCATGAGACCCACAGCGGCAGGTCCAGGCCTCCCACCCATGCTCACCCTGGGGCAGACCCCGGAACACAGCACCCAAACCACTCTCCCGCTCCTTTCCCTGTGCACGTGGGGGGTTGAATTCACGTGAAGTCAAGTTCGCCTGCGATGCTGACTCCTGCATTTCATCCCTCTGAGCCCCAAGATTTAAAGGATTTGATCTACCAAGCAGCGCTGCCTTTACTAAGTCATTTATTAGGCATATGTTAACGTTTCTCCTTGGTTGTTGTACTGCAAAGTCACACATACCTGGTGGCCAGAGCTTCTGAATAACCCGAGGAACGGGCCCCCACCCTGGGGTGGTTTACTTGCTCTAAAACCCAAGACATTTGCCTGGCCCGGTGAGGGGATGATTTCTGAGATGTTATTTGTTATCTTAAAATAGCTTTAAGATATGGTTTGTCTCAGGGAACCCGGTTTGAGAACCACGGCACACACTCATTCTCCCTGCTCAGAAACCCTCCAGGGCAGAGTCCTCACCTCCCCCGACACAGAAAACGAGAGCGCGTGTAGTTGGTCAGCTCTGCGAGGGCAGGAGGAGGACCGCCCTGTGGCTGGGCCGCGGGGAGGAAAGAAGGGACAGAGCCACCGTGTGTCAGGCGTGGCTTGAGGAGCTCTCCGTATATTATCATTTACTCCTCAGTCCGTGCAATTTGCCGAGGAGGTCAGCATGCCTGGCCCCATTCTACAGACATAAAAGCAAAGGCCCGGAGAGGTTATGTCCTAGGAGCGGGGAGAGCCAGGTCTAGTCTGACCCTGCAGTCCCCACCCACACTGATTCTCTCCCCTCGGGGTTCCTGTGGGCTCCCCGGAATAGGGAAATCTCAGTGGGCCTTCCGACCCTGGACCCAGAGAGGGCTTGCTATTTCCATGTAGCGGAGGCCCCCAGTCTCCTTCATAAGTGCCTTTTGGACATCTTTTTGAGAAACGGCTAAGCCCTTGGACCTCATGGTCTCAAGTGTCTTCTCAGCCCACCTTCCAGAGATTGTCTATGTTCCCACTCTCCTTAGAGCTAAATTAGGGAACTGTGTGGTGCTGCTAATTTCCCAGAGGCTCCGTGGGTGGGTGGAACTAAGAGCCAGATCCGGGTAGGGATTGGAGAGTCCATGTGTCTGTCAATCTTGTCTGGCCAATTGGCTGTAGAGGTGTGTCCCCATGATCGGAAGCCCCTTGCCGGGAGTGGAGCAGGGAGGCATTGGTCTTTTGACCAGCCTGGCGGTGGATACTGACCCGGAAGGCTGTTTCCCTGGACAGTGGGAAACAAATTGGCATAGGAGGTGTGAAGACAGGCCTGAATTTTGGAGGATGAATGAATGGGGCAAGGAATTAGCATTCACTGAAAATGGTGATTAAGAGTTGTGGCTCCAGATTAAGACACACCTGGGTTCAAATCCTGCCTTAGGCACTTCCATGCTGTGTGATCTCAGATAAGTGATTCCACCTCTCTGAGCTCAATCTCTCACCTGCAAAATGGAGATGACATTACCTGTATCCTGGAGCTTTATGAGGAAGGAGATTGTGCATGTTTCTTGGCACATAGGAAGAACTCAAGGTATGCCAGCTGTTACTAGCTGTTGCTATTATTAGCTACCAAGCCCTGTGCCAAGCCCTGTGCTCGGTATTTTCCATGCATTATCAAGAAGGCATTGTTTTTATATTAATTCTAAAGACAAGAAAACTCAGTTGCATGCAGTTGGGAACTTGCCCCAGGCTACCCACTAAGCCTGCCAGATCTGGGTGTGGTCCACTGTCCGGCATGATGCCCTCTTTCTGGTCACTCAGACTGCCCTGGAGCTGGAACCCAGGTCTCCGTATCGCCATCCACCTTCCAGCTGACATCATCTGTTTTTCTACCTGCCTCACTTTTGAGGTTGCCAAAGGCTCTTCCCAGGAGACACGTGTCTTTTTATTGCATTTGTCTGGGAGCTCAGCTCTCCACAAGCCACCCGTTCAGTGTAATCTCTAATGAATGTGGGACAATAAATTCAGGTAGGCCGTTTATGAGCTGCCATATTTATTATGCCCCTTAATTGCTAAATTGCTAGAGCCCACTGAAAACTGGGTCCTACGCTGGAGTGCAGCTTGGCCTGGGTGGGCAGAGGGGAGGGACTCCAGAACCTGGCCTCCAGCAGACTTCTCAGCATCCCCCTGGGGCAGACCCGTCTGTCCTCCAAAGGCCCGTCCAAACCTGAGCCTGACAGAGGAAGAGCCTGGGCTTGGGGATGAAGGTCAAGATGTTTAACACCTGGTGGACACTAGCATGGGCCAGTCAGAAGAGATGCTACCGACAGCAGGCCAGCCAGACCCCTCCATTCCCACTGACCTCCAGGAAGACAGGGCCTGGAACAAGCGCAAGGCTGGGTCCTCCTTGTCCCACCCATCTCCTCTCCAGGGCTGTCATGAAGAAAGCATGAAAACATTCAATAGTGAATATGAACGTGTCTTGTGCACCTTGCGGTCTGACTTGTGGTAGCAGATGCTTCTCCCGGAGATGGGGAAGGGCTGCCTCTCATTAGCTTCAAGCCCCAGCGCCTGGTTTCCAGTTGGTGTTGGCCGAATAGAATTGTATTTAGTGACTTGCTCCCTGGGCACTCTTTCAGGGAGGGACAGGGAAGGCTCCTGGGGGAGGTGGGGTGCTGGAGGTAGAATGCTGGAAGCAGTCAGGGCATGGGGAGGGGCTGGCCCCAGGGGCAGGTCTTGGACCCCCAGCTAGGTGCCCTCACCTCTTTTCCCTGCAGCACCCCCCCCCCACTGGGCAGTCCTGCAGGCTGGAGGGCGTACATGGTGTGGGAAGGGTGTCAGGCCTGGGTTCTGATCCTCACTCCCAACCTTGGCAAGTCTCTCAAGGGTTTGAGCCTCAGTTGCTCATCTACCAAATGGAAGGCTCACCTCAGCAATCGAGTGATATCATCACGTAGCATCGATGAGTCCCAGCCACGTGCTGGGTGTCATGCCAAGCTTGTTACTCCATTATTTCAGTTCAGCCTCACAACAGTGCTTGGGAGGAAGCTTCTGTTTTTAATCTCCATTTTCAAGTTGGAGAGAGCAGGATCCAGGGAAGTAAAGTAACTGGACCAAGGCCACACAGCAAATGAATGGTAGACAGGAGTTAACTGAGGCATGCTTGTTCCCAGGTTCTTACTCCTAACTCTGGCCCCACGGGACAAAGTGCCTTCCTTGGGAGAGGAAGTTGTTACCAGCTTCCCTCGTCCCCCTTCCACTACAAGGGCAGGCTGGCAGCTGGCCCCCTACCCCGCCGTGGGGGAGAGGGGAGCAGGGTTTTTCTGGGTGGGGTCCCCCAGAGGGAGAACTGAGGAACCTTGCTGTTTTGTAGGTGGAGCACCATGGAAGGCGACTGTCTGAGCTGCATGAAGTACCTGATGTTTGTTTTCAATTTCTTCATATTTGTAAGTATTCCTGGAACCTGCCTGGGGTCTCCTTAGGCCTCTGCTGAGTGGGCAGAACCGACTGCTGCTTGGAAATAGTCACGGTGGGCTGAGTCCCAGGGGTGGGACAGGGGCCAGTGGAAGAAGCAGATGTACCTGCCCAGCCAGGATTTCCCAGGTGGGAGGTCCCAGCAGTGCCCACCCCACTCCAAAGAGCCCACCGCCTAGGAGACACGTTTTGCACGGACCCGGAATGGTCCAGCTTCTCTGACAAAGGGCCTCGATCCTGTCTTGGGATCCGACCCCTGGTGGGGATTGGGGGAAAGGAGGTGAAGGGGGTGATCAGAGGGCAGCAGAGGGAGCCCCACTCAGCCCTGCCCCCTGGAGCTTAATAGACATCAGAGCTGGGGGGAACCTGATAGAATTAGAAACCTCTCTGGAACTGGGAGACCTGGATTCAAAACCACGCCTTGCGTCTTACCAGCTATGTGGTCTGAAACATACTTCACCTCTCTGAGCCTCAGTACCTTCATCCCTTCATTACCAACCTCAACAGGTTTTTTGGAAGATTAAGCAAGATTGAGTGCCTGCAATATGTCAGCACTCCATAGCTAAGCCCCACCCCCACCTATGGATTCCCCCCATTAGGGATGGAGCCCCGAGTGCTCAGGTGGCCAGCCCAGCGCCCTGCGGCACAGCCACCTGCTGGCCACCACCAGGGGCTCTGCTCGGGCTCCTGGCCTTTCCTGACCCCACCTGAACCTTTGACCTTAGTGCAGCCAAGACCTGGATGGATGAATAAACGTCCACTAATGTCCTCCAAGATAGGGTCACTATGGAAAAGAGGCCCCTTTCTGGTCAAAGCTCGCTCTGTCTGTCTCTCTCCATCTATTTTTTTTACATCTCAGCCACTGTCCTGGATTCCCTCCCTCACCCCATAGCTCTGAAGAGCAGGGAGCCCAACAGGCTTGAATGCAGACCCAAGTTCCAAGCTGGGTGACCTCGGGCAAAGCCCAGTGTCCCCCCTGAAGTGGGGCTGGTCACCCGGGCAGCTCAGTGCGTGCTCAGGCCCCCCCCCCCTTGCCGCAGACCTCAAACCTGCACCAGCCTCGAGTAGGGGAGCAGGCTGTACTGGAGGTTGGTCGGAGACCAATGACAGGACAAAATTGTAGCCTCTGTCGCTGGTGTCCCTGTTGCTTTTCCCTTGCCCTCTCCCCTCTGCCAGGCCCCTCAGGCCTCTCCACCCCACCCCTGTCACAACTGTGTGTAAAATGCCGTCTCCTGCCCCGCACTGTGCAGCTCTTCCCCGCGGCGTGCAGACCCCTCTCAGCCGAGCCAGAGCGCAGCAGTTTGCTCTCAGCTACCATCTGTCATTCCTCAGGTCCTCCCACCACACAGGGACTTCAAACCTTTACAGCCTTCAGAATCCAGCGATGCCAAACTGCCTCTCCGGCAACTGACCTGCTTCCAATTCTTGTGTGTGCCCAGGACAAATGGAGTAGATATTTATTGAAACCTGCTAAGTACATTCACATCCATTCTGTCCTTTCTTCCTCGGGGCCACCTTGGGAGGTGGGAGATGTTGTAACCACGAGAAAGCTAAAGTTCAGAGAGGTTAAGCCACTTACCCAAGGTCACACAGCTAATAATACCACAGCCCTTTCTCTGGTCTAAGCTGCCTCTCTCCAAAGGTGAACAAGGCATGGAGAGATGGGCCATGCAGATGAAGACATAAACACGGAGGCTTATGAGGTGCAGATTTGAGAGTGGGGAGCCCAACCTGACTGAGAGCTCCTGCTGGGGACAGAGCAGGCGGCTTTTGTCTGTTTTCCTGTCCCGGGCAGGCACAGTGTAGGTGTCGGGGCATGTTCATGGGGTTTGGTGAGTGTGCTTGGGGCTGGGGTCAGGGAGGCCAGGGTTCTGCCTCCAACTTGCTGTGTGACCTTCAGCAAGTCATTGGCCCCCTCTGGGGCTCTGGACAAGATGACCTCGTTATCCTGCAGCTCTGGCATTTGAGGAGAATTGTAAGGTAGCACACAAACTCCACATGACATGGTTCCCAGCAGGCCGAGGGGGCCTGGGTCGGAGACTGGGTCTAGATGTGCGTGCTGCTCTTAAGGTCAGAGCAGGGGGGAAGGCGCGAAGCGGTGCGAACCGCGCGGGACCGCAGCAGGTGGAGTTCCAGCAGCTCCAGGGCGCCCCGCCTCTGCCCGGGCCGCTCAGGGGGAGTGTGTGTGGAGTATCTAACCTCTAACCTCCGTTTCTGCCTGTTTCTCCCCCTCCCTCCTGACTGGACCTGCGAGCAGCTGGGTGGGGCCTGTCTGCTGGGCATCGGCACCTGGGTCATGGTGGACCCCACTGGCTTCCGAGAGATCGTGGCTGCCAACCCCTTGCTCATCACGGGTGTCTACATCCTCCTGGCCATGGGGGGCCTGCTTTTCCTGCTTGGCTTCCTCGGCTGCTGCGGGGCTGTCCGGGAGAACAAGTGTCTGCTGCTGTTTGTGAGTATACCATCCCCCACCTCACCCATGGGTGCCCCGAGGCGGGAGGTGGCCCTGTGCCTACGTCAGGGCCTCACACTGAGGTCTGAGCCCAGTAGGCTGTCCTCCTGGTGTGGGACGGCCACCAACCTTTCCCATCTGGACTTGCAGCCCCAGCCTCCGGAGCCTGCTCTTTGCGCGGGGCCCTCGCCTGCCGTGGGGGCAGGCTGCCCCGGCGTGAGAGCGGCCTTGGCCTCCAGGTCTGAACAGCCAGGCTTCCCCACGGCGCGGTCAACTGAGGGCATTGACCGTGATGCTTATCTACTTGCTTGCTTTTAATAACTCAACCATATAATTCCTTCCTTGGTAAAAGATCCCAGATAGCTATTGGATAAATCATTCACCTTCTGCATTTCCAGTTCTAAAATAGAAATGATATGATCTCTGAAGGTCCTTTACTTATTAAATAAATAGTCCTTGGACGCTGCTACGGGCCACATAGTTCACTAGGTGCTGGAGATGCATTAGGGGCCGAGAGTGGCTGTCCCCTCCCTCATGGCAAGCACGGGGGGTGCTGAGCCTGTGAGGATGGGCTGGGCAGCAGGCAGACCTAGTCTGGTGTGCCCTGCTCTGTCCTAGCTAATGTGATGACTCTCATCTGGTTTCTTCATCTCTCTGAGCCTGTGTCTCTGCTTGTCAAGCAAGGATCTGAGCAGCTCAGCTGTGGGTGGCAGCCAGAGGAGGTGAGGGGTAGATGCTGTTTTTCTGGTCTGTTGTGTTGCCATGAGCTGTGGTCCTTTGGGCTTCTGCTGACCTTCCTGGCCTTGGTGAAGGGTCTTCTTCCCCTGTGGGGTCCTGTGGGCCCCAAGGGCTACAAGAACTTGTGGGTTGAGCCCAGTCCTACTATGGGTTAAGTTAAAAACAGCCCTGCTTAGAGAAGTGTGCGTGTGGATGGGTGAGTGGGTGGATGGCGAGTAAAGCAACAGGAAGATCTGGGCCGGTCATCAGGAGGACTTCCTCGCTAGGCTCTGTCTGCTCCGGCCTGGGAGCCAGCACCCCGTGCGTTGGGAGGCAGAGATCTGGCGTTGTGCCTCCTCCCCAGATTAGGACACACTGTGTGGCCCCCACTGAGTCACAGTGAGACGCCCCACATCACAGGGAGAAAGTGAAATCAGCTGTGAAATGTGTGACAATGGAGCCTTGGGTCCCTTTGGCCTTCAGCCACATATACAAGGGAAACTTTTCATTGGCAGAGAAACAAAGAAAACTGTGGGCGCCCCCTGGTGGAAAGCTCTCTGCAGTGACAGACGGTGCAGGGGAAATCTGGGCTTGGGGAGCCCCAGAGGACTTTAAAAAGGAACTGGGTATGGGTCCCAGGACACACTGAACCACCGCTCCAGTCCCCCCACACCGCAGCCCCCAGGGCTCATCCACTGTTAATGGGCTCATCTCCGAAGCCAAGACAGGAAGCCAGGCTGGGCTCTGGGCTGGGGAGGCAGCGGGCTAAGTGGCTCCCTCTGAGCCTGCCAGCTGGACAGGACATCGCTCTCCTCAGTGTTTAGGAGGAGACCGAGGCCCAGGACGAGGCTTGCCCCAAGCCCCCAGAGAGGGAGTTAAGTCATGGCCGTGGCTGGGTTCAGCCCACCGAACCTCAAAGCAGCTGCCCCTTCCTTCCCACCCTTCCCTTTTCCTCCCTTTCCCTCTCTTTTGTCTCTCTAGTCTCATCTCTCTGTTGCTCCGCTTCCTTTCTCGCTCTTCCTCTCTCTATCTCTCTGTCTCTGCCTTTTTCTTCATCTCTTGGTTTTGTTCCTGCTGCCTTATCCCTCTCCAGTGTACTCCTCGCCTGTCCTGTTCCCTGCCTCTTTCTCTTTACTTCCCCTGTGTCCCCTCCCCTCCCCTGTCCTCTCCTCTCCTCTTCTCCCCTCCCCTTTCTGATGCCCAGCTGAGGTCACAGTGCAGGTCAAAGGCAGGGGACCCTTGGGTCCAGGTCTCCTGTCTCTCAGACCAGGGCTGGTCCACGGGCTTCTATCCTGGCGTGGACTCAATGGGTCAAAAACTCAGCTGAAATTATGTGTAAAGTGTTATGTCAGGGCCTGCGAGCGTGTGCCTGTATGCGTGCTGTGTATGTGTGTGTGTGTGTGTGTGTTGTGTGCTCATGTGTGTTCTGGGGAGAGACACCACAGCTCCTGGAAGGTTTTCAAAGACTCATGACCTAAGAAATAAGAACCACTTTCTCTTCTAACCTGGACCTGGCCGTGTGGGGGTCCCAGCTGAAGAGGGGCACCGCGTTTCCCCCCTGGTAGATGCTGGGGTCCTCAGGGAAGCCTGAGACTGCTTCTCGGCCTGCAGGAGGGAAGGAAGACTTGAGAGGAGCCCAGAAGGAGCACGTTAGCCTCCAGAGCCCTGGGGCCTGGGGATGGAGGTTCACTGAGCATCCCCTCCCCCTTTCTCTGAGGCTAAACCCCACGGGGTCCCAGTGCCCAGGGACAGCGAGCCCAATGACCACATCGCCTAATGATCAATTTTTCTAAAGATACAGTATTCAGACACTCCTATTGATCAATTTTACAGCGTTTTCACATAGCATAGGTCAGTTTCAGTCTCTTATTGACACTTTGTGGCATCCCTTTTTCCTGGTTGCTTACCTCTGAGTAGGTCAAGGAATTTTTTTGGCTCATTTACTTATTTATTTTTAAATATTTTTTTAATGCTTTTTTAGAGAGAGAGGAAGGGAGAGAGAGATAGAAACACCGATGTGAGAGACAAACATGGATTGGCTGCCTCCTGCCCGCCCCCTTCTGGGGATCGAGCCCGTAACCGGGCATGTGCCCTGACCGGGAATCGAACCGGGACCTCTCAGTCCATGGGACGATGCTCAGTCCACTGAGCCACACCAGCCGGGCTTGACCCATTTATTTGACTCAAAATTTTAAAAACATTTGGTAACAAAGGCATGCTACATTGGAAAAGAGAACTGCAAAAAGAGATGAGTGTATTTAAAAGAGATAAATGAGCTGAATGGCACATGAAGTATGTAAATTTGGTAAATATTTATTAGAAATGAGAACTGAAAGCAGACGTGCCTGTAGGCAGATGGGTTAGAAGAGTCTGGAAATGCTCACTAGTAGGCAAAATAGCAGTTTCCGCTCCTTTGTTAGTTTTCCCATCCTATGCAAAGTGTTGAAGATTTGATTCTCGGGCAAATGTGTCCGCGGGCAGATGGATTGAGGTTAGATGAACCCAAGGCGAACAAACCCTGGGAAAGACCCCGATTAGGGGAAGCCCCAGGAAGTAGCCAGACAAGCCCTGTGGCTGGACCCAGGGGGATCCCCTCCAAATGACCAGTGGTGACCCTGTCAAGCAGGAGGAAGTCATTTCAGGCTGGAGAAGGCAAGCTGGCCAAAGTAGCAGTGTTATGATGTTGGCACAGCCTGGCACTGTCCTTCAGGTGGCTCACTCATACACTCGCAGGTCACCCCTTGGTGCCCATGCTTGGGGAACCCCTGCTCCAGGCGGGGACAATGGCAGGCAGGTCTGCAGACCCCTTGCTCTGGGGAGACCCCATTTCCCTGTCAATCACTTACCAGGTTCATTCTTTAATTTCATCTCATGAATTTCATTTCTTGAATTAGGAAACTCTGCTCAATGTAAACTCCATGAGGATGGAGACTATATCTGCCTTGTGTATTGGTTTGCCATTACCTGGCACAGTGCCTGGCACAGAGTAGGTGCTCAGCGAACAGCCCTGGAATGAAGGAACGGAGAGAAGGCTGTCAGAAATGTGGGTAACAGCATGGGCTCTGGGTCAGAAAAGCCTGGCTCTGATCCCTGCTCTGCACTTCCAGGTTGTGTGACCTGGGGCTGGTTACTTAACCTCTCTGAACCTCTGGTTCCTTCTACATAAAGTGAAGATTATACTACCTCCTTCCCACACCTTGCTTTGCTCTGCTCCTGGCACATGTAGACACCTGATAAGTGGAAACTAAAGGGACTGGTGTTGTCCACAAGGGACCCTGCAGGCCACTGGAAAGTCTTAAGACCTGGAGGCGCTCGTGGGCCCAGGATAACTTGGTGTTCAGAAGCCGTGTTCTGGAATCAGAGTTCCCATGTTTATCCCAGGTGTGCCGCCGACCTGCTGTGCCCTGCTACCCTCTCAGGGTCTCAGTTTCCCCATCAGTAAAATGAGGGCGTTGGTGACACCAGCAGCAGCTTCTCCAGGCTGCGGAGAGGGTTCCATGAAATGACCCGTGTGCGATCCGCAGTGCCTAGTAAGCGCTCTGTGGACGGTAGCTGTCATTGTTTCCCGGAGCTCACCCATGCCGGTGCTTGTCTTCAGGAAGGCCATGCTTCCCCTCGGTGCAGAGCCACCGTGAGCAGCAGGGCTTCGCTGTGCTGTCACCTGGGTGTCGCACACACTCCCGGAGCGATGAGCACGCGGCATGCACGAGGCTGGAGCTCGGCCTCGTCCATAGTTTATATCCGTCTGAGCCGGGCGAGCGACGGTGAGAGCCGCTGAGCCACGTCACCGCGGATGGACACCATTTCTGGAGCCACTCTCGGCCACCCTGAGGCCTGCCAGCAGCGCCACCCAGAGGGCACCGGGCAGGGAGGGCGCCCGTGGAGGCCGCGTGAAACAACCGGATGGCCATCCATCACCAGCCAAATGGACGTGCCAGGAGCCCTGCCAGGGGCCTCCCTCCCTGCCGGGGAAGAGAGGCACAGAGTGGAGAACGCATCACTCGGCCCGCGCGTGAGGGCCAGCCCGCGTGTGGGGGAAGGGCGAGGGGGCGTTGGGGTGGACTGCAGTGTTGTGGCCAGGGCGCAGGAGGCCTCTGTCACAGTCCCCTCTGGCTGAGGAACTCTGCCCCACCCTGAGCTCAGCCCACGGTCACCCCGCACAGCCGACCCCAGTAAGGTGAGGAGCTGGTGAAGACGAACGCTTTGAGCTGCCCACGTCGGGAGCAGTCATCCCCGCCCCGCTTCGTCCTGCACAGGACGGCACTGTGCCGGCTGCTCCGAGCGGGGCTGCTTCTTTAGTCTGGACGTTTAAGAGAGAAACCGCACCGTGTGGCAGGTCTAGGAGATGTTCTCATGCCATGTCCTGAGCGGGTCATTTTGAAATCCATCCCGAGAGTCTCCGCAGGGCGGTGTGGAGCCCAGGAGGAGCCTCGGGACCTCCGCTGGGCAGCCGCCGTTCAAGCTGGAAAGGCAGGAGGGAGCATGACTGGGGTCTTCCTGGGATGAGGGTGAAGTGACAGAAAGCTGCCTCTGACTGGGAGGAACACGATCCAGGAGAGACTCCAAGGACGGTGGTGTCAACGGCTGGCTTCCGGTCCCGTCTGTGCCTGGAAGAGCCTCGGCCACAAGCTTGGCTCCGCCTCTCGTAGGACATACATCCCTTACTTTATTGTCCCCCCACGTGACCCCAGAAGTGGATGTTACACCCTCACTTTACTGATGAGGAAACTGAGGCTGGAAGGGATTTGAATGATTGTCTCAAGTCGCATAAAGCAAGGCAAGGCGGGCAGAGGTGTCTGACCCTCAGCCCCGGACCCTTGGCTTCCCTCTAGCCTGGGCACATGCGTGTGGCCCGGTGGCTCTGGGGACTGTGATCCAAGGGAGCAGGCCTCGGGGCAGCTGCCGAGGTGGCTAGGAGGGTGTGTGCGCCGGGGACTCAGTCCTCTGCTGGTGGTCTCAGGCGGGGTGACATTCTGGGATTGTCACAGACTGTGCGTGCCAAAGGCACCAGCAGTGCTAAATAATGCAGGCATAGCCATTTCCTCTTTCTTCTGCTAACAGCTCTGAGCCCAAAACAGTGCCCATGACGACCAGGGCCTGAGCTAAGGTGGACAGCAGGTCATGATGGCGAGTCGGTCACTCCTGGCTTCATTCATTCATCAGAGAGCCATGAACCAATGTCCGTGCTGTCCAGGCATGGGGAAAGCATGCTAAGTGACAGCCCCTGTGCTTAATTAGGGACCCAGTGGGGACAGCAGCTGTGGTAAGGACACCTTTGTGGGGCACTGTGATGTGGGGGAGTCAGGAAAGGCTTGTCAACAGGAGAGTGGCTGGGCTAAACCCGGTCTGGAAACGGAGGGGCTGGTGGGTGAGGGGGCCCCTGGCAGAGGGGGCCCAAGACAAGAGGCCTCATGGTTGCCTTGGGAGCGTCAGGAAATGCAGTGAGGGGAGCAGAGCGGTTCTGTTAGAGTTTAAACTCCTAGCCCCCGGGTTTTCACATTTTGATAGACACAGCACCTTCCCTCAGTCTAGCGCCTTCACTGCAGCCAAAGATCGAGGTCACCTCCCCACTTCCCGTGGGAATGAGGCCGCAGCAGGGGGTAGCCCGGCTGGTGGGTGGGGAAGCCAGGAGTCCCGCCTCCGGGACAGTCACCTTCATCTCCTTCCCGGTCTGCCAGGTGCGGCTGTGCAGACCGAACGCTGTGCACGGGGCCTCGGCTAAGGGGTGCCGTTGGCACAGAAGGCTGTCTGCTTGTTTACTTTTCCCATATTTGCATTACAACCGTGTTGACTCCAAAGATGGTTGTCGGTGTGTTCATTATGAGAAATGTCTGGATAACGGCAGTGAAGTTCCTTGTTTCACAAACCCGTGCATCGCGTCAATCGTGTAACAGGTGGAGGGGGCTTCGGGAGCGGGGTCCCCTTGCCGCCCGCCCTCAGGGCTCACGAGCCTGCCCTTGCTCTTTGCAGTTCTTCCTGTTCATCCTGATCATCTTCTTGGCGGAGCTCTCGGCGGCCATCCTGGCCTTTATCTTCAGGGAAAATGTACGTACCGGGCCCCGTGCACCCTGGCTCCCCGCTGCCAGCGAGGGATCGGTGGCCATCACGGCCAGCCTGTCCCACCCTCAGAGGGAGAGTCAGCAGCCTCTCATCCAGCACTTTCAGCCCAAATTATGACCCAGCGAGTCTCTTCCGTATGAGGGCTTTTCCAGAAGGTTAGCGTCCCTTCAGCGTCTTGCTCTTCCAGAAACACCTAGTACAATCACACACCTGACTCTGGAAGCGTCCACTCCACACCTTGCCAGGCGATGGCACAGCACTAGTCATGGGCGGTCTGGGGATTGGCAGGGAGGCTGTCCCCTGAGCCCTGGAACGTGTGACTGCAGGAGAACGGGGCACGGCACTGTCAGCTGAGGCCCTGGCCAGTGTCCAGTTTGGGCCACCTGCCCCTCAGGCCATCTTCTTCCAGGGGCTCCAACCACCTGGGCACCAGCTCCCTCCTGAGTCTCAGGAGCCAGGCACCAACCACAGGTGGCCTGGGAGCAAAGGGAAGCGGGGAGGACAGGGAGGGAGCAGGAGACACAAGCTGGCCCTGGTGGTGAGCAGGGGAGCTGTCGCCCAGAAGGGAGCGGTGGGCAGCAGCCTGTGTGCCGAGAACGGTGCCTAGAGGGTCGGTCTCTGCTGGCACCACCCAGGGGCCCACCCTCTCAGGGGGGTTAGACCTCTGAGGGAAGGAGTAGCTCCCAGGGACATCTCTGGAAACGACGTACAAAGACTACCTGCTCCCTACCGTGGTTTCTTCAGGGCCTGGCACCCAGGGCATCTGCCAGCTCTGTCCGAGGAACAGCTCGGTGTGGAGGGACAGCCCCCACCCTGTGTTAGCCCCCCCAAGAAGAGCTGCAGGCAGATTGAGGCTGCCAGCGTGCCCTGGCCTCCCGTTGCTGAGGGGCGTGTGAAGACTTTTCACGTGAGCAACCCCATGATTTGGGGGAGGCCACAGGCCTTGAGGTAGGGTTAAGAGACTGCCCCAAGCTTAGGAGAATGCCAGGAGCCTGGCACCAGGCCCTGAGGCCTTCCCTCCCTTCCCCCGAAGCTGACCGATGGAGAGCCAGGGAGGGGCGGGGCAGCACCAAGCTGCGGGGGTCTCAGCTCACCTTCTCCCTCTGCCCCCAGCTCACACGTGAATTCTTTACCAAGGAGCTCACCAAGCATTATCAGGGTGACAACGACACAGACGTCTTCTCCGCCACCTGGAACTCGGTCATGATCACAGTGAGTGACACCCCTACACACCCAGGAATGCTATGAGCTCTCAGAGCCGTGATTCCCAGTGTTGCGAATGTCTGGCCTCCAGAGACCCCTCTGCTCATGTGCTGGTAGTAGACCAGGGCACTGGGCCCCCAGCTCAGACCCACCTCGGAATCGCAACCACACAGTGTCCCCAGCAACGAGTGCCCCTCGGCCACCGTCCGCACTCCAGGTGAAACCTGTTTGCCATCCCCGACTTGAATCCTCAAGTAGTTGTCCTCATCGCTGATGACAGTAACCATAGCAACTGTGCATTGAGTGCTGACTCAGTGCCGGTGAGGCAGGAATTGCTACCACTCCCCCGTTTTACAGATGGGGACACTGGAGGCTCAGAGAAGACGAGTGGCTTTGCCAGGGTCACACAGGTGGAGCGGGCGGAGCCAGCCCACACCTGGGTCTCGACTCCGTTCCGTCACGCTTCCTCTGTGCCCTTTGGAGAGGCTGCCCGTCCCCTCTGCCCCGCAGGGCCAGCTCCCCGCAGACCCTTCCCTTTGCTCTCCTAGTTCGGTTGCTGTGGGGTCAACGGGCCCGAAGACTTCAAGTTTGCATCCGTTTTTCGACTCCTGACTTTGGATAGCGACGAGGTACCCGAGGCCTGCTGCCGGAGAGAACCCCAGACGCGGGACGGGGTGCTGCTGAGCAGGGAGGAATGCCTCCTGGGAAGGGACCCGTTCTTGAACAAGCAGGTACAGGCCCTGCTCCCCCAGCAGGCGCACGTGGGTGGCAGTGCTGTCCCCGAGGGTCTGAGGGCACTCCAGGGTCCCACGGGACTGCTGGCCACAGTGTGGGACCCAATGGAGGCTAATGAAGCTCCATCCCGGCTCCTGAGATCCAGCCCAAGGGGGGAGGGTGAGCGGAGATGGCTCAGTGACGGCACAGGCCGGAGGGGTGGCATTGTGGCTGGGGCTAAAAGGTGAGTAGGGGTCCCAGTGTTCCGGACAGAGCCCTCCTTGAGCCTCTTGTACTGTGGGTGGGGAACCAGGACTAAAATCACACGGCGGGGGCCCCTCCCCGGCCACGCGCTCTATTTTGGAGGAAGCTCACATTTGCCATGTGGGGAACAAGGGAACGAAGTCGAGGAAGCTGCTAGACTTCTTTGCTTCTAGGACTTCATCTCAGTCTCAGAAGAATCCCTTTCCCTTCCCGTGTGACACAAGGTCCCCCACCCTTCAGTGTGTGTGTGAGGCCAGGGGGAGGGGGGAAGGAGGGTGGACTGAGCCCGGACCCCTGGCCTCTCACTGCATTAGGCCTTTAATGCGACTCTCATGGGAGAGCTCCAGATGCAAGGGACGTCGCGGGGGACGGGAGCCTAGGCCTCTGTTCCTCGTGGTCTAGTTAGAGGAAGCAGATGATAAAACAAGCAGCAAACAAACCCAAAGTGGTCATTTCACGTGGCAACAATTACTACGAAGGAAGTGAGACCAGATGATGGGGTAGAGGGCTCAAGGCAGGCTTCTCAGAGTCCCAGGGGACGGAACAGTTGAGCTGAGCCTGACACTGGCCATCTGGCGAGTCTCTCTCCAGCCTCAGCTGGGTCTCACACACTCAGCACCGCCATTCCCTGAACCTGCTCGTGTCATGTCAAAGGGTACCCAAGGCCCCAAGAGTCAAGTTCTTCTGCCCCTCACAGTCCTGCCCTCCTGCACTGAGGCAGAGAGATGAGGGCCCTGGGATCAGGCAGCTGCAGACTTGGGGAGGGTGGGCCACCCTAGGGGTGGCATTTCTGCTCCGAGGATAGGCTGCAGGACATGGGGGCATTTCCATACTGTGATGTCAGCCTGGCCTGGGCTGTTAACCACTCTGTCACCTTGGCCAGGATACAGTCTCTGGACCTCAGATCCCTCCATTCACTCCTTCCTCCTTGGAAAGAGGGGCTTTATAAGACCCCATGACCACCAGGTAAAGGCTGCCCTTCCCAGCCTCCCTTGCAGCTAGGCCACGTGACCAACTTGGAGCCAAAGGGAGGAAAGCAGACGTGATTTGTGCAACTGGGTCACATCCGTAAGAGAAAGCAGGTGCTCACCCCCTTCCCTCTGGCTGGAATGCAGCTGTGGTGACAGTCAGCTCTGACCTTGCAGAGGAGGGTGGCCCCCTAGGGTGTCAGAGTATCAGGAGAGAAGGAGCCTGGGCTGCGGACAGCTCCGTGGAGCAGAGCCACCACCACACTCGAGAGAAAGACAAACGAACTTCTAAGTTGTTCCAGAAGCCTCTGTTAGGAGTGGCTGAGGCGCGCAGCCAAACCTGTACCCTCAGCCACTTGTAAAGTGT
This sequence comes from Tadarida brasiliensis, assembly GCA_030848825.1. Classification (NCBI taxonomy): domain Eukaryota; kingdom Metazoa; phylum Chordata; class Mammalia; order Chiroptera; family Molossidae; genus Tadarida; species Tadarida brasiliensis. Next base: position 16,169,910 of record CM061268.1, on the reverse strand, counting down.
TCTGGGAGGCTCTTCACGGCCCTGGTCCTTCAGGGCTTCATCCTGACATGCTTCCCATTTGTGACTCAAACTCTGTGGTGATGCTCCTTCCATCTCTGGCCATGGCTCTGATGTCTCACAGAGAGGAGGCCCCAGCGCAGCTGTTTGAGTTCTTCAGGATGACTCTTCCTCTGTTCCTTCTGAGAATTACTGAGATTGACTTCTGGGACTCCTTTGCTGAGACACTCACGTCCCTCCTGAGCATCCTTCCTTTTTAAAAGTCTCTGTCGAGGGACTCTCTATTTGTTTTTTTCTCTAAAACCGAATTCCCTAAAGCCCAGGATGCATTTCTGACTTGGCCTGATCTCTGCATCATAGGCCAGCAACACTTTTGATTGCAAGTAACTGAAATCCCTACTAAAGGGGCTTAAGAACATGCCTTTGTGTTTCACACGTGGCAAGAATTCTGGAAGACTGGCCTCTCACATTGTATCAGTGGCTCTGTCAGGTCAAGCAAGGCCTGGTCTCTGTGGCCTTTTCTTGTGTTTACCACTTCATGATGGCAAAATGGCTGCCATGGCTCCAGACATCCCACCCATGTTCAAGGTGGGAGAAGGGGAAAGGGTGGCACCATCCTTTTTCCCAGAAACCTCCAGTTGACTTCTGCTTAGGTTCCACCAGCTAGGACTTGGTCACATGGCCACCAGGAGCCAAGGCAGAGGGCTCTTGTCTATGGGTGTTTGAGGTAGTCCACCAGCCCTATTTACCACCGAACTCCAATGAAGGGAAATCAGGAAATCGCAAAAAAGGTAACTCAGGATGAATACTTGGACTCCCCAGTGATATGATTTGAACCCACGTGGCAGCTTCTCCAGCTCATTCCTCAGCCTTCCTTGGGTCAAGACAGTCACCCAAGAGAGTCAGGAGTGTGTTCTGCTGGAAACAAATCAGGGGTCTCTCAATAGATGGTGACCTTGCTAGACCTTGACTCCGGGTCAGCATGGTGACCAATAGGAAACCGTCCGTATTCTCCATTTGTCCAGATGATCTTAAGTCTTCCCTCCCCACAGCATTGCTGTTTCTCTCCTTTATTCCCACTATTCCGCATCTGCTCCGTGGTAGGTTGTGAGTGTGGGTGCTTCTATGACTCTCCTGAAAACAAAGTGCTACACCCTCATCCTCCTGGAAAGGGACAAGCAATGTAGCCAGAGAGCAAGAGCAGCAGCACGTACAAAGGCCCTGGGGTGGCGAGGAGCATGATGTGTTCCAGGACCCAAGAGAAGGCCAGTGGGGCTGGAGCATGGTGAACAGGGCAAGACTAGTCAAAGTGAGGGCATCAGCACCATGCAGGGCCGGCAGGTCAATGGTGAGGACGCTAGAAGAGCAGTGGAAACCCACGCCCAGTTCTGCCTGGAGAGGGGGACCCTGGCCGTGATGGTGTTCCGGCTGCCCACTGGCCAGGGATTGGAGGAGGAATTGTTACACTGGCTCCAATGAGAAGCGCTGATGGGTCAGACCAGGGTGATGGCAGTGGAGATGCAGAGAGGTGTATGGATCTGAGAAATTACTCAGGAGGTCACATCTGCTGCCCCTGGTGGTAGGTTGACTTTGGAGAAGGGAGGATGAGCAGGCGTTGAGGGTGACTCCATAGGTTCTGGCTTGGGGATGGCCTTGGATCTGGTTTTGGACGTGTGCAGTGTGCGGAGCCTTTGGGATGTCCCGGCTCAGGGAGGGTCCACGCTGGAGGAAAACATGGGCGTTCTCTGTGGCACCTCTGGCCTAGCTGCTTTTTGTCAGATTAGGTTGGAGGGACGACTATGGTCAGCCTTGGGTGGGGGAGGACTTCCCCCCCCTACAGAGAGGGATCACAGGAGATGGTGACAGCAGCATGGTTGGGGACCAGCAGTCTGGTGAGGCTGAGGCTGGGAGAAATGGCACCCTGCAGTGTCTCACTGAGTGGGGGGGGGGTACAGGAGGGCGAGGAAGAGGTACTATCCAGGGGTGCAGACAGGAGCCTGAGCACTGAGCCAGGGACCTGACCCAGGACCTGACCTGGATGAGCAAGAACAGCCTTCCTGATGCCCAGCTCCCTTCCCCCCCGGAACAGAGAGAGCAGCGGGGTCTGGGCTCTCTCAGTATAAACCCTGCGTCCCTTCCTCCCGTGTGTGGCCTTGAGCAGTGGTCAGCTGCTCCCGTCGCCCTCCTCACATACTGAAAGCAGGGACAGCCCTCTCCCCCGGGGGCTACATGAGAACAAGCGCACGAGGCTCCAGCAAAGTTCCTGACAGCGTGGACACTCGCAGTGTTGGTGGCACGTCCCGCCCATTCTCCCTGCTTCCCCTGAGGTGTCAGCCCGGTCAGCTTAGTTCAGTCCAGGGACCCAAAGGGTCTTGGGTGCCAGAGCCAGATGGAGGGAGAGGAGCAGCTAAGGCCCCAGTGCACTGCCACAGCAGAGGCGGGCACAGCGGCGTCTTCTGTCTGCTGGACAAGGTCCCTGGGTGAGGCGTGTCAAAGTCAGCTTCACGCTCCGGAAGAATTCACTGCTTCTCCTGTCCCCTCGTGGGTGTGTGTGGAGAGAGGCTTGTCTTCAATGAGCCCCGGAGACATAGGGGGCAACCCTCCCCCCAACTCTGCACTCAGACACTTCCCACCAGCAGGATGTGCTTGGAGGGGCACAGAGAGGGAGGGCAGCCCACGGGGGACGGGGGGGGGGAGCCTTGCTCCGTGCCACCAGCACTGCCTGAGCTTTGGGGCCACATGTCCTGATGCTGGTCCCGGACCCCTGAGCCCAGCCTGTCCCTCAGGCTGTGGCTTCCCCTCTGGTCCTTTCCCCAGGGCTGTTACACAGTGATCCTCAATGCCTTCGAAACCTACGTCTACCTGGCTGGAGCCCTGGCCATAGGGGTGCTGGCCATCGAGGTAAGTGAAAGCTGCACTTCCGTGGCTCCCCAGAAGCAGCCCCCCCACGGCCTGCCATCCCCAGCCCACCTGTCTCTAACTAGGGCCATGGGTCCCTCCACTGCGGCACTGTGGGGTGGGGAGCCCAGCCGTGTCTCTGCTGCCTGAGAGTCACTCCCCTATCTTCCCCCCATCTCCACTCCTCGCCCCCCCCCCCACTCCTAACCCCTACAGTGGACAAAGGATCAAAACACGGACTTGAGGGAGGGCTGCTGTCTGCTTGCAGGCCAGGCCCATGCTCTGTGCTGTGTTCAGGGCGTGTGCGGCCTTGTTAACCTCACAAGGGCTTTCTCTGCCCCTGTACCTGAAGGTCCCAGCGCCCTCCAAAGGAAGGCAGCTGCAGACTCACACAGGCACCAACAGGTGGCGCTTCAGCCAAAGGGTGGAGCTGCCCCTCCCTGATCCCCCCTCCCTGATCTAATCCTGCTGCTCAGGGAGGTTAGGGGGGCAGCGTTGCCCACACCCCCCTACCCACCATCTCCAGGAATGGGCACTCCAGGCTCCATCCACTCCTGGGCCTTTGGGGATGTGATGCCAGGGCCTCCCCCCTCCCAGGGCTGCCTTGGGGGGATCCCAACGCCGGGCACCTGAAGGGTGGGCCTTGCTCAGCTTCTCCCTGTGCCCTGTAGCCCCGCCCAGAGCAGTCAGAGGAGACTGTTGGGGATGGGGGAGAGGGAGGAGTCGTCTGTTTATTCAGTAAGTCATTCATCTACTCGGCAAGCATAGACTGAGCCCCTACTGTGTGCCGGCACCGGTCACGTGGACCAGTCCTCTCAGGGAGTAAGTGAACTTGGGGACTGCAGCAGCTGTCCTGTGCAGGAAGGGCATGGGCTTGTAGAGTCAGCTCCTGGCCCCTGGGGGAGGCAGACCCTGCTCCCCATGGGCCTGTCCCACGGTCCCAACCCGCCTCCCCTCCCCACCCCACTGTCCCTCCTAGACATGTGTCCATGAGCCTCTGGTCTGAGGACTGTTCCTTGTGCTACTTGCAAGAAGAGTTCTGGCCACGGGGCACCTGCCAGCCTGGTCAGAGGGGCGTCCCTGAGCGGGTCTCTGCCTGCCCCACGGCCCGGGCCCTGAGGGTTCGCTCCTCCTCTGGGAAGGGCTGCATCTTCCTGGCCGGTGAATAACAGTCCTGGTGACTTTTTGCTGAGCATCTACTACACACGGCGCCCCTGTGTCCTCAGGTGGTCGCCTCACACTCCCCTCTCACCACCTTCTTGTGAACTGGAAGGGAGAGCACAGATCGGAGCCTGGGCTGGGGGTCAGGGGCTGGACTCAACCCCAGCTCCCCCACTCGTAGCTGTGCGACCTTAGGCAGGTCACAGGACCTCTCTGTGCCTCGCTTCCTGGTCTCCGAGGTTTCTGAGGAAACCCTTAGAACTGTGCCTGGCACACACAGAGCTCCGGAGACACTCGGCCCCGAGCAGGGAACGGTTTGGCCCAAGGTCGCCGCGGGCAAGTAGAAGCTGCATTTGAACTCATGTCCCTGGTTTCCAAAGCCCCTTCTCTCTGTAACTGCAGGGCTGCCCCCAAGGGGGCCTCAGGAACCCCTACAGCAGGGGTGTGCTGAGAGTGACGGGCCCCTTCCCCTCAGGGTGGGCGGCCCCGCGGGGGTGGTCCCGGCCTAACTGGCGGCTCCATCTTCCCTGCAGCTGTTCGTCATGATCTTCGCCATCTGCCTCTTCCGGGGCATCCAGTAGAGGGCTGGCCTGAAGCCTGAAGACCCGCCCCGCCCAAAACCGCCCCGCACCCAGTGCCCTCCCCCCACCCACACCCCTGCCCATTGGTCCCCGGGGAGGAGGTGAGGCCATCACGAGTGACCAGGACAAGGGCCAAGGGAAAATAGCTATTTTTTTAACAAAACAAAATGACAAAAATATGGACCGCGGTACCCCGCCTGGATTCCGGGGTGGGGGCTGTGGGCGCTCTGCACCCAGGATGCAGCTGCACTCGAGACCAAAGGAGCACCGGCCCCCAGTCCCGTCCTCGGCCCAGCCGGACTCCGGCAGCCCTGGTGCCAAGAAAGTGGGGATTTAGGCAGCAAGGAGGCAACAGCAAATCTCGGAGAGAAGTCCCCGGAGCCCAGGGGCCCCAGGAGACTGGGTCACCGCGTCCTTGAGAACTCGGCACCTGCTTGCAAGTCCTGGTCCTCCGGTCAATGGAGTGGTCCCTGCTCCTGCCCAGACCACGAGTGGGCTAGGGACCCTGGACCCAAGAATGGCCCAGCCGGCGGGGTCCTTGCTTTCCCCAGCTGTTGGACCAGATCATCTGGGGGGTCCAGCGTCTCCTCCAGTGGCACAGCACACGTGTGACATTCTGGACGAGAACTGGGTCGTCTCCGGCTGCCTGCCACACCCTCCAGGGCTGTCGGCCCAGCAGGCCGACTGGGAACAGCCTCTTCCCAGGTCCACCGCTAAGACGATTCTGAACTGTCCCCCCTGCCCTCCCTCCCACCTCCCACATGTCTGAGCCCCCAGGAACATACATGTACACACACCAGAGTCCCTTTCCCTGTTCTCCGCCAACTCCGTGGCTGCCTGGGCTGGAAGGAGCCCCCAAGATCATCTGGTTCTTCTCTCCCCGCCCAGATCGGTGGCTTGGATGTCCTCTGTAAGATCCCCACCGAGCATCTCCACCCTCCTCCCGCACCTCCAGGGACAGCTCTCTGCCTCTGGACTGCAGGCTTAGCACCAGCTCCACACAGAAGAGACTCCGGCTCTTCTGTGGTTCTGTCCAAGGCACACCACACGCCCTCCTCCTTCCCTGCGTGCTAAGGCCACACTGTCCCCCTGAGCCCCGTGACCTCCAGGCTGAGGAACCCCAGGGCATCTCATCTCTGCCGTGGCGGGCTCCCTGTCTCTTCACCTCCACGGCACATTGCTGAGCGCTCCTCCAGGCTCAGGCAGGCTTTCCCACCCACTGACACCCACACGTCAGCCCCGCGTCACACAGACCTCACATTCTAGGCCAGCGTTGGCAACTGGATTGCAAGATGCCCCAACCCTGACCAGTCGGGAGCGGCTGGGGGAGGCCGTGCAGGGGGTCTGAGGTTCGGCCTGGGCTGGGTGGGAGAGGCATGGGAGTGGAGGGGTGGCGCGGTGCCCGTCCTCCTCTCCTCTGTGCTGTTCAGGGTCTGGGACAAGCCCGTTCTGTCTCACGGGCATTGTGCCAGCTCCCAGCCTGCCCTCCTTCCCACCCCCTCGGGGGCAGCTTCAGCCTGGAGCCCAGTGGCCCCCTGCTCTGCCTCCCGCCCGTCCTGATGCAGCCAGAGCTCGGTGCCTGCTGTAGATTCAGTCAGACCTCCCTCCCATCTCCCCCTCCCCCCCCCTCTGTCCCCACCAACTGGGTCTTTCCCACTTGTCCCTGTACTAGCCTGCCCTGGCAAGTCCATGATGCCAGGAGCTCCCTAGCAACCGGGATCCAGGGGGCCCCCAGCTGGCAGCCCAGCCCAGCCTGAGAAGGGCCTGGGCTTGCCCCTCCAGACCCACCCACATGCTCATACCCAGGCAAATGGCTAGCCTGAGGTCAACCTAAAAAGCCCAGGCTGGCCTGGCAGGATTCAGTCAAGTGGCACCTGTGGGCTCCAGGGGCATCCCAGGAGAATCAAGGCCTTGGTGGCAAGAAGTGGCTGTAGGGCACACCGGCCCCTCCCATCTCCACTCCACCCCTCCTGGGCCCCAGACATTGAGAAGGTCACAGGGGACCATTTGGGTGAGGTGGGCCCAAGGGTGGATGTGAGACCCTCCCGCCGAGGACTTCCCAGAAAGGAGCCAAGGAACCCTGAATCTGACCTTGCCAACCTCCCCAGCCACTCCACAGACTGAAGGGACACGGATCTGCTCAGCTGGCAGCTGTCTGCGAGGCTGCCTGGGCCCTGCTCTGAGGGGACACGGGGCGCAGAAAGCCCTGCCCCAATCTGAAGAGCCTCTCCCTCCCGGGCTGGGCTGCTCCAGGCAGAGCCCTTCCTAACAGGTGCTGGTGGCAGCTGGGGGGGGGGGGGCAGGAAGGAGTGCCTCTGCAGACTCCCCATGACCCGATGACAGGCCAAGGCCAGGGAAGACCTGCTTGTCCCTGCTCCAAAAACTACTGCCTCTGGGAGAAGGGGACACAGCGTAGGGGCTGGGGCCCAAACAGGATCCCCCAAACTAGCTGAGGCCCCTGCCCCCTCCCCCGGGGGCCCTGTTGAAAGTCTATTTTGAAAACTGTAAATGTTCCTTGCGGTAGATAGCAGAGCTAATTTATCATGTTTATCCCTGAGCCCCTTTTCTACTGTATATCCAGAGTTTTGTAATATAAAACAACACCCACACTGATGGTTTTGCACTGGTTTTTGTGACCGTTTCTTACAAAAAGAAAAAGGAACGAAGAATAAATAGTGACCGTGAAGAAAGGTGGTCTTGATTTGGGGCTGGGGCAGGAGCTTGGCAAGAGGGTGCTGGGTTCTGGTGGCAGAGACCTGGGGGAGCCGGGAAGGGGTGTGCTGGGTCCTCCCAAACCTTTAGGATGGGAGCTGGGCCCACTGGACCTTCCTCACCAGACGTGTGGGTTCCTCTGTCACTGGCTGCTCCCCAAGGACTCCTCCTTACCATCCCCCTACCCCCACCCCCCAGACCATGTCTGTCTGCCAGACCCCTGCCCTCCAGGCCTCACTGGGACGGTTCATCCAGCCACAAGTAAGTTCATGAACACTGCTCTGTGCCCGGGCCTGGGCGGCCATCCCAGTGCACCCTCCCTGCACCCCGTGGGGCAAGGCCGTGCCGCCCCACCCCAGCTGAGCGTGAAGCAGCTCCACCAGCTCAGCCCCGGCAGATGCCCAACGCAGAGCCCACGCCTCACTTCCCCCTGCTCCAAGGGTCTGCCTGCGTGCCCGGCGGTTATTAGGACAAACCATCAACCACGAGAACTAGCCAGGTCTTCAGAGGCGTGGGTTGAATGGACATGGCCTTGGTCTGGGGGCACTGCCCACCAGCCACCAATACCACCTCCCGAAGTTGGTGATGGGCTCCCAGCCTGCCTAGAGCCCTCCCTGGGACAGGCAGACTTTAGTGGCAAGAGATGGACGCCAGGAAAGAGCAGGCCCTTCTTTAGTGTCCAGGTTCTCTTCCCCTCGGCCGTGGCCACCCGCAGCACAGCCTTAGGTACCCGCCCGCCCGGCCTCTCCTCAGCTGTGCTGGACACCAGGCGGGTGGCTGCAAGGACAGCTGGGCACGGGGGGCGCAGTGTGGCTCCGTGTGGCAGGGTGAGGTTCCCCGCAGAGGCCCACCGGGCAGCAGCCAGAGCTGGGCTGCACCGAAGGGCATCCATCCTGCCCCAAACACTGTATTTAAAGACAGAAAGCAGGACTGGGGCCTAGGTGGCTTCTCTCCACACCTGTCCCCAGAACACAGGGGCTGCCATTTCTGGGAACACTCATGTCCTGGAGGGAAGGAGCACATTGGGAGGGAGGAGGGATACTGGGGGACACACAGGGAAGGGGTCTGCAGGGGGTCAGCTCCGAGGGAGCCGGTGGCAGCCTTCTCCAGGGCATCTGTGGGGTGGAGGGCATGAGAGGAGGTGGCCTGCTGAAATACTTCTATATTCTTCCCTGCTGAGTTGGAAGGGTACCTAGTCTTACCCCACCAGACCCTGGGGAACATGCCGAGGGACAGGAAATGCCACTGCTCTCTTTCTCCTCATCTCCAAACGATCCCTCACAGGTGGCCTCTGTCTAGGGTGACCTGTGTGTCCATGTCAGGGCCAGCCTGCAGGGGGGGCCACTGGCAGCCTTTGGACCCAGGCCAGTTGGGGGAAGGGGGGCTCCCAGGAGCCTCCAGGAGGCAGGCAGGCTGCAGCGAGGCCCCAGGAAGGCCCGTGGTGGCCCCCCTTACAGGGCCAGTGGCAGCACGCAGACAGCCACCCCTGCCCGTCAGCCTGCAGTGGGGCTGTGGGGAGGGCAGGTGAGTGTTTAGGGGTGGAGAGGGGCCCCCACATGTGGGAGGGCCCACAAGGAGAAGGGGCACAAGGTCAAGTTCTCGGGTCTTCCAGGCACAGACAGAAGCCAAGTTCAGCTGCTTGGGCACTAGACTGGCTGGGGGTGAGGGGGAGGACAAGGAGGCAGCCCACAGCCTCTCGAAAGGGCCTCTGGCAGAAGGGGCAGAGCCTCACTCGGCACGACAGCCCGGGTGCAGGCTCTTCGGTCAGCGTGTCCTGGGAATCCGGGGGCCAAGAGGCTCAAGGAAAGGAGGCATCTCTGTGTGGGGCAAAGAACAGGGGTGCAGAGGCCCTGTCCCTCCCCAAACCTGAAAGCCCGATCACAGCATTCGGGGAGTGCCCAGGAGGAAGGAGGGGGCCGTCCTGTCCGCCTGGGGCAGGGCAGGGTCCTTCCTGCCTTCCATGAACCAAAGGGAAACTGAGGCCCGGGGCCTCCCCGCCCCAGAAGGCCCCAGCCCAGCAGTCTGCTAGACTTTCTTGGGTTTTCGGCCGACTTGGTAATAGTAGTAAATGCTGATGGCGACAAAGAGGAGGCGGCTGGCCAGGAGCAGCAGGATTCCCAGGGACACGAGGCCCGTCTCGGCTAGCGTGGCAGTGACCACTGTGAGAGAGGCCGGGGAGGAACAGCGTCAGAGGGGGGCCGTGCCCTCGCCCCAGCTCAGGGCTGCAGCTGACCCAGGGGCCTGGAGGGCTGCCTCTCTGGCCCCGCCCTGAGCCGGGGCAGGGTCCTGCCAGCTGTCTGACCCCACAGACGTGCTGTTCTGCTGTCCCCCACGTGGCAGGAAGTGAGGTGAGTATGTGGGCAAAGCCGATGTGCGCTGTCACGCCTGTGCTGGGTGCGGGAGGCCGTGGAAATGCCCGTGTGTGTACTCAGAAGGCACAGGTAAGTGTCAGGTGTGCGAGCACAGGTGTGCAGGCACACAGGTAAACACAGCTGCATGGGTCCCTCCCCCTTCGACAGGTTTCCATCGCTTCCTAGAAACCCAAGTGGCCAGAGCTGGAAGGTGGGGGCACAGCTGCCCTGCCCGCACCCCGTTTTCAGCCAGCCTCCCCTCACTGCCCGCCTCAGGCCTCACCCAAGAACTGGACCCCGAAGTAGCAGGCTTCGGTGAGCAGAGTCCACCGAATGATAACCTTCTCGGCCGTGTAGAGAGCGTTCCACATGATCAGGGAGATGCCTGGCTGGGACAAAGAGGGGTTGGGGGCGAGACAGCCTGGCCCACCCACCCCTTTGCGGCAGGGCCAAGGAGCCTGTTTCTAGTCCCTTGCCCTACATGGCAAGGGAGCCGGGACCCCGTACATCCACATCTCCTGCCCCCACCCATTTCCTCCAATTAAACTCATCCGTCCATCCCCTGCCCATGCCCTCCAGGTTCAACTCTACTGTGTCAGCGGGGAGTTCATTCCAGTTCATGCAATGTCACATGCCCTCACCATGGGACACTGCAAGTCACGTCCCCTCACTGGGACTCAGTCTTTTCATTTGTAAAACGGGAGACCTGAGCTCTAGGTATCCTGCCCGTTTTGGTTCTGGGTTGATGGGAGCCTACGAGTTAACCGGTTACCTGGTCCTACAGTCACATTTTCTTTTCAAATGGACTCCTGAAGCGAGAAAACCTGAGCCCACGAAGGGAAGTCATTTTATTTCAAAAAACCTAACCCCGTAACTCTAGCTTTCCCACTGGGTGAAGTGCTTGAAGCCATCCCAGTCTCCACCACCCCCTGCCCCATAGGTACTGGAGCTGGCCCTTGAGGGCTGAACAGAAGTGCATTCAGCACAAGACTGGGAAAACTGCGTGTGCAAAGGCACGGAGGTCTTCTGAAACTGGGGACCGGGCATGATGTGGTGCAGCTAGATGTGGGGGAGATAAGTTTGGGAAGGCAGACGGGATCCACCCCACAGATGGCCCTGGATGGAAGAGCTGGGGGAGACTTTAATCTGAAGGCAATAGGGAGCCATAGAATGTTTTGGAGAAGGAGAGGAACACCATCTATACTAGGTTTTTAAAGCTGTTATTCAGCTTCCTAACAGGACTTGTGTGACTCAGATTGGAGAGGAAACAGGAGTGGTTCAAATGAGAGGCCCAAGGGCATGAGGGGTTTTGCAGACAGTGTTGGTTTTGCCTGCTTCTCTAAGCTGTGAGGCCTTAGAGGGCAGGGCCTTGGCCTCATTCATCTCTGCACCCCGGTGTCCACGTGGTGCTCTATACCCAACAAGCACTCAGTAAGCAAATGCTGGTCCCAGATGATGGCAAAGACAGAGCCCCAATCCACTGGGTGCATTCTACTAGTGGCCACAAGATGGCAGCAAACACCCAGCAGAGAGACATCAGCTGAAGGAGGGGGGATCTGGGAAGGGGAGTCCTGGCACAGAGGGCTCATGTTCCCCTCCACCCAGTTAGGTCCCCCAGCTGCCCGTTACCTCCCCACAGAGCTCTCCCAAGCAATACTCACTGAGGAGCGCACCCCCATAGAGGCGGATGGGGGTCTTGCTGGTCACCTGGGCTCCATCAAAGACGGCGTCATAGAGCTGGTCAGGGAAGGCAAGGGCCTGGGGACAGTAGGTAGGAGGTTCAGGGTGGGCTTGAGGTCACCATGAAAATCCCCTGACATCTTCCATCCCCCAGGAGTAGGGCCAGGGTCCCTGGGGCAGTCCAGGGTCAGGACTTTGATTGCCCTCCCACCCCTCCATGCCAGGCCAGAAGGTGCTGGGGTTGGCCAGGGGCAAGGAGTCAGGACCATGGGCACAGATCTGGATGGCCCAGGGCAGGCAGGCACAGGTGGGATGAATGTCAAGAGCCAGGACATGGAGGCAGCCAGCGAGCCTTGACAGATGGGGCCTCGGCATGAAGGCCATGCCGGCAGGGAGAGGCGGCAGGGGCCCAGGGCAGGGGAGGAGCCCCTAATAGAGGCCGGTCCCTGGGGGTGGGGTGGGGGCTCACCATGACGGCAATGCCGGAGAAGAGCACAGCAGAAACAAACTGCCAGACCCTGGGGAGGCATCGATAGGGAGGTCACAGCCAGACCCCTCGCTGCCACCCCCGACGCCCCCTCTCCAGCCAAGATGCTCAGGGATGGCTGGTTTCGGGGGAGCAAGTGAGATGGGATGGAATCAAGGGCAAGGCTGATGAGGCGGGGTCTTCTACAGCCCAGCCCATGACACAATGCTCACCGCAGGCCCAGAGGCTCCCGAACGGCAAACTTGATTTCATTGCCCAGGACCTGACTGATCTGTGGACACAGAGGAGAGGGGTCAGGGACAACCAGGGGGGAGGCAGTGCTCAGCCTGCTCAGCCCACTCAACCCCCCAGATCCTACCCCCACATGCTCAGGGGCCCACCTGGGTATCTCTGCTCAGCCAAACAGCCACCCAGGCCGAAAGGGTCCCACGGAGGCCACCCCTCCCTGCCTCCCTGCCACCAGGGCTTCAGGGAGGCCGACACTACGATGGTTGAGAACGTACACTCAGGGCTGCCAGACGTGGGCTAGAAGCCTGGCCTTGGGCAAGTCACCTGCCCTCTCTGAGCCTGTTTCCTCATCTATTCAATGGGTTAATAACTTTCTGCATCTTCCAGGGCTAGCGAGATTAAACAATGCTTACAGAACAGTAGTATAATGACAGGCATAGACTACGCACTCAATTCTAACAATCCGTTTTCATTTCTGTTATTATTCCCCTGACATCTCCATTAAGTTTCTAGAAAAATGAGCTAAGTCCGGGGGCTCCTGCAGATAGATGTATGGGTCTCGGCTCCTCCTGCCTCCCCGGAGCGGACCCCGGCCGCGGCCCACCTTGGAGCGGTGCACCTCCCCGTCGTCGTCCTCCCCACCCACGCCGAGGATCTTGCGGGTCTTCAGGCGGCTCACGAGGTCCGTCTGGCTGTGCTTCTTCATGAGAGGGGGGGGCTGCTTGGCCGCCATCTCGGCCCGGAGCCCGGCTCTGTGGAAGGGCTGCAGGGGACACGGGTCTCAGGCCATGGGTCCTGCCCCGCTTCCAGACCTCAGAGGGTGGCCAGACCCAGCCCAGGGCCTGCTGAGCCAGGGGTCCAGGGGTCCACTGAACTTCTGCTGCCCAGCCAGCCCTCCTCCCCTCCCTCTCTCAGATCCCCCAGACGCCCTCCTTCAAACCCACCAGGACTGAAGGAAGGGGAAGGGACTGGCCACCGGACCCAGCCGAGCCAGAGGAAGGACGGCCAGGGGTGAGGGCTTCGGACGGTCCAGGTCTGTCCCCTCCCTGCCATCAGCACCCACCACCAGCCTCTCCCCTACCCCGTGTCTGCCCACGGCTTTCCACAGCCTCCAGTCCCCGGCCACCCCCCAGCTCCACCTTGGGCCAGGTCTTAAGCACCTACTGTGTGCCAGGCGCCGCACTGGGCAATGGAGACGCAGAGACAAGTGGAGTGCCCGTTCTCGCCTTCGGTCAGCACAAACCTACACAGAAGACAGGAGTGCAAACCACAGTGCGGAGAAGCTTCCAGACACTGGCCCTGGGGTGGCACTAGGCTCCTCTAGTCACAGCCGCTCTCCGCAAGATGGGTGCTGTTTACACCCATTGCTCAGACGAGGAGACCCGGTTCAGGGAGGTTCAGCAGAGACGGGTCGAATGACAGCAGCACCAGCAGGGGTGCCTCGCGTGTTCCAACATCTCATTCCCACCATGGCCACCCTCTGGGAAGGCAGGAAAAGCACCCCATTTATAGACAAGGCTCAGAAGTCGCCTGTCCTCAGCCGGGAACCTGAGCTGGACTTGCAGGACGTCCTGACCAGGTCTCAGTGCCGTGTGGCCCCAGGAGAGTCTCCCTCTCCGGAACTGCCAAAGGCAGAGCACAGAAATGTCCCCGGGTCACCTCCAGTTCCCTGGCCCCCCAGTGTCTTAAAATAAAGCACCCAGCAAATAAACATCAGAACAGAGAATCAAACTGTGGGGTGTTTGGAAATGCGGGCAAAATCAGTGTGGGTGGTCTGAGTGAGTCCCTGGCAATGGCCTCCTAAGCTCCCTAGCCAGTCCCCAATCTGGCAACTGGGGGCAGCTATGCTCTGCCCTCCCCACACACCTGGGGGCACGGCATGTGGCTGGTGGTGACCAGAAGGCAGCTCAGTGCCCAGTGCCAACAGGCAGGGAGGCAGACAGCCCCACTGGGAGAGCCAGGGTTTCATCACACTGCTCCTCGGGGACCTAGGAGTTGTCACAACACCTCAGCTGCCTGCCACCACCTTCCTGTGAATCCAGACAGAAGCTGTGACCAGCCTGGCATCCCTCCTGCTGCGAGGCGGGCCCGAGAGCCACTGCACAGTGGTAATCGATGGGACAGACATGCCAGTGTCATCATCCAGGCACTCACGGAGAACAACTGGGTGGATTCCAGAGTTTGATGACTGTGAACAAAGCCGCTACAAACATCCACACCCAGGCTCTGTGCACCCGTGAGTGTCATTTCTCGAAGGTAAATGCCCAGGAGTGGGATGATGCTGAGCTACACGGTAACTCCGTTTTGCTCCAGGAGAAAGTGCCAAACTGTGGTCCACGGTGGCGACCCGTGTGCATTCCCCGCCACACAAGCATTGCAGTTTCTCCACAGCCTCCCAGCACAAGCTTGGGTCAGTCTTCCAACAGGCCCCCGGCTTTCTAACCCTCTCTCCCAGGCCGGCCAGGCTGCCCGACTCGGTCCCTCCTGGCGACGTGAGTTCGGCAAGTCACCTCACTTCTCTGAGCCTCAGCTTTCCCCATCTGTGAAATGGAGCCACACTCCCCACCTCCTAGAGATTTAGGGGTACAAAGAGAAGCTTGGTAAATGAAGAAACTGCATTTAGTGAGTATGTGCTCTGATCCGGGTTTAGGGTGGTAGGACAGGGCCCCTGCCCTGAAGTAGCTCACAGCCTGGTGGGGAGGGGGTGCTGACCTGTCAGCCCTCTAGCAGAGCCACAGTGTTCCCATCTGTGAAATGGAAACCCTTACTTTTCCACAAGGGCTGGGCTAGCAGGCCTAACGGCTAAGAGGCCGTACCTGAGTTCACACCCTGATCGACCTTCTCAGCTGTGTGCCCGCGGGCAAGTCACTTCACCTCTCTGTGCCTTGGCCCCCATCTGTGGTGGGGAAAATAAAGGGCCCTACCTCAAAGGGATGTTGTGAGAATACCACACCGAGCTGTGAAGTGCGTGGGGCAGTGTGCCTGCCCCGGAAAGGGCTCAACTGGCATGGGCACTCGGACACCGGCTCTGGGATGGAAGCCAGGGGAAATCAGGAGAAGAGCCTAACTAGCATTTCCTAATATCTCCGCCGCACTGGGCAAAGGCCCCAGACCTCAGTCCCGTGGCATAAGGCTGCCTCTCGAGCCACAGCCCACAAGGCCGGGGCTGCATCAGTGACCCCCGCTCAGAGGGTCAGCTGCCCTGCTCTGCCCATGTCCCCTCCCCACCCACACACAGCTCTCCTCTGCAGCACAGGCCGGAACCATAAGTCAAAGGCTGTGGGTGTGGCAGTGCCGGCCTGCTGGGGCTGGGGACAGAAAGTGACTTCATCTGACACTGGCATCACTCAGAGGTGAGACAAGCTTTATCCACAGACACCGCCACCAGGTACCTGGGCTGGTGGGACCCACTGTAGCCACCCCAGAGTGCAGCCCCAGCACTGAGCTCACCACGAACAAAGGGCGGGCCCTGGGGCCGCCAGGGAGAGTGAGATCTTGAACGTGATCTCTGGGGAGTGGATTCCCGGCACCTGCCTCTGCACAGTTGACTGCTCGAGCACTGAGCTCTTGTTCCTTCGCCTGCAGGACTGGGCCCTTCCTGGAGGGTAGGCGGGCAGCTGCAACACTTCTGTACCCCACCAGCCCCTAAACACACCCAAGGTAAGCCCACCCCCTCAGATCTGCCCTTGAACTTTCCTCCCCTTCAAGGCCACTCCATGTTTCTTTTAGGCTTGGCCCCATTGTAACCTAAGAGGGGACAGATCATCTCCCTGCACTCCGGATGGACACTGGCTTGGGCCAGCCAGACCTGGGTCCAAATCCTGGTTCTGCTCTCTTACCAGCTGCGGGGCTTTGAGCAAGCCTCCCAGCCTGCTCTGCAGACGTGCGGGCGGGTGAGAGGGCGTGCGGGCGGGTGAGAGGGCGTGCGGGCGGGTGAGAGGGCGTGCGGGCAGCGCCTGCCGCCCAGTGCCCTGCCCGGGACCGGCCGGCCGCGCTCCTTCTCCCCTTCTTCGTTCATCCAGCCGTGCAGTGGAAAAAGCCTGCCTGGCAGGGCTGTCACGCTTCCTGTCCCAGATCTAGCTGCCATCTGAAGGGCCCCAGGGCGTCCCCAGATGCCAGGCTTCCCCATCCAGGGGGAAAGTGGGAGGCCTGCTCCTCCGACACGCTCCCTTGGGGGGACCTGCTAAGAAAGAAGGGCAAGTGCGGCGTGCAGCCCCCTAGGCTTGAGTTCGTGACCCTCTGCCTTCTGCCCCTGGCCAGCTTCTTTGAGCTCAATTCCCAATAAGGCTGGCAAGTCACTGTCCTTTTAATAGTTGTTTCCATTTATGAGCCACTGTCCAGCCAGGAAGGCCCTCCCTGCCCTCCAACCCCCAACCCACTCCCACGTTCCTTGTTCTTCAAGTCTCTGCATGCCCCCCCGCCCCCAGCACGCCTTCCCAGGGCGCTGCCCTCCCCCCTCTGGACTCATGGGTCTCAGTGCCGTGGCCACTGCCACTTCCAGCCCATTCTCCCAGTCATGTCATGGGCAGTTGGCCTCCCTGATTTAGTGATCTGAAGGCAGGGCTGGTATTGTGCCCGTCTGAGAGTGTCCCTGCTGGGCCCTGGCACACAGTGGGCACTTTGTTAGCACAGGCCAGTGAGACAGGCTACGGGAAGCAGGTCTCACTACACACCCAGGACACGCAGGATCACGCTCAGTTCAGTGTGGCAGGGCCCACGGGGAGGTTCTGCTCCAAACAGACAGGGCAGGATCTGCCAGGACACACACGAGCTGGTGGCAGAGAAGGGCAGGAAGTGGGCTTTTTTGCAGTCAGGCAGGTCTGGCTTTGAATTTGGACTCCAGCTACTGGGCAGGTGGCCTTGGACAAGGGGTTCATGGGGTGCTGAAGAGTCCAGGAGAGGGTGCAAACACTCTCAGCAGAGGGCCTGGTATACGGGTGCCCAGGTCACGGTGGGGTTAGAGGACTGGGTGAGAACTGAGAGTGAAACATCGCCCCACTGCCTCAGAAAGCTGCAGCCAGCATCAGAAGGGGAAGGCCAAGGGGCGGGGTGTCAGCAGGGCCTGGGACAGTTCCTGGCACACGCGCTCAAAAATACTTGTGACAAATGAGTGAGTTGGGGGAGGGGTTGAGAGGCCCCTGCTGGCCAAGGTCTGCCTCCTTGCAGCCCGCTGCCCCCCTCCCACCCCTTCGTGTGCTGTGACATCTGAGGCCAGGAAAGAACATCCCCAAAGAGCCCCCAGTGGCAGCAAGACAGAGGAGCCGGGACTGGGCAGAGGCCAAGCAAAGCCCCCCGAGATGGAACCAGGCAGGAAGGGAGGGCTCAGCGGTGCTAAAAGTGTCAGAGGTAAAAATGTCAGAGGCGGATGACAGAGTGGGAGGGGCGGGGCGTATACTTAATGATTGGTAAACCTGGGCTCAAACCTCAAAGCTTGATCTTATTTACGCTGTGACCTCAGGAAAGTTTCTTAACCTCTCCGAGACTATTTCCTCCTCTGTGAAACCACACTGCTCCTTCTTAGGTTATAGGGCTGTGACCAAGCACACTGAGAAAACGCAGCGGAGGGCCGGGCAC
This sequence comes from Tadarida brasiliensis, assembly GCA_030848825.1. Classification (NCBI taxonomy): domain Eukaryota; kingdom Metazoa; phylum Chordata; class Mammalia; order Chiroptera; family Molossidae; genus Tadarida; species Tadarida brasiliensis. The sequence goes on along the minus strand of CM061268.1, from coordinate 16,152,241 downwards.
CCACTGTGTGCCAAGCATAGGAGAGCAGGTGATAAGATCAGGGGCGGCTGCCCAGGCCCTGGCCCTGCAGCACAGCAGATGGGCTGGGGCATCATCCTGCCCGTCCTAGAGGACCTCTCCCCACCCCCGTAGCTTCCCAGGAAGCCTGGTTTCCATAGAAACAGATGGACCGCAGAGCTGTCCCCATCACGAACCTGATTGGCAGGGGGAGGGGGAAAGAGAGGAAGGGGCCTGGGGCCCAGAACACCCACCAGCTGCCGAGCCACCTTGTGATTCAAGGGGGAGTCACTGACGCTGAGTGTCACCGCCAAGAACCACCACTTCCTTTCCAACAAGACCCTCTGCTGGAGGGGCAGCGCCCCTGTCCTCCCATCTGGTAAGGAGCACCGCCCCCAGGGGCATCCACCCTGGGGCTGAGGTGGGGGACAGGTATTTCCAGACCAGAATTCCCTGTACCCCCACCAAACCCTGTGGGATCGGCGGTGCCATCACCCCCATTTCACAGACGAGGAAACTAAAGCCAAATCTCCTGGAGGAAGTGGCAGAGCTGAGATTCAAACCACACTGACTGCTTCCACTGGACATCCCGAAAGGACTTGGGGTGCGTGTGTGGGGGCAATTGTTTGGTGAGCCTGACCCCCAAAAAGAACTAAGCTTAGGCCACCTTCCCCACCTCCCCTTAAAGCCCCTGGCGAGTCGCTGGCACCTGCACTACTCCCTGGGGTCCAGCCTCCCTTGGGTTAAGGCCTTGTGGCTCCAGCAGGACCTGGGAAGGCTGCAGGGAGACCCATTGTTCTGTTATCACATTCACGCAAAATAGCTGGAAATGGGGTCTGGGCCAGGCAGCACCGGGGGTGGGGGCAGTGAGAGAGGCTCAGGGCCCTGGCCAGAGAGAAAGGGAGGCAGAGAGCGCCCAAGCAAGGGGGGCAGAGCCCACACCATGTACCCTGAGATCCCTTCCTGGGGCAGCCCATCACTCCCGTAGGCAGGATGGGGTTAAGGACCCCCAGCCCACACCCACACCTGGCCCTCAGGCAGCGACTCTGGGGAGAGGGAGCCTGGGGAGAGGGAGCCGACTCACACCCTGGCTTGATTACTAACCCTGTGCTCTGGGGCAGATGACCTCTCCATCCTTCATCCTCAACAGGGTGATAATGACGGACTTACTAGGGGTGGCTCAGAGCTAAACTGGAGTTACAGGACACAGCTGCATCAGCAACACCATCACACTGGGCTCTGGGTGCAGGTTTGGAGGGAGGGCTCAGGGCCCCCTGGCTAAGGCAGACGCCGAGGCCGGGCTGCCACGTGGCAGGGCTTCCGTGCTGCATGTCCCTGGAAAGCGGAATTATTCCCAAGGCTGGGCCAGCCTTCCCCAGCCTTGTCTCTCAAGGAGCCGGTGAGCCAGTGCCGGGTGGGGCTGCGTCATCCATCTCTGTCACATCCCACCATCACGGCGGGCTGTGTCCACGCTGCTGCAAAGGACGCGGATGACAGAGTAGGACTGGCAGGGAGAGGAGGGAGCATGATGTGAATCCCGCCGTGGCAACAAGCCCGGTTCCCACGACAAAGCTCTGGAGTCAAGAAAGGGAGCCCACGCCCCGTTTCCACGAACCTCCAGGAGCACGAGAGCGGGACGCAGAGGGTTTGCACTGAAGTTGGAAGGCTGGTGGGGGACCCCTGAGCCACTGGACTGAGATAAGTCAACTGAGGTCACCGGCAGGTTCTGCCACAGGGCCGGACTCTGGGACTCAGTTTCCTCAGCTAAAAAAATAGGAGTATGGTCCCTAGGGCCCCTCCTGGCTGTGACATTCATGATTTGGCTCCCAAACCCTGCCATCCACTAGCCACACTTCAGCTGCCCGGCCCCCAAGTCCCACCGCCTCTCTCACTGCCTCCAGGGCCACACATATTCTTCCCATCTCTCTACTAGTTCTCTTTCTTTCGAAGGTGCCTCATTTCCAGAAAGGCAGAGGAAAGCCCAAACTTTCATCACAACCAAATATCTCCAAAGCTTCAGAGACAGAAAATAAACATCGCCTGCTGTGCTGCAGAGTTTGAGGGGCAGGGCAGGGCAGAGGGCCAGGGGGGGACATCCCTGGGGTCCTGACCAGGGATCTGAAGCTGCCGCTGTGTGTGTGTGTGGGGGGGGGATCCAGACATAAGCAACCACTCAGAAGTCATTGAGAGGGTTCTTCCCTATCCCTGCTGTCACTCACAAAGGGCAGAGCACATGGAGAATTCCTGTCCTTTTCAGTCTCCCCCTTGGCCCAGTGACCACGGTCAAGACCCTTAAAGGCAGCTGGTGCTTCCGGATCCCATGGGGCCAAGGTCATTGGGACAGCCTGGTTTCCGGATCTCATGCAGCCAGAGCTCTCGTGAGAAGGCAGTGGACGGTCCTTCTCTGCTTCCACCCCTCCCACCTCCTTCCACCCCTGTAGCAACTCAGGAGCTCAGAGAGGGAGGAGGGGAGTTTCCTTGAAGGGATGATGCACCACTCTGAGTGGATTTTTTCAGAAACGAATGCCTTGTGGTGGGTTGAGGGAGGCAGGCAGAAGAGTCCCTATACTTTTCCCAGGATGCTGATGGGCCAGAACCACAGTCCAGGACTGACCATCTTCCCCAGGGCTTGGGGCTCTGGCTTAGTGGTTAAAAGAGGAGTTCACAACTAAAAAGGCCTGTGCTCACTACTTAGCTTCATGGCCTTGGGCCAGTGACACCACATCTCTGAGCCTCAGTTTCCTCATCTGTTAAATGGGTGTAATAATGACATCTAACTCCCCCCAATGAGAAGATACACAAAAAACATAGAAAAGTACCTGTTTCCTAGTGAATGCTCAATAATAATGTTGCTGTTGTTATTTTCAGACTAGAAGACTCAATTCTTTGCTTCCAATTTCCCCTTGACCATACCAGCTTCAGAACAGGTACCATCCTAGGGACTACAATATAATTAATTACAGAATGGGGTACTTAAAAGGGGGTGGCCATCGGAAGGAAATGGGAAGAGAAAGAGCAAGGGTCACTCTGGGTCAGCAGAAAGATGCTGTCCCAAGTGCACTGACAGCAGGTGGACAGGGGACTGGCAACAGGTTGCAGAGATATGGAGCCCCTTGGGGCACTAAGCCTGGGTGACTCCCCTCCATGTCCCTGGCACTTGGCCAGGCCTGGCCCTGGGAGGGGCACAACCAGCGCTGTGGAAGAATGGTCGAGATGCAGGGTGAAGGGCAGGTATTGCGGGCCCAGAGTCAGAGCATTAGGCACCCCACCTGCAGCTGCCTCTCCTGGACTGCATGTCCGGGAGTGAATTATATGCTGTTCCTGGGCATCACTTCCCTCACCTGTGAAACGAGGAGGCTCCATCCCTTCTCGGCCAGCCTTGCCTCTATCTCTTCCCCAGTGCCTCACTCCACCCTAGCTGCACTGGCTCCTTACCAGTCCACAAATGTAGCAGGCACATTCCAGCCTCAGGACCTTGGCATAGGCTGTTCTCTGCAGGATCTTTACTTCCCAAAGATCCCCCCACAGCGCACTCCCTCAAAGAGGCCTCCCTGACCATCCTATTTAAAATGTCAGTCCCCCTGCCCTCTGCATTCCCTGGCCTCAACACTCATCTCTCCCCCCTCACCTCCCAATATACTAAATAATGTGCTTATTGATTTTGTTAGTTATTTGCCCCTCTCCCCTTAGGTGTCAGCTCCATGAGGGCAAGAATTTTTATTTTGTTCACAATTGTCTCCCAGTGCCTGGCACTTGGTTCATTAAATCCTTTCTGGTGTACAGCTCATATTTTGTTCAATGAGTGAAAGTAAAGAACAGTCCAGGGATGTGTGGAATATAACTCACTTAGAGGATGTGGGTATAGCTATCATAAGATCTGCGGGGAGGGGGGGTGCTGAGTGTGGGCTGGGAGAAGCTGCGAGAAGCTGCAGGTGGCCTGAGGGCATGGCCCCACGGAGAACAGGCTTGAGCAGAGACCCCCCGCAGGTGTTGACAGCCAGACATGGGTGAAGGGCTTTGGGCCTCTGCCCTCTACTCCAAATTGGGAAGGACTGATTAAGTTGACAGCATGTGTTCTGAACAGGAGAAGCCAGAGCAGCTGGCTTCCAGGATATTGGGGGCAGAGGGTACCTCAGGGACCAGACTGCCCATTTTTCGGATCGGATCACAGAGTTTTAGAGAGTATGCAGTAGCTTATTTCCTAGCAACCCAACAGGGAAAATCTTTCCTCTGCCTAGGCCGAGCGTGGAGCTTTGGCTAAGGTATGGACAGTGCCCCCTCCAGTCTTCCCAACAACTGCCCCTCCTCCTCCATGTCCCTGGGACTTGAAGGCTGCAGGATGAGAGAGGGTTGTGGACTCCCTCCCACAGGCCTCCAGGAGCGAGGTCCAAAACGCGGCACAGTGGGGGTGGGCATCCCTGCAGCCCGAGGCCCTCATCCTGCTGGACAGCCCCACCAGGAAAAGTTTGTCTGAAGGAAATGAACCAGGAAGCGCGGAGCTGTGGGGCGGTGGAGCGGCGAGACGCCCTTGGCTTTGGGGAACCTCGGCGTTTTCAGCCTCCGCCACGCTCCAGCCCCCGCCCCCATCGCTCCCGCGGAGAAATACGCTCCCGGGAAAGGCGGGCGGCGGGAGGCGGCGCAGGGTGGGGCGTCGAGCGGAGCGAGCGCCAAGCTCTGCCGGGCGCGCCCGGGATGGGCGCGGCGTCCCGGAGGTTCCTCTACAGACCCCCAGCATGGGTGCGAGCATTTTGCCGAAGGCCGGAGACCCAGCCCCCCCTGCGCCAAGCCAAAGGCCCCATATTGCCCCCTCCCTGCTGAGTGCGTGACTTAGGGGAGCGCGGGGGCGACAGTCTCCACCTGTGCCTTCTCTACCCCGCCCCCAATAACTGGGGTTTAGGCGAGGGTTCCGTCTCTGCCAGCTCCCCCCAACCCCAGCCTGGAGACTGGGATCTTTACAGCTTTGCTCCTCCCCCCTCCAGTGTGTCCTTTATCTGCCAGCCCCTGCCACTCACCCACTTTCTAAGACTCCAGTCGGGGAGCTCCGAGCTGTTGGGCCCCCCTGGTCCTCTGGCCCAGTACCCCGCCCCCACGACCCCCTGAACCAGAAGGTAGCACCAGACTTGTGGGCAGCGGGAACTCCGCCACCTCCTTTCGGGGCCCTGCCGGGGCGAAGAGGGAAAGCGGAGGACTCGCAAGTTTTTGCCGCGCACTCCCCGGACCCGGGAACAATGGCGGGGGTGGGGATCGGGGGCAGGGATGGAGGGGGAGGGGACAGAAAACAGAGCGCCAGGACTGAGTCAGACCCCAGCGAGAGAGAAACTGCTTTTCGCTCCGTTTCTCTCTCGCTCCGAAGCAAAGAGCGCGAGGCCGGGAGGGGGAGGCCGAGGGCGACATAAACAGTGCAAGAGGGAGAAGACTGCGGAGGGACAAAGACGCGGAGAGGGAAACCGAGTCAGAGGAAAGGGAAACGAGCCGAGAGAGCAAAGGAGAGGAACAGAGGGGCTGCGGGATGGCTCCTTGGAGAGCCAAAGAGGAGATCCCTGGGGTCCCGGTCGAATCCGCCGGTGCCAAGAGGTCCTGGGGCGCCCGGCTCGCACGCACGGGGTCCTCACTGTCCCCAGCGGTCTCTGCGGCCGCAGGAGCACCGCTGGGCTGCGCAGGCACCGGCCGGCTGGCGGCGGGAGGGGGAAAGTGCGAGGCTCCGAAGAGGCGATGGGGAGCAGAACTTACGTTCCTAGCGCATGCTGGCGCCGGCTTCACCAAGCTGGCGTTCGGGGGGGCGTCGGGACCTCGGGCGCTCACATCACGCCGCCCGCGCGGGGCAGGGCAGGGACCGGCTGGACTGCGCGCGGCACCCAGCGCGGCTGGGGTTTGCCCGAGTCTGGCGGCCCGCGCTGGTCCCTCCTCTCAGTGCCGGGCTGAAGCCAATGGCGCGCCGTCCCCTCCCACGCACCAGGCTGCCTCGCCCCCAGGGTGGCCGCCGGGGCGGGCGGGGGAGAGGGGTTGGGGGGACTGGGTTCCGGGCTCCCCAGCCGAGGCTTTCCTGGAATCCGCCGGCGGGGGTCGCGCTCACGCCCGGGACAAGGCGCTAGGGAATCAAAACCAAGGACCCGCGCCGCTCAGGATGACTTTCTTGGCAAGTTCTGAAGACTGCGCTCCTTTTGTGAGACTATCAACACCCACTTAGGTTGGTAAACCGCACTGTCTTAAATATCTTTGGGGTATTCCCTGGAGCTTAGGCCAGTGTCTAAAAGGGAAAGGACTGCTTGGCTGGTAGATACTCAAGTGTGTAGTAACAGTTGTAATGGTCACTGCTGAGAGCCGATCAGTACCACGCACCTGTGCTCAAGGAGTTCCGGGTATCAGCCCCTTTGATTCTCACAACCACCTATGAGGTCGGGATGATCAATTCTCATTTTACAAGTGGCTGTCATTAATGTTTGGTTTCGTTTAGCCTTCTGGTTTCCAGCCTAGGCCCACTCTTCTCTCCCTCTGCTTGGTGTGACTTTGCCAAATAACATGACACTGCACACACACACACACACACACACACACACACACACACACGCACACACACACTCACACCTTCTTTATCCCCCACCGGCCTCAGCGATGTTGCTGTAAATTGCAGTCAAGGACTAAGATCTTATCTGGGGCTCCTAGACATGTGGAGGGGGTACAGATGCACAGTTGTCAGACTCTGGGAGTACGAGGGGTGAGAATGGGGTTTGGGGGTCCTGGAGGCTCTTTGGGAGCCTTTCAGCCTGAAGAACCAGGCTCCTATAAACAATCCCCTTCCCCCCAGATTCTGGACTCATTTCAGCCCTCTGTGACCAGTAATGTGCTCAACCCAACTCCCAACACCCTGCACCCTCCTTCTTAGAAAACCACCTGCATCTCTTCATCTTATCTGAAGGTCACATATTGGGGGGGTGAGGGGTGGAGGGAAGAGGATGGCAGGGTTGTTGATGTGCTCCATTTCACAAGACGAGTAAGTGGGGCAGACAGAGGTGAGTGGTGGTGCCCCAGGCGGCTAGCTAGGTGGGCACTTTGACTCCAGGCCTGAGTTCTGCACTAGTTCTTAAATGTTAATCAAGTGGGCTCTGGAACCAGACCAAGTTCAAATCCAGACCCAGACTTTTGGTGACTGTGGCCTTAGGCACACAGAGGTAGCAACAGATGACACAGCTCACAATAACAGGCAAAGTGCAGGGGGGGGGGGGCTGGAGTAGAAGGAAGAGATTCTATTCATTACCCACTCCCCACACCCCCAGCATCCACTTTCCCTAAAGCTCCCATCAGAAGCTCTTGTTCTCTTCTGTCCTACACTTTAGAAAAGTGACGTGCATATAGTTCAGGAACATTCCTTATTCTGCCCTTAACTTTTCTGAGTCTCCTCATTTTTTTTGTTAATCCTCACAAGAGGCTATTTTTCCATTTATTTTTAGATAGAGTGGAAGGGAAGGAGGAAGGGAGAGAGAGACAAACAGACAGACATCGATGTAAGAGGATCCAATCTGCAACCTAGGTATGTGCCCTTGTCCAGGAATCGAACCTGCGACCCTTTGGTCCGTGGGCCCAATGCTCTAACCGCTGAGCCAAACCAGCCAGGGCAGTGAGTTACCTTACCTTTACATTGAGCATTAAAAAGTTCACCTCACTGGGCTCCTGTGTGGATTAAAACTGACATTTATAAAGTGCACGCCAAATCTAAGCAAGAATAGGTTCTCAGTGCCTGGTAACAGTGAGCTGTCCTCATTTGTATGATGCAGAAGGAACTGAGAGGGTGTGAGAAGGGGGTCAGGACTAACCAGCTATGTGACCCTCTGCTGCACCTGCAACGTGGAAATATAAAAACACCTGCCTCTCAGAGTTTGGGAGAGTCAAGTGAAGCAATTAGATGAAAAAGGCTTGTAAACTGGAAAGGCTGATTCCTATTATTATCATTATTATTGTGATTCTCATTATTATGAAATGTGTCCCTCAAAAGGGGTAGAGAAGGTGGATGGAGCCAGAAAGGCCAGCTGGGGGAGGGCCACTTCCCTCCAGCGGGGAGCAGCTGGGCTTCCATCTGCCCTGCAGAGGTAGCCACAACGTTGTGCCTGTATGTGAGTGAGTATGCCTGTGTGTCCATGTGTGCCTGTGCAGGTGGGTGCTGGAAGATGGCATGGGCACAAGGAATGCCAGTGTCTGTGACCAGAAATCACTTGTGGATGGTGAATTCCCCTAGGAAGAATACAAATGCAGTTGGATTTCAAAGATGCTGGCAGTGGGCCTAGTTTTGACACCTGGGAGGAGGAGAGAGGCTAGGGGGAGGGGATTGGGCCTGGTCTTAGGGATAGAGCCTGGGGATAGCTCTCAGTAGTGATCTGCTCCTTGGGGATGGCGTCACATACAGGAAGATGTTGTCAGAGGCCCTTGTGGTTGAGCCCAGGGATTTTAGAGCTGGTGGACCTGGGTTCAAATCCCAGTTATGGGACCATGGGCCAGTGCTTTCATTTCTCTGAGCCTCAGTTTCCTGGTCTGTAAAATGGGGATGTTAGTAGAGCCTACCTCCTAGGGCTTATTGGGAGTTTAACAGTGGATGAATGTAAAGCAAGGAACAGGCACATGTAAATTATCTTTGCTAATGTTATTAATAAGCAGCCCAGAAAAAGGAGGGAGTGAGAAGGTCTCAAGAGGTGCTGGTGCTTTGTAAACTGTGAAAGGTGGCTCTGGGGTTGCCAGGCCAGAGTGGTTGAAGCTGCCACAAGGAGCGTCATTTTGGCCCAGGACAAAGGGCCACTGTCCCAAGGAGTGAGACAGAAGAGCTGGGTTTTTATCACTCCTGCCAGTTCTCCTTCCTGGTTCCCCTCACTTCCTCTAGAGCTTCCTTCCCTGGGAGCCTGCCTGGTAAGACCTCTGGGGCTTTCCTCTCCACCTCCGGTGGTCCCAGGCTGAGCTAAGCTTTGGGGACTGGGAGAAGCAGCTGGGAGCTCAGGAACTCTGAGGCAGGCCACTTCCCCCAGGCTACTCTCCCTCCTGTGAATCATTCCCGGTATAGCTGCTATGGAATGTCAAGCAGCTCTTCACCTGCGGGGAGGGACGTCAGGATGGCTTGGAAACTGTGAGGCTCAGCGTTTCCCAGAAGAAGGATGTCATAGCTCTGGAGCCGGAGGGCCACAAGGAGCCCTTTTCTGCATCCAACGGGCAAAAGTTCTAGGGGGCAGGTGAGAGCAGGACTTGGGGTTAGATCATCCAGGATTTAGGGTCCAGGCCCTAGTCCTCCCTAACGAGCTCTGTGGCCCTAGGCAAGTTTCTCAACTTCTATGAGCCTCAGTTTCTTCATCTGTCAAATGGGAAGAGGGAAATCATGAAGACTCACAGGGTACTTGGAGGATTATGTGAGACTACATGTAAGTCCTGAGCTTAGGGAGTGGCTCACAATAAGGGCTCAGTAAAAGTTCATTGACTCAATGAATGAACGTGGAGTGGAAATGGTAGTGAGTGGGGGTAGAGGGGAGTGCATGTGGCTATCTGCAGGAAAGCTATCCTTCACCAGCTGGGGGTGGGGGACATTTGAGGGCCTGTATCCTAGGCCCAGGACACCCGTGGCTCTGTGCTGGCATGAAGGGGCAGCTTCCAAAACTCAGACAGGATGGAGTATGGATTATTCCTTGTAAGTACAGTTGACACTTCTGCAAGCCAAACAAGAGCCTCGCCTGGGTCCAGATTCAAATTACTGAGCGTCCCCTGTGCTAACAGATTCTAATTCATAACATTGCTTTGGAGCAGTGGTTCCCAAAGTGTGCTTACAAGGCATGTGTTAGAAATGCAAAATCTCAGTTCCACTTCAGACCACAGGATAAGAAACTCTGGAGGGGGGGAGAGGGCTGGAGCAGTCTGCATTTCGCAGAGCCCTCCAGGAGATTCTGATAGGAGCTCAAGTTTGAGAACTATAGCTTTAGAGTTTGCAAAGCAGATTCCTAGCAGTAAACGGACACTGGACACTTTATTCGGCCCATTCTACAGGTAAGGGCATCCCTTTGCCCCATAGCACCCATCACGGAAGTGGAAGAGCTGGGCCTCTGGAACCCACAGCTTTTAGTTCTGGAGTATTTTCCTTTCATTGATTTTTAGAGAGAGGAAGAAAGACAGAGAGAACCCGAAACCTGGGCATGTGCCCTGCACGGAATGGAACCCACCACCTTTTGGGGTCCGGGAGGACGCTCCAGCCCACTGAGCCGCGCTGGCCGGGCGGTTCTGGAGCATTTGGTTTGGGACCCCAAGATCAGACTGCTGACTCAGGTCGGGAGGGGCAGGGCTCTGAGCCGAGGGGCTGCGAGCGGGGAGGACCGGCTCCCTCCCCTCCTCCGGGAAGAGGAGGCCGGCGTCTCTGTTTATTATTCCCTCAGAGGTACCCCAATCCAAATCTACATAAATAAAGCCTAGCCTGGCACTTTGAGTGATCGGTTTATTAATACTCGCGGGCTGCTGCCGAGGCGGGTTGCAATAACAAAGGCGGCTGAGCCGCCGCGCTCGGAGGCATCATTATGTAATTGCTCCGAGGAGGAGCCGAGGGCCCGGGCGCCAGAGGCCCTGAGCGCAGTCGGCCGCGCGCCAACGCGGCCCGGGGCTGGGCGGTCGGGAGGCTGCGCTCCCGGGCGCTGGGGCGCGCACCTGCCCGGGAGTCCTTAACCCCTTCACCCCTCGCTCCCCTTCTCCCACGCGCAGAAGCAAACAGGCCCCCAGAGGCAGCTGTCCCTGGGGACCCCAGAGGCCGAGCCTGGCTTCCCCTCCCCCATTCACCACCGCCCCTCCTGGCCCCGCCCTCACTGAGCTGGGGGAGAACGAGAGAAAAGACCGACTGGTTGGGCAACTTCTGGGTGCAATACAGCGGTTTGCATATCAGACTCTTGGCAGCAGCTGCGAGGTGCCCAGTTTATAGGCGGGAACCTGAGGCCCGGAAAGGGCTGGGTTCATGCACTGAGAATTCCAGGCCCTGAAACTGTCAGCTCCAAAGCACATGGTTTTTACCTTATACCCCCCAAGGGGTCTTTGTAACCATCGTGGATCAGTTGTTGCCTCGGTTTCCCCTTTGGGGGTCAGAGTGACAGGGTGGAAAGTACTGTGTGAATCTCTGCATTAGGGGCACTGTGGCTGGGACACTGCTGTCCGATGAGCAGATGGTGTCAAGGATGCGCTGTGGCTGTTTATTTTGGGGGTGGGGGGTGGGGAGTGTCAGCACACTAGGCTCTGCTCCCACACTCCCCACCGTGCCCACACTCTGAGAACCAACCCCAGTACTCCAGCCCTCCTGGCCTTTGCGGGTGGGCTCTGCGATGGGAATGCCCTTCTCCCATCCACCACGCAGTCTCATCTCTGAGAAGTCTTCCCAGCACCCCTCCCCCCCACCCACACACATACCAGGAAGCCTTCAAGTCTGTCTCCTCCAGCCCTGGGAGCACCTGGCGACAGCACCTGACACGCTGCGTTAGGGAGCTATTGTTATGTCTGCCTCCATTAGGCCACGTGTCTGGGAAGGTGGCTCTGTGTCTGACTCATCTTCATGGAGCGGCCCCACCCCCGAGCACAGGGCCAGGCACACAGCAGGCCTCTTGCAGGCCTGGGTAAATTTGAGGTGAAGGGTGGAATCTTCAGATGGATTTAATGCTTCGTGACAGTCTTCAGAGCCTGGCTTCTGAATTCCACGGACCTGCCAGTGGCTCTGCCAACTTCTGGCTGTGTGGCCTGGGCAATTTTTGTAGCCTCTCTGGGCCTCTGTTTCCCCATGAGTACATGAGGATGATGGCAACCCCATTCTAATGATGCTTGTTGGTGTTTATTGAGCACTTACTATACGCTGGGCAACTATATGCTGTGTGACTTCGTGGACTCTACAGGACAGCCCTGATGAGGTAGCTACTGTTATTACCTCCATTTGTAGATCAGTCACTCTCCCAAATCAGCAGCTGATAAGGGACAGAGCCTGGATTCAAACCCTGATGTCTCTGTTGCCTGTGTTTCTAATCTCCCTTTGACAGGATTATTTTGACAACCAGATGAGAAGTAGTTAAGGACTACCTTACGGTGGGTGCTCAATAATGCCCCTCCACCGGAAGGCTCCCAGGGCAGCTCTCCCTTTGCCCTTCAGCCTCCCTCAACCCCGCGAACCCCGGGGCCTTCTGGGAGCCCTTCTGTAGAGGTGGGGCTGAAGGAGGGGGTTGCAGGAAGTGTTCTGGTTTCTGAGTATAAATAAATTATTGTTTCATATCCTTACTCTGAAGGCAGGGCACAGCGTGTATTTGCCAACCCAAGCATGTGGAGCTGCATTTTGCCAATTGTTAAAATGTGTTTTCAGCCCGAGGCAGTAAATAGAAGCCCACTCTGCCTGGCTCCCAGCGTCCTGGAGCTGGGAAGGACAGCGGACCCACCCGGGCCAGGCCTATGGAAAGGGTAGGTGTCGGCGGGGATGCTAACGCCGGGAGAGAGTTCCTGTGAGTCTCCTCCAGGCCCTGAGAGCTTCAGAGGACTCTCCACCTCTCTCAGCCTCAGTTTACACGGCTGAAAATGGGCCTGTACCAAGTGCCCCCCAGGGGAGAAAAGGGGCTGTGAGGGTGTTTTGTACTCATGAGTATTCTTACTGTTGTTATTGATATGGAGAGCAGTGACAGTACCCAATTCCATCCTGTCCCTTCTGTGCCTCTTCAGCTCCGCTGCCACCGCTACCCAAACATGCTACCCGACCCTAACCCAAGCCACTGCCATCCCTCACTGGGACTGCTGTCTTCCCTCCTCAACGGTCCCCTAGCTCTGAACGCTGCCTCCCCCAGGTCGCTCCCCACAGCAGCCCAGGAGAGCTTCGGAAGCTGAGCAGGGATCATGAGGCGTGCCTTTCCCTGCTGCTTAATAAAACCCAGAAGGAAAAGGCCCGTAGCCACACGGCCCTGCGTGCTCTGGCCCTCCTCTGAGCCCCTGCAGTCCAGCCGCACCCCGTCCGCCTTCCTAGTTCTACCCACAAACCTGTTTCCACCTTGGGCCCTGGACCCTGCTGTTTTCCCTGCCTGGAGTGTTCTCCGCTCCGGCCCTCTCTGCCTCTCCCTCAGCACTGTGGCACCTCGGAGAGCCTTCCCAGACCACACCATCACAGACGACCTGCCGCTCACCTGCTTCACCCTGGCTCGCTGTCCTTATAGCATGTGTCACCGTCTACGATGCCTTTCAGTTTGTAAACTTACCTGTTTAGTGTATCTGCCTCTCCTGGAATATACCCTTCTCGAGCATACAACTTCACTTATCTCACTCACCATTGTATCCCCAGCACCTTACTCTACACAAAGTAGAGAGAGAGAGGCAGAGAGGAAGAATGGTGACTATAATAAGCAGTGCAGAGCAGAGCCGGGCCTTACTGCTGTCAAAGGAGCGGTGCAGGGCTCGGCCTGTGCGGCAGTAACAGCAGCCCAGGGCAAAGGCCATCCCAGCTCTTCCACTTCATTGGCCAGGATTTTTATATTGTTCCAGCTAAAACGAATGAAGGAACGAACGCCTGCCTACACACGAATACACACACAGGAAACGAGTGATGACTGGGACCCATGTCTGCCTCAGAGAAGCTTGCAATCTGGTGGAGAAGACAGACATCTAGCAGACGCCACTCCCAGTTGCCCTTTGGTGTGTCCCTCTGTCCTGTGTCTGGACTGGTCCTCTGTGCTGTTCCCTCTGCTGGGACCATGCCGTAGTCTTCAGCTGCCAGGATGTGCTCATGCTTCTCTGATCTCAGCTCATTCACTCTGGAAACCCTCCTGACCCGCCACCTGCACCCCTCATACCCTAGCCCGAGAGTGGGCGCCACAGATCCCTGAGCAACCCCAGCAGCTCAGCAGTGGACTTGACAGCAAGGTTCTGAGTGCTCAGGGCTGGCTGAGAACCTCTTCCAGGCAGAACTGTGTCTGTTCCCTGCTGTATCTTTGTACCTAGCATAGTGCCAGCACCCGGTAGGTGTCTGAAAGTGTGGGAAAGTGTGGGGATGGGCAAGACTGAGAGCAGAAGTGGCCTCAGCTGCCCCTCCTGCACACACACAGCTCCCAGCCCAAGCCTCAATCCCCGAGGTCCGAGAAGCCTGATTAGAACCTCCCGTGGGTGCATCTACCCTCTGAATTGCCCCCACTCACCAGCTGTCACCTCTGTCGCCATTCCCACTTTCCCCGCCCCAGCCCCCACCAAGGTCCAGGGCAGCCTGGGAGACTGTGAGAAACCCCAGGCACTCCGGCCCCTCTCCTCTGCCCAGCCCTCCCACCTTTCTCCTTGTCTTTCCTTTCCTTCTGCTTTGTTTCACACTCAGTCCCCTCCCCCAGCCTGGTGAATGCAAACTGAAAAGAAAAGGAAAAAAAAAAAAAGAGGCCCACACAGCAGAGTCAACAGTGAAAAATAAGCAATTTAAGGAGTAATCACTGCTGTACTGATTGTCGAGGCCCTGAGTCACTGCAGAGAATCAGGCTGAGGCTCTGGGACTCCCAGGCTCCTTGAGCTGTGTTGCAGGGGTTGCTTCAGGCCCAGGACCTCAGCATCTCCACCTGTAAAATGGGGGGAATAATACCAGCCCAAGGGAACTGACAAAGTGTCGCTTAACCTCCTGGTTCTCCCTGGGGCTGCAGTCAGAGGCTAAGGTAGCATGCACAGCCTGGGACAGGTTTTTCCTGCACAGAGACAGTGGGAAGAATGGTGTGGGGTGGGAGTCAGGGGGTTGCCCAGAGAGGCTCCCAGCTTAGGGGTCTTGGGAAAGGCCCCCTAGAAATGCTGACATTTAACTGAGCAGGGAGGGATGAATGGGATCTATGGAAAGCTATGAGTGATGGACAGTCAGCCTTGGAAGGAGCTAGGGATGTCATCTGTTCCCCCACTCTTGTTTTACAGGTGGGGGAACAGAGGCCCAAGAAGGCTGGAGGAATTACTCAAAGCCACCTACCTGTTAGTGGCAGAGCCCAAACGAGAATGCAGGTGCCTTGACTTCTGTCCCAGTGCTCTTTCTTCTGATGTCAAACTAGTTCATAGTGACAATAAGGACAGTGTCTCTGTGCTAAATGCCGTGTGCGTGTGCGTGTGCGTGCGTGCGTGCGTGTGTGTGTGTGTGTGTGTGTGTTCGCTATTTCCTTTCATCTTTGGATGATCCTGTTAGGCTGGGTTAGAATATTGGCCTTGTTGTACCTTAGTGAGGTTCAGAGAGGTTAAATGACTTATTCACGGGCACACAGCATGGCTTTCTTAGCCCCTGAAGTCCCTCCCTGCTTCTCCATTCTCCAGCACCATCTAGCACCGCCCCTAGGTGGGCTGCCCTTCTCTGGGGTCTCCTCTCTAAAGAGGTTAGCAAGGGGCACTTCCTCAGAGAGATGGGGAGAGAGCCTGGCCTCGCCCTCACAGCCCCCCAGGAAGGGAAGCAGATAGTCCGGGAGATAAGGGGCATGCATTTCAAGTCCCCATCTACCAGAGTCTACCTTGCCAGGGCCCTTTGATGCCAGGCATCCCTGGTGAGTGCATTCCAGCTTCTGGGGGAGAAAACTGGGTGGAAGTGAGGGAGCTGGGGAGGGACCAGGCCCAGGGATGAGAGGGCAGCCAGCCCACCCCTCACCCAGACCCCACCTCAATCGGCTGGGGCGCCTGAGGCAGTAAGCTCTGAGGAAGTGGGGATATTCTCAGGCACCACATAAGTGGGGCCACCAAAAAATGAGGCGGGGTGGTTTTAAAGAATTTAATGTAAAAAGCCTCATCAAAGTACTATTACCATCCTGGGATTGCCTTCCAGTTAGCTTAGAGTTTAGCATTGTTTTCATTTAGGAGTGCACTAGGGTGAGAAGACACCATCTTCTTGGCAGGACTCAGGCCTTTGAGGGTTATAACTGGGAGGGGGAGGGGGGTGGGAGTATGTATGGGCCATCCCTGCTCTCCCCGGGACCTGGCAGACCCCACCACCCCAATTCCAGCTGGGCCTCAAGGCTCCTGAGCTCTGTGGACGGGTGGCAGGTGGGCCATCTGCTCGGGCCTGGGCCTGGGAAGGGGGCGGAGCAGGCACGGAGCTGAATGCCTCTCTGCTGGGACCCAGCCTGAAGAACAGATGGCCTGGGGGCCGCTGGCGGGTGATGGGGGCCGACCGAGGCCAGGCCTGCCTCCTTCCCCTGCCAAGTCACAAAGTCCTCTCTTCCTGGGAGAGGAGGCCCCCACGAGACACTCATGGCAACAGTAGTCAGGAAGACATGGGTTTAAGGGGGATTAGCAGGCCCAAGGCAAGCTGCCGGGGCCTGAGAAGCTAGAGCCAGAAGGAGGTGGCCCAGTGGCAGGGAGGGGCTCTCAGGCACATCAGGCCCAGGGCAGCGCAGCGTGCATTTGGTCTAAACCTATCTGATGGGGAAACTGAGGCCTGGGAAGGGGCCGGGACCTCACTCCACATCACTCAGCAAGGCAGGGGCACAGCTGGGCGGGAACCCAGGTGTCCTGATTCATGGTTTGAGGCCCTTCCTACAACACCTGCTTCCCTCTAACAGCCTCCCTCCTCCCTCCTCCCTCCTCCCTCCTCCCTCCTCCCTCCCCGGCCAGGCCGGCCTCAGGCTCCAGGCCGCCTGGGATCTGGCCCTGCCCTACCTCCTACAAATTCTTCCAGGCCCAAAGCAAGTCCCCACTTTTTGGGAACCTTCCAGATCATCCTCGGAGCCTACCATCCAGAATGGGAGGTCCGTCCACTGTTGGCTTTGGGTTGTCAAGGCCAACCCTTTCATTATAACCGAGACCCAAAGAGGGAAGGATGTTTAGAAACGGTCCCCAGCACCTCCCACCCCAGCCATTCTCCTGTGCTTCTGTTTCCTTAAAAAAGATATTAAAAGAGCCCAGCCAGCGTGGCTCGGTGGTTGAGCATGCATTGAAGGTGTCAGGGTTCCATTCCCAGTCAGGGCACGTGCCGGGGGTTGCAGGCTTGATCCCCAGTGGGGGCTATGCGGGAGGCAGCTGATTGATGTTTCTCTCTCATCAATGTTTCTATCTTTCTCTCCCTCTCCCTTCTCTCTCTAAAAAAATCAATAAAGCCCAGCCAGTGTGACTCAGTGGACTGAGTGTAGTCCCATGGACTGAGAGGTCCCGGTTCGATTCCCAGTCAGGACACATGCCCAGTTGTGGGCTTGATCCCCGATAGGGGGCGTGCAGGAGGCAGCTGATTGATGTTTCTCTCTCACATTGATGTTTCTAGCTCTCTCTCCCTTCCTCTCTCTAAAATATCAATAAAGCCGGTTTGGCTCAGCGGTTAGAGCATCAGCCCGCAGACCGGAGAGTCCCGGGTTTGGTTCCCTCTAGGGGCACGTGCCTCGGTTGCAGTTTGTCCCCAGCCCCGGTGGGGTCATGTGGGTGGCAACCACTCGATGTGGCTCTCACATCGATGTTTCTTTTTCTCTCTCTTCCTCCCTCTCTCCCTCCCGCTCTTTCTGAAGATAGGTGCAAAAATGTCCTCGGGTGAGGATTAAAAAAAAAAAAATCAATAAAAACATTTATAAATAAATAACACTTAGAAAAACAAAAGAGCCCTGGCCAATTTGGCTCAGTGGTTGGAGTGTCGGCCCACGGACCAGAGAGTCCCGGGTTCGGTTCCCACTAGGGGCACGTACCTCGGTTGCAGTTTGTCCCCGGCCCCAGTTGGGGTCGTGTGGGTGGCAACCAGTTGATGTGTCTCTCTCACATCAATGTTTCTCTTTCTCTCTTCCTCCCTCTCTCCCTCCTGTTCTATCTGAAGATAAATGCAAAAATGTCCTCGGGTGAGGATTAAAAAAACAAAAACAAAAAAAACAAAAGATATTAAAAGAGCTTCATTTCACAGAGGCTGTCAAGGAATCTGGTAAGACAAGGGTCCCTTTGGGTCCCTTTCTTGAAAGGAGATATTCTCTCCTGTTTTCTCTCTAAGGTTTCCCAGCGGGTCGGATTTCATCAGATTTCATTTCTTTTCAGAGGCAGGCGGTGAGCAAAGGCCGGGGCGGTGCCAGGGGAGCAGCCACACCGCTGCCCCAGGGTGAGGCTGGTGATTGTCCCCCCCTGTGTGCTGGCTTAGCACAGGGTGAGTAAGGACTGCAAATTGCCTCTCAAGTGCTGCTGGGCCTGATGGGAAGGTGGCAGAGGACGGGTGTGGGGAGGAGGGGGAGGAGAGGAGGTGGCCCCTTGTGCTGGAGTCGCCAGGTATGAATCCAGGATGCACCGTGTACTGCCTGTGTGAGTTTGGATCCGTCTCTGAGCCTCGTGACATCCCAGGAGGGTCCCCAGAGGGTCTGATGAGCAGGGACCCTAGGACCCAGAGAGGGTGAAGTCAGGCTCAGCCCTCGTGCCTCACAGAGACCCAGCCCAGACCACAGCACCACCCGCTGCCCCAACAACCGCCCCCTCCCCGGGTGCCTGGTGCACGGAGTCCAGAGAACCCCGCTTCGCGCTCCACCTGCCTTCCACTCTGTCCTGGCCTCGCTGTGTGTCTTTAGGCACTGCCCTACTCCTCTCTGACACTCAAGGCTCTCGGCCCTTACAGCCTCTTCCGCCCCTGGGAAATCACTGCAGGCCTTCTCTGAAGACCTGGGACAGGGCCTGCCTGGTGGTAAGGAAGGCTGGAGAGGTCCAGGCCAGGAAGGGGGGGGCAGTTCCCCACAGCCCGTAGCTTCGAGGTGTGTGACCAAGAGCCAAGCCCAGTCCAGGAAAACATTTGTCTACGCTCTGATTCACTCATTCATTATTCATTTATCGATGGAGAACCTCTGTGTACCAGACACGTCTGGGTTCTGGGCACACAGCAGTGAAGAAGCAGACGTGCCCGCTCCCCGGTGGTGCCCGAGCTCACCCTCTGGTCGAGGAGACGGCGGAGTCACACACAGATTCATATAGTGAGCAGATGTGATTGATGCCTTGAAGCTCATGCAGGACCCTGAGAGAGAATAATAGGGTGGGGGGTGCTCTCTGGATGGGAGGCTGACCCTGGCCTCTCTGAGAGGTGACCCTAGAGCTGGGACCTGCGCGATGAGCGGGGGCGGCCACAGGTTGAACTGGGTGGAGGTCTGAGACCGGGCCAGGGAGCTCCCAGAGGCGTCAGGGCTGATGCAGCCGGCGTGGGGCAGGAGGGGAGGGTGCAGGCACCGGGTTTCCGGAAGCAGCCAGACCCGGGAAGAAGTTTTTCTTTTTCCCAAGACCCAGGGGACACAAGGGAGAGGCAGTGACTTGGTCAAATCCACATTTCCCACATTTCCGCAAGCTCCTGCCAACTCCTATCTGCAACAGAGATTGGTCGGGAAGTGAGGGGGACAGTGAGGGGCCTGACCCGGGTCTCCTAAGGGCGGTTATCTCTACGTCCATTGTGTGCCCCTCAAAAAAGAAAGAGTTACGTTTTGCTGTGTTTACAGATCGCCACTGGTGTCCCCTGTGGTCTTCTTGTCAGTTGTCACTCAGGGAAGGGGGGACTGGGACCACACAGAGAAGCGGGCAGTGGGGTCCTTTTCCTTGCTTTTAGCGTTTTGAAGAATTTTCCTTTTCATGGGAGATTACTTCAGCAGATTTATAGATAATAATACCCTTCAGCTGATTGTTACCAGATGGACAAAGGACTGGAAAAGAGAGAAAACGGAGTAAAACGACTGAACATAACACACGCCCTCGAATGCCAAGCTGGGCGCAGGGCGGGCTCTTCCCTCCTCCCGGTGAGGAGACAATAACCATGTAATTGGGTTTAACAAGAGAGCGGCCCCCGAATTTCAAACATAAGTGAGAAGACAGTTTGCAAGGAGTTTATATCCACTATTAATACTAATGAGCCCAACCGGAAGTATAGATTCTTGCTTTGAGATCTTACCTAAGGATGGCATAAAACCATTCACAATTATTAAAACATTTTAAAAGACTGTTTTATTTTCGTCTAGGGTGTGATCGAACATTTTGCTGCGTTTAGGGCACGAGCACGCTTGGGGGAGCACCCTGGGCTGTGATGTGAGGAGCCCAGGACCGGGCTGTGCGGGCTGTGCTGGCTTCCTGCAGGAGGTGACTGTCCAGGTGAAGCCAGGGCTCTGTGCCGGCCTCCTGGGGGTGAGGGGACCCTCTCCTGGGAATCCTCAGGTTCCTCTCAGCACCACACCATCTGTCTAACTCATTCCATGACAATGACTAGGAAAAACACTTCTCCCAGCCCAGACTCCTGTCTGGGAGGCTTCTTTTTTTTTTAACTCCCCAAGTGAACCAGAAGTTCATTCCCTTAAAGGGTAAACGGCAGATCCTGGCAAGGCCTTCCGATTATTTATTCACTGGCCAGTAATAGAAGAGAACATACATCCTGACTGGAGAGGGGCATTGCTGTGTCCGCACACAGAGCCCAGAGGGCTGGAGCCTGCCCCCTGCGAGGTCTCCTGCCAGCTACTTCTGCACAAAGGCCCACTTCGCTGGCCTGTCCTTGCTGGGCACATCGCTTCTGGGTATTCTCTTTTTATTATTACTATTATCATTCAGATAGAATGGGAGGGAGGGGGAGAGAGAGAGAGAGAGAGAAACATCGATGTGAGAGAGATACATCAATTGGTTGCCTCCTGCACAACTCTGACCAGGGCCAGGGACCAAACCGCAACCAAGGTGCGTGCCCTTGACCAGAATCGAACCCGCGACTCTTCAGTCTGCAGGCCGACGCTCTAACCGCTGAGCCAAACCGGCCAGGCCTGGCTATTTCTCTTTATGGCATCTTGGAAAGGGGCTGTAATGCCAGCTGTGTGCCAGGCTCGGGCCCTGCACTTCACAGGTGTGATGGAAGCTCCCTCCTGCAGAGGTATCCGCCAAGATGCCTCCCTGCCTTTCTCGTTGCTTTGGGTTTAAGGTCCTCTGCAGGTGATGTATGGCTGCCATCTACCCACCCCGCCCATGCCGTACACCCAGGGTCCAGCCGTGCCCGGGGGGAGATGTGTCTGGTGCCTGCCGCTGGGCTAAGCAAGGCCTCCTGCCCCAAGCAGCTCAAAGTCTTCTGGCTGGAGGGTCAGGGCACCAGGCTTTTTCCCATCCCAACTCTCCTTTTCCCAAAAAGGTCTTCACAAACCCAGAGGTCCTTGGATGCCCCCAGATGCCCTAAATTGGGCCATCCGGCTGCCTGCCTGCCTGCTCCTCAGAGACCCGCTGCCAGGACCCAGCCAGCAGCCCCCAGAGCACGTTTGTACCCCTGTTCCCAGGCAGCGGTTTCCATGAGCTGGCATCACCGCGCATTTATTAATAAAATGAGCAAAGTGACCAAATGCTGTGGCAGCTCCTGACATTTGCCAGAGGCTGTCTGTATGTCCAGTGGCACCAGAGGGCCCTGGAGAGGAAGTCTGTGGGGAGCCAGTGAGGAATGTGACCCTGACCACTGCTGAGACCGTTCAGAATCCACAGGGCTGATGGCCCCCCACCCTGCTTCTTGGCTCGAGGGGCTTTGGGGACAGGAAGCCAGGACAGAGGTGGGGTAGCCGCACATGGCCGTGGGAGCACATCACTCAGGCAAGGCCCCAGTGCCCCACCTGGACAGAGGGCCAGGCCCGAACCCCTCAGCCCTAACGGTCAGTGCCCACCCACCAGGGGACATGCTCTTTGTGTTCATAGTGCTGGTTTGGGGTCCTACCTCACCATTCAGATCCTGCCTCTGCCCCTCACTGGCTGTGGGGCCTTCGCCATATCACCTGACCCAGCTCCCCACTTCTAAATCACCCAGCGGCTGCAGACGCTACGATCACATCAGTGCCCCCCCCCCCAGAAGACAACAATTGTTCCTAGCTTTCAGGGTCATGGTGCAGATTAAGTTGATGAATGTATATGAAGAATACCAAAATCTGGGCATGCACTAAGACTGCTGCAGTACTAACTTATTTAATCCTCACATACCCTGTGAGGTAGGCACATTATTAAACCCATTTCACAGATGAGGGGACTGCAGGTCAGAGTTAGGTCATTTGCCCAAGGCTGCACAAATTAGTGGCTGGGATCCATGTAGCCTGCTTGGCACAGTGCCTGGAACATAACTACTCATTCATTGCTGGTTTGTTGAAAAGGAAAAAAAAAAAGGAGGGGGTGGGGCTCAGGTCTGTTACTCCTCTCTGGGAGAGGATTGTTGTCCCTGCCTCGCCACCCAGAGCGTCCTGCCCTATCCCGGGTCCACCGGGGCGGGGATCTCCTTGGAGAACTGCTCCGGCCCAGCTCTGTATCCGGAGCCGCTGCCTCTGCCCCATTACCCGCACCTCCGGCCCGGGAGAACCTCGGAGCTGAACCCAGCGCGATCCCCCTGAGTACACCCACTCTGCCCTCGCCCGTTCACCCTGAGGCCGGAGCTTGCTCCCTGGGGGCAGAGGGAAGCCGCTTTTGCTTTCTCAGCTCACGCCTGTGCATTCAAGTTCACAGGTGGCCTTTCCTTAGACCGGTGCGTCATTATGTTCGAAGTGTAAATTTGCCATGAGGGAGAATTGCAGGGGGGAGGACGGGATGTGTGTGTCAAGCCAGGCCCTGGGATGGGGCTTGGGCACGTTGTCTTTTTTTTCTCTTTATTGTTTGGAGCGAGAGGAAGGGAGAGGGAGAGAGATAGAAACATCCATGAAAGAGAACATTGATTGGCCGCCTCCTGCATGCCCCGCACTGGGGATCAGGCCCACAACCTGGGCATGTGCCCTGACCGGGAATCAAACCAGAGACCTCTTGGTGCATGGGTCGATGCTGAACCAGTGAGCCAGCCGGGCAGGAAACGTTGTCTTGTTTTCTCTTTCCAACCGGCCTGTTCAGGATTCCTCCTTCTCTTGTGATCCCTTCCAGCCAGGCCTCATGCTCAGTCGTCCTGGCCTGAGTGTCTTGCTTGGGGGAGGCCCCGCTCTCTAACCGGAAGCCCCAGAGCTCTGTGTCCTGGCAGCCTCCAGCCCAGGGTTGAGCACACCCGACTGAGTCCTCCAGTACCAGCTCTGCCATTCCAGGGTGACACCGGCAGGAGGACTCACCTCTGTGCCTCAGTTTCTCGTTCTGTAAAGGAAGGATAATAATGGCATCTGCTTCATAATGTTGTGAAGATTAAATGAAAAATATATGTGTAAAGGCCTATGCCCAGTGCTTAGAAGATAGGAAGCCCTCAATAAGCGACAGATAATGGTAATGACAAGGATGAAGTTATTATTAACTCCATTGATGGGATAAAGCTTTAATTGATGACTTAGATTGCTTGAGACCTAGAGCCAGGTGTACATAAAAAAAGAATGTTCTCTGTGGGCCTTTGGCCAGAGTGGGAGGAGGAGAGGAGGTAGGAGGTAGGAGGTGGATGCAGAGACAGGTCCCTCGCTGTGGCCGCTTTCGGGAAGGTCCACGCAGCCTACATGCCAGAGACCCTTCTATCTACGGCAACCTGTGGGAGGGGGGCAGGACTGTACTGCACCCCGCACCCTAGCTATGGGTGATTAGATTCAGGCCGGACGTGTGATCCAATCTGGGCCAATCAGTTCTCTCTTCCAAACATCCGGACTTGGGAAGGAAAGGGGAGGGAAGGACACAGCCAGTAGGTCTCTCCACGTGGCTGGGCTGCAGCCAGAAGAGTGGACACAGTTATTCAGGGTGGCCATGGCCTCTGAGGAATGGACAGCTCTGCTTGGCAAAGGGAGAGACGAACGAAGCCAGCTGGCAGAGAGGAGCCGAGATGAGGAGAGATGGCCCTGACGGCTCCCAGCCCAGCCCCGTGTCCCCAGGCTGGCCCTTCCTGCCAGCTCAGGGTGAACACCCTGCAGGACAGCCTCGGAGCCTCATAGAGAAGGCCTCCCTTTCCGCCGAACCCAGCTTGAGTGGGTGTCTCTGACTCAAAACCCAGGAGCTCAACCAGTACAGCTTTACTTCCATCCAGGCCAGGAACACCCGTGGGGGCACCTCCATCCTGCCGGGCTCGTACGTCAGAGAGGAGGAGCTGAGACAGGAGCGGCTGACCTCCCGCGCTCTGTCACCTGGGGGGCTGCTGAAGTCAGGGCTGCCCTCTGTCTGAGCATGGGCACTGGCCAGAGCTCATGCTTGCGCTGATCTGTGTTGTCTTGGGCCGTTTCTGAAAACCTGATTCCAAGACAGAGCCCTCATTATAGATGCTTAATGCCACCCGGACGACGGTGCACGTGTATGCGGCTCTTTCAATGTGTCGATCGCCTGGACCCCGCCCTGGGAAGCTTACCGGGATCTTCCCACCAGGCCAAATTGGCCTCCTCTGAATCTTGGACATCCTTCTGCTGAAGCTGTCAAACTCTCAAAACCAGCAAGCTGCAGATGAGGGCAGAGCACTTCAGAGGGCGGGAAGGCGAGTTCGAATCCTGGCCCTACCACCCATTTCCGTTGGTGATCTTATGATACTGCGATCTGAGGAGCTCAGTACGAAGCCTGGCATTTAGTGAAATCACAAGAAGTGGCTGTGTTACTAGTAGTTTGGACTAGAACCAGGTATAGCTGAGCCCGAGCCCAGCCTGAGACCTTACTTCACCAGGTTGTGTTTCTGCTCAAGACTCGATCCATCCCCTGCTCGTTTGACATGAGACCAGCTGCGGGCCCTGGTGTTCTGCTCGAAGACATACACGAGCCATCAGTGACTGGGGTTTCTCGGTCAGGCCCTGAGCCTGAGCAGAGGACAGTGGGGGTCGTGAGCAATGACACCGTGGCCTTCTCTGGAGGCAGTGCAACCTTAGCCCCTGCCCTATCTGGCCAATGCGTGCTTTGCTGAGGTATGGGGGTCCAATGCTCAAATTCTCAGTGGTGTCTGGGTCTCCCAGATTCTCAGAATCATCTGCCAAACTGTCCCCATCTCAGGGTCCCACTGTGTCCCCGGCAGGGTTCTGACTCTGCCTGGGAGAGCTGTGCCTTCAGGCTCCTCTGCAGCCCTGCCTCCCTCCAAGTCCATCCTGCGCCTGGAGTTCAGCACAGGGTACCCTCCGGCTGCAGGAGGAGTGAGTCTCTTCGAACAGGACCAGAGAGGATTTGGGTCTTCACGCATGCCCTGAATTGACACTTGATTGACCTGAGCCTGAGACTTTCTTTCTTAAAAGCTTCCAGATCATTAACAGAAGCCAGCCAACCCCGAGGTCCTTATAATGATCATTGCCCCGTGTCCTTCAAATGCTCGAGCTCCCACGTAGCCACGAGCTGTACCTCCACCCGCGTCTCATCCCAGGGCACCACAGGTGGCAGTCTCAAGAGCTGTGAGGCTCAGTGTGCCAGAGCTTGTCATACCCCCGTCCCCCTGCAATGGAGTCCTCACCCATCTCACCAAGTGATCCCGCTGCCTCTGCCAGCCTGCAGTGTTGCTCTCGGGGCTGTTCTAGTGCCAACCACCTCAGCCCAGGGGCCCCTCAGAACAGAACCCATCACAAGAACGTGTGTGCAGGGAGTTTATTTTGGAGGTGACCCCAGGGAGCAGAACTGAGGGACCAATACGAGAGGCAAATAAAAGCAGAAAAGCCAACAGTGCATCATCAGGTCACTGCTGTGGGTGACTGCGTCCCAGTGCTGCTGCACCTCCTGAGCAGGGACTGGAAGGACCCTCAGGCGTGTCAGCCAGATGGCAGGCTGGCAGGAACATTGCCCCATCAGTTCCCATGCCCCGTTGGTTGAGGTTGGCCCAGCGGAAGCCAAGTCACCTCCACACGTCCTCATGCTGAGCGTGCTCCTGCCAGCAGCCCATGCTGGGCACCGCACAAGCCCCAAGGCAGAGAGGCGGGATGCTGTCAGTGCAGAGTGAGCCGAAGGCCGCGGGGAAGTGTTTGTCACAGCATGGCTGGAAATAGAGGTGCCGCTGAGCGCCGGGGGGTGGGGGCTGTGAACGTGGGCTCTCGAGCCAGGCAGTCTGGGTTCAAATCCTTTGCGATGCTTCGTTTTCCTCCACTTATAAAAGGGAGAGTAGTAGGAGAAAAATACTTGATTGGGTTGCTATGAGGTAAATGAGAAAATCCACACGCCTGGCACATACAAGCCTTTCGGAGAGTTACCTCTGTTACCCCCCCCCCCCTTTTACGGTTGAGGAAATCGAGATGTAAGTTCTAAGGGGTGGAGAGAGGGGAGGAAGGGAGAGGGAGAGACTTCATTTAGAATCAGCTCAAACCTCCAGAGAAGCGTTGGTTTGCAACTCACAGAGAGGCCTGGTATTTCCAAGCAGAGTTCGTGTTTCTACACCCACTTTCCCTATCACATGAGGGGCCCCCAGGGGGAAGACGCACGCACGCTCTGCCTTCCCCTGAGCATGCATTCATGCTTTCTCACTCCCGCTGAAGGGTCTGGAGCTTCCTCGTGATGTCACAGCTGTTGCTATGGAGACCAGGTTGCTGTGACTGTCAGTCTGGGTCCAGGAGGAGCAGTGATTAGCATCCCAGCTGGGCCTAGGGAGAGAGGAAATGAGGCACCCTGGGAGGTCTCATAAACACCTCTCCCCATGCCCCAAACACAGACACACAATGGAGCCAGCCAGCCCCACACGCGTTCCACACAGGCCCCCTGGCCCACCCTGCTGGGCTGAGATCTGACAACATATGTTTGGGGGCAAACGACCTGGGCAGCCAGGAGTAGGGTGACCATTGTCAACATCAGCCAGGGTCCCCTTCCACTCCCTCCGGGGGAAAGGTGCTGCTCATAGGTGGCCGTGGCAGCCTAAGCGTCTCCGTGGCAACACTGAGGTCAGACCTCACCAAGGTGACCTCACTCTGGGGCCACTGGAGTCAGGCTGGGCTGTCATCACCACCAGGAGGAATGGAAAAGCTGTGAGGAATCTCTCCAGAAAAAACCTGTCTGCTCTCTGAGGCTCAGGGCTCCGGGTGAATCCATTCAGGCTCCCTCTCAAAGGAAGGAGAGGCCTGTGGTCCAGGGCTCGGCTTTTCACTGGGCACAGTTGCAGCCACAGGAAGTGGTTTTCCTGCCTCTGAAGACAACAGACCGCCTCCCCAGAAAGGGCTCTGTCACCCGCTAGGCGTGGGCCCTGGGCAGGTTGCTCTGACCCTGGGCATGGGGAAGGTCTTCTGGAGAGATGGGCAGAGCAGGGGGAGCACCCTCTGTCCTGTCCTTGTCTTGAGCCCAGAGGGGATCCTCCCTCGAGTCCTGGCTGGGCCCTGCCCCCACCCAGGACAGAGTGTGACTCACAGCCTCTGCGGCCCCTCCTCGGCCAGGCCCCTCCTCCTTCTCCAGCTCAGGGGCTGGCTGGAGCACCTGCCTCCTGGGGATGACTCTTCAGGGGGGACTCACCTTTCTCTGCTAGACCCTCTCAGGAAATGGTTACTCTTGACCTGGACCCCAGAGCTGGGCCCTTCACTCAGCGGACGGGCAGTCTGGGAGGGGGGAGAAAGCGCAAGTCGTTGGGATGCAAAGCCATCGCCACCCCTTCGTGACAGCGTGGTCTTGTCACGTCCTCGCTCTGAGACTCGTGTTCTCAGGCTGTTGTGAGGATGACATGGTGCCATAATTGTTCACACCCTTCTTCCCCCTGCCTGGACGCGCAGAGGCCGCCTCCCGCCTCAGAGGCCCTGACCTGCGCTCTGCACACCTGTTGTGTCAGCTGTTGCTTCACCCGGGCCCCCACGGCTGGCAGTTTTTCCACACCTTACTCTTGCCGGCTCAGTGACTGTCTACCTAGTCAGTTCCGACCCTTTTCCACCCGTCCCTCCCAGGAGCAGGACCACCAAAGCCCACCCTGCTCTGCGTTAGGATCTGTGATGGACATTCACACCGACCAGTTATGGAATTCTCCCCACAGACGTGTCAGAGAAGTATCACGAGTCCCATTTCGGGGATTAAAAAAATGGAGACTCACGGAAGTACAATGATGTACCCAAGGTCACACAGTATCCGCATCTGCCATGTAGTAAACATTTATCATCGCTGAAGTTTATACCAAAATGCTTCACACACATCATCTCAGTGCAGAGTAGGAAGTTAAGAGCTTGAACTCTAGGGCCAGGCTTCCTGGGTTTGATTCCTGCCTCTGCCTCCTAAATGCTGTGTGTGATATAATGTTATATGTTAATTTCATTTCAGTTTTAAAAAGCTGTGTGACCTTGGGCAAGTTTCCTAGCCTCTCTGTGCCTCAGAGTCCTCATCTGTGAAACAAGGTAGTCACAGTGCCTCCCTCTCTGGGTTGTTATGAAGATTAAATTGGGAATAAAAAAGTTTATAACAGTGCCAGGAACAGAGTAAGTACTATATAAATAATGTTCACTGAACATTTTTAAAGGTGGGGGGGCTGGGGAGGGAGAAAGCCTCACATCATTTTTGGGTGCTGCTGTTGGTTGCTCCTTGGGGGTGAACAGGCTCAGAGAGGTGAGGGAATGCACCTGAGGCCACACGGTGTGCGGGGCAGGGCTGGGCTGACCAGGGTCCCGGCACCTGTGCTGGCTCCACCTTGCCAGTCCCCCTACCGGAGAGGACAGCAGAGATCCTGCTGGAGGGCTCGAAAAGTAAGGTCCATGGGGACCAAGAACCAGGAGGGAGGGCTGCCCACTGACGCAGGAATGACCCAGGAATGACCCAGGAACCTGGCTGGGGCAGGAAGACTCAGGGCTGGTGGAGGAGGGAGTGGAAGGGGCCTGGCAGAGGCTTACCGGGACCCCAGCATCCTAAATTCCTGCTCCAGCTGAGTGCAGGAGAAGGACCTATTATGAATTGACTGGGCTGTTGGCAGAGCTGGGCTCTGGGCCACCTCCCAAAGCCCATACTTCTCGCCTAGATTAAGCCTGAGCCCTTGTAAATCCTTGAATTGACTGTAGTTGTTGGGGCAAAGCTCTCAGAAAGTTAGGAGCTACTCATTTCCTCCTCAGGGCAGCCTGGGAGAACAGAGGGATGCAGCTTCTCTCAGCCACTCCCTGACCCTGGGTCCCAGACTGCTCTGGGTGGTCTCAGACCAGTCACTTCCCCTCTCTGAGCTTCAGTTTCCTCATCTGTGAAATGGGGCAATAATGGCACCTAACCCTGTACTGCAGTTTTAGGAGGGTCCAGTGCTATCACATATCTAATGTGGATTAGCTTTCCGCCTGGCACAGAGAACGGTCCACCAATGGAGCTATTGTTTCCAACTCTGTGACCTTAGATGAGGAACTTGACGTATCTGGGCCTTGTGTCGAAGGTCATCGTGGGGAAATGAGCGAGTTAACGACGTGGAGCTCAGAGCACAGTGCCTGTGCAGGGGAGGAGCTATCCGCGTGTGACAGTCCCTTTCCCCCTGCTCCATGCCCGTGGACCGCAGAGAGTGTGCGCCCAGGATGGGCAGGTGTCTGTGGTTATCTCAGGGTGGAGGGTCAGAGGCCCAGAAATGTCTTTGCTGCGTCCTCAGTCTCTTAGAACCAGAGACGAGGCCTTAAGTGATAATTATGGGGCAGATAGCCAGCGTAAACATCATCAGGCTTTCACCTTGTTCTTCCTGCAAAATCATTCTGGAAATGACAGCCGTCTCTGTGCAGTTGGGACAGGGGCTCAGGACAAGCCAGAAGGGACTGTGTTGACCACAGTGAATCCTGAGGCCAGCATGGTGGTGGCAGCAAGACAGAGCCGCTGAGTGTGACCCCAAGGGAGAGAAGAGGCTCAGCAGGACGTGGTGGGAGTGTTCCCACAGCACGCCTCCCTATTCTCACCTCGCGGTCATGTGCACGCACACGCACACGCACACGCACACGCCTACCCCTTCGCACACGTGCCTGAAGCTTGTCACGCGACTGTTCCTGGCGCCCCCTGCATTCTCCAGCATCACACACATGGCAAGGCTTTGTGAGCTCCCCCTCCAGGGAGGGCAGTCTCCCTCGGGTGGTCTGCGGGCCCAGCGCGAAGCAGCCTCCGCGAGTGGGAACCGGGGGCCTGGCTTCCCCACATCATCTCATCTCATCCTCTCACGGGCAGGAAGTGCCTTCGCAGCCTGTGTTGGAACTTGAAACTCCATCAACATTTCAGCCCTCGATAAAGCTCAGCTTCTTTTCATTTGAAACCAGATGGAGACATTTGTGGCCATCAGAGTTCCCTTCGGGGCCACACCCAGCGGGGTCTCGTGGTTGGGGGGAGGAGGGTGATGGTGGTGGTGGTGGCAGTGGGGGGACTGAGGGGACATTCAAGCAACAGAAGGTGATACAAGAGGAACTGGAGTGTGTGAGGAGTGGGGAACCAGGGAGGCGTGGGGGCAGGATCCAGGCGAGAGGAGATTGAAGCAAGTGGGGTGGGGGCTGCTTCCAGGAGGAGTAAAGAGAGAGGGGCCCCGCACCCGAGAGAAGGAGCTAGCGGAAGCAGTAATGTCGGGGGGCTGTGTGGAGGGGAAGGAGAGACGCACACTGTGATGCCTACTCCCTGCAGAAGCCTTGGGAATCTGCAGAAAGCTTCACTGGGTGTCTGTGTGCCTAGGCGCTGGGTCCCCTTGGCTCAGTGCCTCGAGCATCCATGGTACCTGAGCCCTGCATTCTCTCTCTCCCACCAGCCTGTGACAGTTCCAGCGGTGGGAGGGAATGCGTGCCCTCCTCCCTGAGCCCAGCCACAGCCCAGAGCCGGGACCCATCAAGATCGTCAGCGTTGCTGGGACTCCAACACCAACCTGTACTTGGCCGAGCTCCATGTGGGTGGGTTCGGAGGTTGCCACTCTTTGTTTTCTAGGTTGGTTTTATTTAACAAAGGAGGTGGTTCAGGTTCAAACCCAACCCTCACCTGTCCAGTGAAAATGGATTGGTCTCTGCCCCCTTGGTTGGCCCAGTGCCTAGCTGAGGTCCTGGGAGCACAGGAGGTGATGGG
The DNA here is from genome assembly GCA_030848825.1 of Tadarida brasiliensis. Taxonomy (NCBI): domain Eukaryota; kingdom Metazoa; phylum Chordata; class Mammalia; order Chiroptera; family Molossidae; genus Tadarida; species Tadarida brasiliensis. Next base: position 16,121,521 of record CM061268.1, on the reverse strand, counting down.
GGCTTCTGGCCTGGCCACTGGATTGCCTGCTGGGACAGAGGCCAGGCTGACTGTTGAGAAGGCTGAGGACCGAAGGGGCCCTTCTCTCGGCAGTCTGTCCACCTCGGGGCTGCCCCGTGTGTCCCAGGCATCCGAGCCCAGGAAGGTGGAAAACGGACCCTGCAGTCCCGGCCTCTTAGTCCAGGAAAGGAATGGTAAAAGCCCCCACTGCTGATGTTTCCAGTACCAGAGGCACCAGACTGAGGTTCTGGAAGCTGCCTTTTCCCTCTGGGGCAGGAACACACCAGCGCAAACCCACATCATGGGCGCAGGAGAGGTGTTTGCCGGCCGTCACCGGAGCCCCTTTCCACCTGGAATGGGCTGCCACGTTAGACTGTTCTTTGGGGAGAAGAGGCAGGCAGCACCCCTGAGGGTCCCAGAGGTCGGCAGGCTTTCAGAGATGTGCCCTCGGGAGCTTTGGGAAGGTGAGTGCCTCTGGGAAGGGTAGCAGACCTACAGTAACATCAGCCCAGCTCTGTTGGAGTCACAGAAAGTCACCAGACTAGCTGATGGTGGGAAACAAGGCGGGGGAAGGCTGGGCCCTTGGGTGGGGAGAGAGCAGAATGGAAGGGGTATGTTTGGGGTGAGAGCTGGAGGCATGAAGTCACCTAGAAGGTAGAGAGGGTATGGAGGGTCCCTGCTCCTCACAAAATCAACTCTATCCAAGCAGCCTGAGCCCAATAACCCACCCACGGGAGCTCTGGGAGATTGGAGGCGGAAGCCATAGGGCCGTGGAGGTGTGTGGAGATGCCTTCCTCATTATAGGGGCCAGGAAACTCCAATGATAAAGCAGATACTGTTCACCGAGCACTTACAATGTGCGAGGTGCTGGCCAAGCCCTTAGCATACATGTTAACAACGGCACTTACTGTGTGCTGGGCGCTCTTCTGAGCAATGCACTGGCGCTCACTCATGCAGTCCTCACAAACCAGGGGAGGGAACGGAGGCACAGAGAGGTCAAGTGACTAGTCCAAGGTCACCCAGGATTGGGACTCCAGAGGTCATGCTCCTGACCCCCAGTGCAGCCTCTCAGGATGCTGAGTCATTCTTCATTATTACTGTGTGGCAGATATAACCGTCCCCTTACCTGGGGGGTACATTCTTCCAAGACCCCCTGTGGATGCCTGACACCATGGATAGTATTGAATCCTATATACTATGTTTTTTCCTATGCATACACACCTACGATAAAGTGTAATTGATAAAGTAGGCAATTTCACAGGTAGATTTGTTCTTACTATAGATCTTAGCAACTTCAGCGTACACCTTCCCCCTTTCCTTATTAAGTCAGGAACAAAATTTGCTTTTTCACTTAAAGGTAACGCTTCACGGCTTCGCTCTGGCGTATCGGAATTGTCAGCGTCACTCGTCCTGCGTTTTGGGGCCGTTACGTAAAATAACAGTCCCTTGACCGTAAGCGCTGCTACACCGCGACAGTGAGTCTCGGAACCCAGAGGGCTACCAGGTGACTAATGGGCAGGGAGCGAATCCAGCAGGGAGACCCGGACAAAGGGATGATTCACACCCCCAGCAGGATGGAGTGGGATGGTGAGAAACTTAATCACGCTTCTCAGGATGGGGCACACCATTTTAAACTTATGAATTGTTTCTGGAATTTTCCATTTAATAACTTCAGACTGCAATTGACTGGGGGTAACTGAAATCACAGAAAGCAAAACCATGGATAAGTGGGGACTAGTGTATGATTACCTCTGTTTTACAGATGAAACTGAGGCTCAGAGGGGTTGGCCGAGCAACGAGCCCCCATCATGCCAGGCTGGGTCCTGGCCACGTTCCCACCTGTTACTCCTTCTGTCCTCCGGCCCACGACCACGTGAGGCGGATATTATTATCTTCCTCTTATACAGGAGAGAATGACGTGGGAGGGGTAAATCATTAGCCAGGATTTGATCCAAGAGTCAATACAAAGCCTAAGCAGTTTTCAATAATTTTCGTGGTGTCAGGGAGCCACGACTTCAGCACCCCCATTTCAGGGCCCAACGGGTTCTTCAGACCTCCCCCCACGCCGTCCCATTCCAGGGACCCAGGCTGGGGCCAGAGGGGGGAGATGGGCAGCCCCCCTCCTGCACCAGCTCATTGCACCCAACCCCTCCCCGCCTGCAGGAAATGAAGATAAATATTCTGCTTCCTGAGGGCTGGGTTCTTTCTGGAGGCTTCAGGGAAGAGTCCTTTCCTTGCCTTTCCAGCTTCGAGAGGGCACCTCAGCCCTCCTTGGTTCGTGGCCCCTTCCCGGCCTCACTCAAGCCTCTTGCCTCCATTGCCCCTCTCCTGCCACTGACTCCGAGGCTCCTGCTTCCTCTTAAAAGACCCTGTGGCACTGGGCCTTCTCAGCTAACCTAGAACAACCCCCTCTCTCAAAACCTTAACTGCAAAGTCCCTTTTTACCTGGAAGGTGACACACCACCAGGTTCAGGGAGTGAAGATGTGGACATTTTGGGGGGCCAGAATTCACAAGACCACAGCAGGGGAAGGATGGGGACATGTACCTCCCCCAGGGCAGGTGCAAAAGTCCTGCCTGTGTCTCAGGGGAACAACTTCATCGTGCTATCCATACCCCAAAGTGCCCTGCCAACCTGACTTCAGCCAAACCCCCGGCTTTGCCTGGTTCTTCCAAAGCCTATCCTGTTTCCCTTTCTCCCTTCCAGGTTTCTCCCAATAAGTCACGTGCACACGAATCCTGTCTCAGGCTCTGCTTCTAGAGAATCTGACCCAAGTCATTAGGGCCGATTGTCCCCATTTTACAGATGAGGAAACTGGGGCACAGAGAGGATGACTATAACACGCTCAAGGTCACACGGTGAGTCAGTGGCAGACTGGACTGCACCCAGCCTCTGGATCCCAGTTCTGGGCTCACCAACCTCACTGCCGAGCCTCCAGCTCGCCGGAGGGATTCCAGGGCCATGCGGGGTTCTGTAGAAGATCAGAGAGCCTGGGGACTCTAATGGCCTCCTCATGTAGCTCAGCTTTCTCAGGAGACTGTCATAGCAGCCCAGGAGCCCACCCCGCTGGCCAGCGCCTTTTTCTTCCTACCTCCTCGGTCTTTTGTTGGAGATGGGCTTTGAAGAGCCGCTGGCAGTTTTGCTTTGAATTTCCCCAGCGGCTCTTTTGCCCCAGTTCCTGACAGTGTGGCTCAGGGAGTTCGCAGGGATGGTGTGGGAGGGCTCCGCGAGAGGGCTCTGCTTTGGCTGGATGGGAGGCTGACAGAGGCAGGAAGCTCCCGGCCCTGGGCTCTCTTCGGAAGACCAGGCCTCAGTCTCAGTGACAGTGTGATGGCTGAGTGTGCACCTGTGCACATGGGGGGGTGTGCGCATGTGCGGTGGGAATGCCTGCTCACCCAACAGCTGGCTGGAAGATGGAGATGAGGACAGTGGGGGATGTCTTTCTGTGCTGGCTCAGCCTCCCGGAAGGTGGGCTTCCAGCAGGTCTGCCCCTTCCTGTTTCTTCCTCCAGTCCCACCTCTTTGCGTTAACTCCTCTGCCTCCCCACGGGGCTCCCTTTTCTGCCACTTCCTTCCACCCTCAACTTCTGGGCTTTCACTAGAGACTGGGAGCCTTTGCCCACCAGCGGTGCCCTCCACTGTGCATGCCTCCCTCAGGTCCGCAGCAGCCCCTTCCCCGGGGAGAATGAAAGGTCCCCTTCTCTGCATTTGCACAGCCCTGTACCAGTCTCTGTCACAGCACTGACTGGGCTGGGGGACAGCTGTTTTCATGTCTGTGTCCCCACCCCGCCCTTTAACACGGGAAGGGATGGTGTCTAATTTGTCCTCACATCCAGAACAGGTTCCCGACAGTGTGACCTCACCCACTCACTTAACCTTTCTGAGACTCAGTTTCCCGTCGGAACCCTCCAGGTGGAAATGGTTCTGCCAATGCCATTGTCATTCTAGGAGCTCAGCGTCATCAAAGGCAGGAATTCCTGCATGCTTATTTCCCGACTATACCTTTTCCTGACTTGTTCTTTATCCAGTACAGACCCAGCGCCCTGCTCCTGGCTGGCGTCTTAATTGCCAAGGTGTGGGGAAAGTCCTCTTTCTCGAAGCAACTTCAGGGAAAGTGCCACAGAAGGGAAGCCAAGACCCATTCCTACGCTCTACCCTAGCTGCCCCGCAGCCCTGCCCGCCAGCATGGGAGCGTCTGGCCCATGTGCTGCCATCTGGCCCGAAACGCTTGGCCACTATTGCCAGTCAGTTGCCACACTCAGATGCAGGCTCAGAATCCTTCTCAACACAGCTCTCTAAACAGCTACTCCAGTCCACGGGACCGGGCATGTAAGTGCACCCTTTGCCATCCCTGCTCCTTCCCATGCGGCAGCCCTGCAGATGAGCGTTTTCCAAGCCCATCCACCTGCAAGCAACGTTCCCGGTCCAACCACACCAAAGGCCCCTCTTAGCCCTCAAGCCTCGCAGCTGGACCGCAGCTCTGTGTCCGCCCACCCCGCTGTGTGAGCTCCTCCCCAGCAGTCCAGTCCTTCATTGCACCCACTTCTCAAATGCCGTGCTTCGCGCCAATCTCCAAGATGTTGTTCAGCCTCTCCCCAAAGCCTGGAATTCCCTCCCTGGCCTTTTCTGTGTATCTAAATCTTCTCAGTCCTTGGAGGGCCCCACAATCACCACCTGTGCCAGGAACCCTTCCCCGGCTGCTCCCGACACCAAGGAAACCATCTTCTCGGTCCTGGATGGACACTGAGATCACGTGGGAACGTTAAAAGCTGCTGTCACCAGGATGCACCCTCAGATACCCTGGGTATCCATTGGTTTGGTGTGCGCACTGGGCACTTGGATAAGTCTACCACGCATCCGAGGTTGGACTACCGCTGGGCCATCTAATAGAACTTTCCACACGCTCCTTCGGTTAATGTTATGGGCAGACCTTCCTGCAAAGTGCATTTATGGATTTGCTTATTTGTTGTCCACACTTCCTAGGAGCTAAAGTGCTAAATCAGAGCATCTACCAGGGGCCAGGCACCATGCTGAGAGTGTTACTCACTTGGTCTCATTAAATCTTCATGACACTCCTGTGAACTAGGTACTCTTATTATAATCCTGGATTTCAAGAAATCAAGGCTCAAAGTGTGAAGGGCTTCTCATGTTTTCCCAGCTGGTCAGAGACACCCTGAAGATCTGAATCTGAATCCCAGCCTGACCCCAGAGCCTGCCCCACGGTTGGCTTTTTCCCTTCTCTTCCCCCTTGACCTCTGCTAAAGCCCTGTGGACATCACAGCTCTGCCTCAGAGCACTTGGCACTGTTGCCATTTCCATTCATTTGTGTCATTATTCAATTAGTGCCTGTGTCTGCCCCTCCCCAAGCTCCATGGGGGCCAGATTGTGTCTGCTCTGATTGCATTTCTGGGGCTAACTTAGCACAGTGCCTGGCACATATTTGTCGGATGGATGGATGGATGGATGGATGGATGGATGGATGGATGGATGAAAGAAGCCAGATACAAAACGCAAATTCCAGCTTCCCAGCTAGCTAGCCACAACTGTAGAGACAGGAGACCTGCTTTCTACTTCTCTGAGGGACAGAGGCCAGCCACAATGGCAACTTCCACTTCCTCGCTGTGTGACCTCGGGCAAATGCTCCACATCTCTGAGCCTCATCTATAGAATGGAGATGGCAGTACTAATTCACAAGATGGTAATGAAGGTGACAGGAGGCCATTAGCAGGAAAGTCCTACAAACAGCAAAGAACTGGTAACAAGGATGGACTCGGTCAGCAGAGGCCAGCTCTCCCTGGCCTGCCTACCCCTCCCATTGTGTGACATTGGCCTTGGTAGTGGGGCAAGGCAGGCCCTGCAAATCCAGGGGAGATGGACTCTGGGGGTGGGCTCCGGAGTGGGCTTTCCCTGTGAGTCCATTCTCCCGAGATGGACCTGAACGGCTGCTGAGACTATGAGGAGAAGACAGTGGAGGAAGCAGCGTGAAACACGGCTTAAGCATCAGCGGTCACACTGGGAAGTGCAGGGAGGGGACAGCCAGAGGCAAAGGGCCTTGGGAATGCTGTCTCTCTCCACCCAAAGCCGCGGCGTCACCCACCGTCACCCACCAGGCCCTACTCCTGAGCTACCTCCTTTAAAGAGCTCGCCACTGACATCCATGGATTTGAATGGGGGAAAATTGCATCTTTATTTTTTTGAAATGGAGCATTTCCTTCAAGTGTGTGTAGGCAACAAACCACAGTGATTAGCAGCACCTGTGACTTTGCCACCCAGAGAACTCCCAGGTATTTTCATGTCACAGTTTAGTTGAGGCACCTTGAAGTGCCGCTGTGCTCCTCAGTCCTTTGAAACCAGGTAGGTTATCAAACCTGCCTCTGGATCTTGCTGTTCAGTGAATCGGTCTGGCTGCAGGATGAAGCCCATACATTATATCTGAAGCCCAAACATCACTATATTGCAATTTTTGGCTTTACTTTGATAATCATATTTTAACATAATTGGCTTCCTTTAGAATTCTATGTATTTTATTTTATGATTTTAAAAAATTCTATGAGAAAGGGTCTGCAGGCTTCACCAAGCAGCCAGTGTGGTCCACGGCATAGGAAGGTCATGACCTCCTGTTAGAACTGCTTCTCTTCTCTGAGGTAGCTGGACTGGCATCCCATTTTCAGACAGCAACACTGAGGCTCAGCGAGGTCCCCAGCATGCCCGGTCTGCACCCCTGTCTGTCTGATACAGAGGTCAGGGGGAGCAAGGTCACTCCCGGCAGGGGTGGGCAGATAAGGCTCGAGGGAGAAGACATCTGGGCTGGGGTACGTGGGATGGGGAGAATCTGGTCACATAGGAAAGGATTAGGGCGGGGGTCGGGGTGAGAAGGAGACAGTTCATGGTCGGGGAAATGCAGTGAGCAGAGACACAGAGGGGGTGAGTTTTGGAAGAATGCAGAACAGGGAATAACACCATTTGGCCTTGGACACGAAGGCTGCCCAGGATGAAATGCGGCTGGACCAGACGGAGGCAGGCAGTGGGTGGGAGCTTTCAGATAGGTTTTGTAAGTCGAGCCATGGAAGGTTTGACCCCAACCATCATATTCTGAGCTACTGGGCTTCTATAGACAAATGTGACCTCATTTCCAATGGCCTGGCGCTGGCTTCAGTCCTCAGCTGGGCCTGAAGCCACATTACCCGGAACCGGGTTACATCCTGTAGCCAGACCTCACTTTCCAGGGCAGAGCCTTCCGGGGAGGGAAGCAGGACTCAGACTCAGGGCAAGCCTGGAGGACTGGCAGTGCTGGCTGGGTGGCAACAGCTGTGGGGCTCCAGGCTCTGAGCCTGGCTGCCGGGCTCCGCAGAAGCCCTGCCATTGGCAGTGTTTTGCTCCCTGGCTGGATGTCAAGGAAAGCCAGAGAGCGCTGTCGTCAGCTCCCAGCCAGCTGGAATGGGCCCTGCTGAGGAAGCCGCCCTGCCTGGAGGACAGCTGGCCCTCAAGGCCAGGGAAGAACCACCTGTGCAAGCTAGAAAAAGTCAGGAGGTTGCCCCCAGGCACAGGGTGCAAAAAGGCTACCTATTTGCTGTGACCTTGTGCAAGTCACTTCCCCATCCTGGGTCTTAATTTCTCACTTGTACACTAGAGGTGATGGTACTTTACACTTTTTCTGATCTTTTATTTACCTGTAAATGTTTGATTAATCTGTGCATTTGTTTACTTCCTGGGTTCACACTGGGCTGTACTGCATGGAGACAAGAAACATGTTTCGTGTGTCAGCTGGCACACAGGAGGTGTTCAGCACACGGTTGTTGATTGACTAAGTGACTATTGTGAAGATCAGATGAGATAGCGTACATAAAGGCACTTGCAAAATACAAACGCCCGGCTGGCGTGGTTCAGTGGTTGAGCGTCGACCCATGCACCAAGAGGTCGCCGGTTCGATTCCCAGTCAGGGCACATGCCCAGGTTGTGGGCCCGATCCCCAGTGGGGGGCATGCAAGAGGCAGCCAATTGATGTTCTCTCTCATCAATGTTTCTATCTCTCTCTCCCTCTCCCTTCCTCTCTCTCTAAAATCAATAAAGGAAAAAAAACACAAAAAAACAAAATACAAGCACTACGTACAATAGTATTGGCTTTTACCTCGCAGTGACATGGCCCCAGCCCCGGCAGGTGTGAAAATTGCTCCCCGTGGTCACATGACAAGAAACACAATCGGAATTATAAACACTGAGAAAAATGAAAACAATTTGCTAACGAGACGATTTTCTACCTTGAAAAAGCCAAGCAACTCTGCTGTGGTAGCAATGAGCAGCGCTGGTGAGAAAGTTCGGGAAAAGAACAGGATAGAAGAATTAGGTAAAAATTAATTGTTTCCCCATCTAGTCGCTATACTTAATTCCAAAGTGTTATTGGAAAAAGGATCTCACTCCTAATAGCAACAAAAAGCTGAAACCCTCTCATGAATTTGCTTAACAAAAGGCATCGCAAGTGCTCTAGAGAGAAATCTATTAACACTTTACTGCAGAAAAAAACAAGAATAGCTGAATAAATAAGAGACACATTCGTATTTCTAGGAAGGAAATTCCAAATGTAAAATGCCGATTCTCTTATATAATTAATAAACACGATGCAATTCCAGGGAAAAGGGCAGTGGGAAGTGAAGTACTTTTGGAACACTGATTGCTCCAGATTAGCCAAGAAAATTTTGGACAAGAATAACAATGAAATGATGACAAGGAGATTTTACCTTGATACCAAGACGACATCGTTGCATGGGGTGGGTTTTGCACATGCAAACCCGGTTCAGTTCCGACTCCCCCCTTCCCGGCTGGAGGACCTCAGCTTACCTGCTTATCCTCTCTGAGTTCATTTCAGTGAGAGGGGACTAATACTGTTCCCAGAGTTCATGAGGGGATTAAATGAGCTGAAGCATAAGTGGCACTTAGCATGGTGCCTGGAGTAAACTCTCAATGGATGAATTAGTTTAGTCACTAAAAGCAATAATAAGTATATTGTTAATTGGCTTATGAGCCAAGGGAGAAAAAGCCAGGTGCATTTTCCATTACTGGTTGCTGGGATCTTGGTGCGATTTCCCAGTATGAGCCCGTGCTGGGCAAGCTCCAAGCAGATGGGAGCTGGGACCATCTGCCCCCAGGTCACCTTCCAAGTGTTCTCTGGTTTTGCTGTGCTCATTTTTCCTGCTAGTGGTTCACAAGGCCGTCCTCCCTGCCACCTTCTCAGGTCCGATGGGCTCAGGCAGCCAAGAACTGCCCAAACTTCATCCTGGGGGGCAGGGCCTCTGTCCTTGGCCTTTCTGCACTCGGGATGCACCCCCCCACACCCCCCACAGGCAGAGCTGAGTTCAGAACATAGTGGGAACCCTTCCACACCCCTCCCACCCACCCCAGCCCTCAGCATGCACTGGTTCCCCGCTGGGAGGGAACAATATTTTCCTAAATACACGCTGTATGTGATCTGGGTGGAAGCTCCGGGGGTGGCCTTGGGACAGTTTGCAAGGAGTGAAGCAGAGAGCATGGTGAGCCTGCGTGTCCTGTGAGCGTCCTGTGAGCATTGTCAGCATCACACAGGTGCCCAGGGGCTGTCATCACAATGATGCCCTCTGGTGGGGGAGGGGCAGCATCGGGAAGTGGGCTGTCCTGGCAGAAAGGGGGTTGCTCTGGGTGGGGTACGAAGGCGCAGGAAGAGCGCTGGATGGGGAGTCATGAGGCCCATGTTGGAGCCGGTCAGCCTCTTCTAAGGTGAGGAAACTGTCTGGGTGGGCTTCTCCCATCAGGCTGTCCCCTCCTGAAGTGTCCTATTTGTCTGTGGTCCCCAGGGCCCACAGAGGGCCTGGTGCACCATAAGTCCTAGAGATGCCCTTGCATTGGGACTGTGGGGGCCACACTGGCCTGGGTGGAGTAAAGCCCATGTGACAGCTGACCTTTCAGAGGGGCTAAGGGCCACTGAATGGTCCTCCAGGGTCCCACCCCTCTAGCTGACACTCATCTGTGGAACCTTGGACACCAAAGGCACAGTCATGGGCATCGGCAGAGACAGGAGCTAGAGTGGCCAGGGTTAGGGGTCTTTGCAGTCGGGGTCAGTGTCCCTCTGATCTATCAGGGCAGCTGTGGGCTTTCCCTGCTTGAACTGGCTTGCTCCCTTCCAGGTAACCTGCTCCAGCCCCGACTTTCCCGGCTCTGTAAACGGCACCACCTCCCCCCAATTCCCCAGACTACAGTCGTAGGAGCCATCCCGGTTTCTCTGCCTTCCCTCACCGCCCACCTCAATCCAGGAGCAAGCCTGTGGGCTCCACCCGTGAGGATCTCAGCGTCGCGCTCTTCTCTCCGTCTCCCACCTAGACAGTAGCCCTAGGCGTCCCGGGCAGCAGGGGCCACGAGCTCCTGCCTAATTCCACGAGGCTCATTTTCCGGGAGATAAACTACGCTTTCCATCAGCAGCTTCATCAGTAATAATCACATTTTTGTCTTATTTCTCAATTGGCTCAGAACTCAGAGTGGGAAGAAGGGAGACACTTATCAAACCCCCTCAAAATCATCACCAACACTTCGATGGCACTTTCTAGGTCAAAGAATATTCCTATTTATAACTTCCTGGATTCCTCATGTCTATACAACGTACAGATTCTTCTTATTATTCCTACTTTACTAATTAAAAAATAAGACTCGGAATTGTAAAGTGACTTGCCCACGGTCATGCAGAGTCAAGCCTGGAATCCAGGTTTTATAAACTTTCACTATCAGAGCTTTTGGCTTAAACTTTGAATTTCTATTAAAATGCAGTTCTTGCCCTGGCTGATGTGGCTCAGCAGTTAGAGTGTCAGCCCTCAGATCGAAGCATCGTGGGTTCGATTCCTGGTCAGGAGCACGTACTTGGGTTGCAGGTTGGATCCCCGGCCCCGCTCAGGGTGGTTTGGGAGGCAATGGATCGATGTGTCTCTCTTGCATCAATGTTTCTCTCCCTCTCCCTCTCCCTCCTTCCCTTCCACTCTCTCTAAAAAATCAATGGAAAAATGTCCTCAGATGAGGATTAACAACAGAAGAATAATAAAATAAAATAAAATGCAGTTCTTTTACTATATAGCTCTGATATAGTTCGTGTACCAATTTTGCAAGTTCTTGTGAGTCTAAAGGATCAGGATAAAGGAAGAAGGGGTGTTTGGTGGGGTTCATGGGGCTCTCCCCATAGAAGGAACGAAGGGAGCAGGTGCTCGAGGGCTGGCTTGGGTTGGAGCTGGCCTGCGGCTGCCGCAGGTTCTAGGCTGAGACCCAGGGTGGTGGCCCAACAGGGGGGCTGTCAGGAACAACGGAGCAGAAGGGAAAGCAGCCTTCTGCCTGGGCAGGTGGCTCTCCGGCGGTAGAGTTTTCATAGCATGTCATAAGAGTGTATACCCAGGCCCTGGCCGGTTTGGCTCAGCAGTTAGAGCGCTGGCCTGCGGACTGGAGAGTCCCGGGTTCGGTTCCCGCTAAGGGCACGTACCTTGGTTGCAGTTTGTCCCCAGCCCCGGTTGGGGTCATGTGGGTGGCAATCACTCGATGTGTCTCTCTCACACCGATGTTTCTCTGTCTCTCTCTCGACCTGAAGATAAATGCAAAAATGTCCTCGGGTGAGGATAAAGAAAGAAATAAAATTTAAAAAGCATAATTAAAAAAAAAAAAGAATGTATGCCCAGAAATTCTCCAGTCCACTGCCAGTTTCCAGAGAACCAAGAAGCAATGAGGCACGAAGAAGCTTGAAGGCTTGCGTGGGGAAGATTTGTCTGTCCTTTAATCATCCATCCATCCATCCATCCAATAACATATTGTGCCCACTATGTCCCAGGCATCAGGCTGGCCCCTCCGAGTACACAGGGAAACACAGTGTGATGCAGGGAAGGCTAGGGATGCTGGACGAGCACAGGAGGGGCATCTAATCCCTATACCTGGAGACTCAAGGCAGGCTTCCTAGAGGAGACATTTAACTTGACACCTGAAGGAGGAGGTGGAACTAGCCAGATGCGGTAGAGATGGCTGGTTGTCCCTCAGAATTCATGCCTCCCTTGCGTGGTAGAGAGCTGTCATAGAAGGGGGCCACATCTTCCAAATGACTCTCTCCTTGCCCGTGTGGGCCTGGGATGAGATTGCACCGGTAGAATGTGAGTGGAAGTTATACGTGCCGTTCCTGTGCAAAGCTTTTAAGAAGCAGGCATGGCCCTGGCTGGTTTGGCTCAGCGGTTAGAGCGTCGGTCTGCGGTCCAGAGAGACCCGGGTTCGGTTCCCGCTAAGGGCATGTACCTTGGTTGCAGTTCGTCCCCGGCCCTGGTTGGTCGTGAGGGAGGCAGCCACTCGATGTGTCCCTTTCACGTTGATGTCTCTCTCTCTCTCTCTCTCTCTCTCCCTCTCTCTCCCTCCCACTCTATCTGAACAAAAAATGGAAAAATGTCCTCGGGTGAGGATAAAAAAAAAAAAAGAAAGAAAGAAGCAGGTGTGTTTTCTCCACCTGTACGCAGATGCTGATGGGGATGGCAGAGCCACAGGGCAGAAGGAGGCTGGACCCCCGAGTCTGTGTGGCGGAGAGCGACCCGCAGGTGAGGAACACCCGCTTTGTACTGTTATAAGGACAATAAATAAACTTCTGCTACCTTACGCCATGGATGTTTGGAGTTTATTTGTTACAGCACCTAGTGTTCTTTCAAAGGAAATAAGAGAACACACCCCCTGAAGAGACAGGAAGGAAAGGGAGAAGAGTGCTTCGGGGAAACCTGGAGTTCGGAGTCCTGGGCAGAGAGCGAGGAGAGTGCGCCAGGTGGGACGGAGACAGACTGAGGTCAGGTCACTCATGCTAAGCAGTTGAGACCATATCCTAAGTAAATAGGGTATAACCGGGCAGACAGCTCCAAGCATTCCCCGCTCTGCCCTCAGGCTCAGCAGAGATGGGTAATTTGCTGAAAGTCATCTGATCAATGAAGGGCAGAGCTGGACTCACGCCCAGGTCTTGCTGACTCCGTGTACCCAAACGTTCAGTTCTATGCTTCCAGCAGAACGTTGCACAACAGAGAAACTTAGGATATTCATCTCCCAAGAACTCTATGGGAGTCGTGTCTATGTGGACTCCTCCAATTTCCTGGTACTGGACTCGATCCGAGAGTGCTGTCTCCTGGCACCAGCACACAGAATGGTCACCCCGCCCAGGTACGGTGGCTCCAGCATTTCTCAGCCTGTCTGGGCTCTGCATCCCCAGACAAATGAATGCCCTGCCTGGTCTGGCTAGTCCCACCTGGGGGAGCCCATAGGAACCCATCACCCAATGAGTGAGATGGACCACGCGGACCAGCTCCCACCCTGTGGTCTGATCCATAAACGGGACACAGTAGGTGGCAGAGGTGCTCAGAGTTACTTGCCCCTCTCTGTGGCCCCTGGACTAAGTGAGCACTGTGGCAGGGTTGCAGATAACGCCCAATTCTCCCATCCGCGCATCCTCAGGAGAGCTAGAAGCAGACATCGCTACTCTTCACGAGGCAGGTCCTTGCTAACCCACCAGGCAGTGATATTTGATGTGGACAGAAAAGGCCAGGGATTTGACTAAGATGTCCCACTCCTCTGCTACCCCTCCCCAATATGTCTGTCCTTGTTTCTGAAACCAGAATGTTCTGGATCAACTCTATCCAATATCTTCCTTGGTTTTGCAAAGGTGTCGCTGGTGCTCCTACAGAAAATGAGGGTAAGGCCCAGGAGCAGAACTTCTTGTACCCTGCCCACCTCTTTCCCCAACCCCATCCAGAGCGATTCTTGTACCATGCCCAACTTTCCCTATTAGGTGGCGTTTGAAGGCAGGGTTTCACTATTAAAACAAAAGTTTGAAAATACCTGGTCAAGTTCAGCCCTCTAATTTTTTAGATGGAGACCCTGAGGCTCAAAAAGAGAAATACATTTTTAAAAAACATATGCACAAAGGTTATAGAAAAGGGTCCGCTTGCTTATTTGTGTCTGTCTGTCATTGTCCATCATCCATCCGTCCATCCATCCATCCACCCATCAGTGCATCCACAGATAGTGAAGGCTCAGGATGTTCTGGTCTTCTCACCTTGCAGTCTGGGTAATTGCTTCTAAAGCTCTCGGTCTTCTTAGCACGATGTAATAGTAAGAGCATGGATTCTGCATAGATTTGGGCTCAAGTTACTTTTCTACCACCTTCCAGTGATGAGATTAATTTTAGTTTCCTCAACTGTAAAATGCAGTCAGTACTTCCTACCCCGAGATTGCAAGGCACTGTGTGCAACCCCCTGATAGAATGCCTAGAACACAGTAGGGCCTCAATTCCTGTGTGACATCAGAAAGTTCTCCCAGGACTCTTTGCTTGGGAGTGAGCATGTCGTAAGAATTTTAGGTGGGAGGCCCTGGGCCAGATCCCACCAGGAGTGCTCAGGTCCACCAGGGAAGGAAGTCTCTTTGCTCTCCTTGCAGAAAGCTCAGCTGTGACCTAATTTTGGTCTGGCCAGAGCTGGCGTCTTCCTTTTCCCCCCATTGTCTTAGAGACCTTGAGTGAACTTGGCCAGGACTATTTCCGCAAGAATGACAGATAGTCCGCCAGTCAGGCACACTGTGCGGAACTCCCACCCCCTCTTATACACTTTCTCGCCTTCAGCTTCTGAGGTCCCCCCACCCAGAAGTCCCTGCAGCTCACTCCCTGGCTTCCTGTGGGTCACCTCATCAACTGTTACCTCCCGAGAGAGGCCATCCCTGACCCCCTCTCTGCTCCTTACCCTAACTTATTTTAAATTATATATTTATCATTCCCTTTATAGTTAGTCTCATCCCAATAGGATGTAAGCTTTGTTATTTAGTCCTGTCACGTGGCTGGCACTTGCAAAGTTTTGTCGAATGAGTGAATTGGTGAGAAATCCTAACCTTTTCTACCCTACAATTCACCCTATTGGCTGAAATCAGCCACTCCCATGCCACAGAGTGTCTACGGCTATGGGTCAAGGTGGAAATGACATGGGATAAAGTCCTGGGCAGAGCATTAGAACATCCCCAAAAGGGCAGGATTCACGGTCAAACTCATCTGCCTATTTGTGAGAGGCTGGGTATGGATCACGCCTGGCCCCCAGGAGCGGGCAGGGGCGTGACTGAACACAGGAAGCTGGAGAAGCTAGGCTTGGAAGTCACACAGATCTGGGTTCAAGTCCCAACTCTACCACTTTCCAGGAGCAGCCGCCTGGGCTATCTGAGCCTCAGTGTCTGTCGTGCAATGGAGCTGGTGATTCTTGCCTCACAGGGCTAAGAACACAAGCCACCCTCTATGATATAGAACACGAGCATGTGTCGATCACCCGCAGCTGCTGGAGCCTGTGCTCAGCTTCATGGACTCTGGGGTAACTGAAAGGATGTTGTATCAGACCACCCCGTACAAGTCCCATCCTTACCTACGTCCACGTTGTGCAATCTTGAGTAACACAACCTCCCCAAACCTTTGTTTCCCGTCTAAAACATGTTAAAAACAGAACTGGTTATAGAGCGATCGATGAAGCTAATGCATGGTTAAGCTTAGCACAATGCCTGACACATAATAAACACTAATAAATATTAGCCATTCTTGGTAATATTAGCTATTTGGGTTGTATATTACCGAGAAGCATGACCAGGATTTGAATCAGAGTCAGTGCCTGCTTGTTTTACCCATGGTGTGAGTTTTCATCCAGAGAGCTGGTTAACAAGGCGGGTTCTGTCTAGACCCTGTGCCCAAAATGCCGACGCAGAAGATCTGGATTGGGGCCCGGGGACCTGCATGTTGACAAGCACCTCAAGTGACCAGACGCACATCTGAGGCCTCACTTTGAAGATCACCATGAGGTTATTCTGACTCCTTGCTTGGAGCCAGGCACTGTGAGAGCTCCAGGTCAGGAGCGCTCAGACCCTGGTGACATCTGGTCACCAGCACCTCTTCTCTCCATACACTGCAGGCTAGACAAAGAACAACTCCACACCCATCCTTGATTCATTGGGTGGTTCTGGGAGACCTGTGGGACCAAGTCCACAGCTGTCAGCATGAGACTTCACACAGCAGGACTGAAGCCCTCAAGCCCAGCCCTGAGCTCTGTCTATCTCAGGAAATGGCAGGTTGGGTCTGCGGTCACCCTCAACTAGAAGGCTCTGAGGTTGGGTCATAGAATTGCCAAATTTGGTTGTTGACCTACTAGGCTCTGAAATGATATGAAGTGGCCAGCTCTGTAGGCCAAACAGGTTTCTGTTCCATGAGACAACTCAGGTTGACAATGGCTGTGGGAGTTCTGTGTTGACAAGGATGCTGAGGCTGAGTTTGGGTCAGTGGTTTTCAACCAGGGGCAAGTTTGTCCCCCAGGAGACAGTTGACAAAAGTGTCCAGAGACATTTTTGGTTGTCATGACTGGGGTGGGGTGGGGTAATGGCATCTAGTGGGTAGAGGCTGCTAAAGTCCTAAAGGGCATTGGACAGCCCTCCCCTCCCCCACCGCCACCCCAACCAGGAATGATTCTGTCCAAATGGCAATAGTGTCAAGGTGAGAAATTCTTCTCTAGTTCAGTGGGAAAGAATATCATGCTTGATTAGCAATGCCTGGCACAGTGAGGGAGAGGGAGGGGCAGCTCATGTGGTCTGCATTTGCAGACACACAGACCAAAGGCATGAGCATGGAAAAGACAGTATGCACAGAGAAAAGTCATAAAAATATATAATCATAATAAAAACAAAACCCTCTAAATCCAAAAAGAGAGAACAGAAGATAATGCATCCATGAAAAAGAACATGATGCCATAACAAAGGAACACAGAGAACAAGAAGAGCTCTTGGAAAAAAATATGAGAGCAAAGATACAAAACTTAGCCAGAGATTTGGGAGATGAAGTTGAGAACATTCCCCAAGAATATATAGCAAAATAAATCATTGCAAAGAGGAGATAAATGTTAAGAAAATTAGAGAACTGGTATAGGAGCCCTAATACTCAGATCACAGGAGTTTGAGAAAGAGAAAGAAAATGGTGGGGAGGGAATAGCAATAAAATAGTTGTGGGAAATTACCCAAAAGTGAAGGATATGCATCTCAAGATTAAAAGTGATTAGCACAGCCCAACCGGTGTGGCTCAGTGGTTGAGCATCGACCCATGCACCAAGAGGTCACTGATTCGACTCCCGGTCAGGGCACATGCCCAGGTTGTGGGCCTGATCCCCAGTGGGGGGCATGCAGGAGGCGGCCAATCGATGTTCTCTCTAATCGATGTTTCTATCTCTTTCTCCCTCTCCCTTCCTCTCTCTCTAAAATCAATAAAGAAAAAAAAAAGGATTAGCACAGCGCACAGATTTCCATCAGGGAAGGCCAACGGGACATTTCAGGACATTGGCAGCACAGAGAAGAGTCGACAAACTTCCAGAGAAGTAAAAATGGAATCAGAGTGGCTTTCAGCTTCTCAACAGGAACTCTGGAAGGGAGAAGACAAAGGAGCAATGCCATCAAAATTCTGGAAGAATTTTATGTCAACTTTATTCTATGTCAAGCCAAAAATATGGAGATATCTTTAAACATGCAAGGTCTTGAGAAATTTGTCTCCCACCTACTCCTTCTCAGGAAACTCCTGGAGGATGTGCTCCAGTGAAATGAGGGAGTGAACCAAGAAACAGGAAGATTGGGATCCAGGAAGCAGGAAATCCAACTCAGAAGAGGGGTGGAGGTGAAGGGAGGCTGATGGGGGAGGGGGATCCCAGAATTCCAGCCTTAGAGGCCAGAGTTTCCAGGAGAGCCCTCTTTGCAAATGATGAAATTGATGGAAATTTGGATGTGAATGAAAGTCCCGAGAAAGCTTTGAACAGTTGGCAAAGACTTTGAGTTAAAAAAAAACATTAGGGATTCGTGCACAGAAAATTAAGCAAACGAGGAACTCTGCTGTAAGACTGAGTACCAGTCTCCCCAAATCATGGCATGGCTTTTTGGGGAGGGTGTGGGGGATGGAAGTGTGGGGTCAGGGCAGAGAAGGACGGAGATGTAAAACTGCATGTCCTGTGGCAGGGAAGCGGAGTCCTGACCCTGGAAAACAAGCACGCTCCGTAGGCAGAAGAGCTAAGCGTGGGGCTCAGCCGAGGAACTGAAAGCAGCTGTTCCCGGAGAAGACGGAGTGGAGGGGAGCAGGGCTGGACACTGTAGCTTGTCTTAACTCCTCACCCAGCTGGCTCTGAACAAGAGCTTGGGCAACTGCTGACATGCGGAGATTAAAAACGACACAACTGGCCCATGCACAGAAACTGGTGAAATCTGAGGAAGGTCTGTATCCGGGTTAATAACGTGCCGAGGTCGGTTTCCTGATTTTGACATGTACTTTGGTTACTTTACATATTATCACCAGGGGAATCTGGGTAAGAACTCTCAACTATTTTTGCAACTTTTTATTACGTAGACAACAATGAACAGCAGTTACAACAGGCGAATATGCTGTCCCCAAAGCCACCCCCATAGAGGGAGCACACTCGGGTCACCGCTGCCGGGTAGAGCATGCCAGGCCTGCAGCCCAGCTGCGAGAGGAAAGGGGGCAGGTGGGGGGTGAAGGGGCTGCTGGAAGAGGCCGCTGCCCGGAGCTCCCGGAGAGGCCAGCGGTGCCGGTGTGAGAACAGGCAGCATGCAGACTGACGTGTTCTCCTCCAGCAGTTTTGTGGGGAGTTGTGGAGGAGAAAACAAAAATTAAACCATAAATATGCCGCTGACATTGTCCTTTTAAAAGGAAATAAATGCCTGCCAGCCACTGCGGGGAAGTGAGCCTGGCTCGCGCGCGGCCACCCCGTTCAGTTGGCATCTCCCAGGAAGGCTGTGGTTCTGCAGCTGCGGGCGCTGGGGGACGGGAGGCACTCAAGGGCCCAGAGGCTGAGCAGCGCCCGCCTGCTGAACCTCCTTGTCCAACCCTCGTGCGACAGATACAGAATGAGGGGTCAGGAGGCAGAAAGAATTGGTGGATTTGGAATCAGACGGATATGAGTTTAAGTATCAGGGTAGCCTGGCCCCAAATCTCTGTGTGGCCTTGGGCAAGAGCCTAGCACTTCCTGATCCGCATTTTCTTCACCTGAATAGGACTGTTCAGTGTGAGGCTTGGGAATCAGTGTCTGTCAGGCCCTGGCACAGCGTCCCAGCACACTGCTGTTTTACATGTGAAGAACTGTGGCCCAGAGATGTTAAGCAGCTTGCCCAAGACCACACAGCAGGTAAGGGCCAAACCAGAATGGAACCCTGTTGGTGTAGGTTTAAAGTGTAGCTCCACCAAAACCCAATCCTTCCTAGCCTTTGACACCACACCGTGGTTCGATTGGTCGTTCATAGACCTTTGCTGAGCACCTACTGCATGCCACGCAGAGTCCAGAACTGTGAGAAATGAATTTCTGTCGTCTGTAAGCCGCCCAGTCTATGGTATTTTGTTATAGAAACCTGGACTGACTGGGACAGCTACACAGGTCACAAAACCAGCCCCTCCTTCTTTCCAGGGGTTGCGGGGCCCTGGGGACAGTTCCTGGGTGCCCATGGATAGCTGCCCCATGAGGTCCCTCCCTCCGCTCACTGATTTCTGGCCCAGGGAGGGGCCCTGGACTAGGAGTAAAGCCTCCCACCCCCATTCTCACTCGCTGTGTGACAGAGGGTGGGTTTCAGCCTCAATTTTCTCACCTGAACAATTTAGGAGTTTGGACGTAACAAAGAGGATGTCTTTTTTTATTTTTTTAATTTATTTTTTATTTTATTTTTTCCATCACCAGTTATCTCTCTGTGCCCTCGTCCACCTCCACCCCCACCCCTGCAATCACCACGCGCGGAGATGACTTCTTAGGAGGACCTGCAGCTTCTCCCGTGCTGTCTGGGAACCCAGCTGCCACACGAAGAAGGCCGACTAACCCACCGGAGAGGCCACGTGGAGGCAAACGGGGGCTGACAGCCCCAGCCAGCTGCCGCCGTGCAAGGAGGCCGACTGGGACCAGCCAGGCCGCCGCCAGCCTGCCATCTGACCTTTCTTCTTGCCTGAACCTAGTCCAGCCAACACCACCTGGAGCGGAGAGGAGCCAGCCCAGCTGAGCCTCCCCATTACCAAACCCTAAATCGTGAACACTCAGTGTTGGCTGTGGAAGCTATTGAGTTTTGGGGTGGTTTGTTTCACAGCAATATACAACGGATACACCTGTCCGTCTGTCTGTATCCTTGGCCAGACTTTTCTTACTCTTCCTGTTTCCTGATCATGACAGAACAGAGTGTTCAGAGCATAAATTAGTATCAAATAGACCTGGACAAAAACCCTAACTCCTCTGCTTACTAGCTGTGTGACCATAGGCAGGCTTCTTAACCTCTCTGAACTTTGTTTTTCATCAGTACGATGAATACAATGGCTTGCTGTGGGTTACTGCCAATAAATATTTATTAAACCCCTACTACATGTGGCATTGATCCCGGAATTACGGTGCTGAATAAGACAGACAATGGCTCTGCCCTCACAGAGCTTATAGTCACGCAGGAAAACACAGAATGAACATAGAAAAAAATGAGACAATGGTCGTACAAGCCCTGAAGCACAACGTGACAGAGATGTGCTGTGGAGGGAACCAGGGAAGGTCTCTCTGGGAGGTGACCTCTAAGTCGGGACCTAGTTGATGAGAAGGAGCCCGCCGCTGGAAGATCAGGAGAAAGGATGTTCTAGCCACAGGAAACAGCGCGTACAAAGGCCCCAAGGAGGGACCAAGGTGTGTGGGTGAGACTCAGGAACCCAGCCGGTCTGCAAGGTGGTGGGAGGAGCAAGGTGAAGTTTTGTGCTGGTGGTATGAGTAGACAGCGCTGCTTTATTATTGCTGTTGGTGTGACTGATATCAGCCCGGGTGCAAGGCCTGACCCAGAGCAAATGCTCAGTTCATGCTGGACAAGTGGCTAATGAGCAAGGGTTCAGGCGTAAGCTCTGAAATGTTTCCATGGAAACCCATCACCTCCCTGTTGATGACTAGAGAGGCTCCCCAAGGTCTCATATCCTCTGGTCCTGGCTGGCCCTGGGCTGATAAAGCTTCCCGAGCCCCTGTGGAGGGGAGTCACTTCCTCTTCCTCTTCACCTCTCCCTGAGCCCGGCAGTTAGGGAGGCCACGCAGACACGTGGACCGGAAGGCTCTTCCTGTCGTGCACACACACAGACAATGCACAGGGCTCAGGTAGCCCTGAGGCCAGGCCTCACAGTCCAGCCCACGTCAGAGCCGGGCCCTGGATGCAGCCAGGCGCCATCCAGCCCTACGGCACAAAGCACGCGTGACGGTGCCGCAGGGGGAGTGCCCAGCCCACAGCCCTGGACAAAGGAGCTGGGAGATGTATTCTCAAGAGACTCAACACAGCAACGAGTGCTGTGTGGCTCCAGGGCCGAGACCTGGGGCCCTACTCACCAGCTGAGTTCGTGGGCCACAGAGGGGGACTGCTCAGGAAGGCTGAAGGTTGGAGAGACGGGCACATCCTTCATTCAGGCAGAGGTGTGCAAACACATGTGCACACACAGATACCCGCAACCACCACACATGTGAAATTAGATTCAGACATAACATGCTCGATATGAGTAAGATAGGAACATGGAGACATTGCAGACACACAGACAGACATGAGAAGGACACACAGACATACCAACCAGCAGGTCAGTCTGCTATGAGGATGACACACAAACACGTAATTCTACACAAGACAGGCACACATGCACCTCCACACATGCGCCTTACCACTAGCGCTCACACACAGCTGCAGACACATCCGCTGTGGCCCCTGCCCTCACCTCCAGATAATTGTGCCAGAAAATAGACGCACCTGCTCCCCACCAAGCCATTACCCAGCAGTGGCGGCAGCAGATTAATTAAGCCTTCACAGGAGACTGGCATTTTCCTGGCAGCCCTGCTGCCCCTTGCTGCCAGAGTGGCCGCCAGCACAAGTGGCCTTTGTGATGGGCCCCAGGGGGGCACTCAGCCCAGCCTCTCTCCCTTTCCTCTCCCCCTTTGCTAGAATGACTCCCCACCTTGCTGTCCAAAATTATCCTTCTTGGGCCGATGGCAGGGAGGAAACTCTTCTAGGAGTTTGAGGCCTGGACCAACAGCGAGTTCTAGCTGAGGACATGAATGGTGAATGTCCCCAGCTGCTCTCTGCCTAGTCCAAGGGCTAAACTCAATACCTCTGTCTGAAGGGGGACTCAGTTTCTCCTACTTGCCATCCTGGGCTTGGGTCCTCAGCTCACATGGACCTCTCTGCCATTCTGGCCTTCCTGCTCTTCTTCCAATACACCAAGCTCATGCCTGCCTCAGGTCCTTTGCACCTGCTCTGTTCTCGGAAACATCCCCCACCCAGGTCTTTGCCTGGCTGCCTCCTTGTCACCATTCAGATCCCAGCTCATGTCACCTCCTCAGAACAGCCTACCCTGATCTACTTAGTTAAAATGTCTCCTCCAAGTGGGCCCCGTAGTTATTTTCTAGTTCAGTGGTTCTCAATCCCAGCTGCTTGTTAGAATTATCTCAGGAGCTTTTCAATAAATCATTCGGTGCTGGCCCTACATAGAGCAGTTAAGTAAGACTCTCTGGGGTGTGGGTCCTGAGTGCCAGTGTCCTTAGAAAAGTCCCCACCTTGCTCTGCTGTGGACTCAGTTCAGACTGAGAAGTCTTGGCCCGGAGACTTTGAAGTTAGTAAGAGGAAAGGCTGAATTTTATAGCTTCCTTACTCCCTCCTCCCCATTGCTGCTGATTATCAAACACCTACTATGCGCCAGGCCTGTGGTGGCTGTGAGCACACACTCGGGTAGTGTTTACTACACACCAAGTACTATTCAAAGGGCTCCGCATGGGAGAGTTCATTTCATCCCCTAATGAGGTGGGAACCACTCCCGTTTTACACAGGAGGAAACTGAGGCACAGAGGAAGGGAGTAACTTACCCAAATAATGCAGCTGGAAAATGGTATAACTGAATTTAACCCAAGCAGTGTGGTTCCAGAGCCCAGCTCCTAATCCTGACACTAAACTGTCATTATGTTCTTTAGTCCTCAAAGCACTCGTGACACAACATTTCAAGGCTGAGGAAACTATGGCTCAGAGAGTCAGGAGACTTGACCGAGGTCACACAGCCAGATTCAAACCCATGGCAGTCTGACACCTTTGTGATCCCTCCCGTTCTTATTCCCCTACCTCCCAGAAAGCAGCCTGAGGGGCAGCGGGCAGACAGGAGACTGGAACCAGCAAGGGTCCGCCCACTTGCGGCCATGAATTAATTTAATAATAGCAATCTAACTGTCCCAAACGTGGCAGCCACTGTTCTACGTGCTTGGCATACTTTAGCTTACATGGCCCTCACAGAAACCCTCATTTTACAGAGGAGGAAACAGGTGCACGGAGCTAAGTGACTCGCCCAAGGTCACACAGCTGCTTAGTACAGAGCTGAGCCCTGAGCTCAGAGAGGCTGGTTCCAGGGTCGACACTCTTAACCCACGCACCATACTCCCTTCAGCTGCCCTGCTTACTTAAGCTGCTTGAAACTCATTTTTCCCCTCTATAAGATGGGCACATCAGTGCCTACGTCATTTAAGGACAATGTGTGGCAAGGCTCTAGCACAGGGACCTTGTACAGCAGGCACTTGACAGGAGAGGTCACTGGACAGAGCAGACAGAGCCACAACCTCACCCTGCAGCAACCAGCCTTACACATGGTAGGGGCTGAACTAACGTGGCACGTGGGTGCAAATGGTGGCATTTGGGGGCATCCAGCCTGCAGTTCCCCCAGAGAGGTACAGGGCCCCAGCAGCCCCCTGGGACCCCGAGCTCAGCACGGGCACCTTCAAACACCTCGAGACCGGCTGTGTGCGTCACTGCTGACCCTCCATTAATGAGTAATTGGAATTGCAGGCGGGTGACTGACTGTGTTCTCTGGGGTGAGATTTACACAGAGCAGAAAACAGCCAGGCAACAGGCGAGATGGAGATGGGAAAGCAGAAGGGGCCGAGGGACCAGGGCGAGAGGAGCCCTGCTCAGAGGGAAGCTGTGTCCTTGGGCGTTCGGGTTCAGACCTCATTTTATATAGACTGCCCTGCTGTTCCCACCAAGCACGCCCGGGAAATGCCAACGCTTGAGCCGCCAGGCTCGTCTCCCATGAGGATGTGAAAACGCGTCCACGGAAGGGGCAGCACTGGGATTAAAGACGTTTTTAATGAGTCTCTGTGCTGTTCTGTGTGCGTGGTATCACTGAAGCGCGAGAATCATCAAAGCCGTCCTGTCTGGAGGGTGTGCAGGCAGCCTTTTAGTTTCACAGCTCTGGCTGTCTCTCCCGGCTCGGACCCTCCCACACCTGACTCGATGAGTTGTTCATCACTCTAGCCCTTCAAAGAGATCTTCAAATGCGCAAACAACAGGCTGCCGAGTGCCCCATTAGTGCCACTGTGCCCTCTAAAAATGTTACAGGAGTTAGGAAAAATGGGCGCTGTGTCTCAGTGTGCCATATTTTCTCCTGAGTTCTTGCCTTTGCACTAGCTGTTCCCTCTGCTGGGGATGCTCTTTGAATAGCTAGTCTTGCGAATTCCTCCTAGGCTGTCAATACCCAGCTCAAGTATTACTTCTTTTGTGAAAACTCACACAAAGGCACAGCTCTCCGGCTCAGAGTTATCCCCTAAGAGCTCTACTCTTTTTTTTTTTTTTTTTTTTTTTTAATCCTCACCCGAGGACATTTTTCCATTTTTTGTTCAGATAGAGTGGGAGGGAGAGAGAGGAAGAGAGAGAGAGAGAGAAACATCGATGTGAAAGGGACACATCGAGTGGCTGCCACCCACACGACCCAACCAGGGCTGGGGACAAACTGCAACTGAGGCACATGCCCTTAGCGGGAACCGAACCCGGGTCTCTCTGGACCGCAGGCCGACGCTCTAACCGCTAAGCCAAACCAGCCAGGGCAAGAGCTCTGCTCTTCAGTCTGCTTCCCAAGATCAACTCTGGGTCTATCAGAAAGCAGCTTTGCAGGAAGGCGTGTGTGGCTCCTGCACCAGCAGCACAGCTCTGGCATCCCTGAGACTGGCTGGAAATTCCTTCTCAGCCCCAGCCCAGCCCTGCTAACCAGAAACTGGGGCTCAGCCATCTTTCCACAAGCCCTCTACGTGACCCCTGTTCTGAGAACCACTGTGGTAGGGAGATGAGGCAAGTTTACGAATGACGAATCCAGAACAAACGATACAAATAACCACAGCAAATACCACTAGAGAACCGTGTGCCAGACTCGTGCCAGGCACCTCACCTGCGTTAATTCTCCACAGGAACACGTGAGGAAGACTCATACACCCACTACATGGATGAGGAAACTGAGGCTCAGATAGTCACTCCCTTGTCTGTTCTCTAGGAAGCAACTGCTAAGCAATGGCAAATCAATACAGTCACTCTGACCGTGAGCCTGTGTGTTTCCTGCAGAGAACGCATCCACACAATCTGGGGGTTTAAAAGAGGGAGAGACACCATCCAAGTCAGGGTTTTTCTGAATTTTATATTTTCAAAGTATAGTTTCACAAGATTAAATAGTGCTTTATTTATTTATTTATTTATTATTTTTTGAAGCAACTCTTGCTTCTTTTTATTAGCGCTCATCTCAGCTCTCAGAAGCAATGACTATACTTTCAACATTTTTGGTTGCATTTTGGGGGTATTTACTTTCATACTTTAAAATATTTGCATCTTGTATTACTCTTGGTTCATCCACCCAAGCCCTTGAATTATGCTGGATAAGAACTTTTAATTTTTCTCAAGTGAAAAAAATCTAGAGGCAAATCCAGGGCAGGCATAGACGATCCATGACCATCAAAGTCCCAGGCTCTTTCTAGCTTGTTGCTTCATTATCCTTAATACAGGGCTCCCAACTCATGGACCAAGGTGGCTGCTTGAGCTCCCACCATCATGTATGCATTCCAGCTATTAGAAAGAAGGGTTCTTCCATTCCATATAAAGATACTTCCTGAAAATTGTACACACCCATTTTGTTTATACGCCAATGTTTACAACTTAGTCACATGGCTACATCTAGCTGGGAGGAAGGCTGGAAAATGTAGTCTTTATTCTAAGGATGCGATGTTGGATAACTGTGATCACCACGTGTCTTCAGGACATGGGACTTACAAGGCAGAGTGATAGCCTCCTTGAAGCAAGGGAAATGGCCCAGGATGTTGGAGAGAGAGGAGCCAAGTTCTCCATGCCCAGCATGTCAACCAGCACTGGTGAGTTATCATGCCCTTAATAAATCTGTGAATGCCTTCAGACAAAGCTCTTACCATGCTAATGATCAAAACCTTGTACTTTCACCCAGCGTTATGAATGAGATGACCGCAGCATAGCTTTCAGCCACATCTCACAACTTATTGGACATCAGCGAATTCACAAGGTAGGGAAAGCCCACAGACATGGTGAGAACGCAAAGGCCTGTAGGCGTCGCACATCATTTACAACACTCCAAAGAACTCATATTCTAGATCAACACTTTGTCAACAATGTGGCAAAGCCTTTAACAGAGTTCAAAGTTGATTCAACATCAGAACATGTACAATGAGCTGAAACCATACAAATGTGCTGTATATCAGAAGGCCTTTGGGTTCCTCTCATCCTGTAATAGACATCAAAAGTTTGATGTTGGCAAGAAACCCAACTTGACTCGGCATCAAAAAATTTCATACTCAGAAGGAAGTCTTTGCCTGTAAATTTTGTGGTAGGGCCTTTCCCAGTTTCCCCGAAAGGAATCAACACCAAAAAATTCATATTAGAAAGAAATATTACACATGTAATTACTGCAAAAAGGACTTCAATCCATACTCAAGATTCATCGTGTATCAAAGAGTTCACACTGAAGAGAGACCCTACAAATGTAATGATTGTGGAAAATCCTTTAAAAGCACCTCAAATCGTAATAATCATCCAAAATTTCATACCGGAGAGAAGTCCTTTTCATGTAATGAATGTAAAACAGCCTTTCACCAGCTCATAGATTGTAATCGCCATCAACAAGTCCATACCGGAGACAAACGTTACATATGCAGTAATTGTAAAAAGACCTTCATCTGTTTCTCAGATCTAACACATCCTGGAGAAAGACCTTACCAGTGTAATGTTTGTGAAAAAAGCCTTTAGACATCATTTAAACCTTATTAAACATCAAAAACTTCATTCTGAAGAGAAGCCCTTCAAATGTAATGAATGTGAAAAGGCCTTTCACTATTGCTCAGCGCTTAATTAACATAACAAATTCATACTAAAGAGAAACCCTATAAATGTAGTGAATGTCAAAAGGTTTTTTAACAATCATTCAAATCTTAATAGACACAAGAAAATCCATACTGAAGAGAAACCCTTTGTATGTAATCAACATGGGAAAGCTTTTAGCCTAAACTCAAAACTTGCTCAACATCAGAAAACTCATGATAAAAATAAACTGTAAACACAGAAGACACATAAAGGCATTTAAAAATCTCTAAACCTGTTATTCGATATTTGACATTTAAACCTAAGAGATCAGTGTGGAAAGGTTTTTATCCAAAGCCCAATTCTTCTGCATGAATTCATCCTGTCTGGAATATTTCAGAAATAGAAAGACATATATGTTGAAGGAATAGGGATATGTGACCGGAAATGTACTTTCTACATTGCATTGACTTGATTCTCTGAGCAAAAATGGCTGAACAAATTCAACCAAACCTGGAAATGGGACGAGGCAGTTCCTATTGTGAGAAGTAGGTTAGGAGGCAGCTGGAAGGGTGTAGAACAACATATTCATTTTGCTGTCTGTTCACAATCTATTTTTACTGGATGAATAAAATCATACTTTTAATAGCGGTAGCTCTCTAAAGTTGTAAACTTTTGTTGGGGGAGGAAGCAACCCTAATCTAAGCCCAAGTCAGGAAAACAAAAGCCATCCCTTTGGCATGGGGAATTAGAACCATTCGAGAAGAAACTTTGCCAGTGAATCATGAAAAACAAAAAGATGATCGTTGTTCAAAAAACTGAAGAATAAAGAGTTAAGAGGGGAGACACGAGAAATCCAAAGGTCGTGGTTGGTGGGTGAGAAGATGGTTTCTGCTGCCCTGAGTAACGGGATGCAATTCTGAGACCCCAGCCTCCCAGTGCTTCCTCACTCTTGGAAGTATCCAGAGAATAAAGAGATGGAGACACTGCAACAGTCCTAGGACTGAAATTCAGGACATGGAGACTCTAATACTTGTAGGGTTGTCCTATTTGTAATAAGTTGA
Organism: Tadarida brasiliensis; assembly: GCA_030848825.1. Classification (NCBI taxonomy): domain Eukaryota; kingdom Metazoa; phylum Chordata; class Mammalia; order Chiroptera; family Molossidae; genus Tadarida; species Tadarida brasiliensis. The sequence continues at coordinate 16,093,285 of CM061268.1, read as the reverse complement.
CCTCCTGTATGTTTTAATAAATGCTGAGTTTTCTAGTAAAAGAAAGAAAGAAAAGCTGGAGTTCTGAGATCAGGTAAGAAAGGAAGCACTGAGGGCCACCAGCGGCCTTGGCCACACTCACGTCACTTGAATTCACGGAGCTGGCATGCCAGCCCTCGTATCCTCACACCCTTGTTGAGAACACGTGGCTGCCTCTCCCTGCATCTCCAGCACATCTCTCCCCTCTTGGTGCTCTGGGCACCTACACTCTTCCCTGCCCTGGGCCCTCCCACACACTGAGCCTTTGCTGGCAGGTGTCCCGCTGAGAGCCCAGCCCATCTCTGATATGATAACTCCTACGTATCCTCCAGCTCTCAGATGAAATGACAGCTCCTCGGAGACTCCTCCCTGATCCCAACTGGGTGAGGGCCTCCTGGATGGTCTCCTGATCTCCCTGACAGCATCTTTTGTGATTGTAGTTAGATACTGACTTGTGTAGTTATGCTCACTCACTGTCTCTCCTCTAGACTATCAGCTCCTGGAGGCAGGGCCATCTCTGTCATGCTCATCAACCCAGCACAATAAACCTTTGTGGAATGAAAGGCACCTATTCCTGGAAAGCCTTCATGTCTTACCTTCCCTATCTTTCCAGAAGCAACCAAAATGCCCCCTCCTCCTGGAAGTCTCCCTGTGTGCCTTCTCTGAGACAAGTAGACCTCCCTCCTGGATGCCCACAGCCCTCTTAGTCATGATGGCTCTCTACCACATGACATTGACTTTGGGGAGCATGTCTCAGCTCCTCTGAGCCTGTGAGTCCCGGGAGGAGAGGACCCATATGATGTCTCTGCGTCCCTCACACACACGCACAGGAACAGCCTAGGTGGTTCTCTGGTCCAGCAGCAGGATCACTGAGCAGGAATCGGAACTCCTGGTGTGGCCTCTGGCTCACGATGTAACATCCAGCAATAATCTCGCTTTTTCCACGTGGCCCCTCGGGGCCCTTCTGGATCTGACGTTCTCCAACGGCTACCCAACTCCGTGGTTTGACTCGGGGGCTGCTGACCTTGACCCAGCGGGCCTCTCTGCACAGGCCCTGAGCCCAGGCCCCTTGGGTTTTGTTTTCCAGTTCAAGATCAAAGGAACAGAAACATTGGACACCAGACTCACAGGCAGAACAAAACAAAACAAACCTATTAGAGGGGAAGAACTTTTATCAACCTACCAGCTGGCACTGGGGCTTGTCATAGGAGGAAATATAGCATTGTTTGGAAAAAAATATTTTGACAAGTACTGGGAGGAAGGCAAGAACTGTGGGCCTGGTGCCAAAGGCTCGGAGTGATGGAGGCGCGGCCCTGTGCTGAGGGAGGCTGCAGCTCCCAGGGCATCCAGAGCAGTGGGAGTGCGGAATGATGGAGCATAACAGAATAATGTTTACTGACATCTTGATCTCACTAAGGAATGTGCACACTTTGTGCTTTGCACATTGTAGCCATCAAGGTGCTCCATTACAAAAACAGAAAGAAAGGAAAGGGGGAGAAAGAGAGAAGAAAAAAGAAGAAAAAGAACAGAACAGAAAAGAACAAAAAAGACAAGACAAAGGACCCCCTCTGGCTGGCTGTAGCAGCTGAGAAAATCTAGGAGATGTATGAGCTATATAGAAGGCCTGCAGCTACTAGAAAAGAAGACCAGAAATAGCAATGCTTAAATAAGATGGGAATGACTTCCTTTCTAAGTAAGTAGCTGAAATGTTACAATGGTTCTGCTCTATGAATTTTTCAGGCCCTCAGCATGTGGTCCAGGAAGGCTCACTGACACCCATACATTTCAGCCATCAGGAGGGGGAATAAGGGAGGGGAGGGCCCATTCCTTCCCTGGACGGGACCCTCTGGATGGTGCACACATCAGTCTGCTCATACTCCACTGTACAGAGCCTGCTCAGTGCCCACACCTGGATGAGGGCTGATGGACAGTACAGTTGCATTCTGAGCAGCCATTGCCCAGCAAAATATTCTATGGCTGCATGAGAAGGAGAGATGCCCCCAGGGGAGCAGAAGTCTCTGCCACAGATGGACACGGGGAGCTCACAGGATTGTTGTGAAGGCTGGAGTATCATTCAGAAAACTGGGAGGAACCACGGGTGGCTGTGGGCAGGATTCACAGCTATGGTTACACTAATAGCAGCACTTGAAAGCCAAAAACCAAATGTGCACAACACGTGGGATGTCCTTTCATCCTCATCGCCACCCTTTGAGATCAGTACTATGATAAGTCCCGGTTTCTAAGTGAAAGGGGTTAAATGTCCCAGTCGCAGCTACGGCACTCTCTCTGAGCGAGGCGCTGCCCTGAGCACAGAAGTCCTCATTTAACGTTCTCGAAACAACACATCATGAAACCAGTTTGCCATAGGCTACGTGATATAAACACAATTAAGTTCCTGTGGCACCTCATCCACCTTACAATGAAAGGATGTCATCAGAGGGCCTGCTGTACTTCACAGTCACGAACTCTTTTCATTTGTCCTGGCCTCAGAACAACCATCAGGACAGGTGACACCACTCTCCTCATTTTCTAGAGGTGACAGAGGTAAGGGAAGATGCCCGAGCTCATATAGCTGGTAAGTAGCAGCGAAGCTAGTGCCCGAACCAGGCCGTCTGGCTCCAAATCTGTGCTGTGACCACTGTGTCACGCTGCTAGCCGAGCAAGCAGCAGCAGGGAAGGCAGAGGCTGTGCGTCCTGACAAGAGGCCCGCCCCAGGTTTCCAAACCGATTTCCAGTAGAAGATCCTGACTCGTGAGTACCGTCTGTAACTGTTGGCTGCTGTTGTTCTGGAAACCCGGCAGCTTTCAGGTCAGAGTGGAGGAGGCAGAGCTCAGAGGCAGCACCTCCCCTTCCTGCTGCCCCCAGCTCCTGCTGGGAATGAGCGAAGGTGTAGGAGAAGGCTTTGAACTTCGCTGGGTGTTGGAACAAAGGCCTTAAAGACAGTCTCATTGAGATCTCAGAGGCAGGATGGCCAACAGCTGTCATCTGAGTCACCCAGTTTCCAAAGCCATCGAGCCAGGGCCAGCCTCCAGCCCCACATGCACGCAGATGTCTGGATCTTCCGTCTCGGCTGCTGTCTGGGAGCTGAATCACAAATTTGCATTTTGCCTGCCCCTGTCCTGACCCCATGTTCCAATAGGGGTGCTCCAAGCAGGCTGTGGCCACCAAGCAGAAAGCTGAGAAAAGAGAAGATGTGTCTGCAAAATCCTTGATGAAGATCTGTCCCCAGAATTCACCCAGAGCGTCCTAGGACCCACCCTGGGTGCTGGGCCAGGGCCTCACAGGGGCCTCGCTGACCTCAGAAGAAAGTGGGAAGGCCCTTGGGGAGCCCTGCTCCAGGGACATCGCTCTAACCTGCTGCAGGAACCCCACCCAGGCATGGCTGATTAAGGAGCTGGAATGTTGGACGCTGTAGGTCCTCAGAGGCCTGCTGTCCACACACACACACACGCATGCACGCACCCACCCACACACACACACACGCATGCACGCACCCACACACACACACGCACGCACGCACACACACACACACACACACACACACACACACCCACCGCCAGTCCTCAAGGAGACCCAAGGCGTCACTTGACTGAGTCACACCATGCCCTGATACCACTTACTTCGTCCCCAGGGCTGAGGGGTCCTAGTCCTCTGCAAGCAGTAGGAGATTCAGTCCCTCAAAACGCACAGGCCAAGGGAGCTGACTTATCAGTGATATATGCCACTAACTACGTAGTATCGCTGTTGTCATTCAGCCATCAGTTTTTAGGATTTCCAGTACCATAGACTATGTCAGGCATTGACTTTTGCTACCTCTGCCCCTCCCCCAACATGTGAGGTGGGGGCCCACACCCCTCCTGCCCAGGGAGACCCGGAAGCTCAGAAAGATGTAGAGACGGTCACACGACCCTGCTCCGTGCTGGACCGAGCGCACCTGGCCAACAAGGACAGAGAACGGCTCACCCGGGAGGGAAACAGCAATTCCTGACGAGACCTGGAAGAAAAGGTCCTCGTGGGGAGGGTGGGTGGGTTGACCAGCAAAACTGTCTCCTGATGTCCCCTTACCTTGGTCTCCAGGAGGCACGTCAGAGGGTCCTCGCTGGGTCCCGACGTCCCGGGGTATGTCATGACTGAACTGGGCAGCCCGCTGCCCGGAGACCCCATGCCCACCGCCCAGCTGCAGGGGTGGCGGGGAAGCCACTGTCACGTCACGTCTCCCTGGACATCGGGAGCTGAGGAAAGGACAGCTGGTCCAGGGGAGCCAGCCTGCTGCGAGGTCAGGAACCCATTTTTCTTTAATAAGAACATGAACTAAGAGACGTGAAGTCTCTGGGTAATGAGTGGTGGCCTCTGGGTCTGTGGGGGACTGAGGAACTGGGGCCAGCTTTTTGACAGCAAGTCAATATTGGCAAGGTTCTCTTTGCACCCCCCCACCCCAGACCAACAGACTCGCGCTTACGTAGCTTAGATCAAAATTATAGGGGAGGAAGGAAGCCACAAGGATGCAGAGGAAGTAGGAAAAGAAAGGAGAGAGAAGCACAGAAGACAGACCACACAGGAGAGAGGACGCACAGGAGAGAAAGGTGCTTTCTTGGCCCCCGGCTGCTCCAGGTTCTCCGAGGCCCGACGCCATCCCATCTCCAGGACGTCTGTCCCCTCCCCGACCTTACGTGAGCTGGTCTGCGTGCTTTCTCTTCCTTCAGCCAAGCAAGCTCTGAATAAGAGAAAAACGGGAGCCAGTGGACTTGGAACAGTTAGCTCTCAGGGGAACATGAAGCCATTTGTGGGGTCAAAGCAAACTGGAGGCAAGGAAGACGCTGCGGTAAACTGCTGAATGCCGTACAGTCCACCCATCCTAGCACCCATCCTAGCAGCTATCCTAGCACCCTTCCTAGCACCCATCCTAGCACCCTTCTTAGCACCCATCCCAGCACCCATCCTAGCACCCTTCCTAGCACCCTTCCTAGCACCCATCCTATCACCCTTCCTAGCACCCATCCTAGCACCCATCCTAGCACCCATCCTAGCACCCATCCTAGCACCCTTCCTAGCACCCATCCTAGCACCCTTCCTAGCACCCATCCTAGCACCCTTCCTAGCACCCTTCCTAGCACCCATCCTAGCACCCTTCCTAGCACCCTTCCTAGCACCCATCCTAGCACCCATCCTAGCACCCTTCCTAGCACCCTTCCTAGCACCCATCCTAGCACCCATCCTAGCACCCTTCCTAGCACCCTTCCTAGCACCCATCCTAGCACCCTTCCTAGCACCCATCCTAGCACCCATCCTAGCACCCTTCCTAGCACCCATCCTAGCACCCATCCTATCACCCTTCCTAGCACCCATCCTAGCACCCATCCTAGCACCCTTCCTAGCACCCATCCTAGCACCCTTCCTAGCACCCATCCTAGCACCCATCCTAGCACCCATTGTAGCACCCATCGTAGCACCCATCCTAGCACCCATCCTAGCACCCTTCCTAGCACCCTTCCTAGCACCCATCCTAGCACCCTTCCTAGCACCCTTCCTAGCACTCGCCTCGGCAGTGTGACTTCGGGGTCTCCTAGCCAGAGGTGGAGCCCTCTTCTCCACCCAGTGTGGACGAAAAAGGGGCCATATACTACACCTGACAAGCTCAGGGGAGGCCTGCGTGGCTGGCCCTCAAACTCAGAGACAGAAAGTAACCACGAAGGATTGTCTGAACATACAAATTCCTACCTAGAAGGGGTCATGGCAGGCAGTCACATCCTAGGCCGGAGCGTCCTTGACCAAGGTCAACCTTGACCTGAAGGGAGTCTGTCTGTTGTCTTTTTGCATCTAAGATAACAGACCTTTGGAATGTCAGAGTCATCCCTTTTCCAGACCCCTCAGGGCACACCCATGCACTGGGTCACAAGGCCACAGCACTGGTCATTGTCACCTTGTGTAAACATTAATTATTAACTTTCCTGTGCCCACCAACGTACAAGTATGTGTCGCCCTGTTTGACTTTGTATTCAGTCCCAAAGATTTCCCACTTTGTTTTCTCCCACCCCCTAAAACACCACCAGAGGATTTCATGTAACCCTCCTTACATCTCCTTCTTTGATTTTAGTGCATAAATAAGCTGCAGAACTGCCATTCTCCGGAGGATTTTCTCAACCCATTGAGATTTTGCTTTCTGGCAATTGTTGTCAGTTTGACCCAAATAAACTGAAGAATTCTCTACAGGGTTGACTGTTTTCTTTTCTTTTTTTTTTCTTTACTGATTTGAGAGAGAGAGGAAGGGAGAGGGAGAGAGATAGAAGCATCGATGAGAGAGAATATCGATTGGCCGCCTCCTGCATGCCCCCCACTGGGGATCGGGCCCACAACCTGGGCATGTGCCCTGACCAGGAATTGAACTGGCAACCTCTTGGTGCATGGGTCGACGCTCAACCACTGAGCCACACCGGCCAGGCAGGGTTGCTGTTTCTTACATGGACACCTTGAGTCTGAGCTGCCTGTGACCTGCCTCCACCAGCAGAATCTGGTAGACGTGAGGCTGTGTGAGTGTTGGAGCCTCGGCCCCAAGAGGCCTTTCAGCGTCTGCCTTTGCCCACTTGAAGCTCTGCCCTGAGACCACCATCCACGAAGAAGTCTGGGCTGAAAGACCACGTGGAGAGAGAAGGCCAGCATCACAGCCATTCCAGCTGGGCCGTCCCCAGCTGACCTTGCAGCTGAATACAGACAAGACAGGCAGGACAACTGCCAGTCAACTGCAGAATCGGAGGAATACTTTGTGACTCCAAGCTGCCAAGAAGTGGCATGCAGCAAAGTCTAACTAAAACAGCTGTCCCAACACGCTACAGCCCACCGTGGACAAGCCACGGGCGCAGATCATGGCCCCACCGAGAAGAGACGCTCGGGGAGTTGTGGCTGCCGAGAGTAAGGATATTGGAGCATGCTAATCCTCCTTCTGGTCTGCTGTAAAAGGGAGAGAGACAAACACTGATTCTGAGTTTTCCAGCTGGAACCAGAAATTTTTTTAAAAATGGGACAATTGTGCAGCTTTTTGCCTGTCTATATCTAGCCCTCCGAGATGGCTGAGACCAAATCCAAAATACAATCATCTACCTTGCCAAATCGCAGCAGCTGAATTTTCTGCCATTCTGGGTTTCTATGATTAAAATGAATGCATTTCATAAAACAGACTGGCAGGGAAGGGGGAAATTGGGCATTCTAGGCAGAGAAAAAGCTTTGAGCAAAAGCTCAGAGAGGTGGTTTCAATGAGACTTGTACTCAGGAGCAAATAAACAAGTGCCAGACTAACAAGGCATTCAAACCAGCCGTTCCTCAACTCCAGTGTGCATCAGAATCACTCAGAGGGGTTGTTGAAACCAAGATTGCTCAGAGTTCAGGGTTTTGCAGGTCTGGGTGGTGGGGGAAGGGCAAGAATTTGCTTTTCTAACAAGTTCCTATATGATCCTGATGCTTCTATTCAAGCAGGTACCATACTTTGAGAACCATTGGCCTGAATTTAGCCCCTAAACCAATAGGGAAGAGGTAACTGGAGTGATAGTTCAGGCCTCAACAGTGCCATCAGGAACCCAGAATTCCAATCGGTCTTCTTGGACATGCTTAGCTTAACAGTTTCCATCTGTATGTTTGAGACCTCATGGTCACAAAACGGCTGCGGCAGCTCCAGAACTCACGTCTGTATTTAAGGAAGGATGAGAGTAGAAGCTGATCTCTGGACTAGTAGAGTTTTAAATCTTTAGAGGAATTCAAAGTTTTCCTTGAAAGGCCAATCCACTTCCTACTACTGATTGCCCAGCTCCCCTCCCCCGTGTCAGATCCATCTCCAGCTGTGAGAGGCTCGGAAATTGAGCATGTATCTCTCTAGCCTCCATAGCAGAGACGTGAAGGGAGAAGGGGGTGGGAGATAAAGATACAGTGTTTAGCACCGATGTGAAGGTGACCCAAAGCCGGGAGGCCAGCTCCTGCGGGAATCAGTGGGGGACATAACAGTCACCCAGTAGATGTGTATGTGTGAATGGGCGTCAGGAGCAGATGCGGAAGGAGCGATGGGGTTAGACCTCTTCTGCTTACTGGTCGGATCTTGAACAAGTCACTTTACCTCTCTGAATCTCAGTTTCGCTTTCTGTGAAAAAAATTGAATAACCTCATTCAGTGGTTGTGAGCACTAAATGCGGTATCATACGGGAAAGGGTCGGAGGGGGCCTTTGACCCTGAAAGGCGACACGGAATCCGAGCGTGCAATGTAACAGTAGCCCCACTGACCGAGGGCTTGCCGCGTCTGGGCTCTATGCCAAACCCTTTATGTCCTTTTCGCATTTCCTCCACACAATGGCATTCCCGTTCTTCAGATGGGAAAACTGAGGATCAGATGAGGCTTTTAAAGTCCTGGGGTGATAATCAGAGAATAAGGATTCAAACCAGGGCTTTTGGGCTCCGACTGTGGTCCCCTAACCACTGTTCTAGATTGCTTTTACAGAAAAATAAGGCAGTGCAGAGCCTCCAACACCACGAGCCCAGCTGACACCCTTCCCGTCCTGCTTTCACTGGGTAGTAACTCAGCCGAAGCCAGAATCGCCTTTGCTGTCCCTGTCTCTCAGCTGGAAGTGGCCTGCCAGAGCCAGGCAGGGCCAGCCTCCTCCCCAGACTGCCTCCCCCAGCAGGAGTGGAGTCCTGCCAGGTTGGCACAGTGACTTCCAATTAGACGCCATCTCCTGCCCGAGCAGGAGGCAGAAGGCAGGTGGCAGAAAGCAGGCGGGGCCCAGCGGGGAGCAGGCAGTTAGAGGGTAATTAGCAGTGGATGTGGAATAGCTCCCTTAATAAGGAGGCTCTTCTGGGCAAGGGACACTCAGGAGGAACATCACTACAGACAGGTACCTCCCCCTGCCAGCGTCACACCCCGCGTGCCACAGTGAAGGAGGAAACAATTAACATTCCCTGTGGCCCAGGCCCTCGGCCAGCCACAGGCCTCCTCACCCTCGTGACACCCGGCCTGCAGATGAGAACCCTGAGTGAGGAGCAGGGGGAGAGGATCACCTCTCCAGGGTACACAGCTGGGAAATGGCAGAGAAAGAAGAGTCCCAAGTCTGTCTCTTTCTCCTTTAGTACACCATTGGTCCTACGTTCTTCATCGGCTCGTACCTTCAGATGTTAGAGCATCTGATGGGTACTCATAGTTGAGTACCAAGGATGACATTGAAAGTAGTTTCACCTGGTATGGCAGGGCTGTGACCAGTTGGAATAGACCCAGGCCTATTGGAGGCTGTGCCAAGCATGAACCCCTTGGCTGCTGGAGGAGAAGGGTCAGAGGATCCCATGTGAGGGGCTAGGGTGACAGGGTCAGCATTAGGGGTGAGGGAACTTGGGGAGCTGCGATGGAAGAATTTCAGTTTTAATAACCAACATGGCTGTAATAAACCACACATCGTGGCAGACCCTTAACCACGACTGGGTCTGCCCCTAGAGGTAGCATTCACTTCCTAGGCCACAGGACCATGGCCAAGGAGGCTGCTTGTGCCTTCCCACTGAGAACATCCTTCCCCACGTCCCAGAGCTGGCACCCAGAGCCCAGGATGGGTGACTCATGGCTTCTCCCAAGAGCAGGGAACAGACTTCCCAGGCAGGAGGGAAGCCCCCATCTGCCTAAGGCAATCTGTCTGTCTGGAAGAGGATAGAAGTGTTCCAAACACTACAAAGTGAGGCCTCACATCCAAAAGATTGTCCTCAGGAAAGAGGGTTCCTTGGGTAAATCTGTTTGGGAAAGAAGCATGCTTCACTCCCCTTTGAAGAGTCACAGTTCATGTTGACAATGTTAAAGGTTCTCAGAAGTTCCAGGACAAAAAGACCTTTTTACTTTATTTAACACAACATTTTCTAGGCGTGTTTAACCACAGAGCTGTTCTTTGTTTAACCCCAACTAGGATTCCAAGGGCATGAATTTTCCTTGAGATGCAGCTTTGAAAACATGTTTATGTACAAATTCCTTCCCTGATCCCAGCAGCCTGGACATCACCACTTGGCCACAGCTAATTCTGGGGGAAAAGGGTGACTGGATTTAGGAGAAAGGGGAGCAAGGTTTGGGGGGTAGAGGCTGGTCTGCACTCCAAGAGTCTCTAAAAGTCCCCCAGACAGTCTTCCCTCCATCACATAATCAAAGCTCACCCACAGGTGGGGGCACAAGCAGGCCTCCCTTCAAGGTGGAAAAAAAGGTTTAACAAAGCAACTCAGTCCCTGAGCACCAAGAAACAATCCCTGACTGCTAAGGGCTCTGGACTGGACTGGTTTAAGTACCAACTCCATCTCTGATCAGCTGTGTGACCTTGGGCAAGTCACTTAACCTCTCTGAACTTCACTTTCCTACTGAATACTTGGATGGTAATGCTTAGGTCACAGTCTTATGAATAACAATGTAACTATAACAGCTACACCTAAATCACCCTATCTCTGAACCCTGCCTGTCTCTACACACTTTATGCATATTAACATTGCTTCTCTAACAATTCCACCAGAGAAGTATTCTTGTCCTCATTTTACAAATCTGGACACTGGGGCACAGGTTGGTTGTGACTTGCTCAAATTTGTGCAGGTGACAGGTGGCAGGGCCAGGACTCGAACCCAGGGAGCGTGGTTCCCAAACCCACATTGCCAACCATTTACACACAGAGCCTGGCCACAGTAAACACTCCGTACATGATCACAACAAAGTGTGTCGTTCTGCAGAAGTTCTGGGGATCCAGAGATTGCAGGGGGTCAAAGAGCAGCTCATCTAATGCAGGAAGAGAGATCAAGTCTAAGAGAAGAAGGACGTGGGGAGGCAGCCCGAGTCCGTGGTTCTCACACTGTGAAGGCCCCGGACTCACTTGGAGTGCTTGGGAAAGCACAGGTCGCTGGGCCCTAGGCCCAGGGACTGCATTTCTGCCCTGCTGCTGGCCGAAGGAAGCACACTCTGAGAAACATCGCTGTCACTTCCAAGACAGGGGAAGAAGAGAAAGGCTTCTAGACCGTGTGATCTTGTGAGACAGAGGCAGGGACCCATATTCCAGTCCAGACTCACCTCTCTGCCCTCAGGCTTCTGTTCGTGAGTGAGAACATCGCTCCAGATGACCTCAGAGGCCTTTTCTGCTCGGAGGTCCCACAGTTTTCAGCCCAGGTCCCATGAGTCTTCAGCCCAGGACAGGAAGGGTGCATGTGGACAGCTGTCACCAGCCCCAACACTTAGAGAGGATGAAAGAAGTCTGGCCTTCCCTGGGGAAGGGTGTCTGTGTTACCCTGGGCTCACTTCTGAGGAGCTGACAGCAACTCCCAGGCGTCTCCACCCACCAGCCACGGCTCTGTCTGCAGACCCACGGGAGATGGAATGCCGAAGGGCTGAAAGTTCCTGAGGATGACGTCTTAGGAGGAAGCAGAGCCCCGGGGTTAGCGGGGTGGTCTCGGTCCCTTGCTGAGACTTGCTTTACTGCCTCTGCGTGGATTTGCGCTTCGTGGCTGGCATCCGAGGTCCTCTCCAGCCAGGCCCAAACTAACAAGTCGGCCTGCACCAGTCAGCACACAGCCACAGCTCTCCTGGGGCCACGGAGGGAACGAGGGCTTTGGAATCAGACAGGCTTGGAGCAAATCCCGTGTGACCTTGAACAGAGCCTGTGTTTCCTCAGCTGTAAATTGGAGGTAATCTCAGAGTTGTTTTAAGGGCTGAATAAGATAAGGTAGATAATAGTATGCCTGACATGAAGTCGGACTCAATAATAGCAATTGTCACTAAGCCTAAAGTGCTATGTGACACCATCCTGGTCATTAAATACCATCTGTAGACTGATAACATCCACATTTATTTCTCCCACCCTGGTGTCAAGACTTGACTAGACAGCAGTACACGCAACGCCTCCACGTGGGCTGGTGGTTTCCACGGCGGGCAGGGCAGGTCTGTGGCCTCGATCTTTCCCAAAAGAATCTAAGTGCTGAGAGGGAGGAGGCTTATCCCTTTCGTTCAAAAATATATCCGGCGGCCCAAACATTTTCTAGCACATGTACTCGATGCTCAAAAAAACCTCATGAATGAATGCCTCCGTTATTACAGAATTACATTCTCTCTCTCCCATTTCCGTGATCGAGGGAACTGATGCTCAGAGAATTCACACACAGCGAGTCCCTGCCCACTGAGTCAGACTCCCTCCCCGGGCCCTCCCCACGCTGCTGCTCAGTGACTTGTTGGCAGCAAGGAACTGATTAAAACCAATCAGCCTGATTAGCCCGGGTCTGGGATGCGGAGCTCTAGGCAGAGGCTGGCACAGGCGGGGACTGCTAACCCCCAAAGGCAGAGGCCCGAGTGGCTGCTCGGAGCTGGAGGAGGACTGGGAGCCACGCCGATGTGTGAGTCACAGGCTGGGCGGCGTGGAATTGCTGGAGATGACAACAGGCGAGAGAAAGACGAAAGCCCGGGAGACGGCCAACTTATTCTTTTTATAATCAAGAGCTCTTGATGGATTTCTGCTAGGCCGGCCTCAGGAATCAGGGGTCAAGGGAAAATCGAGTTGGGGATTTTAAAAGGAAACAGGAAACCTTGCTTCCTGCTGGTTTGCACAGGAAATGGGTTTATAATTGGAAAGAGAAAGGTGCGAAGGGGGAGTGAGTGGGGGGAGGGGGGTTCTGGGGCCTGAAAATGCTGTTGGCCTAAATGTTCCTTGCTACGGAGTCTGGCTTTGCTCTGGTCCCCCGGGAGAGGGGGAGTGTGCAGTCCCAGCGAGGCCGAGTTTGCATGCTGTTTGTGAGCTGGTTTTCTCACCTGCACAATGAGAAAGGAGCCCACAGGTGACGTGAGAATAACACGTGAAGTGTCTGGCACAGCAAATGGTAACTGATGCTATTATTGTCACCGAAGTCTCCTGGTACTGGGAGAGATGGAAAGGTAAAAAAAAAAACTCTGCTGAGCTGGTGACACACTGGGCTTTTGACAAGCAGGTGGGGCAAGGAGGAAGTGCCTGGTAGAGGGAACAGCCTACGCGGAGGCCACAGTGGGACTGTGGGGCCCTACACCTGACAAGTCCTAATTCCCTCCCTGCTCCTGACTGTGACCATGAGAGGCAGTCTGTCTGTCCTGCCTCCTCCCCATGGCTCTCTCAGTGGGAATCCCCGAGCAGGATGGGGGGCAGGGAAAGGAGGGGCACAGAAGACAGATGGGAGCAGGCAGGCTGTGGTCTAGTTAAACAGCCAGAGAGGTGACAGTGACAGTGGTCAACCCCAAGGAGCAGCAGGAGAGTCTCCATCCCCCTACCGAGGTCTGCAGATTCAGCACAGAAACAAACCAAAACTGAAACTGAAACCAGACAGGGTACCCAGTGAAATTTAGATTTCAGATAAACAGAAGATAACGTTTTAGTGTAAGTATAGAGAAGCCAGGACATACCTACACTAAAAAAGTATTGCTTGTTTATCTGAAAGTCAAATGTAGCTTGATGTCATGAGTACAGGCCTCGAGCCAGGTGACAGGGCAGCCTTGGCCGGAGTTGCCCAGGAGGGGCACCCACAGGTGGGACAGGAGACCAAACAAAGGCCCTCGAAGTGGCCACCTTTGCTCCCCAAGGAGTTCAAGGGCCACCCACCTCCTGGCTTCACCCACTAACCACCACCCCTTATTCCTCCAACCCCCATGCTCAAGCCTCCAGACCTTTGCGCCCATGCTGTGCCCTGGCCTGGAGCAGGTTCTCACCCCCTGCCCCTCCCCACTCTCCCTGACTTAATTCCAACTGTCTGCTAGGATGCTTCAAGCCTCACTCCCCTGCCCCTCCCCCAGGAGTTCATTTGCCCTGTTACTGGTTTTCACAGCCCCACACCTTTCCTTCATTACAGGCAGATTTCATTTGATGTTCTCTTGGGAAACCCTTTTGTTTCTGTCGGTGGCTTTGGCTCACCGTTGTCCCCCAGCGGCTGCCCCACCCTGCCCGCCCAGCCTTGGCAGGTGCTGCTGCCTGTCTGCTGTGTGAATGAATAGGAATTATCCCCTGGAGTGGGGAGGATGCAGAAAAGGAAGGACCGATGTGCTCCCATCTGCCTCGAGAGAAAAGCCCATCTCCAAACCTGGACAGGACAGGAGCCCATGGCCGTGGTCAAGGGGCCAGCGCTCTTGAGGGAGGCTGAGAGCGGGACCCTGCTCTGCACGCCCAGCTGCTCACTTTGGGAACACTCCTCTCCGAGGCCCAGGCCCCAGTGACCCTAGATAGTGCCTGACACCCCTCCTGGCTCTGCTTCCCTGGGAGGCTTGTACTCCGGAGAGGGACATCAGCCTCCCTGCTCCACTAGGCTGTCATCTGAGTGGCCAGGGCCAGTCTTGTGACGTTCTGTCTGTGTCCCCAGCACCTCACAGTGTCTGCACACATAGCAAGAGCTCAGTAATTATTTGTAAGGTGAATGAATGAGTACATGGCTCCTTTCCTTTGCACCGAGTGAGTCTTTCAGGGACTTGGGGGAGGGGAGAGAGGCAGCAGCAGCAGCAGATGGCCACTGGGACCAGGAATGGGAGCTAAACGGGGACGTCAGTGCAGAGAAGGGCTGAAGCCACAGGCGTGCTTCTGCAGTGATGCTGTCCTGGACCAAATCCAGGGAGGCTGGCTGGGTTATCACAAATAATGTCTCCCAGGCTAGTGTTATCATCTGATTTTGAGCAAATTACAGAATTAAGGGGTGGGGTGGCTGGGTCTGTTCTATATTTGGCGCTGGCATATCAGCAGAGCCAGTGAGAGCCTTCTGGGATTGAGCTCAAAAACCTGATTAAGGTTAGTTTGGGCCAGAATGTCTCACGCTCCCCCAGACGGCCAGGGACCTCACAGGCAGGGGCGGAGGCCGTAGGAACAGGCCAGCCTGAGACACACACACACACCCCAGCCATCAGTTCCCATTAACTCAAATAATGTGGCCATGGCCCGGGTGGGGGGTGACAGCTGGCAGGTGCTATGTTGCCAGAAGGTGTCGCTGGCACCTCTGATGGGGCCAGATTACACCCAGCATCCAGGGAGGTTGGGAACGTGTGCAGAGAGGAACCAAGGAGGTGCAAATGAGTACATGTTGTTGGAGCAGGAGGGGAAGCTGGGAGGTGGAGAAAGTTGGGGGGGCAGTGTGAATTAGAGGAGGGCTTCTCTTTGCAGTCTTAGCTCTTGCTACCTGTAGAGGACATCTGGTGTTTTCGTCTGCTTAACATTCATTTCCCTCCTCTGGAAACACCATCCTGGTTTTCCTTTGAGGAACTGCGCTGCCTCCACTCCCAGCCCATGCCATCCAGACAGAGCTGACACCCCCGCCCCCAACCCCAGTCCAAACAATAGCTCTGAACCTATCATGGTGCAGGGATGGCTTGACATGAAAGCTGGGTCAGTTGTGGTCAGCCCTGGAACTTTGTTTGAAATTACTGGGAAAGATCTGTTCTTTCACATCTGGGGTTGAAGCAGGAGGGAGAAAAGCCCCAAGACATTCATTTATCTCGTAGTGAAGCCAGTGCAAGGAAAGAACTAGGAGGTGGAAGAAAGACTGAATCTACATGACAGCCTTTGAGCACCTGGATCCAGCTGCACCTGAAGCTCATTGCTCGCATTCTTCTGATAACATGAGCAAAAAATTCCCTTTGAGCTGAGTTTCTGTCATTTGCACCCCAAGGAACTGGTTAATTATTTTCAGTCCTACACTCCAGGCACATGAGCCCGGTTGCAAGTTCTCAGAACAGATCAGACACCCCCCACACCCCCCACACCCCCCTCCAGATCGTTACTCAAGCTATAACCTCTACTAGGAATGCCATCCCCACCTCACAGCCTCCTGGAAACCCTACTCTACCCTGTATTCAAATGATGCCTACTTTAAGGAGCACCCTTGATGGTACAGTCCCGTTACTTCCTCTGTCACTCCCACCGTGGACTGAGCAAACTTTTGTTATGGGGCCCACACTGGGGCAGTGAGGCTGCACCCTTTTTACATGTATGTAACGCTCTGCACTGAGCTCAGCACCATGTTGAGAGCATGGTCTCGTCTTGTCCTCACGCTTGCCCCTAGAGGTGGTGTCCGTTCCGTAGGGAGGCACTGATCCAGAGAGGCTGAGAGACGTGCCTCGTGTCCAGGGTCAGGCCCACAGACCTCCATCCCTCGCCCACTGTGCTGTGCTGGCCCCGGGCTTGTTTCCCACCAGAGTCTTCCCCCCGGTACTACAGTGGTCCATGGGAAAGGTTTTGGGGTAATGAGTGTAAATTCTAGACTCACCCTGCGTGGGTTCCAATACAGGTTCCACTTCCTAGCAGCCCTGTAACCTTGGCCAAACAACTCCTCTGGGTCTCACCCGATCTTTGTGTGTGTGTGGTAAAATACACCTATATGCCCGGCTGGCGTGGCTCAGTGGATTGAACATCGTCCCATGGACTGAGAGATCCTGGTTCGATTCCCGGTCAGGGCACATGCCTGGGTTTCAGGCTCAATTCCCAGTAGGGGGCGGGCTGGAGACAGCTGATCCATGTTTCTCTCTCAGTCAATGTTTCTATCTCTTTCTCCCTTTCTCTCTCTCTAAAAAATAAAAACATATTTTAAAAAACACACCTATCATAAAATATACCATCCAAGTGCAGAGTTCAGGGACATTAAGTACATTCACTTTGTTGTACAACCATCACCACCATCCGTCTCCATCATCCTGTAGAATTTAAGCCCAGTAGGCTTTAAACGTGAGCTTCCTCTTCCCTCCTTCCCCCAGCCCTGGCAGCCACCATGCTACTTTGTGCCTCTGTGAATTTGACTCCTTTCAGTACTTCATGTGAGATAAGTCACATAGTATCTGTCCTTTTGTGTCTGGCTTATTTCACCTAGCATAATGTCCTCAGAGATGATCCGTGCTGTGGCGTGTGTCAGAATGTCCTTCTTTTCTAAAGCTGAATAATATCTATCTCATGTATTGTATCTTATTTTTAAGTAGAACCTACCTGCACAGTAAATATCAGGCATTCGTACAGGCGTCATGGCCCGGGAATGAGGAGGGGATCTCAAGTGGGCAGGACACTCTCCTGCTGACGAGGACAGGTCCATGTGCAGGCCGCCATCTGCACCATCCCCCCTCTTACACCACTGTCCACCAGGGAGAAAAAGAGAGGAAGGACGGGCAGCGCCTCCCTGATTCTTCTGTCCGCCCCGGGAGATGGATGGGATGTCCCTGCAGTGAGAGAGCCTTCTCAGCTCCAATTCCTCTTGTCTGGGGAACGTCTGCTCTGAGCCAGGAACTGTGCTGGGAGCCGTCACTCCCACTCACCAGCTCTCACCCCAGCTGCCAAGGAAATGCCCATCAGTGGGACAGCAGAGAAGACGGTGGGCGAGAAAAGTGCCAATCCAGAAACTCTTGGCCGAGCCCCCAGTGAAAAGGGGATGTTGCAACTTCTCCCAAGGATCTGCAAGGCAGCAACACTGCTGGAGAAAGGAAGTTAAACACAGAGGCCAGTTCAGGGGAGCTCCTGCACGAACCAGGGAGGAAGGAACACCATCAGCTGAGGCTTTGGCTCCAATGCCCGGCTTCGCAGAAGGACTCCTTTGGGATGGTGCTGCCTCTCTGGATTCCAGACCCTCCAGGCAGCTGCATGAGCGGAACAAGGCCCGGTGCTGGGCCCCATGGAGGGCAGGGCAGGGAGAGAAGGGAAATACACTACAAATAACAGCGGGGCAGTGCTCGGTTGACCAGGTGCCACACGCTGGACACCTAGAGATGCTGCAACCCTGAAGACCATCCAGAACACTCCCTCCCTCCTTCGAAGAATTTAAAAAACTAGAATCTAAATGATCACTCCCCGTGCTCAGGTAGGAGGTGGAGCTGGGGAAGGACTGGTGGCTTTGGGAGCTCTGAGGTGGGAGGACATGCCGCTCTCACTGCCAATGGGAAGCTCAGCCTAGGCAGCTGCTGTCAAAATGACCAGCGATCCATCAATAGATGATTGGATAAGGAGGAAGTGGTACACATATACACTGGAATATTACTCAGCATTGAAAAAGAATGAAGTCTTGCCATTTGCAACAATGTGGATGGAACTAGAGAGTATTACGCTCAATGAAATGTCAACTGCCTGGTATCCCTTATGTATGGAATCTAGAAAAATCAAAACAAATGAACAAAAAACCAAAACAGAAATGGACATATAGATACAGAGAACAAACTAATGGTTGCCAGAGGGGAGGGGAGTGGAGGATGGGTGGAAGACGGGAAGGGGAATAAGAGGCACAAACTACCAGTTATAAAATAAATAAGTCACGGGATGTCGTGGGCAGCACAGGAAATATAGTCAATATCGTGACAACTTTATAAGGTGACAGGTGGTTACTAGACTTATTGTGGCGATCACATCATAAGGTATGTAAATGTCGAATCACTATGCTGTACACCTGGAACTAATATAATACTGTATGTCAACTATACTTGAATAAAAAATAATTTTATTTAAAAAAATCCCACCGTATAAATGAACACACCACCTCTGGCTGTGTAAGATTGGATTCCTGTCCCAGCTCTTCACTCCCTCCCTGTAATAGAATTCTGCATCCACACCTTTGCCCTGTGGCTTCCTCTCTGTGGGGAAATATACACCGTGTGACTTGCCTGGGCCAATGGCATGTGAGAAGACATGATGTGAGGTTTCACACGTGCTCCCAGTTTGTCCTGGCCACATGCATGTCCGCCATCTGCCATGAGAAGAGCATGCCCCAAGCAGCTACCAGTCCAGTGGCTGTTCCCTCTGCATTTTGCTCAGCACCCACACAGCTCCTTCAAGTCTGTGCTCAAACCTCACCTTCTCCTGAGGCCTTTCCCGATGACGGGAAATTACAAACCCTGCTCCAGCCCCACCATTCACCACCCCCTTCCCAGCTTACTCTTCCTTTGTTTGGACTATTTACAGTTTTTATTGTGGGTTTCCACCCTAGAATGTAAGCTCTGTGAGAGCAAGGATTATTGTGCTTTTCATGGCACTAAGAACATGGTTGGTGCTCAATAAATATCAGTCAGTGAATCAGCGCGTGAACGAGGGCAATTCTGCACCTGCCTCGCTGGAGTTTGTGTTTGCGCAGGTAGGTGTTCAACCGCGGGCACGCGGGGTCCACGAGAAAGGTTAGCAATTACTGTCATTGTCATGGCTATCATCATCATCATCATCATCATCATCATCATCATCAACGTTTCCTTTCAGCAGAAGTAGGGCTGAGAGAGGCAAGGCTGGCTCAAGTTCACAGAGCAGGGCCACAGTAGATCTGGCCGCCTGGATCAAGCCTTCCTTGATGACAGTTGGGTCAACCCCCTGTTACAAGATCCCCAAAGCTCAAGGTGGGATTTGGAAAGTACCAGACCTGGGATGGACCCTAAATATTCTCTATCTAGTGACTTCAAACTCTTTTCTTTCCTTCTCTTTTCCTATTCCTCCCTTCCTGCCTTTCTTTTTTTCTTTGCCATGTTTCTTTGCTCAGTGGATGGAAACAGCCCACTATGTGAAACAGATTTAACGAGAAGGAGCTGCCCTAGCTGAGTTCCCGAGGGGTCTGTCCAGAGTCCTGACCAACGCCAGACCTCCAAGGACCACCATGGCTTTGCCAAGTGCTATTTGAAAACTCCTGACAGAGGTTCCTTTTTCTTCCTTCCATTCTAGAAAGGAGGGAACTGAGCCAAGAGAGGTTACGGCCCTTTCCCAAGGTGGCAGAGAGGAGCATCAATCCCTGGTGGGCCTGGCTTCTACCCTCAGACCTGCATTTTTGTAAGTTCCGTGTTCTTGCTCCTCCAAGTGTCCCATTTCATCCAGCCCACTTAATTGAAGCCAATTATTTAGTACAAAAGAACAGCACACACCAATTCATGCTTTGTCCTGACAACAAGGCCCTAAACAAAGAGCTCCAGCTGTTTTTGTCCCCAGAGACGCTCATTAGACACCAGCTGAGTTCAGCCTCCAAAGGCAAGACCAGGCCTGCCAGGGACGTGCTGCTGTGTCCAGAGCAATTTGCTAATGACTCCCGGGGCTGGGGCCTGGCTGCAGGCACAGAGTTCTTGACATGGGAGAGAGAGTTTCTAGGAAGTTAGCAGACCTAGGGTATAAGAGTTGTAGTGGCTGGGAATCTTAGGAAAGTCATTCTCCCTGGAAGTCTCAGTGTCCTGACCTGCACCTTAGTGACAAAAGTGGCACCTGTAAGTTATACCTTCAGAGTACTTAGCACAGTACCTGGAACGCAGTACATGCTAATGTTAGCTATTATAACCCATCTGTGATGGTTAGTAGGTTATTATCGTTCAAACACCTAAGATTGTCAGCTTTGGAATAGGAGACCTGGTCTGAACCCGGTCCTGCTTTTTATACGCTGTGTGACCTTCAGCATGTCATATAGCCTCTGGGAGCCTCACTCCTCACCTGTAAACTGGCTATAATGGTTTAACTAATCTCAAAGGCCTGCTGATCTTCGAATGGGATGTAGACTGGACACTCTCCATAGGAGACAGCCAGGTATGCACTGGGCTAGGAAGTCGCAGCCTGGATCAGCCGAGAGCTGGCACCTGCCATCACCTGGGGCAGCCCAGGAAGGGAAGCGTGCACAGCTGATTCCTCCAGAGGTGGGCAGTGCCTGCCTCCACGCTGGCTGCAGCACTGCTTCCGGTTGGGTGACTGGCCAGCTGCTCAGCCTCTCGGGGGCCTCCATTCTTCATTCGGAAGTCAGGACAGCGACAGCATCCACAGACAAGACAAAGCTCTTAGAGCAGGGCTTGGGCTTTAGTAAAGGTTAATGCTGATGGCTTGTCCATCCTCCTCTGCGCCAAGCTTTCCAAATGCATTTTAATGCATTGACTCTTCCCGACAATTAAGCCCCATTCCAGATATGTGGAATCTGAGTTCAGCAAGCTTAGAGCAATTTGTCTACCACCAACTAAGTAACAAATAGCAAAAACAGGGTGTTGGCCCAGTTGCATGGGAAGCCAGAATCTGTGCATTAGCCATGGAATCTTTCTGTACCCCTCCTCTGTTCTGGAGGTCATTCCCAGCCTCAACCCAGTGAAGGAAATATAGTTATGGATGCTGATACGGGGAGAGGAAATCAGGGCAGACTTTGCATTTATGCCTTGAAGGATGGCTCCAATTAAATCAGGTGGAACTGGGGAAAGGGAAAAGCAGAGGAACAGCATGAAAAAGGCACGGAGCACAGAGTATAGGGCATGCTTGGAGGATACTAGGAGGTCTCTCTGGTGTGGCAGGAAGGGGTGGGGCTCATTCAAAGTTAGGAGGTCCTAATAAGCCTTGGTCCCTGAAGCCTTAAATAAAACCAACTTAGAAGATGTCCCTGTAGCACTCTTCCTGCTCAGTGTCAGCTGTCACTGATGACACCTCTGCAAGTACGGAGCCCACTCCTTATCAGGGCCTTGACCACTGCCCGAGGCCCCTGAGAAGAACCCTCCCTTACCCTGGGGCAGGGTTTCTCAACCCTGACATTGGGGCTGGATAACGCTTTGGTGAGGGCTGTGCTGTAAGATGTTGAGCGGGGACCCTGACCTCAGTCCACCAGACGCCAGTAGCACCCCTTCTCCAGCTGTGACAATAAAAATGTCTCCAGACATTTCCAGGGCCCCTGTCAGGGGCAAAATCATCCCAGTTGAAAACCCCTGCTTTAGGACTCCCCCCCTGGGCCCAGGCACAGACCTTCTGGATGCTTTCCCCCAGACCAGCACCCTCACATGCTCCCAGGGGCAGCGCCCCTCCCTGCTGCCAGCCGCTGCGGGGGGATGGGCTCTCCTCGGAGAGAACAGGCACAGCCCTCACCCTGGGTTAGCATCATCACCCAGGATGAGCTGGTCCCCACTAGAAAATGGACCATAATTGCCTGGTTGTAGCGTGCCCTGACAAGACAGAGGCGCCCCCCTCGCTCAGGCACCCTCTCCCACCCTCATCCGTCACTGTGCAGAACACACGTACCACTCAGGGCCTGGAGGCATCAGTTCTGATGATAATGATAAATTTCAGTGATTTTCCAGAAGGTCAGCAGGCCTGGGGCAGAGAGGAAACTCGGCTGTTAAACTCTGATAAATCATCGTCCTCACCCCGAGGGGGGAACAAAGCAGTTTTTTTTGTAGGTTTTTTAATTTTATTTTTATGGTCACAGTTTTTATTATAAAGGCAGATATTCCAGAAAGTATAGGAAGTAGAGAATGAAACATCACCCATCCTGCCACTGGGACTGTGGATTTCTGCAGATTTGGCCAGGTGCCGGCCTAGCCTTCCTATAATTATAGGCACCGTGTGTAATACCCAAAACATCTCCTTATGTTGGTCCTTGAGCTCCATCATTCCAGGACTGTGGTATTTATCCAAAGTGAGGCTCAGGGGCACCAGGGGCCCATCCTCATGGGTGGGGCCCTTGAGGGTCCGGGGCCTCATAAACACGAGGATGTAGTGTTTACTCAAAAATGGATCTCAGAAGGGTGGTCAGCTCCTTGGGTGGACCATGCAATCCTTCAGCTTCATAATTATGAAAGTACAGTGCTTACCGCAAAGGGTTTTGGAAGACAAGAGGGTGATCAGTTCCTTGGGTGGAGCCCTTGAGATGCTAAGATTTCAAAATTACAAGGATGCGCTATTTGAGGTCATAAAGCCCTGGGGTTTCTAAATTTAAGAACGTGGGTTCCCGCAGGGAGAGGTCAGCTTCTTGGGCAAGGCCACCAGGCCCTGTAGCTGCCAAGGCCTCGGACGTCAACACTTGGATGTCAAGTATTTCTGATCAGAAACATGACTCCCAAGGGTCTAGAGGAAGCCTGAGGTGTCTGCCACAAAAGGGATGGCGAAAGCCTGCTCTGAGGGGACACACTCCGTGGGAGCAGAGTCTGCAGGGTGCATAGGCTGCCACACGCGTGAGAAGGATCTCTGGCCCTTGACCTGAGCTGTTCGCACAGACTCCTCTTTCCAAGGGGCTGGAGGAGTTAAGTCCGTAGGCTGCTCGGCCATGGGTCGCTCACAGATCTACTCAACAAGCTTGCACTGTGTGCGCCTGTTCCAGACCTCAAGGTCCACATGAGTAAAGACAACGCCGACTTGCCTTTGAAGAGGCCACAGTCCAATGGCAATGTCTGCCAAGTAACGCAGAAAATAATCTTTGCGTCGCAAACCGTGAGAACTAGAAATAGGAAACTCACGGGGTGGTCATGCTAGAGAAACAATGGAGGGCTGGGGTCCTTACTACAGCAGGGCGGCCCCTCACCACATGCTGGCACTGAGCACTTCAGACACGGCTGGTCCAAACTGAGACAGGCCGGAGGGTCACGTATAAAACGCGGTGGCTTCTGAAGACTTTGTATGTAGAAACTCTGCTGCAGCAATCCTTTCTCCACTGATTACTCGTTGAAATGACAATACTTTAGATATATTAAGTTAAATAACATATAGTATTAAAATTAATTTCACCTGTCCCTTTTTGCTTCTTATTAACATGGCTACTAGAAAGTGTAAAAGTATATACTTGATTTGCATGCACGGTGCGGCTCTAAGGCGTGGGCCCAGGACAGGTGCATTGAGCTGGAGAAAACTTGAGCGGTGGGGTGGAGACGTGGGTGCAGAGATCCCTGTGGAAATACTGGACTCTGTTTCTCCAACCTGTTGACTATCTTCCCAGGTTTGACAATTATCAAATGTTGCCACCTTGGCCTCATCTGGGGTTCATTTATTTAATGATGGTTAAGATTTTCCCAGGTAATCCTTGGAAGGGTAGTCTGGAGGATTGCCAAAAATGGCCATAGATTCTTTCCCTCCCATGGAGAAGTGGCATCTATTTCTGTTCCCTTGATCTGGTCGGCCATGCCACTTGCTTTGGTCAACAGGACTTTAGCAAACATGACTCAGGTCCTCCTGAAAAGTGCTTGTACATTGAAGTTTGCCCATTCGTGCTGCTTTTGGAACAGCATTGCCTTGGGAAGAAATATCAATGACCCCAATTAATAGCCTCCCTGTAAGCACTCCCTTTGCTTGTGATTTTGAAGGCTCTTCCATCAAGAGGTGAAGTCGGTTTCCCCAGTCCTTGAATCTGAGTTGTTTTTCTGACTTTGATCAATGGAATGTAGTCGAAGTGAGGTTGTGCCTGTTCTCAGCCTAGTCCTCAAGAGGCTTTGCAAGCTTCTGCTCTTTCTCCTGAGCAATGCCAGCTGCCACATGAATAAGCCCTAACTGGCTTGCTGGAAGATGAGAGCCCATGAGAGGCAGAGCCAACTAAGCTCAGTTCTCCCCACTGAAGTCATCCAAGAACAGCTGTACCTCAGCCAAGCCTCTGATGGCAGATTCATGAGCAAGCCCAGAAAGAATCAGCCAAATTGGGTCCAGAGAAGCAGAACTTACCAGCCAATCTGCATACTTGTGAGCTAAATGAATGCTTGTCACTTTGTTATCAAATCTGGGGGTGTTTGTTCTGCAGCAAGAACTAACTGATACAGTGATACAGATACAGGTAAGATTTGATCTCAGGTCTGTCTGATCTGATTCCAAAGTCAAAGCTCTTAATCATCACAGTCTACCAATTATATCCAAATCTGCCAACACCCAAAACTTTGAGGTGAAGTGGAAAATTCCAGCCTAATGATATGGGACTTATTAATTCTCTACAAGCAATAAGAATGGCTGCTCCATGCTGTGCCACCTTCAAAAGGCACATCAGCTGAACTTTGGGTCCCAGGATGAAACATTAATGAGGAGGCTCTGCTGTTCCTGAGGATGACAATCACTCTTTGAGACACCAACTTCAGTCACCTGCCTCATTAGTGATTATGGACCTCATCCTTTTATGTCTGCTGTTAGGACCCAGGAAGGGGCTGCTTTGCAGATCCTGTTCTGCCTTGATAATTACCCATCATGGGAAATGAGCATCCCTAATGAAAGTCTTCCCAATTTCCCGCATTTACCAGGCACTTCGTATTTGCAAACTTCATGAAAACCTCTACTCATTCAATTCATTAAATTTGCTTTTTGGATGAATTTAAAAGCCACTTTGATGATATAATCACTATACTTTGTATTAGTGCTCTTCTCCAGGAGATTAGAACAATTTATAGCTATTTATCTAATTCACCCCACTGCATCCCTGTGAGACTGGTGGGGAGGAGTAATGGGAAAAGAAAGAAGCCAAGTTCTTTACCCTCCCTGCCTTACGAAAAGCAGAACTCACATTTTTTATTGCTGTGTAACAAATATCACAAATACAGAGTTTAACACTGCACACACATTTATTATCTCACAGTTTCTGTAGGACAGAAGTCTGGATACAGCTTAGCTGGGTTCTCTGCTTCGGGGTCTCACCAGATTGCAATCAGGTGTAGGCCCGGGCTGCAGTCTCATCAGAGGCTTGACCGGGGAAAGATCTGCTTCAAGTTTATTTGGGTTGTTAGCAAAGTTCATCTCTTTGTAGCTTGAGGACTGAGATCAGTATTCCCTTGCTGGTTATCATCCAGGGGCCACTTTTAGCCCATAGAGACGACCCATGGTGCTTTGCCATATGGCTCTTTCCATAAGCTCTCACAAATGGTAGCTTACTTCTTCAAAGCCAGGAAGACTCTCTCTTTTTCTCTCCCCAGTCTGCTGAGACAGTTTTATATAGTGAAATATAATCACAGGAGTGACATCCCATCACCTTTGCTGTATTTTATTGATTAGAAGCAAGTCATAGTTCCTGTACACACTCCAGGGGAGGGATTATACAAAGGTGTGGACAACCAGGAGACAGGATATCACTGGGGGTCACTGTAGGGTCTGTCCATCACATTAAGCTGAAGTCCCAACATCACACAACAATTGGTAGTTCATTGCTCTAGCAAGAATGCCCAGAACCTCCCACATCTGTGCTCACCTGTCTTGGGGGTGGCATTTGGTGTTGATGCCCATGTGCATGCCCACACTCATCTCCACGCAAGCCCCCATGCAGCATGGGGCACTGCACACTCCCTGTCTCCCATCCAGGTGAGGCTACAGTGGGGGTTCAGATTAAAGGGTAAAGCTCTCCCACCCAGGTCACCCAGGTAGACCTCATGCTAAGCAATGACCATTGAGTTACTATAAGTTGAACATGAACAGAATCTGTTATTCTACAAGTGCTTGATCTGTGCTCACTCTATCTTCTATTCATGAAAAGGATCTTGTAAGTCCAAGTTAGATGGCCCTGGCCGGTGTGGCTCAGTTGGTTGGGCATCATCCTGTGTACCAAAAGTTGCTGGTCAGGGTGCAAGCCCAGACTGCAGGATCGATCCCCAGCCAATTGGTGTTTCTCTCTGATTGATGTTTCTATCTCTCTCTCCCTCTCCCTTTCTCTCTCTCTAAAAATCAATAAAAAATCTTTAAAAAAAAACACAATGACCTGACTTCAAATGTACAAGCAAGCGGTATATACACCAAAGGACTGTGAATGGGAGAGTGCCTTTCCTTAAATATAAATTTTTTTTTTCTTTTATTGATTTTTAGAGAGAAAGGAAGGGAGAGGGAGAGAGGGATAGAAACATTGATGAGAGAGAACATCGATTGGCTGCCTCCTGCATGTCTCCCACTGGGGATCAGGCCTACAACCTGGGCATGTGCCCTGACTGGGAATCGAACCTGCAAACTCTTGGTGCATGGGTCGACATTCAACCACTGAGCCACACCGGCCGGGCTTAAATATAAATATTTTTATGACGCAAAGCATCACTTCCTTATTTTTGTTTCTTTTGTATTTTCTTGTTGGGGAACTGAACTAAGGACTTTCATAGATTATTTTATTTAATCCTCACAGTGACTTTTCTAGAAAGTAAGTTTTATTTTCCACATTTTGCAAAGAAGGCTGCCAGGTGACCCAGAGGAGCAGTGACCTGCCAAGGCCACACAGCCTCCAGGTGGCTGAGCGCAACCCTCAAATCCATGCTTTGAAACACTCAATCGGCCGCCTCTTTCTCTCTTCACTCACAATATTTCAGATTCCGCCTCTAGCCCATCACACCGGATCCTATGTTTGGTCCATCCACTTCTTCCACGGCCTTGTTTCACGACCAACGGGCAACAACCATACCCTCCCTTGAAGAGTTTTAGGACCCAAGCTTTCTCTCTGTCTCTGTCTCTCTCTCACACACATTTATGTACTTTTAATACAGCCTCTTTTAAAGAAGACAGACCCAAACAGGGCTCAGACACTGCTTGTTCTGTTGAACAGTCTGACCTAAGCACACACAGCAGGAACCTGTTTCGTTTGCCCCCCATTACTGCTGCAGCCCTGCTCTGTCTACTCTCCATTGAGTGCTTTGAGGCCCCCCAGGCAGGTCTGCAGCTTCCCAGGCACTCTGTGCAGACACGAGGCCAGTCCAGAGTGTGCAGCTTTGAATTTCAGTATCTCTGTAAAGAGCAGCCCACCTTGGGCCTTGCCTGGGACCTGCCCCAGGAAGAGGTGTGTAGGCAAACAGAAGAGTTATCTGTTCCCCCTCCCCCCTTTCCTGGGGGGCGGGGAGCAGGAAACCTAACTCACCTCTTTCCTAGGGGTACTCCCTCACCTCTTGCAGTGGGGACCCCCTCACTGGGGACCAGCCCTTTCATCTAAAGTTCAGCAGGATGGCTCAGGCCAAGTGCCCAACCCAAACCCCTGCATCCTTGCCACCCCAATGGTGGGCATGCCTGCAACACCCCTTCCCTAAAAACTCATCTCTCGCTCTGCCAGCTCCCCAGCTCTCAGCGCTCTGCCTAGAACAGAGCTGGCACTGCAGCTACCCGGAGGGGACAGGGCGCCAAGGGCCTCTTACAGGCACTCCTGTCCTCTACCATGTCCTCAGACCCACCTCACTAGACTTGGCGGAAGGACTACCCACAGGAGGGGACAGCCGCATCATGCCCCTCCTTGGCTGGCAACTTGGTTCTCATAATTCCTCCTGACTCCCCAGGCCTCGGTGTATATGGGCTCAGTGTCCATATAAGGCTGTGTGGACCGGGGGACTGTTTACACTCCTCTGAGCAAGTTTGTTTGGCCCGCTCTTCTGAATGTGGGACCACTTAGCACATATTGTTTTCAGCTTTGTCCCTTGAGCTCAGTTCCAAGGCAACAGAAAAGCCCCAATCAACAGCCTGTTACCCATCACCGTATCCTCACTTTTCTCCGCTCACAGTCCCTGAGGAGTGGCTCCCGCTTCGCCCTTCTCACAATGCAGGCACTAAAATGTAGTGATGATTACTTCCTTCCTGGGAAGGCTCCGTCTTGCTGTGCAGGAGGCAATTTGCCGCGAGCTGGGTTGAGCGCCCTGCTGCTGGCCTGAACCGCCGTTTCCCAAATCCATCTCCGTGGCCGGTGAGGGCAGAGCTGGGAGGCCACTCGGAGCCGTGGGGTGGGGCAGGCTGCTTTGATCTTCCCTAATATTAGGGGTCCAGTGCTGCCCCAGGGTGGCCCCCAGCCCTGCCATGGACCTCTGCACAGTTTTTTAAGCCACCATTCATTTCTCTCTTACAAGGTGCCAGGTCGTGCCAGCAACTCTGGCGTGTAGGTCTCTCCAACCTTGCGGACAGCTCTGTGAAGCAGGACTCACGGCTTCCCTTTCACAGGAGAGAGGACAGAAGTGCAGAGTGACTTTCCCACAGTCAGGCAGAGTGGGTGGCAATGGTGAAGCCAGGGTCTGAGGCAAGGCCGATGTCAGCATGTCTCGCTGACACTGCTGTCACTCCCCGCGGTTACAGCACAACGGCCAAGACCTCGGCTCTGAAATTGAAGGTCTGAGATCAGCTTGGCCACCACCTCAACTCTTTTGACATTGAACTTTTCACACAGTCTCTCTGAGCTGCGTCCATGGGCTCATTTTTAAAACAGACATCCTCATGGCACTGCCGTCGGAGGGCTGATGTGAGGACCAAAGGAGGCAAGGCAGTGTGTTCAAGCGGGGCTCCGCACGACTCCGGAGCTGGGCAACACAACTGGGCAGCTGTGCTTGGCAGCCCTGATCAGCACAGCGCCCGGCAGAGCCACTGTCCGGTACTGGGAGCGAGCTCTCAATTCCTGGAAAGCAGTTACTGCAGGCGGATAAGAGGGCCAAGAAAACACCCTCGGGGTCTTTGTTCCCCCGGGCCCCAGGCAGCCCGGAGGCCCCTGAGAGCGCTGCCCCACGTGCCCAGGAGAAGCTGTGCAGAGAGGACGGAGGAGGAGTGGATGTGCTGAGAGTGGGCATGGATTGCCCAGGTCGGCTGCAGAGACAGTGGGTTCAAAGGTGTCCAGGCTCTGTCCTGTGTCCTCCGCCCTCTCAGAGGAGTGGGGGAGAAAGACCCAAAATGGAGGGGCACATGGACACCCTGAGACCTCCAAGGGAGAGGATGTTTCCTCTGAAGCCAGGGGCTCTCCTTGGCACAGCTGCCGAGCGGAGGTGAAGAGCCTGCTGCCCGGCTTGCGGGCCCGTGGGAGGGGCCGGAGCAGAGCAGAGCTGAGCTCTTTGCATCTCTGAAGGGGTGGGAAGGCCCGATGGTTCTCTGTGGGAGTGAGAGGAGGCTAAGCTCAACTCACTCTAAGAAATACTTTCTAAGAGGTGGTGTTCTCCAGGGAATACACTACCGGTAAAGGTGGTGAGCTCCACGGCCTTGCGGGTGCATGAGCAGATACTGAAGAGGGGATTGGAGCGTCAGGTGAGCAGCTGGCCTAGTTGGCCGAGTTTGAGTATCATTCTGACCCCTCCAACCTCCGACCTAACAAGTCAGCCAATCAGCTGCTACTCTGAGCAGTGCCTGGACAGCATCAATCAAAGGCCAGTGACAGGTATCTTGTTTTCTGAAGCTGCAGGTGGGATCACAGAAGTCCTAAGTGCTCGTTCTAGAGCTGGAAACCGATCTGATCCCTCCTGCTGACAGCCCTCCGAAGGCCTCCCCCACACCGTGATTGGAACAAAACCCACATGCCCCACGGTGGCCAACAAGGTCCTGTATGATGTCCCCCTGCACCATCTGTCAGGATACTGCCATCCCAGCAGCCCTTCTGACCTCAAACAAGCCATGCACATCCACCCCTTGGGGCTCTGTCCTCACTGTTCCCCCATCACCCTGCTGGACTTGCTCACCCTTCAGGTCCCATCAAAGGCTGCCTCCTCCAAGAGCTCTTCCCTGCCACCCTGCTCAGGCAGCAGCTCCGGGTGACACTCCACCACGTTGCAGTGATCAGCCTGCAAGCGCTTCACTCATGTCCGTGTCCGTTCTGTCTCCCACAATGGAGTGTTCTGAGCCTGAGGTCTCCGTCCTGTTCACCTGTATCTGCACGTGCATACCTGACACAGAGGAGGTCTCAGTGAAGGCACAGTGACTCCCTGACCAGCTGAATGACTTGTTGACCTATATAATCCCACTGCACCCTCAGGAGGCAGGTACCCCTGCTGCACAGGTGAGAAAAGCCCAGAAGGACTTCAGAACTTGTCCAAGGCCAAACAGCTAGTAAGTGGCAGAGCAGGTGTGGGATCCCAGCCCGGCCTGACTTCAGTCCGCACCCTGCACCACCAGGCCACTCTACCCTGGGCTGGATTTTATTTTGTTAAGCCTACGTCCCTCCCTAGCTGAGAAGGAAGTAAGCTGGCACCTTCCCCTCGGAACCAGAGCAAGTCAGCAGAGCCCACTTCCTGGTGCCGGGCTACGACCTGCACGAGCAGCAAAGCGGAGGAGAGTCTGCTGTGCGGGGCTCTCTGAGCAAGAAGCTCTTGTCTGAGTTTCTGGCAGGCCCTCTGGAAGGGCTGGGCGGGAGAGGAGGGGCAGTGTGAAATCAGCATTCTGAAGCACGAAGAGGCTAATCACAGATAATCACGGCCCCAAAACTCATCTTGGGCCAGAGGGTGGTTAGAGCCCAATTATGGGCCAGAACAACTAATGACAGCTCTTGGCTCAGACAGTGACAGCTCTGACTACAATTCTCACTCCTACCCCCACCTCCACCCGGGGGCTCCCTGGGTTGGGCTGCTCCCTACCGTGGGGTGGAGACTCACAGACCTCTTTGCTCGCTGGGGCTGAGGCATCTCCAGCTGTAGAAACACAGCCCACTGCGTGGCTGGCAGAGACCATGCTGAGCCGTGCTCGGCCAGGCAGCCCCAGCCTGGGCGCTGGAGCCAGCCAGCCGGGCTCAGATTCACCATGAAGCCCTGGGTCCTCTCTCCCCTCCACACCGAAGCAGAGAGGAGGGGGAGGAAGGACCATCACTTCTTAAGCACTCAGGATGTGCCAGGAAATTGATTTGGTCCTTGAGCATGCTAACCCCTAGGACGACTCTACAAATCTCCACATTTCAGATGAGGAAATGAAGGCTCAGAGAGGTTAAGTGACTTACCCAAAGTCACACAGATAGTGAGTTCAAGGGGTCAGATTCAAACCCAGGTCTTTCTGACTCCGAACCCTTGTTCTTTTCAGGATCCTGGATTATGCAACATCCTTGAGGATTAAGAAATGCTCCTAGTGCCTAGAGGGAGAAAGTGTGTCAAAGTGCAGAGTCTGAGACCTGCCTGGACAGGTTCAGATGGCCTGGTCCTAATCAGACACAGCAGAGGGCAGATGTGGGCAAAGCGAGCCCTTTGTTAGGCGGTAACTGCCAGGATGGAAGGTCACTAGCAAACTGCTCGTGTGAGAGGTGGACGGAGGGGCCATCCACTGTCACCTCCCAGAGGCAGGTTCTGAGATGAAGGAGAGAACACGAGTGGGGCAAAGGTGAGCGATGGAGGCAAAGCTGGGATGAGGAGGCACCTGCTCCTCCCAGAGGCATTGAGCACAAATAAAAGGCCTTGAACCACCTTCCCTGCAGCTCAGACGGTTCAGCTGGCAGAGCCCTTTGGCACCAGGGCCGTGTGACAGCACGCCTTTCAATGTCTGCTCTCCAGGACCCCGATGAGCAGCATATTTCCGTAGTACCTTTAAAAACTGTTCCCAAAATACCACCCACTTGGGGCTACTTTTCTCCTCCCCACCCAGCTGCCTTCCCCATATTGTGTGAGCTGTTTTCCTCCAAGTAGCCAAACGCTGGCGTCCTGACTTTGATTGTCTGGCTAGACAAGGAGACCAGCAGCCGGATGTGAAGACAATACAGGCCTCGCTGCCAGCAGGGGACCAGCGCTCAGCTGGCGGAAGGAAGCCATTAGAACACCTGTGGGTGTCGAGTGGGAGGAGTCCCCTGAGGGTCAGGTGGGAAGGCTGCTCAAGGAAAGCTGCTCCTGCAGCAGCCTGGAGTGTTCTGGAAGCTCCAGGGTGTGCCTGGAGATTTTGGTGCAGGTGCAGAGAGGGGGGCTTTCCTGTTGGTGTGGGCAGGGGGCTGCCTGGAGTGACCTGGAGGGTTCAGACCAAAAGGGCCTCAGTTGGAGCTGTTCTGCTGCAGGGAGAGGCCGGGAAGAGGCAGGAAGCCAGAGAAAACGTGTCCATTAGGGCTGAGCGTGGGTCCCACAGAATTAAGTTAGCAAATGTACATATGATTGGCTTGTACTTGATTTGGGCCTAGAGAGCTCACACTCAGGATGAAAGAAAGGGAGGGAGGGAGGAAAGGAGGGAGGGAGGGAGGAAGAAAGGAAATGGGGTGGGGTGGGGAGGCACTGTACTCAGTACTCTCAGTCTTGTTTTCAAAAGTGCTGCTTTCAAATGCACCTTTAAGGAGCACTTTGAAGAGAAGTCACTGACCTTTCAAGCCAACCTGGGCGCTGTCACTGAGATATGCGCCTACCAGCAGCCAGGCTATAGGGTGCTGCTGGAACATCCGCTTTGACACAGGTAGAGGAGAGGACAGAGCTCTCACAGGAGCCCCAGGCCCTACTCCAAGGCAGAGAAATTCCCACTGAGCCCAAACTCCCAGATCCTGGCCGAGGATTGGCCAGGGGTGAGGCCAAGAGTCCCTGGGTGGGTTTTTACAGGGTCTGAGGAACCTGAGCCCCAAATGCCCAGGTCCAGAGTTGGAGCAGATGCCTGGGGGTTAGAGGCTAGGAACACTGCTACCCACCTAACCGTCCCCCCCCCACACACACACACACTGCAAAGCTTCTCTGCTAAAACCAAACATCATTCACAAACATTGGACTCATTTCAGTAAATACCAATGATTTCCTATAGATAGAAGAAGGGAAGGGCTTACCTTCTCCTCCCCCACAATATGGCCACCCGGTGGCAAGCTGCAATGAAAGTAAGTCTCACCCCGAATGTGGCCACACACGCACACTTTTATTAGCAAGCACACATCGTGCATTAGCAAGCGGGCCCCAAAACTGCCTGCTCTGGAACTCCATAAAGCCCCAGTTCTCTGTCCTGTTAGATGTTCCTTGCAAGAAAAATTGACCCAAGGCAGATGAAACAGTATTCTAGTGGTGAATTCAGCTGAGATTCTAGA
The DNA here is from genome assembly GCA_030848825.1 of Tadarida brasiliensis. Taxonomy (NCBI): domain Eukaryota; kingdom Metazoa; phylum Chordata; class Mammalia; order Chiroptera; family Molossidae; genus Tadarida; species Tadarida brasiliensis. The sequence continues at coordinate 16,059,952 of CM061268.1, read as the reverse complement.
GGGAGGCTGGCAATGGCGTTCTTCACTGATAGGCCATGTACAAGAGCAGGCGGATGGTCGGAACCTAGAGCACTGTCTGCAGCCTATAGGACCCCCTGGATTCTAAGACTTTGTTCCTGCAGGAATGACAGAACTCGGATTGTATCTACAGCCAATCAACACATTAGGTACACCACTGCATTCACCAATGAAAAGCCATTCTACATTCATTATGCAAATGAGCAAGTCCTCTGGTGCTTACTGAGGATAAAGACAATTGAAAACATGGTAATGGCCCCTAGGAACAGTGAGCTTCTGATTCGCTTTCAAATGCTATTCACCCATCTAGAAGCCATGCACTCCTGTTTGCTTTAACTGACTGTCCAAGAGTATAGATTAAAAGTAACATAGAAGATATGTCACATTGTCTGTCTGAAGCATTTTGAAGTAAGGCATAGGCAATTCAGCGTCATTTAAAGGAAAGAGCGAGATCTGTAAAGTCTGTGGCTTTGGAAGTAAATCTCAGGAGTTGGGGTGTGCCCTTCATCTAAGGAAAGCATATAGATAGGCATGACGTGTAAGTTAGAGAAGATTCCTTCAGGATGTTGGACTGTGAGTCCAACCAGACTTTATGCATGTTCATTTAAGTTTCGTGGTGATTTCATGAGTGGTTTCTGTGCCCAGAAAAGACTATGCAGAAGTTTACTTTGAGTTTAAATAACTAGAGTTCAATTTATTAAACTGACAAATTCTTAACCCTAGTTCTCTCTTAAGCGTTTAAGTCTGCTTACAAATCTTTTTTCTGTTTATGTTGAGCAGATTTTAGCAATCACTTCTAAGAAGTCTCTGAGTGATATTTGGTCCTGTTTGTAAATGATATATGGTCCCATTTACAAATGTAAGTAATTAATTAAACACGCCTCAAACAAGTCATACTGTATGTATAAATTTAATGTTTCGAGTGAGTGGTTTCCCTTAAGGGGGAGTGAGTGGAGGAGGCATGGGGTGGGGATGGGGTGCTTCTGGGGTTCCAACAATGTTAGATTTCTTGATCTGATTCTGGCTTACTTTGTGATCTGGGGACATTTCTCAGTGTATCGTATATCTAAAAAAATTCTTAACGTCAGCTGTTAGATTTTCTTTTTAATTCATCTCTCTGTTGTTAACAAAATCTCCCTGGGTACCTAACTAATTCTTTTACATCCAGTAAATTAAATGCGTATATGTGGTGAACCTAAAGGTCCCTTACATATTCTACTACAGAGCATAGCTCAGTAAGATGTCAACTTAAGCTCACACCGCGACGTTAATTACTCAATTACATTTTAAATTAGAATGCTTATACTCACTTTAATAGGCCAACATTTCTTAGCATTACAAGGAAGCATATAACAGAAAAATAAAATACTTTGGTTCTGATTCCCATGTGACAGTGGACAGAAGTGGAACCGTTTCAGAATGGATGGGAGCCGCCGTACCAGAGCACCTGCCCTGAACCCCTTGCTCCTTGGAGCTCTGTACTGTTTGAACTGGGCAAAACAGCCTTTGGACTGGGCCAAACCAATTTTGTTTTACAAACAGTTGTTCATAAAGTTAACAGGAAAGCAGACATCCGGACCACAAGGACCGATATTATAAATTCTCTCTCTGAAGTTAAAACCAGTAACCAGAGCGTACAGCTGAAGAGTAGCACAGCCTGTTGGCGCCGACAGGAATCCCCTTCCTCTGCTGACGTCAGCATTCCCTTCCTTTTCTCATTAAAGCCTCTTGCCCTCACCCTGAAATTAAGACACCATTTGGGCTTCTCCCAGAATCTGTGCTCCTAAACTGCAATTCTTAGTCCCAAATAGGCACTTATTGCCTCTCATTTTGGGTTGTTCTTTTTAGGTTAACACCCATAGGCCTGTCTTAATGTTACACCAAACAGTTCTGGAGTTCAAAGATGTGCACCCACTAAGGAGAACCATTATCCCCATTGACTGGGGTTGCCTGCCCCCCAGGGGGCAGTTACAAGCCCAGTTAGCTGAGGTTGCCGAGGGTGGGAAATTTCTCCTGGGATGTTGGTGGGGTTCTTTTTGGTGCCTCAGAGGGCCTCCGTGCATCCTGTTTCCAAGTTCACTGTCATGGGCTTAAAAAAACAGGGGCTTTGTCTCCCCAGCTCCCGAGCCCAGTCTCTGGATTCCAGTAACGTACGTACTCCTTAATTCATGCCTATGCATACACAAGATTTATTACATGCTTACATTTGCATGTTTCAATTCTGACCATATGTACATGTATTTACCCTAAGACTTTCAAAGTGGAAGGAATCTTTCTTTTGCACTCTTAGGATGTAATAACTCAAACATATTTACGTAAAAAGGTATCAGATTAAATTTCCTCTTCTGCTTGGTCACGATAAGGTCACATTTTGGGGGGGTGGTGGCAGGAGGGGGAGGAGAGGGGAGGAGGGAAGGAGAATTTAACTCTCCAGGGCTCGGAGCAGTTGGCTGCACCTTCACACAGCTTCTGCCCCTCCCCTCTCTGCTGGCCAGGATCCAACTGGAGCTGCTCTGCCCAAATCGAGCCCTGCTCCTCCGAGTCCCTTCCCTGCTGAGCCAAGTCCCTGCCAGCTCACCGGATGTGCCCCTCAGCTCTGGGACCTCGTGCCCAGAAGACTGCGCAGCAAAGGTCAGCGAGAGGCTCATCCTGCGACAGTCTGTAGGCCCACAGCTGACGACATGCAGACAGGCGCTCCCTGGACACCTCATCTCTTGCCTTTCCACAGCAACTTCTATTTTGACCACACAAACACATGGATCCTTCTCCTCATTCGCTCCCACCGTTTCCACATGACTGGTCCATGCCAGGAGACAGCGCTGTTCAAGTAAAGAAACGAAAAGGCATTTAATAGCCCCCGTGGCTTTAACCTGAGAACAGCAACGTGCTGATTGATTGCTTAGTATGTGCGAAGTATTTTATATGCACTTGCTCACTTCATCTGTACAAGAGCTCTATGACGTCAGTTTGTTCATCGTTTTTATGGCGGAGGAAGCTGAAGCACAGAGAGGCTAAGTCATTTGTCCCAGATCACACAGCCTGTGAAGAACAAACCAGAATTGAAACACAAGTCTCTATTTGTAAGCACTGTTCATGGAACCCCTAAACGATAATTTGTCCTATTAGAGAAGGGGCCAGGCTTAGCCCAGAACCAAGCTTTGGTGGGGAGAGGCCCACAAGACACTGGGCAAAATGGAGGGCTCCAGGGGTCTCCAGGGAGCAAACACGGCAGAGAAGGAGAAAGTGAGAAGAGAAGCAGCAGAAGATGTTAAGCAGAGGGATCAGAGGGAAGAGCCGTATCTTCCAGCAGCCATGAGAGCTTGGCATCTGCCAGGCACACCCATTATCCAGGTGTTCCTCCAACCTCATACCTTATGCAGTCTTTCAGAGAAACGAACCCTCAAAAGTAAATATTGCAAGTAACAAAGAATAAAAGCAAAGGGGGAAAGCTGCACTTTGTTTATGAACTACACATCCCCCACCCCATCCTTGAGCTCCCATCCAGCAGCCCGCCCCCCCCCAGCCAGGATTAGCTCATGGAATCCTCCTCCCGGTGATGCTAGAGATCTACCCATTCTATGGATGGGGACATTGATATGCAAGGGATGGAGCTGGCTTTCCATGGCGGTCTGTGACCCAAATCACAGGGTTTCTAACCATTACCCTCTACTGCCTGCTGGGGTGATATCAGATCTCCAGCAGAGAGTCTGCTCAGATGACCAAGAAGCCACATCCCTTGCTTAGTGTCAGGCAAATGTGATTCGAGTCTGCCATTTTCTAGTGGGGGAGAACGTGAGAGGGAGGAGAAGCTGAGACTCAGAGAGGGTAAGCAACTTACCCAAGGTCACACAGCAAGTCCCTGGAGGCCTCAGGCATACCACTCAAGTCCTGTTTGCCCCTGTCTCTTTCCTGACACCCCCCCCCCCATTCTGAGACACCCAGCTGGGCCTGCTGAACAAGCGTGAGCCGACTGGCTTCAGATGAGTGTGTTTCGCTTTGCCTGGCATGCTGCTTAGTGATTGTTCTAAGCCCGTGTGTGGGCTCCTCCACTCCCCCAGTCTTCTATTTCTTTCTACGCCCCCAAATGGTCTCCCATCCCCCACCCGCCCCCTCCAGCACCCAGCACAGCAACCACACTCAGCAGGTGTTCAACGGAGCTTGCAGACTGGATGAGGGATCAGACCATCTGTAGGGGCCAGAGTGGGTGTCAGACTCCCCGCCCCCACCCAGCACCCACTCCAGGCCCCAGCATGGGGGTCCCTCTGCAGGTGAGCATGATGGCACCAGGCTGTCACTAGGAATGAATGGGAAAGACTGGAAGGAGGGGGCTAAGAGGCCCAGCTGTGTCCAGAAAGTGAGAGGCATGCTCTGGGCCAGGGAAGCCCCACCCCCACCCCTGGCCCACAGCAGGGCCCTTGGGTGCCATCCTGCCCCGTCTGCAAGCCCCTGCCCAGCGGGCAGCCTCCTGAGGCAGGGTGCCCAGGGGAAGGGAGTTGATACCGAGCCAAAGCGGCCCCACGTTGAATTTATAAACGGCAGGGAAAGCGTGAGCAGTGTAGGCAGCGGGGAGGAAGGAGAGCAGGCTCAGGCTGGGCTCTCTCACGGGGACACACTGCCTGCTGCTGTGCGGTCATGCGGTGACAGGAGCGGACAGGAGAAGGGGTTCCTGGTACTGAGGGCTTCCCCACCTCCCTTGTCCCTGGAGCGGGAGGTTCTCCAGCCTGAGTGTGCCGGGTTCACCTGGCAGCTTGCTAACACAGGTTGTGGGGCCTCCGGTCCCCAGAGTGTACACTGTTAAGTCTCGTGAAAGACCCAGAACTTTGCGTTTTTAATGAGCCTCCTGCAGCCCCACTACCCAGGGGCGGCTGGAGCAGGTGGCCTTGGAACCACGCGGCAGAGCCCAAGGGCTGGAGGCACTGTGCTTTCCTGGAGCCGTTCTGTCTGCCAGAGGCCCCATCCTCTTGCCTGAGGCCCCTCAGACCCAGGCCACCTGGCTCAGTGTCTCCGAAGGCTGGAGTGGGCCCACCCAGAACCTGGGCCCCTCTCCTCAAGGTCCTCAGACCCCAGGCTGGAGCTGGAGCTCCTGCGAATGGACAGAAGAGAGAACGGGTCCCGGAGAGCACGGGGAGGAGTTCTGCGGCCAAGATCTGAGATGCCCTGGGCCCCCAGGAGGGGGAGACTGTGCTGGAGAGGAAGGGTACTGATGGTCCCCCATCGCCCCGCCAGTGCTGAGCCCCCTGGGTCACAGCCAGCAGAACTGGGAGGGCCTGCAGGTCAGGCAGCCCCTTCACCGACGGAAGACTGAGGTGCCAGGAGTTTCCATCTTGAGCACTTATGGGTCCTTCTGCAAGCACATCCCGTAACTGCTGCAATGCCAGCATCTCTGGTCTCAGACTCGGGTGACAGTGAACTCCATCTCTGCTGTGTCACTGAGCCCTGGGCGGGGACTCCATGGCCTGGACTCACCGTTCCCATCTTCAGTGAGAAGATTGGGTTCAATCAGGTAGAGCAACCGATGGACAGTGGCTGCCTAGAGCACCAGCTCCAGGAACACTGAGACGTGGGGCTGCGGGGAGACCATCGCACCCTCACAGAGCACGTGCCTGGCCCTGTCCTACGGCTTTACCTCCATGACTGCATTGCTCTGTTATTACTCTGTCACTCAGCCGCACACAGCAGCACTGTGAAGCAGGCATTCTGGTCGTCTCCACTTTACAGGTGAGGAAACAGCGACACAGAAAGGTGAGGGACCCTGCCCCAGGATTCAGTCAGCGTGTAGCAGCGCTGGGATTCGGACCTATGTAGTCTGGCTCCAGAGCCTGTGCCCTCATCCACCACATGGTGCTTCTCCAAAAACGACAACACAAAGCTCGTGACGAGCTAATGACCAGCTAATGACCGGGCTGGCAGGGACGTGAGCACGCACACATCATTCGTCTCTGCTGTCATATTTCTGATCTGGTTCTATCACCCATACACAAGCCCGCAGAGAGAGGACATGAATGGAGCAAGGTCACACGGCATGTCATGGAAGCCTGGAGCCCAGGGCTAGCAGTAGGTCCTCACACTGGCATTCACTGTGCCACTTCATGCTTCCCAGCATTTGGGTCTAAAGCCTCTGGGCCTTTGCACATGCTGATCTCTTCTCAAAAATATCTTTCCTTGTTCAGAGTGCATCTCAAATACCACCTCCTCCATGAACCTCTTCCAGATTCTCCTCCCACCAAACGGAACCTGCCTGCTCTCTGCAGCCCAGCCCATGGCCTGGATCGCATCCCCGCCCCGGGATCTCACCGTGGGCCTGGCTTCCACCCCTGCCCGGGCAGCGCAGAGCCCGGTGCATAACAGGTGCTCAGCAATGGACAGAGGCCCTGAGTGAAATGAAAGCTTCAGAACTCTGACTCATTTGCCATTTCATTTATCCTGTCAAGGTTTTATCTTAAACGAAAAAGAAAAATAAATAAATCTAGGCCTGCCTATGAATAAGGATTTGAAATCACATTAGTCACAAGAGGCCAATCTTTTCTCTCCCAGAGTCTGCTCTCCTAACCAGCTTTCTTTGTCAACCAAATTGGCTGTTATTTTGTCTGCACTTGGCTGTAGAATTTGCAGGTCTGTCCAGCCACTCTGGTCTGAAAGTCCTGCTGCCCAGTGCCATAGGTGGGGGTGAGGAAGAGACGGTGAAAACTGTTCCTCTGCCCTCCAGGACCCTCCAGGCTAACAGACAGGCTGCGCACACACAGATAGGTCCTTATCTCCGTGCCCACCTGGCCAGGGCCCCTGCAGAAAGGAAGTGCCTGGAGCCCTCTCCACCTCTCATTGCTGTTTTTTCCCCACTTCTTCTTAGAAGAATCCTCTTCTCTGCAAGGTGGGCAGGGAGACAGCAAAGGTGGGGACTTCAGCAAATTAGGCTGAGCTGGCACCTGGCAAAGAGGAGGGCCCTCTGAGGCAGGGAGCCCCTCCAGTGCAGAGGTCCACAGCTGCCCAGGCAAGATGATTGTCCTAGGGCTCACGGATGGCCCTCCTCTGGGAAGCCTGCTCTGACCCCACCACTGGATGAGGGGCCCCTCCTTTGCGCTCCCACATCCCCCGTGTCCCTCTGTCGTAGTGCCGATTGCACACTTCCGTGGCTGTGTGTCACATGCCTTCCCCAGAAAACTGGGCACTCCTGGAGGGAGGAGACGCGTCCCGTCCTGCGCAACCAGCAGAGGGCCCAGCAGAGTCAGCATCGTGCATCAGTGAGTGAAGGAATGAATGAATGGAGTTGACACCGGGATGGGATTGGCAGGGCATGTGGGTCTCTGCCGGGAGCAGCTGCACTTGCTCTTTGTACTTAGCATCTGACAATCACAAGTTCTGTCTTTTCTTCTCCCTTCTATTTCATCTTCTATCCCCTGACACAACACTACACTACACACTCACACATACAGGCACACACCTCCGCACAAACCACAGATACATGCAGTCATACACATGCAGACTTACCACAGACTAGACAGATGACACAGACTAGTGCAGTGACCCCCGTGCACTACACACAGTCCCTCGTGCACACACAAAGCAAACGACACTCACATCCGTATATATCTGCACATGCGCCCCACAAATGACTCCCACATGCCCATGTGCAGACACAGTCACAGCCAGGTGGACAGACATGCTACCACCTTAAGGACACACACTCTGAATGCTATGCTCATCTTACTTCTCTTCCATCCGGGGATTTCCTCCTTTTTCTTTCCTTTCCCATAAATCTGCCTTTACAAGGAGCAAAGCGCTTTCCTTTGTTTATCCACCTGCCAACCTTACGGAGGCCCTCCACTGTGCCAGGAGACACACAGAGGTAAACAGGGCTCGGGCCTGCCCTCAGGAGGCTTCCAGTCCAGAGGAGGGAACAGAGACTGAAAATAATAAACATGAGCTCATGTGATCGATCATTTGATTCGAGAACTATTACTTGAGTACTTACTGTGTGTTTGACTCGTGCTGGGCTTTGGGAATACGGAGATAAATCAGGTCTAGTCTCCCTGGCCTCAAGGAAGCTCCGGACTGGAGAGGAAAGAGACAGGCAATGATATAGGTATAATATCTTGCTATCGTGTACACAGAACAGTGGCAGCCTAGAAAAGGGAGCGTTTTCACTCTGTTGGGAGAGAATCAAGGAGGGCTTCATAGAGAAGGTGGCATTGGGCTTTGTAGGATGAAGTGGAGTTCACTGTGAAGATTTGAGCCTGGAGCAGATTAGCATTTGAGGCAGAGCAAAGGCAGAGACCTCAGAGGGGTTGACCAGTTCTGTGGGTCTGGTTTGTAATGATGCGTGTGTGTGGTTGGAGCTGGGGTGAGTGAATGGGGAAAGCTGAGGTAGAAGATGAGGCTGAACAGATAAACAGAGGCCGAGAACAACATCTTCATTTTGCAGTTGAGAAAGCGGAGGCTCAGGGAGGTCAAAGTGGCTGTCTTTGATCTCTGCTGGACGCTTTCCTGCTCGTAGGGCCGGCTGCAAACGCACTGCCCATTCTCCCCAAGGAGACAAGACTGCTTGCTGGTGGCTGAACAAGTTAAAAGCTCAGGGCAGTGGGAGGCATTATTACGGGTATTCTCAAAGGCCCAGCTTGGCAGGCAATCAGCAGCTCAGCGGGCCCCAGGCTGGGGTCAGTTGACGCTGAGCTGCCACCAGCCCTGGCCCGGGCACCCTGCCTAGCTGGTAGAGCAAAGGCAGAGACCTCAGAGGGGTTGACCAGTTCTGTGGGTCTGGTTTGTAATGATGCATGGTTTGGCAGCTGTGGGCCTCGGGTAAGCTTCAGCCAGGAGTGGGAGCACCTCCCTTTGGGGGCGCCTCATTCTCCCCTGTTGGTTCTTACCACCGCTTCCACCTCCAGCCACCGTCTCATTAAGCCCACCCCCCGCCCACCACCAATTACTTCTCATCAGGCAATTAGCAGTTCCCTAATCCTCCTGGGTTTCTCCTCCCCTCAGTCCCTGGTGCCAAGGGGCTGAGTCATTTTCCTGAAAGGTGTATTGCCTGAGAAAGTGGTCCGCCCTCCACCACCCTCACCACCCCCCCTCCCACAGCTGTGTGATCTCAGGCCGGCCACTTCCCCTCTCGAAGACTCAGTTTCCCCATCTGGACATGGGGGTGTTAATTCAGCTGGATTAGGACCACATGGGGCTCACACATGGACTCGTCTCTTGCCCACTCTGTGCCTCAGTTCCCCCCTTGTGAAAGGTGGGGGAGGGGTGAAGTCAGAGGTCAAAAACTAGTGATGCTTGAGGGACAAATGTCCTCAGCTGTTCCTGTTGCCCACCATCTTGTTTTCACAAACTTGCCATTTGAAGGCACACCCCACTGTGGCCCAGGCCCCACCACGTCCTACTCTCACCCCAGCCACTTCCCAGGGCCCCTGAAGGCAGCTGAGTTTGACACCCTGGGGCTAGCTGGTCTCAGAGCTCCCAGGAAGCTCAGCTCTGGCTGCCGGGGCTTTGGGCTCCAGGCCAGGCCAGGGAGAGAGCTGGGCTGGCACAAGGCCAAAGGCCACCAGCCAGCCGGTCAAGGGCAGGACTGCTCCCCTGTGGGCCTTCCTTCCCCATGCAGACCCCCCTTCTCTCACCTGGACCTTCCCTCAGCACCCTCATGTTCTCCCAGCCCTGTCCGCATACTAACCCCCTCCCGCCCCTGCTCCTGTCTGAGCTGTGTCGCTGGGATTTCTCTGAAAAAACTCCAAATTGTCCGTGCTATTCTTTTGCTGGTCATCACCACCAACTGCCCCTACTCCTTGTCTGGCATTCAAGGCCCCCCACAGTCTAGCCCCTGCCTACCTTCCCAGCCTCATCTCCCGGTTTCCTGCACCCTCACTCTCCGTTTCCTGAGGGCCCTCCTCCCATACATTCACACCCCTTCACTTTGCATAGGCTGATCCCTCTACCTGGAACACCTTCCCGCCTTCACTCAGAAAAGCCTTCAAGGCCTTCTCCCACGTTGCTTCCTCTGGGAAGCCGTCCCTGACTGCCCCAGATGGAGGTAGGGACGCTCCTCTGGACACCCCTCTGCTACGGCAAATGCCAGTGGAGATGGCTGTGTCAGCTGCCCCTCCTCCTTACAGTGTATTTAGGAAACGTTCAGCATCTACTGATCACCGAACACAGGGCAGGCCTTGAGCAGCAGGGCGGCCACTGCCCCAGTCACCTTCTGTCTTCAGAGCCCAGAAAGGAGGCTGGACACCATGAGGGGGTGGTCTGTCAATGTTTGTCACAGGACTAAACAACAAACAAGTGTGGTAGGCTTCGTCCTCTCCCACCCTAACTCATTTAAAATGCAAGAGGCAGACAGATGGACACACATGAAGCCCCCCTGCTCAGAATAATGATTTCCCCCTCCTCCCCGCATTTGTAAAGACCTACCATTTACAAAGCACTTTGACATCCTTGCCAACAATCTCCTGCAGATGACAGGAATCTGTGATCTATCATCCCTGTGTCGCAATTAGGCCCAGAGAAGCAGGACACTCGCTGGAGACCTCGATGTACAGAGCCCCCGGCCTCCCTGGGGACACTGCTCCCTTCTGTCTGGCTCCTGACTGCCTCCCTCCCCTGGGTGGCTGCCTGTCTCTGTCTTCCTCTTGTTGCTCAATATGAATATAAATCCATCTGTCTGCTTCTCTGTGCCTCTCTTTCTCTTTCTGTGTTTCTCTCTCTCTTACTTCAATTATTCATTTCTGTCTTTAATTCTCAGGCTCCCGCTCTTCATGTTGCTGACCCTGTCTCTCTCTGTCTCTCTCATCTCTCTCGTCTCTCTGTCTCTCTGTCTCTCTCTCTGTCAGGCTCTGCTTTCCTCCCTTTTCCTTCTCCTACGCTGTCTGTCTCAGTCTGCCTTTCTCTCCACGATCAGCCTTACCTCTGGCTTTTCCTCTCAGGCCCCATGGGGCGGGGATGGGCAGCAGGACAAGGAGGAGAAGATCTTTCCAGCGTGCAGAAAATGGGCCAATTAAAGCTACAAGGCTGCTCAGGCAGCCGAACCTGGAGGAAGCAAAAACAGCTCCAGGTGGGGTTAGCCGGAAAAACAAAGAAAAAGGGAGAAAGGGCAAAACGAATGCAGAATCCAAAGTCATGGTGCATCCTGGCCAGACCAGGACGGGGGGCTCCTTCCCGCCCAACCTGGGGGCAGGTTATAGCTGCCTGTCCCTTAGGAGGTGTCCTTGCCTCATCCTCTACACCTGTGGGGCCCTTCCTCCCCCCTGGAGGCAGCCTCAGAGCCTGCCAGACCTCCCAGGGCCCCTTCCCAAGTACAAGGGTCCCAGCTCACACCTTCGGGCTGTGGTGGCCGCTGCTGCCCCTCACGACATGGCCCCTCCGGCCTGTGGGAATGCAGGGACCTGGGAGCAGAGAGGTGGAGGCCCCCACCCCACTGCACACTATCTAAGGCCGTTTCTCCTCTGCCCTTCCTTCCCCAGACATCCAGGGCCTGCTCCACACTTGGCCCACCTGAGCTGGGGGTGGGGGGACGCCGAGGGGATAGTTAGCACTGCAAACAGCCTCTCCTCCCGGGGCTCCCAGAGGTGGGGAAGCCAGACACAGGGACAGGCAACAACGTGTGTGGTCACGTAGGAAGGCCCTTAACTCAGCCTGGGAAGGGTCCCCCAGGAATCAGTATCTGCCCCACCCTGCACAGTCTGCGGAGGGGCCTGCACAGAGGAAAACGTGGGGACTATTCTAGGAAATGAAGGTAACTCCGTGAGGCCTATGGGCCAGGGGAGTAACATGTGTGTGTTTGGGGATGATCGTCATCCAGGACTGGGAGCTTGGAATTTATGCTCAGGACAGTAGGGAGCCAGAAAGGGCTGCAGGTGGGGAGGGGCACCATTCTACGCCCCTTCATAGAAGTTCTGCTTCCTGCAGGAGAGGGGGGCACAGCCAAGGCTGGAGGCAGGTGCCGCAGGCCAGGGGCTACTCCAGACCATCAGGCAATGTAAGTGCTAAAAAAATACTGGTCAGCTGAGTGCGTCACTCCATCTGCCATTCCCCAGCCGATCTTCAGGGCTAGGGCTGTGGTCTGGCTCAAGCCCCGTCCCTAATCTTCTCCCCATCCACTCCTTCTCCTCTTCTTTCCACTGCCTTCCCCCCAGGCTGCCCGATTCCTTGGACCTGCCTGCATGTATCCCACCTCTGTGCCTTTGCTCATTTGGTTGCTTCCTTCTAGAATGTTCTCTCTTATTCTCACATATTTAAATCCTACCCATCCATCAGTATCCAGTTCAAATGTCCCCTCCTCCATGCAGTCTTCCCTACTTTTCCTCCTTCCAGGGGCTCAGGAAACATTATCTGGGTCTCTCTTACAGCACAGTTCACTTTGTACCTTCTGTATCATTCTTGGCTCCTAAAATAGGATCCCTAACACATTCAGAGCATCTTTGGGGTTGAAATCTGGGTTTGATTTAATAGTCAGACAGGGCCTGGACCAAAGGGAAGTCTTGATAAAGGAAGGGGGAGGGATGGAGGAGGGGAGAGTCAACATTTATGGGCTCACCATGTGTGTGAGGCTTGAATTGCTTTGGCTTCTGCTGGATGACCCGTTCCTCTGCTACCTCTTTGCTCCCTGACTAGGTGTGCCCACTATATGATTCTGATTCACGGAGTCTGATATTAACATCAAGAATCCTGCTTTTCCTCTTTCCCTAAGACTTACTACAACTTCAAACTCATTTCTGCCTAGCCATAGAAGTACATGAATGGATGGCTGGATAAATGGAAGGATGGCTGGATGGAATGAAATGGATGGATGGATGGATGGATGGAATGAAATGGATGGATGGATGGATGGATAATTGAGTGGATGGATGGAGTGAATGACCAAATTAATGACTAAGAGGAAGCCGTATAAAAACTATTCGTGATAAACTATAAATGATGTGATACCAGCATGTGTGGATATCAAGCAAAGTCTAGCCATGTATATTCATTCATTCACCAGGCACTGAGTACCTACTGTGTGTCAAACATCATGCTAGACGCTAGAGGCCAGCAGTGAGCGAACAAACAAGGTGCCGGCTGTCACAGAGCTTGTAGTCTGGTAAAGGAGACAGACACGAAACCGAAGAGTCATCAAGGTATCATAGCAGCATGAGTATCATGATGGAGAACACGTGGGAAGCGGCCAGAGCAAGAGGAGTAGCCCACTTCACTCAGGAGTATCAGGAAGGCTTCCTGGAAGACGTGACGGCTCAGCTGTGTAAGGGTCGGGGGGTCGGGAGGGGAGCAAGCCTGGCAGAAGGAACAGTGTGTGCAAAGGGCCAGGAGAGAGCACAGGGCAGATCTTGTTTGGGAAACTGGAGAAGGTCAGTCGGGCTGAAGCATGGAGGACAGGAGCCAGATCTCTGAGGGGTTAATCAGGCTCTGTTCGAGGAGCAGGGGATCCCTTCAAAGATTCCAAGAGGGAGAGACCCGGCCAGGGACACAGGAAGACCATTAATTGAATAATGTATTTCGCAATTCCTTCTGTTAATGCAGAAAGATGATTTCCTTCTGATGTTTTCCCATAACTAACGTTGTGCTAAATCTATAAATCATCTGGGAAATTTAAAAGCAGGAAATCTTGTACTGCTTTTCTTGGCAATGGAAAACCAAGAAAATGAAAACAGAATTAACCTCCTACCCCCAAATTTAGAGTTTCTCATTGACCAAGCTGAAATTGTTCTATTTCAGTTTTATTTAAACAGGACTCCATTTCATAATTCTAGCCCAAAAGGCTAAAAATTCAGAAATCAAAGCTTATGCCTGTTAAAATAATACTAAGTTTCATTGAAGTCAAATAACCAGAATGCCAAGGCTTATTCTTTTGGTTAAATAATACATTTTCTGACTTGGAGACACTTCAGAAGTTGTTCTCAAGGGCTCACAGTAGCTATGATTATCCTATGGAAGGGAGTAAAATTCACATGCTAAAGGAAGGCCTCCTTCAAACAGCTGAGGTAAATACGATTTAGAAAGTACCATTTGATTTTCTGGTGTAGCTGCAAAAGTAAACACAAAACAGAAATCACTGCTTAAAGACAGAGTGAATGCTGTCAAAAGGAAACCCACACCAACTGTCCTGCAGTCAGCCTAGTTCATTCATTCAGTGGGTCAGTGAGACGTATGGAGAGGTGGGTGCCTCCTTTAGGTGACCATGGGTAGGGAAAGCCTTGATCAGAAGGTGGGTTTTAGAGAAGGTGCTTGTCATTAGAAGAGCCAAAAAAAAAAAAAAAAAAAAGGAGGGGGGTGGTCCAGGCAGAAGAAATAGCAGGCACTGAGGCCCAGGGGCAGAAAAAGATTTAATGTGGATAAAAGCAGACCAACAGGTTGGAATCCTCACATTGTCACTGACATGCCAGGCAAATCCCTGCTGCTCACGTGTGCCCCACCTGTTCCATGTGCCCTGTCTGTGCCTGGTCTCTTCCTTCCTGAAGTGGGGGGAGGGGGTCCTTCCCCCACCTCCTCTCCAGCCTGCCCTCTGGCTGCTGATGCCCTGGCTGTTGGAGGGATGGAGTTAGCTGCAGGCACGTACATATTTTAAAAACCCAGCCATTTAAGGACATGGTGTTTCTAAACAAACACTTAAAGGCCATCCTCTTCTCCCCAAGGGAGGCAGAGCCAAGGCCTGGGTCAGGGATTCTGGGTAGGTGGGGAGGGCCCTGAATGGAGGAGAGGATGGTTTCCTCGTTCAGACCCCTCCCTCCAGGGGTCTTGTCCCCGCCCCAGGTCCTGAGAACCAGCCTGGCTGCTCACGGCCTGGGGGCTAGGCTGCTGCTCTCAGGCCAGTTGGTGCCACCAGTTGTCCGGTCATTCCTTGGGCATTCAGCAGAGATTTGGCTTCCATAGCCTTTTTCTATTTTATATTAACTTTCTAATGTATCCTTTTAAGAAATATATTATATACATATAAAATAAAGTATATAACATATCCACATTAAAAAATAATTTATTTATAACAAATAAACGAATGGAGTCCTCACCACCAACCTAAAAACCACAGTGCCAGCGGCCCTAAGACTGCTGAGCGCCCGAGCACCCTGTGTGCACACCCCGCCCCCCCGCCCAAGCTCCCCCTCGGCTGAGTGCCGAGCTACGGAAGCCAGCCCACCAGAGAACAGCAACGCAAGTGTAGTAGGAACTTGTTAGGCTTCTTAACTTGTAGCTGCAAGGGAGCACGCAGCCCAGGAAACCTCAGGGCTGTCTTGGCGAGGGGACGGGAGAAAGCTCCTCCGTGGTCCGGGCTAGTGCTGTGTGATTCCAAGGAGAACTAGGGAAGTGAGCCCAGTTCTGGAGTGGACGCTGTCCAGAGACTGGGCACGTGATCGTTTTGACCGAGGAGGCCAAGGGTGAAAGCAGGGCCGCAGTTGTTGTTGAGAGAGATGTACTCATTCAGAAAGGAGGTACAGAGAAGGGAGCCATGTCATCTGGGGGGTGCAGACTGGCCTGGTCCATGTCTTATTCTGAGCCCGGTTTGTGGTGTTTGAAAACGTTGTCTGTCAGCAACAGATTCTCATTACCCAATGTTAATCACATCCTTGGTTTTCTTTATAGTATGTATGTACAATATGTATATTATATATTTATGTATGACTAAACAATGTGTTGTTTATCACTACCACTATCACCACAAGAATAACCACCATTATAACTACCACCACCGTCATCACCACCATCACCACCGCCATCATTACCATCCCCATCACCACCACCACCATCATCACCACCATCACCACCACCATCACCACCGCCCCACCACCATCATCACCACCATCATCACCATCCCCATCACTACCACCATCATCACCACCATCACCACCACCATCATCACCATCATCACCACCATCACCACCACCATCACCACCACCATCATCACCATCATCACCACCATCACCACCACCATCACCACCACCATCATCACCATCATCACCACCATCACCACCACCATCATCACCATCATCACCACCATCACCACCGTCATCACCATACCCATCACTATGGCCATCATCACCATCATCACTATCCCCAATAGAACCACCATCACCACCACCATCATCACCACCAGCACCAGCACCATCACCACCACCATCAGAACCACCAGCACCAGCACCATCACCACCACCATCAGAACCACCATCACCACCAACATCATCCCCATCCCCATCATCATCACCATCATCACCATCCCCAACAGAACCACCATCACCACCACTATCATCACCACTGTCACTACCACCATCACCACCATTATCACCACCACCATCACCATCACCACCATTATCACCATCACCACCACCATAACCACCACCATCACTGTCTTTATGTGTACTCTCTCCTACCCACACAGGCAGCCTGAGTGGGAGGTCACATAAGTTCTGGATGTTTCATGTGTGTGGGTGTGTATCTATATGTATGACAGGTGGTTGTTGTGGGAGGGGGTGAGGGAAGGCTATTTAAAGTTTGAGGCTAAGCAGCCCTGAGGAACCAAGAAGTTGGATGCAAATATCTAGGCCCCCTTACTGTGATCGTCCCCTCATCCCTCAATCTCTGTGAAGGCTGAGGAGCTGGGCTGCCAAACAAGCATAGGAACTAGAGTCAGTCCAGGGCTGGGACTGGCGGAGGCTCCACAATGAGGCCCTGATTCACCTTATTCTGGCTCTGAGCAGTTTACTGTGTGACTTCAAACTATACTCCACCTCTGTGAGCCTCAGTTTTCTTATCTATAAAATGGGAATAATAACCAGCCTCACAGACTGTGGTGTGGACTAAATTTAAGTGACATCCTAGTGGTTAGGATGTAGTTGGAGTTCAGTGAGCATGAATCCCTTGTCCCCATCTGGAGAAGGGCTGAAAGCACAGGTAGGCAGGTAGCCACAGCCTCCCCTGACCCTGGTGCTGGACAGGGAGCAGGAGGCTTCTGGGAAGGTCTGGAGCAGATGTGACCTGCCACCCAGGCTTCTCCAGAAGGTCCTCTGACCCAGCCCTGCTCCCAGCTGCAAGGAGCGCCCCCAAGAGTGGGGCATGGACAGTGAAGGGGTGGGGGAGGCCAAGAGGGCAGGAGAGTGGAGAGGGGAGGACTCCTGAAGAAAAAGAGAGTAAAAAGACAGGAAGAAAGAAACTGTGGGAAGAAGAAAGGGAAAGAGGAATGAAGAGGAGGAAGGAGGAGAGGAGGGGAAAGAAAGACACTGGGAAAGGAGTAATGAAGAAAGAGGAGAGGGGCGGGAAAGAGGAGGGAAGGACTGGAGGGAGGGAGAGGTAGAGGGAAGGAGAAAGGGAGGAAAATGAGCAGGAGGCACTTGGTGTTCCTGTCAGACAAGAGGAGAGAGCGCCCAGCAAGGACCACACATGGCCCTGCCCATGCTCTGTCCAGCCACCAACACAGGTGCGGGGGAGGAGGCTGAGAACGGTGGGGGCTGGGCAGGCTGGCCTTGCTAGCACTTAACAACCTTCCTCTTTCCTCTACTTGCTGCCACAGTGGGATCCCACCAACCTGCCACTCTGTCCACTGGAAACAACAGGGCTGTCAGGAGATGCGTCACCAGCTGCCTCTCCAAAAGGAGGTGACAGTAATGTCTCCCTGCCCTGGGCCCCAGGGCCACCTGCCAGCTCAATGAAAGCAATGGGGGAGGGCCCAGCAGCTGATGGGAGGGCCCACCTTTTTTCATGCACCCCTTCCTGTTTCTGCATCCTCCAGGCCACTCTTCCCAGGGGTTCCCCTACATTTGGCTGCTATTTGCGCATCACAGTGGGGGACAGGTGGGAGGAAGGGCAGTGCAGAGAGCACTAAGAAACCTGTGGGTTTCAGTCTCTACTTTGTCATTGTGGCAGAGATAGCCAGCTGTCCCTCATTCTCTCTCTTAGGTCCTGATGAATGGCACCCCTAAATTTGGGCTGTGCAAGTAGCTGTCTTGAGTGAAGACTACATTTCCCAGCCTCCTTTGCAGTCGGGTGTGGCCATGTGATTAAGTTCTGGCCAATGCAATATAACTGCAACATGTCCTTTCTGGGAAGGGCATGTCCTTTTTCAACCCTCCTACTTTTCTGCTTTGGAATGCAGACCTGATGGCTGCAGCTTGTTTAAGCCACTGATTTGGGTGTTTTCTGTCACTTGCAGAGGTATATAATCCTAACTGGTAGATATCTAACTCATGGTATGACCTTGGCCAAGTCACTTTCTGCCTCTGGGCCTCAGTTGATACATTTGAACAAAAGGAGAGTTCTGGACTTGTAGAGTATCTCCAAGGAACCGTCCTGTTCTGACAGTTTAAAGGTCAGAACCCAGCCCGGCTGGTGTGGCTCAGTGGTTGAGCATCAACCCATACACCAAGAGGTCACTGGTTTGATTCCAGGTCAGGGCACATGCCCAGGTTGTGGGCCAGGTCCCCAGTGGGGGGAATGCAGGAGGCAGCCAATCAATATTCTCTCTCATCAATGTTTCTATCTCTCTCTCCCTTTCTCTCTCTCTAAAATCAATAAAGAAAAAATACTTAAAAAAAAATAAAAATAAAGGTCAGAACCCAGGGTGGGGGGTTCATTGTTGAGCTTAAAAGTCCTGCCTAGTGAACTGACTTTACAGCCTAACAAGATACTCTGAAAAATAGAAAAATTGCCAAGAGCTGAGTGTCCATCAAGACTGGGAGAGGGTAATATAAATAAGCATCTCAAAAGAGCCCACAAGGCCTTACTGATTGAGGTCCTTCCCACCTCTCCCACCGCCTCTTCTGTGACCCCTTCTCTTATTGCCTATATTTCAGCCACACTGGCTTCCTTTCCAGGGTACCAAGCTTGTGCCTACCTCAGGACCTTTGCACTTACTGTTCCCTCTGCCTAGAATGCTCTTCCCTCCAGACCTTTATTCAGACCTCTGCTCATTGTCATCTCCTCAGAAGGGCCCACACGACTCCCCTGACGTTGCCACCTTCTATTCCCTATTGCAATAAAGTTGAATATTCTTTATAGAAGCACTTACTGATAGCTAACATTTTGTTATTTTTGGCTCCTTTTTTTTCTAACTTCTCCAATAAAATGTAACTCCATGGGAGAGGCCACCTACCATGTTAACTGCCAGATCCCCAGGACTTGGAATAGCACCCGGCGCATAGTAAATGCTTAATAAATACTTGATGAGTAAATATAGGCCAGGATAGGAGGACAAGAACTGGCAACGGAATTGGCACCTACCGAGCACCCACTATGTGCCAGGCGCCATGCTGGATGTGTTATGTGAATCATCTCATCCACTCTTCCTGACACTTTCAGGAAGGAGTTATTCCCATTTTTCAAATCTGGAAACTGAGGTTCCAAGATCATAGGTGACTAGATCTCAGATCCCAGAGCTGTAAGCAGTGGGGCTGGGATTTCAGCCTAGGTGCCCTGGATCGAGTCCATTGGGTTTTCATTATTCTGGCCAGGCCTGGTCACACACTTCCAGTCATCCTCAGATGTCCCTAAATCCTCCTGTTCGGCTTCTCTTCTCCCCCCACTTGCTAAGCAACTCCCTATCGCTTCTGAGGCAGCTGCTCCACTGGCTTTGATCTTCAGCGTCTTTCCTGTTATCTTCTGAGGAGATTGTGCTCAAAGGCCGTGGAATCACAGAGGCATTGGGAGGCGTGAACAGATATGCTTCTTTCCACTTTGAAATGTGAGGACTGTTTGTTTCAGGAGGGAAAAGAGGATGCTGTCATTTCCAAGTACATCTTCTGCCAGACTCGCTTCAGGAACTCCTGCTGCTCACCTCACACGATCTTCATGCCAACTTTGGCAAGGAGGCAGCTGTGTGGCCTTACGCTGGTCTCCTCGCCCCTCTGAGCCTCAGTTTTCTCAACTGGAAAATGGGGATGTCAATGCCAACCTTGCAGGATGGCTGAGAGGTAAACGGGATAAAGGAAGGGTAAAGGGATTTGGTTTTAAGGTTTAAATCAAGGACATTTCCTGCAGCTAAATATAAAATACCTTGACCTCCATCCTGTGGGTGACCCCATACCTCTGACTACAGCATTCTGGTGTGATAAGATATCAACAGTTCATAAATCTGAAGAGCCCCCTCTATCCAGAGTCCTCTCGCTTCTTCGCCATGTGGCCTTAAACAAATCCCTTCACCTGGCTTAGCCTCAGTTTCCCTACATGCAAACTGAAGGGGTTAGACTAGTGTCTCTTCCAGTTCTGAAATTCAAAGGCTTCTTTATGAAAGGACAGCTGAGCTCCAATCTCTAGTCCAGGTCCTGGGTGATGCATCCAAGTCTGAAGATGGCTGCAGTGGTGGGAGAGGATGGTGGGCATACGACAGTTCTCTAAGAAATTTGGAAGGCAGAGGAAAGAGCTGTGCAGGCAACACCACGTCATTGGCAAAGGTGCCAGGGAAATGTCAGAACAAAATGTGCTGGCTGAGATCTGGGAATGAAAAATCCATTCCTGGCTGCCCCAAAGCAAATCCCTCCACTTCCCAACATCCATCTCAGGCAGAGGAATTAGTCACTTCTCAGTTCTCTTCAGCACCACGGACAGCACCCTGGGTTCACCTTCCAGGTTCCCACCCAAGCCTCAGTGTGCCAGGCACAGTGCCTGGCACCATGCCCAATGAAAGGAACAGCCTTGCTCCCCTCATCACTGGGAACTTACCATCTGGTTCAGGGAGAAGACTGACATGCAAGGAAAACTCTACACACAGTGCCGGGCATTCATTCATGCTGCAGAAGGACCCTCCCAGCCAATGTTGGACTTGACTTCCATTCACACATTTGGGTGTTGCTGAGCAGCTGCTGTGTGCCTGGTTCTGCACCAGACACCAGGGGGGAAGAATACAGATGAACAAAGACCAGGCAAGCCTTTGAAAAGCTTAGGGTCCGTGGGGGAGACTGGAAACCAGTAATTACGAAACATGTAAGCAAAGTGGCTTGCACTAATTGGGTCATTTGCACACGCCAGGAATGGCACGAAGACCTTGGCACGTGGTGCTGTAAATGAGCCAGCTACTGTTTTTAGTCTCATTTTACAGGTGGGGAAACCAGGTCAGGTGACTTGCCCAAGGTCACCCGGGGATAGAGAGGCAGAGCTGAGATTCCCATCCAGGGGGTCAGGCTCCAGAATCCTGCCACAGACTTGTGAGGTGGTGGAGGGGAAGCACTTGGATCAGCCTAGAAGAATGAAATGGAGAATTCCTGGAGGAGGTGACAACCTGGGATGAATTTTCCCAGGTAAGGAAGGGACAGGGAAGAGAAAATAACTCATGTGAAGCCAGAGAAATGTAGCATCCCATATTGGTTTTTGCAGCCACAGCAAAAGGTGTAGGGGCAGGGTGGTGGTGGAAGGAGAGTCTAGACAGGTCCCCAAGGATGGGACCTTGGGAAGCGTCATACTAAGCTGGAGAGTTTGGGCTTTATTCTGAAGCACCGCAGAGACACCACAAGGTTTCAAGCATTGAAGGAAGGTGAACAGATTTGTCTTTTGGAAAATGGTTGATAGTGCATTGGGGGTGGGCTAGACATGAACATTGGCAGGTAGGACATCCAGCCAGCTGGGCTGTTGCAGAATGCCAGGTGAGGGGGGGTAAGGAGAGGCTGAGATGAAGCTACGGAACAGAGGGTATGACTACAAGAGCCCTTGAGGAAGGCATGACCTTGGATTAAGACTAAGGGCTCTGCCTGGCCGGTGTGGCTCAGTGGTTGAGTGTCGACCCATGTGTTAAGAGGTCGCCAGTTCGATTCCCGGTCAGGGCACATGCCCAGGTTGTGGGCCAAATCCCCAGTGGGGGGCATGCAGGAGGCAGCCAATTGATGTTCTCTCTCATCCATGTTTCTATCTCTCCCTCTCCCTTCCTTTCTCTCTAAAATCAATAAAGAAAAAAAAAAAAAGAGCTAGCCCTCAGCTATACAGATTGAAAAATTGCCCCTAGGATCCAGAGGACTGAGACCATTTTGTGCCTTGCATTTTCAGAACCTTCCAGAACCCTGTCCTATCCATCAGCTTACTGATCCTCACTCCCACCCCATGAGGAAAATAGGCAGAGGGGCCAGCCCCTGTCACAGATGAAGAAACTTATGTTAGCTTTTCACAACCTGCTCCAATAGCTTTTTATCTTCCAGGTCAGGCTTAACCCAGGTCTACTGACTGGCAGCTCAGAACTCCGCTGTCCTCCCTGTTTGCCTCCCTTTTCCTCCCTCCCCTTCCTGGACAGGCCACAGCCACCACAGGTGCTCAACGCCTGCTGCTGCTGATTGGCTGGTGAGATGGCCCTAAGCAGCAGTCCTCTACCAATCCAGGTGTGGTGACACTACAGAAGGTCATTTGCACACCCATCAGCCAACGGACACCCAGTCCCCCAGCATACTGTCCCTCTCTGTGTGGGCGGAGCCCCGTCCCTGAGACAGGGTTCAGACACTTCTGCGGCCAGGCCTGCACTGTTGCGTGTCTTCTCTCACTGAGTGCGCACAACTATTAAAAGGAACAGTGAGAACTGTTTTTCTTCCCATTTCTCAGGCTAAGAAACTTCTGAAGTTTAAGGATTTGGCCAAGGTCGAGCAGATGATAAGTGGTAGAGAAGGAATTCAAACCCAAGTGCCTGACTCGAAATGCTGGGCACGTAACAGCTCTAGCGTCTTCCAACAAAAGTACAGTTTGCTGGGGCTTGGGGTGCGGGGTCCCACAAGACTTTACCTGGGAAGGCAGCTTCTCCAGGCCCCTTCCCCCCTGCGCCACACATACCTGCTGGCTGAGGAGAGTCCCTGGTGTATCTGATCCATCAGAAGAGGGGACTGGCAAGGGATTTCCAGCCGGGGGTGGGGGGTGGCCAGGTCCTTAGACCCAGGCAGCCTCCTGTAGGGCCTTCTGGAGAGCCCTGAGCTGGGGGCCCAAAGCCCAGTGGAGCCAAGGCTGTTGTCAAGGTGCTGGGTGACCTGGGCCGTTGTATGATTAATGAGCTCTGACGGCTCTTCCTGACCTGCTTTCTGTGAGGCTGACTTTCCAGGGGCTGGAGATGGAGGGAAGACACAAGGCCAGTCTCTCAACAGTCCCAGGGCTGGCACATGGGGAAGCACCCTAGCTGGGGCCCAGGCATGCTCACTGGCCTCTGTGACACAGTCACTCCCAGGAAGGGGGATAGAAGACCAGACCAACAGCCTGGGTGGGAGTCTCTCTCCCACTGAACCACCTGACAACCAAGATCATCAATTCAGTGACTACACAGTCAAGGAAGCCTTCCTGGGGGTGGTGGCAATTGAGCTGGGCTTCCTATGCCGGCTGACTGAATGGGCGAGAGCATGCCAGGTGAAGAGAATAGCAAAAGCAAAGGGACCGAGGTAGGACTGAGCTTCCCTTGTAGGTGAGACCCAACTGAGGTCGGGCAATTGATGACTCAGAGAGTGTGTGACAGCAGTGACACTAGAACCCAGGTTGCTTTGCTTCTAGCCCAGGGTTTATCTGAGCCCCAAACTGCATGTCTATCCTCTTGTCTGTCTTGGGTGTCAGGGGACTAGGGCCTGGGATGGGGTCACCTCTGCCATGTCCGCTGGGCAGGGCGCAGGATGAACACCAGCGACTCCCCTGCTTCTGCCCTAAAGCCCAGGAACCCTGACCACTGGCCAGGCCCAGCACCTCCGGGTCCTTGGATCCCAGGTCCTTTGACTCCATCTGGTGGTAAGTTTATGAAACAACAACAGGTAGCCCTGGAGAAGAGGCTGGGGTGGGGAGTGGTGGAGGAGGAGGAAGAAGAGGAAAATGAGAAGAGGGGTGAGAACGAGGAGAAGAAATAACTGTTTCATAGCCTATATGTATCACCATGTACTTTGGTAGGAGACAGATAATCTTGGTCCTACCCTGTAGCAGCTATGCACAGCCCTCCCCAGCCTCGGTTTACTCATCTGTTAAATGGGTGTAAATAACCCCGTCCTTATAGTGTTCTCTGTGGTGAGGTTTGAGTGAAGGTTCTGGAAATAATCTCTAACACAGTTGCAAAAGCCACTGAGCTGCTCACAGAACGCTTGTGCGCTTCACATGAGTTATATTTCAATAAAAAGTCAACAACGATAATATCGACCTTCCAGAGCTCGCGTGAGGATGAAATGAGACCGTGTAGGACAGGGGTTTAGCTCAGAGCCTGGCACAAGTAAGGACACAATGAGGGTGATCATGACGGCTGTCATCACCGCGCACTTTCAAATACAGCTACCCTTTCCTCTCCACAACAGTCTGTAAGGAGACTTCCATGTCCCAGCTGAGGCATGAGGCTTGGCGGAGAGGTGCTCCAGGCTGTGTGATTCCATAGCCGAGACGTTTTCCTTGGCCCTGCTCTCAAGCCAGCATGGACTGAGAGGGCTCAAGCCCAGGGGCCACTGTGCCCAGCAAAGTGCCAGGTCAAGGTGTTGGCAATGGGTTCCCAGGAGACCTGGATCTGCTGGGTCACAAGGTACCCGAGGGGCCCCCTTTCAAGCAGAGCAGGAGAGAAAGAGCCAAGCAGCCCACTGAAGGGAGGATGGAGGAGGGCGGCGTGGGAGTGTGGGGCAGGGAAGAGAACCAGGCCAGAGCGGGGTCTATGTCCAGGCTCTGCCGCGTGACTGGGGACAAGTCATCAGTTTCTTCACCTGCAAACTGGGGGTGAGGACACGTGCCCTCTCACTGCCTGGGGTTGCCATGGGAGCACAGCGACGCCATGGAGGTGAAGACGCTTGGGTCCTCCCACTGACCTTGCAGGGTGGGTGAGAGCCTCTCCATTTTACAGGTGAAGAAACTGAGGTTTAGATGCTGCAGACTCTCCCAGCTCCTCCCCGGCTCCCGCCTTAGAACTCGGCCCCGGGATGAACCGCAGGGTAAACACAGTCAGGGGAAGAAAGAAAAAGGAGGGAAGCTCTGGGAGAGAAGGGTCCCACAGCCAAACCAGAGACCTCGGGCCACAGACTAAATGGGATGATGTATTCGGCCAAAGGGACAGGCAGGGGGTGCACCCTGGAGCATGTGACAGCCTTTGGGTTAGTTCAGATGGGAGCACACAGCCTTGGCCTCCACAGCTGCACTGGACCCCGTGGCCCCTCCTCCCAGCCTGGCGACATCAGAGCCCTTGGAGAAAACTGGGCTTCCCGGTCCCGGTCACCTCTACGGTGGCCTGTCCCTGCAGCCTGGTGTGGCTCTGTCTCATCATCTAGTGGCCACTATAAGAATTGCCAGGCCCTGGCCGGTTTGGCTCAGCAGTTAGAGCGTCAGCACGGGGACCAAAGAGTCACGGGTTCGATTCCGGTCAAGGGCACGTACCTGGGTTGCGGTTCAGTCCCCGGCCCTGGTTAGGGTCGTGTGGGAGGCAACCAGTCGATGTGTCTCTCTCATATGGATGTTTCTCTCTCTCTCTCTCTCTCTCTCTCTCTCATTCTCCCCCCCCCCCCCCAACACTCTATCTGAAGATAAATGGAAAAGCATCCTTGGGTGAGGATTAAATAAAAAATTGCCAGGGTGAGGCAGCAGCCTCTGGTTCTGCCTTCCTCTCCCTCGGGGCTGTGCCAGCCTCTGCTCCGGTGGGCAGCATTTCTGAGCCCCTACAAGGCGCCTGTCGCTAAGCCCCGGGGCTGCAGAGAATGGGACAGAGGTCTCCTGGAGGCAGGTCCTCTCTCCAGCATTTTCTCATCTGCTGCCTGCAATCCCTGCTAATGCAAGAATGAATGCGTTTACCCAGCAGGCCCGGCAACCAGCCCAAAGCAGTTGACACAAGTGTGAAATTTCTTTGAAGTCTTGGGTTTTTGTCTCAAAATTACATACAGATTCTGCATTCTGCTCCATGATGTTTCTGTTTTTGTTTAAATCTAAAAATAGTGCTTTAAATTACTTCCACTGAAGAAAATGGACTCTCCGGGAAGACGACAGGCCCATCCTGCAGCTTCGTAGACACCCCACTGCCACGGACCTCTGGGCACTCAAGCTGGAAACTAGAAAAGGTTGGCCCACCCTTCAGGTGAACTAGATCCCTGACCTTTCACCTCTGACCTGTGCACAGACACCCTCCCTGAGCCACCTCCAATTTCGATCCCTCTGAACTGTAGTTAATCCTGACCTGTGTCTTGGGGCCATCAGGAGGGACAGACTGAGTAGGACAGAGGCTTGGCAGTGCCAGGGACCATCAGTCCACCTGCCTGAGAGGGAAAGCAGCACAGCCAGAGACAAGGGACTCCCAGAGGCAGAGCAGCACCCTGAAGACCTGGACCCAGCAGAACCATGGCTGTCGCAGGGTGCCGGCAGATTCCTCTTGCCTTGCCTAAGCTAGTAAGGGCTGAACTTTGTCATTTGCAGTGGAAAGAGTCCTAATTAGCCAACCTTCCCTAGAAAGGAGAACACTCGGGGGTGGGGAGCCTGTAAACATGTGGAGGCCATCATGGGGAGGGGGGCCTCTGGGCCAGAACCAAGACTGAGATGTGGAATATGGAATGAGGCAAGAGAAGGATGGGAGAAGGAAGTACTTTCTGAGTCAGATCCTTCCAGAAACAGCAAGGTCTACTTTATCAGATAGTGAGCTCCCTGTCCTTGGGGAGCATGTAAGCATAAGCTGATAACCTCCTGGTTAAAAAAAAAAAGGGAGGGGGGTAGAAGGATTGAGGCACTAGATGGGAAGGGGTAGTCTATCTCATAAAGTTGCTGCCCTTTCTGAGACTCTGATTCCACAATATTCTCTAAGCCCTGTCCAAGGATGTCACTTCTCTGCTCCAGTGACGAGACCTGCCTAAAGTCACCACTCCTCTCTCAGCTGGAGGCACTGTGGGAGCAGCTGGTGGGTGCCTGGGCCCTGTGAGACCTGTTTTCAGCAGAGGTGTGGCAATTGGCCATCCACATGTCAGGATTCTAGCGAACAGGAAAACTCAGTGACCCCAAGTAACCCTTGTCTGACTCTCTCCATTGCTTCTGTGGTTTATGTTCTTGCTTGCAAACCCCCCTGGGAGGGGCAGTACATAAAATCTTGGCAACGCTGAGTTTCGCACAATGAATTGCCCGTCCCTTTGTAGTGGGGCAGCTTCTCGCCCAGGGAAGAGGAATGCTTCTGAAACCAGAGCCAAGAAGTGCAGGCCAAGGGTCGGAAGGGAAACGTGAGGGCCTAAGTAAATGTACTTGCGGGGATCTCACCCCCAACTCTGCCCGAATCTTCCAAGAAAATGTATAATTGGGTGTGGGGGCTGGAAATAAGGATCGCAGGGGCATTCGAATAAGGAAAAGAGTCAAATGCACAGTATAGATTTTTAGAAATTTCTTCTATACATGTCATAGATGGAGCCCCTGAAAGCCACATGCAGTCTGACCCCAAGCATCGAGAGGACAAGTACAGACAACGTGTTCTTCCCTGCCCTGTGATGACGGCACTCAGAAGGAGGACAGGCCACACTGCTCTGGCCACCCTGACACAATGACCTCACCAAAACAGTCCAAAGACAAAGGGTTCCATAAGAGTGTCCAGGTTGGTGACTGCCTAACAGCTGGATGGTGGCTTCATAATCCGGTGCACTGCATAACCCAGAGGACACCTTCACACGTCACTCCATGTTTGTAGTGGTAGTACTTCAGTTCTCCAGCAGAGGGCAGGAGAGTGCTACAAGGAAGAGATGCCTTTTTCTGATTTGCACAGAAACCATTATGCTCCTTAGGCAGCAGGAATCTTGGAAATGATGATCAGCTCTCCAGACTCTTAAGAGTAAGATTCGTTTTCCTATTTATATAACTTATGCTGTTTCATCTCCATATTTCCAAATAACCTGCATGTAGTACTTGTTCTTGATGCCTTCATTTTAGACATCTTTGACTTACTATGAACACCAAGCTCCCTCTCCCCCAAACACACACACACACACACACACACACACACACTTTCTCTCCCCTGTCTCTTACTGTTTTTGGTTAAATCATTGTCTACAATAATTCTGTCATCTCTGGACTAATACAACCTTGTAATTATGATTTTCCACACAATGTTGCTTCTGACCAAGATACTACTAATTTCATAACCAAAGAGCAACTTGAGCCCATGGAAATCACCAGTCTTACCAAGTACTCAATCATCCAGAAGCAGGTGGCCTAACTGGAAAGTGGAATGACTCAGTTAAATGCTCCTTAAGAGACAACATCCTGAGATTGAAATTCTGCCTGACAGGCTGTAGAATATGCTTTCATTCAGCAACAACGCATTCTTCCTCTCATATCCACAATAACGGGGCCAGGAAACACGGAGTGGATGTGCCTTCTCTCGCTATTAGCTAATAACCACTTACAGAATTTTTGCATCTTGTCCCCACAACTTCACATTCTGCTGATTTATAAATCTTTGTTCCCAAGGGAGAGATGTTTCCACCGTGGACACAGCGACGGGCCCACTCAGCTTAGTTGATGAGACTGGGGGCTCTGGGTTCCTCCTGCTGCGAACCAACAATCACAAGAGGAGGTTCCTCTACTGTCTGGTGTGATTGATCCTGGTTGTCAGATCGGGCTGCCACTCTACAATGGATGGACTATGTCCAAAACCCAGACGACTGGGGGCACCTCTTGATTCTTCCAGGTACAATAATAAAAGTCAATGTAAAGCTACAGCTATCAAAAAAGGCTGGACCACTGAGAAACCAGACTCTTGGGGAATGAAGATTTGGGTCACCCCAACCAACTAAGGTTTTGGCTGAAGGAAAATGGAACTTGTCATGAAGAGTAGAAAGAAATTGTAAAACACAGCTATGGCCCAGTGACCAGTAGGGAAGCAAGGAGTGTCGCCACAATGTACATTTTCTTCTTGCTCATTATGTGTGTATGTATTTTATATTTGTATATATTAATAATTTCTTTTTTCACCATCTCCTCCTTCCCCTGATGATTTTATGAAAGGATTGTTGAAGAGGGTTAATTTTACAATTTAGCTGTTAGGTTCCAGAACAGTCCAGTGAAACTGTGATTCTACTTGAGGAGTAATTAATATCGTCAACAACAATGAACACTGTGACTGTTACCCCAGAGCTGGAAACGATGAATATTAGGACCGTGCGTCTCCCCTTTTGAGACATCTCCACATCCCGTCTTCTGTGCTCTGCTCTGGGATACTGGGCTCAATCTGAACATTTCATTTCCCACTTGCCAGCTGGCTCGTTGCCATTTGATGGTGCCTAGAAGGAGAGCATAAGGCAAGAGAAGGGGAGAAGGGACTTGGTCCTTCGTGCTTGCCTCCATTCTTGCCAGTGTAACCCCAGCAATGGCCCTTGACCTTGGCGGTGGCAGTCGGTTCCAGTGGGCAGCGGGTCCTATTTCTAGCTTCCTTCAGCAGTCCCAGAACCAGCCTTATTGCATCCCTTGGATGTGCTAGCACCTTCCATGTGGGTCAGAGTCCCAGGCACATGAAACTCTCCCCTGGGATCCTGAGGTACCTTTAGCAGCCAATCAGTCCCTCTCCCCAGAAGTCTGAGACAGCTGTGCAGAGCCCCTCTGGAGACACCAGCCAGGCCAGGCAGCATCCCCTACACAGACATCTGAATTCCAGCCCAATTTTTACTGCTTGATTTCCACATGTGTGCCCTGCCCTCTGAAGGTGGCCAGAGGTGTAGGGAGTCTTAGGTGAGCTTCGCCCCAGCTGCAGAGGGCAAAGGTTGGCACAGAGGTTTCCCATCAAGGTACCTGGGCCAGGAAGCAGATTGGCACCCTGCAGAGAAACAAAACAGAGCAATAATGATTGCATTAAGAAGTTAATTCAACTCTTATTCCTAATATGAACTCCTACTGAAATAGAAATAGAAGGACATTTCCAAATATATAAGAAACAGTTGATTAGAAACCTATAGCAAATATCATAAAAACCTGCGAAAAGCTGGCATCTCGAACAACAAGATGCCAGCTGTCGTTTCCACCCCTAATCACCAAGTTTTGGAGCTTCTAACTAATGCAATAATAGAGAGAAATGAACAAAGATTCACAAATACTTAAAAGGAAGAAGCAAAATTATTTGCATGAGATATTCTTGTCTATCAAAGAAGTTCAAGAGAATCAACTCAGAACTATTACAAACAGTATGTGAATTTAGGAAGAGAGCTAGCCAGAATAGACATAAAAAGCAATAGCTTTCCAATAGAATGGCAAGGACAATTTAGAAAATAAGGGTAATTGAAAAATATCCTACTCACAATAGCAGCAAAGGCTATAAAATACCTTGAAATAAACCTAACAACAAGTATGTAAGGTCCGTAAGAAAGAAACTATAAAACTTCGCTGAAGATCCTAAAAGACTTGAATACGACACAGAAATGTACCACATCCTGAAGGAAAACCCAATTTTGTGGAAATGTCCGTGCTCCTCAAATTATCCTATACATTTAATGGCATTCCATCAAAATCTCGATGGCTTCCTTCCCCAAATCTGTAACCCTGGTCTAAGTAGACAAAAACATTAGATCAACTACAATAGAGGGGTCTTCTAGAACACACCTGACCAGTGCTCCCCAAAATCGAGGTCATCAAAAAGAAGGAACGTCTGAGGGTCGGTCATGGCCAGGAGCCCAAGGAGACACGCTGACAAAAGGTGATGTGGGATTCCAACAGAAAACGACTTTAGGTGCAAACTAAGGAAATCTGAATACACGCTGACCTTCAGTTAGTAAGAATGTATCAATATTGGTTCATTAATTGTAACCAATAATATAAGGTTAAAAATAGGGGAACTGGGTGAAGAGTATATGGGAACTCTCTGTAATATCTTCACAATTTTTCTGTAAATCTAACTTTTTAAAATGTAAAGTCTACTTAAAAAAATCTCACTGGGATATTTTTGAGGAGGGTGGAAAGAAAGAGAAACTTGACTTTATTCCAAAATTTACCTAGAATAATAACGGATAATAACAGGACAAATTTTTCCTTTTTTAAAAATGTTTTTATTGATTTCAGAGAGAGGAAGGGAGAGGGAGAGAGAGATAGAAACATCTATGTGAGAGAGAAACACTGATCGGCTGCCTCCTGCAAGCCCCCTACTGGGGATCGAGCATGCAACCCGGGCACGTGCCCTGACCTGGAATTGAACCAGTGACCTCCTGATGCATGGGTAGACACTCAACCAACTGAGCTACACCGGCCAGGCCGAAATTTTCCTTTGAAGATTAATGAGAGCCTGCCAAGTTAAAGTGAAGTGAAGAGGTATCCATCTCCTCTCCTCCTAAAGGAGAAGAAAAAAACACAGCATAAAACCCACCTTGGATGAAAGAGAGAGGCGTGGGAACCTCAGGTCACAGTGTAGCAGGTGGAAGGCACTGGAGGAAGGGAAGCCTTAGCAAAGAAGCAAGAGTTAAATCTGTGTCCAGGGGGCCCATGGGAAAGGAGAAAGACAGGTGCCCACTCAGACTGAAGGAAAGACTCAGGAACAGGAGGGACCAGGACCCTCAGAAGGTTGAGGTGAAGCCTGAGATCTTTATTCAAAATCTTATATAAGAAGCAGTGAGACCCCCAGATGGCCCATCCCAACCCCACCCATGGCAGCCAAAGGGCTACCCTTCTCCTGTCTTGCAGACCACCAGAGATGCCTTTTCTAGAGAAATGGACATAAAGAGTCATTTAACTTGGCTTCACCAGGCACTGAGGGGGTGGGAAAGTGCTGAATGGAAACAGCTGAGTAAGGAGAAGTCCGAGGCCTCCAGCTTCCTCTCTACTCAGGTCCAAAATCAAAGGTCCCTCGATCTGACATCACTTTCAAATCAAGACTAGACTTATTAGCCCCACTCCCACTCCCGTGCCCTCACACACACCAACTGGTAGGAGCGTGAGGATCATTCTTTGGAAAAGAAGGAAGACCTACACCACCGGGAGGAACCACCAGCCTCAGCCTCCAGCCAGCCCTGTCTACAAGCCCCACCCGCCCAGGGACACACGCAGCCTACTCAGTACCTCACCCCCAAAACGAAAAGGCAGCCAGGCTCACGGGACATCTGAAGAAAAGCCCAACCTGAAAGAGAACACAATAAGCAGGGGAGAAAGAACTTGAAGGAGCAGGTGAAGAATTGGGGGGAAAGATATTCTTGGAGAAGAGAAAAAACATTGTATCCATTAAAAATAAAGGAAGCTATAAGCAAGAACAAGAAATTTTGTTTCTTGATGGAAATTTAAGATAAGAGGGCTGATATTTTTAAAAAAGAGTTAAATGTCGAAAGATAAGGTCAAGGAAATCTCCCAGAAAGTATAATAAAAAGGCCTAAATTGTGGTATATCCATGGAATGGAATACTACTCAGCACTAAAAATGGACAAAATGCTGGTTCAAGAAACAACTGGCCGGGTAGCTCAGTTGGTTGGAGTGTCTTCCTGATATGCCAAGGTTTCAGGTTCGATCCCTGGTTAGGGCACATACGAGAGACAACCAATGAATGCATAAATAAGTGCAACAACAAATTGATGTTTCTCTCTCTCTATCTAAATCAATAAAAACTTAAAAAAAAAAAAAGCATTACAAAAAAGAAATATGCTGAGCAAAGAAAGGGCTGTGAAAAAAACAAACCCAAACCAAACCAAAAAAAAAAACAACCCACAAGAATATGTGACAGAGACCATAGGTTGCCCACAAAGCCTATAGTATTTACTATTAGACTCTTTTCAGAAAGTTTGCCGGTCCCTGGTATAAGAAAAAAAAAAAAACTCTAGAAAAAAACCGAATGTTCTGGTATATAATCTAACAGGTTTGAGGATGTTGAAAACTGTAGTGAATGGTATTCTACAGTGTCAGAGGGTGTGTAAAATCTTAAATATCAAAGAAAAGCTAAACAAATGAAAAAAGATGTCTGTTATGAATTCTAGGAAAAACAAAAAGGTGTACTACTTTAATTAAAGGAAACTTTCATTACAGTGTGTCTTTGGCTCAGCAGGTCACAATATTCACATGGTCATTACAATGCAAACACTAAGGAGGGACATGACCTCGAGATCTGACCGGATGCAGCCCATGGTGGTGGCAGGTGCAAGGGAGGGGGCATCAGGAAAAATGGAGTAAATGAAGCGAGGACTATCACCTACCGCATCAAGAAGTCAATAGATAGTGTCTAAAATGGATTGATCAGCCCTGGCCAGTTTGGCTTAGCGGTTAGAGCGTCGGCCTGCGGTCCAGAGAGACCCGGGTTTGGTTCCCGCTGAGGGCATGTACCTCGGTTGCAGTTTGTCCCCGGCCCTGGTTGGTCGTGCGGGTGGCAGCCACTCGATGTGTCCCTTTCACATCGATGTTTCTCTCTCTCTCTCTCTCTCTCTTCCTCTCTCTCCCTCCCACTCTATCTGAACAAAAAATGAAAAAATGTCCTCAGGTGAGGATAAAAAAATAATAAAATGGATTGATCAAAAGCTGTCAATAGAAACATAAAGTTTAGGAATACAGAGGTGATACCAGCTAAGAGTGAAAATTGCTGCCTTTAGGAAGTAGACTAAGTTGAATAAAATAAAAAGATAAGAAACAGTGGGGGCTATGTCCCTTCTAATATGAAATGTACTATAAAGCCACAGCAATGTGAACAGGTGGGCACTGTACAAACAGACTAACGATCAATGACACATTACAGAGAGACAAGAAATAGGCACATGATGATATGGAAATTTAGCACAGGATACAGATGGCATCACCAAGCAATGAGAAATGTATGAATTACCCTATAATTGGTGTTGGGACAACTAGCTATCCATAGAAGAAAAAAATAAAGTTAGAGCCCTACATTATACTCTGCACCCAAATAAATCCCAGGTGGATCAACTATTTAAACAAAACTACATTAGAAAAAAGTCTAGGAGAATTTTTAAAATAATTTTCTGAAGGAGAAGGTCTTTCTAACTAAGCCCACAAAACCATAAAGGAAAAAACAGAAAACACTTAAATTTCCATATAGCAAAAGACATCATAAATAAATATACAAAAAATGTCTGAATTGAGAAAATAAATTGCATTCTATATTTCAAACAGAGGCTTTTGTTATCCTTAATATGTAAACTACATCTATAAATCAATAAAAGGCACAAATCCCCAGTTTAAAATGGACAAAGGATATAATCAAGCAATTTGCAAAAGAAGCACAAAAGAGCCCTGGCCGGTTTGGCTCAGTGGTTAGAGCGTCAGCCCGAAGACCAAAGAGTCTCAGGTTCGATTCCAGTCAAGGGCACGTACCTTGGTTGTGGTTTGGTCCCCAGCCCTGGTTGGGGTCATTCGGGAGACAACCAATTGATGTGTCTCATGTCGATGTTTCTCTCTCTCTCTCCCCCTCCCACTCTATCTGAAGATAAATGGAAAAATATCCTTGAGTGAGGATTTTAAAAAGTAATAATAAAAAGGATTTTTTTAAAAAAGGAAGCACAAAAGATTAGTAAACATGAAAATATGCTCATCTTGCTAATGATATAATTAATTTAAAATAACAATGAGATACAATCACTCATACTTCAAATTAGAAGAATAAGCAGATGAATGATGCTCAGCATAGAGAAAGAAAGTCATGCTCCTACAAAGTCAATGAGAACTGACATTGGTACAAGCTTTTTGGAGGGCAATTTGGCAAAATGTTTCAGGATGTAAAGCTGGGCATATGCTTTGACCCTGAAATTATGCTTCTGGAACTTATTCCAAGGGCATAATGAGAGAAGCACACAAAATATACACCTAAAGACATCTACATCAGCATTTGTGTGACAGAAGAATATGAAGTAACCCGAATATCCATTTGTTTATGTGTCTTTGTGTTGGTCTCCCTGGGACCCTGGCAGCCTCACCAGAAGGGGCTCCAGTATCTGGTGTGTGTAGGTCTTCAGTAAATGTTTTAGGAGTAGATGGATGGGTAAGTGAGTTGATGAAAGAAGAGAGGTAAAGAGGGAGAACAATGTCGGAGGTTATCAGGAATCACCTAGTGATTCTCATGTTCCTTAATTTCATGTACATTCTAAAATAATTGAGGGAACTACCATACAACTTTTTATTTTGCCAAGTCAGGTCACTGGGGAAAAAACCCCCACAAAACTACCTCCATCATTTACATATGCCATCAGGAACATAATCTCAGAATAAAAGATCGTCCTGTAAGTGCGATAGATTTAGCTTTATGAAAATGATCTACATTACTTTATGGTTTTCATCTTCTCACAGACCAGGGAAAAGTTCTCCAACAGAGATGGCCCCATGGCGTGGCTGTGGAAACCGGTCCCTTCTTTTACAGATTGTGAGACTGAGGCTCTGTGATGAGACCTGACCATAGTACCCCAGCAGCCAAATAGCAGGGAGAGGACCACAACCTGCATCTCTTGACTCCTGGCCCAGAGCTGCCTTCACCACAGTGCCACGACCTTACAACATGACTGCACTGTTCCTAGGGTCAAGAATATTCACCTATGGGGGGGACTTTGGAGCTCATCAAATCTAATATCCGACCTGAGCAAAGTTACCTCCAGAAGACACACACCCCACCCCACCCTGCTTACATACCTCCAGTGACAGGAAGCTCACCATTTGCAGGAGTAGCCCCTTTTGCTGGGGGGCAGGGGATTGAAGTGGAGGGGAGAAAGAGCTCTGTTTCCTAGGCAGTTCTTTTTTTTTCTTTCCTGAAGCTGAAATCTGTCTCCATGTGGTTCCACCCAGCAGTCCTGAATCTTCCCGCTCATCACCATCGGGTCCTGCAGATCTAGAAATGTGTGGCATTCAGGAGTATTACCCTAGAGTTTTCTGGGATTGGAAAACAGTCTCTCTGTAGCCTCAGTCTCCAGCTCTCCCTCCTTTGTAGCTCGAATGGACAAGAAGAAAACAATAACACTAGAAACACATTCCATCTTTTCAATGATGATTGATTCCCACATTCCCACCCCAATTTCCAGATGAGGAGAGTGAGACCTGGAAGGAGAGAGCTATAGAGGCCACCAGTTCCAACACTCTCCACATGGAGGTCCCCTGACATAGAGGGTGTTGCCCAGACAGGTTTGGAAGCAGTACTCAGATCAACATGTCCAGTTTCCCTGTCTGTGACTGAGGACAGTTTGCAAGGCCAGCTCCACAGCTGGCACTCACCCAAGAGCTGGGGGTTTCTTCTGCCTACTCCCCTGGCTATGTTCACTGTCGAGAATTCTGGAGAATAGCTGTGCAGCCTTCTACAAGTTACAAAATTTCTTAGGTCTTAATGCTGCAAGCAACAGAAATCGCTCTGGCTGATTTTGGTCACCAGCCTCCTGATAATCACACCCTCTGTAGTCCCCTGCCCCCCCCCCACACACACACACACAGTACCAGGGCTGGTCTGTGTGACCAGTAGCACATGGCAGAAGGTATGTCCAGAAGACACACACCCCAGAGATGAGGTTACAAAAGACTGCAGCTTGCTTCTTGCCCCCACCCCTTCTCTCTCTCATTCACCTTAGGGGAGACCAGCTAGCTGCATGTCATGAGCAGCCCTATTGCTACACCTGCCAATAGCCTCATGAATGGGGCAACCGACTGGCCCTGGTTTGCCTGGGACCAACCTGGTTTTAAAGCTGGAAGTTGTCCTGGGAAACCTTCACTCCTGTGCCAACTTGGATTGTTGGTTACCCTACATTTGAGGGAATTTGGGAGAAGATTCTCCAGCCCCAGGCAAGCCTTCAGATGACTGCAGCTCCCTGACAGCTTGACTCACCTCAGGAGAGATTCTGAGCCAGAAACATCCAACTAAGTTGCTCCCAGAATTCCTGACTCTCAGAAACTGCGAGATAATTGATATTATCTTCAGCTGCAAAGTTTGGGGATCATTTGTTTTGCAGCAATAGACAACTACTACACTAATTTAAGCAGAAAGGAACATATTGATATTTCAGGTAGCTCATGACCCTCTGAAAGGCTGGAGAACCAGGTGTGAGGTGCACAGAGCCAAAGCCACAGACAAGATCATGCCACAGAGCCGGTGCCCAACTGGCCAACAGATCCTGTAGCTTGCACCACCCATCCCCCAGCTCTGCTGCATCCAGCCACTGGCACCCCTGTCCCTGAGAACTGACTACTGCATCGCCACTCTCACCAGAAAGGACTGTCCACGGTCCATGCCTCTGTGTGTCATTAGATCCCAATTCGAAGTCGGGGAATGCATCCAGTTGGCTGAGCCTCTTTCACGTACCTGTGCCGTACCTTCAGGGAGACTGTCTCAGTCCGTTCAGGTTGCTTAAAAACAAGAAAATTATTTCTCACAGATCTGGGGGCTGGAAGCCTGAGATCAAGGGACCAGCAGATTCCGTGTCTCTGGTGAGAAGCCACTTCCGGGTTCACAGACCTTCTGTGTCCTTCTGTGGAGAGGGGCCAGCTCTCTGGGGTCTCTTATAACAGGACTGATCCCATTCACGAGGCTCCACCCTCACGACCTAATCACCTCCCCAAAGCCCCACCTCCTAATACCATCACACTGGGGATTAAGTTTCAACATGTGAATTGGGGGAGAGGCACACACCTTTATTTATTTTTATTTTTTATTTTTTTTCTTGTCCTCACCCAAGGACATTTTTGCATTTATCTTCAGATAGAGCAGGAGGGAGAAAGGGAGGAAGAGAGAGAGAGAAACATCGATGCGAGAGAGACACATCGACTGGCCGCCACCCACACCACCCCAACCGGGGCCGGGGACAAACTGCAACCGAGGTACGTGCCCTTAGCGGGAACCGAACCTGGGACTCTCTGGTCCGCGGGCCGACGCTCCAACCGCTGAGCCAAACTGGCCAGGGCGCACACACCTTTATGTAGCACTGGGAAGGGAAGTGACTGGTGTTTTGAGCTTCTCTAGTGTGCATAAGGGAGGGCACACCCTGCTTCTCCCCAAGGCTAGAAGGCCAGAAGTTCCCCAGTCACAGGAAGGGACATCAGGAGCTGGGCAGCCAGAAAAGAGACATGTCCACAGCAACCTCATCTCTCATGTGAAGACGATTAAATACGATGGTTTGTGAACATGCCTACCTGCTCACCTGGAACTCGGTAAATGTCAGACACTACACGGTAGCCACGGCGATTGTGTGAAAACATAAATCAGGTCCTGCTTGTCTCCCCAGCTGTGAAGATGCCAGTGACTTCCACTGCAGTTCAAATAATTCTAAAGCATGAAAAAGCATGGCTCAGATCCCACCCACTTCTCCCTCTCATCTCCGTCCCTGCATCCCCTACACTCTGGGCACACTGGTCTTCTGCCACCCCATCCAATGAGCTCAGCTCGATCCTTCTTCAGGGCCTTTGCATGGGCTGTGTCGCCTGCCACAGCTCCTGGTGGGGCTAGCTCCTTTGAGTCTGTCAAGACTCCCACTGAAATGCCACCTCCTTAGAGAGGCCTTCCTTGTCCTCATGATCTCAAGTTGCTCCTTCACCCCGACCCTACTATCCCCTACCTCCGCCCCAATCACGTCCTTGCTGGGCACATGTAAGCAGTCTGTAAGCGGCAGTGGCTGATGTAGAAAAGAGGAGTCCCTTCCCCGCCTCAACAGGAGGAAGTAATGGGGTACACTTTCAGGGGATAGGTAGGGGATAGTGGTTTGTGCTTCCTGGGGAGCAGGCAGGAGACAGGCAAGCTGCTTGTCAGCAGAGCAAAAAATAGCAATGATGATCTGACCCAGGGCATTTGATCTTAGCTGTCGTCGGCAGCTGGGTGAGGAATCCCTTGGTCTTAAGCCAGCCCCTCCTTCCTTCCAAGAGAGGGATCCCTCAGCTGCTGAGCGAGTGGACAGGACCAGACCAGAACAGAACCGTGCCTGGCTTAACAGAAGACCCATGGAATCCAGGTCCCTTCAACAACTCTTCCAAATGTGAATTTATTGTAAACATTTATTTCTTGCAATTAAAAAAGGGGGGCATCTTTAATAAAAGGCAGAGAAAACAAGGCTGAGTCAGTAGGATTAGAAGTGGAAAGAGAGGAATGAGGAGGAAGCAACTGCCAAAGTTGTTGGGAACGGGGGTGGAATTTGGCCCTGAGCTTCCTGGCAGCCCGTGCAAAAAGGAAAACCTGATCAGTTACGGAGCTCTTCTTATTAGTGAAGGAGAAGCTTGCCAGGTCCTCGAGGGAAGTGCAGTTGGTTTTCAGTATTAGTTTTTTCCAGGCACTAAATCCTGAATGAAATTTCTCCCATGAGGTTTTAGGAGGGGTCATTAATTGATACAATGAACACTGTTCTTGTTTTATAGCAAACAGGAAGTGAATCTCCAGTGATGTGGCCATTTAACTTGCACCTCATTGGATGCATGTATGTTCTGCTTAAGTATCATTATTATTAGTAGATGAGAAAGACCATATTGGCTTTTCCCTCCAAAGAGCTGAGCTTCGTTTCCTTAGAACATCTCAATGTCCTCACAGCGACCCCGACGTGACTAGAATTTTAGCACAACTTTTGCAGGGGGAGGCCATGAAGTACCTGACCTCACACCACAAAGTTCTGGTCAGCTCCTTATGTGTGATATGTTTGGGGGAGAAATTCAGGAAATATTTTACCAACCAATAGGCTGAAAGGCTGCATATGGAAAAGGACAATGAACCAGAAATGTTCAAGAGTGGAGGACATTGAGTAATGGAATCAGGAAGACCTGGGTTTGAGTCTTAGCCTACCTCTAGCTGTGTGGTCTCAGGCAATTGTCTTAACCTCTCTGAGCATGGTTTCCCCATCTGTAAAAATAGTGATAATGATAGCTGCCTTGGATTATCGAGAGTCAAAAGGTAATGTCTCTGAAAGTGTGTGCCATGTGTTCTATTCATTCAGTCCCCTTCTTCTCACCCTTCCCACTAGTTCTCAGGGAATTTGAGAGGAGCTCCCACCTCATCCCTACTTCTATGTTTCAGGCAACACTCAGCCCACTGGGGGAAGCTGCGGCACAGCCTCACAAGACCTGCCTGGTCCAGACCACTTGTCTGTGGTGATTACTTTCAGGCCCCAGGGCCACTTTCTGCCCACACTGACCCAGAGCACCTGTACCAACCCTTTGGCTGCCTTGGACTTCCCTTCTGAGATGGTTCCAGCAACTCTCCCAGCCTTGTTCCAGATTCCTTCCTGTGCCTTGGTCTTGATTACCTGCCTGTAGGGCAGCATCTTAAGGGCAGAACATAGGGCCGCTCATCCAAACTCTTTGTGTCATACAGAGGAAGTTGGAGCCTAGACAGGAGAAGTCATCTCCCACAATTGAGTGTGGAGTGGCAGGCCCCCCAGACTTGGGTCCCTGAACCATGCAGTGCTTCTGGGCTCCCCAAATGTGATACCTGAAGAGCTGACTCCCTAGCCTGCAGCCTAAGGACCCAGCCCCACTCCTCACTCCAGTCTGAAATATAAAAGCAGTTCTGCAGGAGAAATCCCCTCCTGGTCTCACTTACCAGCTTATTCTCCTCGAGACCCTTCTGTTTCTTAGAGGATGTGACCACACTCTCTCTTTACCTACTGGCTTTCTAGCCCCACCCACTCCCTACTGCAGTCACAGCTGACCACCCCGCAAACACCTGGGCACTTTGACTCCTGCAAGTCTTTGCTAGTGCCGTTCACGGTGCTGGAATGCCATCCTACCCCTGGTGGAAATTCCAAACCCCTCTCAAGGCCAACCTCTGATATAATTTCCTCAGTGAACCCTGTTCTTCAAAAGGAACAAATGGCTCCTTCCTCAGTGTCCTTCCCACTGCCCAAGCCCTTGGCCTCCATGTAATGTTTAGCGAAGCTGAGTGTACATCAGTTACTGAATTAATTCGTTAGCTGTTAGTGATTCCATCTCCTGGCCAGACCGAGTCCTCCTTAAAGGACCTGTCTAACTAATCTTGGTACTCCCCAGTACCCAGTACTCTGCCTGGCATGGAGCAGATAGAGCTCAGGAAATTGTACAGCTGTATTGAATGTCATGTAATTATGGTATCAGTTACTGTTACTTGAGCATTTACTGTGAGCAGCTCAGTAGTAGGTCCTTTAAATACACTCTCATGGCTCCTCACAGAGTCAGCAATATGGGTTATTAGCATACCCCACTTTGCAGGTAAGAAAACTGAGGCTCAGAGCAGGTAAATCACTTAAGTCACACAGCAAGTAAAAGGTGTGGGATTCCAAGAGGCTGTGATGCCAAAGTCAAGGGAAACAGAAGATGTGGTGCACGAAGTTCTTCTCCCCGGGTCCCCAACACACTGCAAGAGCCAAGAGCATATCCTGGGGGGGGGGGGGGGGTCAGGCTCCCAGCCAGCATAGAGGTTCACAAGGAACTCCATCCCCCTGGGAAGAGGCCTCCCTCGGGTGGTACCCTGAAGTCGCCTGTGCCAGTTCTTGCAGGGCTTCCATGGACGTTTTGGTAGAGCCGCTGTCCCTTATTGGGCAGCTCTGCCCAGGCGCCTTTCTGAGATCAAATCCCTCCCGTCAACCTCCGACTTGGGGTACGGCCCTCGTTTCAGAGCCAGCACAGCACAGCCTTCCCTGGCAGGAGACACCTGGCAGTTCTGCCACGCGCCTTGCAGGCAACGCCAAGGGAAAAGGATTATTTCGGGAATGGTTGTCCGGGTTACGCCATCCCGCGGTGTCCTCCGCCCCATCCCAGCCGGTCGGTTTTCAAGGCGCCAAAGGAAGCCTTTCGGACTTTTAAGCATTTTGTCTTTATGAAAATTCCCCGTGTTTTCCTCGCTACCTCCAGTCTCTCTTTGACGTTGAATCCCATTTCACAGATGGAGAAACCGAGGAACAGAGCAAGTGAGTACAGTTTAAGCATCTTTTCCAAGCCAGCCAAGGACCAGCCTGTCCTGTTCTCAGAATCTCAATCGCGGTAACATATTTCCATTTGAAGAACACGTGCGGTTCCCAACTTGAAAACCGCTGCCCCACGTAAATAGTTAACATTTTAAACGAACCCCCAAGCCCCTTACCCTCAGCTTTCAGCGGGACGCTTTTATTTTATAACTTTAGTTTGCATCTCCAAACAGCTGGGCATTCAAAGGGTTAAAAGGGACCGGGAGGGGGCCTGCCGTGGGCGGCGGAGCCTCGAAAGGGTTAAAAATATAAACGCATGTATCCCCCTATTTGGTTCAAAGCGGGCAGCGACGGGACCCCGAGAGTCTGGGAGCCCCCCCTCTACGGAACGACTTTTTACAATTCTAGAACTTTTAATTCCGACCAAAAAAAAGTGTCCCAGTTCGAAAGTTCTTTTAACCTTTTCTTTTTTCATTTATTTATTTTTTTCTCGATTTCTCCGCGGGCTGGATTATAAAACTCGCCCTCTCTTTTTGGGTTCGAGGAGCCAGTTCCCCCTTCGGGCCGCGCGCGGGGCGGGGGCCGAGGGGGCTCCGGGAGTTTTCTCCGGGGCCGGGCTGGGACGCGGCTGGTGAGTCCCGGCTCCGGCCCCTGAATTGGGGGGTCCGCGTCTGCCCCAAACGCCGCTTTCTTCCGTTTTCCATGTCATTTCCTGTACTAATAAGATGGTGGTCAAAGCAGGGGAGGAGAGCAGCAGCGAGTCGCCGCCGCCGCCGCCGCGCCGAGGCTGGCGCTGAAACTTTGCCTCGCCGGGGACCAGCGCGCCCGCAGCGCGGCCGCTCCCGCCGCGGGGGCCGCCAGCCGGGGCCGCGCCGCCTCCGCCGAGCCGCCCGCCGGGCCGCCCGCGCCGCCTGGGCCCCGCAGCTGCCGCAGCATTCCCGGGAAGGTGAGTCAGCCCCGGTAGCCAATGTGGCCATTGAAAATGGCTTCGGAAAGCGCTCGGCAGTTTGCCAGCGAGCGCGGGGGCCGCCGGTGCAGGGGCTGTGAGCGGCTGCGGGGGGCGCGGGCGGCCGGGGCCGGCGCGGGCGCAGCGGGGGCCCAGGCGGCGCGGGTGCGGGCTTGGGGGGGCGGTTCGCCCCGGCCCTGAGGTGGGTTAACCCTCGGCAGGTAGTTGCTGCCGCCGCTGCCGCCGCCGCTGCGGGATTCGAGGGCCGCCCCTCCGCCTCCTTCCTCCCCGCTAGCTCCTCGTTCGCTCGCCTTGTTACAATGTAGCCTTTTCTCTGCGCGAACGTTCCGCCCGCTGACGGACGTGGCCGCCGACCAATGGGAGCGGCGGTCCGGGCCCAGCGTTCGGAATGAGAACGCGGCGACACGCGCGGGGCGGGGCGGGGCGCCGGGGGCTGGAGGGCTCGCTGCGGCCGCTGGCCTACTTCTAGGGGGCACTTGCGATTGGGCGCCTGGGGCTGATGTGCGGGGCTCGGCTCCTTCGGGATGCGGTGGGCTTTTTCCATCGCGGTCCACGATTTTCCGCTAAACGTGGCCGAGCCGGAGGTCGTTTCTTTAATATATTTTAAATCTTAGTTGCGGTGTAGACTCTTCGGAAAATCTCACCAGAGTGTAGCCGCCACCCTTCCACCCCACCCCCCGCCGCAATCCCCAAGGTACTCACATATGCAGAAACTGCGGAAACTTCGCGGCCAATGACCTTTCTCAGGTCAAGGCCAGCACGCCCAAGGCAAGTCGCTGCAAGGAGAGTACTAATGGCTTGGGCGCTGGAGGATGCTGGTTGAAAAGTTGCTTGTCTTGAAAGGGGTTAGGCTAATAGGGGCTTAGATCCCCCCCCCCCCCACAATGGGCTGGGACTTGGGGGAGGAAAATATTAAACCTCTCTTCCTTCTTACACGTTTTTTTTTTCATGTGGAGAAAGGTTGTGGCATATAATTTAGAGTGGCTGAAAGGAAACACTCAGTTCTTTGTGCGCGGGGACAGAAGATAATGAGAGATTGCTCTTGATGCCTGGAAATCCTATAGACTTTTGGGTTTTTTTCTGTGCTAGAGCAAAATTTTTGCATGGAGCATCCTCCCTGTGGTACCCAAGCTTGCCTTTGCCCACATTCCCCACGAAGGGAAGGAAGGTGTTGGGAGGTAGGGTGGCGTCCATGGGCCAGAATTAACAGGCTATGGTCACCTTCCCTGGAGAGTGGGGCATGGTCTTTGCCCACCAAGTCTGAGAGGTGGGCAAGCAGAGTGCTCTGTGGGCACATGTCTGAAAACCTTCCCTTCTGGGAATAGAGCCCTGGCAGTTTGCATTAGTTTAATGGAAAGGGACTTCTCTATTGTAATCCTTCCTCCCTCTAATAACTATGCCACCTTGGACTTGGTACTGGTACCTGACCTCTCTGAACCTTGCTTCTCCATCACTAAAATGGGGCCAACAGAGCTTGTCTGGCAAGGCAGTTGTGAGATCAAGTGAAACAGCAGAAATAAAATGCCTAGCCTATGGCTGACACATGATTTCAGTGTTGTTCTCTCTCCCTGGAATTAGTGCAGAATATACTATCCTGGGAATATCAGAATTGCCTGACAGGCCCCACCCTAATCTGTCCAATCCCAACAGAGCCTCCAAGGAGCAGCTGGGGCAGGATCTAGTTCCCTTCTCTAGTGACATTCTCAAAGATGTCGGGCTCCCCTCACTTGT
Organism: Tadarida brasiliensis; assembly: GCA_030848825.1. Lineage (NCBI taxonomy): Eukaryota > Metazoa > Chordata > Mammalia > Chiroptera > Molossidae > Tadarida > Tadarida brasiliensis. Next base: position 16,015,624 of record CM061268.1, on the reverse strand, counting down.
CCCAGGAGCCCTTGATCAGCCATTACAACCACCATTTATATACTGTTTTGACCTGAGTTATAATTCTGCCCTTTAGACCCCTTGGATTGATGTGTTTCATAAGTTTGTTGTCATTGGTATTGAGTTAAGGCTTCTGCATTCTGAATCTTTCCCCCCTGGTTCTAGGTTAGTGGCAAGTATGAAGGAAGTAAAGACCACTGGACTGGGAGTCAGGGGTCGTACCTGCTTATTCAGCTGCCTCCTTCACCTGTCCTCTTGGCTATCTCATAGTCGTGACCAAGACATGGGGTCCACAGCTATGTCATAATCTTCTTCCCTTAAACCCCTCCAGAGCTCTGATCTTGGCCAAGGCTACCACCATCCTACTAGTCCTCAAGGCAGAAAGCTTGATGCCTCTGTTTCCCCACCCCAATCCATTGCATCTCCAGATCTAGGGAACTTTAGCCTATACATAGATTCTGTCCACTCCCACTCCTTCCCATCTCCTCCTCCCCAGCTTCTTAGTCAAGCCACTGCTGACTCTCCCCAGGACAATAGCAAGATCGTCCTCACTGCCCACCTGCAACCTCCCCACCATGCCAATCTCAGCATCAGCGTTACAGCCAGAGTGTCTGTTCCAAAGATTACATCAGGCTTCCCATGTCCTGCTTAAGACACTGAAAAGTCTTCCCAGTGCTTTTGGGGTAAAGAACCAAATTATTGCTGTGACCTAAAAGCTTCTGAGCGATCTGGCCCCTGCCCTTTCCTTGGCCTCATCTCCCACCCTCCCTTGGATCTCTGCACACCAAGCCTTGTTCTCTCCTGAACTTGCTGGTCCCTCCTTCTGGAATATTGAAATAGTTGTGATCTAATGAGTGAGTTAAGGTTGGCAAAGGGCAAGAGGGGGTCCCTTAAATATTTCCAGTTCATTCTGGCACATGGTAGGATTGAATCTAGGTCACGTGGCTTGGGTAGGGCCACGTGACTGGCCAGTGAGTTGTGAACTATAGTAATACATGTCACTTCTGAGCCAAAGCCTTTACTTGCTGGTATGGACCCTCCAGAGTGCTCTTTTCCTGTGACATGGCAACTGGCAGTAGGTGGATGGTGGCTGCTTCTGCTAGCCTGGGTCCCTACATCACCACGTCAGTGGAGCCCCTTGATGTCCCATGATGGACGTGCAACATGAGTGATAACTAAACCTTTGTTGTTTTAAACCATTGAGATCTGGTGGTGGTTTGTTACTGCAGCATAACCTAGCCTTGCTTGTCCTGACTAACACAGCAACTAGTGGAGTGTTCCCAGCAGAGACAAGTACACTTAACCCTTGAAAAACATAGTTTTGAACTGCATGGGTCCACTTATATGTGGATTTTGAAACCCATGCTATTCAAGGGTCACCCATGTTGTTCAAGGGTCTACTGTACACACAGACTTGGGAAGGCTCATCCTCCGTAGCCAGGGTGACCTTTTTGACGAATCTGAGTTTATCAACCCCTGCCTGAAACACCTTCAGGGACTCTCACTGCTATTAGGAGAAAGACAGAAATCCTTAAGCTGCCTCAAGACCCTATGGGGACAGCATCTTGCATCCCTCTGTTTGTGAAGTCCCTCCTAACGTGATACTTTTTGCATGCTGTCCTCTGTTCTGACCACACATTCCACTCTGCTGCTTAGGCCTCCTGATTCCTCAGCTTTCAACTTCAGCATCACCTCTTCGGGGAAGCCCTCCCTGATTAGGTCAAATCCCCCATTACAGCCTCTCATATACAGGACCTATGGGTCTATGTGGACCTCTCCTTTGTAGCACTCATGATAGTGGCAGTTTTACATTTATTGATGAAATTATTGAATGCAGCCTCACTCTTTCATCAGATCATAAACTCTGCGAGGGCAGGGCCTGGGTTGACTTGTGGGCACCCCTGTATTTCTAGTGTCTGCACGTGAGCTGCTGGATAGCTACCTTCTGATGAGTCCCTGAGCATTGGCTGGGGGCTCACTTTGTGCTGGGGGCTAAGGACAGGATTAATGGACCCTGCGTCCCTGGGGTATGGGCAGGTGGGTCTAACTGGAAGGACCATTTTGGGGGGACGTATGAGAAGAAATTCTGGGAGTGCAAGAGTGTGAGATTTAACAGAACTTTGAGGTTTCTGCTGATCTGGAGAGAATGTTTCAGTGAAGGGCCACACAGTAGGAGATCCAGGGATGATGAAGATAATGATGAAAGCAGCTAATGTTTATGGAAGGCTTACTGTGTGCCAGGTCTGGTCCTAAGCATGTCACATCCCTATTCGGAGAATAGCTCCACAAAGTAGGGATTAGTATTCCCATTTCACAGATGGGGACCCAAGAGGTAAAGTAAGGGATCCAGGGTTACAGAGAGATATGGCCAGGATTGGAACCCTGGCAGTCTGATGTCACCTCCTTAGGGATGCCCTCTTAGAGTGAGGGCAGAGAACTGCAGACCCACCAAGGAGAAGTCCCTTTGGAAATGTCACATTGGGTTATAAAGCCCTCACTGGAGAACAAGTTTCCAGGAGGTACCCCCCCAACTTTGGTTTGAGCAAGGGGGTTCTGGCTCACAGGTGCTTGCTGGCTTTGGTGCCAGGGCTGGGCTAGAACCATCTGGTGCACCTCCACCCCTGCTGGGGTTCAGGCGTTCTTGGAGGTCCCCGAGCCCATGTTCTCAGAGTGGGGCCTGGGAGGGGCTTCCATGCAGCTGGCCCAGGGGCTGCACAGGAAAAATAAGCCATGCAGAAAGAAAAAAAAACAATGAAGAAAAAAGAAAAAGTGCTGTTATTTTTAAAAAGCTCATTTCCTATTGCAGATTTGTATCTGGGTTGGACAGGCCTGTGTTCCCCCAGCGCAGCCACACTCGTGGTGGCGTCCCTAGGCTAAGGCTCTGTAAGAGGGAGGCCTGGGGCATCTTCAGCCCTTCATTCATCAGGTGGTCAGTGCACATGTGCTTAACCTGTGTCAGGCACTGTGCTGGGCTTGGGGTGTATTGGGGAACCCAGACCTTCCTCACAGAACTCACAGACCAGCGTGGGAGGTGGGTAGTTAACCAGGCAGTTACAGGTCATAGCAGAAGGATGCACGGTAGGGCCATGGACTCGAAGTCAAGGCAAGCTTCCCTGAGGAGGAGGCCTTTCAGCTGAAGGATGAGCAGGATTTGAAAAGCAAAGAGGGAACAGGCATTCCAACATGGGTATGGCTTGTGCAGTGGCGTGGCAGATAGAAGGGTTTGGAGAGGCTCTCGTAGTTCATTTGGCTGGAGAGTGTGTGTAAGGGAGGAAGTAGAGGGAAATGAGGCTGGAAAAGAATAATAGTAATAACACGCCAGTCCTGACCATGCCTCAGGACCTTTGCATTGGTTCTTCCCACTCCATAGAACAATCTTGCCTATTCTCACCACGGCAGGCTCCCTCACCTCCCTCAGATTTGCTCAAATATCACCTTCTCATGGGCACTTTCCTGTTTAAAATCACAACCCATATCCCCATACCCCACTTCCCTGCTTTTTTCCCTTAGTGCATAGCACGTATAACGTGCCCTATGTTTTACTTATTTCTTTTGTCTTTGGCTCCCTCTCTTAATTATAATGTAAGTTCCTAGAGAGCTGGGATTTTTGTCAGTTTTATTCATTGCTGTATGAACAGTGCATAGCACATAGTAGGGCATCAGAAATGTGTGGAATGGGGGGAATTGAGAATTTACTATATGCAAAGTACTTTATGTGTATTTTCTCACTTAATCTTCTCGGCAGAGCCCTGATATAGTACTGTTATTTCCCCATTCTTTAGGGGAAATAGGAAACTGAGGCTCAGGGAGGTGGAATAACTTGCCCCGGGTGTCCCAGTTGGTAAGCGGCACAGCTGGGATTCGAACCCCAGCTGCCTGGCTCCTGAGCCCTCCTGCCTAACCCTGCTGCTTTTCCAGGTTGTAAAATGTCGTGACCACTGTGCTGAGGAGTTCACGCTCTGTCTGTGGGGCTGCAGGTACCACAGAGGGTTTTATGAAGAGAAAGCCCACATGGAGATCAGACCCAGGTCCCGGAGGTCAGCAGCAGCAGCAGCTTGGGTGTGAGGCTGGAGGCAGGGAGGCCGATAGGAGGTGATTGCAGTAATCAAGGTAGGAGAGGACGAGGAGGAGGAAGAGGGCTTGGTGGTGGCCATTCCAAAGGGGAAGTTTGGGGGTCCTCCACACTGGGGCTCAGAGTGGGTGGGATAGGGCACAGCTTGGGGGGCCACAGGTTCCCTAGTGTGCCTGGTTTCTGTTTCTGAGTAGCCAGGGCACCCCCAGACAAGACCTGGCAAAGTGCCTGGGGCTGGCCTCTTGGCCGGGAGAGGGGAAGTGAGAGGGAACCAGGAGGGTGAGGGTGGGGGCCGCGCTGTGGCCTGGAGAGGGGTGTGGGCCTCAGGTTCAGTTCTGTTCAGCCACTTGGCAGCTGAGAGACCTGGGCAAGAGGCTGTTCCTCTTGGGGTTGCCTGTTTCCTCATCTGGAAAGCTGGGGTGATAATAGTGCCGGTTTCATGGAGGCCTCAGAGGAAGAAGTCCCAAGGAGCGACGTGTGGCCTAGGGCCAGCTCTGGGACTTCTCCTCAGCTGTGAGATCCTGATCAGAGGGGAGGCCTGCCGCAGGGCACAGAAATAATCTTGTACCCCTTGCTGGAGACAGCAGAGCTTGGAGACGAGAGAGAGGGCCTCACGGAGGTCTCTCCACCCAAAGCTGGCCTGACCACACCTTCAGACACTTCCACCCCCCACAGACTTGTGTTCAAGGCCAAGCATGTCTGACCTCAGGTTCCGTTCGTGTGAATGGAGACAGTATTGTCAGGTCTGCTGTACATTCTGTGGAAGAACATTTTTCCTCCATGTTTTCAGGACCAGAGTTTAAGAGGAACATGTATTCAGCACAAAGGGCACTTGACAACAACCCCACGAGGTCATCTCCACGTCCATTTATGGACAAGGAAACTCAGGTTCAGAGAGGTTAAGTGACTAGCTCCACATCACACAGCCATGATTTAATCTTTCCAATCACCTCGAGAAACTCACATTTATAAAGGGAGTCTTCGGAGTCGCCTGCTTGTTACATAACAATTCCTAGCAGGTCTCCTGGGTGCTTAAAACACAGGATTTTATGTATAAGCTTTTGCTTTGCACGTTGGTTTCAGGACCCTCTCCCCTTCCTGGGAGCTTCACGGGTCAGAACTGGCAGGCACATCTGGACAGACCAAGAGCCTCTAGTGCAATGACACTGCTGGCCGTCCTGCCCCTCAGCACCAGCCTCAGCTCAAGGGTGGGTGCAGAGGGGTGGGGACCCTGTTTGCAAACCGAGGCACCGGGCCTCTGGAGCCTTCAGTGTCTTCTAGAGCTTTCCTTTCTATCCTCCCCACTTTCCCTACCCCACCTGGTCCATAAGAGAACTCAGGACTCTCTTCCCACCTTCACCTTCTCCCAAATCCTCTGTCGTTAGCCTGAGAAGGGCAGGTCAGTTCTCATGACCCCCACTTGACAACTGAGAAAACTGAGGCTAAGAGAGGGGAAGTGACTTGCTTAAGGTCATACAATTTAGGGAGTGACCAAGCTAAAATTCTGCCTCCAAGTCTAGCACCCCTTCCTCTGCACTCCAGTCTTCCTCCTGGAATCGCAGCAGAATGGGGACCCTGAGAGAGCTCGGCTCAGTCTCCGGGCCCCGCTCTTCGAAAGGAGAGGCTGTCTGGCCACTGCTTGAATATCTGCACTGGTAGGAGTTCACCCCGGGTAACGTGCATGAAGGAACTTGGGGTGAGAAGGGGTAGTGACTAGTGGGCTCCTTCTCTCAGCTCATGGCGGGGTTCAGGCTAGATCAGCTTGACTCGGGCACCGAGCTGGGCTGGCATGGACTGGGCTGGCATGGACGTCACTAAGCAAGTAAATATGGAACTGCCCCCACATGTCAGCTTTCCCAGAGTGGCTCCTTCCACTATCTCGCACTTTCCCCAAGGGATAGGGGTGAAGGGCAGGAAGAGATCCTGCTACCCGATGTCCTGGGGATGGAGGTGGCTGGCTTGGGAGTCTCCGGGCTGGCTGAGGGGCCTGGGGAACAGCCCAAGGGACCCTCGGCCCCAGGAGGGAGTGAGTCTCTCATGTGGGCAGCTGACTGTGACCCAGCTGGGGTGGACTCAGCATTGTCATGGCCTAAGGTACAGAGAGGGTGGGCTCTGGGTGGGTGGGTAGGGAGGAGGTTGCAGTCGGGCTATCCCTGACCTCACAGCCTGGCCCCTTACTGCCCCCAACCCAGACAGGGTGGCATTTTTCAGGGCAGTTCAAGGTCCCTCCTCAGACTAGCTATGTTCCAGAGGGAAAGCCAGAAGGGGCTGCTATTTGGGGAGGAATTAAAGAGGATCAGAGGTTCAAGGTGTCCCAGGGAAGAGAGTGGGTGAGAAAGGAGAAGCCCCTCGGCCTGGGGAAGGGGAGCGCAGGGAGGTGAAATCCTCATAGGAAAGCAGCAAGCTTAGCAGCAAGGGAAGCATTTACCCCCGAGAGAAGTTGGGTCTTGGTGGAAGGATGAGCAGCAGGAAGGGCGCATCCAGGGCAAAGTTTCTGGCTGGGGTCTCCCCAACCTTTTATAAACATCAGTAATAGCCAAGCCTGCCTTGGCCGGTTTGCTTAGCGGTTAGAGCGTCAGCCCATGGACCAAAGAGTCGCGGGTTCGATTCCGTCAAGGGCAAGTACCTCGGTTTCGGTTCGTCCCCAGCCCTGGTCGGGTCGTGCGGGAGGCAGCCAGTCGATGTGGCTCTAACACATCGATGTTTCTCTCTGTCTCTCTCTCTCTTCCTCCCTCCCGCTCTGTCTGAAGATGAATATAAAAAATATATATATCCTTGGGCGAGGATTTAAATAATAATAATAATAATAATAATAATAATAATAATAATAATAATAATAGCCAAGCCTGAATGAGGCTTATAGGTGTGATAGGCCCTGTCTGAAGCAGTGTGCTGTTCCGTGATGCTGGTGTTATTAGCCTCAGGTTACGGAGGAGAAATTGAGGCCCAGAGAAGTGAAGTGACTTACCGAAGGTCACACAGCTATGAAAGGCTGAGGTCTGAACCCAGTCTGTCTGATTCTGGAGTCAGAGCTCCTCCCCATTGCAGGGGGTGGCTCACTGTGACCGCAGAGGGGAATGCTGCTAGGAGCCTGTGCTGGGAGGGAGGGTAGACCGGAGAACTCGCAGGTTCCGAGTGTCGGCCTCGTGGAGCAGGGTAGTACAGAGAAAGTACAACAGTGGCCAGCTGTGGCATCAGGCCAGTCACCCTCTCTGTACTTCTGTGTGCTCACCTGGACAACGAGGATGCCTAGCGCAGGTGCTGCCCATGTTACAGAGTTGTCGGGACGTTCCCATCCAATTTTTGGGTCAGCAGATGGAGCGCCCTCTTGTGCCCTGGACGTCCAAACATAAACACATGATTTGATGGGCCCTGTGCACAGGTTCCTCTGGAACCCCAGCTGTAGGGCCCTGTTGGTACCACAGAGAGGGTGGTCTGCAGACCCCTGCCCATCCGTGAGCTCAGTGTTACTGGTCTGCAGCAAGATAGGTACAGACGTGGAGAGTAAATAATGAGAAACTCATATTGCAACGACATTGCTACATCGTTTTTTATTGTAATTGACAAAAACACCAGTTGGGAACAGATTGGAAAACTTAAAAAAAAAAGTCTCTTTACCACAAATAGTTTGACAGCTCTGGCCCAGATCCTAGTTGTGATTGAAGGTAGGAAGTGCCCTACTTGCTCGTGATCGGGGAGCGTGATGGGGAGGGGAGCGCGTCATTCTGCCACAGGCAGTGGGGGAGGAGAGCACAGGTTAGGCTTCCCAGAAGTGAGGCTGAGTTGGACCTTGAAGGAGGAGTAGTTTGCCAGGTATGGGAAGAGGGAAGGGCATTTCAGGTGCTGGGAACAGTGTGTGCGAAGGCAGGCGATGCGAGGGTCCTGTGGTTCAGGGAATGGCAAGTGATCTGAGGTGTTTGGAGAAGAGGTGGGGAGACCTCCCTGGAGAGGCAAGTGTGGGCCGGACTGGGAAGGCCTTGAATGCCAGGCTAAGGAGTGGAGCCACAAAGACTGCCCTGGAGGCAGTGGAAGTGACGGGGAGATAAGGTCACAGCTGAGTAGGTGCTTTACAGGACTGAGGGCCCATGCGGGTGTGTTTCTTTTTGGTTTTCAGCCTTCAGGAAGGTGTTTCCTGGTGCCCAGCGGAGTAAGCTGCTGGTGAGCAGGCCTTTCCGTGTCCTCACTGAGGCAGCCAGTGCCCTAGTTCAGCCTGGCTGCCCTGTGAGTCAGTCCTGGCTGGATAGGCAGGCAGTTCTCCGGCGTGAGTGGCAGGCTTTCCCAGGCTGTCCTGGTCAGTAGGTTGGCATCTGGTGTGGTTGGCTGGCCCTGGCAGAACCCTCTCGTCCCCATTGCCCTAAGCAACCAGTGCAGTGTGCGGTCAAGGAGGAGGGGGTGCTGAGGTTGGAGGCTGAGGTCGGGGGATGGACCCGACGCCGGGAGCCTGGTGTGTGATGGTGTGTGGTCCGTTTAGAAGGTGAGCGTGGACGATGGCCCGAAGTTGCTTCCTGCAGGAACCCTCTGATGGGCCGGGGCTGAGGAGTGACTAGTTCGAGGCAGTGAGGAATATTTAATATCCCAACCTGGGCAGCTCAAGGGAGCAGACAGCTCACTGCCGGGGGGTTGCTGCCATGGTCCTTGGCGACGCAACCATGCAACCTCCTGTCCCTAGAGGAGCAGACCTGCCCTGTCCTGGGGCTGCTGGGAACAGACCACATTGTGCCTGGGCCTGCATGTGGCCACAAGTCCTTGGAGAGTGCCAGCCTGCCTGGGAGGGAGTTGTGGGAAGCGCCTTTCCTGCCAGCCCCACCTACAACTCTCCTTCTCGGGGCCCCTGTTCAGGGTGGCTCAGCTCGCTCCCTCCCTGCAGCTCCCTGCAGCTCCCTGTCAGCTGGGCCCCACAGCAGGCCAGGCTGTCTGGCTGCCTTTCAGGGGGGAGTCCAGCTGCCTGGGACCCGTGGGATGGGGCCGGGCAGGCATTCACGGTCTGTCCAGGCGCAGGCTTTAGGGCCAAGAGTCACTGAGGTGCTTTGGTTTTGACAGTGGCCTTGGTCATTCTTGGTGGCTTGAGTGCTTGGACCTCGCTGGCTCTCTGCCTTGGGCTGGTCCCAGGCTGGACTGAGCACTTGCCATAGCCCGAGGGTCTCCTTGAGGTGGAGGGGGGCAGCTCTGGGGCAGCTGAACCCACCTCAGGCTTGTCCTGCTGCTGCGGCGTCCCTGGTGACTTCACTGGGTACCAGGTAAACCTCCTCGCGTCTCAGTGACCCCTCTCCTCACAGGACCTCTTGAGCCTGGCCCAGGCACTAACCTCCCAGATCAAATCCTCCGAGGCCATGCCCTTTGCTCCTCGCAGCCTGTCGGCTTTCTCGGTGACTGAGCTTTGCTCGTCCTCTCCGTGATTCCCCTTGTAGCCGGTCGCCTGCCCCTGCCCCAGTTCCCTGGGCCACCGGTGAGGCGAGGACTCCCTGGCCTTGCTCCAAGGGGCCCTGTCCCCCAGTTTCAGGTAGAAACCGGACTCCTCCCTGGCACACTCCTCCCCGTGGCTCCCTGCCCTCCTTGAGCACCCTGGCCCTCGGCCCAGGACAGTGGCCAAGAAAGGCTCCACTGCCCTTTCCGACTCACTCTGTCTCCTGCGCCCTTCTCTCCGCCTGGAAAATCCCTCTGCCTGCTTCCTTCCCCGTGCCTGCCTGGGGCCAGCGACTGGCTCCTTTCCGGCCGAGCCCTGGGCTCCCAGACTCGCAGGAAGTCCTTCTGGAGCTCGGTGATTGCCATCTCCTTATCTCGGTGCCCAGTGTCCACGGCGTAGATGGGGCCTCACGTTTTGTGGAGTCTGAGTGGCTCTCACAGAGGCTATGTGGGTATATCACGTTTTGTCTACACAGCAGGCTGGGGAGGTGGATACTATGAGCCCATTTCACAGATGAGGGAGTTGAGGCTCCAGGGGCTTCAGACTTTGTCAAGGTCTTGCAGGAAGTCAGGGGCACAGCTGGGACTCAGACTCACATCTCTTGGCTCTTCTCTTGACCTCATAGCTGTCTGGAAGGTAAGAAAGTCATTGGCCTTTGCTTGTTATATTATCAGGGGCCAGTGCCTGGCTAGGGCCAGGGGAGTGCCCAGGGCTGGGCCCAGCCCCTTGGGGTTAGGGCTCAGTGTCACAGTCATGGATGATCAGCCCTGTTAGCTTTTCACGTCCACTTTCTCCTCCTCCTTACTTCCTGAACTCTCGCCCCCACGGGGAGTTCCTCCCAGAGACGCGGCCTGTACCCTGGGAGTCAGGCTGAAGCAGGGCATGCAGGCCAAGGCTGGGGCTGCTGGGACAGGGCTTGGGCCAGGAGTCATTGGGGGAAGGGGAGAGGGAGAGGCGGGCAGCAGGAGACCAGCTCTCAGCAGCCGGCCTGTGCACCCCTGACCGAGTCACAGTGAGGGCCCACCGCTCCCGCCTCTCCCTCCTCCAGGGTCCGAGGCTCTGTGCTTCCTTAGCCACTCTCCTGCGGGGAGACCGAGGGCCTTGCTCCTGATGGAGCTCCGAGGTTCAGAAGGGCCTGCGAACCCACCTCTCCTTGTGGTGTTCAACTTCTCTCTCATCCCCCCACCCCAGCCAACCTCCAGGGAGTTGTAGCTCACTGGTTCCCAAGGCAGCTAGCTCATTGTGGCTTTTCTATGTTGTTTTGTTTTGTTTTTATCCTCACCCGAGGATATTTTTCCATTGATTTTTTTCAGATAGAATAGGAGGGAAGGAGGGAGAGACAGACAGAGACAAACATCTGATATGAGAGAAACGCATCGATTGGTTGCCTCCCACATGACCCCAACCAGGGCCAGGGATTGAACCTGCAACCAAGGTACGTGCCCTTGACAGGGAATCGAACCTGCGACTCTAACCGCTGAGCCAAACCAGCCAGGGCTTTTCTTTGTTGTTCTACTAAGTTTTAATTATGTAAGGTATACAAGTACATTTTTACTGTAAAAAAATAAAATATTACTTAAAAGGCTAAATATTCTCTTCCTTGATAACATTCCAGCTTCCTCTGCACGATTAATCATCGCAGTTATTACTTTGTTATGGATCTGTCTAGATCTTCTCCTGTACGTTGCCACACTTTGGGAGTATCTGCCATTATAGTGTGTGTATGTTTCACGTACATGTAGTCATTCTGCAAATTGCTTTACTCACTTAACTTTGGATCTAGGAAATCTAGTCATGGTTTTACATAGTGAGCTACCATAATTTTCTCTCTCTCTCCCCCTCTTCACTGATACACGGTGGTTTTGGAGAGGATGGTCATTACTTATTTAGCCATTCTTCTACTGCCGGACATTTAGGTTAATTCTGAATCTATTCTCGTGCGCCTCCCTGGCCATATCGAGAGAAGCTACTGTTGGTTTTTATTTTTTTTTTTATTTTTTTTTATTGAACACTATTTAAAATCTGTCCACTGAGCCTTTGCACAGAACCGATTGTGTCCCTGTGGATCCTTCACTATTCCTGAGTCTTTTCTTTAGAGCCAGAGAGAAAGTCTGCTTCCATGTCCCCACTGGTCCCCAGAGAGCTGGGAACAGTGGCCGTAGCCCCTGGAGCCTTTCTCCGTCACACTCAGGTTTTCCTGTCCTTATATAAAAGTCACGTTTGCGTGACTGGGTGGCTGTGGTGAGAAGTGGACTCTGGAGTCGGAATGACTTGGTTCACATCCTGGTCTTTTGGGGGATGCTGCTTAGCCTCTCTGTGCCTCAGTCTCATCCTCTGTCGGCTAGAGATGACAGCAGCATCTCCATCGTCGCTCTGTTGTCTGAGCTGCAGTGCGGACCAAGTCAGCCAACACGGGTAGGGCGCAAAACGCCCCGCCAGGCAGATAGTGCAACCCCAGTGATGCTGTTCTCCTGGCTCTCTCGTCTGTGTTAGCTCCAGACCCCACTCTGTGGGCAGAGGGCCTGCGTTCCTGGCGCAGAGCCTGGGGTGGCTCCAGCCTTTGCAACAGCTTCATCCCACTGCCCACTGATTTCCCAGAGGAGGCTGCTGCCAGCAATGCAGTGGGCATCAGGTGTCTGCCCAGGTTGGCCCTGCAGATTCTGGACCGGGGCCTACGGGGAGGGAAGGAGGTCAGCCTGACCCTTTGCTTGGTGGTGGTGGCCAGGAGCCTGGTAACGTAACCCCACACCTTGGGCAGATTTACCGGCTCTCAATGGAGCCTGTTGTGGCCGGGAATTTGATCTCCCTTGGCCCGCACGGTGGGCAGGAGAAGAAAGCAGCTTGGGGCCAGCGTCTCCCTTGGGAGTCTTGGGGCCTCTCTGGGCCACACTGGCTGGTCCAGGCCTGGGTTTGCCTGGGGCAAATCACTGCAGGTGAGTGTATATTTAGTGCTGGAAAGGATGACCATTTTTCTCTTTTCCTTATGATCCCCCCCCCCCAATCAGGTTTTAAATCACTCTTATGCCACCATCTAACCAGTTTCTCACAGCAACCTCGAAATCCAGCAGCCCGGCCAAGGCCATTTCACAGATGTGGGAGCTGAGGCTCAGAGAGGTTAAGTGACTTTCCCCAAACTGCACAGTTAGCTACTGACAGAGTTAGTAATATACCCAGGCCATCTGGCTCCTCGTCCAGTTCTTCTGCGTGAGGCCACCCAGTGTGACAGTCTTGGCAGAAGGTGCCCAGCTGGGCAGCCCTGCTCGACCTCTTGCCCCTGGGCAGTGGCATGTGTGGTCGGTGAGCGCAGAGGGCTGGGATTATTTCCTGAGAGGTGAGAAGCACTATGGCTGGCCCGCCGCCCAGCCCTTCCCCAGCATCAGCCACAAACCTTCTTGGCAGCCAGAGGTGGCAGGGGACAGAATGTGGCTGCTTCAGCTGAGGCCATTTGCCCTGCTAGGGAGAGGACTTGCCCTCTGAGCCTATCTTGTGGTGTGGGCAGGGGCTTCAGCAACCCTGGGACTCTGAGTATTTCTCCCAGAGAGGAAGAGAGTAGCCACGGTGGGGCCCATTTCAAGACTGGAGAAAGCAAGGCTCAGAAAGGCCCAGGGGCTGGTCTGAGGTGGTGGCCGGCAGAGGGAAACGCAAACCACCTCCTTCTAGACATAGACCCTCACCAGTCATGCTGCTGGGTCACAGCAAAGCCATTGGCCTTGCCTAGCTTTGAGTTAAGAGCATAGTCATTGGTATCAGAGGGATGTGTGCCTGGATCCTGGCTCAGTAATAACTGTTTCTGTTTATTGAGCACATACTATATGGCAGGTGCTATTCTATGTCTTGACCTGTTATATTTCATTTAATCCTCAGAAACACTTCAGGGGGTAGATGCCATTATTATTTTCCATTTACAGCCAAGGAAACTGAGGCACAGAGAGGCAAAGTGATTTCCCAAGGTTATATCATATGAGGGTGAAACTGGGATTTAAGCCCTGGCCCTGTGGTTCTGGGGTTTGTGTGTGAGCCACTACAATGCCTGTCATGGCTGGGAGGGCCACGAGGGCAACAGCACACCTGTCCTATTCCTGACACAGTGCCTGCACCTGGCAGACTGTCAGTATACCTCTGTCAAATGCATAACTGCATGAAATGAATGCGAGGCTTTGGACGAGCGACCCGGCCTCTCGGAATGTCAGTTTCTGATCGTACAGTGAGTAGTGAGCCTCCAGCATTGATGGGAAGGGTCCAGTGTAGTAATATTTGGAAGTGCTGAGCTCAAGGCTCAGGCCATGGCAGCTGTGGTCACTCTGGGGAGACGGTGCCACTGAGCTTCTCTGAACTGTGTCCCGGGAGTGGGTGGTGCTGCTCTGAGCTGTCACACTGGCACTCAGCTTCCTGCCTCGGGGGACAGAGGCAAGTTCTCTCTGCATGGGTGGCTGTGGGATGTCACCTGTGGCTGGCTTTGGGCTTCCCCTGGGCAAAGCCCAGGGCCAGAGGGGCTGAGGGCAAGCACCATGACCACATTCATGCGGGACCCTTGCATTCCTGTGGAACAGTCACAGCCTGCTGGGTGGTTCACACACACATATTTTCTTGTCAACTTTTGCGCCTGTCTTTCGCCCAGGCTCAGGGAGGTGCAGAGACGTGCCCAGGTTCCCACAGGCGTGGGGCAGGATTCTGCCTCATCTCCTGCCTTCCGAGGAGCCCTCCCCAGTTGCAAAGGCAGGGGCAGATGCCTGGGGCAGAACCAGGTCTCAGGTGACTCCCATCTCAGCTGCCCCCACGTGGAGGGACTGAACTCAGCTTTGCTCGTGTTGTGAAAGTGCTGGCAGCAGGTTCTCTGCAGCGGGACTCAGGAGATGCAGGGCTCTCCTTAGACTCCACGACAGGTTTGCTGTGTCCTTGAGCAAATCCTTTCCTCTCTCTGGGCCCTGTACAGAGACCATGGGGCTCACCGATGCCTCCTTTTCTATCCCTCCTTTAAGGGGTATGACTCAGGCCTCCGGGCCTAGACAGGCATTAGCTCAGCCCCCCTTAAAGAGACTGGGATATTGGGGATCTGCCGCCTTGCCAGTTGGGACAACTGGGCTTAGAGTTGAGGACTAGGTTCTGGTATTGAAGAGTCTTGAAACTGAAACACACATGTCAGGGTGTGGAGGAGGGCTTGCCAAAAAATCCTGACAGATCACTCCTTGAGACCTCGAGGTTTGGGAGACAACACCCAGTGGGGAGGGGGGAGGGGGGAGTGGGGAGCACAGCTTTCGGCATGCACGAGATCTGGGTTTGAATTCAGACTCTGCCACTTACCTTCGGCTCCCTGCTTTTCTCACATGTGAACTAGAGGAGGTTGAGGTGCAGATGAAATGCCTGGGTTTCTCCAGCAGCCTGCTAGCACTTAGCGGGGCCCGATGGCGTGGCGTGCCTGGGCTACTGAGTGTGGTGGGGCGGGGGTCAGAGAAGGCTCCGGAAGCCTTGCCAACTGCCCTGGAGGCTGAGTCCATAAATAGAAGACCCCAGAGACAGAGGTTCCTGGTGGCCAGGCTGGGAGGCCACACTGAGCTGGCAGCAGGGGCCTCCCCTCCCTCCCGGGGCTGTTGGCTGCATAAATTACTCGGCAGCCTTTGGGCTAATTTTACCTTCTTGGTTTTCATGAATCATTTCCCATCTGGGGGCGTGTGAGAGAAATGGAAACATCTCTGCCAGCTGGATGCCCAGGCGCCAGCCGCAGAGAAACACCCATGGTGAGCCCTGCTTGTGTGCTCTCAGAAGCAAGGACAGGACAGCCAGGGCCCCCAGAAAGGGCCCCGAGGGCCAGCTCCTTTCAGCTGTGTCCCCGTGCCTTTGGGTTATCACAATTTGGGGTAAATGAGCCACAGCCGGTCCTGGGGCTGGAATTTGGCTAAATCTAAAGGAATTTGGAATGAAATGATCCTAGGTCTGGAACTTGGCTAAATCTAAAGGAATTTGGAATCAGATGGCTTTACCATGATGATCGGTAGGGTCTATTTTGATTTTCGTGGTGGCGTGGCTTAGCAGAGGGACCCTGTTACCTGCGGGTGCTTCTTTTGGCGCAGCTCCAGGAGTTCGCACGCCTGCTGACTTCGCCTAGTCACAGAACGCCGGAGGGCAGGTCCTCACTGTAAATCCAGGCTAGCCGCCGCATCACACAGGTGGGTAAACTGAGACTCGAGAGAAAGCGGCAGTTTATTCAAGGTCCGTGAGTCAGTGGAAGAGGTGGTACTCATCATTCTTTTTTTTTTTTTTATCCTCACCCGAGGACATTGTTGCATTTATCTTCAGATAGAGTAGGAGGGAGAGACAGGGGAAGAGAGAGAAACATCGATGTGAGAGAGACACATCAAGTGGTTGCCACCCACACGACCCCAACCGGGGCCAGGGACAAACTGCAACCGAGGCACGTGCCCTTAGCGGGAACCGAACCCGGGACTCTCTGGTCTGCAGGCCGACGCTCCAACCGCTGAGCCAAACCAGCCAGGGCAGTACTCATCATTCTTTACTGACCGTTTACCACTTTGCTCACACCAACTCTATTTCACTCTTATTATCCCCATTTTACGGAGGGGTCACTGACAGCACAGAAGGTGAACTCAGTTCCCCAGCTGACACAGTAGTAAGCAGTGGAGTGCGATTCGCACCCAAGCAGTCTCGCTCCAGAGTCCATGTTCCGACTTCTGCACGGAGCTGCTCTGGCCAGTGGGCTGCCGGCTGCTGTGCCCCCTCGCCCTGCCATGCCCCCAGTTTCCAGGGTCCTGTGAAGTAGTCTTGGAACCTCCCCACTCACACCCTCTCATTTTCTTCCATTCACCAAGTACAGTCAGCCCTCAGTATCTGCGGGTCCTGCATCCACGGATTCAACCCACTGGGGATTGAAAATATTTGAAAAAGATACTATATTGTTGCTGACATGTACTACGTAGTTAGACCTGCAGTGGTTGCAGGTATAGACTTTTTTCTTGTCATTATTCCCTAAACAATACAGTGTAACGACTGTTTACATATCATTTACATTGTAACAGGCGTTATAGGTCATCTAGAGATGATTTAAAGCAGGGGAGGGGAACATCTGCATGGCCTGGGAAATCAATACCAGCTAACATCACGCCTCACCCCATTAGCCTGACCAAATACAGCAGGCTCATTTTTAAGTTGATAATTTTGTATGCCCTCTGAATGGCGTTATAAATATCCAAATGGCCCTTGGCCGAAAAAAGGTTCCCCACCCCTGATTTAAAGTATAAGGAGGATATGCGTAGGTTAGATGCAAACACTACACTACTTTACATTAGGGATTTGAGTGTCTGAGGGTTTTAATGTCCTCTGGGGTCCTGGAACGAATTCCCCTCCGATACTGAGGGACGACTGCATGTATTTATTGAGCCCCTGCTGGGTGCCAGGGACAATTCTGGGCACTGGAGACTTCGGAGCAGCCAAAGTGGGCAGAGGCGGGGAGGCCAGCGAGGCCCCAACCCAGCACCCCCATCTCACTGGCAGCTGGGTTCTTGGAGGACAGTGTCCACACAGCATGGTAGTCTCTGCGATGCAGGCTGCAAACTCAGATGCCCGGCCCAGGCAGAGAACACACCTGAGTGGCACAGGCCAGTTGCAGATCTGGACATTACATGCCTCGAGCAGGGCACCACCCCGCTCCAGAAAGCTCCTGCCGCGTGGGACTGTCTGCCTGGTGTTCCCGGGGCTGCTGATTTTCTGGAAAAGCTGAACATCCGTGGTTTTACACGCAATCTTCTGTTTGTTTGAAGTTGGCAATTAAAGCAAAAATAAAAATTGGGGGAAAAAACAGCGGCCAGTTTGTAACCTGTGGATCTTTCTTCTGTCATCTCGCTACAGCCCTGTTTCTGGTGGGAGCAGGTTCTCAGTCTACTTATCCCTCACTAGCCACCTCTCCCAGGAAGTCTCTTTACTCTCTACCAGGAAAGACCCTACCCCATCCCACCCCCAATGGTAGCTGTCACCACCCCACCGAGAAGTAGTGGAAAGGTCATGGGCTTTGACTTAGACTCCAGACACCTGCTGTGCAGCCTTGTTCAAGCCACATAACCTCTCTGAGCCTCCATTTTCTATCTGAAAAACAAGTAAAGTAAAACTGTACACACTAGGCTGTTGAAAGAACCAAATACTATCAGACAGAAACTCAAGTCAAGCAGGACTAGGCAAAATGGGATTTATAGGCTCAGCAAAGTGAGAAGTCCAGGAACATCTACAGCTTCAGGCACAGTTGGATCCAGGGGCTCACACAGTGTCATCAGGACATGGTCTGTCCATCTTACTCTGCGTCCTTCTGTACCGGCTCCATTCGTAGGCAAACTGCCCTGCGTGGTAGCACAGTGACTGACTGCCAGCAGATCCATGTTCTATTCTACTCTCAGCAGCCCCTCTTTCAGCAGAGTCCTCCAAGCCCCCCAGCTGCAGCTCCTGATTGGCTGGGCCCTATGTCCTTCCCTGCATCTTTCCCTATGACCTGCAGAGAGTGCTGATCAGTTGGTCCTTGGCCGTGTTCCTGTCCCGGAGTGGAGTGTTTGCTAGGGTTCTTCCCAGAGACACCAGGGGGGTTGGTGCCAGAATGGGGAATGGATGCCAGCAGGAAAAGACATTCTACCCAAGCTGCAAGCCTCATGAGGGCAGGGAATAGGACACTCGGGATTCCCAGCACCTAGGACAGTGCTGGCACTCTATAGCACGTGGACACGGCTCAAGTGAATGAATGGATGTCCTCTGCAGTGTACGTGGAACGCTCTGCACAGAACCTGGCACAGCCGCATGTGGGCCCTCTGACCACCTTCCTGGAGGACCGGGATGAAGGTCTGTCCTTGCCAGGGTCACCCCCTGGTGGAGTGGCACGGTCCCACAGTGCCTCCTCGGTGTGGAGCTTCAGCTTGGCCCGAGAAGCCCCGGAGCACCCGTTTGTTTGGGCAAGCTTGACAGACAGTGATTACAGTAATTAGTGATCACACCAGCTCGCACTCACAGGCACCATTGTCAGAATTCATCTCACTCTTTGTTTACTTCTTTATTGCCTGTGTCTAGAGAATGTGCGTTTGTTGCTCTTTTGAGACTGAGCTGCCAGCAGAGCTTCAATTTCATCAAATGAAAAAGGGGATGTGATCCATGCTGCAGAGTGTGGAGAGGACTGAATGAGACGATAAACAAGTGCAATGCCTGGCACAGGCCTGGCACAAAGTAGGTGCTCAAGAAAGGCCAGGTTCCCTTGGAATCCCTTCAAACCACAGTCTTAGTGTGAGCCCACATTCAAGCCTTTTCATGAGTATGTGGGAAGATAA
Source organism: Tadarida brasiliensis (assembly GCA_030848825.1). Taxonomy (NCBI): domain Eukaryota; kingdom Metazoa; phylum Chordata; class Mammalia; order Chiroptera; family Molossidae; genus Tadarida; species Tadarida brasiliensis. The sequence goes on along the minus strand of CM061268.1, from coordinate 15,996,837 downwards.
TTAATTCTTAATAAATGGCCACTAATGGCACACACACAGACCCACAGGCACACCTACACACACACACACACTCTCAGGAAAGAACCCCAGTCTCATAATGTAGATGCTAAATGTGGCCAAGACTCCACAGATGAGCATATTAGAGCACAGCAAGCGTCAGGATCGTCAGCGTGGTAGCACCGGTTACCCCGCCCCCAAGCACCATGGGCAGCGTGATGGACTCAGACGCGACTGTGCAGACAGTGGGTTACGCTGCACCGGAACTTCGGGCGAAGGACTGGGCACCTTTGTAGCAGGCAGAAAACAAGCCAGTTCCCCTTCTCCGGGAGTGAGCTGTTGCACGGTAGTCACGCTGTGGTCGCCTTGACCTACTTGATTGTCTGTCACTATCGACTGAGGAGGCTGTGGGTCAGAGGATGGTGAGGCCTGAAGTTTGACATACTCAGAAGAGATGCTCAGAACCCATGGTGGACCACCTCTCCCATCACACACACAGGTGCGCGCACACACACATGCACACACGCACATCTTGTCCAGAGCTAGCCGGAACCGTGGGCTGGCTGCCTGACAGTGAGTTCCCTGTTGGAGGCGCTCTCGCGTACTTGGTGGTCATATATACTGTGGCTTCGATCCTCCTGCAGTTTAGACCAGGACTTCTCAGACTCTGCTATGCATACAAGTCACCTGGGCATCTCCTTTTTTCGGAGAGCAGCCAGAGTGAGCAGAGGCTGGGAGGCCAGCAAGGTCCCCCCCAGCACCCCTATCTCACCAGCAGCTGGGTTCTTAGAGGATAGAGTCTGGGACAGGTCCCCTCTGGGGAGGTCTGGGGTGTCGTTCCAGACCCTGCATTTCTAACAAGCTCCACTGATGCCAACACTGCTGGTCTGGGACCACACCACGAGAAGCAAGGATTCAGGTCACTCTGAGATTCTGGGCAAGACTGGGCCAATAAACCGCAGTGAGAATGGCAGGGACAGGGTGGAGGAGGAGGAGACTGGGGAAGTAAAGGCTGGGGCTGGGGCTGGCACTGGGGCTGCAGCCCCTCCCTCCACAGGCCTTCCCCTCTGGTCTCATGGTGCAGGCAGTGGGACCTCTCCTTGTGGCCGAAACACCACACGGTGTTTAAGGGTCTTAAGTCACCAAAGAGAGGCTCCCGCTCAGTGGGGCCAGTGGAGTGTAGGTGTGAGAATGCACAGAACATACAGAGGACCGGGTGGGGGCCACCTAGCACTGACGATGGTGGTGGCTTCCTGGCTCTCACTGCCTTCCTCTGAGAGGTCTTAGCAAGTCACTTCCCCTCTGTACCTCAGTTTCCTCATCTAGAAAGGAGGGGTTTGGGACAGGAGGCCTGGGAGCATCCTTCCAGCTCTAGCCTATAGGAGGCAGGAAGATGTGAGAGCACATTGTACCCAGCCCTGTCCCTTAAGAGCCATAGGCACGACTAGGGGACAGATCGTTTTAACTCTCTGCCTTCCGCATTAACATCGTGGGGGTGAGTTGCTGAGGAAACCAGAGGCTGTGACAGGTCTCCGGACATCCGTGCAGCATGGCTTCTGTTATCCTTAAATGAATCTCCATATCCAGGCCTCTTTCACTCGTGACCTTCCCACCCTCCCACTTTGTCACCTGCAAGTGTGGTCTCCCTGGGCCCCTGGTATCCTCAGGCCAGAGACTGCACTGCTTGCAGCCTGACCCTGGCCCTCCGCAGACACTCCTTCTCCCCAAGCCTTATTTGGCTGTGCTTGGAATCCTGGAGCCCCTTGGTTGGCCTCGGGGAATTTGTTTGGACTTCAGGGTCCCCTTCCACGGGGACGGCAGGTGGTTGGGAGGCGCCCCCTCGGCCCACCCTCCCTCCATCGGCAGATGCCTTCTCTTTTCCTGCTCCACTCGCTGGCCTGCTGCAAGGAGGTGGCGGGGCAGCCTGGGACTTATTTGTAAACTATTATTACTACCCTATATTGTTTCACTTTTTATTATGCAAAAAATATAGATAGAAGAGTATAATGAACATCTAGGTACCTGTCACCCAGCCTCAATAATGAGTAACTCCTATGCATTACTAACCTATTTTAAAACCAGAAACGCATGCACCTGGTGTAAAATTCAGTGAGAAGTGAGCCGCTCTCCCCCTTGGCCCTCAATCCCAGGATCAGCAGCTGTCACAGCCTCGAGCTATAATGCACTTCCGTGAGCACATGTAAATGTGTGTCCCTTTTATTTTATTAAAATGGGGCACTTTAATTTTATGTAACACATTATATAGCTTACTTTGTGTCCATCACCATTCTAAGTATATTACAAATGCTAACTCAGTGAATCCTTACCAGGTAGGTGCTATTAATATCCCCAGCACCGAGTGGTTAGGGAGCTCCCTGACATCACACAGCAGAAAGATGCAGTTGGGAGCTGAACCTAGGCAGCCTGACACCAGCATCCGTGCTCTCAGCCACCACTTTCTGCTGCCTCTCAAACGACACATGCTGTTCTTTCCCTCGATTTTGTTTTCACCTCCCATTACGTAATCCCTTCAACAAATGTGTACGGTGTGCTTGCTTCGCACCAGACGCCGTTCTTGCGGCAGAGGATGCGGCGATGAGCAGAGATGAACAGAGCAGGTGACCGGCTGTGCCTTCCTGCAGTTTACGTTCTCGCTGGGGAGACAGCAAATAAGATAAATGAGTACTGCATCAATTGTTGACAAGTAGTGCTCTGGAGGAAAATAAAGCAAGGAAGGAGAGGTAGAAAGCTTAAGGGAGTTGCAGTGGTATCTAGGCAGACAGAGATTGTGACATTGAGTAAAGGCCCGAAGGAGGGAGGGAGCAAGCCCTGTGGCAGTCTGGGGGAAGAGCATTCCAGGCAGAGGGAACAGCCAGTGCAAAGCGCCAAGACGGGAACGCGCTGTTGCAGGCTGAGCAAGGCAGCCCCTGTGCTGTGGTGGGAGCGAGGGGAGCGGTAGGAGATGAGGTCTCAGAGGGAATGGGCAGACGTGTCCAGCTGGCACGCCACTGGAGAGCTTTGCTGTTTGCTCTGGGTGAGATGGGACACGGTGGAGGGTTTGAGCAGGGGGCCATCTGATCTGACTTAGATTATCACAGGTTTGTCCTGACTGTGGGGTGGAGAATGGACAGGAGGGGCAGAATGGAAGCAGGGAGATGAGTCAGGCTGCCCCTGCAACCCTCAGACCAGAGGGAGAGGTGGCTCAGACGAGGGTGGTGTCCCTGGAGGAGGGGTGGAGTTTACTTCATTGCTTTCTTCTCTGAAACAGCTGCCTGTTGTGTGTGGATATGCCACCGTGTATTTAACCAGCCTCCAGATGGGAACATTTTTTGTTTCCAGTCTCTTGCTATTCCAGACAGTGCTACAATGACTTCTCTTACACATGTGTCTCAGAGAAATTCCTAACAGTGAAATTGCAGGATCGAAGGTCTTGTGCTTTTTCAGAAGTTTCCCAGTGCAGCCCAGCTGGTGTGGTTCAGTGGTTGAGTGTCAACCCATGCACCAAGAGGTCACTAGTTCGATTCCTGGTCAGGGCACATGCCCAGGTTGTGAGCCAAATCCCCAGTGTGGAGCATGCAGGAGGCGGCCAATCGATGTTCTCTCTCGTCGATGTTTCCATCTCCCTCTCCTTCTCCCTTCCTCTCTCTCTAAAATCAATAAAGGAAAAAAAAAAGTTTCCCAGGGCTAAATTGCTCCCCATAGAGGTACCAGTTTGCTTTTCCCCCAGCAATGCTGGAGAGGGGGGAATGCTCAGCTTATAGCTTCAGGTCAGGTCTTGGGGTTAGGGGAGGCAGGTGGCTGTGGGCCCACCCGATTTGCCCCTTTGCAGGCTGACACCATTGAGGTGGACACTTTACAGAGCCACAGCCAGAGTTCTGGGCCCAGCAGGAGTGGACCCACGGGAGGCGGGTACTGCACCTTGGTGGGACAGGGTACCGTTGAGGATGGCTGTGGCTGCCTGTCATAGAAACCCTGTCCTGAGGGGCTTGAGTCACACAGAGGTGGAACAGGAAACTCAGAATAGGGCAGATTCCAGGGCTCGTTCATTCAGCACCTTCACTGTGTCAAAGGCCTCGTCTCTGAGTTGTTTTCCAACACTGACCAATTCTCTGATACTCTGACACCGACTGGGTCCAACAGTTCAGTTCACTTCTAGAACTAACTATCCAGAGTTAGCACACAGCCCACAGGTGGAGGACTCGGTCCCCTAAGACTGACCCCACTTCAGACTCCTGTCGCAGGTCCGGAGATACCCACGCTTCCTGGCCAACATCAGTCAGGGGTTCCCCCAAACCCTCCTCAGGGCCTGCAGCTTGCTAGAACGACTCACAGAACTCAGGAAAGTGCTTCTCTTTCTATTACTGGTTTAGGATGAAGGATACACTCGGGAGCAGCGGATGGAGGAGAGGCGTGGGCTGGGCACGGGGGCGTGGGCCTCCGTGCTCTCCCAGGACCTTGATGTGTTCTCAACCAGGAAGCTCTCTGAATCTCGTTCAGGAATTTTTGAGGCAGTCTACAGAATGGGAGAAAATGTTTGCAACTCATATAACTGATAAGGGGTTAATATCCAAACTATATAAAGAACTCATACAATTCAAGAGCCAAAAACCACCACCACACCAACAACAATCTTATTTAAAGTGGGCTGGGGATTTGAGTAGACGTTTTCCCAAAGAAGACATACAGATGGCCCACAGGTACACGGAAAGGGCTCGACATCACTCATCGTTAGGGAAATGCAAACCCAAACCACGCCATATCACCTCGCACCGTCAGAAGGGCTGTTAGCAAAACGACAAGAAATTATGTGTTGGTGAGGATATTATTTTGTGTGGAGGTTCCTCAAAAAATTAAAAATAGAACTACAGTATGATCCAGAAGTTTCATTTCTGGGTATTTGTCCAAAGCAAACAAAAACGAACTCGAAAAGAGATATGCACCCCTGTGTTCATTGCAGCATTACTGACAATAGCCAAAACCTGAAAACAACCTAAGCGTCCGCTGATGAATAAATGGATAAAGAAAACATGGTTTTATGTATATACAATGTAATATTACTCAGCCATAAAAAAGAAGGAAATCTTGCCATTTTCAACAACATGGATGGACCTTGAGGGCATTATGCTAAGTGAAATAAGTCAGACAGAGAGAGACAAATACCATATGATCTCACTTACATGTGGAATCTAAAAAAACAAAAAACAAAAACAAAACAAACTCATAAATACAGACAATAGATTGTGGGTTGCCAGAGGCTGGGGGCAGGGCAGGGGGTTGGAGGTAGCTGGAGTGGGTGAAGAGACGAAAGGTATAAACTTTCAGTTATAAGATAAATAAGTCCTGTACAGCACGTAATGGTACAGCATGGACATTGTCGTTAATGATACTGTATTGCATCTTTGAAAGTTGCTAAGAGACTAGATCTTAAAAGTTCTCCTCACAAGAAAAAAATTCTGTAACTGTGTGTGGTGATAGATGTTAACTAGATTTTTTTGTGATCATTTCCCAACATATACAAATATCAACTCATTATGTTGTACACCTGAAACTAATATAATGTTTTTATGTCAGTATGACTCAATAAAAACTTGTTTGTAGAGCCCAGTCTCCAGGCCCCTCCTCTTCTAGGAAGGAGGCCAGTGGTGGGGCTGGAAGTTCTAACCGTAATCACTCAGTCTTTCTGGTGACCTGTCCCATCCTAAGGGTACCTGGGGACCCGATCCTAAGTCACCTCATTGGCATAAACTCAGGTGTGATGGTAAGGCGCTCCTTCTGAATAACAAAAGACACTCTTACCACTTGGGAAATTCTGGGGCTTTTAGGAGCGCCATGCCAGGAACTGGGGACAGAGACCAAATATAGTTCTAATTAGCCCACACCTTCCTTCTGTTCTGATGTCCTGGCTTCGTCCTGAAGGTGTTTCCTGCCAGGTCCTCTGCAGGACAGGGCTGTCATTTGCAACAATGGCCGTGTGCTTTCTCGTTTGACTCAGGGAATAAAAGTTCGCCCCATCTTTTGATGAGCCTAAGTAGGTCAGGTGTCATCTCAGGAGGTGACAAGGTGATTAGTTAAAGGCCAGGTTCATGATCTAATAATTGGGGAGGGAGATGGTATTACCAAAATTGGCTTCAATTAATCGGAGCCCACCCCTGGAGCTGAGGCTCAGCTTCTCCTGAGTCTCAGTCGGTTCTGGGGGGGAGGTGTGGCGCCTGTCAATGTCCAGTTCTGTTAGTGGGGAGGAAAGGGGGACTAGGACCCAGGTAAGCCACCAGCAGTGTCCTCTGTGGGAAGCAAACACATGATAAAGGTGCCGCCCTTAACTACCTTCTCCACTTGATTCAAACCTTTCACACTGCTTCTCCCAACTTCTTCTTAATCAAAGTCTTACCAATGTTGGAGTCAACCTTTTATCTTTAAAAGGTTCTGCCTTTAAAACCACCTTGGGAGAATGTGTTCCCTTGTCCCCAGCCAGCTCCCGGCTGCTGCTCAGGGCAACTGCTCTGCCATGGAGGCCCGAAACCCCGCCCCCCACAGGTCCCCCGATGCAGAATCAGGGCTGCACAGGGAAGACGGTCCCCTATAGGACTCATTTGTCCTTCCCCATCTTCCGATATATTTTTTGTGTTTATTAACGTATCAGTACACACAGAAAAATGCACATGATATAAAAGCATGGCTCAGTATATTTTCAGAAGCTTAACAAAGCCAGGGGACCAGCATCAAGATCAATAGAACATGACCAGCACCCTAGAGCCCTCTTTCTGTCCCTTTCGAGTTATTCCCAAGGATAGCCATTACCACTTCTGCTTCTGACACCTGAGTTCTGCCTATTTTTAATTTTATATAAATTGAATTATACAGTATGGACTCTGGGGTCTCATTTCATTTCTCAGCATTATGACTCGTCCATACTGTAACATATACTTGTAGTTTGTTCATTCTCATGTCTGCATGGTATTCTCTACCAACCTATTTTTTATGTTATTTTATCTATTGATATTTTAGAGAGAGAGAGGAAAGGCGAGAGAAAGAGAGAAACATTGCCTCACTTAATTATGCATTCACTGGTTGGTTCTTGTATGTGCCCTGACCAGGGAGCAAACCTGCAGCCTTGGCGTCTCAGGGCAATGCTCTAACCAACTGAGCTACCCAGCCAGGGCCATCCACTGACCCATTTTTAAAACATAAAGAAGCTTAATGAATATTGAACAGTTCCCTATTAATTAATATTAATCAGCAGGACAAGTGAATGTGTATGCCACATTTCTTTGCTTTTGCTTAGAATGACAGTAAATAACTAGTGTGTTAACCCTTATTGCATAACATGTATATCTAGGAAAAACTAGGAAAATGAACAAATTACTACACAATGCATGCAATCTGTTTAGTAGGGAAAATCTTTCAAGATGGGAATCATAAAGAAAACGAAAAACAGAGGTGTTCATGGTGAAAATACCAGGGCCCTTGTTGATCAATCAATTGATTGACTCATTCATTCATCCAGTATACATCCGGTGCCGCTTACATGCCTGGTGTTCAGTCTCTAATTTGGGTTCCTCCTTCCTCCTCATCAGTTGGTTTGATCTCAGCGTCTAATGACAAGTGCGTAACATGGAAGAACCTTAGATATCTCCTCTAGTAATTTCTGAACTAAATGAGTATAGTTTCTTTAAAGAAATTTTATGCAACATTCTTTTCTCATAATCAAAAGAAAACAAAAAAGAAAACAGAAACTCTCTAACACTCCCCCTTCCCCAACTAACCACTAGTGATCAGTATCCCAGCATGCACCCTCCCAGACCCCTGCATACAAACCCATATGGCTATACATATACATATTAAATGGTACTATTTTGTATCTATCCTTTCATGATTTTCATTTTAAAAAATAGACTTTATTGTTTAGAGCAATTTTAGGTTCACAGCAAAATTAAGAAGATAGAACAGTGGGTTCCCAAATACCCTCTGTCGTCACACAGCTCCCCCACTAAGGACATCCCACCCCACAGTGGTACATTTTGTACAACTGATGAACCTATTTTGACACTCCATAGTCACCCAAAGTCCATAGTTTACATTAAGGTTCCGTCTGGATGTGCATCCTCTAGGTTTGGGCAAATGTATAATGATATGATTCCACCATTATAGTATCCTACAGAGTACTTTCACTGCTCTGAAAATCCTGTGTTCCTCCTATTCATCCATTCCAACCCCTAACACCTAGCAACCACTGGTCTTTTCACTGTCTCCATAGTTTCACCTTTTCCAGAATGCCATATAGTTGGAATCATACAGTATGTGGCCTTTTTGAATGATCTTCTTTCACTTAATAACTTTCACTTTTATTTTACAGTATGTTGAGCATGTGTTTCCATGTCAATAAATGTTCTTCCAAAGCATTGTGAATTGCTGTCTAGTATTTCATTGTATGCTACAGATTAATTTCTCTCCTATTTTTGAGGTTTACGTTGTTTCCTATTTCTTGCTACTAAAAATAATGTAGGTAAATCTTTTTTTTTTTTTTATCCTCACCCAAGGACATTTTTGCATTTATTTTCAGATACAGCAGGAGGGAGAGAGGGAGGAAGAGAGAGAGAGAAGCATCAATGTGAGAGAGACACATGGACTGGCTGCCACCCACACGACCCCAACTGGGGCCGGGGACAAACCACAACCGAGGTACGTGCCTTTAGCGGGAACCGAACCCAGGACTCTGTGGTCCACCGGCCAACACTCTCACTGCTGAGCCAAACTGGCCAGGGCATGTAGGTAAATCTTTACACACAACTTCATCATGTCCTTAGGATACATTCCTAGATTGGGGATTGCGCCTACAAAGGTTTTGCCCATTTCAGGGCCTTTGGTATGTGTTGCCGAATTGCCCTCCGGAAAGGATAGACCAATTTATATTCCAATGCGTAGGGCATGTAGGGTATTTCCCCCACACTCTTGCCAACTCTGAATGCGTATTTTTAATCTTTGCCAACTTAATAGAGGAAAATGATATTTATTTGTTTTAATTTATATTTGAGTATTAAAGTTTTGCAGTTTTCCATAAAGCATATTGGCTATTTGTCTTTCTTTTTTTGCAACTTGCTTTTTCATGTTCTTTTCTATTTTTTCTATTGGGATAAGCATCTTTAAAGTATAGATTTATTAAAAATGTTTTTCTAGTAAGGGTATTAAAACACTGCTGTGAAGGCTTTCTCTTAATGTCAACAATTTTTACCAGTGTGCCCACCTGATGTCTGGTATACTTTTAAAATAATAAATGAAATAAATGATAATAAGAACTAACATGTGTAACTATATTATCTTACTATATGCCAGGCATTATGCTATGTAAAACAGCCCTATGAGATAGATTTTTACATCAGTCCCATTGGACAGATGGGGAAACCAATTAGCCGTGCAGGAGTGGTGAATTAATTTTCTGAAGGTTCCATAGCTTGTGAGTGGCCCTGCTGGTAGCAGTTGATTAACAAAATACATGGTGATCTAGCGCTTCTAAGAAGTCAATAACACTTCTTAATAAACTTATCTTTTGTTAATCACAAATGTATCTATATATATTTGCAAATCTATCCTGCATAGAAGTTCAAGTCATATATAATTTTTTCTCTCCATTCAACAACAACTTGTAATAATCCCATGCTCTCCCCCATTACCCCCGTGATTTACTGTTAAGAACCATGTTGGTGAGGCTCAGGGTAAGGCAAGATCTTGCTCTAAGTCACCTGAAATGTTGACGGCATAGCCAGGACTGAGACCTGGGGCTCAGGATACCCAGCCCAGGTCAGTGTGTGACTGGGGCCCCCTAACCTCCTAGTCCTTTGTTATCAGAGGGGACAACAGAAGATGCTGTGGTGGTACCAGAACAGACCTGCCAGATTCTCACGTTGCCAGCCTCGAGGGAAACCAAATGGGCACAGGCTCTCAGTCCTCTGGCCACACTGGCTGCTGGGCATTCCAGGATCCTGGCACGCTGCCAGGGGTGAAAACAGAGCTGCAGGCTCCTGGGCCACATTCTGCCCCCTCCTCTTGGTTTGCATCTCATTGCTGGGTTTGCAACATGCCTAATCTCTGCGTGTGCAGACTCAGAGGAGCCAGCTGAGAGGGAGCATTGCCAGCAACTCAGAGTCCTCCATGAGGCCTGCCCACCACCCCTCCCCCAAGTCCCTCACTGGGCAAGCAGGGTCAGAGCAGTCTGCAGAAATGGTTCCTGGAGCTTCACCTGCTCAGGCCTTACAGTGCCTGCTGAGATAGACTCAACGAAGAACACAAGTCCATATTCTCTCTTTCCCCAAATGGACGTTCATTTGATCCTGCCACATCCCATTTCTCTCTCCCTGCCCCACGGCCTTCCTTACAGACACAGAAAGGAGTTGGAATGCACATCGGTCATGCAAGTGAGGCCTCATCCTGGTTCTGCAGGCAACTGGACTCCTCCAAGAATGGAGAGAACTTAATTGTGCAGAGAGTCAATAAATAGGTGTCAAATAACGAGTACTCTGTAACCCATCATATTTCCCTTTTTGCTTTAGCTGCTAGGAGGCTCAGAACTGACTGGCAAGCTAGATCACTATCTTAAAACAGATTCTTGGTATAACTGGCATCACTCTTTCTCCATGAGGTCTCTGGTTGTTCAGCTGTCCTGTTGAGTATGTGTTTGTGTAATAAATCATTACAATTCTTTTATGTGATGAAGGTGGGCTGGAAATGAAAAATAAGACATGAAAGGAAGTGGCCTGTAGACCTCTCTATTTTGAGATACAAATGAATGCTTTCCTCCAAAGGGGATGGTTTCCCTCGGACCATGTAAGACTTAGAAAAATGTCTGTGTGCCTTTTTCCTCTGTCTCTGTCTCTCTCAGTCTTCCTTTTCCTTCCCACCTACTTTTTTCTCTCCACTTTCCTCTCTTTTCTCCTTTTTCCCCTCCATCTTTTATTCTCTCACTATCATGTATTTTTCTGTCTTTCCCTTCCTTCCTTTATAGTCTCTCTTTCCTCCATCCCCTGTCTCCCCTCTCCTCTTCCTGCTCACCCCCTTGACTCTGGGCAGCCAGATTAATGTTAATACTCCTTACAAACCCAGAGCACTTGGCTCTTTCCAAGACCTTTCCCCTGCCTTTATCTCATTTATTCCTCAGGGGGATAACCTGGCAATTATGATCCTTTCCATTTTACAAGGAAGACACTAAAGCCTAGAGAGTTTAAGTGACGTGGTCACACAGCTTATACTTTACAACTTATTATCACATTCAGGCTCCACGCCTCATGAGTCTAATTCCATCACACTCTCCACTGCATCTCACTGCCTCTTAATGCCAGTATTACCCACCTTGCCTGGCAGAGATCACTGAGAGAGCATCCTAAGAAAAAGATTCCAAACAATACTCCCCACCCTGTCTCCCCTTCTAAGGTCTCTTTTAGAGTTGAGATTCTCAACAGGGCCAACAAGACATATATATATTAGAGGGGCCAGTGAATTAGGACATGGGTCATTTGGTCATTCATTCATTTGGCAAATATTTATTTAGAATATGCTATGTGATAGGCAAGGCTAAGACCAGAGTGAGACAAGCAAGGCAACTACAGTGCAAAATTTAAGAAGGCAACACTCTTGGGTGCCATTCTTGCATTGACCCTGAGAATGGGTGCCTCCTTCAAGTTTACGCCCTAGCACCTTGCTTGTCTTTGGCTAGTTCTGCCCTGGTGCCAGGCATTGTTACAGGTACTAGCAAGTCAATGGTGAGTAAACAGGCCTGCACCCGGCCTTTGGGGAGCTTATAATCTCTTATGAGAAATAGATATTAATGAAATAATCAGTCTAATGATAGACCATTCTAAGTGTGATAAGTGCCATGAAGAAAGGGAGATGAGGCTGGAGAGGGTATTATGTAGGGGGGACAGTGAGAGCTGAAGGATGGAGTAGGAGTTTCCAGGTGTGTGCAGGTGGAGGACACAGCAAGTTCACAGGCCCCACGGCAGGGTGGAGCATAGTGTACAGGTGGGGCTAGTGGAGGGCAAAAGAGCCAAAGCAGGGGAGCCCAGTGCAATATGCTCACAAGCAGTCTGCTTCTAATAGAGTGCCAGAGTGTGCACATGATTGACTTAAGAACAAATGCAATCCAGTGGAGAGAATTCAAGCCCTCCCCCACCTGATGTCCCTCAAGCCCACCTTCCCGATCAGCTTTCTTCAGTGTGTCGCACAGACTGTGCCTCACTCCCTTCAAACTCATCTCAGTCTGCTACAGAAATGTCTGTGATAGAATCTACTATTTGCCACATTTTCCAGATGAAGAAATTGGAGCACAGAGGTTAGATAACCTGCTGTCTTAGGTAGCTCAGCTGCCATAACAAAATGCCACAGACTGGATGGCTTAGACGAGACATTTAGTTCTCAGAGTTCTGCAGGCTGGGAAGTCCCAAATAAAGGTGCTGACTAATCTGGTGAAGCCTCTCCTCCTGGCTTGCTGACTTTCCACTGTCCTCCTGGAGGAGAGAGCAAGCTCTGGTGTCTCCTCCTCATCTTATATGGGCACCGGGCCCTATTGGATTAGGGGCCCCACCCTTATGACGTCATTTAACCTTTAGCACTTCCAGGCAGACCCTGTCTCCAAATACAGGCACCAACTTATAAGTTGAGGGGTGGGGTGGCATTCAGTCCATAACACCTGCCCAGGGGCACACAGCTAACCAGTGGGATTTGAACTCAGGCAGTGCTGCTCTGAATCCCAGGCTCCTAACCACTAGACTTAACTGCCTCCGGATGTTTGAATGTTGCCAGCCAAGTGAGAGTGCTCCTCAGGGCAGAGGTGTTCAGTGATCCCTTCCAAACCCAGTGGGTCTTGTCCCCACCTGGCAGCTGGACATGTGGGTTGAGGACTGAACCCACCCCAGGGAGATCCCAGCGATCCCTTGGAGGGCATGGCATGGAGGAGAACCAGACCTGAAACCACACGTTTGAGTTTCGGGGTTCTGTTTCCAATTTACTCAGAGGTGGCCCCAGGCTGCAGTCCAGACCTCACCAGGAATGGACTGCTTGTCCTTGGGCAAGTCACTTGATACCTTCCAGCCCTAAGTTCCTGCCTCTTAGGGGTGGCTGGGGTTCATCCATGGGCTATGAGGTCGGCCAAGCACCAAGCTTGGAGCCGCTGGCGGGAGGCAGGCGAGCTGCAGACGCCCGTCCCCCACTCTAGGCCGCGCAGGTGGGGAAGGGGCGGGCGGGCGCAGCGCGTCCGGCGAGCTGGGTGGCAGTGGCCCGCCGGTGGCGCAGCAGGCCGCTCTGCAGCCGGAGCGGGTCGGCCGCGGAGGCCGGGAGGGCGCGCGCATCTTGCAGACCTGCTCCACCAGCCGCCGGCCACGGGGCCCAGCCTCCCTCCCCCGCGCTATCACCCGCACCAGACGCCCGCGCGGCGCCCCCTGGCCCGCGTGGGGGCCGAGCCCTCGGGAGGGGCTGGAATTCCTCCCGGGAGGCCCCCTCCCGCAGCCCCTCCCGGGCGCTCGCTTCCTCCCGCTCCCCGCGCGCCCCCCTCCCGGCCGCCAGCCAACTGCGTGCCCCCGGGGCCGGCAAGAAGCCACATGCCCCCGCAAGGAATGCCGGGCCTGGCGGGCGGGGGGCGGGCGTTGGGCAGGGCCGGGCCGGGCAGGCAGGGAGCGCCCCGCCGGGAAGGTGGGTGGGAGGGAGAGCGCCCGCCCGCGCCCGCCCCGGCCCCCCGCGCCGCCCCTGCGTCCGGCCCGTGCGCCGCCCCGGCCCGATCGCGGCACATCACACTTTCCCCGTCTGACACGCGGACGGGACGACCCGCGGGCTCTGGGACTGCAGCGGGGCAGCTCGGCCCCGCGCGGGCAGCCCCCGCCCCCTCCGCGCACCCCCCGTCCTCGCCGGCTCCGAGGAGGGGGCAGGCCGTCGTGTTTCCCCACACCCCTCTCTGCCGCCGCCGGCTTTGGGGCCCCGGTGGGGAGCAGGGGGCTGATTAGCCGAGGAGCAGGGGTGTGGCCAGCGGGGCCTTGAGTAGTGAGTCACACACGCTGCTCGCCCAGTCCCGGGGCCAGCGCGGTCCCAGCCTGAGCTGCGCACTGTCCTGGCCCGAAGAGTGTCCCCGGGCTTGGCATGAGGACCCTGGGGTGCCGAGGGAGGGGCTGAAGCCCGGCGCAGTGGTGGAGGAGGGCGGTAAGCGGCGACTGCGGAGACTCCTCTAGATAGAGCAGGGTGGAGCTTGGAGTCAGGGCCAGCCCACACCAGGACCCCCAGGCCCCGCCTGTACCTGCTCCGAGCTGGGGAAGCGGGCCTGGCTGCATTCCCTGGGCTAGGGGCTTCATCGCGAGGCACTGAGGACCCCTTTCATCAGCCCACTCTCCTTGGCCCCAGCTGGACTTGAGTGGATCCCTCCCCTGCTCCCCACTGCAGTTTTGTGCGGAGGCTCCTGCGGGTTCCTCATACCCTTTGCCCTTTGGTTTTGGGGTTCAGGCTGTGCTCTACAGCCCTGCTTCCTGGCCTGAGCTGCCCCTGGCCCCTGACCCCATGGGGCTGGTGGCTCCAGTCGTCCCCAGGACCAGCCCGGGATAGAAATGGCATTTCCTCTTGGCCAGGCTACAGCTGTTTTTGTTGTCTGTGTTCTCAAGCGCTTCCTCTGGGGATGGCAGGGAGGGTAACCAGACTCCACGGGACCCCCGATTGCCCTCTCCACCACTCACCCCTCTTCCCCTGTCTCTTTGATCCTTTTCCTGTGCTGGTCCTGCCTTCCCGCCCCAGAACAGAATGACTGAGAACATGAAGGAGTGCTTGGCGCAGACCAAGGCAGCTGTGGGGGACATGGTGACCGTGGTGAAGACAGAAGTCTGCTCACCTCTCCGTGACCAGGAGTATGGCCAGCCCTGGTGAGGCCCCTGTGTGGGGACAGGAGAGGGAGAAGGGGAGAATCACTGGACTGGGTTGGTCTGGTTGGTGGGAGACCCTGCAGAGAGTTCCCATTCCCTGCCCACCTTCCTTATCCTGCTCCAGGCAGCTCTTGGAACCAAAGTGAGCACAAGCTTTGGAAAAAACCAAGCAGTGGCCCAAGAAGGCCTAGGCCCAGGTCTCAGGACTCCTCCCTTTCCACTAACCCCTGCACTGAATGGACAGGCTGGCCGGGGCTCCTCCACCTGTCCCGCACCTGTGGCCTCCTGGCCAGGTCCTTGGCTTCTCTGCCTACCAGCTTCTCCCTATCTGATGGCCTCTTTGCTTTCTTTAATGGCCCCTGCTCTGGCCAGCTCTAGGAGACCAGACCCCTCGGCCATGGAAGTGGAGCCCAAGAAACTGAAGGGGAAGCGTGACCTCATCATGCCCAAAAGTTTCCAGCAAGTGGACTTCTGGTGTAAGTGGAGCTTGGGGCTCTTTCCTGGGCTACTCCTACTCTCTCTACCCCCCGTCCCGACCCCATCTTGCTTAGGGAATTTGCAGGGATAATACTAATGATAGGCCCTCGTCTGTTATGTACCAGACAGAGGTTCATGCCTCAGTTAATCCTCCCCATTAGCCATTGAGGTGGCTATTATTGGTCCCATTTTCCAGGTAAGGAGACTGAGGGTTGGTGAGGATTAAGAACTCTGCCTCAGGTCCCACAGCCCACAGGTACTCAGTTGCAATTCAAACCCAGACCCATCTGACTCCAGAGCATGCTCTTTCTTCTGCTTTTTCAAACGTGAAACAAAGGGGGCCACTGGCTTCCTTCGCGTTGGCAGGCATGTCCTTGAGCCCTCAGGGAAGGCACTGGGTTATTGCTACTGAAGACTCAGGGGCCCATAGCTGTCTGGAGTGGAGCCAGGGCCGGGGCTCCGAAGTACCATGCAGTGCTTTCCACTGCCCTGTGCTGACCTCAGGGTGGGCTTCCCATCAGCCCCTCAGCATTCTCCATGGGGGTCCTACCTCCCACAACAACTGAGTTTCTCCTCTTTTCATCTCTCCAGTCTGCGAGTCTTGCCAGGAGTACTTTGTGGATGAATGCCCGAAACATGGTCCCCCTGTGTTTGTGTCTGACACACCGGTGCCTGTGGGCATCCCAGACCGGGCTGCCCTCACCATCCCACAGGGCATGGAGGTGGTCAAGGACGCCAATGGGGAGAATGACGTGCGGTGCATAAATGAGGTTATCCCCAAAGGCCACATCTTCGGCCCCTATGAGGGACAGATCTCCACCCAGGACAAATCAGCTGGCTTCTTCTCCTGGCTGGTGAGTGTCCCCTGGGCAGTGCCCGGTGAGAGGGTGCGGATGAACATGGAAGGGAACCAGCAGGGGGAGCCATCTGCTGGCCCAGCCTGGCTTAAAAGCTTTTCTGCCATCATTCCCAACCGGTGGATGAGGAATCTTGCTGTCCCCCTTTCACTAACTAAGTGGCTGTAACCCTTGGTGGCTGAGGGCCATGCTGAGGAACTCATCTGGCAGTAGTCAGCAGAATCAGTGGTGGGGCGATTTCCCTGTGAATCCTCCTTGTATGTGTCTGATGGGCCATTCAGTGGCATTTGTGAAGGGTTCGCCCATGCCCTCCTCTGGAGCTAGTGACTTGGAGCTGGGGGCTGTGGGGATGCAAAGCATGACATTCAGCTAAAAAAGCAGTAATGTCAGGTAATGGGCTAGCTGCTGGAGGTAAAGCCTTCAATAAGACAGACATGGTCCCTGCCTCCAGGGAATGGGGAGAGCAGGCATTGAACAAGTACGTGCACAGGTGATCATTGCTACTGAAGGGGGATACAGGACACTCTGGGAACAGCGGGAGATGCCAGTGTTCCTAGAGTTTGGGAATTTGGGGCCTGGAGCCCAAGTTCATTATGTCAGTCATCTTTGCTGTTTACTGTCTAATGTGACCTTGGATGAGTCATTTAACTTCTCTGTGCCTGTTCTGTAATAGGATAATCATAGCTGATGGTGAAGATTAAACGAGTCAATACTGTAAAGTTCTTTGCGTCGTGCTTGCCCTTAGTAAGTACTTAGCAAATGTCAGCTATTATTATTATTGTTCACCTAGATTTCCTTTAGCCTGAGACATGGAGAGTGAGCAGCAGTAGTAGAAGGGGGATGGAAAAATGCTCTGTGGAGACAGACAGCCCAGAGAGGAATTCCGAGAAGTCCTGCATGGTGACAGCAATGAACCTGGGAGCAGAGTGGCAAGGAGAGGGAGGCAGGGCCCAGATCCTGGGGGTCTCATAAGCCAGGGTCAGTGCATCATCCCTCCTGTGGGTCTGGGGAAGCCACTGAAGCATTTCAAGCAGAGGTGTGACTCGGAGGATTGGGATTCTAAGTGGGAAGCTGGGTGGGGATTCAGGTAAGGAAAGACGGTGGGTTAAATGTAGATGCTAGAGGTGGGCACATTAGAAAGATTTAGGAGGGAGAATCCCCAAGATATATTGATAGATGGGATGTGGAGGTGAGGAAGAAGGGTTTTCAAAGACAAAGCGGAAGAATTATCTAAGACAGCTTTAAGAGTCGAGCTTGAACAGAGCTGAGGGCATGTGGGACAGGAGAGAAAGGCAGGCACGGAGGTAGGAAGATCATTCATTATGCATTAAATAAACACTTCTTGATGGTCTCCTTTGTGCCAGGCTGGCCCTGGGGTGCAATGGTGGGCCTGATCAGACGCCAGTCCTGCCCTCATAGAGTTTACTGTGTCGGAGAGGGAATGGATCAAAGAATAGGATAAATAAATAGAAAAGTACGACTCTGGCCCTGCCCATGTGGCTCAGTGGATTGAGCATTGTCCCATGAACTGAGAGATCCTCGTTGGATTCCCAGTCAGGGCACATGCCCGGGTTGCAGGCTCCATCCCCAGTAGAGGGTGTGTAGGAGGGAGCTGCTCCATGTTTCTCTCTCACATTGATGTTTCTATCTCTCTGTCCCTTCCTCTCTCTCTAAAAAATTAATGAAATATATTTTTAAAAAAAGAAAAGAGAAGTACGACTCTGAAAGGTAATGGAGAGAGTGGCTAGGAGAAAAGTGAACAGCCAGAAAACTGATGTGGCCAGAGGTCAGAGAAGGCTTCCTGATAGTTGAGCTGTGATTGAAGGAAGAAAATACCCACCAGGTGAAGATTGGTGAGGGGCATCCAGATGGATGAAATAGCATGCACAAAGGCCCTGTGGCAGGAGAGAGCACATCATGTTTGAGCAACAGGAAGAAGGTCAGTGTGCCTGGAGTGCAGCATACACAGGGCCCTGGAAGTGCAGATGAAGGCTTGGCCATATAGGGCCCAGTGGTCCAAATTGGGACTTTTATTCTTTAGTTTAAGAACAATGGAAAATTTTACTTGTTTTGAAAGGGTGACTTCGGCCACAGCATGGAGAACTGATGGGGGGTGGGGATATCGGTCAAGAACTGATGCTCACAGGGAGCTGGTCCATGTTAGAGGGCTGTGGTCATTCTCTAAGTCAGCGATGGTAGAGGCTTGGGCAAGGGTGGGAGCAGAGACACAGAGACAAGTGTAGTGGTTTGTGAACTGTTTCAGAGGTGAAAGAGATTTGACTTGGAAACAGACAAACTGGCCTGAGTAAGGGAGAGGGAAGTGTCAGGAACAACCCCTGCAGTGTTCCTCTCCCGACAGGTCAGGAATGGTGCCTTTCTCTGAGAAACGGGAATTGCCAGAAGGGGCTCTGGGATGGGGGGACGATCCTGGTTTTGGACTTGTTGAGTTGGAGTGACATCAAGATATCCTAGTGGCGATGTCAACTAGGCAGTTAGATATGTGGGTGTGGAGCTTGGAAAGGAGGTTTGGAGATGTCACTTCTTAAGTCACCTGTGCAGAGGTGGCCGGAGAGGCCAGGGTGTGGAGAGCACCCCGCAGGGAGAGCAGGCTGAGCGAGAGGTGGAGAGGGCCTAGGACTAAGCTTTGAGGAACTTCGACAGTTAGTGGTTCAGATGGGGAGCTTGATCCTGCAAGGGAGACAGAGAAAGAGCAGCCTGAGAGGTAGGAAGGCCAGAATGGCCAATAGTGTCTGATTCTGCTGAGAAGCCGAGCAAGAGGAGGACTTAAAAGTGTCCATTGGATTTAGTGCCAGGGAAGTCATTGGCAACTTTAGCAAGAGCTGTTACTATAAGACAATGGTCCTCAACCTGGAGCAATTTTCTCCTCCCTACCCCGACCCAGAGGACATTTGGCAATGTCTGGAGACATTTTTGACCATCACAACTCAGGATGGGGAGATGCTGTGGGCATCTAGAAGGTAGATGCACAGAACAGCCTCCCACAACAAAAAATGATCTTCGGGCATCAAATGTCAATAGTACTGTGCTCGAGAACCCCTGCAGAAGGGTGATGAGATGGAAACCTTACTAGAATGGAGGTGACCGGTTGAGTCACTTCTCAGACATTCAATTAGAGATAAGAAGTGGAGGAGAGAGGTAGGAGATAGGGAGGGTGATGGCTGGAGGAAGACATGGGTCAAAGGAGTTTGTTAATGACAGAACTAACGCCTTAAAGAACCCAATGGGAAGAATTTGAGAGTAGAGAAAAGATATGATGGATAAGCTTTCATATTACCTGAGACTGTTCAGATGGACACATTGGATATGGAAAGGAGGTGGGTCAACATTTTTTTCTGTCACTGGAGGGATATTCTAGAGATTTGGAGCAGATGGAGGGGGGTAAGGATAGTCAGCCAAATATTGGCCCCTCCCCCCAGGGGGCCCATGTCCTGATTCGGGAACCTGTGACTGTGTTATCTTATGTGGCAGAAGGGACTTGGCAGATGTGATTATATTACGGATCTTGAGATGGAGAGATTGTCTTGGGTTATCCGGGGGGCCCAATGTAATTGCAAGCATATTTACAAGAGGGAGGCAGGAGAGTCAGGGTCAGAGAGCAAAGATGGGGAGATGCTCTCCTGCTGGCCTTGAAGACGGAGGAAGGAGCCAGGAGCCAAGGAAGGCAGGCAGCTTCTAGAAGCTAGGAAAGACAAGGAAACACATTCTTCCTTAGAGCCTCCAGAAAGAACACAGCCCTGCTGACATCTTGATTTTAGGACTTCCGACCTCCAGAACTGTACGTTAATAAATGTGTTGTTTTAAGCCACTGTGTTCGTGGTGGTTTGTCACAGCAGATACAGGAAACTAAGCCAGTGGGCTTATGTGTTTTGGGGCCATCTGCTAAAATGTGTGGACAGGTAGAGAGAGGTGGTCTGACACTGAAAAGAACGGGGAAGGCGAGTCCAGGTTGGGAAAACAGTTAGAGGTGCCCAGAGGCTCACTGGTGCCTGTGGGTCTGCAGCCGAGGGGCTAGAGGGGGAAACTAAGCATATACATCTATGCACTTATGCACGGAAGCCCTGGGAAGGGGGGGCAGTGGGGTCAGTGCTGTCGAGGGTGAGAAGCTTGAGGACTGAGAGCCCACTTGGCTCAGGCAATGAGGTCTCAGCACACAGGTCTCGGTGTCCTTGGCAGGGGCAGTTTCAGCGAAAGCCACACTGCCGTGGACTGAGGGCTGAGTGAGTGGGAGGTGAGGAGAGGGGCCCAGCAAGGGTAGGTGGCTTATTTTATAAGTCTGGCTGATCCTTGAGCAGTGATTATATGCCGGGTGCATAGCACATTCCTCCTCACAGCAGTCCCACACTTGGAGGTTGCTGCCCTTCTTGTTCAGATGAAGGCACCCGGGACTGAAGAGGTTGCACGGCCATAGGCCATAGCTGGTCCATGGTGGACTTGGGCTCTTTCTTTTTTTATCCTCACCCGAGGACATTTTTGCATTCATCTTCAGATAGAGCAGGAGGGAGAGAGGGAGGAAGAGAGAGAGAGAAACATCAATGTGAGAGAGACACATCGAGTGGTCACCACCCACACGACCCCAACTGGGGCCGGGGACAAACTGCAACCGAGGTACATGCCCTTAGCGGGAACCGAACCCGGGTCTCTCTGGTCCACGGGCCGATGCTCTAACTGCTGAGCCAAACTGGCCAGGGCTGGACTTGGGCTCTTTCAAAGGTAGCGCCTCTCCATGATGACATGGGTCTTTGAGGAATGTCTTCATGGGAAGTCGATTGAGGGGTAGAGCAGTGAATATTGTTATGTATCCAACTCCACGGACACAGCTACTCCCAGGCACTAGGTCCTGGGTAGGCAGCTCTGGGGCCAACAGAAATGCATGAGATTTGCTCCCTGTTCTTCAAGAACCTGTGGTCCAGCTGTGGGGAGCAGGGGCCCAGGTGGATGAGGGGGCAGGCAGCTCATTCCCAACCAAGTAATATGGAGGCAGTGTTGCTGGGATTGTAGTGCTGCAGAGGGCTCTCGGGGCGAGGAGAGGGGAACTGGTTTTGGCAGGGCAGACTGGACATGTGTCCTGAAGGATGGGTATAAGTTCAACAGAGGAGGCTGTTGGCATCTCAGCCTGCAGGAAAATCTCCGAGGAGAAGATCTGGGGCCATGCCCAGGGAAGGGCTGCTAGGATCCTCTTCCCTCCCTGCCCCCCAGAGTCAGGGTCTGCACTTGGGGACAGCCCAGCTAAACAAGCTGAGGTCTGTAAAGCGGGCAGCTTCCCCAGGTATGTGGCCTGGTGTGGGTCTGGAATCTGGAGACAGGGGACACCAGGAAGCCTGGGGTTCGCAGCCTGGTCACAGAGCTGCTCCACCGCTCAGGAGGGCATGGCCCGTGGTGCACCCCTGCACGCTCCTTCCTGGATGAGTGAGGGGAGGGAGTGGCTGGAGGTCGCATGTGGAGGCTTTGACCTTCCTGATCCAGAGAAGTGAGAGGCCTTAAAGGCCTAGAGAGAACAGATATGCAAATGGCTGAAGAAAGCAGGGCCCGTGTGTGTGTGTGTGTGTGTGTGTGTGTGTGTGTGTGTGTGTGTGTGTGTGGTGTGTGTGGTGTGTGTGTGTGTGTGTGTGTGTGTGTGTGTGTGTATCTCAGACGATGGATTGGATCAGAATCCGGAAGCCCCACATTCTAAATAAGCTACATTCATTTGTCAAACACTGTTCCAAAGCCATACTTGATGTCCTTTCCTGACCTTCTGCCGGCCTTCAAACGCTCTGGCCCCCATCCAACACCACACATTTCCTTCCACAACCCTTCCGCGTGTGCGCTCTCCAGTGGAGAGGACGGCGGTGCTAATGGTAGCGTAGCCCTTAATGTTTATCGAGCACTTGCTCCGTGTCTGCATCTGTGCTCAGCACCTTGTAGCAAGATCTCATTTGATCCTGGCGATGCCCCTGTGCAGCAGCTATCACTCTACCCATTGCACAGCTGGGAAAACTGAGGCCTGGAGAGGGTGAGTCATTCTTCACAAAGCTAAACAGCTAGTGAGCCACTGAGCAGGGGGAGTGTGACTCCAGAATGCACGTTCTCATTCTGCCTCCTGGTCCTCTTCATCTCCCTTCCTCATCTCACCTGTCCTACCTCCTGGCCTTGGCTGACTCTGTTCTGGTCATCTCCCCTGTGCAGCACAGTGCCCTCTCCGTCTCCCCTCGACCAGAGGGAAAGCTGGGCCCAGTGGGTGCAGTTGGTGTAGGGTCGCAGCCTGGGTTTAGGTGGACCAAATGCCATTTCCACTTTGCGCCGCTCCTTCATAGCCTGGCCTCCTTGGAAGGAGTTTTGTACTCACTTCTGGCTACTTAGAAGAGAAATGCACCCCCCCACACACACACCTGCTTTCTCAGCTCTTTGGGAATTATAAACTCCATAGATCATTGCCAAGGTTGCTAGGCCGCCCTCAGACATGCAGGCTGGAGACGACGCTCAGGCATGAGGTGCTCGCGGAGGGCCGCGCAGCCATGTGGGCTGGTGACGAGGCAGAAGGAAGAGGCCAGGCACGGTTTCTACTTCAGTTTTTCACTTGGACCTAGTCTTGTTCCAGAAGGGATTTAGGGCAGCCTAGCAGGATACATAAAATATAACATGATAGCATATTAAAACTGGGAGAGAGAGAAGGAAGAAAAACAAGGGTGGAGGCCCTAAACGGAGCCAGGAATGAGGCGAATAATGTATACCGTAATGACCTGTATATGTGCTTCTGGTACGTGGGGTCCACATCTGGCAGCCGCTGGGAAAGGCGAGCCTGGGCAGCCACCAGTGTGTTCTGTCCCTCACGTGAGAATCCCAGGTAGCTCCCGAGGAGGTCAGCCCTTCTGGGTACTAATACTGGACAAGAGACGTCCCAGAGGTCCTTGTAAGGAGGACGCTGGATGGTGGGTTTGCTCCTCGGCTGTCAGTCAGCCTGTCCGCCCACCAGACTCCGGCTGTCCTGGGGGAACACAGCCGTGAAATGGTGGTGCAGTGTTTTCCATTTCAGCTTCTGTCATAAAATGGGGATTTATTTTAACACTTGAAATTGGATGTGCAAAAGTTCATGGCAGGCCCTCCAGAACATAGTCTGAAAACCTCCAAGTAGCTGGGCTCGAAAATGCGGGCAGCCATTCGCAATGGCACAGGATGTCAGTGCCAACAGGCAGGTTTTGGCAGGTGTGGGGAGCTCAGAGAAGGGGAGAAGAATGGCTTGTCCAGGAAGGGACATTTGAGACAGGTTGGGCATGTGTGTGTGCACCAGCTGAGCAAGTGCTTTTCATGCTTGTTGGTTAATTTCTGTGACCTCTTTATTTTGAAAATTTCCAACCCTGTAGAAGAGTTATAATAATATAATGAGTACCCACTCACCCTGTATCTAGATGAATCTATTGCTAACATTTTATAACAATTGCTTTATCTCTCTATATATATATATATACACACCTGCAGTCACATGCACGCACACACATTTTTGTTTGTTTGTTTTATTTTCTTCAGAACTATTTGAGATACATCAGGCTTTGTGGGCTATACAGTTTCTGTCACCACTACTCAGCTCTGCCGTTATAGAGCGAAAGCAGCCATAGGCAGTACGTGAATGAATGAGTGTTCCAATAAAACTTTATTTATGAACACAAAAATTTGAGTTTTATATAAATTTGAAAATCATATCAATGAAATTATATAAAGAAAAGTTTTGCCCTGGCCGGTTTGGCTTAGCGGTTAGAGCGTCAGCCCGAGGACCAGAGAGTCCCAGGTTTGGTTCCCGCTAAGGGCACGTACCTCGGTTGCAGTTTGTCCCCGGCCCAGTTGGGGTCGTGTGGGTGGCGACCACTCACTGTGTCTCTCTCACATCAATGTTTCTCTCTCTCTCTCTTCCTCCCTCTCTCCCTCTCTATCTGAAGATAAATGCAGAAAAATATCCTGAGGTGAGGATAAAAAAAAAAATTTTTTTTTCATTTATTAAAAAAATACAAAAATACGTGCTTAGCTCACAGGCTGTATAAAAACAGTTGGGGGCTGGATTTGACCTGCAGGCGATGGTTCTCGACCCCTGTCCCATAGGGCCACAGTATGATGACTACACTCGGGAAATGTAACCGTGGATACAGTATTGTGTCAACTACAATCCACATTCATATTTTCCCAGTCGCCCCGAGTCATGTCCTTTATAGTTCTCCCCCTCTCCCCCCAGGACGAACTCAAGCATCACACTGCAGTTGGTTGTCATGTCTCATTAGCCTCCTTTATTCTAGAACAGACCCCCGCATGGTTTCTTCTCTTTCATGATGATGCTTTGGAAGAGTTTAGGCCAGTTGTTTGCAGAATGTTCCACAGTTTAGATCGTCTGATTGTTTCTTCGTGATCGATTCAGATTATAGATTTTTGGTGCAGGCGACGTGTCTTTTGCACTATAGACGTCATTTTGCTTGCCTTTCACCAGGTGGTTTTAGCAATGATTGATGATTCTTGCCTGTATCAATTATTATGGTTTAAAATGATTTTTAACTGTTCCTTCTACATTTATTACTTGACATTATTCTGTTAAAAAAAATAAGTGCTTGGTCTTGGCCCATGTAGCTCAGTTGGTTGGAGTGTTATCCTGTGCATCGAAAGGTCGCTGGATGTATTCCCTGTTAGGGCACGTGCCTAGGATGAGGTTCGATCCCCAGTTGGGGCATGTACGGGAAGGAGGCAACCGATCGACATATCTCTGTCATGCCAATGTTTCTCTCTCTCTCTCTTTCTCCCCCTCTCTCTAAAAACCAGCAATTAAAAAAAATTTTTTTTAAGTGCTCAAATTCTCCTCTACCCTATCTCCCATTTAAAAATTATTTTTGGTATCAGTATGGACTCAAGAATTATTTTTTTCTTCAATGTGTTCTAGTCTGTTACTGTCACTGTTCTTTTTGATGTTTAAATTGCCCTAGAACTGACCAATGGGAGCTTGTTCGCACTGACTTCTTGTTTTTATATTAGCACTTCCATACTTTGTGGTGCAAAAAGGTGTTCCAGCCATCTCTCTTAGGAGCGCTGCTGGTTCATTTTAGTGGAAAATGAACTAAACCAGAATATCCAGGCAACAGGTGTGCACATTGTTACTGGGGTTACCTTGCTTCTAGGCCTGAACTAGATTTTGAGGGATGAATTGAAATGAGTGGCCTACAGAGTCAGGAATTGAGGGAACCTGAATCACAAGCAGTGGGCACAGCATGTACAAAGGCCCAGGGGCACAGGTATAATATTGAGGTTGGGGATAGTAATGGGGTATAGCAGAAGTAGAGTGTGCTTAGAAGGAAAAGTGAAAGAAGATGCTAGAAAAAAGTCACTTTCCTCCTGTTCTAACATGTTATGGATCTTAAGATACTCTTGATTCAATATCAGCTCTTTCCAGGAATCAAAGTATGTACCTCGACCCTAAGATTCCTCTTAGCACCAGAAACATTTAATGAGCTCGGCTTGTATAACTATTTTATAAATGCTGGTAGTTTGGTTTTTGGATCACAAACAAAACCAGTGATTCCCCCCCCAAAATAAAATATATGAGTGAACCAATCCTGGCTAGAACTGAGGCTGTAATTCTCAAAATCTTTCTATTGGAACCAAAGTAAAGCATGAGAAACGATTCGGAACTGTCCAGTAGCTCCATGAACCAGCTCCTAACTCACCCTTCCTCGTCCCTGCCTCCTGAACACTCCGCAGCCGTGCCGTTGCTCACGTGTGCTGTGTTCGGGTGACTTCCAACATTCATGGGGTCTCATCGTTGCATTAATTTCATTCTAGTATTACTTCAAAAGGTATAAACATGAAGCTAGATGAAACAACGCTTCTTATAGCGTTTAAACAACTATAAAACCAAGACTGATTGACAAATATAAAATGAACGAGAACTACGCAAACCAACAGAATTCAGATGAACAAAGTCAGTGTGTTGGATGATGTTTTCCCGGAGCTAGGTTGCTGTTTACAAGGTGAATGTGGTAGTGACGACCGAGACAGATTGTTTGGCCTGTGGCATGCCGGCACTCCTGTGTGCCAGGTGATATCTTTATTTTCTTTGTTTGTCTCTATTTGAAACACTGGGGATTTATTTGTTAGTGCAACTACCATGATGTTGCTTGGTCTTTTCTGTGCCCAAATGTGTCATGTACATATTAAGTTGGCATCTGTCTTTCTTCACAGGCTAATGTTAAGCAGTAATAACTGGTGTCGTACAGTCAACTGTTACTGTGTAACAAGCTACCTCCAGACTCAGTGGCACAGGGCAGGGGTCCGCCAGCTTTTTGTGTAAAGGGCCAAGTAGTAAATATTTTAGGCTTTGTGGACCATACAGTGTATTGTCACAACTACACGATTCTGCCGCGGTAGTGTGACAGCAGCCATAGGTGTGGCGGGGTCTAGTTAAACTTTATTGATGGATACTGAAATGGGAATTCCAAATAATTTTTCACATGATAAAATAGTCTTCTTTTGATTTATTTTTATTTGTTTATTTTTTTTTCTTTTACTGACTTTTAGAGAGAGAGGAAGGGAGAAGGAGAGAGAGAGAAACATCGATGAGAGAGAACATCAACTGGCCGCCTCCTGCATGCCCCCACGAGGGATCAGGCCCACAACCTGGGCATGTGCCCTGACCGAAAATCTAACTGGCAACCTCTTGGTGCACGGGTTGACGCTCAACCACTGGCCGGACTTTTGATTTATTTTTAACCATTTGGAAATGTACGAACTATTTTTAGCTGGTGGGCCATACAAAAACAGGTGGTGGGATGGATTTAGCCTGCAGGCCATAGTTTGCTGACCCCGGTGTAGAACAACTATCAGTTGTCCTTGCCCGTGTATGTGCTGGTTGCCTGGTTCAGCTGATTGAGCCGCGTGGGGCTGGGCTGCTCTGCCTCCCGCTCAGTCCCGGGAGCGAGGCCCTCCCCGGGAGCCAGGTGTGCTCCACTGTGCTTGTTCTGGACCCAGACGGAAGGGCAGCGGCTCCCTGAAAAACGCTTCTCCTGGTGAGGGCCGAGCTCCCAGAGGGCAAGCCCGTCTCCACAAGCACATTTGAAGCCTTTGCTTGTGTCATGCGTGTTAATGTCCCATTGGCCAAGCAAATCATCTGGCTGAATCCAAGGTCAAGGAGCAAAGATGTACTACAGGCCACCTGCAAGGCGGAGTCTACTGCAGAGTCATCCGACCAAGGGTGGCCGGGAGGGATGAGAATGGGGGCCAAGAATTCAGTCTGCTGCAGGTGCCAAGTCGGTCACAGTACAGTACTTTTGTGTGGCTGGGAATCTTGTGTTTATTCCCTATGTTGATTTTTTTTTAAGTGAAAACATTGAATTAAAAATTCTTAGAACTTTCAGATCTTGAGGCTATATCCAAAGAACCTAGGTTGAGAAACACTAATTTCTAATAAACTTCCTAGCTTTAATAATAGGGGATTTGGGGTTTTCTGGAGTTTGACAATTCCCCCAGAAGAGGTCTTGTCTGATGTATGCCCCTGGAGCCTAATTCAGCACCCCTAAACCCCAGTGGGTCCTCAGCCAATGCTCGGTAGGGTTGTTGCACGATGACAACAGCAATACAACAATAGCAACGACGATAGCTGCCATTTATTGGGCACCAAAAGATCTGTGTGTCTTAACTCGGCATCCTCACAACCGTGCTACGAGTTAGATATTATTATCCCCCTTTTACAGATTGGGAAACTGGGCCTTAAAGGGCCAGGTTACTTGCCCAGGGCTACCCAGCTAATCGTGAGGCCAGGACTTCAAACCAAAGCTCAAGCTCTTACTATCCAGCCCTAGATATGAGTACCTCAGTGAACTTCATCTTCCCCACTTATGTGGGAACCCCTGTTTCTCTAGAGAATAATTCTCAAGCCGGTGGTATAAGATTGTTTCCTTTTCTTATCTGATTGCTGATGATGACTATTAGGCAGAATTTATATTTTTAACAGCTTCATCGAGCTGTAGGTCACAGACCATGCAATTCACCTATATAAAGTGTGTAATTAGATAATCTTTAGGATATTCACAGATATGTGCAACCATCAGCACTACGCTTAGAACATTTTCATCACCTCAAAAGAAAAGCTGTCTTTCAGCTGTCACTTCACCTCTTCTCCTCCCACCCCCCACCCCCCAACCAGCCCTAGGCAACCACTAATCTTCTTTCTGTCCTTATGGATTTCTCTGTGCTGGACATTTCATACGAATGAGATCATACAGTGTGTCGTCTTTCTGACTGGCTTCTGTCACTTAGTTTAATGTTTTCAAGGTTCATCCATGTTGTAGCCTAAGTCATTTTTTATGACCAAATAATATTCCATTGCATAGATATACCACATTTTGTTTATTCTTTCATCCACTGATGGACGGTTGGCTTGTTTTCACCTTTTAGCTAGAGTGAACAATGCTGCTATCAACAAGTGTCTTTGTGGGCGTGTGTTTTCATTTCTCTCGGGTATATACCTAGGAGTGGAATTGCTGGGTCACACGGTAACTGTGTTTAAGCATTCGAGGAACTGCCAGACTGTTTTCCAGAGTAGTTGGACCCTTATTATTCCCAACAATAATATATGAGGGCTCTGATTTCTCCACATCCTTGCTGACATTTGTGGTTATCTGACTTTTCGATTCTAGCCGTCCTTGTGGGTGTGAAGTGGCTTTGTAGAGCTTTGGTTTTTTTTCTCTGCTTTTTTTCTATCTTTTGTTCATTCCACTAAGGGAGAGGAATGAAGAGCCGCCCTTACTGGATGCGCAGGTCATTGCTGAACAGCTCCACGGAGTACATTTCACGTCTGCCCTAGTCACCACTTCCCTTGGCCGTGTTCATCTGGAAGACCCTTCACATCTGTAGCGTGATGTTGAAAGTTTATTTCTATCGAAGTTCTCCCCAGCCACAGGCCCATTTGAATTTGCATTTTTGCTGCCTCCCAGATGGGCAGAATCTCCTGCTGTCTCCCCTACCCTTGCCCCAGGACACTTCATGTAAAGGCATGACTAAGCGACAGGGTTTGTTCTTGCCCCAGGGCGCGTTTCACTGGCTCCACTGGCAGCCAGATTCATTGTGAAGAAGAGTGAAGCCAAGTGTGTTCGGCGTGGGGGGTGGTTGATCCTGGTTCACAGGCTGGGTGCCTTTTACAGGCAGAGCACGGGGACTTGGGAAGGGAAGAGCTATCTGAGGGGTCACCAGGCTCTGGACTCAGACATTCCCACCACTTTTGGGAAGTGTGTCTTTGAGCAAGTCACCTGTTCTCTCCGAGCTCTAGTATTCACATCCGTGAAATGGGGTTGTGCAGTCTAACAGAGCAGAGAGAGGTGTGTTACTGCTTGTGGCGTGCCTGGTCAGTAGCAGGCTGAGCAGATCACAGCCAGCTTTATTATCTCCAGTTACCTTCACGTGGGTTTCAAGAAAGGCTGAGGGTTGTGAGTGAAATGACAGAAGGTGAAACCTGGATGTAGAATTTGGGATTGCCAGAAACACGCCTCATGTACCCGGTCTCCAGGGCTTTGTTGAAATTTGATAAAAGATTGTTTTAGAATGATAAAAGAAAGTACTAATTTCATTATCAGTTAAATGGGGAGGGGAAGAGTCAGATCATGGTTTTTGAGTATTTTTGAGTCATCTAGGACATTATATATCAATATTCAAAAAATGCTGTACACATTTTAAGGGACCCCCCTTCCCTTGCCAAAGCCTGTCCATGGACACCAGGTTAAGTACCCAGACCGGAATCATCACAGAGGCCCCCTTCCAGCTTAAGTGTTCTTCATTCTGTTTCTGGGAGTAGCAGATGCCAGAGTTCAAGTTCAAATTCAGGCCAGCCTCCTTATCTCTCTGCTTTTCTGTTTGCTGGGCTGGGAAGTAGCTGGAGAACAGAGGTGATGCTGTCTGCCTCCTGGGGTTCTGGGAGAAGCATCTCAGCTGTGATGTGCAAAAGCACTTTGTCAACCGTGAATGGCTTCACAAATCATTTTTGTAAGCGCTCTGCTCTAAGATGAGGTGTAGGGCTGAAAATCAGTATGTTTTATGGATTTGATGGATTCCTGGAAAGTTGCAAGCAAATCAGGTTTTTGAAAATCCAATCTCCACAGCATCCGGTTAAGTCATCACTTAGGGACGCCAACAGTGGATCCTCGATTGTGGCAGACATTCTGTCGCAAAGCAGGCTCTTCTTTCCTATTAAGTGCCTGTTCACATAGCATATTTGCTCAAACCAGAGGAAGAGATGGGAGTTCATAGAGGATTCCAGGACATTTCTGGTTGGTTCTGACAAGGTCACTTGGGGGCTTGTGGGTAGTGCCCCTCACTCTGCAGAGCGCTTAAGAGCATGGGCTGTACTGGCAGAGACCCAAGGTTGAGCTCCAGCTTCCCTATGCATTTCCTCTGTGGTCTCGGGCAAGTTACCTAACAACCCTGAGCCTCGGTTTTCTAATCTGTAAAATGGAGATGATAATAGTAGCTACTTCATAGAATTCACGGACAGAGTACTTGGCACTGTGAACTTGCGCCGTGAATGGCAGCTGTTGGTGTTGTATTATTGATGCCTTTATTAATTATTACCATGGTCAGAAATAGCATTCTGGTTCCACATGGACCATGTTTGACTCAGGGGGCCGAAACTCATGCTTTCATAATATTTTCATCCAGCTACTGCTTAAATTCTCCTGGTAACAAGAAGCTCACCACCTCACAACGTCTGCATCTTCTACGTGCAAGCTGGTCCTGGTCCTGCCACCCCAGTGTGGCAGTCCTTCCTGCATTTGATGATGGCTCTGCTTTCTCTGGCCTCTTCTTCTCTAGGCGAAGGGACCCCATTACCATGCTGATCATCCTTCTCTGATCAGGTCCAAGTTATTAAAGTCCTCACACCATAGTGCTCAGAGCCTGGGCTGGTTCCAGAAATACCGGGCTCAGAGGATCCAAGTTGCTGAACTCTAGGGATAATACAAGGGAGGACTCCGGGAAGCCAGGCTTCTGGGAGCTTGGTCCCAAGCATCTGGCCCTGGACGGCCAGGACCATCTCAGTCCCAGGACTGGAGGCCCATATCCCGAGCTCTACTTAGGGTAGCCTGGGTTCATCGCTGACATGTGACAAGTGGTCTACATGCCCTGTGTGATCCTGCCAGTCACTGTTCCCTTTGCCTAGAACACCCTTGCCCTCCTCTTCTTCAAGAACTCAGTGTAGATTCCATACCCCATGAAGGTCTTCAGCTGACTCCCAGGTACAGAGCTCCAGCTCAGAGTTCCCATATCCCACAGAGTTCCCCACCACAGGACTGACCGTGGGAGAGCACTGTGGCCTCTCTTGGTATCTCCCTGCACTGTGTGTTTTGTGAGCGCAAAGACATTCTCTACCCGGATCACCATTTTATCTTCAGAGCCTGCAGCTGCTCCCTCAGTGATACTTGTTGAATGGATGAATGCTTAATTTGAGAAAGTCCTGATTGGTGGGAAAGATAAGCCAAGAAACAGCCCTGAATTAATCTCGGGATCTGACCCCAGCAGCTCCCATGTCCCGTGCGTCTCCCACCCAGGCCCCTCTGCCCAGTTGAAGCTGCAAAAAAAGCTGATTACAACAACCCAGTGTTGACCCACAGACGTCCTCTCACTCAGAAGTAATCATAACTAATGTCTGGTCCCTTTGTTAATATTCACCATCATCACCACAGTGCTAATAGTAGTCATTTGTTGAGTGCCGTCCACATCAGTCATTAAGTGGGGCTGTGAGGTTGGTTTTTGATCCATTTTATAGATGAGAAAACAGAGGCATGGCCAGTAAAGTCACCTGCCCAAGGCCACTCAGCTGTAAGTGATGAGGCTGAGATTCTAGTGGGTTCCTCGGCTCTTATCGCCCACAAGGTGCTCCTGCTGTTGGCATCCAGTTCTACAGATGCTTCTCTTTTGCCCCCAGGGGAGAGAAGAGTGATCAGAAAATGATAATGTAGCGTGATTAGGATTATGATAAAGGACAGGGTTCTAGGAGATTCTAGGGGAGGGTCCTTAAAGACTGGGGCATCGTCTGGGGAGACTGCTGGGGGAGGGGAAGCTTTCCTCTTGTCTGAGAGTTTTAAACCACAAGGCAGTATGGTCTCATAAATAGACAAAGCAAAAGCCTCATTCCCCTTCCCTGTTTCCTCCCCTCCAGAGGTAATCAGAGTTGAGAGTTTGAAATGCATCTCCCAGCCTTTCTGTGCACATATCAACATCAGCACAATGGGGTGCTGATGAATGCTTATCAACCTGCTGGTGGGGGACAGTGGGATTATATGTCCCAATTTCCTGCGTGTAAATGCTCCCACCGTGGCTGGTTTCATGCTATCAACATAAAGGCACTGAATGAGCAGTTTGGAAGAGAAATACAGCTGCAACTATTGCATAGTATTTCTACTGTACAGGTACATTGGATGCCAGTTCCTTCGAGAACATAGATAATAGTAAAATGACTAGGAAGTGGTAAGCTTGGCGTACTTATTACCTTTTTAAAAATATAACTTATTGAATTGTAATCTTATATAATTTAATTTTTAATAATGGCTGGGTTTAACAACTGGTTCACGAAATTCTGGAAAATTTTGCAGTCTCTCATTAGCCAGGACCAGCCTGCTGCAGCACGCCACTCATTTCATTCTTACTAAAATAGTAAAATTCTCTAAATTTTTTTCTTTAACTTGCTTCTTTTTTTTTTTTTTATCCTCACCCAAGGACATTTTTGCATTTTTATCTTCAGATAGAGCGGGAGGGAGAGAGGGAGGAAGAGAGAGAGAGAAACATCCATGTGAGAGAGACACATCGACTGGCTGCCACCCACACGACCCCAACTGGGGCCGGGGACAAACTGCAACCGAGGTACGTGCCCTTAGCGGGAACCGAACCCAGGACTCTCTGGTCCAACCGCTGAGCCAAACCGGCCAGGGCTTCTTTAACTTGCTTTTTACACAACAGATTCTTTAGCCAATAATTCATTCATTCAACCAACATTCTACCATGTGCCATGTGCTGTGTCCGGAACGGTGGCCAGGCTGCCATCATGAACAGGGTCACCGTGTGCTTTGCCTTCATTAGCTTACGGTGTGGTGAGGGAGACAGTCCGTTGACAAATCGATAAGTAGATAAACACCATCAATAACAAAAATGCACCTCGGAAGTAGGTCTCCAAAAGATGTGACAGGATGATGTCAGAGAGAAAACGCTGAGTGGGGCAGGCTTGTGGAGGTCAGGGTGAGGCGGGGGAGAACCTACTTTGAGGTCAGGTTAGGAGGAGCTGCTTTCGAGGAGATGACAGTAACTGAGACCCAAAAGATAAGAAGGAACCAGCCATGCAAATTTTAGTGGGAAAAGGGGGCAAAAGGGTATGTTCACTTGGATGCCATTTCTGTGAACTTTGCAAACACGCAGAAGAGTTCTGTACATTGTTCTTAGAACAGTCCTTATAGACCCAAAATGGGGAGGCTCCCTACCAGCTTTGAGATGGTGGTGACCCTTGGAGGGAGGGAGAGAGGAGGAGTTGGAGGCAGCGATGGTCTTCAGCTACATCGTGGTATTTTCTGAAAGCAGGAGCGAGGGGTCTGGGACAGATTTGGCTGGTGGTCATTTTTGTTGGCTCTAGCTGATCGTTACCAGGCTATTATCTGCCTTATTCTTTATAATTTCTGAATGCTTGAAATATTTTGTGATTATTACTCTTTTAAGAATGGGGGGAAAGAGGTCACAGGCAGCGGGCCTGACCCGTGTGAAGGTTCCCTCTCCGATCGTCGTGGCTGCAGAAGAGGGAAGGGAGAGAACGGCTCCAGAGACGCCGGGGAGGTAGCCAGGGCCAGGTCAGCTGGGCCCTGAAGGCTGTGCCCTAAGTGCCAGTATTATTATAAGTGCAGTGGGTGCCACATTGAGCCGGGCAGTGACATGATCTGATTTACACTGAGAAATGATTCCTCTGGCTGCTTTGAGGAGAATTGGTGGAGAGTTAGGAACGGCACCAGGGAGGTTGGTTAGGATCTCTTGTCATTGTCCAGACGAGAGCTGGTGGTGGCTTAGACCAGGGCGGGGACAGGAAGCAGTGGAGAGGAACATTTTCGAAATCTGAATTGAAGGACTTGCTGAGGGATTAGATATGGGGGGGGGAGGGTTGTTGAGAGAGGGAGGGATGAAGGGTGACTTCCTTTTTATAAAAAACAGTTTTAATGAGATATATTTCACATGCCATGCAGTTCACCCAGTTAAAGTACATTAGTCAGTGGTTTGGGGTAGGGATAACTTGCTTTTTAAAACCTGAGTGGGTGGTGGTTCCTAATACTGTGATGGGGAAAATGAGAGCGGTACAGGCTTAGAGGGGAGGCCCGAGTGCAGTTTGAGATGCCCAGGAGACATCCAAGGGGGATGCCGTCTGGGAAATTAGATATGCACATCTGGAGGTTGAAATAAAAACTTGTGAGTAATGAACAGATCGAGAGTCTCAGAATGGATG
Source organism: Tadarida brasiliensis (assembly GCA_030848825.1). NCBI lineage: Eukaryota > Metazoa > Chordata > Mammalia > Chiroptera > Molossidae > Tadarida > Tadarida brasiliensis. The sequence goes on along the minus strand of CM061268.1, from coordinate 15,962,137 downwards.
TGAATATCCAGAGAAAGAATGTAGGTAAAGAAGGTGTGTGTGTGAGGGGCACGGGGCCTGCAGTCCAGGTGGGTCGAGAGGTTATGCTTTGAGCCCCAGCCCGTCCTGCCAACAAGCATACTGTAGTGGGAGACCCACCCCCAAAAAGACGATTACGAAGAGAGGAAGGAAGGGAGGAAGGGAGGAAGGGTAAAGAGAGAGAGAGAGAGAAACACAAAGTGATCACAGAGCTAAAAACAGGCCTGTAGGGCTCCAGTTAAGAGCAGGCAGAGGTGGGCATGAACTTTAGCTTCTGTAGGGCAGTGTGAAACAGAAGTGCCCCATGTGAGGTGGAGAGTGGAGCCAGCCGGACTGACTGCTTAAAATAAGAAAGAGAGGGAGAGAGAGAGAGAGAAACAGGTGTGCAGACAGACTCCTACTCAAAATGAGCCTCTAGACCAAATCTCCAAAGCTAATGAAGAAAATTAATGTAAAAGACAGCCTCCAAAAATCAATGACAAGTGAATTCACTCTGATTACCATAAAAATAGTGGAGTATTCTAGAAATTAATTTAAAATAACTGTTTAGGGTCTCTATCAGCAGTAGATTTGACTGTGAGTAACTGACATTCAAAATAACAGCGGTTCAAGCAAAATAGGAGTTGTTTTCTTTTATGAATATTCTAGACCTCATGAGGGGGCTCTGCGCCACTGAGTCCTCAGGGGACCGAGCTTGACCCGCTCATCACTATCTCAATGCTTGGATTATCCTCAGAGTCAAGATGGTAGCTAGAGCTCCAGCTGTCACGTCTGCATTCTAGGCAGCAGGATGGTAGAAGGGCATGTATCAGTAGTCTTTTGAAGAAGTTTTCAGGGAGCTGACACGTGACACCTTCATCGACATCCTATTGGGCAGAACTTAGCTAGAGGAGAAGCCAAAAAATGTATTCTGTTATAACAGGTAGCCAGGTACCCAGTTGTAATTCTGGGGTTTTGTTACAACGGATATAGGGGATAATAGATAATGAGAGATAATCAGCGGTACAGCCTTAGGATCCTCAAAGAAATAAAGGAAGGAGAACATCCATTAAAAAGACAATACAGTGAGTTTTTGTTTGTTCATTTAAATGTAAAACCTTTGCTCTTAGACTGACATCATTAAGAGAATGAGTAAACACGCCACAGACTAGGAGAAAATATTTGTAAGTCATATATCTGATTAAGGACTTGATTCCAAAATATATATTTTAGAGAGACAGAGGGAGAGGGAGGGAGGGAGGGAGAGAGAGAGAGAAACATCAATTTGTTGTTTCACTTAGTTATGCATTCATTGGTTGATTCTTATATGTGCCCTGACTGAGGATCAAACCTTGGCATATTGGGACAATGCTCTAACCAACTGAGCTACCTGGCCAGGGCCCAAAATATATTTTTTAAAACTTGCAAAAAACAACATAAGGAAAAACCCCCACAGTTTTAAAAATGGACAAAAGATTTGAACAGACACGTCACCAAAAAAGATATGCAGCTGACAAATAAGAGGTTACAGGGGGCACAAGGTAACTCTTGGGGGTGATGGATATGTTTGTGCTTGTGATAATGGATATATACATTTGTCAGAACTTAGCAAACGGTACATTAAATGTCACATTCACTTCAATAAAGCTGTTAGAAAAGGAAAAAGAAGGAACATGACATGAAACAAAAAGGCAGAATAAGAAATGATAGATGTGAAAAAGAGCCAATTAAAAATTCTGGGAAAGAAAAATATTCATTGCATTGAAAGTACTCATTAAAAAGGGAAGGAAAGGAAGGAAGAACCTCTATAGATGGACGAACTCTGGACTGGATACAGTTAAAGAGAGAATTAGTGAATTGGAAGAGAGTTCTGAGAAATTTTCCCAGAGCATTGTCCAGAAAAAGAAAAATATGAAAGGGTAGTTAAAAGATATGGAGAGTAGATCGAGCTACTCCGAAATATGTTTAATAGAAATTCTTGAAGAATAGACCGGAGAAAGTGATTGAGAAGCTATACTCAGAAGCGTAATAGCTGAGAATTTTTCAGAACTAAAAAAGAGATGTAAGTCCTCATCAAATAATGTGCTCATCAAGTAATGCAGAAATTTTTAAAAGGCAAATCTCCACTTCAAAACTACATAGTGAAAGTATAGAAAATCACGAGTGAAGAGGAAGTCTTGACATTCACCACAGGCAGACTGTCCGCCAAAGAATAACGTTAGGCTGATAGTGGGTTGTCGAAGTGCCTACGGTAGGCAGCCTTTTCGACAATCTTCAAAAGCGCTGGAAGAGAATAAAACTTAATCCACCTAAAATTCCCTTCCCAGCTGGACTCTGGTTCAAGAGCAATGATGAAATAATGACAGTTTTGCAGAAGATAAAGGTGCCCAGCCCAAACCCTGAGGCTCTTGAACATTCAGAGATTTGGGAGAAGAGGAGCCTTCTCAAAGCACGTATGTCTAGTCATCCAGTGCCAGCCTCTGTCTCCCACAGAAATGAGAGGGGGAAAGAGAGAGAGAGAGAGAGATGGACGGCTGGATTTTACTGCTGCTGGCCCAGCTCCGGTTTTAGCCCTGCAGCAGTGTGGCAGGAGGGCAGAAGGAAGTTTCTGTGTGCTAGCAGATGGGGCCAGGCCCTGGGCCCTGGTTTGGGGAGGAGCCCGAGAATATGAGAGCCGTCTCCAGAATGGCCCATTCTAGACTCTCTCTCTGTCTTCCAGATTGTAGACAAGAACAACCGCTACAAGTCCATAGATGGGTCAGACGAGACTAAAGCCAACTGGATGAGGTGAGTCCCACTGTCTGCTGGTTTTCCGGGAGCTGGCCTGAACTCTGGAAGGAGGCCAAGGGAGCGTGCTGGGCCTGCGGGGTCTCCAGTGGCGGAGGCCCCTGAACGCCCGGGCCTGCTGTTCACAGAGTCTGGGATATGTCTAGCTCTAGGCGACCCTCTAACTCCCCCAGTCTTCCATCAGGGGGCTCTGGAGGAGACAGACCTGCAGGTTACAGGGACCCTAGAGACTGTGCACATACTTCTCAGTGTGACGAGTCCCACAGGGCAGCATTCCCACACAGGGGCAGGGGGCTCCCCCCAGGACTGTGACACCCCCCGGGCAGATCTGCTGGGGTGGTGCAGGTCTGGCCCCAGGGCAGCCGTAGCAGTTGTTAAATGGCCCCCGTGGAGAAGGCGGTTTCGGCACCACCTAGCTCAGTTTTCAGTGGTGCTTATAACCAGGCATGAGTACTTCCAAGCGTGGTTGTACTGGGGTCCAGTGTTTGGGGCAGAAGTTTGTGCCAGAAGGATTCTTCGTGGCCAGCCAGGGAGAACGGGAGACTGGCCAGGGTCGCCCAGAGGCGGCTGAGCTGAGCTTGGAGCTCCGCAGGGTCCCGTCTCGCTTTGGTGCTGCTGGTCTGTGCTGTGTGCCGGGGCCCTGCCGCTGGGTCTGTGGGTGGGTGTGGGAGGTCTGACTTGCCTCGTTGCCTTTTTGGTAGCCTCTCTGTGGTGACGGGTTTGGATCTGGGTTGGGAGGGAAGGGAGGCCTCATGGCTGGACCCAAGGGCACGGGCACACCGTGACTCGGACCCTCTGTTGGCATCTGTGCATTTCTGTGATTGGTGGAGACTGGGGACTGAGAGAGTGTGCTCGGAGGGAGGGCAGTTAGAGGATTGCTGTATTTAAACTATGAGGATTTCCAAGCAAATGAGAAATTGGTTTGAGGTGGGGAGGCTGTGACATTGTCTCCTGTCCCCTTCTCTGTGGCTTCACTGCCCCATTGTGCTCCCACCCGAGAGCCCTAGACATGGCCTGAACGTGACTCCACGCTCCTGACTCCCCTCCTGCCCTGGGTGCAGGTGAGCTCAGCACGTTCAGTTTACCGCCTGTCACTGAGGACCCACTGGGAGCCAGAGCCTGTGCCGGGCGTGCTGCCCCCCCAGCCCCCCCAGGACTCCCACCTCCCACCATGGAAACTGCTTCTTCTGAAACGCTTGTTGAGTGGAGGCGCAGGCCGTGTGCGGCACGGGCCGGATGAAAGGGGGGCCTCTGGACTGAGCCTTCACGGGGCCCCTGTTGCTGTGGTCTGGCTGTCCGCAAGCGAAGGAGAGTGTCCGAGAGCGGTCTGGTGTCAGGCCTTTCTGCCCTGTCACGTTCAGAAGCGTTGGCCGGTAGAGCTGATTCTGTTCCACTTTTCCACCCATCTCTGATCTTTCAGCTTGGGAACAAGGCTTTACCACAACTCCACAGAAGGGGGTTCATCCTCAGAGCTCAGTGAGCGATCATCTGCACCCCAGAGAGTCTGATTCACTTGGGCTGGGACTGAGTCCAGGGCACTGGTGCTTTTTAAAGCTCTCCGTAGTAATTCTGATGCGCCGTTAGTGTTGAGAACCACTGTTCTATACCAGTCTTCGTGCTTCAGGGGTAAACTGAGGCCCAGAGCCAGGCAAGGTCATGTGGTCAGTGGCAGAACAAGGACTTCTGAGCTAGTGTTCTTTCTGCTTGTGCACAGAGGCAGGGCTTGCCGAGCCTCGTGCGGGTGGGTCCTGCCACTGCTCCTCGCTGGCCTGGGGTCCATCCTCCTCCTGCTCCAGGCATCACTCTGATCAAGGTGACACCAGGGTCGTCACAGCTGTGGGGCCCTTGTCTCAGGGAAGACTCCAGGAGTGGGTGGGGCTGGGGGTGTGGTTTGTTGGCGTGGAGATGCCCCTCCGGGTTCGTGGTGGGCACCGTCCTCCCCCTCAGTGAGCAGCTGCCATTTGTACAGCTCCTTCTCATTTGCAGACACCGCCACCTGCATTGCCACAGCCTAGGGTCTTACAGAGGATCTGATGGAGTCAGTTAGTTTCCTCAAATAAGGAGTGGGCCCGGAAGAGAAGGGGCACCACGTAATGAGCGTGACTCTGTGGCAGCCCTATGGCAGGTGCTCTACGTTCATGAAATCAGTGGTCCGTGGCCAGGGGCTGTGGGGCCCCTGTGGGTATTTGGCAGTCCCTTCAGGCGTGTGTGGCTGTCACAGTTCTACGGGTGGATGCTACCGGGTTCTGAGCAGAAGCCAAGGATCCTAGTTAATCTCCTATACTGCCCAGGGCACCCCTGCTCCCCTAACAAAGAATTTTTCAGCCCCAAATGCCAACAGTGGTGAGATTGAGATAGCCCTGCACGCAGTCCTCCTGGCGGCCCTGGGAGGTGGCACTACGATCACCACCCTTGTTTAACCGGAACGGGTTTGCAGAGGAGACTCGGCCTGCAGTCCCAGGTCTGTCCGAGTGCCAGACCTGGCCTTGGCCTTCCCCTCCCACCTCCTCGGAAGTGGTGTTCTGGGTGGGGGTGGGGGTGGGGAGGAGGTGAGAGGTGAAGGGTCTTTGTGCTCCTGGCCTCTCCTTGAAGTTTCAGCAGTCGGAGAAGTGAATCAGGTCCCAGGCCTCCCTCTGTACCCTGAGTTCCTGTCTTGGGTGGACTTCTTGGCACTAAAGGGGAGACAGACTCACACTGTGGAGACCGAGTTCCAGAGCCAGAGCAGATGCCAGGCCAGAGGGGGAAGGGCCACGCTCTCCCCTTGCCCAGAGCTCCCGGCTGCTCTACGCAGACAGAAGCTGAGGTCACTCTTGGTCTCTGTAGAAATGGAAGAAACGGACCTTGCCTTCCGGTGGGCGCTTCTGGGCTCCTCCCTTTCTATCCTGAGCTGCCAGAAGGCCACAGCAGCCCAGAGCAGAAGGGCGGCTGCCAGCCGGCGCTCAGTCGGAGGGGAGCCTGCACATAGCCAGAGGTGGGGACTTGGGGGCAGGGGGCAGAGAAGAGAGCCACGGGACAGAATAAGCTCTCTGTGACCAAACCCTGATTCTGGGTGTCACCAGCGAGGCCACACACCATGGAAGGCCACTGTGAATAGTCTCCCTGTGTAATTATTCTTCCTCCAAGCCATTTATAGAGGCAGTGGCCAAATCCTAACCCCAGTAAGCATCCTTTGTTCCTGTTCAGGGCTTTAAAGCTCTTTTACATCCCTGTGCCTTCCCCACCTTCGTAAGAATCCCCTAGGTTGGTGTGGTTGTCGTTCCCTCTCCGGATGGGGACAGTGGGCTGGGAGAGGCTGCGTGAACTGCCCTGGCCGGCACAGCTAGTCAGCAGTGAGGCAGGGCCTGGAACCGGAGGTGGCGGGCTCAGTCCTGTGCTCCCACCCACGTGCGCCTGTGTGGCTCTCTGCCTCCTGAGGAGTAGTGGAAGGACTTTGCAGTAGGAGGAGGGTGTAGTGGTGGTGAGCTGGTGTGGGCGCCCAGGTGCCTCCTGGCTCCTCAGCTGGGGGCCAGCATTAGGAAGGAGGAGGACCACCCACGTTGACGGTCATTTACCCAATTGTGCTTTGTGGGATATTCAACCCAAGGAATGTGGCACCCCTGGCTGATCGTAAGCGGAAGCCCAAGTTCTCCAAGGAGGAGCTGGACATTCTGGTCACCGAGGTGACCCACCACGAAGCTGTTCTCTTTGGGAGGGAGACCATGCGGCTGTCCCATGCCGACAGGGACAAGATTTGGGAAGGCATAGCTCGGAAAATCACCTCCGTGAGCCAGGTCCCCCGCTCTGTCAAGGACATTAAGCACAGATGGGATGACATGAAACGGAGGACCAAGGACAAGCTGGCCTTCATGCAGCAGTCCCTGTCGGGCCCCGGGGCCGGGGGCCGGGCCCCCGCCATTGTGCTCACTGCCCACGAGAGGGCCATCGAGTCGGCACTGCTCTCGGCCCGTTCCGGGCACAGCTTCCCCAGGGCAGAACTGGATGGCACCGACAGCCCTTCGACCAGCTGTGAGTACCACCTGTCTCCCCTCCCCAGGCTCCTCCTGGTGGTTCCCATCCACTTGCCTACTCCTTCTCTCTTCTGTCCCTCTTTGTCTCGCGCATCTTTCCATTCTTCCCTCTTGGTCCCCACTCTGTCTTCTCCACCCCTTTCCGTTCATTCATTCTAGCATATTTCCTGAACGCTGCGCCAGGAGTTGTGTATAACATCTACACTGGCTCTGCTCTTGGGGAGTTCCTAGACTCGTGGGAATAGACAAACTTTAAGTAAATAATTGCACAAGGAAATTTGTAATGAAGGAATGAGGGACCAGTACAAGGAGTCCTGAGGGCTGACTTCACGGGCGTGTGACCTGTGCCATCACGCGGGACCTGGGCTCCGTGCTGGGTTAAATGCTCTGCTGTTCCCTTCCCGAAACTCATCCTAGTTTTTGCACAAGGCGCCCTGCATTTTCATGTTGCATTTAGCCCTGCAAATGATGTAGCAGCCTTGTCTGAGAACAAGCAGTGGTGGAACAGCCCTCCACAGGGGCTGGGGAAGGCTCCCAGGAGAGGCAGTTGAACTGAGATGCAAAGGGTGAGTAAGAGTTAACAAGGCCGGTGGCTGCGTGGGGCGCAGAGGAGGGGAGGGAGGGGAGCTCCTCACAGGCAGAGAACAGCATGTACAAGGCCCCGCATCAGGAAGGCGCTTGGCACGTTCCAGGAACAGAGAGGAGCCAGGGAAGCCCAATGGAGCAGGCGAGGGGGAGGGGGTGTGAGAGGAAGCCAGCCAAGTCTTCAGGGCCCGGGCCACGGAAAGATCAATCCTCTCTCTATTGCTAACATCTTTATTTCTGTGTTATTTCTGCCCTTCTGTGCCATTCTGCCTTCTCTCACCCCTCTCTCTGTGCTCAGTGGGTCCCCTCCCGTCCCTACCATATCCCCCTCTTTTCCCTCAGCACTTGTTTCCCTCTCTTCCCTCTACTTCCTGTGTCTCAGGACAGACTTTGACTCCAGGGGCTGGGGTGCCACCAGGGGCTGGGGTACCGCCAGGGGTTGGGGTGCCCCCAGGGGCTGGGGTGCTGGATCTCCTGGCCTAGCCCTGTGTGTTTCTAGCTGGGGCTCCCCAGAACGGGGAGCAGCCGAGGCTCTTCTGTGCTGGAGCTGCACCCGCTACTGCACACCCCCTCCCCCCACCTCCACCCTCAACCACAGTCCCAACTGGAGGCCACCTGGCCTCTGAGAGACGAGCGGGGCAGGGGGGCTCCAGAAGCCGGCTGCTGGCCAGCCCACAGGAAGGTGGTTCACAGAGACCCGGCCTTCCCTTCCCAGGCCCCTTGCTATTGGGATCTGCTAATTTCCTGTTTGGCTGGGGCTCCTGACAGGTGGCCATTCAGACTCAGATTTTTAGGACTGAGAAGGAATGTGGAGACCATCTAGTCTAACTTCCTTGTTACCCAGATGAGGAGGCCTCTAAGCTCCAGAAACAGAGGTATCTCCAGAACCAGGACTCAAACCCGGGCCTGCCAGCTTCCTGTGTATCAGTGTTTTGCTAAGTTTCAGGATAACCCAATTAGGAGAGAAAGAAGGAGGCCCAGAACCCAGTGAAGTTCGTTCCCTAAATCCTGCCCTGTTCACCCTCTGTCTCATCGAGGGTGAAGGTGATGAGGTTACCAAATGTGACCTGGGCTGGGCAGGGGGCCCGGGACCCTCCACTGCTGGCTGGGCCAGCCCCCCTTTCCTTCCCGGCAGTCGAGCAGCTGTTCCCGTGCTTGGCCAGGGGCTCGTGGGATGAGGCCCTGGAAGGGGAGGAGCAGATCACCTCAGCCCTGCCTGCTCCTTCCAGCCCAGCCGCGCCAGATCTGGTGGCCCCGTCCCAGGGGCTGGCTGCTGTCCCATCGAGAGAGAGGGAGAGGCAATGGCTCTTACTGTGCTGGCCCAGCTGAGACCCCAGGGTCCTTGGGAGGCCTTGGGCTAGGGCAAGATGAATCTGTCTGTCCTCCCGTCACCTCCCCTGGGGGTAGTTCTGAAGTCAGCCCTTCAGGTACAGGTGTGCCTATCAGTGGGGTCAGCCTGTACATTTTTTATTCCTGCCATGAGAATCAGCTTATAACCTGATCACAAGAGGGCCGAGACCTACATGTGCATGGGCTTGGCCTCTCCATGTGACTGGCTCTGTGTCTGATGGTCCCTGTGTGCCATCAGACGCTCCTGGGTAGGAGTGACATGTCTGTCCAGGCAGCCTGCCTGGAGAGGCCAAGGGGGATGTCAGAGCGGGTTGCAGAGGTAGATTCCTACTCAGCACGCATTGGGCTTGTCTGTTCTGGCTCCATCCCTTGCCTCCCTTCTCTAGCTCGTCAATACGTCCCCTTTCCACCTGCCGCGTGACTTAAAGGTGCAGATTCCGGCAGGGCCACAAGATGGCCCCAAACAACTCAGAAATGGCCTCAAGGAGGCTAGAACTCAGAGTGGCGTCAGAATCCCTTTTGGCAAGTGTCCCTCTGTCATCTTTGCCAAGTGCCTTTGCGTCTGTTCTCTGTGTAGTCTTCCTAACAGCCTGCTAGTGGGCAAGTGTTTGGGAAGGTAAACAGAGGAGTGACTACCTTTGCTTTGCAGAAACTGAGTCACAGAGAGATGAGAGCGAACGGGTTGACATGCCTTCACTGACCTGGGCTCTCTCATACTAGCCTGTCACTGTTCCTGTGAAAGGAAGGAGACAGGGCACTGTGCATGCTCAGACCTCTCCCCAGGGGTGCCTGGCCCACATACCTCAGGGATTTGGGGAGCAGGTGTTTCTCCATTGGTGGATGGGCAGTGGGCGTGTGCCGAGCTAGGCTGAGTGGTGATGGGAGGGAGATGCTAGGGTAATTTGGGGGGTGGATCCAAGCCCAGGGCTGCCCCCTTTCTCCCTGTTGTAATTGTTTGCCCTTTTTTGTTTCTGTTCCCCAAGATGATGAAGATGAGGAGGCACCCGGGCCCTCGAGGCAGGCTATGCGGGTGTCCCTGCAGCAGTCACTGGAAGAAGAGGCCCGCCTGGCCAGGCCCACCCTGCTCCGCTCCTCCTCCTCCTCAGACCAATCCGAGACAGTGGGCCCTAAGCCAGAGACCCTGTCCCGGCCCTCACCCCAGGCCCAGGCCTCCTGCAGGACCCCTCGGCCACACCCCAGCCCACCCAGCACAGGCCTGGACTGGCAGCTCCTCCACGCCCACGCCCAGCAGACTGAGATGTTCCAGCAATTCTGCCAGGACCTGGTGACCGTGCACAGGGACATGGCAAGCAGCATGCACGCCATCAGCCAGGCCATGGCCGAGCTGACCAGCCGTGTCGGTCAGATGTGCCAGACGCTGACAGAGATCCGGGATAGGGTTCAGGCATTTCAGCAGGGGCCAGATGAAGCAGCCCCCACAGGCTCGACACTCCAGGCCGAGGCTCCCCCACCGGAGCCCCCACAGGCTCCCCCAGCACCAGCCCCAGCACCAGCCTCTGCACGGACTACCAGGTCTCGGAAGAGAAAGCACAATTTCTAACCTGGCCGGTGTGCACTGAGAGGAAGAGAAATGGAGGAGGGGTGTCTGACCTTGAGACAGGAGCCAGTCTCTTATGCCCAGGTCCGGTGACCCTTGTAGGACTTTGGGGGGACTGTCATCTCCTCACTGAGTGCAGGCTGGCTGCCCTATGCTCTAACCGAGCACGTATTCAGCCCTACTCATCTTTGGCAGTTGCTCAAGATGCAGGAAAAGCTCCGTGCTTGATGCTTGCTTGGCCTGGAGGGTCAGCCTCCTCTTAGTCTGCACCCCAAGGCAGCAGGCCTAGCAGGGAAGGGGGAGCAAGCGTGGGGAGCATCTGAATGGAACCCTGCTTTCCATCCTCAGGGCTGCTGTGTCAGCCTTCCAGGCCCTGATTCTGCTGCTTTCAAAGGGGGCGAGGCCTAAGGATGGGCGGGTGGAGCCCAGCCCTCCCAGGAGGGGTCTGTCCTCCCCTCCCCCAGGGCTCTGACCCTGGCGGGTGGTGCCCCCGCCTTGGCCTTCCGCTTGCCCTCCTGTGTGTGTGTGCTCAGCTGCTGTGCTTGCCTTTTGTGGAGTGGGGAGAAGAATGGGATGATGCCGGAGGAAGGAGAGGACTACCTGGCGTTCTTAGGGAGAACACTGGATGCTTTTCCCTGCACCTGCAGGTGTGTGGTCTCAGTGGGTTCTCAGGACAGCCAAGAGGCAGCCAAGTCAGGTACTATTATCCTCATGCTTGCCATCATCATCTGTATTTCATAGATGACAAATAACACAGCAGTTAGTGGGGGGAGGCAGGACTAGAAGCCAGGTCTGTGGATTTTTTCTAGCTCCTCTGTCGGAGGCCAGATCTGGATGGGAGGGCTGTTGCTTTTTGCCTGCCCCAGGCTCAGCTGTCGGGGTGTGAGTGGGAGGCAGCAGCAGGGTGAGGTGGGCGTCCCCCCACCTTACCCTGCACAGAGGCCAGTGGCTGAGGGGAGGCAGGGTGCAAGTCTCAGGATCCAGAAGGTTACCTGTCCTCTGGCTTCTGAAAGAGCCCAAAGCCCAGAAGAGCTCCCGTCCGTTCCAGGCTCCAGCATGCCTTGCCTCTGCTTGCTTGGGCTGCATACGCACCAGCTACACGTACCTGTAGCTTCACGTTTCGTTTTGGAGTGTGGGGAGAGAGCGGGTTCTTAGGGTGGGGGAGGGCCATGGGGGGGGCAGATGCAGGCTTAGCTCTGACCTGGGTGCGACTCAGCTCTGTGTCCTCTTTGCTCCTTGGCCTAAGACTGACCCTGGCAGAAACTCTCATACCCCAGCCCTTCACCCTCCCACGCCTCCCCCCAGAGCCATAGTGGGGCTGGGAGGACTGCTGTCCCCAGTGCCTGCCTGGCCACTCCTGGAGTGCTGCTTCTAACCCCAGACCAAACTTTGTCCCTTGTAGGAGAATGGAGGGCAACTGCACTGTCCCTGTGGCCTTGTCTCCATCTCCCGTTCTGTGGTTCTTTGGGGGTTCCTGCTTCCCCACACTGAACACGCCCCTGTCCGACAATCCAATGGCTTGATTATTGCCTGGCATTGCCCTGCCCTCCGATGCTGGAATCAAAGATTGCCTTCCCAAGTATTTTTTGTTAAGATGGCAATAAAAAGAAATTGATCTCACACTTGGAACACACCCAGTCTCCAGCATTTTTCTTTGGTGTGTATTCTCTTTCTTTGCTTCCTGTGAAAACCTCAAGGCCCCCAAAGCAGGGGTTAGGTGACCGAGGGAAAGCGTGTTGGCGAGAGGGGCTCAGGCGCCCCTGGCATTTCCCGGATCCCATTGCTCCCAGATGCCCTGTCTTCACAGCCATGTGAGGCCCTTGGAGGAAAGGAAAGGAGCTGAAGGGCCGAAGGAGGCAGAGCACATATGAAACCGTTCAGCTATATTTAATTTCCCTGCACATCAAAAGTGAGATGTTGCTAAGTGAATTTTATTGTTTGTTCCCCAAAAGTAAGTTAGTGGTCCTGGAAAAAAAAATCACCATTTCTGGCCAGCGACTCCAGAAGGGTCAGGGGCTCTCCATTTGCCATGTACCTCAGGGACCACCCTGAGGCATGAGCTTTTTTTTTTTTTGGATACCTCCTCACTGATCAGGTATCTGTCTGTCACAGGCAAAGCCCTGCCCACCTAGATCTGAGGCTTCTCAAAGGAGCTGAAGTGGCTTCCTCTGGCTCCTCTTTGGGGTCTCCTCAGCGGGGAGGGGGCCTCCTGACAGGTGCATTGCCTTGGCTTAGTACCAGTCACACAGATTCTCCCAAGCAGGAAACCCCCAGGTTCTGACCAAGGATACATCCCCTTTCTGGAAGGTTCCATTGGCATCTAGGTCACCCTTTGCCATTCTTGGTGATAAAGCATGGCCATGAAATCAAGATAATCTGATTTCCAGGAGCCACAAAGATGCTGTGAAACCGGGCCGGGGTCTTTCCCACCAAGGTCAAGGTACTAAGCAGTGACCGACTGGCCTCTCCCTCTGGTCCTGAGGAGGGAAGGGGTCAAGTTGGAAGCAAAGGGGACAGAGAGATGAAAAAACTGGTCAACTTTGGATGGAAAATATTTCAGTTTCTTGGCTTCAGTGGGGATTGTGGGGCTAGCACGTCAAAACAGGAAGGTGAAATGGGGCCAGTGGATGGAAATGAATGGGCAGCCAATTTTAGCTTAAGATAGGGAGTCCCTTCTAAGAGTCCGAGGCCTCCAGCCATGCCAAGGGTTGGCTGGGTGATGTTTTGTCAGAGGTCGAGTGACCATCTGGTGGGTGGATGCATGATCCAAAGACCCTCCCAGCCCAGAGACCCAAATGCATGGGGGAGCAGAGTCTAGCCTCTCCTCGGTGAATCTGCCCATTTCTGCCTCCATGCCCAGTGCAGCTTCTTTGCCATCAGAGACGTACCCACTGAACAGGAGTGTCTGAGCCTGGCCTTCGTCTGTCCCTTCAACACAATTGTCTCTCTTGAATTAGAACTGGTAGTCATTTCCTGACCCAGCTAGAAAATATGGCGCACTTGATAAGACACAGTGGGTGAGGTCTGAGAAGTGTGGTCTTAGTCCCCATCTGTCCTGTACCCAAAGTCAGCAAGGAGGTTGGATAAAAACAGTCCATCCTCATCATGAGAGGCTCAGTCCGGAACACACCCCCACCACTGCCACATATGGCCTTGATTGCTTCTAAGGTCCCCAACTCTGTGACTTTGATTCGAAAGGCTATCAGATGAGCATTGATATTTGCAGAGCAGTCTGTTCAGCGTTCCCCACCCCCTTCTGATGTACTCTGTGCCTTCTCTCCAGCAAGGTAGTGACCGGGAGACTCAGCAAAGAGAAAGATGTCCACTGCCTGGGAGCCGTCTGTTCCCGGGAGGGCTCTTGCTCACCTGCGGCTATGGAATGGGACAGGCACGGTTCTTCATACAGGGACTGTCGTATGGGGACAGAAGGGGTCTGGGAGTGGATCAAGCGATTGGGTGTTACTGTGAAATACTTAAAAGGGCAAGACCTTATTGAGGTATAGTAATCGATGTTGAGATTTAGCTGGCTCCACTTAGCTTGACCTCGGAAATCATATAGCATAAACATCTTCTCAGGAGGATGGGCTGTTATGATTCACTAAGAGTTGTCATAGATATCTTATTTCAAATGTCAAGTTTCCAAACGATCAAATACAACCAGATGCTGAACAAATGCTGATCCGTCTTTGAAACTACATTGTGATCGATACAAAGATGTGGGGTTCTCTTCCTAAATACTGACTTCTTGTTGGGTAGGAAAGCACCAGGAGGTGGAAAGAGAAATTGACTTGAATCTTTCTAAACGTTCTGATTGTGGAAGTTGCTCTGTAGAAGAAATCCCTGATCGTTAGGTGGTCCTCATCTTGTTTTCTCTTCAAGTTGAGTGCCAGGGAAAAATAATTCCAGTCTTTAGAGCTTGATGGCTATTTAGAAACGGAAAAAAAGAGGAGACTGTGTTCTCTCCTTGTGTGTTCTTTCCTGTGAAGAAGATGAATGAATGGTTTGCCTTCTGAATCTGGGACTAGGAGAGTCTGGGTCTGCCTCAGTGCTGTTCTGTGCTAAACGCAAGGCTGATTAATTTTGGATGTCAAATTCAAGACTCGTTAAATTTGGGACTGAAAAATCTTTTGCACGCTCAGAAGACATCTCAGATATGGAAAGAAGGCAGACTCCTGCATTTGGAGAGCTGAGACGGGGAAGTTTGAATTCGGAAAGAGTTCTTTTTGCCCTGAATTCTCTGTTAACAGCAACGTGGCCGGGTGTCACAGAGGTCACAGTCTTGGCTTCACAGTTCAGGGAGACCCCCGCTCAGCTCATGTCGGATGTTGAGAACGCAGATGCGTTAAGGCTAAGATCCTGGACAGAAGCAAGTTCTGGGGATCTAAGCGCCATGAATCTTACACGCTCCACACCCTCCCCGTGGAGCTCATGACTCGGTTCTCTCAAATGGGCAAAGCAGCCAAAGCTAGTGTCCTCTTTTTTGTCCTCCTGAGTTCTGTGCCACATCCTGTTGCCACAGTAGATTGGTCCCTGGGCTCGAGTGGTCCCCTTCATAAGGTCACAGTGTCCTCCAGAGGGAGTGCACAGGGGACCGTCCAGATGAGAAAGGACAGGATGTATTAGAGGGGCCCTGTGCCTGGGCACCGTGAAGGTGCTGCTGCCCACCGTGATGGCCACCCTCACTGGAATTGGCATCCATGTGCATTGTCTCTTTTTTTTAGGGGGTGGGGACGGGAGGAACAGTGCTAATTGCTTGCTGAGGAAAATTACAATGAAGTAAATGCACCTATAATGGATAATCACCGTTCAAACTTTGGTACATTTCCTTCGGGCAGTTCGCTGAGGCTTGTTTTCAAAGCATGCTGGAACCACAGAATAAAAATCTTTCGGACCTACTGCTCGCTCCCAGTGTATCAGAACCAGTTCCCATGTCATGAAAGATCCCTTGAAAACATCTCTCTCTAGATGAGTCACAGTCCAATATATGAATACCCCATGGTTTATTGAGTCATTTCTCTAGTACCAAACATTGAGATGTTTTTGCTTTTGCATTGTTGTAATGATATATAGGCAGCATGGTGTGCAGTTTGCACATTTGGTCTGCATGCTATTGTTCTTTTTTTAACGTTTCAAAAATTGTGGCTAAACACACGTAACATAAAAGCTGCCATTTTAACCATTTTTAAGCATACAGTTCAGTGGCATTAAGCACGTTCACACTGTTGTGCATCCATCACCACCATCCCTCCCCAGAGCTCCTTTCCTCTTCCCCCAGCTGCAGCTTGATACCCATGAAACACTGTGTCCCCATTACCTGCCCTCCAGCCCTGCTCCCGGGCCCCTGGCCACCACCATTCTACGTCTGTCTGTGAATTTGACTGCTCCTACGAAGGGAACCATATAGCGTTTGCTGCCTCGTGACTGGCTTATTTCACTGAGCATGTGTCAAGGTTCACTCATGTAGCATGTCAGAATGTCCTTCATGTTGATGGCTGAGTAATGTTTCGTGTGTGTGTACCACATACTGTTGATCTAACTCGTGCATCGATGGACACGGATGGCTTCCACCTTTTGACTATTGTGAATACTGCGGCTGTGAGCATGGGGTACAAGTACTTGTCTGAGTCCATGTTGCCAGTTGTTTCCCAGAGGGTTGTGCCAGTTTATTCACCATTACTATAGAGCCTTTTCTTGCCACCTTTACCAATACAGATATTATCATTTAAAAAAAGAAAAATCTGTGCCAATGAGACAGTGTGCTACTTTGCGTTTCTTATTACTGTTGCTGAATATTTTTCATGTGTTCATTTTCCATTTGGTTTTTTTTCTGTGAATTATTGTTTTCCTGGACTGCTCCAAATATCATTCTTTGGACCATGCCCATTGGACAGACTTTGGTTTCTTCCCTGGCTTTTGAGAAAAAATCATCATAGCCTAAGGAAAAGAAGTTTCTTTTTTACTGCAAATTTCCTAGACGCTGGTGTAGCACAGAACCCTAAAACTCCAAATAATTTCCTCTTGCCCTTTTGGTCTGTACACCTCCACCTCTGCAGATGTGTCATCTCACCAAGGGAGGTGAGTGAAGTGGCAGGTGGACTGTTAGAACTGTCATCTCGGGGGGAATGGGTGAGGGCCGTAGGTTCTGAGGGTTTGACAGAGCTGTAAAGGTTATCTGGGCATTGCGGAGTGGGCGCTTTACGTGCCCACATAGGAGCCAGGAGTTCTCATGGGAAAAGCATAGACCTCAAAGCCTCATCTCCCATTGATTAGCTGTGTGACCTTAGGCAAGTCACTTAGCCTCTCTGAGCCTCAGTTTCCTTACCTTAAAATAACTCCGATTAACCAGTGGTTGCTAACTTTTCCTTGCCTTCCTCTTCCATCCCCATTGGAGCCCCTATTTTTGATGGTTCTGATCGTTAGCATGTATTAATTGATCCCTCGGGCACCCTTGTCACATGAGTCATTTCTACTAGGTGTTGTGAAATGCTGAAGCTGTTCAAGGACCCCACCCCCACCACCATCAGAGGCCTGCAGGTATCGGGGGACCCCTGGTTCAAAGTCAGTCGAGAGGAGATGGTCTCTCAGTTTTCTAGTCACCTTTCTATCTGGTGTTGAATCTTCTATTTGGCAGAACCTGGTCGGTAGGCAGGGTAGGTGTCATTTCCAGTCTCAGAAAACAGAGATTCCTCAACGTTCAGAGACTTGCTCAAGGTCACACAAAATGGTGGCATTGAGACGAGGGACTGACTCTAGCTGGCGTTCCTTTCCTCGGTAGGACTTTTCCACAAGTCCACATGCTGGTGGACTTTTATCCACCGTCACTGGCCCAGCACCATGCCCAGTACCAGCAGGCACTCACCTGGAGCGGCCCATGCATTCTCACCTGTCCCCCTCGCCCCCAGGTACGTGGTCATCTCCCGGGAGGAGAGGGAGCAGAACCTGCTGGCGTTCCAGCACAGCGAGCACATCTACTTCCGGGCGTGCCGGGACATCCGGCCCGGGGAGCGGCTCCGGGTCTGGTACAGCGAGGACTACATGAAGCGCCTGCACAGCATGTCCCAGGAAACCATCCATCGCAATCTGGCCAGAGGTGAGTGCCCACCCTCCAGGCGAGGGCCATGCCCGCCACCTCCGAGTCCCATGGGAGGCCAGGAATGCTTCTCGAGAAGCGTGCTAAGAAAACCCATGGGAAGAACAGCACAGCAGCAATGGGGAGACCCCACGGGCGAACAGTTGGTCCAGGTCTGAGCAGCAGCTCAGGGCGGGGTCTTGGGCACCACTTATCCTCCGTGAGAAACCATCTCAGAAACCCGATCACATATGCGTGTTTTAGTATACATTTCAGAGTTCAGGGGGAGAGGCAAGTCCCCAAAGCCAACTACATAAATTTAATCAAAATTGATCCTAATTTCCCCCTCAAATTGATGAAAAGAGGTTACAAACTGCCTATTACTGCAATAATAGGTAACGTTTACTTAGGACTTAATATGTGCTAAGCAGGTGTTCTATGGTGACCCATGAAATCATGACAACAGTGGCACCTCCCTGTACCCGTGCTGAGAAAGTAGCTGGGTAACACACATTTAGAACAATGTCTGCTTTGACCATTGTAAGCCCTCAATTGTAGACTTTTAATACTAATGATTCATGTGGATTATTATCCCCATCTTACAAATGTAGAAACTGAGCATCAGGTAAATACAGTGACTCACCCAGGGTCATGTGGCCAAGGAAGGGCAGAGCTGGGATTCTAACTCATATCTGTCAGAGTCCAGGGTCTAAGTTCTAACCTATAATGTTATAGGATCTCCCAGACAAAACTCGTTTTTTCCCTGCTTCCTCCCGGTCTCATTCCTGGAAGTCCTAAGGCTATGTTGTGAATAAACAGTATCTGTTAGAACAAGACAGGTGGAGGGAGGCGACCTTAGGTGTATATGGTGGCCCGGTGGGTGAGATGTCCATCTAGATTCATTTAAACGAGTCACTTGAAAATGGCTTAAAATACTCCCAGTCCCTAGCCCTTTGCCTTTTTACTCCACCCTCAGCCTGGCCAGGGCAAACCGGCGAGGCCAGGTCCTTCTTTCCCTGGAACCATCCTTACATTAAAACCATACATTCAAAGACCCAGAGTCTATTTGGTCCCAGGAACCAAGACTATCCCCAGGCCCCACTATATCATATCCATGACCAACCTACTTCTTGGAAATAAAGCTTCATGTGGAATATGAGTAGAGAAGATGAGAGGGAGTGGGAATGACCCACTGAAATTAAGCTATCTTTAAAAGCAAAACAGAACAAAGCAGACTGTGGACATTGAGTGCACAGCGGCTGCCTGACTTGGTAAAAGGTATCTGGTGATTGGATGGGCAGTGAGAGGAGACCCCATAGACATACTCATCTCTTGTCTTCTTCAGATCGGGGGGTTGGGCACATGCTGATTTCACCTGGTAAGGCCTGTTTTCATGATAAGATCGCCATGGTTTCCATTTGACCTCTGGAGGTGCCTCGTGTAAAAGCATCTGATACATAGTAGGTACTCAATCTCTGTTGAATGGATAAAAGAAGAAACGAATGAAGACAGCCAAGAGGTCTCTAAAAGAATCATACCACCAGAAGAAAAGAAAATCAAGAGAAGTCATATCTGAGGACACAGGTTCCATCCTTTGGCCATAATCTTCTTGAATTCCTCCGGATTTGTAATGTCCTTTCCCCCCAGTGTCTTCTCCAAAGCACTTCAAGCTGCCTCATCCTCAGAGAGCCCTGAGACCCAAGGGGAATGCTCAGAGAAGGGAGTGAGCTTTCAGGAGAGGTTCAGAGGAGCATGGCAGACAGACTTGACATGAGCTACACCTAGACATGTGAAGATACAGGAGGAAGGAATGTCTGTTCCTGGCCAGGCTGAGAAGTAGGAAACTGGAAGGAAACTAAAAGCCACCATGGGACAGGGCCAGGGCAGTGGGTGGGCTTGGTCCTGAAGTCCTTGGGAGCTGTTGTGTGGCTCAGTGGCCTTTAGATGTAGTGTCTCTGTAGCCCATAGCTTTGGCAGACACTGGAAATGGGTGCTGGTGTCTTAGATCTGCATGACAGTCCTGCTCTGGAAGGGGGATCCCCCATGCTCAATCACTTAAGGTCTTACAGGGAAGGAGACTTCCTCATAATTGGAGGCTGGAGCCCTGATAAAGGCCAGAGCGTGAATTATTAGTCCTTATGAAGTAGGGACATTAGTTGGTGCCAAGAACTGCTTCCTGAAGAGAGTATAAATCATGTCTTTGTGGTTATCTTTTAAGAATAGGAGCATCTCATGCATGTGTTCAAATAATTTATATTATGTTATCTACTTTGAGCCATTGATTTACTTTGTGGTGTTTTCCCATGTTTTATGGAAACTTTAGAATCAATTTCATAATGCTTAAAGGTCTTTTTGACCCATAGATTTGTCTAGAAGCCTTGAGTCCAAAGAGGTCTCCTGATCATCGTAGGACATGTGAATGACCTTTTCTCTGAGCAAAGCAGCATGAGGAATCCCTGGTGACGAGTAGTCTTGACCTCCAGATATCCTCAGTTGTTTGCTCCCTGATTGGTCCACGAGAAAGTGAAAGGGTGTCCCTTGTCTTTTAGATTCTGAATGGACAAGTGTCATATCTAATCTATAAAAACATGTGACATTTTTCAAAAGTTCTCTTCATCTCCACCCTTTCTGCTCCTTATCTGCTATAGAAATGCAAATTGCAGGGGGCCCCTGAGTTTCAGGAGCCATGGAGATGAGATCATGCCCTAAGCATTCACATGAAGACAGAGGAGGGGCATCCTGAATAGATTACTTGCTTTTCTGCTGTTACCTGAGGAAATCTGGAGTCACACATGGGCCAGGGCGCAGCACCCCATGCCAGCTGTGGGAGGCCCTGCCTTGGTCACAGCCTGGAACATCTGGTTTGCACATAGAGATCCCTTGGCCTTCCCCTGAGGCCCTTTAGCAAATGCAGCTATCAGAAGCCTAATTACAGCATATGGATAGGTTAAGCGTTTGCTCAGTCACATCTCCCAGGGCCCGCCCCTCATCCAGGAAGCCTTTTAAGATTTCCCTGCTCCCCAGGCCGCTGTCAGGACCTTCTAAGGAATCCCCCCTTAGCACATGTCCCTCAGGCAGTGTTCACACTGCTATAGCAACTTATGAAATTGTGTCAGCCATTTTAAAGATCTGGCTAAAATAATTTATTGTTGGGGAGCTCACCAAGATTTTTGAGTCATTTACATGCTAGAAAGAAATAGAAAAGGAAGCCCCCTTTGCATTGTCAGGTAAGGAAACAGCTGTACTTTGAGGATGCTCTGGGTCAATGTGGTCACATTGGCCAGCTCGGAGCGCAGCCACTGAAGTGTCCCATCTTGCGTTGTCTTCCTGCCGTAGTCAGCATGCTTTCCACGCACTCCTGGTTTTCTGGTTACTGGGAGAAGTAGAAAGGACAGTTCTGTAGGCGGACTCTGCCCTGCGTGGGCTGTCTTCAGAGTGTGCGGGAGGAGGAAGCAGTGGGACTCCGTAGTGCGTGTGTACCTTTTACCAAGTCGAAGCAGCCATCTTCCAATTGCTAAGCCTGGACGAGAAGCCTGGAGGGTGGGGAATCCGTCCGCACTTAGCTCTCAGGAATGTCACCACCCATGCATTTGATCAAGCAGGACGTCATCTTCTAAGGTGATAGGATGGCAAGTACCTTTGAAAGAAGTTCCAACTACCCCCCCGCCCCGAGCATTCTCTCAACTTACACATGTAGAGCTTGTATACATAACGCTCCATTGAAATGGTCTCTTTAAAAAAGAGTTCTCTGCTCTTTTGTGTCCTGTGATCCTATGATCTACTGAGTGGCACGCTTCTCCCTTTTTGTCACACCTGCCCCACGAGGCCAGACCCAGAGGGACGTGTCAAGCGACCTCCTAACTGGAGGCCTGCTTTGTTTTCTGCCTGTTTCTCCACTCGGGGCTTTCCCCTCTTCCTCACACCCTGGTTTTCCTTCCTAGGAGAGAAGCGGTTGCAGAGGGAGAAGTCTGAGCAGGCTCTGGATGACCCAGAGGACCTCAGGGGTCCCATTCACCTCCCTGTGTTGAGACAGGGCAAAAGTCCCTACAAGCGTGGCTTTGACGAGGGGGACATGCACCCCCAGACCAAGAAGAAGAAAATTGACCTCATTTTCAAGGATGTGTTGGAGGCCTCACTGGAATCGGCAAAGGTGGAAGCCCACCAGCTGGCCCTGAGCACCTCGCTGGTCATCAGGAAAGTCCCCAAATACCAGGGCGATGCCTATAGTCGGTGTGCAATGACTATGTCACATGGTGTGCAGAATGTGAGCCGGACCCAGGGGGAAGGGGACTGGAAGACCCCCCAAGGGGCTTCTGCGGAGCCAGGCCCACTGGAGGATGAAGAAGAGGAGCCTTCATCATTCAAGGCCGACAGTCCTGCCGAGGCTTCCCTTGCGTCCGACCCCCACGAGCTTCCCACCACCTCCTTTTGCCCTAATTGTATTCGCCTAAAGAAGAAGGTTCGGGAACTCCAGGCAGAACTAGACATGCTTAAGTCTGGGAAGCTTCCTGAGCCCCCCGTATTGCCAGCACAGGTACTGGAGCTCCCAGAGTTCTCAGACCCTGCAGGTAAGTCGGTGTGGATGAGATGTCGGAGGGAAGCGCGCACGGTGGGCAGTGTGAGGGTGGCCGGGTGCTCTCTGCCGGAGCCGCCTTCAGGGAAACCTGAGGCGTGTGACTCGGAGGTGAGCTCTGGCCGCAGCCCGCGCCCTCAGGTGCCTGCCTGTGACAGGTGGCTTGGCAGCTCCGGTGGGTGCCTCATGTCTTACCCTGTATTCTCCTCGTCAATAAAGGACGTTCCGCTGCAGAAGGGGTGTGTGCTGTGTTCTTGACCCGTTGCCTTTCTCTGGTGGTCCTAGTGGTGTCTGACCCCCAAAGCCCAACTTCTAAACCCCAGTCTTTCTCTCTGCCCAGTCGAGGAACACTCCTCATTCTTCTCTTCCCGACTTGCTGTTCTGCCACACGGTCCCATCTCCCTGCCTGGGCTCTTAGAAGGACCTGGGTCTGGGACGCTCAGCTCCATGCTTCCGCCCTTTTCTGTGGCTGCCTGGATGTCTTAGAGCCGGTCGACAACGAGGAAGGTTTTCCAGTACACATCTGCAGCTTAGAGTATTTACATAGCGTTTTCTATCTGAACCACATCTCTGAGCTCAGAATGAGGTGCTGCAGATATTCAGAGCGTGCATCTGAACTGTGTTCGGATCCTGAAATAACCTGGGGCCGTGCCAAAGCTGCCTCCATTTGAGGGTAGCACGCGACCCCTGACCACGTTAGTGGTGGGACAAAGGAGTCCCATGTCCTCACTCTCTGACTTCGGGATGTTTGCTATGCTCTCCTGGTCCTGCTGGTCAGTTGATACCAAACATTGAAGTTCCTTGAGCGCCCACTAGTGGAGGGTGAGGGCCGGAAGGCTGGAGCATGGTGGCCACCATGGATAATCCACAAAGAGGGAAAGTCACACATGGATGACAAAAGTGCTTGTAAATGAATTCTAGGCTGGGATTCAGTCCGGCGAAGGAATTGGCTTGTGTTTCACATAGTCTGGCACCTACCTTTCCGGCAGCGTTTCCTGTTCATTTTAGAAAAATCTATGTTTTTCCCCCCCAGGTGTAAATGTTTTTTTCCCGTTTGTCTTCCAGCCTCAGAGAGCATGGTCTCCGGCCCCGCCATCATGGAGGACGATGACCAGGAGGTCGATTCAGCAGATGAATCCGTCTCCAATGACATGATGACTGCCACCGATGAGCCCTCCAAGATGTCGTCGGCCACCGGGCGCCGCATCCGGCGCTTTAAGCAGGAGTGGCTGAAGAAGTTCTGGTTCCTGCGGTACTCCCCGACCCTCAACGAGATGTGGTGCCACGTCTGCCGCCAGTACACGGTGCAGTCGTCCCGCACTTCGGCCTTCATCATTGGCTCCAAGCAGTTCAAGATCCACACCATCAAACTGCACAGCCAGAGCAACCTGCACAAGAAGTGCCTGCAACTGTACAAGCTCCGCATGCACCCCGAGAAGACGGAGGAGATGTGTCGCAACATGACCCTGCTCTTCAACACCGCCTACCACCTGGCCCTCGAGGGCAGGCCCTACCTGGACTTCCGGCCCCTGGCTGAGCTCCTGAGGAAGTGTGAGCTCAAGGTGGTGGACCAGTACATGAATGAGGGAGACTGCCAGGTCCTCATTCATCACATCGCCCGGGCGCTGCGGGAAGACCTGGTGGAGCGTATCCGCCAGTCGCCTTGCCTCAGCATCATCCTGGATGGGCAGAGCGATGACCTGCTGGCTGACACGGTGGCTGTCTATGTTCAATACACCAGCAGCGATGGGCCCCCCGCCACGGAGTTCCTGTCCCTGCAGGAACTGGGGTTTTCTAGCACAGAAAGCTATCTCCAGGCGCTTGATCGAGCGTTTTCTGCCTTGGGCATCCGATTGCAGGATGAGAAGCCAACCGTTGGCTTGGGCATAGATGGGGCCAACGTCACAGCCAGCCTGCGTGCCAGCATGTTCATGACGATCCGCAAGACGCTGCCCTGGCTGCTGTGCCTGCCCTTCATGGTGCACCGGCCCCACCTGGAAATCCTGGATGCCATCAGTGGGAAGGAGCTCCCCTGCCTGGAGGAGCTGGAGAACAACCTGAAGCAGCTGCTGAGTTTCTACCGGTATTCGCCGCGACTCATGTGTGAACTGCGGTCCACAGCCTCTACCCTCTGTGAGGAGACGGAGTTTCTGGGGGACATCCGGGCCGTGAGGTGGATCATTGGTGAGCAGAACGTCCTCAACGCCCTCATCAAGGACTACCTGGAGGTGGTGGCCCACCTCAAGGACGTCAGCAGCCAGACCCAGCGGGCGGACGCCTCGGCCATTGCGCTGGCCCTGCTGCAGTTCCTCATGGACTACCAATCCATAAAGCTCATCTACTTCCTCCTGGACGTGATCGCTGTGCTCTCGCGCCTGGCCTACGTCTTCCAGGGCCAGTACCTCCTGGTGTCCCAGGTGGACGACAAGATCGAGGAGGCCATCCAGGAGATCAGCCGACTGGCCGACTGCCCAGGGGAATACCTGCAGGAGTTCGAGGAGAATTTCCGTGAGAGCTTCAATGGGATTGCGATGAAGAACCTCAGGGTGGCTGAAGCCAAGTTCCAGTCCATCAGGGAGAAGATCTGCCAGAAGACCCAAGTGATCCTGGCTCAGAGGTTCGATTCCCGCAGCCGGATCTTTGTGAAGGCCTGCCAGGTGTTCGACCTGGCCTCCTGGCCCAGGAACAGCGAGGAGCTCATGAGCTATGGCAAGGAGGATATGGTTCAGATATTTGATCACCTGGAGGCCATCCCGACCTTCTCCCGGGATGTCTGTCGGGAAGGCCTGGACCCCCGGGGGAGTCTGTTGATGGAGTGGCGAGAACTCAAGGCTGATTACTATACGAAAAATGGCTTCAAAGACCTGATTGGCCACATTTGCAAATACAAACAGAGGTTTCCGCTCTTGAACAAGATCATGCAGGTCCTCAAGGTCCTCCCCACTTCCACTGCTTGCTGCGAGAAAGGCCGGAGCGCCCTGCAGCGAGTTCGCAAAAACCACCGCTCCCGCCTGACCCTGGAGCAGCTCAGCGACCTGTTGACAATCGCCGTAAACGGCCCGCCCATTGCCAACTTTGACGCCAAGCGAGCCCTGGACAGCTGGTTCGAGGAGAAGTCTGGCAACAGTTACTCTCTGTCCGCCGAGGTCCTCAGCAGGATGTCTGCGCTGGAGCAGAAGCCGGCGCTGCAGACCGTGGACCACGGGTCAGAGTTTTACCCAGACATTTAGGGAGCCTGCGTCGCAGAGGTCACTAAGCTGTTGAATATTTTTTTAATCTATACTCATAAGCTTTGATATATTATATAAATATATATTATATTATATATATATGATATATATATATATATAAACCCACACTGAATTTTTTTAAAAACCAAGGTGACACATCCACCAGAAGCTACTGGGAACTCTCAGAAAGGAACAGTGTCGGACACCGACTCTTGTCTACACAACTTGGCAGCTGCAACTCCGTGGCAACTCATTTTCACTCACAGAAGCATGTGCTGGGGCCGCACGTGTTCCCACCTAACGGTCAGCCAACGGCATAAGCTCAAATGACGGGTCTCTGTCATCACCTTTCGGTAGCTCGTTTTGTTCCTGTTTTTGTTTGGGGGGGCTCGGGGCTCGGGTTGGGGTTTCCGTTCTTGCCTTTCCTTTTCTCGTTTGGTTTTCTGATGGGGGTTCTCAGCCTCTTTGTGGACATGCTGGTCCAGCGGAATCCCATCTCTGATTTTGGAGAGGGTGGGTTGTGTATCTGGATCGGGTTTTGACTTTCTCTCCCACCTGACTTCAGCTTGAGAGATTTCTACTCATTTCCTGACGAGCGTTTCTTCACTGTCTTAGAAACATGTCGGTCAAACTGTGACACCCACTACTCCCCACCTCTGTTGCCAGTCCTGTCCCTGGGTTGATTCCCTCCTTCCAGCCTCCCTGGATCCTAGAGATATTACCTGTAATACTGCAGGCAGAATTGCCTGACAACCAAGCTTGAAATCCTGGGGAAAGGAAAGGGGGTGAGCATTTTGCATTCCTGTTTTTACATGGTGTGGGATAAAATAATTTAATTCCATTCAGATCCAGGGCTGTTGGAGAAATGAAGAGCCAAGAAATCCAGACCCCAAAGGGCAGCGATTTATTGGCTAAAAACATGTAAAATGAAAAATATGTATTCAATTTACATAAATTATTTATACTCTGTCTTTATAATCATATAATGTGTTGGGGATATTTTTCCCCCCTTTAGTAATCAAGAAATGCCTGCTAGAGTTCAGTGGCAGGAGATGTCAATGCAAGTTGTGCCCTGGATTATGCAAATGAAAGTCTCTAGAGATTCAGTCCTTTTTCTGCAACAGGCTGATAGCCAGCCCTACAGCCTGGCAGGAAGGTAGTGGGAAACTGGGTGATGCATGTATGCCTGTGAACACTTCCATTTTTTAACAGGGTAGAGATGTCCTAGAAGAAAGGAATAAGCAAGGGGTAAGATAGGACTCTCAAGGCATCAGCCTACACACACACACACACACACACACAACCACGATATAAGCTTTAGAAATAGCCACTTGCCTACTCCCTGGGGCAAGTAGTGGTTTAAGTTAGAAGAGTCAGATCAATGCTCTTTCATTCATTTAACTACCGGTATACCTCGCAAGGGAGTTTTTTTTTTTTTTTTTTAATGTGCGTGAGCTGTTAAAAACTTCTGTCCGTGTTTCCACACCTGATTTATGCATATTTGATATGCAAAGATCGTGTATTGTGGGTGCAGGTCATATCTGGGGGAGGGAGGAAGAGCTGCATTGTCTGCAGTCAGTTAGGGAGCCCCCCTGGCTGGCAGAGGGTGGGAAAAGGGTGATGTGATCTGGCCGTAGACAAGGCCCCAGGGTCCCCAACCTGCTTGGCTCAGACGTTATAAAACTGTGGTGGCTTCCTTCCTTCTTGGTTTATCTTGTCTCTACGGCCTCATGCCACCATAGAGAACCATAGTGGAAACGTCATCAACACTGAACATGTCACTCCCCCTTCCCGTCCTGCCAGTCCCTTCACCCCCCACAGGTCCCTTCCCCCCACCCCCATGGTCTTGGTGCTAAGATAACTTTAGAATCATTGCTGCTAGTCGATAGCTTTTCATTATATAAATATATTATATATATTATATATTATTTTTGAAACTTCTTTTGTTTGTTTCAACAGTGATGTAGCATGTTAAGACAAAACACAAAACCTGGTTTTCTCTGACCATCCCACTGCCAGGCCTCATATGCTGCCTTCTTCAACAAATCAATGCACCCTGCCTGGTGACATTCAACACCCCCCCCTTCCCCAGTCGCACGTACTTCCCCACCCTCCTCTGAACATGGAGAGAGAAGGAACTAGCAAGGAAAGACCCAAAGCTCTCTCTGATGCTTTGGAAGTCCCAGCCTCATTCCACTTCCCCACTTTAAGCTGATGTCTCCTCCCCCCACCCACTCTTCCCATCCGGGTCAGTAACTGTGGTCAAGTGGGATGCTATTGCAAAGCACAAGGCTCTACCTTTCCCTCCCCAGCTTTCTCTCCACCACACACGGACTAGATGGGTTGAAGGCAGAGGGGGCCGGCAAGGTGGGCCTCGGTGGGGGCAGAAACAGTAGGTTGGGATCCGTTCTTCTAGCCAACAGATGCCTTAGACCTTCTCCCCCACCTCCACTCTCCCCACCCACTGCATTGGGACCCTCTGTGGAGAGTCATCCCCCTGAACCACTCATTTGTAAACCAAGAAGAGAGTGTCTGCTTGAGCATCTAGTCAGGGCTGCGAAGGTGTCCTCTCAAGAGACCGTGATCAAACTTCGCTCAGTGTTTATCCAGAGGGAAATATCCTTTGTGCCGATGCCAGTGTCAACCCTGTACCTTCTGAGGGAGCTGGGAGCCAGGCACCTGCCTCCGGGCTAGAAGCGTGAACTGCTGCTAGCAGCACGTGGCTACAGGTGCCACCTGCCGAGCCCGGGTCCAAAACAGAGAGGATGAGCTCCCCAGAGATTCTTTTTCTTTAAAAAAATTTTTTTTCTTTATTCATTTTAGAGAGAGAGGAAGAGAGAGGGAGAGATAAAAACATTGATGAGCGAGAACATCAACTGGCCGCCTCCTGCACGCCCCACACTGGGGATCGGGCCCACAACCTGGGCATGGGCCCTGACTGGGAATTGAACTGGCGACCTCTTGGTGCATGGGTCGGCGCTCAACCACTGAGCCACACCAGCTGGGCTATCTCTCTGGAGAGTGTGGAGTTTGGCAAGGCTCTCAAACTCTAGGTGCTCATGATCTTTGCTAAATTCAGCTAGGCCGTGTTAGACACTCTGAAGGCCACTTTGCCTTGGGACAGGGAGTAACCAGGGTGACACACCACTGCAATTTACACAGGGGCTTTTCTCAGCCTGGATGCTCCCAGGGGGCTCAGTGCTTCTGTGCTGTGAACGGGGCGTGTGATTACCCATGATTTCTATCACAGGCATTTCCCACTCTCTGCTTCTTGAGAAGGACTCTTGGGTTAATGGGACCCTCGGGGTCTAGTCCAAGGAAGCACACGTTTGGCTGGCCTGACCTCCCTTTGATGGGCATGAAACACTGTGGCTGGGCGGCCCTTGCATCCCAAATGTGGAGACTTCAGACAAGACAGAGCCCTTTAACTCAGCCCCTGGCTTCGGAGTGACAACCATTGGCTTAGAATAAAATGTTTGTGTCTCTGGGGTTGAGACTCATCCTAATTGGGCTGGCTAATTAGCAGCTTTCTTTGGCTGCTGGAGGGGTGGGAAGTGAGTCAGGTCTGGGGGCCGATCGTGCCCAGCAGCTGCCTTGCAGAGCCTGGGAACCAGAGGCCCTTGTGATTAAAATGATGCTTCTCCTCAATGGAGGGAAGAAGACCCATTGCCAGCTGGTATCTGTGACACTCGAGGACAGCCAGTCCTGTCTACAACTCTTGCTGTGTCAGAATCCCCAAGTTTTGACTGGTTGAAGATGAGCTCAGGCATCTGAAACACCAGCTTTTTTTTTTTTTTTTGGTGTTTTTTGCTTGTTTGTTTTTTAATGTCCGCTGGCAACATCCTATAGCTCTGGGTGGATTCTTATTTCCTCATCCTTGCTTGAGAATAAGAATAGGCTTTAGCTGCAGGATCCCTGGATAGTGGGGTTCAGTGCTGGGCCCTGAATCCAGGCCAGCTGGGGGTCTTGGCCCCAGCCCCTCCTACAGACTCCATGTTGAGTCATCTTGCCTAGCCCCTCTCTTTGACGTGCTTCTGTTGACCCTGTAATTCGGAGGAAGGACCTTGCAATTATTTAAGGTAATGCTTAAATATTTCCCATGTGTTCGGAATGACACCAGGAAGGAGAAAGCCGGGAAAAGCATGTGCCGCGCTGCCAGTGATCGTGGAGAGACGACTGGACTGCAGACTTGGCCCGGCCAGGGCTGTGCGCTGGGCTCCTTCTAGCTGTTCACCTGGAGCCTCTGAGGCCCAGGAGGTGGCCTGGGGTTGAAGAAGAAATTCTCTTCTAGACTCCTCCCTGTTCATTTCCCCTCCCACCCCCTCTAGGAACAGGAATTCTGTATCTAGAGCTGGTTTGGGCTTACGGTCTGGGTTGATTTCCAAACCGAATTCGTGCTTTTTCTTGGTCCTAACACCCAGTTTGGGCAGAAGGTTCCAATCCTGCTGGAACCCTCGCCCCCTCCCTCAAGGGGTAGGCCCAGCCAGGCCAGCCTGGGACAGCCCGAGCAGGGGGCCGGGCCTGCGTAGCCGAGACAGGTGTGTTCCGAGGGCACGTGAGCTTCGGACAGTTCCGTTCCAGATACCGGCCTCCAGGAGGTGGTCCTGGGTCTGAGGTTCTAGTCTGGTCTTGAGGAGGGAAGATTATGTCTAGAGACACGCAGGGCCCTTTTTCCGCTTGGAGGAAGGCCCCTCTCTGCTCTCTGTTTTGGGTGCTTTAGCTGAGTGGATGGAGCTGTGATATTTTACGAGCCTTTGAGGTGGTCTTTGTGTGTTAGCCAGAGGGAGAAAAAGTGCGCTTTGGGGAGGAAAATGGTACGGCCCGCCTCGTCCATCTGGCTCTCCCCCCACCCCAACCCTTCAAGTGGTATCGCCCTGGAAATACCTATGCAATCCAGTCTCCCCAGGAGAGTGCATGGAAGCAGGGGTATGTGCAGTGTATAATACAAATGCTACAGCATATATATTGTATATATGGACATACACAGTACGTATACACAGAGTAAGAGATTGAATCACGTCTATATATCTATAAATAATATCCTATATATTTATACATTTTTATGTTTTAAATAGATATAAAAATAGAGTCTATAGAGAGCTGGGAGAGCAACGGGAAAGCCTGTGTTGCGCGAAGGGGGAGGAGGCAGAGCCTTTGCGGGGCAGTGAGGGAGTGAAGCAGGCAGGGTTTGCTGGGAGTGGGGCCTCGAGCGGAGTGGTGGAGAGGAGAGTAACTGGGTCCCCGCCCTCTTCGTGCACTTTCTCTCCTTTACCGCAGGTTTGGTCTGAGGTTGGAAGGAGATACTCAACCCCTGAGCTCCAGCTGGAGTGCCCCCTACAGCCCCCTGCAAGCCTATGGTCGGTGGTCACTGCTGCTTGGCAGTAGGACGTGATCACTGACCCGTGGTGTAGGGACCACTGCACAATTTCCCCTAAACACCCCCCCCCTTCCGGAATGGGCAGCATTGGTGGCCGTAGGAAAGGTGCAAGGTGGACCTAGAGTGGTCCAGGAAAGATGCTGCCCCTCCCCCTTCACATACTTCTACTGCCTCCTAGAGGCCAAACCTCTGAAGTACAGCCGCCCTGGCCTCCCTCACGCACTCCATCACTGTCTGCCAGGGCACTGGAGAAGTGAAGTGGGCAGCATGAGCATCGCCAGCCAGCGCTGCCCACCATGCAGAGGCTTTCTGGCCAGGGCAGGCGGCATCAGCTAACCGGGAAGGGTGGGAGAGACATATCCGCACACTCATAAATTCAGTAGCAATTCAAGTTCAGAAGCAGGGCTTTGGCCCAGCCCACTTTGCACAGCTGCTGCTGCTGGCTGTACTCAGGACAACGCTCTTCCCTCCTCTGCACAGAGGCCCACTGACCCCTCCCCTCCCCCACCGAAACAGGCAGGTTTAGTTCACATACACTGTTCTGATTCTGTGACTCGAGGCAGAGGCTGAGCCGGATGCCCCATGACGGAGGGCTTGCGCAGCCCTGACGGAATCAGAAGCCCGTTTGCTTCCAGGTTTCTCTCTGTAGTTCCCTTCCCCTGGAGGAGGGGGCGGAGGGGCTAATGGGGTTGCAGATGAAGGGAGACAGAGGACAGCTGCGCCCTCTGTTCTCCACCCAGCCTCTGCCTTTTGGCTCTCCCACCTCCGAGCCCCCCAGACCCCTGTCCTGCTGTCCCCCACCATCCTACCAACGGACCTCAGTCTCCGGCAGACCCACCCCTATACCTACAGTCCGGGGAGGGTCTGCTCTGCCAGTGCCCACCTCCTCTCCCGCCAAGTCCGCCTGGGTCTCCTTGAGCCACAGCTAACTGCCAACCAGGTCTTGGAACACCCTCCAGAGAGGCCAGGCCGACCCAAGACTTCCTCCCGCTGCGGTGGGTCAGACCCATGGCCAGGGGATGGGCACCCCCGGATAGCAATCCCACAATGCACTGTACCTCAGAGAGAGAGCAGCCACAGGGCAGCAAGGGCACCAGGCCCTCCGTCCAAGGACAGCCGGTGACAGTACTGCTCACTAAAAGACAAGGGCCAGGCTGCCCTCGGCACCCCTGTCTTCACTTTGTCTCCCCGGAAGAGCCAGCAGTCTGATTCAGTCTCTTTCAGCCCCTGTCTCTCTCCTCCTCTCCACCCCCACGCTGCTGAACCATTTCATTTCAATCATAAAGGACAAACATAGTGGGGGTAGGGGGAAATACCTAGGAGTCTATTATCACATACATATTAATATGTTAATACTTTCTTTCTTAAAAAAGAAAAAAAAATCTTGATGTTATTATTTTGCAGACTACGCTTTATAGTACCTGTGTGACGGGACCTAGAACACTGGATACAAATAGAGCTATGTTGGTTTATCATAATATGTACGCAGAAACTTTCCTTTTGTCATATTATCCTTGTAATGTAAGAAGATTGTTAATAAAAGCATTTAAATTTACTCGACAAGGTCGATGTCTGCCTCCTCGCCTCTGTCCCTGGCCTGTGCTCAGGTCCTTCGGAATGGGTCCCACCTCAAGGACTCGGGTGTCAGACCAGGAGCCTGCCCGCTGCCGGGTTAGAAGGAACTAGAAGAGGCCTTCAGGCCCTTCCTGCTGCTCTCACTTTTCCCTCATTCGAGTCCACTTCCAGCAGGTAACCTCCACGCCTCATCTGGTCATGCGGAAAGGAGGCGTAACTGCAACCACTGAAAATAAATCTACCTGCCCCTGAATGCATTTGTCCCACGAGAATCTCTTTGAGGAAACACACGGATCTATTGCAGATAGAAGGTTGCTCGCAAGATTCTCCTCTTGCAGGCTGGGTCCCTGGGACGGGTCTTTCCCCAGTAGTTTGCTAATGGCTCTGGTATGGGGTGGGCAATAAGTGATATTTTACCCAAATTGTTTTAGAAAGAAGATGGGCATACATTTAATGAAGACACAGATAAGTGTTTTTATTTTTCCTCCCCGAGGCTAATCTCCACCTCTGCCCCGCCCCATCTAGCCTTCCCCTGTCCCTTTCCTTAGCCTCTGCCTTCTCAGAGCCTTCCTTCTCCCTCCCAGCTGTGTCCCTCGCAGCCCCTGGAGGCCCCCACAGTTGGTCAGAAGCTTCCTCTTGTGAAAGCCACCCCTTGGTCCCCATGGAATGTTCCGGTTCTTTTCCCAGACGAGAAAGGAGCACAGCTTTGGGTGTCTAACCAGCCCAGGTGAACCAGGGTCAGCCCCGCCCCACTGCTGGCCATCTGGATTTGACCCACATTTGCAGCCGTATCTGGAACAGGCTAATAAGGAAAGGAAAGATCCTCCATCTGTGCTTGGGAAGATGGTCTCCCCAAAGCAGGGTAAGGGGGTGAGGTCTAGTCCATGTTCTTCCCTCCGTCTTCTCCCAGCTGCTCCCTGCTTCCCTGCCCAAGGATCAAAGAGCAAGACGAGTTCACCTTGGAGAGAAGACTCAGGACAGGGGCAAGCGGCCCGAAGACCTGAAGGGCTGCTACATGACAGTTTCTAGAGAGGTCTTTGGAAAACACAGATCCAGTCATGGTATCCACTCTGCTTAAAACCCTGCAGTGGTTTCCCATTGTTCTCAGAGTTCAATTCAAAGTCCTGACCTTGACCATCAGTCCTGCAGGATCCAGCCCCCGCCGGTCTGCCGGCCTCTGTGTCCTCCTCTGCACAGAGCTCCGCCACGCTGGCCTCCCCTCCCGGTCTCCCCCTCCCCAGCCCCCCCCACCTCCCCTCCCGGCCTCCTCTCCGTTCCCCAAGTGCACCAAGCTCTTCTCTGCCTCAGGACCTCTCAGTGCCCTGTGCTGTCTACCTGGGGTAGTTTTCCCCGGGATAGCTGCGTGGTCCAGTTCTTCTCATCTCTTGGGTGTGCCAGCAAAAAATGCCACCTTCTCAGAGAGGTCTCTCCTGACCACTCTCTCTGAATAGCCACCCTCAGGGCACTGTTCCCTGTTCTTCCTGATACTTCCCTTCATAACACTTATCTCAGCTTTCAACCAACTTTCGTGTGTGTCTGTGTGTGGGGGGTGTTGCTGTCTTCCCCCTGTAGGTTGCTGTGCCCACAGGGGAAATGGAGACTTTTTAACACCACTGTGTGCAGTTCCTATCACATAGTAGGCACTTAACCAATGTTTAGTGAAGGGACAGATAACTTGTGCTGTGTTGTCACAGCGGAAGACCTGGATTCTTCTGCTTCACCTGTCGCTGTCTCGGTTTGTTTATTTGATCAGAATGACCCTGCACCTGATCCTGGCTACTTCTGGCCTTGACCCCGCCCCTTCTCTATACAAAGCTGGAGGTTGCCCCTGAGGTGCTTACTTGAATTCTCCTGCCATCCACCTCGCTCTTGTCCCTTGGAAAATGCCCCCTAAGCCAGGCAGGCGCCCCCGAACTCCCCCAGGGAAAAAAAGGTTCCATCTCCTTCCAGCTTAGCGACTCTTAGAGTCGGTGGTTCCAGGGAGCATTCTGAAGTTACTGCTTTTTCATTAACTTTCCAAGAAAGACAGACCCTTGGCCACTGGCTACGTCAGTGCCTGGTCAGGGTTAGAGCCGTGCCAGATGCAAACTGACCCTCTGCCTCTAACAGGCGGTGAGATCTTGGACAAGTCACTTATCCGAGTCTGTGTCTTCAGTGCTGAAGGGTTCCCTTCTTTTACCCAGAATTCCTGGGGTTACCCTGCATGAGGGGTTGCCTGTAACTTTTTTTTTAAATCCTCACCCAAGGATATTTTTCCACTGGTTTTTAAATAGAGTGGAAGAGAGAGAGAGAGAGGGAGAAACATTGATGTGAGATAGACACATCGATCGGTTGCCTCCCACATGACCCGGACCAGGGCCGGGGATTGAACCTGCAACCCAGGTACATGCCCTTGACTGGAATTGAACCCAAGACCCTTCAGTCAATGGGCTGGCATTCTAATGACTGAGCCAAACTGGCCAAGGCACCTGTGACTTTTAATACAGAGCCACTAACACCTATCCTGGCAACAGAAATGCACTCCTCTGCCTGGATGGAGAGCACCTTTTCCTCCGCAGCCTGGAGAGAGATTCGCAGGCACTTCTCTGTTTCAGCGGCTATCTCACCTGGCTCTGCAGAGAGGTTTTGTTGCTTGCTTTGTTTGTCTGTTTTGGGCTGGGAGAACAGATTTCTCTTTGTTTGTCCCTGGTTTGTATCCCTGGGTTTCCGAAATAAGATTTCTGCCATCACCCACTTGCCAACGGGCGGCCCTGAAACACCAAGAAAGAGCGCTGGGAAACGGAAGGGAGACCGCGCTGCAGCCCGGGCTGCATTGAGAGACCACCCGGCCGAGGACCAGCTACCACCGGGCCCTGATCACATGGCGGCCACCACTAGAGCTGTTTCCATGGCAATGTCTGGCTTCCAGCCTGCAAGACTGGCTTTCTCCCACCTCCTCCCAGGTAGGCGCCTGCCTCCATCTCTGGCTCGGGGAAGCTGCTGATGGTCCCATCATGGACCATCTGTGCTGGTTCATCTTCAGGAGACGAAGGAGGGGAGCACAAGGGGAGTTCTCCAGCACTCACACCAAGAAAAGTCCCAACCCCCCCCAAATCCATCCACACCTATATCCTGTGGCTCTCTCCTTGCCAGGCATCTGCCCTGGGAGGGAGACAGAACAGATGCTAGGGATCCGAGCTCCTGCAATGGTGGTGCGTCCAGTTGGCTTGGAAAAATAGAAACTATTGGGTGGAAAATTACCACCGGCTCCATTGGCAATTAAGAAAATGAGAAGAGACTGACTCAGAGCCTCAGGTGACATTGCACTTTGTCTGGGGGAGTGGGTGGCTGTCGGAAGGACTGTCAGAAGATGCCAGGGAGAATTACCAACATGGGGCAGGGAGGGCAGGTGCACATGTACGTGGGCTTAGTTGTTTGATGCCTGCGATTGGAGGCCAAAATGTGTGTGAAAGGTACATTGTTGCCAGTCTAGAGCACAGAATCACAAAATGTTAAGTCTTAAATCTAGACGGGATCTTAGTGATCGTTTGATCCAAATTCATTTTACAGATGTGGAAACTGACGTCCAGAGGCAAGGGACTTGCTCAGAGCCATGAAGGCGGCCTGTGACAAAGCCACGCAGGGTGGCAGGTTCTCAGCTCCTACACGCAGTGCTCTAGACTTGGTTCCTGCGCAGGCCCAGAGTTTATTAAGGCAGCTCAGTGCAAAGCCTTGTATAAAGTGACTGATGCACTCCACCTCCCATTCCCATTTCTCTTCTATATAAATCCAGACTCTCAAATATTAGTTTGGGGCTCTGATGGGCCATATGCATCGTTACTTATGAAATTATAGCTTATATAATATTTGACTATGCAGCATAAAACCCACTCCTCCTATTTTATTGTGAAAATAAAAATCCTGGTTGTCATTAAAATATGACATGTGTGTAATATAAAATAAGAAATTATATGCACAGACTTGGAAAGCGAAGACGTCTCTTGGCTTTCTTTACGGACCGCTTTTGTTGTTGTTGTTAATCCTCACCTGAGGACAGTTTTCCCACTGACTGTTTTTAGAGAGAGTGGAAGGGATGGGGGGAGGGGAAGAGAGAGAGAAACATTGATGTGAGAGAGACACATTGATTGTTTGCCTCCCGCATGAGCCCTGACTGGGGATCAAACCTGCAACCAGGCATGTGCCCTTGACCAGGAATCAAACCTGTGACCCTCCGGTGTGTGGGCCGACGCTCTAACCACTGAGCCATGCTGGCCAGGACTATGGGTCCTTTTTAAGAACCTTTGGTTTTAATTTCATGTGACCTGGCTAATTTTCTTCTGATTTTAAAATGCAGCCCCTGGCCCTGGCTTAATGCCAGAGCCTCTTTCTCCAGATGCTGGGGCTGCAGCGGCTACCAGGAGGGCCCATGTGACAGGACTCCAGGAGTCCCTTTGTCCCTGTCCACCGTCAGGACTGCAGGGGTACCACCGGTTGCTGCACTGACTCTTGCAGAGTTTTTGTTTTGGGGATAGTAGAGAAAGAGGAGTCTCTAGTTTCCAACTGAGTTTTCTTCTCAACAATGGAGACAAAGCCCCGAGAGCACTTGCACCCCTACTTGTATGTAGCCCCTGGGATTCAGAGCTCGAGCAAAACCATCAAGGTGCACCCACGTACACAGCGCAGTCTATGACCCAGCAACTCTGCTCACTCCCAGGTAGACATCTCAGAAAAACGTGCCACATGCACAAGGAGACATGAAAGCAGTCCTGTGACAGAGGGAGAGGGAGGGGGAGAGGGAGAGGGAGAGGGAGAGGGAGAGAAAAGGAAGGAAGGAAGGAAGGAAGGAAGGAAGGAAGGAAGGAAGGAAGGAAGGAAGAAGGAAGGAAGGAAGGAAGGAAACACCTAAATGTGTATCAGTGGCAGACCGGGAATGTGCTATATCCATACAATGGAATATTATATAGTAACAAAGATGAAATGAACCGGAGCTACATATGTCTGCATAGATAAAGCTCAAAATTTTGATGTGGAGCAAAAACAGTGCAAAAAAAATTTAAATGAAGTTTTAAAATGCACAAAAATACTCTATGGTGCCCAGGGTTTACATGTCCATGCAGTAAAGGGAGGAAGAAATGCTTGGGATGAGAAACCTCAAATTCAGGGTGACGGTCTCCTCAGTAAAGGACTGAGGGAACGTCAACTCTATTTGTCAAGATTTATGAAGCTTGACATGGTTCCTGAGTGTTTATCAAATTATTATCTCTGCAGTTTCCCTGTCTAAAATGTTAAGCGAAGAGAAGAAAAACGCCAGGCAGCTAACCCAGTTGGAAATCATTTATTTACCACTGAAAGGTTTTTTGCTCCAAAGTGTGACACCAGACATATGACTACAATGTCTCATGCGTCTTTTTGTGCTTCGGTTCATAATTGCAAACAAACACACACTTAGCATTGACAACAGGAAACACGGGCAGCAGAAACAAATCACAAGGGCTCGATCTCGCTTTTCACGGTCCGCACCTCAGTTTGGCTAAGGCGATAGGCACCTACCACCCAGAACTCCTTACACCCCAAAGGAAATGCCTTGAAGAACTGTTCTCCCCTCCTGTTCTCTACGCGGCATCATTTGGGGTGATTTGTCACTCAACCCGCACACAGCAAGAGTCATGTCAAATTGAAAGGACAGATGTGTGTGAGGTCTTGATCCACAGGCACTCCACAGACACTGAGCTGGTGTAAGAAGCGGAGTCGCAGGTTAATGAGGGTGGACTCCCGATTCTTTATCCCCATCAGCGTACCTGTGAAAGGGGCCAGATCACCTTGTGGGCAACAGCTCAGTCTGAGATGCTTTCTTATTTTATTTCCACCTCTGCTTCCTGCCCGTCTTAGAAAACACTCCCTGGCAAAGTTCAAGGTGGTCCTTTCAAAAAGATCAGATGCGCTCACACAGACCCAATTACTCTAATTCGGCAGTAAATTGTAAATATATCTGGTGCCAGGTAAGCTGATGCAAAGAGAACTGAAGTTTTTTGATTTGGCAGTCTGGTACCTCTGAATAACATAACGTTCACCAAGATGATGTTTGGGTAGAAAACCACAGTGATTATATTCTCTTCTATCATCAATGACAGTACACAGAGAGCTACAACTTGCCATTAGGTGAATGGTAATTAACTCAATGTCATGAATTTCTAAGCCAACTGAGATTTCTGATGCCTTTACCATTGAGGAATCTGCTTAGGACTCTGGTTTTTATGCCATTTGCAGTGTCCTTTTCTGTCTACCCCCCTATCCATCCTTTACTCATTAGTTCATTCAACAAATATTTGATTGAGGGCGCACAAGTCAGCTTTATTCTAGGTTATGGAACACACCAGTGAACACAACAGACGAAAACCCCATAACACCTATTTCCTTTCTGTACATGCCTGGTGAGAGAGATGGTAGCTGACGCCTAAGACGTTCCGTGGTGCCATTGGACTCTTCTCAGGGGCAACCTTCAGTTTATAGATTCTGGAAAACTAAACCTCTGAGACTCAAAGAAATCAACGCCTCATGGTGGAATGACCATGGGTGGGGTTGATATTTCTGAGATCAGAGACCCTACCCAACCCACCTCAAACATCCTTTGGTGCGACTGCAAGACAGGTACATAGATTTGTAAGGAAACAGAACCATGTTTCCTGATTTTAAGCCTGGAATCCAGACTTTCCTAGATAGGAGTAGCAGGTGTTACCAAGGAGAGCGTACTAGTCAGTTTACATAGGGAATGTTTGATCTCTTTTAGCCATGCCAACTAAAAAAGGGAGACCAGTGTGATGGTTGGTGGGGCGGGCAGGGGTGGGGGGGTCTCAAAACATGATATAGGAAATCACTAACAAAGGCTTTGCCTAAAAAAATCTTGGCAGGAGGTGGTCAACCTCAGTGATCAAGATTTCCAATTATCTGAACGATTTTCCCATTAAAGAAGGATTAGATATTTTTTCAGAGAGTGGGTAGAATTTGTTTCTAATGCTTTTCTACTTCTGTACAGAAAGGAAAAATGATAAGGGTGATAAGGTCCCTGCTCAGATTCTCAGGGGGTGGCCAAGAATGACTTGACTTGCTGAAGGTTGAAGGATAGCCCTTACCCATCTTACCTAGGAATTCTTTTAGATCAGGACTGGGGTGACATCGGAAGGCCCAGAGCTTGGATGTCAGTATTAAGGAGTCCAAACGCAGAATTCATGGTTCTGGAAATGCCTGGAATGGTTCTGGCATGTTCCAGGCATTTTCAGCTGCCAACTTAAAGCTTAAAGATGCTCCCCTGGTGGCCTCAGTTTGTTCCAGCCAGGGAGCGCTTACAGCCTTTGCTCACGCGCTCACCTATCGACCGCATCATTGGCACAGAGCGCTCCCCGCCCTTAGTCCCGCTTACCAGGTGGCCAGCAACAGCAGCCAGGAGCCCCCGCTTGTGGGCAAAGATCATATCCACTCCGCAGGCTCCTTATTTAACGATGTGGACAGCTATCTGGAATAATAAGGTAGGGATCTGAAACCCAGCTTCTGGTTATTTACTGATTTTCACGTGACAGGCCCTGAACACTGAATTGGGAGGTACATTTGTACAAGTCTATGTTTCCTATTTAAAACGCTCCTCCGTCTCCACCTCCACAGCCAGATGTAATAGCCGAAATCAAAATGTGCCTCAAGCCGAATTCTTCCTGACGTGGCTGGACCGCCAGAAGGGACGGGTCTGTCTCAGAGGGTCACTTTGGTGATGCTGGTGGATGTGACAACGAGCGCCCAATGGCTAATAAGGGGTGTTCCACCTGTACTCTGTCAAGGAAAGTCCCCCCAAATATAATATAAACTGATTCTGAAACAAAACAATAAAGTTATCCAATAAAAAGTACAAAATCAATCCAGGAGCCGGATCTGAAAAGCACAAATGAAAATATTAAGAATTAAAACAGCCCTGGCCGGTTTGGCTCAGTGGTTAGAGCGTTGGACTGCAGTCCAGAGAGACCCGGGTTCGGTTCCCGCTAAGGGCATGTGCCTCGGTTGCAGTTTGTCCCCGGCCCTGGTTGGTCGTGCGGGTGGCAGCCACTCGATGTGTCCCTTTCACGTCGATGTTTCTCTCTCTCTCTCTTCCTCTCTCTCCCTCCCACTCTATCTGAACAAAAAAATGAAAAAGTTTCCTCGGGTGAGGATAAAAAAAAATAAAAAGAATTAAAACAATCAAATAAAAAACACGGGAGGCTTCCAAATTTCACACTGATGGCTGAGATGTCCAGGGTCAGAACTGGCTGCTCCGGGGTGTTAAGGACTGTGAAACCCTGTCTGGAATGTTGTCGAAGGGATTTCTCCAAGGGCAGAGCCCCAACCTCAGCATCCAAACCGCTGAGTGCGTGTTTAAAAGGCAGGCTCCTGGGATCCGGCCAGGAACTGCAATTCGGAATGTCTCCAGGGGGACCCGGGAATCAGCTGGTGACTTCACACACTAAGGTTTGAGAACTGCTGGGTTATGACTGCCTTGGGTTGGGGGCATGACTTCATGCTGCATTCCACCCTGACAATCTCTAATTCTGTGAGTTGATCCAGGATCCTTTTATTTTCTTTCTCATTTTTGAAATGCTCATTTTAAAGAAACGTCATTCTTTGTGTCCATTGTTCCCCAAATTCTCTGCATCTGG
The DNA here is from genome assembly GCA_030848825.1 of Tadarida brasiliensis. NCBI lineage: Eukaryota > Metazoa > Chordata > Mammalia > Chiroptera > Molossidae > Tadarida > Tadarida brasiliensis. Next base: position 15,921,375 of record CM061268.1, on the reverse strand, counting down.
ACTGACACCCCCCACCCCGCAAAATCTGCACGTGGGCTGTATTTGACAAGTGTCTCTTCAGTGACACAGATGAACAAAATGCATTCCTCCATGTGACCCAGATGTCCACACACAGCCCTGCCCTGCCCTGCTCATTGTTTAGAAACGGGAGTGTGATGAGAGAGGACAGGGTCCGGTCCTGGTCTCTGCAAACATGTCTGTCCTCTGGGTGTCAGAATGAGGATGTGGCACAAAGAGGAGGTCGCAGAGAACAGCTGGGACGGAAGGGGCGGGGCTGTGCCCCAGCAGGGCGGTGGCCCGGGATGCTGGCTACAGGTGCAGCTGGTGCCACATGGCGATCTGCCGGCGTGGGTTTTTGAGCATCTCCTCCCAGTGGCTGCGCTCCGAGCCCGAGGCGTGCAGGCCCAGGCTGCAGTGGCCCAGCGTGCAGCTCTGCCCCTCCTCCTCCTGGCCCAGCACCTCCAGCTCCACGCTGGAGGCCTGCAGCAGGTCATCGGGCAACTCGAACATGATCATCTCATTCCACACGGGGTTGATCTTGTGCTTGGCTCGTTTCGTCTGCTTCTTCTTCAGCTTCCGAGCCTGGTGCTTTAAGGTCACCTTGACAGAGACATCTGGGGAGGGACAGAGGGGAAAGAGAGTCTGAGAGAAGTGTCAAGAGAGAGCTTCTGGGATGTGGCGAGGCCCTGATAATGCTCTCTCTTAGGGATGGAAAGAAAGGGTCTCTGGCTCAAGATCTGCACTGAGACTCCCTCTGTATGTGCCCCAACCCCGCCATGGGTCAGGTATTAATTCAACAATTATTAAATGCCCGCCACATGGCGGACACTGGCCTAGACATGGGGATACAGCAAGAGTTCCTGCCTCAGGGAATGTATAGTCAAGTATGGAAAACAGACAATGGCGTAATATATAAGGCTGGTCACTGGGTGGCCCATGATTGTGTCATGCTGGAGGACAGCCAGGGAACCGCCCTTTGCCATAAGCCTTTCCAGGTACCTTTATGTCCCACATCAAGCTAAGCCCAGGACAATGGCTCGGACATCCTGCAGCTTGATTTTAATTCAGTCCAGAAAAGCCAAGCTACCCCATGTCTTCATGGCCTGGGTTCTCCATCAGGCATTTTTGTCTATCAGGAAGATAGCAGGTCACCTGCTGGTTGGACGAGTTCTTCTCCTCCGTTCTTCTGTAAGTCTTACCTGAGGACCCCCACTGCATGTGGAGGGTGAGGGCAGGCTGCCTTGGCCCCCTGGGCACTGCGCCAAGGGAGCTGCCCCGCTAGGAGATCCGCCCCAACCCCCACCACCGGGGAAACAGGCCACCAGACAGCTTTCAGGTACATCACGGGGCTCGGGACCCAGGTTACGTTTGCATTAGTCAGGGTTCCCAAAGCTAATGAGAGAACCATTGTTCCTCTGCGTTTATTACTGTAATCGTCACCCCGGGTACTTAGTTTGTTATTTCAGCAGATATTTGAGAGACAAAGCGTTGTGCTGTGATGTCCTGACAGGAGCCATAAAAAAAGAGCAGGAGGCAAAGAACTGTCTGGAGGGGATGAGGAAAAGGCACCGAATGCTGACCTTGGCTCAGGATCTGTCAGCAAGGGCCACTCTTCCAACATCTTTCACCCAGGAGCTTTTGCTCAGAGTCTGAATGCAGTGGCAAGTCTTTGTATCCTGCTATAATGTCTATGTATTGTCTTGGCCAGTTTGGCTCAGAGGTTAGAGCGTCAGCCCGTGGACCAAAGAGTCGCGGGTTCGATTCCCAGTCAAGGGTAAGTACCTCGTTTGCAGGTTTGATCCTTGGCCCCGGTCAGGGCGCGTGCAGGAGGCAACCAATTGATGTGTCTCTCTCACATCGATCTCTCTCTCTCCCCCTCCCTTCTACTCTATCTAAAAATCAATGGAAAAATATCCTCAGGTGAGGATTTTAAAAAATCTGTTTACTTATATGCCGCCATGAGCACTTGGCCCTGGGTCCAGGTACCATATGACCACCTGCGATGCTTTCCGGCTCTCACAGGAGAACCTGTTTGGTCCCCGAACTTGGGCCTGAGCTAGATATCCAGAAGGAGAAACCGAGGCTTCTAGAATGTTGAAGAGATGTTTGTTTGGGATATGGGGCACAGACGCCCTAAGCTTCAGGCCGCCTCAGCCCAGGAACCCACACACCTTCTGCCATCACTCCCACTCAGCTGGTGTGGGGGTGGCAGGCTGGCAAACGCTGAGAAAAGAGAAGAGACTGGTGTGGGAAGTGCAGGGCTGGCTAGCTGAGACAGGAGAAGGGGAACCTGGGCTCCCCGACACCTGCCCGCGTGGTGGGCCCAGCCAGGTCTGGGTGCCAAGGTCTGGGCCAAGTTCCCTCTATAACCCAGATACTCCACTCCGTGGCTATGGCCTGCCCCTTGGCTTCCTGTGACCCAGGGGTAAGGCTGGTTCTTCTCACAGTGGATCTCCACGGTTGGGAGTCCCTGGTAGGGATGAGCTCCTACCTGAGCCTTGATGGATGGGATTGGCCAAGGAGTAAATGGATATGAACTTAACAAAGTGAGTGTGTCCTTTAAAAATTCATTTGTGAGCTTGGGATGGAGGACACAGCTGAGGCTGACTCCACACGTGTACTCATGTCCCACCTCCCTGCTCACCTGCCCCCGTTGCCTTCCAGGTGCCACCACCCTCTGCACACATTCCCAGAGGCCAGAGCGGCCCTGGCTCTCTCCTCTCACCACTCACTCACCCTTCCCCAGGAGCTCCTTGGACGGGTTCGAGTGGAGGTTCTTGGCCTTAATCAGCACCACCAGGAGACGGTTGGCAGCTGGGAGGTAGCTGATGGAGAGGAGGACCTCTCCCATTCCCGCAGAAGGTTCCTGAATGGGAGAAAGAGGGTCAGAGATGGCTTCAGTGAGGGGTGGCCTCTGCCCCATCGACTAATGCTAAGGCTAGGGTCACACTACCTGTATCTAACAGGCATCCCAGAAACCATTTACCCATCAAGGCTGCTTTCTCTACCCTTGCTGAAGGGAGGAGGGCACAGAAGGGTTATGTGCGGCTTCTGTTTCAATACAAGTTTGTTTCGTTTGCCACAAAATGTGATTTTCCAAATACCTTATATTCAAACCCAGCCTACAAAACAGACCAAAGAGATGCCACTCAGGCTGTGACAGGGGCAGAGGGCCAGGACTCCCTCTCACCCTTCACATGTCCCTGCCCAGCCTCCTAGGGTGTCTGTACAGAATGCGAGGGTTCTAGGGAACACAATTGGAGAACCACTGCATTGACCCATCAGGTTCCTGGGACAGTGGGGAGCTGTGTTCATTACTCTGTTTGAAAAGATAATTCCTTCCAGCCCCTACAGAGCTGAGAGAGTCAGTAATGTCATGTGCTAATGCTGAGCAGGACCCGCTTAGTCAACAGAATGGCCAACCATGTCAACAGAAGGCCAGGCGTAAGGTGCTGGCTGGTGCACCAGACTGTGGCCATCACTGCGCTTTGCGGGTGTGGAGGCCTCGGAGAAGCATCCAAAACATCTATCCCCGTCTGCAGCTTTACAGAGTGTCTCCATGAAACCCCTACAAGAATTTGTTGGGAATTTTAACAAATCCACTGAAGGACAAAAATGACCGAAAGAGTCCCCGCAGGAGGCGGATGTCCGTCATAATCCAAAGGACGTGCTAAGAGTAGCAACTCAGGGTCTGGGTTCCAATCCTACCACTTACTAGCTATGTCCTCAGGCAAGTTACTTAACTTTCCCAAACCTCCCTTTCCTCGTCTGTAAAATGGGAATAATAACATCAACCAACGGGGTTGTAGAAGTTAAATGAGTTTATACTTAATGGCTTAAACAGTGCCTGACACACTGGGGAACTGTTGGTTTTATCACCATTTGCTATGAAGGAAGGCCAATCACTACTTCTTGAAGTTAAGTGGAAACAATGTTTCTGGATGAATGGGGCCAGTCTGGCTTTGGGAGTGAGGCTGGATGGAGGAGCTGGCCAGCCCTCTGCCTCAGTCACACCTTTCACTCAGGAAAAACGTCTTCAACATGACCCCAATGATCCAACTAGCCATAAGCGACTAGTCGTAGGATGAAATGATTTGGGAGCTGCCAGGAACTTTGGCAATAGCAGCTAACATTAATTAAACACTTACCATGTGCCAGGTGTAATTACATTATTGATCACACAAGGTTGTAAGCTTCACAAAGCATTCCCAGCACACAGCACCCAGCACCCAGTTGACACACAATAAATATTTGTGAAAAAGAAGGGTGAGACATCCCATTTAATCTTGGCAACAATCTTAAGAGCAATACTAATTTTATTTCCATTTTAAGTATAAGACCCTGATGCTCAGAAAAAGCACGTCACTGCTTGGGGCCATGTAGCCAGCAAGTAGCAAAGCTGAACCTTGAACAGAGGTCTGACAGCAAAGCCCAAGTCCTAACCCCATTGCTCTCCAGCATCCTTGGAGTCTGCTCCAGACTCAAATTTCACAGTGACAGGACTGAGGCCCAGGGACTTGCCCAGGCACGCAGAGGGGCGGCAGAGCTGATGGGCATCTGCCTCCTGATTCAAGGGCACTCATTGGAAGTCCACGGTTGGCCTGGGCTGTCGCCACAGGGTGACCAGGCTTGAGCGCTCCAGTCCCTCCAGACCAGGTGAAAGGAGCCTGGACCTGTCAGCCCGTGAAGGGCTCGTCACCTTTGTGTAGGGTGCCGAGAGTCCCAGACAAGCCCAGCCGGCTGCACCACAGCCAGAGGGTTTCACCGCATCTGCCCCTCGGCTCTGCTGCGTTAGTGCCTGCCGACAGGAATACAGGCATACCATGGAGAGGTGGTGGGTTCGGCTCCAGACCACCGCAATGTGAATATTGCAATAAAGCAAGTTGTAATCTTTTTGCAGGTGGAGGGTCTTGCCTTCAATTCGTAAAAATGCAACGTCTGTGGAGTATAATATAGTAAAGCTCAATAAAATGAGGTGTACCGGTAGCCCTCTTCCTTTCTGTCTTCTCCTGGTTTTTCCTCCCCTCCTTCCCCCTAGCTTTCTCTTGAGCTCTCGATGAATCATTCAAGCTGCCCTTGGGGTGGGTAGCTGTATGGCCCCTGGTGACGCACATGCCACTTTTGGCTGAGTGTCTTCCGGTGAGAACTGGGGCACTGCTGGCTCCTTTGTTAACCCATTCTGGGCTGCAGCGACCGAAGGCTTCACCCGCCTGTTCACTGCATCCTCCGGCTGAGACCAGGGGCTCCCCTGCCACACACACTGAGTGCCGCCTCCCACCTCCGACTCCAGGCTGCCCTCTGAGATTGCTCACGTTTGTGGGCAACAGGCCAGCGGGCCAAGTGGATGCGAGAGTATATTGTACAACGGTGACAGCCACGTGTGTGATGATTATTACATAAGCCAAAAAGGCAGGGCTTTGTCTTATCTACTGCTGTGTCCCTAGCTCCTGGCATTGTGCCTGGCACATGGTAGAAATCTGGCAAGGTTATTTGTGGAATGACGGAGTAAGTTTTATTCTTCCAGGGGGAAGGATAGAAGCAGTTTTGGTGCCTGAGACTTCTGCCTGGAGCAGAAGCCTTTTTGGGGTGGCACCAAAGTCTCCAGGGCCCTGGGGGAGTCCCTCCTCTCTGGAGAAAGCTGGTTTACCAGATGAATAAACCGAAGTGTTGGTTCTTCTTCCCAGGGCCCCCAGCTGTGACTCCACACAAATCCCAAACCACAAACTAATTAGAGAGTGTGCTTTGGAGCGGGCTAGGTCCGGCTGAGAGTGGCTGTCAATGCTGATCAAGTTTCTGAGCCTTGGAAAAAGAGAAAAGAAAGGCAAGAAAGAGATGGAAGCAAAAAGGGGAGCAGGTGGGGAGTGAAAGTGTACGCCCCGCTTCTGCAGCGTCCATCAGGAAAGGCGCCTGCTGATGGTGCCTCGCACAGCCAGGCATCCACAGGGCATGGTGGCGAGATGTACAGCCAGACCAACCTGGCCCAAGGCAGAGCTTGCCACGTCCCGGACGGCGACCCTGCATGGGTGACTGCACTACTCCAAGCCTCAGTCCCCTTGTCTGTAAGTGGGGAGTCTCAGCACCACCTGCTGCTCATCTTCCCTGCAGTGCCTGGCACATAGTAGGTGCATAGGAATTAGAAATGAATTTCCATGAGGATAATACTGCCGGCACCAGAGCCAATCACTCATAACATCATGGCAGCGGAGGTCTTTGCATGGCAAGCTAGAAGCAACTAGACAACAGGAGTCCCGAATCCTGGGCTATGAATCTGCTCCAGCCCTCCACCCTGTACAAGATTCCAGATTCCAGGCACGCGCACGTGCGCACGAGCACACACACACACACACACACACACACCCCTAAGCTGGGAAGTTCTCTAAAGCTTATTCCATGAGCACTGGCCCAGTCCTGCCACCCGAGGCTCCACTAACAGGTTTTACCTGTCCTGGGAGAGGTAACCCTACCTTAATGGAAGTCTTCAGCTCCCCCCACTGGGCAGCCCCAAGAGGTACGGAGACCCCATCCAGGCCTAGGCGAAGCTCCCCAGCCACACTGTGGCGGGAGAAGCGGTCGCAGGTCCTCAGGGTCAGCGTCAGGGTCGCTGTGGGGAGCTCCTCCTCCGCCAGGGGGAGCACCAGGCCTTCCTCCCAGGTGGTGTGCAGCTCCCGCTTCTTCAGGACCGTCTGGGCCTCCACAGAGCCTGTCCTGTTGGCCACGCTGCCTTGGACATAGCAGTCACAGCCCCCGTCGTGGTCACTGGTCACAGCTGCAGCCAAGGACAAAGCAACACAGACATGGAACTTCCTGAGAACCCAGGAAAAGCACGGCCCTGCTTGGAGCTGCGGAATCTGCCTTAAAGGTCACGACCTGGGGTGTGCAGGAAAAGCTCAGGGCTGACCACCTCGGCTTTGTAGAATCACCTGTCAGAAAGACATGGAGAGACGGCTGTCTTGTCTGAGGGGGTGAGCACACGCTGGTCTTCCTTGGAGAACAGGGACAAGATTTGGTGCTTCCCAGAGCCCCTCCCACCTCGGGACTGAGATTTCCCCAAGGTGCCCGAAGCCAGAAACTGCTGATGACTTTTATTAGTGTTGCTGTTGACACCGTGATTGGTTTGTTCTGTGCTTTAGATATTTACCACACAACCACCCGTGATGTGAGTCACGAACGTTGTGTTATTTTCTGAACCTTGGTGTTTTCAGTGCTTCGCAGTGAGCGTATTTGCACCTGTGGTGCTTCTGGCCCGGTTCCTAAATGATGATGTGAGATACGGTCGCTGATGTTCCCCAGGAAGAGAACCGAGGCCACGTGTCCTGATAGGAAGAACTCTCCACAAAGCTTCAAGGGCATCGGGTACAGTCCTGGCTTGGGCACCAATAGTTGGAGGGATCTTAGACAAGCCACCTGATGTTATTAGACTTGTTTCCTAATCTGCAAAATGGAACCATTGTGAAGACCGAATGTACTAAAGTATATACACATGCTTAAAAATCTCTTAAGTAAAAATCTCTGAAATAAAAAGGAGAGACACTCCCTCAAAAAAATTAAATGAAATACAAATGTCCAATGTATCCTGCCCACAGCTTCCAGGAGCCATAGAGTAGCCCATTGTTAGCCCTGATTCCTTCGCAAAGTCTTGGCTTCGTTTGCTGATGGTAATGTGATCGTCAGGGTAGAGACCAGGGACAGCCAGACCTCCTGGGAAAGACTACCTGTTCTAGGGATGCTGAATCCCCTCTGTGTCCAGCGCAGAGCCCTGTGTCCAAGGCATCTGTGGCAGAGATGGCCAACTGTTCACCCAAACCCCATTTCCTCTGTCTGCTGGGCACCTGCTGGGCCACATTTCCCAGCCTCCTTTGCAGGCAGTGGCCATGTGACTGAGTTCCAGCCAATGGGATGTGAGCAGGAGTGATGCATACCATGTGCAGGTAGTTTCTAAGGAACGGTTGTGCCCTCTCCCTATTCTTCCCCGCCTTCCACTGCTGGATACAGATGACAAGGAGGCCCAAGAGGATTATGGAGCCACAGATGGAAGGAACCTGGTCCCTGAATCGCCATTTGGAGGAAGGATATCTGTCCACCAGGAACCTCCACTTTGGACTGTTATATGAGAGAGGGAAAAAAACCCCTGTGTCTGAGCATCACACATTTCAGGGTCTGTTTGCCACAGAGTGCCAGTCTAGCACCAGCCCCCAGCTGTGGATGCTCCCGTCCCTCCTGCACAGCTCCTCCAGGGGAGACAGACACATAGGAGTCCCTGGAGGCCAACTGAGAGCATACCTTCCAGGTGAGTCACAAACAGTTCCGCTTTCTGCTGGTCATACTGCAGGCAGTAGTGGAGTTTGGGGGCTTGGTTCCAGCTGGCAGCCTTCTCTGGGTTCCAGGTCTCCATGACACAGACATCCTCCACCACACCTGTTCAGAAGGTAAAGCCGTTCCTGCCACCCATGCCGGGGTCCTGTTTTCCAGATCACACCTGTCCCATCTGTGCCACCAACCCAAACCCAAAGCTTCCTAGGCAGGTGCCAAAGCATGGTGGCAGCACCTGTGTTCCTGGCCCTTGCATTTCCAGAGCTCAAGGCATGGGCTTTGGTGGCAGACACGAGCTGTTACATAATAATGTGACCTTGAACAAGATACTTGATTTCTCTGAGCCTCAGTTTCCTCATCTTTACAGTGAGAATGACGACAGTTCCTTCTTCCTAGAGTTACTATGAGTATTAAATAAAATAAAGTGGGGAAAGTACTTAGCCCAAGGCCTGGCCCATGGTGAGCTTTCAGTAAGAAAAACTGTCATAGCTGGTGTGGCTCTGGTCACCCTGTCTCAAGCAAACCATCCCCAATCCATCTCCGGCTCCACCTCAGGGGGCAGGAGTCTAGTCCCTGCCCCCCAGTAGTTCATGGTCAGAAATAAATGTCAAAGAATGAGTCAGGAGGAGATGCTGGGGGCATGGACAGGGACAGAGGATTTTATTTTTGTGCATGTTCAATAAATACTTGCTGAATGAATGAATGACCTTATTTTGAATTCAGAAGTTCCTAAAACCAGAACTAATTCTCACTCTGTCCCTCACTTGAACAGGAGCCAAACATCTGGAAGACTGTCATTATTCAAATACAATACAAGAATGAAAGGATTTAGCAGCTGCAGCAGACTCCACTTTCAGCAAATTGGAATTAAAAAATTTTTGATTTTCAAAACTAGAGGGCAGAAATATAAAAGAGTGTTTAATGTCTAAAATGGTTCATTATTGGGTTCCTACAAGTAGTGAGAAATGTCCCTGGAGCATCTAAACAAGGACCAGATTGGCCAGGATCTGAGCAATGTGCAAAGTGAGATACACATGCACAGAGGACTCGTGTGACTCCCAAGGGCACCACAGGGACAAACACAGCAAGGTCAGGGTCAGAAGGGGCTTATTGGGCACCCAGAGCTCTCCACCCTCAGACCACCTTAGCCTTCAAAATCAAAACCAAACCAAAGCCAGCACCACTTGGAGAAGCAGGAGTGGATTTAGCTTCAAGAATTGGGACTTTGAGCCCTGGCCGGTTTGGCTCAGTGGTTAGAGCGTGGGCCTGCGGTCCAGAGAGACCCGGGTTCGGTTCCCGCTAAAGGCATGTGCCTCGGTTGTGGTTTGTCCCTGGCCCTGGTTGGTCGTGCGGGTGGCAGCCACTCGATGTGTCCCTTTCACGTCTATGTTTCTCTCTCTCTCTCTTCCTCTCTCTCCCTCCCACTCTATCTGAACAAAAAATGAAAAAATGTCCTCGGGTGAGGATAAAAAAAAAAAAAAAGAATTGGGACTTAGAGCTATACACCTGAAACCAATACAAAGTAAAAGAAAATTGCCCGGCCGGTGTGGCTCAGTGGTTGAGTGTTGACCCATGCAACAAGAGGTCACTGGTTCGATTCCCAGTCAGGGCACATGCCCAGGTTGTGGGTCCAATCCCCAGTAGGGGGCATGCAGAAGGCAGCCAATCAATGTTCTCTCTCATCAATGTTTATCTCTCTCTCTCTCTCCCTTCCTCTCTCTCTAAAATCAATAAAGAAAAAAAAATAAAATAAAAAAAAAAAGAAAAAAACTGGGACTTTGAGCGCTACAAGGCGCTGATGAGGATTGTCACTTGTGGGAGTAGAGCACGTCCGGCACATCATGGGCACAGTGTCTGATCTGGCATCCTCCTCCCCGGAGCTCCCTTACCTCTGGTCCATGCTTGCTGAACCAATCAAACTCCTGATAGACTTCTGGGGAATCAGAACTTGGCTGTTGCCTTATGGGATGAGGAAGGAATGAGGAAACATGAAAAGGCGAAGATGAACTAATGTATTCTGAATTTTTCCAAGTTCCAGACTCTCCTGCTCTCCTTGGTGGAGTGTCCTATCCTGGCTTCCTCTGAGCTTTGAGAAACCTGGGGCTCCCAAGAAAAGGGAGCCCGTCATGGTTGTGATTATAATTAGCACCCCCAAGGGTCCTCAAGCAAATGGCTTCCCACCCAACCTTAAGCTCTCAAGTCTTCAGTGGGTGTTTTTTAAACCTATTTAAAATGTGGGCTGGCAAACCTGGAGGCTAAAGCCAACCAGGATTCATTCATGCCCTAGGCACCGTGTGAATTTGTTCTTGAAGAAATGCCAGGCTAATTAATCACTGTGGTTCAGAGTCAGGTTGGAGGGGCATTTGTTTACTGGCCAGTGTGAGGTACAGCTGGACCCAGGCCAGGACATGTGTTAGGAGTGGGGTGAATGTCAAAGCTGGTTATGCTGCTTTTGCTTCTACTGTCTCTGTCTCCAACCACACAAAGCAAAACCCCAAACCACACAATCTGTTCTCCCAGCTGTAGTTTTCACCTTCTTATACAGGCCTGCATGCTTCTCTGGGTTAGGGGCTGCCTCTGCTTTGCATATCTGTCCCAGTGCCCAGCATAGCTCTGTCCGCCTAAAGGAGTTGCATTCTTGATATTGATGTTGATGAGCAGAACAGAAACAATAATAACAATATATTTTGATGACTTCCTAGTGCTGGGCCTTGAGCTAAGCACTTTATATGCATTATTTTATTTATACTTTAAACCACTTTACTGAGTGGGTAATAGTATGAACCCACTTTACAGATGAGGAAACTGAGGCCCTAAGAATTTAGCAACATGACCGAGGCCACACAACAAGTTTATAAAAGGGCAGAGAATTTAACCCATGACTCTGAACCCATGGTTTTAACCACGACTCTTATCCCCTCTCCATAGTTGTGCATGTGATTTGAAGGGAGTCTCTATTTCCCAGTGAAAATCTAGGGGCCTCAGGGAGAAGCAATGAGGCAATGTGTCTGCAGGAATAAAGGACTATGATCCCGAGGCCCTGTGCCCACCTGATTGCCCAATATCAAATGTCATGACACTGGGGCTGGCCACGCCCAGCATCTATGCAGACACTGACAAAAACCTGAGTGTCGCTCATGGAGGAGTGAGGGGCAGGAGACCCACCATTCTGAGGAAGGACGAACAGCTCCTCTGTGACCTGCCTCTTCAGTCGGCTGTCGTTCGGGGCCTGGGGGCTGGCAGATGCTGCAGGCTCCTCTGTGGTCCTCAGCGTGTAGTCTGCGTAGTTGATGACCTCCGGGGCTGTCACTGCCGGCCTGGGGCCATAGATGTCTGGGAACTTGAGGAGGGCTCGGGGCTGGACGGGCTCCGTGGATTTTTTAATGTTGAACTGCAAACAAATCACTCTGGTTAGTCTTCCAGGGGACCTCCTGCCTGTTTTCCACCCACAGAAGGGAGTAGCGATGACCTGACCTTTCATGGGAGGCAGAAGGAGAGCTGGGGTTCCCTTCTGCTCTGAGGAGGGTGATCTGGGAAGGCAAAATGTCATTCCAAACCCACCTGAATCCACAACATCGAGTCATGCCAGGGCCCACTGAGATGCTGGCCCTGTTCATCCATCCCTTCTTCCATCCATCCCTTCCTCCATCCACCCTACGGCTGAGTTCCCAGTCGTCATCTGGGCCGGTCGCAGGTGGTCCTCCCTCTGCTGTTGTCTGTGCCACTTGCTTCTTTGTTTTCTCTCTCCTTGGTCCTGTTCTCTTATTTCTTCTTCCCTCCCTTTTTCCACCTAATGGCCCAGAAATGCCAGTGGTCCCAGCACATTTAGAACAAACTCCTTGCAGTGACCGCTAAGCACTTGCGCAGCCTGGTCTTGTTCACCTTTCCAACATGCTCCCAACCCCCTCCCTGCGTTCCCCCCCAGCCACGGAGCTCCCTGCTTCTCAAATGGGCTGAACTCTTTCTGGCTCTGGCTTCTGGGCCTCAACCCTGCCCCCAAACCACCCACCCTCATGCTCTAAATCAAGTCCCTCCCCCAAGCCTGTCCTTCCTTTCACCACATCCTGCTCTTTGCTTCACCACAGTGATCTCACCCTCTGCTCTTTTTGTCACAGGCTAGCCTGCTTGTGGACAGTCTCCGCCACGGGTGGACGAGCTCCCCGAGCACAGGGTTAGGTCTTGTCTTGCTCCTGCTAGATCTCTGGGGCTTGGCACGGGTCTGCTCGCAGGGAGCCCGCAGTACGGATGCGTGGCCAGGGCTGCGCTGCTCGGGCACACGGTGAAGGACGAGGAAGGGCTGAGATGCGGTCTGCGCACCTCTTGTCCACGTGTCCATTTTGGGGTTCGTATTTGGTTTCATCTCAGTTTAATCATTTTAGAAAAAGGCTATGTTGATTAATTCCCAGTCTGATCCAATTTGGCTGATTTTGCGTTTTTAATGGGGAAATAATTATTGGACTCAGTCTGCAGAGCCTGGGTCCGCAGGCCTCCCTACTCAGCGGGTTTCCAGTTGTGAGTCCCGCGTGACCTCCAGAGCCAGGGCAGGCTGGGCTTTTCCTGGGTGTCTGCCAATACCCATCCCCCTCCCCTCCAAGTTTTCTGGGTTCTGCCCTGGCCCTAGCTCCAGGGAAGGTGGGGGTTCCATTTGGTCTGATCCTGTCAATTCTTGGCATTATTCTGGGAACTGCTTCTGGCCCAGGGGTTGGCACCCACCCTGGGAAGCCAGCCCAGACAGAACTGAAGGACTTGCACTCCACGGCCATAGAAGAGATTCTCTCCCTGCTGGAGAGGACACATGTGGCCCCATCTTGTGACTGAGGAGTGAGCCAGTCTTAGGAGAAAGCCGAAGGTGTAGACAGCAGGACGGAGAGACAGAAGAAGCCATGTCTCTGATGACAGTGTCATTAAGCTAGTGAATCAACCAGGCCTGAAATCTGTCCTGCCTCTGCTCTTCAAGTGACACGAGCAATATTATTCTTACTGTTTGAGCTGGTTCGAATTGGGGTTTCTGTGACTTGCAGCCAAGAGCACCCCAAACGGATGCACTGATTTTAACAAGCATCACAGGAGATCCTGACCCTGGTGTAGAGAAATTCTGCCGAGGGTCGGATAGCAGCCCCCAACCCCAAGCCTCCCTGCATCCAGCCACAGGCAGCCTCACCTGCTGTTCAGCCTTGCCCCGCCTTGCTCAGGTCCTGCGCGGCAATGACTGTCTTCAGTGGGGGGTGACTTAGAGCCTTTGACCAGGTGGGGAGCAGTCTGACGACAGCTACATGAGCCCCTTCACTGGTGAGAGCAGCAGCTGATTACTAACTCCGTTCTCTTGCACAATTTTGTTTATTGCACTTCAAAACCCTGGTTCTACCGCGTTGTTCAAATGCATCTATGTTTCCACTCAAATAGCTTAAATGTCAGTGCCCAGGAAGCAGGAAGGTTTGGGAGTTGAGGGAGGGAGGCTGGGAAAGGATTGTAGGTGGAAAGCAAGAACTCCTGGGAGGAAGGGGGCGGGCAGGGGAGCAGACCCCTGGGAAGGACCTGTGCTCAGGCCTCACACATGCAGCAGTGGCAGGATCTGGAAGTGGGGTTCTCTCTCTAAATGTCCCATGAACCCAGGGAAGAGGGCCTGGAAACAGACGCAGGATGGACCAGGGAAGGTTTCCAGGCATTCAGCAACTAGGGAATGTCCGGCTGTGCTCGGCACTGCAGGTTCAGAGACGGGAGAAGCGTCCTTGGATGGAGCATCAGATCCCCCAGCGTGTCTCCTGGGATTTGTCCTGTCTCACCTGTCTCTGGGACCTTGGACCACTTCCTCCTCCCCACCGTGGCCAGCTCTGCACGGACTCCAACCCGCTTCCAGAGGGCACAGCCTCAATATCACACCCACACCCCTATCCTGGGGCTTCTCAGCGGCTGCTGAAGTGTGAGACATGCTGGGACACTCTGTGTCCACCCCAGGGCAACCCAGATGTGCTAAGAGTTAAAACTCCATGGTTGGGGGTTCGGGTGGCTTGACCACTTCAAGCTGGAAGCCAAATACTGAACTCTTTTTCCTTTTTCCTCACTATCCCTCCCAAGAGTGTCTTCAGTGGCCTTTTGGAAGATGACATCTCATGATCCAGCAGTTGCCCTTGACACCAACTGGTGGCAAACTCGGTAACGTGTTCTAGGCCCTGTGTGTGCTCCCCCCTCCCCTCCCTCCTGCACCCCCGGATAGAGGCCTCCGGCAGGCTCAGTCTCCCGTAATCCAGGCTAAGACAAATGGCACAGGGCGGGGGCAAACCTGCATTTAATGAACAAACAGGTCCTATGCTGAATGTTAGGAACACACAGGTGACAAGACAGATGCTGTCTTTCCCTATGAGGCTTACGTTGGGCAAAGATAAATTAATTATGTAATTAGTGATCTGGAAACAAACACTTAACTTTACCAGAGATCTCAGGCGACCCCTTCCATGACACGATTAATTTTATCCCCTAAGGACCATTTATCGATTTGGGTTTTCACACTGAGTCTCCATCTAAAAGCATCACAGCACCCAGGAAGTTCCGGGAAGGGGAGTCAGACCCGGCTCGAAAGGGGACAGGTGGCTTTGCCCTTTACACTTGAACTTTATAAAGGAGAGGGGACAGATGGACACAGAGTACTCGAACGATGCCGAACGTGGGCCACTGCGGCTGGGGTCTGGAGCTACGCACGGGAAGCCCCTCAGAGGGGAGCCGGGCCAAGGAAGAGGCACGGCCACCTCTGTCATCTGGGCTCTCGTGTGACCAGTACACATACCAACATGTGTCAAAGAGTCTGCATATGGCCTGGCGGTCCGTGTGC
Source organism: Tadarida brasiliensis (assembly GCA_030848825.1). NCBI lineage: Eukaryota > Metazoa > Chordata > Mammalia > Chiroptera > Molossidae > Tadarida > Tadarida brasiliensis. The sequence continues at coordinate 15,906,239 of CM061268.1, read as the reverse complement.
AAGCTCTAAAACGAGATGGCTTGGCTGGAGTCCCATCACTGGCTACGTAATCTTGGGTCTGATGAATTAATCTCTCCGTGCCCCCAGTTTCTTCATCTGTAAAATGGGGGTGCTTACTCCAGGGAATGGGAAGTCTTCTGGAGCAGTTGGGACTCTTTCTTGAAACTTCCAGTTCTATCTTAAAATTCACGTGGCTTTTGTATTTGACTCCATATGACTGTTTTAGTATGAAAAGTCTCCCTTGTTTATTTTGTGACTTGGGTTACTCACAGGACACTGGCTGGCACCACGGTCCCTCTGCTCATCCCCCACCTCCCCTAATCAAGAAACAGGACTCGCCCTGGCCGGTTTGGCTCAGTGGTGAGAGCGTCGGCCCACGGGCCAATGAGTCACGGGTTCAATTCCGGTCAGGGGCATGTACCTCGGTTGCGGTTCATCTCCGGCCCTGGTTTGGGTCATGGGGGAGGCAACCAATCGATGTGTCTCCCTCACATCGATGTTTCTCCTTCCCTCCCTCCCTCCCACTCTGACTGAAGATAAATGGAAAAATATCCTCAGGTGAGGATTAAAAAAAGAAGAAGCAGGACTCTATCTCCCTGTGTTGGCCACCTCAAGCTAGAAGTTAATGGAGAGAAACAGTCATTGCCTCCAGGGAAAGATGAACTCCTACAAGCTCAGTCTGTGTGGGAACAGCCCTCTGTCTAAGTTTTCCTTCCAACCATATAGACAACTCTTTTAGAGAGAATTGGGGTGCAGCCGGAGAAGCTCTTAAGCAACCCAAAGACTTGATTCCCTCTGCCCTTTCCCTCTGTAAAGCATCTTTGCAGCCAGCAGGTCACTTGTCAACAGCCTTGTATTAGTCAGGGAAGGTCAATGCTGTGTAACAAACAATCCCCGAACCTCGGAGTCTGAACACACTAAAAGCTGATTTCTCACAGCCTGAAAAGAGTCTGCTGGCTTTTCTCCAAACTGGGAGTCCCAGCCTCTTCTACCCTGTGGTTCTGCTCACCTGTGCCCTGCACTTTTCAAATAGGAACTCATTGAATGCTCGTAATAACCCTATCAGGAAGTGCTGCTGTAATCAATCCCATTCTACAGAGGACCCATGGCTATCTTGCCAGCAGTAGAGACTTGATTCAAACCCAGGCTGACTCACTCCAGAGCCCTATGTTGACCCACTCTGCTGTGCCTCCAGCCCCTTCACCCATCTCCTCACATTTCCAGTCATACTTTACCACTCATTCACGTGCCACTTAGACTGATGCCTGGACCCTTGCCTGACCCACCACCCCTCACTATGCCCCTTGGACCCTTGAGACAGAGGAACAGGCTTGTAAGCGCTGGTTCCCACATTTGATGTCGTAGGTTCACCGGGGAAAACGTAAATTCAGATTCCCAGAGCAACCACCAAGGGTTCTGACTCAGAGTCTTAGGTGGAGCCTGAGGACTCTGCATGTCTAAGAAGCCCCCACAGGGGGACCGTGATGTGGGTGCTCCCTGAAGCTAACATGTGAATGCCTGGTTTGGGGACGACCCCAGAAATCCAGGTCGGGTAGATGTAGAAATGTCCTCTCGCATGGTGAGCTGCTCACAGGCACAGCCTCCCCATCTCTTGGTCAAGTTTTCTCAGCCCACAAACATTTGTCTGGTAGATCTCCAGCCCCTGGGGAGCTGCTGGGACCATGGTCTCTACTTCGTGGCCGCTTATCTGCCAATCCACAGGGTCAGATCCCAGGGGGAGAGCACATTTCAAGCTGCAAAGTTGAAATTCACTGTGAAGAAGCAGCTTATCTTCTGGTCCAAGTGCCAAGCAGTGTTTCCATGGCAACAAAGCCACAGCATCATCCTTTGTTATCCCTTCCAACACCCAGTCTCTGCTTATTACAAGCCTGTGTCCTATCCTTTCTCAAATCCCCTGCCCTGGGGACTCACCTCCTGCTAGTCTCTTTCCCCTCTCTGGTTATTTTGAAGTCTAAAAGGGCTAGTTTGTGGTTGACCAGCCACACTCCCTGCCCCTAGCTGGTACTTGGTGGATTAGCCCTGCTGTCAGTCGGGGCTAAATGCCTCTCCCAACCAGGCAAGAATGGCACAGCTGGGAATAACAGCCAGGCCCAGGGCAAACCCTGTCTCGGCCAGTAGTCATTCACCAATCTTTTGCTCAACATTTATTAAATCTCTAAGATGCTGGTCAGCGAAACAACTTCGTCCAATCCTTTTCCTCATGGAGCGAGCATGGCCAGTGGAGTAGGGAGAAGAAACCAGCAGATTCAAAAAGGCATTTTTAGGTAGAAGTACTATCCAGACAGGGAATGGGGTGGGTAGAAGGGACAGTTGTATTTACTAAGAATTTGAGAACTTCTTAACCCAAAATTTGCAGGAAAAATCATATCTAGAATTAATCATCTTATGCATAGTTCTCCATTTAAACCTTACTACCTCATGAGGGAGGGGTTACTGTTATCCCACTTCATAGAGGAGAAACTGAGGCACAGAGGATGTAAGTCTGAAGTCACACAGTTAACTAGACACAGAGGGGGATCTACAGCCAGGCATGTGACTGTGGAACCTACAGGCTTTCCCGCTCGTCCACGCACTGCCCTGCCTGAGTCAGACCAGGAACCAAACATTCGGTGATGTGTTCTCTTTCTAAGGTCTTGGGAAGATGGGAGGAAAAGCCTGCTGGGGCTGGGGGAAGCTGTCCCACCTCCACCCTCCTACCCCTGCCATCCACTCATTCATTCCATCAGTCGGGGTTCGACATCAAGAACCTTTTATGTGATGGAGGCCACGAAAGACAGTGGTTGCTGCCCTCGCACACTACGTGGGTGGGGAGGAGGGCAGTGAGGGGATTAGTGTAATAACCGCTGTGATGGAGACCAGCGAAATATGCAACAGAGTACGGAGGAACATATTCAACTTTTCCCGGGGAGGGTGCCGGGTGGGGTGCATGTGTTTGGGGGAGGCAATTTTAAGGAAGATTCTGACTTTTGGTAGGGTGTCCCCCAAAGCCCCGAGAACAGCAGTTTGACAGGTAGAGGGGTGGGAGAAGGGCATTTGGGCCAAGGCGGCGGCTTGAAAGTCTGGGGTGTGTGCAGAGAACAGCGGATACAACTCAAGCTAAAATCCCATGAGAAGAGGAGGGCCAACGAGTGTTGCCATTATCCCAATATTTTCAGAGGCAACAGAATTAATCAAAGCTCTAAGGGACTGAAGACCACAAAATGACAAGATCCCGCCTAGATCATTACTTCCTGTAGGTGATCCTGCCTGACTTCATCTGTCAAATCCCAGCGCCTGGAAGGGCAACGCGGCCGCCACCTCGTGGCCACTTCCATGCACCAGATGCTCTTGCAAGTGCTATGGACCTTATCGTATCTAATCCTCACACAGCCCTATAAATAAGCGCCTAGGATTTTCTTATTCTATCCCCCTATGTAAATAAATAAAAATAACAATTCTTTTCTCTACAGAGGAGGAAATTAAGGCTCTGAGAGTTTGAAACTTGTCCAAAGATCCCAACAGCAAATGAATGACAGCTCCAGGCTCGGACCCAAGTTCACCCCAAAGCCAGGGCTGCTGACCACATGGTTTCCTGGGGGCCGTGTCTCTGGAGCCATTAACAGGTAAAAGTGGAAATGTCTAGACCACTGTGCTTGATTTGCTGTCAGGGGCCACATCATGAGATCGATGACCCCATTCTTACCCCGTCCAGTTGTCCGGGTGTTTAACGAGCCGCCTGGATGTTTGGGCGTCAGCTTTGTTACTGCTCTCAGTTCTAAATCTGGGCTTGACATTCTTTGTGCAGAAAATGTGTTTCATTTGTGAAATAAGCCAAGACGTCAACAGTATGTTGTAACCTCATTAATGCTTGTCATAAGCATTGCTTCAAAGTTGGGACCTTTTAAAGGTCACAGAAAACCCCTTTGGTCAGTAATGTCAGGCGCAAACACAGCCCTCCTGCCCCATCCCCCCCACCCTTACTCTCCCATCTCCAGCCACCCTAGCAGGGCTGTTGGCAATGGATTTGACTCAGAGCAAAGCCTCCCAGGCAGACTTCAGCTTCCAAATTTCCCACGTGCTCCCCCGCCTCCACTGTATTGGTTTACGAGGGCCTTAGAAGTCTTTCTGTTAAGCTGAATCCATATATCTGAGGGAAATCTCAGCCCTGCATCATCAATGACTGTCGATGGGAACACATGTTTAATACTGATCTCGGTGGTCTTAACCAACATTGTCCTTTTGAATACTTTAAACAATTATTTTTTTTTCAGTTTCTCATTTGTGGGGGCTATGTATTGAATGTAGAAAAGTCATTTTGGTACTAAAGGCTGAAATATCTGGCTTTCTGCCAGTGTCCTTGACATTGCATTCAGGATCTTCTTCTAGACCAGCTATAGGATTTTTTGATTCTGCGATGCCCGGCTAATGGATGAAACCAGTGACAAAGGCAACAATTTTTAACCTTGGTATTATGTCAATATTTTTAAATGACAGATGAAGTACAGAAATTTAATACTTCTTACCTCTTAAAAGTTGGTTAGAGCACATTCAAGGTTATTCTTATAACAATACTTCTTGCATTCTGACAAGCTTCCCTTCGTGGGATAGAAAGGAGCTGAACTCTGCAGAACCCCCCGAGCGTGTGAATGCCATCCTTCACTGTGGAAACAAGTCCAGAGAACCACTAACCGAAGACATCACCCACTTGTGTGCAGACACTTGGGAAGCACATCCGTTTCTGGCCTGACAGTTTCAAACACGGCCAAGTTGTGAAGTGTGACTTAAAACAAGGACAATGACTGTTTTATTAGATTCTTCTTATATTTTGGTTTTAAGCCAAAATCCTTCAGTTAGGCAACCCTCAGAGTTCTAGCCAAACAGAAATCAGCACACACTTGTTGCTATGTATCCGCTCATCCTATAGACCATGGAAGATGCATACATAAGGCCCTGCCCTCAGGAAGTTTACCATCTAGTGATGGACACCATCCGATAACCCCAAAACATGACGTGCTTATGCTACAACTCTCCTACCTTATGCCCATGGCAGACATGACTAATCGAGTAATGCATTCTTCCCTGCTGTGCTCAGGGACAGCCTGTCCAGCTTAGCGCTCCAGGAAGACACCACCAATCAGTAAGAATTAGTAAGCAAGAGAAAAGCTATGTGCCCTTCCTGATACATACTTACAAAAGGATAAATAAATATAAAAGATAGTCTTAAAAGGCCAGAAGTCTGGACTGCGTGCTCCACAAGACCTAAGAAGGAACTCCTCATTGTCAATGAGGTCAGAGAAGGCTTCCTGGAGGAGGGGGTTCAGCCCAACACTCAAAGATAACTATGGATAGGAGAGGAGGAGGTACCTCAGATTGAGAGAATGACAGCAGCGTGGGTCCAGGGCGCACACTCGGGGCATTGTGAGTTTGGTAACTAGTCAAAGAGAAAGGTGGAGGGATTGGAGAAAGGGATTACAAAGCAATGGTGAAGCCAGGCCATGAATGGCTTCGAATGCCCAGCAAACAATTCTGAATTCTATCTTATAAACAGGGGAGGGATTAGCAGTTCGTGGATCAGAGAATGACATGAGCAAACAGTTTTTCAGTAAGTCAGACTAGCAGGTGCACGCAGGAGGGACTGCAGTGGAGGGAACCAGACGTGAGAAGACCAGCCAGAGGCATGGTGGGAGTAATCCAGGTGAGAGGAAGCGAGGGACCAGGCCAGCAAACACCTGTCAAGATTAAAAAGGCAAAGCAGCAATGCCCACGACCCCTCCCAGGAAGACCTGACAGTGCCAAGGGGCGGAGCGATGCGTGGGGAAAGGGAGGAATGAGAGAGCTGCATCCAGAAGAGGACTTCGTGCTCACCTCTCGGTTCTCCTTGTCTCAACAAGCATAATCCCCGAGCGTCACTGATGTCTACAGCCACGGCAGTGTCGGGTAACAGACTGGGTCTGCTGTGTGACTTTCGTGGGTAGTCAAGGGATGGCTGCTAAGTTGTAAAGGAGATTTCAAGGGACAGCCACTGAGGGCTGCTCCTAACATTCTCCTTCCAGCTGTCATTTTGGCAGACTCAAAGCCGGTGAGTATCATCCATGGATGTAGCTGTTCCTTTTTTTAAACCAGATGCAAACCTACTGGACTTTCCTTTCGCATCACATGAGTCAACATTCTAACAGTTTATAAATGTTGTCACAAAAATGCGATTTGACGCCCAGCTGGTGTGGCTCAGTGCTTGAGCATCGACCCATGCACCAAGAGGTCGCCAGTTCCATTCCCGGTCAGGGCACATGCCCAGGTTGTGGGCCCAATCCCCAGTGGGGGGCATGCAGGAGGCAGACAATCAATGTTCTCTCTCATTGATGTTTCTCTCTCTCTCTCTCTCACTCTCTCCCTTCCTCCCTCTCTAAAATCAATAAAGAAAAAAAAATTTTTTTTAATAAAAAATAAAAAGAATAAATCATCGGCCTTGTGCAAACAGAGGGCTTTATCACTGTCGGCCCTGCCCTTTGCCAGTTTGTACACACTCTCTCCCCTTCTCGTTACCAATTATTGGGGCTCATAATAATAGCGAGCACTGACTGAGTGCCCTAGCGATAAGAGTTTGGGAGGAGCAGTGGCACATTCAAGTGGGTTACTGAGGGAAGCTGCCTAAAGCAGAGGGTTACGGAGAACAGCAGGAACGGGCAGTCCCCTGGGACCAGGAGCAGCTGCGCACTGTTCACGCCCCCGACCTGGCCTGAAGGGGGTGGGTTTGGGTGGGTGTCAGGGGAAGGGGGCACATGGAGAGTGGTTCTGAATGCAAAGGGACCAGGCACTGCCCTACCTGGATTATCTGATTGAATCCCCACAACAATTCAGTGGCAATGACACAATTTACAGGTGGCCACACTGAGGGGCAGAAAGGTTAAGTCACTAGCTCCTCGACACACGGCAAGCCAGGGGCAGACTGAGACTGGAACCCAACGCCCAGGTGCTTCATGTCCTCCACTCACCTAGTACGCAAAGTCACATCAGTTTATAGTAGCTGTTTCAATGCCAACGCGATTGTTAATACTATTTCTCAATCCAGTAACCATTTCACGCGCTGTGGCAATCAGTGCAGCCTCCCAAAGGCCACCTGTAGGAGTCACAGGGGCTCGGCTTCTTCCAGAGGTGGCAGCAGCAGAGTCACCCCTTCTCCTCTGCTCCCGTGGGTGCCAAGGGCCCCGTTCCTCCACTGGGGACAGTCCGTGCACTGTGGACGTTGCCCAGATCTTAGGCAGCGGCCCAGGGAACTGAACACACACCAGTGGCGTCGACCCCGCTTTCCAGATGCTGAGCCTCCGGGACAGCCAGGCTGGCAGCCACACCCCGCCTCAGCCTCCTGTGGGCTCAGAGGTTACAGGTGCAAGGAGCTCCTGCTGCAAAGTCTCATGTTCTCCTAAAATAAAGAATTCCAGAAACACTGTGGCACATGACCGCTGACTTAACCAGCTGATGACTCATCTCAATGACACCAACTTTAAGTCCGTCAATTAATTATTCACTCTACCTCTGCTCCCTCACCCCAACCACCACCTGCCTCAGTTCTGGTACTCTGACCGGTGGGCACAGTCCTCAGGGTGCCCAGGGCCCTAGCCCCCTTCTCCCAGCTGGTTGACCGAGCCCTCCACAGCTGTTCCTCCGCTCGAAAGAGCCTGCAGCCCAGGGAGCCCTCCGTTCTCTCTCCCTGTTCTTCACTTTGCAACTTTCCCGATTCCATTTCAACACCATTTTAGAGGCTAACGCCCCCTTGCCTCCCCATCCCTTCCCTGGTGCCAACTGTAAAACCCAGCATTGGATGGACCCCATGACACCATCATCCTGTGTCCAGTAGCCTTCACTGTGGGAGAGTCACTCGACAGGGCAGATGGTTCCATGAGGAATTCACGGTCATCGACCTCAAACAGACTCTCAGTCCAGTCCAGCAATCTCACTGTCGCCTTAACTCCTCCCTCAAGCCCACCTTTGGCTTCCTACATAGAGAAAAAGGAAGCAAAGAGAATGGATGCCACTTAGCGTCCTGCTAACAGACATGGAAACCTGCCCTCCTTCATCTGGATGAAGGCTATGGCCTGTCCCACCCCTCCTGTCACACCGCAGGAGGAGGGTCCCTCTGCCCCTCCCTCCAAGACCAGTCCTTCCATCCAAGCCTTGCATTCCATCCCCACTGCCTTTGTGGGAGCCTTACACGGGCTATTGTTGGTTTTTCCTTCCCTCTCTCTCGAATGTTCATCTTTCTCTTTCAACTGGCTCCTTCCCATCAGCTTTCAAATATGCTCAGTGTTCCTTTGGCTTCTTGTCCCTTGCTCAGCCACTGCCCTAACCCTCTCCACCCCCCTGCCCCCACACATCTCAGAAGAATTGCCTGTGCTCGGAGATGTCCTCATTTCCTCACTGCCACCCACTCCATAACCAAAGGGCCCCTTGGCCCCTTGAAGGCCATTGCTGGTCTCCAAGGTCATCGATGACCTTTATGGTCTAATTCCTGTGGGTTTTTGTCAGCCTTGTCTTACTTGACTGTTCAGCGGTGGGCTTCCCAGGTGATGATTCCCTTCCCCTTAAAAAGCTTTTTCTGTATTATTATTATTATCATCATCATCATCATCATTATTATTTTGACATTACATTCTCTTGGTTTTTCTCCCTTCTCTCTGGTCACCTCTCCTTGTCTGGTTAACAGTGGTGTCTGTCAGGATCCTCTTCCCTCTCCTTTTCTCTCTTCCCAGGAAGTCTCAGCCACGCTCACCGTGGCAATTGCTGTCACCTACGGACGACTCCCAGTCTACACCTCCAGCTCCCAAGCATACATCACAGCCGCACCATGAGCTCTGGACCTGCCGAACCCCTGGCACAACTGACGTCTTTGTGGAAAGGGCTCAGCCTCCACACGCTCTCCGCAGACAAGCGAACGAACTTACGACTTACAATCAACGACCTCATCTTTTTCGAGTGCTCCCTGTTTCACTAATTGCACTCAGGTGGGTAAGTAAAACACTCAGGTGTCATCCCTAACTCCTCCCTCTTCCAGAAGTCCACATCCAGCCCAAGGCCAAAGCCAGTCAGTTTCTTTCTTTTTTTTTTTATCCTCACCCGAGGACATTTTTGCATGTATCTTCAGATAGAGCGGGAGGGAGAGAGGGAGGAAGAGAGAGAGAAACATTGATGTGAGAGAGACACAACTGGTTGCCACCCACACGACCCCAACCGGGGCCGGGAACAAACTGCAACCGAGGTACGTGCCCTTAGTGGGAACCGAACCCGGGACTCTCAGTCCGCAGGCCGGCATTCTAACTGCTGAGCCAAACCGGCCAGGGCCAGTTTATTTCTTAACGCTCCGAGCCACTGCCACCATCATAGTGGCCTAAGTTGCCATAGTCTCTCCATTTCTCCCTCCGGTTTCCTTACTGCCATTCTTCCCACATCCAAAGGGTCTTTTCACAGCCCAAATCTGACCCTGTCAGATCTTGCTTAAGACCTTTCAGTAGTTTTCCCTACTCTTTGGATAAAGACTCAAAGGCCTCTGGTGGCCCACAAGGCCCTGTGTGGTTCTGCCCTGGCCTACCTACCTCACCTCTCATCACTCCCTCCTGTGCCCTCTGTGTGCGACCCACTTTGATCTTCTTTCAGTCCATCCTGATATTTCTTCTGTCCATAGGGCCTTTGCACGTGCCCTTTGCCTAGAGGACTTGGACCCCTCATCCCCAACACCTTTACCTAGTAAATACCATTAACTGTATGCCATAGCTGTGTGCAAGGCAGTCCATTTGAGGTGTGGGGAGAAAATAACAGAGTTTTATTTTAAAATTTGTGAATGTTTTATTATATGCATGATATATTAGTAGAATAATATATATAAAATATATATATGAAATATATAAGCATATATATGCTTTACAAAGAATTAACTATACATGTATAATGGGTACATGCTCACAAGTTTTTTGCTGAAAGGAGTCTCCAAAAATGTCGATGATCAGAGCACGAATCAGTTATTACTTCTTGGGAGGCACACTGACCTCCCTTACACACCTAACATAGTGGTAGATTTACATTCATTTGTACGACGGGGGAAGAACATCTCTACCCCTAGAATATGAGCTGCGGCAGGGCAGGGATGCTGTCTGCCTGATCCCTGCAGTGTTCTTAGTGCTAACTCAGTGCCCTGCACATAGTAGGTGATCAAGAAATAAGTTTTGCATGAATGAATATTCAAGAAGTGGAACATTCGTGCTCTTCTTCCCACACTAACAGAAACGTTTCGTTTTTCACGTCTGGAATACCTTGAATGAACTCTCTCTTTCCCACAGAGTGAACATACAGTCAAGTCATTGCTTTGGTAAAGGATAAATAAGAAAATGATTCAGAGATACCTAAAATATACTCTTATTAGTAGCCAGGTGCGGAGTGTGCTGGGTGCTTCCAAAAGTACAGTCTCTAACATTACCTTAGAGAACCTTCCCGAAATCATCTCTGTTTCATTGATGAGAAAGGTGGGGTTCAGAGTGGTCAAGGTCACTTTGCTGGAAAGTGGTGGAGGCTGAACTGAAATCCAGGTGTGGGGTCTAAATCTAATTTGCTTCTTCTTATATCTCAGTAGCTTGATCATAAAATGAACATTTTTATTTTAAGAGGCAACTTCCTATTTTGAGTAGTCTCAGAAAACAAGATTGTTATTACCTAGAACTAATTCTGGTAGGTATCCCAAATCAGATTCAAGTCTACCATGCCGTGGTTATGAATGGGTTACTTAATCTTGTTCACTCCTTTTCTTTCTGGCTTTGTCTCTGTGTGTTTTGTTTTGAGGTGTTGTACAAAGGGCAAAAGGCATATGGCCTCTTAAAGGATCCGTTCCACCTGCTTAGTGAGGCAGGGGCTCACCAGATGATGAGATTGCAAAGAATGTGTCAAAAGCCCTCCGGATCATGCTGATATTTTCCTACGGAGTTCTGTCTCTTGACGTACCATCACTGCATGTCTCTCTGATAGCCTTGCCCTTTCTTCTATGTGGAGTGACCCGCTGGAAAGGAGAATGCATTCGAAGAGGCTTGGGGTGCACTGGGAGAAAGGAGGAGCGGCTGACACAGAGAGCTTTGCGCTCACGGCCGTTATTCTACCCATGCAGCTCTTCCCACCAACTCTTCTAGTTGCCCAACCAAGTGGCTTTCCCCAGCCTTCCTTTTCTCTTCAAATGCTGTTCTCTCCAAAACACTATTCTTCATCCTATTTGAAAAGCAAAGTCTTCACTATCCTGCCTAGTAACCTACGTCTCCCTCATTACGCCATTCCTAGCAGCAAGGCCAAACTGTGTGGTTTACGCTTTTCCAAGTCAAACGTGGCCTTTGGGTAGTATCTCACAGGCCTTGCGGCCGAAGAGGTTTTACACTGTCTCCAGTGTTACCAAGTGATGGGAGACTCAAGGGGGGAACCAGCAGAAAGCGAAGCTGTCACGCCCTCCCAGCTTGTCTGGATTCCTTGCTGTGTCGCTAGAGGCAGGCACAGGGATGCTTCAGCGAGCGCAGCGCCCTCTCCTGCCTCCTGTCCTGGTGATTTGTATTCTGGCTGCAAGCAGCGGCAGCAGCTCCACCAGTCCCTCCTCCCCATTCACTATCCACCCATTCACGGACTCTGCAGTCATTCAACATTTCTCCTCTTGCTACCTGCCAAGCTCAGTTTTCCTAAGGAGAAAAAGTATGTCTTGGACTTAATAAGTGGAGGGCGGGGGAGTCGATGAAATATGTCAAAATACCCTAGGGTCTATGCACTAAAACTCAATTTCACAGAATTCCCATAGGACACCCTTCCCCCTTTTCTTATTCATATGCATATATACAACTACCCCTCATTATCTGACTCTCATCTGTTCATGGAAACGTACTGGCTAGTGAATTTCAGACAGCAGTCACTTGTATTCTATTATTTTCAATGAGAAAAATTATAATGCATTCCATGTCTACCCTAAAAACCTAATCAGCTTCCCAAAATATCACTGTATATCAATGTAACACCCTTAAACACCATGTAAAAAACCTCCTGGAACTTTTTAATAATATAAATCAATGAAAACACCCTGCACTTAATTAGCCCTAAGGGAACTCCTTAGTGGGAAGGTTTGCGTGTGTGTGCAGAGAACTGACCCTGTAGGGGCCAAGGCTCCTCCCAGCCTCGTGCTGACCTGGCAATGCATTCCCTGAGGAAATTATATCAAAGGGATAGTAGATATGACCTCACTGGACTCAGGTTTGCAGGGCCCCCAGGTACCTGAGTGAGGCAGACTGGGACCCATGAGGGGTAAAGCATAGGGGAAGGAGTGGGCAAGGTGACAGCGATAACATGCGACAGACTGAAAGGGTGGAGCAGCAGGTGCAAACTTGCTGGGAGAGCCAGGGAGCCCGACAGCCACACGCTCCACTGCTCTTCGGAGACTCATGGACAGTAAGCGTTTGCACGGATGTGCCCGCGTGGACTCGTTCTCAGCATTCAACACAGAGAGCAAATGTTCATTAAAAACTTGCCAGCCCTGGCCGGTTTGGCTCAGCAGTTAGAGCATCAGCCCGTGGACCAGAGTCGCGGGTTCGATTCTGGTCCAGGGCACGTACCTCGGTTGTGGTTCATCCCCCGCTCTGGTCAGGGTCATGTAGGAGGCAACCAGTCGATGTGTCTCTCCCACATCGATGTTTCTCTCTCTCTCTCTCTCTCTCCCCCTCCCTCCTACTCTATCTGAAGATAAATGGAAAAATATCCTCGGGTGAGGATTAAAAAAAAAACAAAACTTGCCAGATACCAATAAATATTTTAAAAATGAGAGCTTGGATTTTTTTATTATTATTATTAAAAGCTTAGAAAATACCACAATGAGATACAACTTCACACCCACTAGGACGGCTATAATAAAAATAAATAAATAGAAAGATCTCTTATCCTTTGAGACGACATGGAGGGACCTGGAGAGTATTATCCTAAGTGAAACAAGCCAAGCAGAGAAAGACAAATATCACATGATCTCACTTATTTGTGGAATATGATGAACTAAACAAACTGATGAACAAAATAGACCCAGAGTCGTAGAAGTAGGGTACAGACTGACAAACCTCAGAAGAGGGGGTAGGGGGAGGGAAGGGATAAACCACAGAACTTATATGCATGTATGCATAACCGATGGACATGGACAACAAAGCTGGGGACAGGGTGGGGGGGATGGGGAGGAGGAAGTCAATGGGGGAAAAAGGAGAAACATCTGTAACAAAAATAAATTAATAAAAATAAATAAATAAATAAACAACGACTGCTGCCCTGGCCAGTTTGGCTCAGTGGTTAGAGTGTCAGCCCATGGACTGCAGGGTCTCAGGTTTGATTCTGGTCAAGGGCATGTACCTGGGTTGCAGGTTCGATCCCAGGCCCTGGTCGGGGTCGTGCAGGAGGCAACCAATTGATTTGTCTCTCTCACATCGATGTTTTTTTCTCTCTCTCTCCTTTCCTCCCTCCCACTCTCTCTAAAAATCAATGGGAAGTGTCCTTGGGTGAGGACTGACAACAACAACAAAATAGCAGCTGCTGGCACGGAGGTGAAGAACCGGGAGCCCTCCTGCACTGCTGTGGGAGGGTAGCAGCTCTGTGGACAGCAATCCGGCCGTTCCTCAAACAGTGAAACGTAGAGGCAGCGTAGGACCCAGGAACTCTGCTCCTGGGCATATACCTGAAAGAACTGACCACAGATGAACACACACTTGGACAGGAATGTACACAGCAGCACTATCCACAATAACCAGAAGGTAGAATCCACCCAAGTGTCCATCAACCAATGAATGGGTAAACAAAACGAGGTCTATCCATACCATGGGATATCATTCAGCTAGAAAAAGAAAGTATTAATGCCTACTGCCACATGGCTGAACCTTGAAAACGTTATGCTAGGTGAAAAAATTCCAGCGATATGAAATGTCCAGAATAGGCAAATCCGTAAAAACAGAAACCAGATTGGTGGTTGCCGGGGCCTGGGGGAGGAGAGGGGGACAGAGTGTCTGCCTAATGAACGTGAGGTGTCCTCGGAGGATGAAAAGGTCTTAGCTCCAGATGGACATGGTGGCTGCACAACAATGTGCATGTAAATCCCCTGATTTGTACACTTTAAAATCATTCATTTTATGTGCATTTTACCTCAATTTTTAAAAAAGCTTTGAAAATAACAGTAGCTTTAATATCATCAGTACATAGGTCAGTGCCCCTCACACGTGTGTGTGCTATGTGCCACTGGGTAGGCTCTGAGTCCTGGCGACCCTAAGAATGAGAGATGGCCACGCTGTCCTGTCCTCATAGCCCTGCTCAGCTCCTATAGACTGTGTCTATGGCTCCTTCTATGGACTCAGTCTATCTCATATTCGGTCTTTTCCTAAGAATTCTGCCTTCTCATGATATGCCTGAAGCATTAATACCCCTCACATAGGCATTAATAAATGTTTGCTGCATGCATGAATGAACTTGTCCTTGGTCTACAATGCCCTGCTTGCTCAGGTCCCTGCCCACCTCCTCAGCATCATCATACACCAGGCTTCCCCTTGCTTTCTGCTCTTCAGGCACACTGGCCTTTCCCTAGACCCTCTTAAGTGCCAGGTTTTATCATGCCACAGGGCCTTTGCACAGGCTCATTCCTTTCTCTGGAGTCCCTTACACTCCAGCCTACTGACCTGGTTAACTTCTCCAGCTCCAGCTCTCAGCTTCGCCATCACTCCCTCCAGGAAGGCCTTCCCTGACCTCCTTGACTGGATCAGTTCCATGTCACACTCTCAGCACCAGAACTTTTCCCTCAGGTCACTTACCACCATCACACCTTTCCACTCTTTGTGCTCTTCTCCTATTAATTCTGGTCGCCCCCACTACACCAGAAGTTTCATAAGGACTGAAAATGGGTCAATGTGTCATTGAAGGGGGGGAGTTACTAATGTATTCCACACCCCCAAGCACAGTGTCTGACACAAAGTATATGCTCAATAAACATAATTGAAGGGGGGAGGTGAAGGGTGGAATGTATCTACTCTTTTCATCTGTTTTCCTTTAGAAATCTATAAACATTATTCCTTATGGAATTGATTGTGTGGGGCCTTTGTATGAACATAGATGTTGATTGAGACATAAACATACAGAATCCCTTAGTTCTTAAAACCTGTCTCTGTGAAGCTATTCTCCTCCATCCTCCAAGCAGGGTTTCCCAAAGTTTGTTAGCAAAAAAAATAGGCTCCAGCCCGGCCAGTGTGGCTCAGTGGTTGAGCGTCGACCCCTGCACCAAGAGGTCGCCAGTTCAATTCCTGGTCAGGGCACAAGCCCAGGTTGAGGGCCTGATCCCCAGTGAGGGGCATGCAGGAGGCGGCCAATCGCTGTTCTCGCTCACATCGATATTTCTCTCTCTCCCTCTTCCTTCCTTACTCTAAAATCAATAAAGAAAAAAAAAAGCTCTGGAGGTGTGAGCACAGTTACACTAAGGTAGAAGTGGGAGATGAACTGTTGCTGGTTATTGAGAGAGTGTCAGTCAAATAGCGTGGACAGCACAGGAATTGTCCGTTTACGTGATTTTTCCTGCTGGTCCCAGACTCTGGATGGTCAGTCTCTCTTTATTTGTGTCCTCTGTCTCTGTGTCTGCTGCTTCCCCACCCACATGGCCTCTCCCTTTCCTTGCCTTAAGCCCCCTCCGATTTCTCTCTCGGGTGTTTCCTCCATCGCGGCCCGATGACCTCTCTATTCCTTCCTGCACCACAGGTATTCGATGGTGGGTCGGTATCTGAAAATCTGCACATTTCCAAGGATGCAGCAATGCTTTCTGCTGGAGTTAACAAAAGGTGCTAGTGAAGCATCAATCCCGTGAAGAGAAGGGCCAGAAATACCTCCATGCTGTGTTAGAGGAGAGACTCGACAGGGAAGGAGATGTGACAGGTCTCTGGAAAGGGATTGATGGACACAGACGTAGGGGCTTCGTTGTGTTTCCAAGAGCCTAGTGTTTCCAGCAGGTGTGTGCTCATCTCCCTAAAATAATCTATGCTAATTTCTTGATGAAAAATTCACACTGTCTTGCATGTTGCTAGGCAACCAGCCCAAACATGTCTGCTTTGTAAATCTCTCTGGAGGGCCCTGGGTTGCACCCAGCGCCTGAAGCCTGGTGGACACAAGAAGCTGCAAAGCAATCCACAGCTTTGGGGAAGGTTTCTGAAGCTCATGAGGATACAATTAATATGGTTAAAGTGCTTAGAACAGTGCCCAGCACATATAAAGAGCTCAATAAATATTAGCTATACTATCACTATTATGTATTAATATTACTCTATGGAAGCGGAATCTATTTTTGTTTGCTTGTTTATATGAACAGGAGACTACTGGTCAGATCAGCTGAGAAATGAATAATTTCAAAGGGTAAGACTCTATGAAGGTCAGACCTTACAGCAGCCCAGAGTCAAATCTGCTCTGGGAGTGGTGTTAGCCTCCTGTGATAACTGAGGTACAGGGGAGACCTCAGCAGAGCAGCCACTCAGAACTGGAGAAACTTCAACTTTGGACTGAAGGTGGGACGCTCATCCTAAGGTGTCCCATGTCCCCCCCGCCCCCCACCCACTATAACGGTAGCACTGGAACACGCTTCCTGGCAATTGCTGGCTTCATTGTCTGTCTCTCCACTTATCAGGGAAAAAAACACACATATGTCTGTCTTTTCTTTGCTGTATCCCAGTGCCTAGCATTAACTTTTAATGTTCATTAACCTTTAATGAATGAACTTATTATTAGCTAATGAAATGCAGCATCTGGCTCTGATCCATCACTGTGACAAGTATGAATTCAGACAAATGAGCCGAATGCTGCTCCAGTGGCCCAAGGAAGCAGGGAACAGGCAGGAGGGTTGACGGGCCACAGTGATGGTCGGGAGGCCCCATCCCAAGGGGGAGGTGGCCACGGGAGTAGCAGAAGAAAGCAGACCGGGCCAGGGAGGCCGTGTACAACTAAGCACAAAAAGGAGGGCCACCTCTCCTGGTCATGGCCCCAAAGTCCTCCTGGTAATAAAAATACTGGCCGATACTAAATTAATGTTCACAAACATTATGTCAGAATATGACAAATTTCAACAAAAACTTTACTGAAGTGTAACTCCATAGAGAAAAGTACACAAATCATAAACGTAGAGCTGGAAGAACGTTCTTTCACGAAGTGAACACACCGGTGTGACCAGTTCCAGGTCAGCAGGGGCTTACACACCGAAGCCCAGAAGCACTCTCCCAGCCCCAGTCTTCACCCGCCCCCGACAACGGTACCATCAATAAACTGGCTCCATCTCAAACCTTATGGAAATGGAAACAACAGGCGCTCGTTTGTGTCACCCTCTCTTATTTGGCGTGTGTCACATGTGATGATGCTTTAACTCAAACACACTGAAGAGTTATCGTGTGCCCAGCATCACACTAGACAGTGTCAGGGGTACAGGAAAAATGAAAGATACACTCCCTGATTTGAGGGGGAAAGACATAGTATATTGTTTAATACAAATTCAGCACTTATTTTTATTATTTCACAAAATCCTGGAATCAATCTATTAGTGTTTGCTACAGTCTGAATGTTTGCATCCCTGCCCCTCAAATTCATATGTTGAAACCTAACCTCCATGTGATGATATTAGGAGGTGGGCCTTTAGGAGGTCATTAGTCATGGGGGTGGAGCCCTCAGAAATGGGATTAGTGCCCTTATAAAAGCAGCCCAAGAGAGCTAGCTCCCTTGCCCCCTCCACTACGTGAGTCACAGGGAAAGTCCAGAAAGCCGGCGTCACCGACACTAAATCTGCAGGAGCTTTGATCTTGAACCTCCTGGCCTCCAGAACTGCGAGGAATTGATTTCTGTTGCTTATAAGCCACCCAGTCCGTGGTCTTTTGTTATAGCCGCCAAAATGGACTAAAACAGTATTCATCGAAAGCCACTTTGGGCCCTGGCCGGTTTGGCTCAACAGTTAAAGTGCTGGCCCACGGACCAAAGAGTCGCAGGTTCGATTCCCCATCAATGGCACGCACCTCGATTGCAGGTTCGATCCCTGTGCGGGAGG
Organism: Tadarida brasiliensis; assembly: GCA_030848825.1. Classification (NCBI taxonomy): domain Eukaryota; kingdom Metazoa; phylum Chordata; class Mammalia; order Chiroptera; family Molossidae; genus Tadarida; species Tadarida brasiliensis. The sequence continues at coordinate 15,888,154 of CM061268.1, read as the reverse complement.
CAACCAATCGATGTCTCTCTTTCATCCATGTTTCTCTCTCTCTCTGCTTCCCTCCCTCCCACTCTATGTAAAAAAATCAATGAAAAAATATCCTCAGGTGAGGATTAAAAAAAATCCACTCTGGTCTTCTCTACTCCGCTGGAAGGAGGGTAGGATTTCACAGTTTGTGGCAGTGGGGGATGGTGGAGGTTGATGGAAGAGGCCTGAGGACCACTGCTGAGGGGCCAAGCAGCCTGAATAAAGCCTTTGACCACAAGTTAGCTTCAATGTGACAGCACCAGGGTCACCCTGGGGACCTCTGCGACACATTTGAGAAGATTCACTTGAGGGTACAAGGTGAGCACCGTGTTGGGAGAAACATCGCATGCTGAAACTAAAGCTTCCTGGAAGCAGGACCCCACCCCCTGCTAAGTGGTGGGTGTCCAGGGCAGTGAGCCGTGGGCAAGGGCAGTGAGCCCTGCTCGCTCTTTAGTGATGCAGGGTAGCAGAAGGAGGGCTTCCTCTGAAAGGACCCAGGCATGCGGTGAGTGCCGGGAGGCGTGCCCAGGAAATCCAGGGAGAAGGAACCGTTGAGCCTGGCGGCCTCTCACTGACAGATCCAGAGGCAGAGTGAAGGGAAGATGATCACACTCACACACACTCACACTCACACTCGTCTGCCTCCCTGCTCTGCCTCCCTGCTCAAGCTGACCCGTCCCATCACCGCAGAGCAACGAAGCTTCGAAAGCTGCGCTGACAACAGCGAGGGTGCTCCCAGGTGGTCCTGCCCGGCCGTGAGCAGGTGTCACAGTGAGACTGAGTTCCTGTGTCCCCCAACAGACTGCACATGGGTGAGAGTGAGGGACTGTCTAAGGAGGCAGAATAAAGGGTCCAGAATGTGTATCTCAGAAAAGCGAAGAGGAACTATTGAAGCTGGCTGAAGGCGTGGAAGGTGCCACATGACCAAGGGCTTCCACCATCTCCCACCTCCCACGAAGCAGAGAATTCTGGACGATTTTGTTCCCTGGATCCCTTCAGCTGTCTGGAGGAGTCTATGGACACTTCCTCCGAATGTTTGAAAAAGCTGGAAATAAAATACATGAGACTACAGAGGGACATCTAATAACACCAAATTGTGAAATAGTTACATGTGTGCCTCCGTCTTCATTCATTAAGTAATAGGATCTAGCAGGAGACTTAATAAGTGCCGTGATTTAGAATTAGAGATGAGCGTAAATGATACTGTGAAGTCCCTGTAAAGCCGCAGTGTGCTCTGGAACTGTGATCTCCCCTGGGGACAAAGTCTCTGATATTGTTAATACTCCCATGATATGTTGTTTATATTCCTACTTACAGGAAATGCGAACTTCCAGTTAGAAGTTAGTAAAAATAACGATGTAAGTTTTTCCTCTCCAAGATCATGAGCCCTTTAAATTCTATCTATAGACCCCTTGGGGTGGGGGGAAAGGAAGGTTAAGAACCCCTGGAAAACCTCAAAATTCTTTTCCCAGTCACCACAAACTTCAACTTCATCCGACCATTCAGGGCCAGAAATCCGATTCCCAGGCATGGCCTGCCCATCCAAGGACATTTCCCGGCAAGCACAACCAGGAGACAGGGGCAGTCACTCTGCCTCCTGCAGACATATAGTCCTCGGTCACTATAGGAATCTAGGACCCAGCTGCCCGCTCCCATGCTCTCTCTTCAAACATCTTCAGAGAGCCTTCCCCATGTCTTCTCCCTTGTCAACATGTGCCATGTCCACCACCCCTCTGTCACCTGCCACCCTTAACACCGCCTCCTTTATTTACTTTCTTGGAAATGTCAACTGTGTTGTCTTTTCTCTGTTACTCTATCTGGGTCACAGCTGAATCAGTCTGAGCCCATGGCAGGCACTGAGAGCTCAGCTTCACCACACTCACATCTGAAGATTCAGCCCCAGGCTGCCCAAACCCGGGTCACGTGTGAGGGATCCAGGTGAGGGAATGTGGGTGGATGGGTCTCGCGCACCCACGATCGCTTCCTGTGCCCCTGCTGAGCTACCACTGGGCAGCACAGGCCTGGAGCCCACGTGCACGTGTGAAGTCGTCGCTCAGATGATAACCCCACAGGGCTGGACACTGGGATGCCTTTATTTGTCAACGATTTCTTATTGGGGTTCCGGGTACTGAGTGGGTGCTGGAAATAAGTATACAAGTAAGCAGATATCAGAGGTCGCACCCAGTTATCACAGGTGCTAGCAGAGAATTTGGAATGGATGTATGGAATAAGGTAATGGGGGAGGGGGTGCTTTGTGACATGTGGCAGTAGATAAAATCCTCCCCGAGAAGGTGAAATGTAAACAGAAAGAAAACTAAAGGATAAGAAGGAGCCATCTGTGTGAAAAGCTGGAGGGAGACGGGAGTGGTTGGTGTCTTTAAGAGGGATCATAAATCCAGGGAGGCTGACACTGCCAATAAAAGGAGGAACTGGCATGAGTTTGGCTGGAGAGGGAGCTGCCAGATCGAGCTAACAGAGTAGAGTGGAATGCTAATAGCATAGACTCCAGAATCAGGCCAGCTTGGCTAGAATCCGGCTCTAAAACTTCTCTAGCTGTGTGACCTTGGGGAAGTCACTTACCCTCTCTGAGCCTGAGCTTCCTCATCTATAAGTCGGGACCAACATATATGTCCTTCAGTGAGTTGCTAAATGCATTAAGTGTAAAGCTCTTAGAACAGTGCCTGGTGCACAGTACATGCCTGATAAGGGTTTGCTAGGCCTCGTTCCACACTCAGTGAGCAGTTGTGGAAGATTTAAAGCTGTGAGAGGAAGGATCTGTTCATCTTTAACAGATTATTGGCCATTGTGTGGGTCATCAATAAGATGGAGAGTTGAAAGGGATCCCAGGGCTCATTCACAACAATGCCTTCCCCGGTGGTTCTTCTGAGAAGGGGAGGGGACAGCGCCTGAAGAACCACCACTGTGAAGGGCAGGAGAATGGCTGTCCCTTAAGGGCACTGGGCTGGAGAGAAGGTTGAGAGGCAGCAGGCCACAACTTCCGGAGAAGGGCACATCAGCCACCACTCCCCCGCTTTCCCAGTAGGGAGCCCACTACTGCCATTTCCTGATGATTCCAGGTCCCACATCCTGCTGCCCAGCTGGCTTCTATTCCTGCCAGAGTCAATGTCACTTTTCTTGGATTGTAAACGCCTCAAGGACAGCAGCCATTTCCTTCTACTCCCACTACGCAGTGACTGACACAGGCCCCACGAAACGAGGTCTCAGAGCCTTTGGATAATTGATTGAAAAAGAAAAGCGGAATCATAGCATGTTAGTGCCACTCCCGGACTCTAAGCCTTGGGAAGTCCTGAAGTCATGCCCCTGCCCAGGGCCAGCCTTCCTCAAATACTCCAGCCAGACGCTTCTCCTCTGGTTCTCCAGAGGACATTTTGCTCTCCCCTCCTCGGGAATGCACCCTGGGGTTCAAGCCTGTGCGGGAGCTCCTTCCAAACCTCCTCCCAGAGCCCTTCTGCTGCACTGTTCCATGGGGATACCACTTATTTCCAGCGCAAAGGGGCTCTGGAGACAAGTCAATGCATAGGGTAAAAGCCCTCCTGTCTCCAGGGACATCTTCAGATACCTCTTGGAGGAGGCCACAGCAAGCCCTGCTGGCTGGCTGGCTGGAGCCGAGGGCTGCTGGGAGGGGGCCAGGCTCCTCAGTCCTCTCATATTCACCAGCCTCTCCAGACCCCAGGCACTCCTGGTCCCTGCATCCCCTCCAGCCCCCCCCCCCCCAGTACAGCAGCCCTTCCTGGTTTTTGGTGGATTTCCCTTTCTCAGCTACACCAGCCCATGCTCCCTCCTCCCCCCACCTTCTCTTCCCTTTCACTGTCCCCTTCCTCCTCCCCCCCAGTTCTGCAAGCTTCCCATTCTCCACATTTCCTCTCAGTCTCCCCCAATCCTCACAGTCCCCTTCCCCACCTTCTTTACAGCCCCTCCCATATTCCCCTCAATGCACATTCTCCACACCCAGCCTCCCTCTCCATCCTCCCTGCCCTTCATTTTCCGCCCCCAGTCCCCTACATTCCACTCCCAGCCCTAATTCCTATCCAAGTCCCCTTCCCCATTCCTTCCCCTCCCCTCCGCCTTAGCCCTCGCTGTCCCCATTCCTCTCCCGTCCCGAAGTCTCCCATCGCCTAATTACAGCCCCTCCCCCACCACCCCGGCTTTCGGGGCCCCTCAGAGAGGCCCTCGACCACGTCCGCAGTCCCCCTTCACCGCCTTGCTACGTGGCACAAAGCAGAACCGCGACGGCTCCCCCGCCCCGCGCTCCCCCGCAGCCGCCGCGGAGACCCCACCTCTCCCGGGGAGGCCGAGGCGCCGCCCCGCTCACCTGTTGGGCGGGCCGGAGTACGCCGGGTCTCGCCTTCTCCGGGTCGGGGTCCGGGTCCCGCGGCAGCAGCCCCTTCTTGGGGTGCATGTGCCGACACAGGCAGGTGACCCCGCACAACGCGAGGATGCTGGTGGCCGTGCCCAGCGTGGCGCCCAACGCGATCACGGGCACCGACAGCACCATGGTGCCCGCTCCCCGAGCGGGGCTCGGTCCCGCCGCCGCGCACCTCCCGGGCCGGCCCGCCGCCCGCCGCCCGCCGCCGCCAGCAGCTCCGGGCTCGGGCGCGCCTGCAGCTCTCCCGCCGCCGGAGGGGCGAGGAGGGAGGGCGGCTGCGAGGACGTCAGAGGAGGGGGCCGGACCGAGCCGGCTGTGCGCCCGCACTCGGTACCGCGTCAACGCCGGCACCCTTCCCGCCAACACGTGACCGGGCCCCCCACCCCAACAGAGCCGGAGCCTTTCAAGTGGCAGAATCTTAGGACCGTCTCGGGCCTTTCCTCACGTTATGTATGAGGACACGTGTGCCCAAGAAGGGCAGCAGGTCACACTGCTGCGGGGGGCAAAGCAGGGCTCGAACCCGTGTCTTCGGCTCCTTCTGGGTAGGTAGGGGTCACTCTACCAGACTACTAACCCTCTGTTCACCCGCTCTGGCTGAGGACATTGGTTCCTCCAGGAGCCTTTCAAACACAAGCACACAAAACCGGAGCTTGCCCATCTCTTGAACTTGAACTTGCCAGGTGTTCGCTGCCAGGGAGAGGGGCAGGCGGCGGGGCAGAGGGAAGGGGTAGAGGGAATTGGTTCTGTGTGGTGTTGAGGCTGCACCCTCGTCCTGGTGAAGGTGATTGCGATGATTCTGTTTACACCTGCATCTCCTTTAGCGATGACCTGGGAGTTCACCTTCCTTACCTAACTTGATCTGCAGGTATTCTCGGGTCCATTTACTGAGGAGGAAGCTGAGGCTCAGAGGGGATGCGGGGCAGCTAGAAAAATCCAGTCATCATGAACCCAAACTCAGCTTTGCAGGTTCAAGTCCACACCTCACACTTAGAGAAAGGGCTTGTCTTAGAAGGACAAAGAGTGTCAAATGCAGCAGCCAGGAGTCCACACTTGATTTGAGGGGGGAAATATAAGAAGTATGCTTAGAGGGGAAATCAGAATTCCAGGCGTGAGGACTGTTCCAGAAGGCAATGCCGTCCACAGCAGGGTTTTTAATTTCCCACCAAGCTGATGACTCCCAAACCTATGATGGCTCCAGCCCGACCTTTCCTGAGCGACCACCACCTGGTACCTCCCAGGGCTTCAGCCATCTACCCCTGCCTGAGAAACCACTGCCCGGGCTAGGGGCGCCGACCCCCCCCACACACACACAGTTGAAAATCCTCATACAACTTTTGACTCCCCCAAAACTTAACTACTAACAGCCTACTGTTGACTGGAAGCCTTACCAGTCATGTAAACTATCCATCAACACATATTTTGTATGTTGCATGTGTTAGCTACTACATTTTTACAATAAAGTAAGCTGGAGAAGATAAAATGTTATTAAGAAAATCATAAGGAAGAGAAAATACACTTATTGAAAAGAATACACGTATATGTGGACCCGCGCAGTTCATTCTCATGTTGTTCAAGGGTCCACTGTATTTTGTTTCGTCTCGTGATTTTGTGGGCTGACTGGGCTCAGCTCAGCTGTTTTCCTGCTCAGCTGATGTCTTCTGGGACTGTGGTCCGCTGGGCTGGAATGTCCAAGATGGTATAACACATGGCAAATAGCGGTGCTGACTGCCACCGGGAGCACCAGTGGGCTGTCATCTGGGGCGCTTTGGTTCTCCCCCATGTGGCTGGAGCTTCTCACAGTGTGGCAGCCAGGTTCCAAGTGGAAGGAAACAGAAGTTACCAGTTCTCTTGAGGCCTGTGTTCAAAAGTTCTGGAACATCATTTCTTTGGTCAAAGCAATAGTCTACTTCCAACCCTTTCCCAACAGGACATCTGAACAGGATGTTTCTGAAAGGACATCTAAAAGGAATGTGGGGCAGCTAGAAAAATCCCATGTATGTAAGCCTTCAGAGATGATCCGGAGGTAAACCCAAGAGCCCCTGGTTAGATCCAGAGCCCTTTGTGATGTGGTCCTTGCCAACACTTCAGACTCTCCTCTGCATACTTCCCAGCATGACCTTGAGCCCCAGCCACTCCCAGGGACTGGGGTTTCATTGAGTTAGTATCTTTAGAGCCACCCTTGGGTGCATACAGCTGGTGCTCAGTAACTGCTGAGAGGGTGAATGACTCACAGCATCATGTCACACAAGACTTCCAGTGACTTGGAAGGAGTCCCATTTGCTAAATAGCTCACTTGATTAAATGGACTCTTCCAAGTATTTATTTTGTGCCTGCTGTATGCCAGGCACATTTTCCTACTGAGCTCCATTTGCTGCCAACTGTGGAGCCAAAGTGCCTTGGTCCCTGATGGTAGACTCAGCATTCTGTCTCAGAAGAGCCTCCCTGGGAGGTTTTCTTGGCTCCCAGGCCTGGCATTGCAAAATGTTCTGGGGGAATAAGAGGTTTAATTAATGCTATCAGTCCAGAGCTCCCATGCCTGAGCTGCTCCCCTGGGAGACCTCAATGCCATGCAGTAGGATCCAGGGTGGGGGTGAGGGGAATAATGAAGAACACTTACTGTCAGACATTGTCTGATGGGGATCAGACACCTGTCATGTGGTCCATTGTTACTATGGTTACTGGATGACAGCAGCTGCAGTGCCCTTCATCTTTAACAGGAAGAGGGACCCAGCCCAAGAAGAACAGCTTGCCTTTCGCCTCTTTTACACACAGTGAACCCAGGGCAGGACTAGGATAGACCTCAGGAGATTTGAGGCCCAGTTAAGTCATCAGGACTCTAGGTCACCTTGGCTACATCTCATCAAAGATGAAACTTTTGTTTCTTGGTTATTGATATCCAGCAGTAGCCTTGAATGACAACTGTCCATGAAAAGGCATTAGGGGGTTCCTTTGAAAAACAAGATTGTCTTTATTGAGAAAGGTGGTAGGCAGAGTCAGCCGAGTAGAACAACTGGGTCAGTCTAAGGATGAGGCCTGAAAGTAATTGGAAATGCTGGGGCTGCCAGACTGCCAAGGGCAGACAGAGCAGAACGCTTAGGGGAACTTCTGGAAGGCTGAAGATCTCTGAAGGTTCCCTGGACTCTTGATAAAATGTCACCATTGTTATTTTGATCGATATTTTACTTATTGGGTGATTAAATAATCTGAGTAACCACTCTGAATTTCTAAGAGATTAAAATGCTTTTATCTGGGAAAAGTGTTTCAAACATGCAAAGTTCTCTTATTTAGCAAACATTTATAGTATCTGCATATCATGCTAAGCAAGAAGGGGGAAAATACACCAGCAGAACTGAATTGTAACATTGGGAGGATTTCAGAGATCACTTTGTGGAATCCTATCATTTTACCAGTAAGGAAACCGAGGCCCAGAGAGACTGTGGCTTGCCAAAGGGTAGAAGGAGGAGTAAATGATAGAGCTGGTAGATTACGTTCTGCTGCAGTAACAAAGTCAAAATCTCAGGGATTAGCTCAATAAAGGAATATGTTGCTTCTATCATAGTTTAAGGAGGGTCAGGTGACTCATGTGGGCATCTCAACTCCAATCAGTGATTCAGGAATCTGGGCTTTTGCTGTCCTGCATCCCCTCTGCTTCCTGCCATGCAAATGGAGAAGAGAGAGCACCTTGAAGACAACTTGTGACATTTCAGAGGCCATGGCTGGAAACAGAGTATGTAGTTTGCACCCCATGGCATTGGTTAGAATTTGGTAACAAAACAAAACTAGCAACAAAAGAGACTGGAAAATGTAGAGGAGAAATATGAGCAAAAGCAGTGTCTGCCACAGAAGCCAAAGCTTGGGACTTCTTGTCTAGTGCATGTTTCTTTAAATCATTAATTCAACACATTTTTTGAGTTTCTACCAAGTACGAAGCACTGTGCTGAGTGATGAAGCAAAGAAAGTGAGCAAAACCAGGCACGATCCCTCAGCTGACATTCCCATGGAGAAGATGGACAATCGTTCATCACACTGATGCATGTGAAATTACAACTGGGATTGATACAAGCCAAGAAGAACAGGTTCGGGGTTGGGATTTGACTTGTTCTGACACCAAAGAAGGCTTCCCAGAGGAGGTAGCAATTGGATTGAGGTCTAAAAGAGTAACGATAACTCAGCAAAGAAGAAGGAAAAAGTGTTCCAGGCCAAGAAACAGTATGTGCAAGGACCCTGTGGTGGAACCACACAGTGGGCCTGAGCAGCAGTGTGCTGGTCAACCATCTCTCTGCAGGAAATGGGGGTGGGGAGGATTGAGTTTTAGCATTTGTTGATTTCTCTGGTGTAAATAAATTGACACCACAGTCAATTTCCAGCTACCAACAAATTCCTGAATATTTACCAATTGGCTCTGTGAGCTGATAGGAGCCAGATTCAGCACAGAAGCGGGAGAAACTGTGTGAGATGAGCCTGAAGGGAAAGTGTCTATGACGTGCTTCCTACATGTTAGGCAGGTCTCTGAGCATTTTGTCTGTGCTGTTGTGTTTAATAAACTTTAAGAAAGACGGGACAGTCCCGGCCAGTTTTGCTCAGTGGTTAGAGCGTCGGCCTGTGGACCAGAGAGTCCCGGGTTCGGTTCCCTCTAAGGGCAGCACCTCAGTTGCAGTTTGTCCCCAGCCCCGGTTGGGGTCGAGTGGGTGGCAACCACTCGATGTGTCTCTCTCACGTCGATGTTTCTCTCTCTCTCTTCCTCCCTCTCTCCCTCCTGCTCTATCTGAAGATAAATGCAAAAATGTCCTCGGATGAGCATAAAAAAAAAAGAAAGAAAGAAAGATGGGACAGATCTAATCAACAAGAGGTGGGAAAATAATGACGACTATGACTTAAGAGTAAAAGGAAGTTCTGGCCTGGCCGGTGTGGCTCAGTGGTTAAGCATCGACCCCTGTACCAAGAGGTCGCCCGTTGGATTCTCAATCAGGGCACATGCCCAGGTTGTGGGCCCAATCCCTAGTGAGGGGTGTGCAAGAGGCGGCCAATCGATGTTCTCTCTCATCGATGTTTCTATCTCTCTCTCCCTTCCTCTCTCTCTAAAATCAATCAAATAAATAAATAAATAAATAAATATAAAGAAAGTTCTTACCCTGGCCGATTTGGTTCAGCGGTTAGAGCATTGGTCCCCCAAAATGTCACAGGTTCGATTCCCGTCAAGGGCACGTATCTCTGTTGCAGTTTGTCCTGATCCATGCGGGAGGCAACCAGTCAATGTGTCCCTCTCACGGCAATGTTTCTCTGCTTCTCTCTCTCTCTTTCTCTCTCTCCCTCCCTCCCTCTCTATCTGAAGATAAATAGAAAAATGTCCTTGAGTGAGGATTAAAAAGAAGAAGAAGAAAGTTCTCAAGGTGTGTGTGTCATTTTAAACTTTTTATTGAAGTCTAGCATACAGATTAAAAGTGCACAGATCATAACTAGAGCTATCAGATTTTCACATAGTGAACATACCTGTCTATCCAGCACCCAGATCAAGAAACAGAATAATATTCACACCCCACAAATTCTCTATGCATTGTTTTCTAGGAGTTCCCATTTTAACCAGAATTTTTACGAGGGCTGAGTAACCCTGGTTCCCATAGCGTCAGACTTGGGCAAGCTTCCCTGGGGATGCTCCTCTAGGGCTGGGAAGAGGATCCCCTTGTGCTGTCCTGCGAATGGGGGGATGCTGCTGCCACCTAGAGGACATAGGGGGAAATGGACCCTCCCCTCCAGGTCTTTACTTCTGCCACTACCTTTCTCTGAGGCCTTCTCTGCTCACCAGCCCTCGGCCCTTTACCCCATCACTCCCTGTTTCCTTTTCTTGTCTTACTTCTAACATTACTTAATAGTCCAAAATAATGTTAGCTTTGGTTAGCTGGGTCCTGAGGGCAAACATTGAAACCCAGAACCTAAGACCCTTCCTATAGGGAGCCCAATGTTAAATGTACTGTTACAGGGGGTGTGTATGTACATGCATGTGTGTGTGAGTGTGTGTGTGTGGGTGTGTGTCTCCCCAATTTAGTGACTCTCAACCGGGGACAGTTTTGCCCTCCAGGGTTCATTTGGCAATGTCTGTAGACATTGTTGGCGGTCACGACTGAGAGAAGGAAAGTTGCAGCTAGCATCTAACCGCTGAGGTGGGAGATGCTGCTAAGGAGCCTACCACGCACAGGACAGCCTCCATTCTCCGACAAAAATGACCCAGCCCCAGATGTCAATAGTGCTGAGGTTAAGAACCTCTGTCCTGGTTAGAATATGAGCTTCATAGGGGTAGGGCTGCTTCTTCTGGTCACTGCTGTGTCCCAGACCACAGCAGAGAATTGAATGAATGAATGATTGACATGGATGAATGGCAACCAAGGGTCTCAGAGGGTAGAGATGTCTGTAGAATTGGTGAACATATGGTTTGGCTGCAGACCTATTCCCCTGCCTGATGAATCACCACCCCAGAGAAAGGGTCCCCAGCTTGGGCTGGGTAGGAGAGGTGGGTTAGGATGAGCACCCGGAGGCAGGGCCTCTCTGGGGGGCGGGATCGTGACTCCTGCACCAGCCATCAGCCGGAGAGCCCCTTCAGTGTCTCCCGGAGGCAGGGTCCACGGGAGCCCTCTTGACCACGGGGACCTGGGAGACCTCAGCCAGGTTATTTTGTCATCAGCAATTCTGAATCGTCCTGGTGGGGGCTGGGGGTGATGCTCGGGTTGCTTTGTAAAGCAATTAGGGCAAATCCTCTCGAGTCAGCTGAGTCCAGCAATTACTCTGGTTCTTTATATTTTAAAAAAGTGATTACTTTCTGCCCTGGAAAGTGTACCTCCCAGTATTTCTGCAGTTTTGAGAAGAGAATCTACATCAGCAAATTCCAACAACCCTAACTCGCCCAACATCCCTTTCGTGGAACCAAGCATGCAGGGGGACCTGGGACCTCGCAGCCCCGACATTTCCCTTTCCTAATTCCCTGCTCCTCCCACAGAGCAGTGAAACCCAGGATCTTGTGTGGGTGCAAGGCAGAGACTTGGGGTGCTGTCCTAGGAAACCACACTTTCATCAGCGTCCTCACAAGTCCAATCACAGAGGCTGGTAGGGGCCAAGCAAGTGGGGCCCAGAGCATCGTCCAGCCATAATGTCTGGGGGGTTTTCATGCAAGGTAGTAGGGTCTTACTTGCGCTTTTCCAGGGGTGCAGGTCTGAACTGGTATCTCCAGGTTTTGGAAAGTGTAAAGTAGGCATTGAGGTTAAGGTATGCAAGCATTTGAAAAATGCTTAAAGCACTAAATTTTATTTTACTTGAATTTAACAGAAAAAAAAAAAGAAATTGAGGTTATGCTCAATGCATTTCTGAACTTCAGGTAAATGCTCTTCTCTGTAAGATATTAATTTAAAAGAAATTTTAAGGTGAAAAATGAGACTGGAAAAATTAGAGTCATCATGGGTTCTTTTAATTGCATGTTTTAATTTGAAGCAGAATGGACTAATGCCCTTCTAAGAGAGAGGAGGAAATTAGCACCATTAATAATGTCCCCACCTCTGAATATTATAATAATTATTTGTTTTGCCTAAGTTTATATAAAGCACTGACATTCTATTATGATTCCAGAAGACCTTTTGTGATAGTTGTTCGCCAAGCACACAGCTGAACTGCACTCCCAGCCTCCTTTGCAATCAGAATGTCCTATCCTGGGGACCATGGCAGGTGAGCAGAAGTGCTATGTGACATTTGCTGGCCTGGCCTGTGAAAACCACAGTGAGTGGTCTTCCCTCTCCTTCCCATTCCATTGGCTGGATGCATGAGAACCCAGCACCCCGGGACGCCCATGCTGAACACTGTGGGGCCACAGGATGGCAGATTCCTGGTGCCCTGAATTACCCATGAGAGGAGAGCTGCCACCAATTAGGGAACAACTCTTTTGGAATTTATGTGATCCAGAAATAAACTTCTATCATGTTTGAGTCCTTATATATCTTGGGTATGTTTGTTAAGGTAGTTACCATGACCCTCACTAGTCCCTTTGTTCTACAATGAAATGGACTCAATCATCACTACAGTTTTTCCAATTGTGAGTTTTTTTTTATTTTGATTGGTTGGTTTTATCCACAAGTAGATTCTTTCAAAACCCATAATCATAATAATTAATGGCTAAAATTTCTAGCTCTTACTGTGTAAATTACATATATTAATTCAGGTAATGTTTACACCAATCCTATGAAATATTAATGTCTTCATTATACAGATGAGTAAATTGAGGAACAGAGAGGTTAGGTACAATCACACAGCTGGTAAGTTCCAGAGCTGGATTTCATAAATTCAAACAGTCTGGCTCTGAGCTCATTTTCCCCCTCTTCTTATTAAACCTTTCAGAGGTTTTATATTCCTCAAGTTTTTGTATGGTTCATTGCCTTACTTTTACCATGCACTGATTACTTGTAATACCCTTTTAATTGGTACCAAATTCTCTAAATATATAAATTCTCTATTTTCCTACACCGACTCTTGTAGCTGGAATCCTAGCACTTCCCTTAATCCCTCTCATATCATAGTTTGTGGGTCACACTTTTCTCTTTCTTTGTTTAGTGCAAGAAAGAGAACTTCAGTTGCTGGAGCACATCCTCAAGTAACTTTCTCAGAAAAATGTGTGTGGAAGACAAATGTTCTGAGTCCTGATAAATCTGAAAATGTCTTTTTTCTTCCTTTCAGACTCCATTTAACTCTATCGACCAGGTGGACATAGAATTTTAGCTTAAAAATAATTTTCTCTCACAATTTTAAAGATTCTGCTCCATTTTTTCCCTACTGTCCAGTGTTTCATCAATGCCAGTCTGAATTGTATTCCTTTGACAGCAACCCTTTCTTATTTCTCTCTGGAAGTTTCCAAGATCTACTCTTTATACTGGGTGTTTGGAAATTTCACCACTATGTGTGTGGGTCTCTTTCCATTCATTGTGCTGGGCATTCTGTGGACTATTTTGATCTGAATACTTTGTCCTTAGCCCCGAGGAAGGCTTTTGTTCTCTTCATCTTCCCAATTCTCTTTTTGGAACTCTTACTAATCAGATGTTGTGCCTCCTGGGCCAACCTTTCATGTCTTTCATTTTTCTCATGTGGTCTCTCTCTTTGTCTTTTTATTCTACCTTCTGCTCCTTGACTTTATGTTTCAATCTTTTCATTAAATTTTCATTTTGGTCTTCATTCTTTTAATCTTCAAGAGCTCCTTGTTGTTTTATCTTCATAGCTACTCTTGGTTTTCTTGGCTGCAACTTGTTCTTGAATCTTTCTGTAGAAGTTTTGAAAACCACTGTCTATTACCTGAACTAGCTCTATTTCCTTTGGAGTCAGTTTTAACATTTATTTATCTTAGGCTTTCTCTTCCATGTTGCAAGTATATTTTCCCTCTCTCTGTTTTTCCATGGGGGCTCACCTATTCTGTAGGATGAAGCAATAAAAAGCTTATGGGGAGCTACATATGTACCTCATTGACTGGTGAACCTGGTGTCACTGTCATGGGGCAAGGGGCTAGTCTTCACTGGGAGACTTCAAAATGCCAGGTTGCAGAGCCCACCAACCCCATGAGTGACCAGGGCCAGGCCTGGACAGTCAGCATATTCCATCCCACTGGCCACAGTAGGCATTTGGTCCAATGAGACTCAATTCTGGAACTTGGGAATAAAGTAGAAAAGGACCTTTCTACTGGGATTTATGGCTATAGGAATTATACCAGAGGCCACCATGAGGAGGGGATCTGCCTGAGACACAAGCCTACAGAGGAAAGCAGGACCCAGAGAGGAGGAGAAACATCACTTCCTGGACTCAGCTATGCCTGAAGGGAGCCCAGTCTTTGGTAGCAAGAGCCACTCCATTTTCTTCTCTGTCTTATCCAGTTTGAAAAACATTTCTATTACTTGCAACCAAAAGAGTCCCAAATAACATAACTGACCAGTTACCTACTGATTTCAGCAAGTCCCTCCCCCTTTGGAGCCTCAGTTTTCTCGTCTGCATGCCCCCCGGGGTGGTGATGACAGAAAGCCAAGGGAGAGGCTGAGTATGACCACCTTTTAAAAACTGTGAAAGCTACGAAATGTAAGCAATTGGCATTATAATGAACCATTCTTTTATTTAGTCCATTTACTTTTTTCTAGGAAAAAAAAATCACTAATTCTTTGTTTCTTTGGGAAATAAAACCTAACTAAACTGAATCAGGCCTCCTGCCCCCACTGTGGAGTCCCTAACTGAATTTAATTGTTATTGATGTTTAGTGAGCCATGAAACCCTGATTTCCTGCCTGCACCCCAGCCATAAAGTAACAGTTTGCTGCAGCCTGTAAACACCTCTTGGTCACCAGCCCCACTCCCTCCGGGTGCCTGTGGGGCTGGTCAGTGAGCATAAAGCAAAGGCCCCTCCACTACCCCACCCCCCATCCTGTGACTTTCTCCCCAGTGTGGCCTTGACAAGCCTGGCTTTTCCCCTGAGCAGGGGTCAGAGTGGCAGCCTTGCTCCAAGGACAGACCAGGGCTCTGTGCTGGGAGTCAGTAGTGTCTGGGCTCAGTGTGTCTGGTCTTGAAAGAGGAACACCAACCCCCTCTCCTCCCTACACAAAGCTCAAGTGGGCCCATCTCAAGGCAAGGGACAGCAGGAGCCACTGCCCCCAGCACAGCCCATTGACTACACCTTGCTCAGGCCACACTTCTTGGCTTCACTCTGGGAAGGCCCATTGGGGTGAAAGGTCTGAAAACCTGACCCACACCTTTACCCTCTCTCTCAGGGCCCCCGCCTCCTGTGCCAGACCCTGGGGTTCCGTCCTCTGCACACATTGCCCTCTACCCTGCAGCTCCATGGCCTCCAGGGGAGCTAACCCAACTCGGTGCTTTCCCACCAGGTGGGATGCTAGCCATGCACCTCAAGCAAGAGGACTGGCCTGCGTGCTCATGTGGCTTACCTGCCTTCCTCCACTGGGCTGAGCGCACCTTTAGGGGATCCAGCATGTCGTGTTCATCCCTGCACCTCCGGGCACCCAGCAGTGCCAGACCTGGTCCAGGTGCTCGGCGCCTTTCTGAGGAAGAACGATGGAGAAACCGAAAACAGACAAAGGCAGAGTAGAAGCAAGGAGGAGCCTGAGCCAGCTAGAACCCACTGGGTTTTTCAGACAGACAGATGTCTTGAATATTGTTTATTTCCTGGAATATATGGTTTGGAGCTGAAATAAAGAGGGAGCTGGGTGTGCAGTGGAGGGCACGCTGGAGTCTCTGGGTGACCTCGGTCAAGCCACGCGGCCTCAGTTTAATGCCCATCAAGGAGGAAGTTAGTGAGTTTCTCTCTACAGTTGTCTTTGTCTAACATTCTGAGAATGAATTAAAGGTGGCCAGTGAGGCTAATCTTTATTTCCTCACGTTTTGTGTGTGTGTGTTTTGTTTTTTTAAATGTTCTTCATTATTGATTTGAGAGAGAGAGGAAGGGAGAGGGAGAGAGAGATAGAAACATTGATGAAAGAGCACATCAATTGGTTGCGTCCTGCACGCTCCCACTGGGGATCGGTGCACAACCTGGGCATGGGCCGACCTGGAATCGAACTGCCAGCCTCTTGGTGCATGGGTCGATGCTCAACCACTGAGCCACACCGGCCAGGCTATCTGCTCATGTTTTGAAATTTGTTTATGGTGCTTTTGGTACAAACATTTTTAATGGTAAGATAGTCAAATGTATCACTGTTTTCTTTCATGGTTTATCCTTTTTGTATTTTAAGAAAACCTTTCCCACTCTGAATAAAGATAGTCTCCTATATTTTATTCCGGAAGTGCTAAAATTTTTTTTTCACATATAAGTCATTAATTCACCTGGGATTAATGTATGTGTTTGGTTAGAGGTGGAGATCTAATTTTATTTTATTTTTCAGTAAGATAATTAATTGACTAGCTCATCCTTTTATATTGATTTGCAATGTCACCTCTGGCAAGTTTCCATGTGCAAGTCCATATACGTTTCCGGGTCCACTACTCCGTCCCTCGGACCTCGTTTCCCTCCTGGCCCCACACACTGTCTTAACCACACTGGCTTTATAGGCAGTCTTCAGATCTGCCAGGACAAACACCATCAAACTCCAAGTTGTCTTGGTTATTCTTGCTCTTCCATGAATATTTTTAGAATCCATTTTTCAAGTACAATGAAAAAACCTTTGGAGATTATTATTGAAATGGAATTGAATTTAGAAATCAATATGAAGGAAACTGACATATTTATGATGTCAAATCTTACCAGCCACGAACATAGCTTCTGTCTCCATTATCGTGGCCTTCTTTAATGTTTTTAAATAAAGTCTTTATTTAAATAATGTTTTTAAATGAAGTCTTACTGGCTGCTACATAAAGTGACTTGTAAAGCTTTTACTGAATTTGTTTTTTGCTTACTTATTTTTGTTGCTATTATAAATGGAATCTTTTTAAAATTACTTTTTCTAGCTCTGTGGTGCTATGACATAAAAATGCATTTTATTTCGCTTATTGATCTTACATGCAGCAATCATGGCCAAGCTCTCTTACTTCTAATAATTTTTCTGTAGATTCTCTTGGGGTTGCTATGTAGGTAATTTTGTTTCTTCCTGTTAAATCTTTATTTTTTTTTTTTTCTTTTATTACTGTGTGACTAGAACCTCCAATTCAATATTGAATAAAGACAGGGATAATAGATATTCTGCTATTCTGGTGGAATTTATTTTTAAGTTATAACTATAAAAAGTCTATACGGATTTTCCATTCATTTTTTCTTTATGTTTTATTTTACACATTTTCTATAATTGGTAGGCATTACATTTATTTTTCATTTTTTTTTAAAGAAAAAATTTACGCTCCTAGAAAAGTTTTAAAAAAAATAATTCAATGAGTACCATGTAGATTCTTACCCAGACTCAGCACTGTTAACATTGTTCACACCGGTTCCATCTCTGCACGTACATATATTCGCTCACTTCCCTTTCGCCAAACCGTTCGAAAGTCAGCTGCAAACATGGTGTTCACCCTAAACATTTCAGCACACATCTCCCAAGAATAGGATGTTTTCCTATTCAAACCTCATCACTAATATCACACCAAACAACACGGACAATAATTCAACATACAGTCCATACTCAAGCTTCTCCAATTATCCTCGAAACACATTATATAGCTTTTTAAAAATCTGAAATACAATCAGATGTCACTCATTGCATTGGACCATTATGTCTCTTTAGTATCCCCTAGTCTAGAACAGTTGTCCCTATCTTCCTCGGTTCTTGATTTGTGTGTTTTTTTCCTCCATGAGCATCATGTCGTGAACTTCAACCGTGCTGTTGTATGTAGCAAGACTGTTCACTTATTCTTACTGCAGGGTGATAAGCCATAGTGCATGGATCCTCCACAATTTATTTACTTATTTTAATGCCAGTATTTGGGTAGTTTTCAGTATTTTTTGTTCTTATTAATTGTGTTGCTAATTATATCCACGTCTCTTGGTGAACAGATACATATACCTAGGAAGGGAATTTGGTTCTTTGGATAGATGTGTGGTCAGCTCTAGTAGATACTGACAAGCAATTTTCCAAAGTAGTTCTGCCAATTTATTCTCCCACTAGCAATGAGTCAATGTTCGGGTTGCCTCCGTGGATACTGTCTTCTTAATTTTGGTCATTCTGGGAAGTGAGTTATAGTTTTTTATTGTGCTTTTCTTTTGCATTTCCTGATAACTAGTCGAGTTGAGCACCTTCTCACATGCCTGTCGATCGAGTTGGGGAAAACCGACATCTTTGCAGTATTTACATCTTCTTTATTCAATAACGTTCCATGGTTTCCAATGAAAAGTTCTTGCACACCTTTTGATAAATTTATTCCTAGATATTTGATCTTCTATGGTGCCACTGAGATAGGTTTCACTTTAAAATTTTTGTTTTCTGTGTGTTGTTGCTGGCACATAGAAATATAATTGAGTTTTTATGTTGGCTTTTAACCCAGTGATTTTTAACACATTTATCAAGGTAGTCATATGACTTTTTCTCCTTTTATCTGTCAATGTGGTGAACCACACTGATCAATTTTTAGGTGTTAAAGAAACCGTGTATACCTGGAATCAACTTGTCTATGATATGTTGTCTTTTTCATATATTGTGTTTAATTTTTGGTATTTTAAGATTTTTATATCTATGGAAGAGAATATCTGTAGTTGATTTTTTTCCCTGTAACATCCTTTCTAGATTTTGTTTCCATGTTTTGCTGGTGCCATAAATTAGTTGGGAAGTGTCCCCTCTGTTTCTGTTCTCTAGAAGAATGTATGTACGATTGCTATTATTATTTTTCTAAACACATGAAAGAAATCCATTTGAGCCCAGAGTTTTCTTTCTGGGAAGATTTTAATTAACAGATTCAATTTATTTAACAGATACAGAACAATTCAAATTTTCTATTTGTTCCTTTGGGCATTTGGCAAGTTGATTATTTTTTAAAAGAAATGTGTCCATTTCACCAAATTTTTTAAAATGTAGGCAAATATCAAACAACAAGTGTTGGCGAGGGTGTGGAGAAAAGGGGACTCTAGTACACTGCTGGTGGGAATGCAGACTGGTGCAGCCACTGTGGAAAACACTATGGTGTTACCTCAAAAAATTAAAAATTGAATTGCCATTTTACCCAGAGATCCCACTTCTAGGAATATACCCTAAGAAGCCTGAAACACCAATCAGAAAAAATACATGTACCCCCATGTTCATAGCAGCACTATTTACAATAGCTAAGATCTGGAAACAGCCCAAGTGTCCATCAGTGGATGAATGGATAAAAAAGCTATGGTACATATACACAATGGAGTACTATGCAGCTGTAAGAAAGAAAGATCTCTTATCCTTTGAGACGACATGGAGGGACCTCGAGAGTATTATCCTAAGTGAAACAAGCCAAGCAGAGAAAGACAAATATCACATGATCTCACTTATTTTTGGAATATAATGAACATAACAGTCTGAGGAACAGGGTAGACCCAGAGATGTGGAAGTAGGGTATAAACTGACACCCCTCAGAAGAGGGGGTGGGGAGGGAGGGAAGAGATAAACCACAGAACTTATGCATAAGTGATGGACATGGACAACAAAGCTGGGGACAGGGTGGGGGGATGGGGAGGAGGGTGTCAATGGGGAAAAAAGGAGAAACATCTGTAAAATAAAAAATAAAAAAAAATGTATGCAAATAAAGTTGTCTTTATATATTTTTAAGGTCTGTAATATCTGTAATGAAGTCATGCTTTTGTGTCTTCTATTAGTAATTTGTGTTTTCTCCCTTTGTTCTTGGTCAGTTTTGCTAGAGGTTTATACATTTTATTAATCTTTTCAAAGAAACTATTTTAGGCTTACCTGATTTGTGTCTACAGCGTGTTTGCTTTCTACTGCATTGATTTCTAATTTTGTCTTTATTATTTTCTTCTTATTTTCATTGGGTTGAATTAGCTGTTTTTTCTATCTTACTGAGATACGAGCTTCAACCATTAATTTAATTCTTATTTTTATTTTATTTTATTTTTTTATCCTCACCCGAAGACATTTTTGCATTTATCTTGAGATAGAGCGGGAGGGAGAGAAGGAGGAAGAGAGAGAAACATCGATGTGAGAAAGACACATTGAGTGGTTGCCACCCACATAACCCCAGCCAGGGCCGAACTGAGGTACATGCCCTTAGCGGGAACCGAACCTGGGCCTCTATGGTCCGCGGGCCGACGCTCCAACCGCTGAGCCAAACTGGCCAGGGCTAATTCTTATTTTTAATATATGTTTTGAAGGCTATAAATTTTCCTGCAATGATTTCTTTGGCTTTATCTCATGCATTTTATTTATTTATTTTTAAACATGTTTTTCTTCTTTAATGATTTTAAAGAGAGAGGAAGGGAGAAGGAGAGAGAGAGAGAAACATTGATGAGAGAGAACATCGATTGGCTGCTTCCTGCATGTCCACCACTGGGGATCGGGCCCACAACCTGGGCATGTGCCCTGACCAGGAATCGAACTGGGACCTCTTAGTCCATGGGACGATGCTCAGTCCACTGAGCCACACCAGCTGGGCCTGGGTACATTTTGAAACACCCATGTTGGCCTTCTGATGGTGGGCACCTGACAAGGACACACACCCTGTGCCCTTCCAGCATGCTGCTTTCTCTCTGTCCGTGAAAGGCCTCCTTCTGGGGAGACTCTGCAACCAGGCAGCTCAGCCCCGATATCCAGGAGCTCCTTAAGATGCGATTCACAGAGAGAATGGATTTCCAGATTTGGGGGAAGAAACAGAAAAGGGCAGGACGATTTTCTGAAACACTGAGTTCAGACTACAGGCTGAATTCTGGGACTACCTCAGAGTCTCCTGCTGATGCGCAAGACAACAGGGTTCCTCTGGAGGAACAAGGGCAAACCAGAGATGCGCCATGTCCTCAGCGGCTTCAAATTTCAAGACCTTGGGGGACCATTTGCAGCAGAAATGGACCTGCTCATTGGGGTTTCCTTTATCCTCACAGGGAGTCCTGGTGGCTACTGTCCTGACTTCTGATAGCAATCCCACTAGAATCTTTCTTGATACTTCGAGGTCCAATTTCACGCTAAAGGATCTTCAGTCCCAGCCTCTGCCCTCCCCAGCCCTTGCCTGGAACCTTGTTCAATTCCAGCTCTACTTCAGGCCCAGGTCCATCTCAGGGCCACTCTAACCCCTATGACCCTCTCCTTCACCCCAGATTAAGGGCAGTGGGGTAGCCTTGCATGAGAGCCCAGAACGAAGGACAGTCTCTCACCTTGACGGAAATTCAACACCTGCAATAACACTGGCTAGAGAAGGAGCTGGAAAGTTTGTGGGGTTCACCCTCTGTGGTCACAAGAGCTCAGCAAACCCGTAGCCTTCCAGCTCCCACCCTTGCCCAGTGCAGCCTGGCCTCTGTCTTTGAAAGGGTGTTTCTCCTGCTCATCCAGAACGTCCTCCTCCACTCCCTCCTAAGGGAAAAGCTTCCAAGGGTCCATTCACTTCGAGAAAATCTGTTAGTGTCATGCTAAGCACATGCTCTGAGGAAGGCAGCCTCTATGTGTCAGAATGAAGGATATATATTCTTACATACAGTTGGTAGGAGAATGGTGTCTTCTATCTCTGCCCTGTTTGGGATATAGCCTTATAAAGTATCCCAGAAGCTTGGCCTTAGAGAAGTTCAGGGTCTAGCGTCAGCTCTTATGAGTGCCTGCTTTGGCTTCTAAAAATGGCCAAGGTCACGGAGGGAGCTTGTCCTGAGTTCCTTCATTTGCACCTGATCATATGTCCTATTTTAAAAATACTTTATTTTGTCATAATACAGTCATCGAAAAATAGACAAAAGCAAAAACTAATATAAAACACCCATGAACTTGTCAAAATGAGAAAATCCAGTAGACCCAACCCCAAGACTGGCTTAGCCAGTCTGTCCTCTGAAACTTTGTATAGTTGTAAGAGTGGGTAGCGTTGCACAAGAAAAATATAAAGAAACACTTGGTTGATAATGATAAATTTAGAGTGTGCAATACTTCTTGGAATTCAGCGTTAACAATACCGAGTTGACATAAGAGTTAGTGAATTTATTTAACTTGGACATAGTTTTGAAACCAATATACTTTTGTTTCAAAGTCAAATCATTCCTCTAAAAGTCAGGAACCAGTTGTCAATGTGGATGCATATATTAAAGGAAAATATTTTTAAGTGCTTTGTACGTGGTGAATGTCCAGTACACGGTCATTATCGTATCATTGAGTGGTCACCTTCCTTCCTGGGCTCGCTGCAGCCATAGCTGGTCTACCAGGTTCCAGCACAAAGCTCTGCGCAGGCAGGGACCACGTCCTCCCGGCCCAGCCGTGTACCTCCACCACCTATGCACGGACTGTGTAGTAATATGTGTGACCTAATGAGTAGTATTCAAGTAGAATTTGTTGACTTAATGATTCCTGATGTCTGATCCTAGGGAAGCAACCTGAACCTTGTGTGATTCTGATTTTTTCCATCAGAAAAATGAGGATGTTGGAATAAAAGGCTGAAACACATTCTTCCCCAAGCTTCCCATAAACTTGTGAATGAATGGAATGGGGGGGGGGGGGGGGGAGGCAATGAGCTGCTCCATAAACATAGCCTCTTGCTGCCCTCTAGTGCTCAGGATGATGAATGGCACTTTAGCATCTCCTCTAGTCTGTTTCTAGCTCCACTCAGAACCTGTAAAAAGCAGCTCACTTTAGAAGAATAAAACTTCAGAAAGAAAAGGAAATGTTTTTGTGTGCTCTTGCAAGGTTTCCTTGCACATATTCAGTGGCCAAAGGAAAGGGGCTATGTCTTATTCATTAGGGTACACCCAGCACTGAGCCCTGGAGCATGGGAGGTGAGATGTGGCAGGAAGGGCTGGCAGGACTCATGCCCAGCTACGCCTGGGGTGAACTGGGGCATGGTGCAGCCCTCTCAAGCCTCCAATTCCTCATCTGTGAAATAGATATACTAATATCTACCTCTCTTTTGTAGGATTAAATAATGTAAAGTGCTTGGCATGTGGTAGGTCCTCAATAAAGGTTTGTGCCCTCTTGGCTCTAGATACATTTCGCGAGAATGAAATGCAATCACATATATGAAGGAACATGCCACAGCCTAGAAGAACCATGAATGGTGTGCGAATGAGCAGGAAGCAGTGTATCCTGGAAAAAATCCTGACCTTGGAGTCAAGAGCTTTGGGATCTAGATCTATCAGCCCCGACACACAATAGCCATGTGTCATCGCTCTGGTCATCAGTTTTGTTATCTGAGAAATGGAAGGTTGGATAACAAAATTATCTGGAAGGCACTCGGCTTCCAGTTACTGAAAACCCAAGGACAGTGACAACCCAGGGGCCAAATCCAGCTTGCCACCCATTTTTGTGCAGCTCATGGGCTAAGAATAGTGTACATAAATAGCTGAAAAAATAAAAGGAATTTCTTCTTCTTTTTCTTTATTTATTTTTGAGAGGGAGGAAGGGAGAGGGAGAGTGAGATAGAAACATCAATGAGAGAGAACATCAATGGGCCGCCTCCTGCATGCCCCCCACTGGGGATTTGGCCCACAACCTGGGCATGTGCCCTGACCGGGAAGTGAACTGGTGACCTCTTGGTGCATGGGTCGATGCTCAAACATTGAGCCACACCGGCCGGGCAAAAGGAATTTCTTCTTAATATTTCCTGACATGAAGAAATTATATGAACTTAAAAGTTCAGTGTCTATAAAAAGTTCTACTGGAACCCAGCCACGCTCGTTCATTCATGTGCTGTGTGTGACTGCTTTCATCGTTCATTCATGTGCTGTGTGTGACTGCTTTCATGACACAATCGCAGAGATGAGGAGTTGGGCTTGGAAAGCTGAAAATATTTACTATCTGGCCTTTTATAGAAAAAGTTTGTTGATCCCTGACTTAACCAAGAAAGATCTTTAATTATCTCACCTAAGAAGCTCAAAATGACAGGGCTTCTGGGTCTACATCCCTGCAGTTCTCTTGGCCTTTCTTCCTGGTCACAAGATGGCAGCTATAATTCCATGAGTACACTCTACATTCAAGACAGGAAATCAGGAGCAGGTAGAGAAGACTTGTCCAGGTAGAAAGCCTGGGGCTTCCCCTATGCATTGGCCAGAGCCCTAGCTGGTCACATGACAAACCCAGATCAATCACTGAGTTGGGACCAAAATAACCACCTTAACCCAGTGGGGTTGCTACCGACCTACTTTTCCTGAGATGAAGGGACCTGACCATTTACACAAACGAAACCAGGGTTCTATTAGCAGGGGGAAAGGGGCACAGGGCATTGAGTCCACCCAGATCACTAAGACCCCTTGCACAACTAGCATCTCTAGTTTCCAGTTGCCCGATCCATTTTAGAACTTAAGTTTAAATGCTCTTGGTTGACTTGAATCCACTCTCTGGGATTCAGGATGTGTTTGTGAGTGATTTTCTTCATTGAGGATTTTAAAATCTTCTCTTCTTTGAGTTTTGTTTGATTGGAGGCGTTGATGTTAATGATGTGTCTCAATGTCAGTCCTTACTTTAGGCCCTTCCTCTGCCTCCGTGGATGAGAAGGATGAGGCGTAAGCAGAGGACAGGAGAATCTCCCAGGGCTCCGTCACAGCCAAACCTGCTCATGTCTGCATCGAGACAGATGAAGAGTTCCCCAGGATGGTTAGACTGAAGATGTGCTTGGCTCTGAGAGAAGGGGCAACCCCTTGAATTGTTCTCGTGGAAATGCACCCTGCAATACAGCCACAGCTCTCTTGAGTTAGAAGAACAGGAAGTATAACTTCAAGTATCAAATGGGAACAATTTTGTAAGTGAGTCAAGAAGCAACTTCATAAGGACTTCAATCTGAAATCATAGCCTCTCTTTTGCTAGAAAGATAGGTAGTTGCAGTTACAGACACAAAGGAAAACATCATAAAAATGGAAGGGAAGCCAAAAGAACTCGCATAACAATAACAAATGGGTCAGAGGTCCCAAGAGAAGAGAAAAGTCCTAATATACAGCCTCTACTCAGAAAGCAGGTAGTGACTTAAAGGGAAAATGCAGAAAAGAAAAGTCAGGCCACAGTGCTCCTGGGATGGAGGAATGTCCTTGAACTATGACCTCTTCTTGATTTGGGCGTGGGTTTCCTCATGGAGGATGCTTTTTGAACATTCTGTCTTTTATATGCTAAGGGAAAACAGTGAAACAAATCTAAGTTCCCCCAAACAGGAGTAGGGCTTGTTCCTGACCATTAAGATTCAAAGAGAATCAAAACATGCAATTCCTCGGCACCTTAGTTTCTTCATCTGAAAAATGGACATTTTAGTGCACATGTGGCTGATTCAGCACTTACACTGATTCCCTTCCAGACTGCCTTCTTGTACTTTTGAAGCTGGAAAGCTGGAAACCCAATTCCTCAGACTCCCTTGCAGCTAGGGTGCAGGTATGTGGCCTGGTTTCCACAGATCTGTTGCTCTCACTCAGGACCAGATGTGGAAGTAAGCAGTGCAAGAGGTGGCCCCAGGCTGGGAGATTGGAAAGCACAGAAGCGGAGGTGTTGGATCTTCTGAGGAAATGGGAAGGAATTTTGCACATTCAGTCCCAAACACCATGGGCGGCCACTGGCAAGAGTCAGCAGCAGAGCCTTCTGTAAGAAGAGTCTTACAGTGAGTTGAGGCATTTTCGGGGCTCCATTGACCCCAGGGTTGTCCAGTACTGTTCTGAGCCTAAGTAGCATTCAAGGTTGATTCTTTGGTTCTGTTAGAGAGTCTGTAAGGTACCAAATAAATAACTTTAATAGATGTCTTTCAGTGTGAACTTGCTAACGTGGACTCTGTTGTCTGCAACTAAGGACCTGACCTAAACCTCATACAAAATGTTAGATCGGTGCCTGGCACGTGGCAAAGCCTCACCAGACATTAGCTAAGATTCTGGATTATTCTATAAAGAGAATGATGTGTTTTCTCTTGCTCAGCAAGCATACATTTTAGAGGCCATTGATTTCTCTCCAAAGGAACTGAACTCTCAGCCTGTCTCCCCTGGCAGTGGAAACTTACTCTTGCTAATTGAGGCAAACAATCAAGGTCAGGTTTTCTCAAACTCAGTCAGTCTAGGCTTCTTCCCTCTACCCTCTGACATGCCCCCTAGCATCAGTGGCCTGGGGGGGGGCACCCATTTCTCCTCCTCAATAGTTTCCATCTGATTTCAGGGTGTAGGATGATCGACCTCCAGCTATGATAAGGGAAGGCAGGGCAGGACAGAGAACCCCAGTTCGCCTTCTCTTAATGCCTCTAAATATAAAGCACTTAGTAAAGTTCTGATGCATAGTAAGTGCTCAATAAATTATAATAACAATGACTGTTTTTATTAACGCCCAGGAGCCCAGCAGGCTGTGGCCTGCCTGAGCGCTCACGCTCTGCAGGAGGCAGGAGGTGCCAGTTGGGGAAGAATCGATTCACATCGGCTGCCAAGCAATCACAAATAACTGGCAGGAGAGGAGAGACCAGACAGAGCGTGGCAGTCTCTCTGTTCCTCTTCACTTGTCACACTGTTATAGAGGGAAAGCTTAGCAAGAAAAAGAACATACGTCTGAGATTGTTTTTCTAGATTTACATTCTTTTCACTTACTGGAAAAGGAAGAAAATAGGACCAAATGTTAAATGCATGAAAAAAAAATGGAAAGGCAAAAAATTTGCTGGGGGAAATCAGACTGGCAGCTATGTGGATATTGAAAAATGCAAATGACATGTTGCCTGTTTCGATTATCTGCCACCCCTGTGCTGGAATTGATTACTGCTGTTGGGAGGAGAAAATGGGATGAGAAAAATCTGCAGTGTGAGATCCTCAGAACTTTGGAGGGAAATTCAATCCCGAGCACAAAGTGAGCCTGTGGGGAGGGCTGGGAAGTGGAGAATGTGGGAACCTGCCTTTGGAGGGAAAGAAAGGCTGGCAAGCATCCATGCCTCTAGGGTTGATGTTCCTGCAATAACAAGGAATCGCCTCTAGGGGGCCATCAACTCCCTGCACCAGGAGGACGTGGCTACAGCGCCTGGGAGGGAAAGGGAGGGGCTCTGGGCTGGACCCACACAGAGACAGAGGACAGAGCACAGAGAACGGATCAGCAACCCCAGGGGCAGGACGGCGCAGGCCGCCCCAGCAGCGTTCTCTCCACTCACAGGGATTTGAGCAGGGCCTCCTGGAGTGAAAAACAAGCCATGAGAGAGTAATCATGCGAAAGTAAAAGAAGCTGGCCTGTAGAGCCAGAATTTGACACACTTCAACTCAAAGACTTCAGAAGTCAGTGATCGTTTCCCAGGAGAAATGCTTTTCTGGGAATCACAGGCTCATTAAGGAGGGAATGGAGATGATGCCCTAAATCGGGGTAGGCAAACTGCTCTGGAATGGGACAACCAGCAGATACTTCAGGCCATGTTGCCCTGTAGGCCATGGAGAGCCATGACCTCGTATTCGAGCTGTTGTCTGTAGGCTCTGCAGGCTCAGAGGTCTGAAGGTTCTGGGACTTCTTCCATCTTGGATCCGGTCCAGTGGCGGTTTCCAGGTCCAGGAGTCCAGAGCCAGACACCAGGTGCCCGTTTTCTTGTGGCAGGAGGAAAAGCAAACCTATGTTTGTCCGACCAGTGTTGAGCTGGCTGTTCTGCAATCTGCACTGAGCAAGGAGGGTGTGGGTTTCTGAAGCTGGGAAATAAAGCCATGGGCAGGGCAGGAAGGGCCAGGTGAGAGGACAAAGGGTCACAGCAAAGCTGAGCGGCTCCATGAACAGCAAATGTCCACCAGAGCGCGTCCTTCCTGCACAGCCTGCTACCCGGCAGACTCTCTAATTTATTTTTCATTGAAAATAGCTTTTATAGAATGCTCTGATTTCTAAAGCAACAGCTAGTCTTTGGAGAAACGTTCGAAAATGCAGGTAAGCGAAGCAAAGAGAAAATAATAAAAACACACCCTATGATACCCACTCTTTACAATTGCTCAGTAACCATCTGGCCTTTTTCCCACGAGTGTACTATATTCACATGTTCATTTGCAAAAATTGAATCATATAGCACATCCCCACTATAACCATTCCCCTCCTCACATAGAAATATATAATTAATATCTTTCCGTGTCAGTAATGTACCATCTCATTCTTAATGGCTGTATAATACCCCACTGTATGGGCATACAGAGACCTTAACTTATCCACCCCTTACTATTGGACCTTTAGGCTGTTTCCCAATTTTCATTACTAAACTGCGGTGAACATCCTGTTTGGCTCAATATTTACCCACAGCCTCATTTAGTTACCTAGGTTACTTTTCCAAAGGTGGAATTACCTAATCAAAGGATATGCACATTTTGAGGCTTTGATGTGCATTGCTTAACTAACGTCAGGAAGGTAGTAGTAAATTATACCTCAGGGAAGGATCCTTAGGAGGGCTGTGCTAATCTTTATACACAGGGTCTAGAACAAAGCTTTGCACCTAGCAGGAGCTTAATGAATGTGCACAGATTGTAATTTGAGCACCGTAACTCCAGACGCTTCCAAGCACACCCTCTGCAGTTCAGTGCTGTCTTCTCTTAGCTCTGAGGCAGGACAAAGAATTGCTCATAAACATGAGGGAAAGGCAAGAGCTCACGAAAAGGAAGAGGGACGATATCTCAGGGGAGTCTGCCATTTAACAAGACCCTAGGTCATTGCACAGCCCTTACAATGAAATACGGCCGTTAATGGTCCAGTTATGAACATAAACTATTCCAATCTAAATTGGAGTCTACATTATTCAAAACAGTCCATTGTAACTATGCCAGGCAAAAATCGGGTACATAGAAGTACCAGGGCTCAGAGGTTAAAGACCCTACGGTAAAAACGATTGCAGTATCCAACCTCAGAACAGACACGATGGAATCACTCAGGAATACACACTTTCACTTCCATACCCAGTGTGACCAGCTTACAGAAGGCACCTCACAAAAGTGTGGGTGCAAAGAGAAAGGAGCCCTTAGATACAATCTGAGCTCACCCCTGAGCTTTGATTTCTATTTTTTAGACTCATTTTTTTAACAAAGCCTTGGACTAGGGGACTTGGTTCATTTCGACAGAAAAAAGATAATCAGTGAAAAACAGGAGGAGGTTTGGTTTAGCCTTGCAATGATTTCTGTGTTAAGCCTCACAAATGAAAGTCTTATTAAACTGGATTTAAGCAGCCCTGGCATCAAAGAAAGGAGAATGGAGAAAAATGTATTAAAACATGCAAAAATAATCTTTCTATAAAACCTGACATTTATGAACATAACTCAAAGAAATACCTTAAAATTAATCTGTGGATTACAGCAATTTGAAATGTATGGGGGAAAACACAAGACTGAAGAGGGGGGAAAACAAACACAATAAAACGTACTGACATTCTGAAGTCTCTTTTCATTTAAAAGCAAATATTTTCAAAGAACACAAGGCTCTCTCAGTTATTAACAATTCATTTTTTACAAGCTACATTCGATTTTGATCATACACAATAATATGAAAAATCCTCCTTAGGATTACCTGCACAGAATTGCAAAGAAAAAAAAGACATTATAAGATTATATGGCAGCCTCAAAACTGAATTACTAATGTGTGCACCCAGCAGCAGATAAAAATGAAGGAGAAGGGATGATTAAGTTTTCAATTTCCCCACAAGGCCTTGATGTTAATTTCAATTCACTTACAAGCTGCTTTATAAAGAATTATTAAAGAAAACAAAGAACCTGATGGTTTGGTAATATGGAGGCAGTGAAAAATGATTTTCCTGATTGTCACTTAGAAACTGGGTGAGTTTTTCAAGCCACTCAGAGCCTCAGTGTAAACAGGGAAATGACAATGACGCCGCCTCTGGAGGATTAATGTGAGGATTTCAATAGATGATGGAATTCCAGTCCTGGCCATATGGTAGGGACTCCCTAAACAATAGCAACTTTTATTGACATGGGCATGGCAAAAATTTATCCTCAAAGCATATAGTAAAGATCATCAATAAGTATAATACACTTTTCTAAGCTTTGTCCTTCATTTTAATTCTTTGATGTCTACAGTGCAACCAGTAATAAATTCTGCTCAGAGTGTTTTAA
Source organism: Tadarida brasiliensis (assembly GCA_030848825.1). NCBI lineage: Eukaryota > Metazoa > Chordata > Mammalia > Chiroptera > Molossidae > Tadarida > Tadarida brasiliensis. The sequence goes on along the minus strand of CM061268.1, from coordinate 15,858,135 downwards.
GCTGGAAGGCATCAATAAATGATACTACTTTTTACTGAGCACTTACCACAGACCAGGTGCATTCTATTATCTTGAACATTCCTCACAATAACCTGACTGGGTAGGTACTGTTACTTGTCTTAGTTTACCAATAAAAAAATCTGAAACCTAGAGAAGTTAAGCAGTTTTTTCAAATGGCTGAAAGTGGCAGAGAGGTTGAGAGTATGGGCTCTGGAGCCAGGCTGCCTCAGTTTCCCCACTGAGGAGAATTACGATGGGTGGTGTATTAGGGTTTTCCAGAGAAACAGAACCAATAGGATATATATCCTATTTGTACATCGTGTGTGTGTGTGTGTGTGTGTGTGTGTGTGTGTATGCATATATAGGGTGTCCCAAAAAATGCATACACAACCTTGAATAATTATAAAGCTAGTGTTTATTAACATACATTTCGTTTTCAAAATGTAATAGAATCTACAGACACCCTGTATACATTTTTTTGGAGATATAGATATAGCTATAGATATAGATATATGAAGAGAGAGATTGAGTTTATTGTAAGGAATTGGCTTGTGATTGTAGGGGTTGGAAAATGTAAAATTTGCAGAAATTCCAGCAGGAATCGGGATTTCAGTCTTGAGTCAAAAGGCAGTCTAGACAAAGCATTCCTTCTTCTTTGAGATCTCAGTCTTTTCTTTAAGACCTTTGTCTGATTAGGTGAAGACCACCCACATTATGGAGGATAATCTGTTTCAGTCGGTCTGCTGACTTAAATGTTAACCACATCTAAAAAATATCTTCACCGCACCATCTATGCTGGTGTTTGACCAAGCAACTGGACATTATATCACAGCCAAGTCACACACACAATTAACCACCACAGATGGTAAGAATATTACCTTCATGAGGTTTGGGAAGGATTAGACAATCCATGCACAGTACCTGGTATGCCTTAAGTGCTCAGTATCTCCAGTTCTTATGGACAGAGCCTGGCGTGGAAGAAGCAGTCCACAAATGTTAGCTCTCGTTATTAGGTGATGGAGTCACATTGGAACCTAGGTCATTTGCCTCTCGAGCTTATTGTACTGTCCATTAGGAGAGTCACCAGACAGATATGGCTACTAAGCACTCACAATGCGGTTAGTGTGACTACAATTTGACTTAAAAAACTAAAACAAGGAAAACATTTTAAATATTGAAATGACCTGAGTTTCAGAATTGGATTGACTAAAATATACCACCAAAACAAAGTTAATTTCACATTTTTCCCCCCACTAAAATGTGGTTACTAGGAATATTTAAATTACCCATGTGGCTTGCATGGTATTTTTATTGAAAAATGCTGCTCTATACATTGTGCTTTCTAGTGACACGCAGGCCTCGCCTGTGTACACAAGGCCTACACGGACAGGCTGGGCAGAACTACACATGTTAATTTCAGTGAGGCTGCCCAAATTCTTTCTTCAAAAATCATAACAGAAGCACCAACAATAAAGGAAAAATCCAACAAATTGGACTTTGTATATCCATTAAGATCTTTTGTTCATTAAAAGACACTGTGAAGAGAGTAAAAGGCAAACCACAGATTTGGAAAAGATATTTGCAAATGATGTACCTGACAAGGGAATATTATTATATTGTTATCTATCCAGGATTTATAAGAAATTGCTGCAAATCAATAATAGGAATACAGCTCAGTAAAAAAATGTGTCAAAAATTTGAATAGGCATTTAAAAAGGGGGATGTCTGGCCCTGGCTGGTGTAGCTCAGTTGGTTGGAGCATCGTCCTATGCACTGAAGAGTCATGGGTTCGATTTCTGGTCAGAGCACATACCCAGGTTGCAGGTTCAATCTCTGGTCAGGGCGAACACAGGAGGCAACCGATCGAGGTCTCTCTCTCTCTCTCTTTTTCTCTCTCTCTCTCTCTCTCTCTCTCTCTCTCCCGCCTTCCCTCCCGCCCTCTCCCTTCCACACTCTAGAATCAATTAAAACATATCCTCTGGTGAGGATTAAAAAAGATTTTTTTTAAAAGAGGATGTCCAGAGTACCAATAAACACATGAAATGCAAATTTAATGACAGTGGCTGAAATGAAGTTGACAAAATGCCACATGCTGACAAAGACATGGAGCTGAATTCTCACACACTGCCTATGGGGTACAATTTGGTACCACCACGTGGGAGGGCTTTTTTTCTTATCTGTATTTCCTAGTTTTCCTACCAAGGAAAAGTATGCTTCCCTCTCTCACCAAAAAAAGCAGTAAAATTGATCTTTAACTTAAAAAGCCAGCATTTCAAAATATATAAAATAACGAGGCAGAGAGAAGAGGGCCTGGGGCCTTGCCACGCTGGAAGGAATTGTCAGCGGTTAATTGAGCCGTAGGGAGCCTGAGAGCAGGACTGCAAACATGGTGAGCTTCACAAATGACAAAACGCAGTGCTGATCTGTTTAAAGCAGACCCCATGGGCTGCTGGGAAACTGCAGGGTGTTCTTTGAGGCCAGGAACCAGAGGGGCCCTGCCAGGGGCTTTGGTGAAAGCACGGGGGGCAGTCTGTTGGGGGTTTGCTTTCACATTAAGCCATAAAATAATTTTCTTTGAAAAAAATGTGTCTGTAACAAATACGCCACAGAATTAGACTAGATCACTGACAATCGGAAATTTGCAAAGCTTTGCCCAGGCCTTTGATTCTATGCTCTGCCTTATATCTAAGAGGTAGGAGTTATTCTTGTCAGGCATCTTTTTGAAGTTCCTCGGCATGTTAAGCAGTGCATGAGGCCCCGCTGTAGCTCTCGATCAGGGAAATGAAAACATGATTATCTTTAACATAAAACTCAAGGCCCTGAGATCAGCTTCCTCTCTGCCTGCAAAACCAGCTGCTTCCAAGCTCCTCCACTTCATAGTTTTGCATCTGGTGAGATGCAAGTCCAAGGACTTTTATCCTGAGGTCCATAGACCCCTGACATGTTCACAGTGGGGATTCAGGGGGTCTGTGGACTTGGATGGGGAATAATATATTTATATCCATTTACTTAGTTCTAACTGAAATTTAGTTTTTCAGTTTGGAAAGCAGCAACAAACCATAGTATTGTCAGTCCCTATTGTCATGAGCAGAAACTAGATCTTTTCATATGATATAGTCATTGCAGGTATGTTGAAATAAAGTTCATGGTTCATGCTCCTTTGAAAAATGGTTATTAACTCCACTGCTAGAACTTGTTAAGTAGAGGACCTGTGGTCACTTTTTTTTTTTTTTTTTTTGTTTTTTCTTCGTTTTTTTATCCTCACTCGAGGATATTTTTTCATTTTTTGTTCAGACAGAGTGGGAGGGAAAGAGAGGAAGAGAGAGAGAGAGAAACATCGATGTGAAAGGGACACATCGAGTGGTTGCCACCCGCACGACCAACCAGGGCTGGGGACAAACTGCAACCGAGGTACATGCCCTTAGCGGGAACCGAACCCGGGTCTCTCTGGACCGCAGGCTGACGCTCTAACCGCTGAGCCAAACCGGCCAGGGCCCTGTGGTCACTTTTTGAAGCTCTGACTTTGACTTAGGTCACACCTGGTTCAATCCTGGCTTCACCACTCATTTTGGGCAACTTACCTCATCATGGTGAACCTCGGTTTCTCCATCTGTAAAATGATAGTAATAATACTTGCCCCAACATTTTGTTAAAGTTAAATAATTGACTCATAAATATAATGTTGAGCAAAGAAAGCAAGTTACAGAATGATCCTCCACTTATGTGAAGTGATGCAACACAAAGTTATATGATGTTCATAAAGATTTACATAGTAAAATAGAAAATCATGCATAACAATGACCAACATCAAATTCAATTTCCTAGAACAGTCAAGCCCCACTTTCTGTTTGAGAAATGTGTCGTTTCATCCTTGTTCGAACATCGCAGAGGGCACTTACACAAACCCAGATGGCATAGCCTACCACGCACTTGGGCTAGATGGTATACCACCGTAGTACGTGTGGTCTGTCACTGACCAAAACACTGCTATGTGGTACGTGACTGTACTCACATCTGGGAAGTGGAGGGAGGTAGGTCTGAGAGGCATACAAGTGAGGGGGAAATCTGCAACAAATGCATATGTCCAAAGTTAAGATTGGATAAAGCTTAGCAGTGGGTTCCTTTTTAAGTTTTCTTTAAGTGACCTATAATAAACCAAACATTTAGAAATGTACAACTTGATAAGTTTCAACATATGCATGCCCTAATGAAACCATCACCACAATCAAGATAATGAGTATATCCATCACCCCAAAAAGATTCCTCATGCCCCTTTATAATCTTGCCATCTGGCCTTTCCCACCTCCCATTCTCAGGTGAGCACTGATCTGATTTCTGTCATTATTGATTTGAGTTTTCAAGAACTCTATGTAACTGGAATCATACAGTATGCACTCATTTCTGAGGGGTCTGTATCCCTTAGCATTTCTGGGTCACTGGCTTCTTTACCTCCAAGTCTGGAATATATGATGAAAAAGAAAACCCAGGTAACTTGCCACCCTGTTGCTCTGTGGGACCCAGCATTCCTAGCCACATGTCTTCTCTCACCTTGCAGTCTTCTTATGTTTGTTTTGTATGTAATGTCCAGGGTTTCTTGTTGTACTTTGTGGGAGAAAAAGGGGAAAGTACATCTACTCCATCTTCCTGGAAGTAGAACACTTGATGCATTTTTAAAACACTGTGGAAAACAGTATGGAGGTTCCTCACAATTAAAAATGAAACTGCTGTTTGACCCAATAATCTCACGTCTAGGCATATGTCCTAAGAATCCTGAAACACCAATCAGAAAGAATATATACTCCTATGCTCATAGCAGTGTTATTTATAATAGCTAAGATCTAGAAACAGCCCAAGTGCCCATCAGTAGATGAGTGGATAAAAAGCTGTGATACATGTACACAATGGAATACTATTCAGCTGTAAAAAAAAAGGAACTCTTACCCTTTGAGACAGCATGGATGGACCTGGAGAGTATTATGCTAACTGAAATAAGCCAGTTAGAAGAAAACAAATATCACATGATCTCACTTATGTGGGATCTAATGAACAAAATAAACTGACAAACAAAATAGGTCCAGAGGTATGGATGCATGAAATAGAATAACAGATCTCAAGGGGTGGGGGGCAGGAAGAGATTAACCAAAGAACATATATGCATATATGCATAACCCATGGACACAGACAATAGTATGGGCAAGGCCTGGGCTGGGGGGGATTGGATGGAGGGGGGCAAAAAGGGAGAAAATGGAAGATATCTGTAATACTGTCAACAATAATTTTTTTTTTTTTTTTTTTTTTTTTTTTTTTTTTTACAAAAGATGGCCTCTGGTTCCACTTCCACAAAAAAACATTTCCCTGTGAAATAGGGGCAGCATCCCAGTGTCCTTCAAAAGGAATGGAAACAAGTTTGCAGTGGGAGACAAGATGATCAGTAAGGTTTAGACATCTCAATCTGCCTGCCAAGACATTACACCAGAGGCAAAAAGCTACTTGTTTGCTAGAAATGCCTCAATAAAATGAGATAATGTCAATACTGATGATTTCATCCACTTTCCATTCAGACCTCACTTGTCTGGGATCGACATGGCTAAAATCTGCTTGTTCTCTGCCTTCTCCCCAAGCATACCGCCTCCTCTGTCCACAAGCCTCTCAGAGACTCCATTCCCTTCCTTCAATAAACCGACCTCCTTTTTCCAGGCAGAATATACACCATGAGACAGGAAGTACCTCAACTTCCAGCATCTAAATTCCACTACTCATGTCTGCTAGGGCCACTTTGTGTGAATTAGAAAGAAGTACCCTTCTCTCAAGGCTCTATACTGCTATATTCTGGGAAATAGTCATGATGACTGTTCCAAATTAGGATGATATTGCTGTCAGTTGTACCCTTTGGATTTGTGAAATGCACAACCTACCTGCTCAATAGCACAGATGCTACAAATGTATCCCCCCTTCCTTTCCCAGGGTTACTACCTGAGATCAGCCCTTCCACTGTGCTCTGCATACCCTCTCTCCTCCTGTCCTGCCTTCTTAAGACTTGGTCTCATAAGCTACTCTTGGGCATGGGTCAATTTAAGCATGGGCTTATGAACATCCCAAATCCCTGGCTCCTCCTCATCAATATTTAAACAAGTTTATGTCTCGCCAATCTAAAATATAATAAGAAATATTAACATCCCCTGTTCCAGCATCCTTCTCATTTCTTCACAGGCAAATTCCTGAAAGGCCTGTCTATGCTCATTTGTCTCCATTTCTCATCACCACCCTCACGTTTTCTTCCATTAGCCCAAGCTGACCTCTTCCTACTTTGCCAGTGAACCTGCTCTAGCTAATAGCAATGCTTGTTTAGTCATGCCATTTCTTAGTCTTCGTCTCACTAATTTCTCAGGAAAATCCATCCAGTTGATTACCCTTCCTTAAAACCCTTTTCCTTTGCCTCCTGAAATGCCATGTTATCCTGGTTTTTCTCTTAAGATTACCTACTCTTCTTTCTCTCCTTTAAGCAGAGAAGCTCTTGAGGCCATCTTGAACCTCTTTCCCCAAATGGTATGCTCCCCTCCTGGCAATTTTTTCCATGCTTCTGCTCCATTCCCATCCCCGTGCATAAATCTGTCAGCTAGGACAAGCATCTCAAACTTGTTTTCCATTTCTTTGTCCATTTAACATTCTTGCTAAACGTTAAAATGTAGCACAGTATTTTGCAGATGCAGTTGTAAACAGGATAAGCTGATAGGAACTCAACCAGATAAATGCAAAGAAGAAATCAACAAGTAATTAACCAAATAGTATATATAAGCAATGGCTAAGCATTCCTTGGGGGAGACAGAGTTTGGGATATGAATGCTCCATCTCCTTGGCTTGCTGCAGGTCAATAAAACTACCTTAGAACAACCATGTCTCATTCTTGAATGGAGCACCCCAAGTGGCAAACCCCTTGAGTTTGGTAACAAATCTAAGACGTGCACTTCCAGCTCAGGCCTCTCCCTGAGAGATCCAAATAGGCACATCCTTGCTGAGCTTCTCCACTAGGGGGTCCCACAGGCTCAACAAGTCTAGACACAAAAATTCCTACAAATCTGTTCTTCCTCCTGTGTTGCCTTCCAGTATGTGGCACACCAACATTCACCCAACTGTCAGTCACCCAATTCTACACATTCCACACACCCAATCCACCACTGCCTACCTCCCAACTATCTCTTGCCATTCACCATGCTGCTCCCTAGCCCAAATAACCAGTCAAATGAGCTTTGGAAGATGCCCCCAAACCAACTGGGCCAACGTGCTTTGTGGGCCTCGCTGCTTCAAACCACAGCGGGCACCGCAAGGTTAATCCTTCAGTATCCACTGCTAGGAGGTTTGAACGTCAGGAGGGAAAGTGCCCTGTGGGCCCTGTTCGGTGGGTTCTGGCGCACAGCACGGTGCCTGACACCGCGGAGGTCAGTAAGCACCCGTCAGCTCTTCGCCTTCTCCGCGATGCCTCTGGAGCTCAGGGACGGGGCTGCCATCCCTATCTGCCACACACAACATGGCGGCGACCTGGCTCCGCGCCCGACTTCCGTTTCCGGTGCAAGCCAGGTCACTTCCTCTCCGGTTGCCCTGGAGCTCCTTGGACGCTAAGACAGTGAAGAGTCCCTTGCTCCTTTTCCCGTCCCTATTCTTGCTTCTGCTCCAGCGCAGCCGGACCGAGCAGTTCCGAGTCTCGGCCCGCAGCGGCTCGCGGGTGAGAGGAGGGCCGAGGGGAAGGGCCGCCCGGATGTCGGGGTGTCTGAGGGAGGGCCCGGCAGGGCAGCGGCGAAGTGGGGAGGTGGCTGGGAGGCAGGTCAAATAAGTTTGTGTTGAAAACCCACCGCACAACTGGTTCTTACTGGGCTGTTGGAAGTGGCAGATGCAATGTGTGGGCAGAGGCAATGATCTTGAACTTCATCGCCATGACATGTGTGTGTGCACAGGCCTCCGCAGCCTGAAGACCATTTTCTTCTCCTTTATTGTATTCATTAAATGTGCCTAGCCACCATCTATGTGGGCCGTCTGGTCTCCCTTTCTCTTCATTCTGGGGCCATGTCCAGCGTGAGAAGGAGGCTTTATTGGTTTTCATTGATGGCAGGCACCATTCTTCACTCTTCTCATCCTTTTATTGAAATAGCAGTGAAAACTCTGTACTGGCCTGCCCTGCTCATATCGCCTCGTCCTCATTAAATAATACAAAAGGCCAACTATGGAGCTATCAGAGGCAAACTGAGGAAGTACCAGCTGGCCTGGTTCTCCTCTAAATGAACTTGTCCTCTAAGCGAATTTGTTAGTTTTTAGAACTTAGAAAATAGAATGAATGGCAGGATAGATGTGTGCTGAACCAGTTCACCCAGTTCCCTTCCGCCTCAGCTCCCTCCCACCTCCGTTCCCCATCCCGCTATCGCTAACTGTCTCCGCTTATGTACTTGCTTGCTTGCTCTGCCCCAAGGCCAACAAGAACTGCCAGTTGCAGAAGTTTGTAACAAGCCCCCTATAAAATAAAAAAGTAGCTGAAAGTCGGGGCTGATCTCCGAGAACTCAGAGAGCTTTGCTCTCTATTTGGCTTTAATTTGGCTCTGGTGGTCTCTGGGTTCTCTCGCGCCACAACAACTCAAGTGGAGAAAGCACCGTTGTTGAAGTGGCAGAAACATCTACAGGAGTCCAGCGCCATTGACTTTTATTTTTTAAATTTACCTTTATTGTTGAAAGTACTACAGGTGTCCCTCCTTTCCCCTCCACTGACCCCCAAAGATCTCTTTTACTTGAAGGAACCTAAGGATTGGGCATCCTAAGAGGTGCTATGGGACTTGAAGGCAGTAGAAATTTGCTGTAGATAAGAAAGATGGTCACCAAACTCACAGACCTAGTGAGCAGCCAGCCACCTTGGCATTGGAACAGGCTGAAAAGTTTGCCCTCCCTCAAACCAGTCCTCACATCCCAACACTCAATTTGCTTAGTCGTTTTAAAAATCTGGCCTCATTTTTTTTTCAGGGTGCAGAGAAGCCCCCAGGTAGCTAAGAAGTTTGTGGAATCTACTTATTGGCACAACTTTCGCTATTGCTTGTGTTATAGTGGAGGCAGGGGTAGGCAGACATTTCCCAAGTGTATTGTTTACCTACACAGCACATTGCAACTTGATGTTGGAAAGTTAAGAGAAACAGGTTTGAACAATTGGTAAATGTAACATAGGAAGGACATTTTGATAACAGGAGCATAGCTTTTGTGCTAATAAAATGCTTTAAAAATTAGTGTGTGGATTTTAGTAATTAGCACATAATTTTAGTTATCAATTGGTTCATAACAGACTAATTAGGTAGCTTACTCAGTCATTTATCTAAATGGAAAGTTCTTCTAAATTGTATTTGTGGGCATTGATTAAAGCTAATGGGGAAAAGAGATTAAGATGAAAATCATGGGATTAAATTTTTAATTAGTTTGCACCCAGAACAATTGCTTGGTACGACATGGCGATTGATTGGCTACTTATACCTGCCCAGGAAGGATGTGGCTCAACTACCAAACCTCTGAAGTGTTTTACAAAAGACTGAGTATTTTATTCAGTTATCTTTCTCTTTATTCTTGCTTAACAAGGAATTGAAAAGGAAGTCAATGTTGCCTTGGCCGGGGGCTTAGTTGGTTGGAGCATCTTTCCGTGCACCAAAAGGTTGAAGTTCAATTCCCAGTCAGGGCACATACCTAGGTTGCAGTTTCTCTCTCTCTCTCACTTTCTCTCTCTCTCCCTCCCACTCTTCCTCCCTTCCTCTTTCTCTAAATATCAATAAAAACATACCCCCAGGTGAGGATTAAAAAGAAAAAAAGAGAAAGAAGGCAATGTCTGGAATCTCACAGTCCTTTGTCTGGTAATACATATAAAGAATGAGATGGGGGCTTCAGTCAGTTCTTTAATAGATATGTCAAACTTAACGTGTCTAAAATAAAACTCTCCATTTCCTGCCCTCAACCTCATCCTCTCCCAGGGTTCCTTATTTCAGCCAATAACACCACCACACGTCAGTGTGCTCAAGGCAGAAACCCAGGAGCAATCTTGATCCCCTGTCTCTCTCATTCCCCGCAGCTTGTCCATCAACAAGCTCCATTAGCATTTCTTATAAAACACGTCCAAATCCACCTACTGTTCTCATCTACTACCTAAGCCAGGCCCTGTCATTTTTTTACCTAGTTAATTGCAACCCCTCTTAATCTGTTCTCCCTGCTTCTAATCTTATGACCCATTTTCACCACCCCTAGTTCATTCTCCACACAACAGCCAAAATATTTGTTTAAAACATAAGTCAGATTTTGTAACTCCTCTATCTAAAACCACTGATTGTCTTCCCACCCCAATTACCAAACCCTACAAGACCCAACATGATCGGGATTCATCTGGGACTGCTCTCTGTCCCTCCACTCACTATGACCTGTCACACTGTCTTCAATCTGCCAAGATGGACCTGCCTTAGGGCCCTTGCACTAGTTGTTACCTTGGACTGGAACCCTATTCTCCCAGGAGTTTGCAGAGCTGTATCTCTCTTGTTTAGGTCTAATTAAATGTTACCTCCTCAAATAGGCCCTTTACCACCCAAGCTTAAGTAGCCTCCAATTAGTCCCTATCACATCATCCTGATTCAGTTTTGTCACAACCTTCCTCATTATTGCTATTTCCTTGTAGCTTTCTTTCTTTGTTTATTGACTGTCTCCCCCTACTAATATGTAATCTCTGCCAAAGTAAAGATTTTGTCTTTCCTGTGGGTTACTATATCCCCAGGGTCCCAAATCATCTCCAGTGCATGCATGGATAAACACACGAATGAATGGATTCTTTTGGCACCAAGGCTATTACCATCTCATCTCAGGTACACCGAAACAGGAAGGCAGGGAAAGATCAGGGCACCAATTACTACATAGAGTGGATCCTGAAACATGATGTGCACAAGGACACAGAATGGAGAGATTCAAGAGGAATATGGGGAGGGGGCAAGGGGTCAGTAAAGGAAATGGAAATGAGATAGTCCAACTCTACAGATACATTCTAGAAATCCCAAAGCTTGCACACGCATGGGCCTGCACACATATGCTCACACAGTGTGGTCTGGAGCACAGTGGAGCAACATTTGCTCCGTACATGAGTCTTACCACATACCTTCCTGGTAGAGACGCGTATGCTTTGGTGCCAAAAGAATCTGATTCAAGGTCGAGGTGGGGCCCATGTGTCTGCTGCTTGTAACACTTGTCAGCTGGCCTCTTCTTGGTCAGGACAATGAGGCTGCAGTAAATACCAGCAGCCCAGAGAAGGCAGCATGGCATCCTGCCATGATTCTGTGAAATCACCCCCTGGGTGAGTCTGAGCAACAACCCCTCCATAGATGCCAGTTTTCCTCATATATGAAGTGAAAGCCTTACTTGGATTACTGTGTAACTTTAAAACTCAGCCTTACCTGAAACTGGGCATGTGGGTTTCCTCCTCTCTGAGGAGCAAGGAGCTTACTTTTAGAATTCCTTGAACCTAAGGCTATATCCCAATTTGGCAGTTCCACTTAAACGACATATTTGGTCCAAAAAGCACTTTACCCTGTTATGCCAGCTAATATTTATATCGATGACTGATGAAAATGTCAAGAGCAAATTGTGCTGTTGTGAGACTATGCTGAAGTGATCCAGATTTTTTTCTTTTAATTAATTAATTAATTATTTTTACAGATGTCCCTCCTTTTTCCCCCATTGACACCCTGCAACCCGCTCCTGTCTCCCCACCACCTTCACCATACTGTTTTCTGTGTCCATTGGTAATGCGTACATGCATATAAGTTCTTTGGTTTATCTCTTCCCACCCCACAACCCCCCTTCCCTTTGAGGTTTGTCAGTCTGTTTTCTACTTCCATGTCTCTGGGTCTATATTGTTCATCAGCTTATTTTGTTCATTATATTCCACAAATAAGTGAGATCATGTGATATTTGTCTTTCTCTGATTGGCTTAATTTCACTTAGCATAGTACTCTCAAGGTCCCTCCATGGCATCTCAAAAGGTAAGAGATCTCTCTTTCTTACAGCTGCATAGTACTCCATTGTGTAAATGTACCACAGCTGTTTTATCCACTCATCTACTGATGGACACTTGGGCTGTTTCCAGATCTTAGCTATTGTAAATAGCGCTGCTCTGAACATAGGGGTACATATATTCTTCCTGATTGGTGTTTCAGTCTTAGGATCTCCGAGAAGTGAGATCACTGGATCAAATGGCAATTCAATTTATAATTTTTTGAGGTAACACCATAGTGTTTTCCACAGTGGCTGTACCAGTCAGCATTCCTACCAGCAGTGTACTAGAGTCCCCTTTTCTCCACACCCTCGCCAACACTTGTTGTGTGATGATTTATTGATGGCAGCCATTATGGCACGTGTGAGGTGATACCTCATAGTTGTTTTAGTTTGCATCTCTCTGATGACTAGTGGTGTTGAGCGTGTTTTCATACGTCTCTTGGGAAGTGGCCCAGATTTATTCCTTATTCTAGGTTGGGTTTCAGGGGATTGGGGTGAAGGAGAGAAAGTATACCATTGGTGCTCAGGTATGAAAGAAATGTTGCTTAGACTTCAATCCTTTCCTGAATCTTTCTCACCTCCAATTGGTCAGTCAAATTCCTGGGATTAGCCTTCTCTCTTCCACGCGCCCCTCGTTTGGACCTCGTGTCAAACCTTTCCCCCTTTGAGGCTGCCCTCAACATTTAACAAACAAACAAACAAACAAACAGATGGCAAACTTTATTCAGATCCCGTCTAGGCCCCACAGTGCACCTAGTTTCCATGTTCCCTTAGACTCCTCCAATCTGTGCCAGCTCCTCACTATTTCCTCATCTCCCACGACCTTGACACTTTGGAAGAGTACTGCTGTTATTCTGCAGACTGTCCCTGGATGTGGATTTGTCGATGTCTTCTCAAAATTAGACTGGGGTTTTGAAGTTTCTGCAAGAAAACCGCAGAAGTGATGTGTCCTCCTTAGTGTACCATACTAGGGGATATAGAATTCCAATATGTTTTATCACTGGTGATGTTGACCTTGATCACCAGTGAAGGTGGTGTCTGTCAGGTTGTTTACTGTACAGTGGAGAATTCCATTGGTGATTAATATATAGTCAGGGGAGAGGCTGTGATACTCCCTCCACAATATTTGTAACCAGATTTTCCTTCTGTGTGTACGTTGGGATGGCAGTGTGTTTTGTTCTGTGTAATTCTGAGAACAGACCAGAGCTTGCTATGGTTACGCCCTACAAGAAAGAACGGTAGCTACATCTTGATATCCGTAAAGGAAAATGTGATATGGCGTGTTTATATTGCTGAGGGGGGTGTACATTGTTAACTGAAAGGAGTTCTTTTTATTCCTGAGTTCATTCAGCAAATGTTTATCATTAAGGGCTAACATTTTTGAGTGTCTACCATTTCCCAGGCACTGTACGAAGCTCTCTATTAGTTCATACACAGAACACTCTCAGGTAGTACTATTACCCACTTTATAGATAGGGATTCTGAGGCTTAAGGAAGTAAGTTGCTCAAAGGCAGGTGGCAGAACTAGGACTTGAACCCAGGCCTGTCTAACTCAAAAGTGTGCGGTTTCCACAGCACCAAGTTTGCTCCCCTACTTGTGCCCAGCACTGTGATCGGTGCTGAGGATACAGAAGCGTAAGGCATGTGTTCAGAAAGAGATACTGCAGCACAGGAGGCCTTTGGAAGAGGCACAGACAGCCTGGAAAAGAGCCTCTACTCGGGGGCGTCATCCTTTTTTTCTGGGTGGCAAGCTCCCTGCCTTGAGAATCCCTGGACTGGTTTTTCTCAGGTCTTTACTGAGTCAGGGTGGATTTGCCAGGTCGCCTTCAGTTGCAAAAAGTTAATCAGGAACGGAAAGTAATATTGAAAGCTTGTTCTGCTTGTTGCTGGTCATTACTCATCTCAGCCGCTCTAGGAAGTGGGCGTATTCTCGCCACTTAGCTCATGAGGAGACCAAGGCTCAAAGAGGTTAAATAACACACCCAAAGTCACTAGCTAGTAAATGGCTAGCCTGGAGTTGGATCCCAGATCCAACTGATTCCAAAGCCTGTGCCCAGTCTTCAGAACCTCTTGATATGCCAGGGGTACCGATTCAGCATCCTCACCCCGACAGCACCGTGCTCTGTTATCTTCTCGTTTCCAGAGAGGCTGATTGTGTTTACATCGTGCCTGATGGACACTGACAGCAGTTCATTTGCAGCAAGTGGTTTTTTGCTCAAACCAAAGGGCCATTGTGCCGCTTTTGCTTTTGTTAACCGCCTCCTCCAACACAGTCAATCCACGTCAACAGAAGGAACGTGGAACGTGATCATTCTGAACCATTTGTGACATATAAAATCATAAACAAGCATGCTTCCCTAAGAGATATGGCATACGGCAAGGCAGGTCTCTGCCCCTGGCTTTTGATGAGAGAGTTTAGTTCCTCCTCAGAGTTATTGCTTAATAAATAGCATTTGATGCTACTGCTAATGGTCTGTGGCCTTCATGTCACGGGGCATTTGCTGAACTGTCCAGTGCAGGAGGAGGAGACAGAAAAGGTCCGTCACTCTCCTGCCTCCTCCGTGTTGACATCTCCCCAGATGCGCTCAGATCATTGCTCCTTCTGTTCTGTGTTCGTTTGCAGATGTGGCAGCTGCACTCAGTGGTTGGAAAAGGCAAGCTGATTATTAGCGAGCCTGGGGACCAGGATGGGGACAGCAGCGAGTGAACACTCTGGTTTATCAAAATCATTCCATTTCATCCCCACATTTTGTGACTGAGGTTCACTGGTGATCTTGACTCTGCTACTCTTTTTCTGGGAGAGGCAGTGAGCACGAATGGCCCGGTGAGATGAGCAGAGTGAAGAAGAATGGGGTATAGGAATTGAAAGATAGTGTTTTCCCTGTCTTAGTTTGGACTCCCCCAGACCAGACCCAGTGTCAAGGATTCAAGTGTAGGTAACGGATTTGGAAGGTGCAGGAACCAGTAGTAGGGACTTGGAGAGAATGAGCTAGAAATGGGACAAGTCCTGTAAGGATGTGTTTTCAAGCTGGCTGCCACGGTGGGGCTGGAGCTCAGCCCCACTGCTGAACCCTGCAAAGCATTGGCGTAGGGCACATACCCGTCCCACCCGGGCAGGGAGCTGGCGTATCCACACACCAACTTCCGAGTGTCAGTGATTGAGGGCTGCTTCCCTAAGGTGTGCTGGGCACTCACAGTGGTGTCTGCAGCTTGGGAGAAAGATCTCAGGCAGAGATGCAAATGCTGGCAGGTGGAGTCAACCAGTGTGCACTGGCAGTGTGGTATGGCTGAGGGGTGTGGGCTGGTGCCAACAGCATCCACTGTGTCCCCTTAAAATAAGACAAAACAAAGCACTCCTTCCTCAGTAGTCCCCATGTCATTAAATAGCACCACCATTTGCTGTTTCTCAAGCCAAGGACTTTGGAATTTTCCTTGACACTTTCTGCTCTTGCCTCACATATCATCTATCCCCAAATCCTGTGGCGTCTATCTTCAAAATAATGGCTTCAAGCCTCCTACTTCTCCCCATCTCCACCATCATCTTACACTGGGTTTCTGCAACAGCTTCCTAGCCCCAATTCTTATTTATATTCTTACTCCCCACATGGTAACTAGAGTAATCTTTTTAGGTTACTTTACTTCCCATCTCAAAACCAGTGGCTTCTTATTACTCTTAGAATAAAACCTGAAGTCCTTACCATGTCCTAAAAGGCCTTGTGTGATCTAGCTCCTGGCTGCATCCCTGACTTCAATTTCCACCCACTGTCCTTCTTGCTCACAGTGCTGCAGCCAGATTGATTTTCTTGGCGGTAGTCCTGCCTCAGGGCCTTTGCACTTATTCTTTCAACATAGAACACTACTCTAGATATTCATGTCACTCAATTGTAGAACACGACTCAATATTCATGCCTCTGCTTAAATGTTACTTCCTTAGGGAGGACTTTTCTTAATACTCTGTCTAGGAAAGAGCCTTTTGTAACTTCTATTCCCTTAGTATGTTTTATTTAGTTTTTCCATAGCAGTGATCATGACCTAGTTGATAATAGTTTATGTGTTGATTTGTTGCCTTATTACTGCACTGGGAGTGCAGTTGCGGGAGGACTTTGATTCACTGCATTACTTCCAGCTTCTAGAATAGCACCAACGCATAGTAGGTATTCAATAAATTATTTGTGAATGAGAGGATTAGTAACTGTTCACTGGTCCTGCCTAGAGCACCCATCAGTCAAGAGCTTTCAGAACAGACCAGAGAAATCGCAGACCTTAGTTTGAGAACTGCCTGGCTACATCTTTTCCCAGAGCTGCCTCTAATGAAGAACACACACTCTCTGCAGAGCCAGCCGAAGGTCAGGGGTTACTCTCAATATGTTCTTTCTTGACATCCATTGTAAATCTCAACTTGTTCATTTTCCTTTTTGTTTGCTTTTCTGAGAACAGTAGAGGGAAAAATCAAGGTGATCAGTGTGCTTCAGGTCATATATGACAATGGCCACAAAGTATAGTCTTGTTTTTAATAAACTAGAATTTGAAGTTTTCCCCCGAGGGCATGACACATAGTAGGTACACACTAAATGTTGAGTAAATTGACAGTGTCATCTGTTCGATGTTATTAAATTTTCTTTGTGTGTTTGTTCTTCTGCAGACAGTATTGCATTATATGACCCACACTCTTAAAGATGCCAAAGAGCCCTGGCCAGGTGGCTCAGCTGGTTGGGTCATCGTCTTGTACACCAAAAGGTGTGGGTTCGATTCCAGGTCAGGGCACACACGCAGGCTGCGGGTTCCATCCCTGGTTGAGGTACGCGTGGGAGGCAACTGATCTATGTTTCTTTCTCACATCAATGTTCCCCCTCTCTCTCTCCTTTCCTCTCTCTAAAATCAATTTTTAAACAGACTCTAAAGGGTGTGGGGTTATCTCCATCACTCCCCCAACCCAGAAAACCTTGCCTTATCCAGGCCCATGTCTTCTCAGGCATGCCCACCCAAGATCTTAAAATAGTAGAGTCAGTTCTATCTTTTGTATGTGGTTTAAGACTCATTTACTCCATTATAAAAATTCATACAGGCTCATTTTAGAAAACGTATAAGTTACAGAAAAGTAAAAGAGAAGAGGAAGAAGCCCAACACGTGGTTCTGTCACCCAGAGAAAACCACCGTTGGTGTATTTTCTTCCAGTATTTTCTATGAATATTTTTACATAGTTTTAATATATAATTTTATACCTCTTTTTAACTTAACATCATAACATAAACATTTACTCTGAATAGTCAACACTTTGGTAATATCTTTTTTAATAGTCGTGCTATTACGTCTCCCAGTTGTAGACCATTTAGCTTATTTTCTATTTTCCAAAATTATAAGTTATGCTGGGATAAACATTCTTTTATGGTATCTTTGCTGGCTTGGCTGATTATTTCTTTAGGATAGAATCCTAGAAATAGAATAACTAATTCTAAAGGATACACGCTCTTAATATATTCTGTGAGATTTCATTTTGATTTCTAAAACTGTTCGAATGTGACTTCCATAAACGAGCTCTAGAAAGGCAGATTGCCTGGGAGAATTTCCTTCCAGTTTTGAGACGTTTCAGACCCAGAGTGTTTCAGCATTCGGTTTAAATGAGCACAGAAATCTTGTGCAGCCCATCTCCATGTCGGGCCTACCCCTCCCTAATGAAATGCAGCAGCAGCGTTAGAAAACCCTTTCTTTGGTAAACAATGTCTCTTCACGTTCTCAAGGATGGTTCTTGTAAGTCTTCTAGCAGGTACTGGGTTTATGCCTAGAACTGAGTCCTGCCCGAGAGGCCGGGGCTCCCTTGGCAGAGACTGCTTAGAGAACATCCCATAAGTAAGAAGTTCTCTCCCCAAGGCCTGGCCAGCCAGGCAGGGGCCTTGTCAAAGGCGGTTTATAAATGGAGGGAAGCCTCGGCCTCCGTGCATACGAGAGGGCAGGCATGGTATAAAATGATGCACGGAAGAGTGAAGCGACACAGGGCGGTTTGGAGAGTCGTGGAGCTGTCTCACTACAGTCTCCTGCCGCAAAATTCCTAAGCAAATGAGTCCAACTTCTCTGCATTTATCTGAAAAGATGTCCATACGCTTGTGTTAATTACAAATAGCAAATTGTAGAGAAACGTGTGGTTTGATCCCATATTTGTAAAAAAGGCAAAACAATGGGTTTCGGGGGATTTTAATATCTACATGAACCAAAAGAAATTTGTGGAAAGTCACACATCAGACTGTTGGTAACCGGCTCACTCCAGAAAGTGGAAATGGATCAGAGAAGAATGAGGAGAGTTTTGCTTTATGCAACTCTATTGGAGAACATGTTACAATGAACATGTGTTACTTTTGTAACTGGAAAAAAGGAGGAAAGCTTCTGGAAAAAATTACTGGGATGATCCAAACAGTTAGGAGTTGCTGTCCTTCCTCTGAGGGCTTGAGAGAGGGTGGCCAGGAGCAGAGAGAAGGACAGCCTTTACAAGCTCCAGAATGGAAAAGATGGATTCAGCCTCTGCCTCAGATGCACTTTCTAACCTGTGAGCCAGGCCCCAGGCCTTGAACTGGAGACAGTGCCCAAGGCTTCTCCTAACCTCCTTCCCTCGGGAGCGAATGCCAAGGGGTGTTCTGTGCTGTGATGGCTGAGAAAGCTCCCCGACTTTCAAACATGACTTGTTTTATAGTCTACCTGTGAATTAGGGGGTGTTGACAATGACAGAATGATTTAGACGATGATGAGTGTGCTGGAAATATAAAGGGATAACTGAATCTCAAAGTCTATTCAAGACTGTTGTCTTATGTCCTGTGGGATGACATTTTATTACAGAGGCCAACTTGGCTCTTGTATTCAGTTTCTTCTCATCCTTTCCTCCGTTTCTTCATTATCTTTCCAAAATTAGATTTTCCCTTCCCCAATCAGAAGTTGCAAAAAAGCCTCCAAGGAGAGTCAGGATTCCTGAGAGGAGCACCCGGGGGAGGTGGTAGGGGAGGCGGCGTCGCTTGGCAGTTCAGCATGGGGACTCTGGGAGCTGGCCACTGTGTGACCTCCAGCAGGTACTGACCTCCTCTCAGCCTCAACTTCCTAACCGTAAAGCATGCCAATGTTTACTTCTTAGTTGTCATGAAGATGACATAGGTGCCTGGCACTTTGCGCCAAGTGCCCGATGGATTGTTATCAACAGAACTTTTGTCGTTCCCAGTTCGGCCACCAAGTTGCTCCTCGGGCAAATCAGCTCATGTCTGTGGTCCCCTTGTTCCTCATATGCCAGCAGAAGTCTTGACAGTTAATAACACCAGTGCAGCCCCCGAAAGGAACAAAAGCAGTTGAATAACAGCAACAATAATCAAAGTAACCCACTCCAGTTCCTCTGTGGAAGGATAAGGTCATTCCACTGGGGCCCGCACTTCCCAATAAGTGGGCCTTGTCTCTCCACAGAGCCTGGAATCTGCTCCGCAGGGCTGCGAGCACTGGCCTTTTTCTGTAGTCTGATCTGCTGGCAACCTGTGTCCACACACTTCTGAAACTGGCTGGGGCCCTGGCACAGTCACGCAACACAGTGGCCAAATTGAAAGGCTTGTTCTTTTGAGCAAATAGTATCACACGTGTTGCTATCAGGAAAATGAAAGTATTCACAGTGGCAGGGCATCCCGCTCCCCTCCGCAGCCTTTTGAAACAATTCTGTGACCAGAGAATGGCAGGAGACAAAGGTCTTTCTATCTGCTCTGCTCACCAGGCTGGCGCTGGATCGTGGGGGGTCTATAGTCCTCTTTCCATGGCACCACATGGATTGTTATTGCTGTGTGTCTCCTCTCTTTGAGTAGGACAAGGCAGGCAGGCAGGCAGAGGGATATATTTCAACTGCCCTTGACTCTGTTTATAATCACAAACATGAAAGGAAGGGAAAGAGATTGAGTTTATAGGACGGGCTCTTTGTGTAGCCTAATTTATCTCTCTCAGGCAGCAGTGGGCTGAGCGAGTTTCCTTTTTGTTTCCGACGTGGGAAACTGAAATATGAATCTATGTTGATGAGAGAATAAAGGAATTGAAAGAGGCATAAATCTTATCTTCTCACAACCCTAGAAGATCAGCTTCTTGTGCAAAAGGGGATTATACTTCTGTAATTAACTGCTTTGCAGCTCCTGGTGATGGCTCAGAGCTGAATAATAGCACCCAGCGAAGTTGGATAAAAGGCAGGCGGGCGGGTGCGGCGGCTGATCGTGAACAATGGTCCAGGGCTTGACATCCTCTCCCAGTGCCCAGCTCTCGGAGAGTCAAGCCAGGAGATATTTGTGCCCTGTCTGTCAACGTTCACAGCAGAGAAAATGAAATTCCAGAAGAAATAGCTGAAAGAGACCTGTTCCGCTGGTGCCTGTCAGGTGCCTTGAAGGCCCAAGCCAGGTTTTATACCCCTTTGTGTTCCAACCAGAGCCCGGACCTGTTGGGTGCTTATTAAATGCTGGTGAAGGTGACCAGCTGTGAGATCTTGGGAAAGTTGCCTTATTTCTTTGAATTTCAGTGTTATAGTCCATCAAATGCAGAGGGCTCTTACAGGATTCTTGTGTGGAAGAAGTCAGATCATGAGTATAAACAGATTGCTTATCACACTGCCTGGCACATGGCAGGTGATCAATAAATGATAGCTATTATTATTACGGTGTGGAATAGAAATTGATCGCCAACGCACAGCCAATGTTCTGGGGCGTACCCTGCGCAGAACTGCGCCCGCGTCCGTGCAGGAAAGCCTCGCAGCATCCAGTCAGGCAGGTGGTACTCTTAGCCCCTTGCACTGATGGCACACTAGGCGCGGAGTGCACCAGTGACCTGTCGGGATACGGAGCAGTGCAGACCCTGGAACCCGGGTCCTCTGCCCCCTGTCCCTCCCCCTCACCGCTGTCCCGGCAGCACCAGGCTCACAGGCACTCAGCCTGCTTCTCGGCATCTGTCCTTCACTCTCCAGACGGCACTACCGCAGGATCAAACTGTAGGGCCATCCCTACTTCCCTTTCCCTCCCCGATGCGTCATGGCATCCCTGAGTCCAAGAGAGCCTTCTTTTGAGGTATTTCCAGAACTTCTCCCTTCTCAATCGCACTGCCACATGCTGGCCCAGAACCTCTCGTGACAGCCAGGCTTCCTGCAGCACACAGGCTCCTGAGGGAGGGCTCAGGGCTAGGTGCTCTCCGTTATCCCAGTGCCAGAGGAGCAGTCCCAACCCCACTCTCCTGCCCTTCCCCACGAGGGAGCAGCAGCTACTCCCCACGGCATGTTAATCAGCTCTACTTCCTTTCCTGGCATTCCTGGGTCCCTTCAGCGGACCCACCCAATCGCCTCTTCTTACTTGCAGTCAGAAGCCCCTGCTCCAGCTGAGTTTGCCTCAGTGTCCCTCAGGCAGGCATCCCCACAGCCCCTCTGAGGGCTCAGTGGATTGCATCCTTGATAAAGATGCGAATGCCTGATACCAGAGGCCCCATTCAGGGCACAGTAAGTGCTGACAGAGCCCTGGGACTTAGAGGGTATCATTTCATACACCCACCCACTCCACAGACAGCACCTGACTGACTTAGCCAAGGTCACCAGTGAACTGATGCAGAACCAAGTCTCAAATCCAGGTCTTGTAGCGGAGAATCCAGTGCTCTTCCATGAGACGAACAGACCATCTGCCCTCGGTGAGGGCTAGCAGCCACTGGCCGGGGAGGGAGTGGAGTCCAGTTAGCACTCAGTCTGCACTTGGGTCCCCGACCTATGCAGTGTACCCAAGGGACAGCCTGGGAACCTGGAGAGGGACAAAGACTCTGAATTGGGCACTGGGGGCAGGGTGTGGTGGCCAGAGGTGTGGTTGGTAGGGTGGTGTTGGAGATTAAGATTTAGGGAAATTGTCATGAAAATCAACAACTCTAAGGCAGAGGAAAAAAGGGCTTCTATTCTGATTGGAAATGGGATCCAGGAGGGCTTTAGGGGGAAAAGTGGCCTGTGACTTGGGTCTAAGGACCCAGAGGATTATATTCAGTGGCAATCAGGGGCAAGACATTCTGGATTGAGGGAGACAGGGAGGCCAGACAGCCGGGAGTGTGTGGGGAGCAGCTCAGCCAGAGCAAGGGAGCCTGGAAAAAGCAGAGAAACTCCGATTCAAGTACTGACTCTGCATGTAGTCCGAGCAGCTTAGGTTTGGGGCGAGTCACTTGATCTTTCTGGATCTTAGCTTCCTTGTATGTGAAACAATGTGAAATAACCCTTGTCTCTGGGGTTATTGAAATGAACCAAAACAGAAAGGCAACAACATAGGGCCTGGCACATAGTAGGTGCTCAACAAAAGGGCGGGCCAGTATGGTACTATTGGACCACAGGGCCAAGCAGGGCTTTGGGTGACGCTTATGTTTTCTTTTGCCTTCCAGTGGGCCCTTTCTCCTCCTTCCAGGAGCTCACCAGCTGGCCCTGCAGAGCTGCTTGCCCACCCTTGCTTGCCAGGGTGTCTGGCCATTCCCCTGTCCAGAAGGATCTTCTGGTTCTGTCATCATCCGTGGGCCCTTTCCAGCCTGAACACAACTGGGGCTAGTGTTCCAGGTCTGGTGACATTTGCTGGCAGAGCCCGTGTTTGGGAGTGAGAGCTGTGTTTAGGTAGAAACAGACACTGAAAACAGCTGCTGGCTCCTCTGGCTTGGTAAACACTCAGTAAGCCCTGCCACTTGGCTTTGCAGGGGGACAGGGAATGCAAGGCAGGCCCTGCTCACTGCGGCTGGTGGGCAAGGAAAGGCCATGTTTTCAGGGAGTGTGCTAGCCTTCTCCTGCTGGGGCTAGGGATGGGGGAGTTAGAGCCCCCCCTTCTCTCTGGGCTTCTAGGTGTCTGAGGACTCAACAGGTCCTTTCTGCCATTTACTATCGGTGGGACTTTGGGTCAATTCTTCAACCTGTCTGGATGAGCCAGTCAGCAAAGGCAATGTCCAGCATGTCCCAGTATGCCATTCCTCTAGAGTGAGTGGTTGCCAAACATACCCATGCATCAGAATCACCTGAGTGGTGCTGAGTAAAAACAGGTTCCTAGGCCCTGCCCCAGACTCACTGAGTGAGAATCTCTGGGGGCAGGGCCCCAGAACCTGCATTTTAATGAACTCTTCAGGTGATTCTGATAGAGGCGTCTGAGAACTACACCTTGAGAACCACTGTCTGAGTTCCAACACGTTTCCCCGGAAACCAGGAGTAAGGCAGTCAGAAGGAGGGGGCCGACCCGCGATGCCGACGCACCGCTCCTCTCCTCATGCACACCTGCGGTATGGTTTTCTGACTTCGGCTTGGGAGCAGATGCTCCTAGAGGTACGCTCCTGTGTGTTCTAGAATACAAAGGATATGAAGAGTGATGCCCAACCCCCTAGACTTGATACCTTATATCCAACCCATCCATCCATCCATCCATCCCATCCATCCATCCATCCATCCATCCAACCATCATTAATCATTTTCTGAGTAGCTACGTGCTCTATGCCTAGCTCTGGCTGCGTTTTGGATACACAGAGAAGAATAAGATCTGACTCCTGGCCAGAATTTCTCACCTAGACAAATAGACACACAAATCATCCTAATAAAGGAGGGTCCGTCTACTGAGCAGTGTCTCAAGTGGCTATAGTGGTGATACAAGGCAGAAATGATGGACTCCATTGGCCTGGTGGGATGGTCAGAAAAGGCCTCGCAAGACAGCAGTTGTGAGTGTGTTGTGAAGGGTGCGTAGGAGTTTGCCAGATGGCCAGGGTGAGTGTGAGGCTGCGTAGGAAGGTAGGTGAGTCCTGTGAACAAAATCCCTTCACATCTGCCGTGAGAGCAGAGGCCTGTCCTCAGGCCCCATGGAGCCCACGCTCTGATGCTCATCTGCAGCCGTAACCACTAACTGGGCCCACCTCCTGGCATTTCAGAGTGAGAAGGAACGAGTCCTTGGTGTGTGGTACAGCTCATGGTGGCTGTCTCCTACACCGTGAAGTTACTGTGGAATGTACAAGTGTACAGCTATCCAAGGCAAGACGCACACGATGCTTCAAGAGCTTGGTCTGAGCTCTGCCTGCAACTCACTGTGCAACTGTGGACCGGTCTCTGAGCCTCAGTTTCCCCCTCTCTGAGATGAAGGATTGGCTTCTAGCTCTGAAAGTGTCTGCCTGGAGCACAACCCTGACATGGTGGCTGCAACACACTTGTTAGCAGTGGCCTTTCTCGTCTATTGGAACACATCAGCACACATCATCTCCCAGGCTGAGTGGATTTGCTTTGAGCCCCCAACATGTGACCTGAAGCCCAGAGGGGCGTTTTGCAGGGAACATGCAAGGTGGCAGTCAGCCTGTAGGTGGTGCTGTGGCTCCAATTTCTGAGCTGCTCTCTGGAGCCTGTTTTCAGAGTGTCTGTGGAAACTGGGCTGCGTGGATGGCCAGTTCTATTCCTTCTGGGGGCCCTGATCATTTGCAGGAATCAGCCAGGCCAGCCCATTCGGGTCTCCTGGCCTCCTGGGCCCCTTCACACATCTTCAGAGCTCTTTGTTTCCTTTTGGGTCCTCCCTTCAGGAGAGGAGGAGGGGGAAAGCCTGCCGTGAATGGCACCTTGTGGGAGCAGGGGTCCGTGCCCAGGTTTCCTGGGAGCCTTGTTTCTGGGAGCCCTTGGCAGCGTGGAGTTGCCGTTGAATCTGTGACATGATATTTTGTGTTTGGGCCACAGCCTCCTTGAGCCCCCCTCCCCCCCCCCCCACTGTGGCCTCCACACCCGGTGATTCACTTGATATTTTGAAAGCACTCTGCACTCTTCCTGCTGCCTTCTCTCCATTCATTTGGGTTTGGTTTTTAGCTGAACCATCCAATAAAGAGGCCAAGGGGAGAGAATGATAGGGGGCAAGAAGGAGGAGAGAAGAAAGTGCTAACATTTATTAAGTTCCCGCTGGGTGCCGAGCTCTCCCACAATAATCAGCGCAGCGGTCTTAGACTTTCTTTCAGCTGCATAACCCTCCATCCAAAATCAAAGGCCGAACCGGCCCCCATCAACCAGTCACCAGGGGAGCCGTTGGGGATGGGTGGGCATCTGGGGCCCTGCCCTCACCACCCATACCTCATGCCCTTCCTAGCAGCCCCTTTGGTGCGTCCATAAAACCGGGATCGAAAGCTCTGTGCTCTGTATAATAACTCTTAGAGAAAATACTCTTAGAGAAAATAATACTCTGTATATAACTCTTAGAGAAAATACTATCCCATTTTTTAAATATGAAAGCTGAAGCCCAGAGAGGTGGGACAACTGGCCGGGATCACATGATTAATAAAGGGCAGAGAGCCAGGCTGTGCTCAACTCCAAAGCCCCCCACTCTGCCGGAAGACGTGGGCGCTCTGCTTCCTAAGGAGGGCGGGAAGGGGCTGCGAAGGACAGAGCCAAGTCCACATGGACGCAGTTGGCGCTGGATATCCCGTTAACGGCTCTCCCGACAGGACGGGAGCTGTGGAAGATGGGAAACACGTGGGGAGTGGTTCTGAACCAGGCAGGCTCCTGCTTGGCTGATTTCAGAAGACACCAGCCGGCCGTGTGCTGAGAATCGGGCATGAGCTTTCCGAGCCACGATTAGACTTGGTTTTGTTCAGGACAGCCAGGGTTAGGGGCTGTAAAATATGAACTGGATCTCGGTTCCTGCTTTGCAGGTGAAAGAGCAGCTCCTGAAAGGCAAGATGCTTTCAAAAGAACGGGAAGAGGAAGTTACTTGTTTGCTTGGAATCTTGTGATGAACCTAGATTTCGAGTCAGAAATACTTATGTCCAAAGATCATCGCTACTGGTTGGAACTGACTTCCCTGGACCTCAGGTGACTCCTTTGTAAACTGGCGTCACAAACAGTCCCTGTGTCACCGGGCTGCTGTAAGGATTAAGCAAGCTCCTGTGTGTGGACGTTCAAGCCTGGGGTTTGCAAAGTACACAGTGGTTCTCTCTTGGCTCTGCCAACTTTTCTCAAAGCCCGTTGAATTTATGCCATGTGCCAAATGGGTGTGCTTCCAAGGGGCACTTAACGGTGGGTTATCACTTTTCATGTGGTCATCTGACATCTGAGCCACTCACTTTTTCATCTTAACATGTGAGATGTGACACGCTGATCCTCAGGGTTATACACTTGAGGTCTCGGAGAGCGCAGGCTAGTTGACTCCAGCTCCTTCAGTTTAGAGATAGGGAATGTGACTTGCCTAAGGTCACTGATTGGGCTAGTGGCAGAGCTGGGACTGGAACCCACATCTGCCGACTCCCAGCTCACTGCTTTGTCATCCCAGGTAAGAAGGAAGGACCACAGGATGCTGTCTTGGTCCCTTCTGTGAGAAGGACAGAGTGAGGGGTTCACCAAGGAAAGCCCACTCTACTCCATGAACTCATGTGGGGGTCATGTGTTGGGGGTGGATGGAGCCTTCATTATGGGACTGAGATCTCAGGAGCCAGGACCAGTTCTGTCATCAGCCAGAGTCACAGGTAGGGCAGGCTCCTACCACAGGCATCGAGGTGAAAGAGGCAGTCCAACTTGGAGCTGATCCTGTCTCTGCCTCTTACCCACTGGGTGACGTGGACAAGGAACCACTCTCTCTGTTTCTTTATCTGAGAACTGAGCAGAATAAAAGTATGCACTTCATTGGTTATTGTGAACATTAAATAAGTTAATATAATAATAACAGTAATAATAATAGCCAACATTAGTGAATATGTACTATGTGCTAGGTTGGATTCTAAACTCCTTCTACGTGTTTGCTCATTTAATCTCCATACAACTTATATTTTATGGCCGAGGAAACAGGCTCAGAATGGTAAAGCAGAGCCCAAGGACACAGAATTGGAGAAGACAGTGCCGGACTGCCAGCCCCGGTAGCCTGGCTCTCGTGCCCCACTCTTACCCACTCTGCCCTTTGGCCTCTCGATTTAGGCAAAAACTGGTGCTTGCCACGTAGGTGCTCCAAAAACCTCTCTCCGTCCCTCCCTCCCTCCCTTTTCCTACCTTCCTCACCATCCCCTTCTTGCCCCCAGCAGTAGGTTCCAGAAGCAGTGTACTGTAGTTTCTCAGACACTAGAATTTCCCCCAGCTTGACCATTTCACCTTGAATTATTTTTCTTCTGTTTTGTTTTTAGTTTTTGTTCCTTAATCAAAAGCATGACTGAATTGCCAACAAGGCAGATCTCTCGATCCTGTGCCCGTGGGCACCCGGGGAGCCTCCGTGCTCAGCTGCGCTCCCGGTGCCAGTCAGCCAAGGCACACAATTGCCCGGCTTCTAAAGGCACATGTGGGTGCTAAACCCCCAGCCCACGGGCCAGCTTTCTGACTGACCAGTTTGGGAGAAAATACGCCATCTAGTTTGTGGGTTTCTGGCGACAGTTGTTTAAGTTCTGGTTACTATAGAGATCTTGTCAACACACCTAAATACTCTTCCTAACTCAGAAACACGTCTTCTCACCAGTCTCGGCACAGCCCCTAAGAACAGGATCGCAGGAAGCAGCAGGAAAGCCTCAGCCGTGGGTCATCCTGAGCCCTGACTCCCCTGAGGCTCCCGTTTCCTTCTAGCTACTTGCAGGCTTTGAGCTCACAGGGAATAAAGTGAGGAAATAGAAACTAGCGGCTGTTTGAGGGGGACCGAGCAGCACTGGGAATAAAGGCAAATCAGAGCAGTGGAGAAAGGCCAAGCCGTTTAAATGTCCAAATTCATTTCTTCTTCCAGTGGCCCCAAGGACAGTCTGCCCTGGGGGCCTGGATCCCCTACTGTCATGGCTAGATGAGAGTCCCCACGGACTGGGTGCTGAAGTCCGGTCTCAGGTCTGCTCCTGAGCCTACAGTGCCAGTGTCTGCTGTGTGTTTAAGCGACCAGTTGGCAGAGCCCCCAAGCTGCCTCTCGCCCTCCCCATCTCTGTTGGTTGAAACCCTACCCACGCTTTAGGACCCCTCCCCAGTGCCACCCCTTCCTGAAACACTTAGACTCAACCCCCTCTCTCTCCCCTGTATCTCTCATTATAATCTCATCTCTCGCCACCTTCTACCTGGAATTATGGGTGCTTATATACCAGCCTTCATTCCAGAGATACTCATCGAGCTGTAATTACATGGAAGGCCCAGAGCTAGTCACTGGCGATAAGAAAGATACAATTTCTGTTCCTTACTAGCTCACATGCTCACCGTCTAGCAGAGATGGACAAGTCGACACAATTAAAACACGGTGTGGAGGATGTGCAGACTGCCTTGGATGCCAAGAGGCGGTGGCATCTTCCTGCAGTGGGGCTGAGGGGGTAGGGAATCCAGGAAGACTTTCCAGAGGTGGTGACGCCTGGCTTATGTCTGAAAGGATGAGTTCTTCAGAAGGGAAAAGGATGAGGGAGAGAGTATCATAGGGTGGTGGAAACAGCGTGTACAAATCCAGCGAGGTGTGGGAGAGCAGTTCGCAGGGAGGGAGCCCCAAGGAGCTTAGATGGCTGGAGTGGAGGGTGAAGTGGGGACAGTGGCAGGAGGTACGATCGGGCAAGCGGGTACCTGTCAGATCACAGAGGGCCTAATACGAGCTGCTGAGCAGTTTGAGCGTCCTGCTGCAGGTAGGGGGTAGCCATGGAAAAGTATTTAGGAGGCATGGGGTCTGCCCAGATCTGTGTAAAAAGATGACTTGGGCTGCTGAGTGAAAAATGGATGGTTGGGAGGCAAGAAGTGAAGCAGGGAGACCAGGTAAAAGGCGGGAGCATGAGCCCAGGTGAGAGATGATGGCTTGGACTAGGTGGGAGCAATGGAGGGAAGAGAAGCGGAAGGAATCAAGATGTGCCCAGGAGCTAGAATGGGCGGGACGCAGTTGTTGGTGGGGTGGGTGAGGGCGAGGGCGAGGGCAAGTCGGGGACGACTCCGGCATGCAGTGCCATTGGCGGAGGAGGAAGATCAGGTCTGGCGAGGAAAGGCTTAGGAAATGCTGGTCTGGGAAGCCTGGGGGATACCTCCAGGTACATCCACTAGCTCTTCCCTCCTCTTTCCCTGCTGCCAGGCCTACCCTTTCTGTGAAGCCTCCTCAGACCTCCTGTCTAAAACCTATGCAAGGGGGTAACCTGAGGTTGGGCCAGTTATTTTTACCCCAAGGTTCCAGAGACATTTGAAAAATGTCACCACATAGATGGTTTGAGTTGGACCCCAATGTGCCATGACTCCCTGGGGTGTTTGTATTTCAAGGAGAAAAAGGACATGAAAGATGGAATGCCAGGATAATTAGGGGGTAGATTTAGTGTGGCCTGAGGACACATTTGCTGGGGTTGGTGGGCCAGCCAGGCCTCGGGCCCTTCCTCTTGTGTCCTTTCCTGTTTGTCCTGGTCCAGCTGTGCAGCCTGTAGTAGTGCCCCCTGCAGCCAGTCTCCCCACTGACCACTTCCACGTGTAGCCCGCACCACCAGCCACTGGACTCTGGGAAAGTTCTGTGTCCTTCCTGGGCCTGCTTCCTTATTCATAAAATGGCAAGATCACACTCTTTCCAATCCCCTGCACCCCTTTTTCTTCCTTCTTCCTTGGTGGTTAAGAACAAGGGCTTTGAAATCAGGCAGATATGGGTATGAATTTCAGTTACACCCCCTTTTTTTTTAATCCTCACCCGAGGATATTTTTTCCATTGATTTTCAGATAGAATGGAAGGGAGAGAGAGAGAGAGAAAGAGAGAGAGAGAGAGAGAGAGAGAGAGAGAGAGAGAGAGAGAGACATCAATGTGAGAGAATGACCCCTACCAGGGCCGGGGATCAAACTGCAACCGAGGTACGTGCCCTTGACCAGAATCAAACCTAAGACTCTTCGGTCCGAGGGCCTATTCTCTAACCGCTGAGCCAAACTGGCCAGGGCAGTTCCACCACTTTTTACCTGTATAAGTTACTTTACTGGTTCCTTAGTTTCCTCATCTGTAAAGTGGGCATAGTGATAGTACCGACCGCATATTATTAGTGTCTCCATATTCAATGAGATGATGCATGAGAGCTCTTAGCTCAGTGACTGGCACTCAGTAGGAGCTCAAAAGCTGTCAAGGCTGTGGTCATCAAGATGACCATCCTTCCTCTCTCCCTCCCTTCCTCTTATTTTTTGCAAATACCCCCAAATACAAGAGTGTACGCTGTAAAGTCTGGAGGGCTGGACTAAATGACCCCTACCCCT
The DNA here is from genome assembly GCA_030848825.1 of Tadarida brasiliensis. Taxonomy (NCBI): domain Eukaryota; kingdom Metazoa; phylum Chordata; class Mammalia; order Chiroptera; family Molossidae; genus Tadarida; species Tadarida brasiliensis. Next base: position 15,827,963 of record CM061268.1, on the reverse strand, counting down.
AGGTTTCTTTGGTTCAGGAGTCTGGGATCTCAAAGGTTTGAGCATATTCTCTGTGAATGTTTCTTACTTTGGCTCTCGTGGTAATTAGGGAGCTGGCCTCTGTGGGTCTCTGTTACTGTTTAGTTTTTCCAAGTTCCCTGGAGGCTCCCTCCCTCTACCCCGCACTTTCTGCCTCTCCTCCTGTGTCCAGGCAGGTTCCAGCCTGCTTGCGCAATCAGCTGCCCCAGCCCACCCGCTGGCTCCCCAATTACTGGGATTCTAGCTTGGCTCATTCTGCATTGCGGGAAAATGTAGGAACTTCATGTACATCTCTCGGCCTGCCAGCGCTCTGTGTTTCTGAAACTGACTTCGGAGCAGAGGGGAATGGCTTTGGCAGAATGAGCTTTCACATTCTCCATGCCTCCTTTATGCCTGGTGGTTCCTGGTGCCCAGAACTCAGCTTCACCTGATTCCTCTATTGATCCCCTTGGTCCACCTCCCTGTGTATTAGTCATATTCTCCAGAGCAACAGAACCAACAGTGTGTGTGTGTGTGTGTGTGTGTGTGTGTGTGTGTGTGTGTGTGTGTAATGGATTTATTTAGGGGAATTGGCTCACACAGTTATGGAGGCTGGCAAGTCCAAAATCTGCAGGATGGGCCAATAGGCTGGAGAGACCCAGAGAAGAGCCACTGCTTTAGCTCAAGCCTGACGGCCATCTTCCGCAGAACTCTCTTTTGCTTGGGGAGGTCAGTTTTGTTTTACTCAGGCCTTCAACTGATTAGAGGAGGTCTACCCACGTTATTCCAGGCATTCTGCCTAAAGCCCACTAATTTAAATGTTAATATGCTCTGAAAATGCCTTCACAGAAACATCCAGAATGATGTTTGACTACATACCTGGACACCATGGCCCAGCCAAGTTGACACATGAAATTAACCATCACATCCTGTCTGTAGACATACCAGAGACACATCCCAGGCCTCGAGGATACTTCTCTCCACTCCATATTCCAGGCCAGATAATATCAAGACTTGGTTCCCGCTTCCCCAGAGGATCTTGATGGAATGGGACCAAGCGCAACCTCTGACTCTCTGGTCAAGGCCTCTTGGCCTGCAGCATTTCAGGCCTGGGCCTGGGGCTGGGGGCTGAGTGGGAGGCACTGAGCATCTCTATAATGGGGATTGGGGGAAGAGGTTGATGGACGTTGTTGCCCCCACAACCCCATAGATTTCTGAGCCTGGTTGTATACCAGAATCATCTTAAAATGCAGATTTTCAGACCTCACTATCAAGGGCAATTCCTGATTCAAAAGATCAGGGCATCTGAATTTCTAACAAGTAATTAATATATTGCCATAGAAAACTTCAGAATGAGAGTGGAGCTGTGAGCATCTCTTGAGGCCATCCTCATCATCTCTCAAGGGTAAGGCACCTGGTCCAACCCATAATTTCATACCGACTCACCTTTTTACCATCTCACTTTAATGACTGCAGTGATGGAGGCCTTACTCCCTCTGAGGGAGCCCTTGTGTTAAGAGGAGAGATGTAAAGTCGGCCTTCCTGTACCTTCTAGCTGCTGGTCCTTGCTCCGGCTCTTAGAGCCAGAAGGAATATGTGTAATTGCTCATCCACTGGAGAGCCCTTGAGGTACTGATGACAGTTCTCATTTCCTGCTGTGTCTTCTCTGGGCTAAAAATCTCCAGCCCCCTCAACCAGGCAAGGTCTCTCTCAATGTGAGGTCCCAGGAGTGAACGCTTCTCACACTGTTGTTTGGCTCCTGCAAGGCCCAGCAGAGTAATCACCTCCCTTCTTCTGGACACTCCACCCCAATTAATGTGGCCTTTGGCCTCTGGTGTTAGTCAGCCCCATCACACTGTGGATGGGATTCTCCATGTCTGAGCTCCTAGCCTGGGTCCTTATTCTCCTTCCTCTCGTTCTAACTGCCCCACCAGGAAGAGGAGCGTCTTCGAGGGCCTGCGAACTCCAGAGCTTTCTCTTCCATGTTGAAAAACACAGACTACAGCATGTTCCCCAGGCACCTGAGAAAACAGGGTTTGCTGCCCTTTTGGATTGGCCATCTCTGAGGCCAACACCTGACCCACATTCTGGTGCCTTTCATGGAGGAGGCGCCATAATATAATAGAAAGTTCATAGCCTTTGGCTCAGGTGGGCTTGGGTACAAATCCCAGTTTTACCAGCTAAACCTCAGTTCCTTTATCTGTAAATAGTACCTACCTTGTAGGATGTGCTGACGATGCCAGATAAAGCATCAAAGCAGCTTACCCAGGGCCTGACACATAGCAGGAGCACTGTAAGTCTACCTTCTCCTCTCCTCCTGAGGAACTCAGTGCTGTTCTCTTCTTTCTCCATCACTTTGCAATTCTGGCCCCTAATGCTGAAGAACTTACTAAGTAAACAGACCCGAGGCCCTAGTCAAATCTTGGGACTTGAGGGGGTGGGAGAAACGTGCCCCCAGGTGGGTTGTGTGACCTGGGACAAGCCTTTTCCTTCTCATCTTGGGTCCCTTGTCTCAGACCAGCAAAGGGCAGACGAGGAGGCCTCTTGGAAGCCCCTTCTGATTCTGCCGTCGGGTCTCCCCATATGCCTCTAGTCCTCTGCAACCCTGGGCCCTGGAAGGGAGACAGGCAGATGTGGAAATCATCTAACAAGCTCCCTAAGATAAGGGAGGATATTGCTCCTCACCTCTCAGCCCGATTCACGCCTCATTCGTCCCCCAGCATCCACCGGCCCCTCCTCTGTGGGAAAGCACCGGGACACGGAGATGAGACATAAAGGGTCTTTCACCCCGAGATACTAACAGGCCAGCAGGATGGACAGACAAGTAAACAAGTAACTACTCCAGGTTGATAAGAGTGTCCTGGAGATAGAACACACAGAAAGCGCAGGGAACACAGAACAGGAAGCAGATTCGGCCGGGAAGGGAAGGCTGGGCAGTGGTCAGGAGAGCTGGCAAGAAGCGAACATTGGAGCTCAGACTCAAAGGAGGGGTGGGAGCTTTGCTGGTGGACAAGGGAGGAGGAGGCAGTCCAGGCCAAGGGTGCAGCACAGGCAAAGCTACTGGACAGTCAAATCGTTTGGTGACCTAGGAGTTCAGCAGGGCTTAAGGAAGTGGCTAGAAGACAAGAGTGGAAGCAGGGAGACCAGTGGGGAGTCGACTGGTGATCCAGACTGGAGGCCACAGGAGCATGAACAGGACAGTGCCTCGGCCCATAGTAGGCAATTTGGGGACACACAGACCAGCCAGATGTGGCTCCTCCTCTCCAGGGACTGACCAACCAGCCAGCATTCACTCATCAATAAGTGTTAAGTGAGCACCTATACTGTGCCAGACAGTGTGTTAAGCAGGGAACTTTCTCCCAGAGGCCTGTGCCCAGATATATTAGTTTCCTAGGACTGCTGTAAGGAAATACCATGAACTGAGTGGACTCAAACAACAGAACTTTATTCTCTCATAGTTCTAGAGGCTGGAAGTCTGGCAGCAAGATGTCAGCGGGACTGTGCTTCCTCTGAGATGCTGAGGAGAACTGCCTTGCCTCTTCCTAGTTTCTGGTGGAGCCATTAATCCTGGGCCTTCCTCGGCTCCTGGATGCATCACTCCGATCTCTGCCTCCCTTGTGGCATGGCATTCTCCACGCGCGTCTATCTCAACGTCTCTTCCTACAGACACCAGTCCTGTTGGGTTAAGGCCCACCCTAATTGAGGATGGCTTCCTCGTAACTAATTGCATTTGCAAAGACCCAATTTCCAAATGAGGTCACATTCACAGGACATGGGGATTAGGACTTCAACAATCTTTTTGAGAGGGGATGAAATTCAACCCATACGAAGTAACCACAATGTACTGTGGCAACTGCCTTAGCAGAGTCAAGGATGGGCTGTGGGAGTTCAGACTAAAGAGAGCTCTTGCCAAGAGGGGGAATCCAGGGTGGTTTCCTGGAGGAGGTGGCCTTTCAACCATACATTGATGGGAGGAATTTGGACGTGCAGCTATGGAGAAGGAAAGGCATTCCAGGCTGTGGGTGCTGCTTGTGTGAAAGCAGCGGGGAGAGGATTGTAGGGCGGTGATTATGTCACTCCACTTACAACCAGTGCTCAGAAAGTCCTCTCTCACCCTGAGCCTGCCTGCCCCCTGGTCTTGCGCAGCCCGGACTCCCTCCAGCGCCATCCCATCTTGCTCTCGGGTCGGGTGAGGTTTGGAGCAACACTGCTGCCTGGGATCATCATAACACCCCTATTCATGTCCAAACCTGAATTTGTTTTTCCTGAGCTGCAGTTAAGAAAAAACATAATAAGCTCTGTATTTATCAAGCAGCAAACCCGTAGGAAATTATAACCTTTTAAAATAAATATGTATCTAATTATAGGAAGGCACAGTTTACTTTTGCTGTGCCGTCAGGATTTCCCCTGCAAGCCGCATCTACGGTAATGTTCCAAAGCCCCCCAAATCTCACTGGGCATTCGCCTCAAAAATACCATCTCTGTTAGCCTCTCGGCAGGGAGCCAGGCTGTGCTGAACCCCCCCCCCCCCCAGCAGCTTGAGAGGAACCTGGGTCCCTGGGTTTTCCTTTTAGAGCCAGAGGCCTGGCCCTGGATTAACTCCCAACCACAGAGCCACAGCCTGCCCTGCCCCCACCCCAGACTGTCTGGCCTGCCCACAGGTCTTTGCCCAGCCTGACTTTCTGTGGTTGGCAGTTTTCTCCCTTGCAGAAAAGTCAGGAGTCCCAGAGCAGAGCTGAGCCATCTTGGGGGAGGAGCTAAGGCTGGTGCTCCGCTCAGGCCAAGTGCGCCCCCCACGCCTGCATCCCTAAGTCCACAGACAGTGAACACGATGTCGGGCCCACATGCACCGTACAGGAGTAAACAACGTGAGTAAAGTCCACAAAACGCCAGGTGGAGCGTGTGCACACAGCAGCGCTCAGATGTAGTAAACATGATGTATAGACAGCATGCACTTACTACCTGCCATGTGGGTCCTAGAACTCACTCACTCTAATTCATTCTAGCAAATGCTTATTAAGCACCTATTATGTGCCAGGTACTGCTGTTCGCTGACTCACTTCCTCACCTGCTTCAAGTCTTTGCTAGAATGTCACCTCTTCGCTGAGGCCTCCCCGTCTGCCTTATTCAACAGCTGTCCCCTTCTGCCCGACTCTGGGCTTGCCCACCCTCCCTTACTCTCTTGACTTTTCCCCTAGCACTTATCACCTTCTAGTATACTAGGTTTTTTTTATTTTAGCTTTTGTCTATTGTTTTTGTCTGTTCTCCCAACTAGAAGATAAGCTCCGTAACCGGGGGTCGCGGAGAGGGGCTGTCTTGGGTTTGCTCACTGCTGTGGCCCCACCAGGTCAAGGCTGGGCACATGCTCAGTTAGTTTTTGTTGACTTGAACTAAGGTCATTGTTTTTGGTGAGGAACACATCCAGGTTGAATTCCCTGTCCTCACTAGCTGGGCTGCATTGGGTTTGTGACATAACCTCACTCCCCACTTCTGTAAAGTCGCGTGAACGTGGTGATCCAAGGCGCGTGGTGCCCGTGGAGCCCAGACATGGCTGGCACAGACACACCGCAGTGACTGGCAGGTCGGCTGCTGCGGTCAGCTTTGGAGTGGGAATTCAGGGTTCATGGAGGCTTCAAGGGTCAGCAAAACCTGGGTTTGATTTCTGGTGCTGCCACTTCCTAGCTTTGTGACCTTAAGCAAATCACTTAACCTCTCTGAGTCTCCATTTCCTGTTTGTAAAATGGGGCTCAAACAACACACCCCTCACCTCAGAGTCACTGTGACATGGTGTGAGGCTGTGTCCTAAAGCAAGGCACGGTGCCTGGCGCGGAGCAGGCATGCAGAGCTTACTGGTGCGTCCTTCCCTCTTCCCATCAGGGCTGTGGAGCGCTGAGGAGCAGGAGCCTGCTGAGGCCCAGAGGCCAGGGCAGGGCAGGGCGCGCTGCCAAACAGAGGGCCCTTGGTCTCGCTTCCTCCAGCCAGCCATCCCTCCTGTCCCTCCGCCCCAGTTACCCAGTCTGGGCCTGCAGGAGGTGCTCCCCAGGATATCCCCACCTCGCCAAAGCTCCCCAAGTCAGCCCCACAGCAATCTCCTCACAGCCTCAGCTCCCCCGGGGCCCCATCTCTCTGCTTACTTTGGCACTAATGGGCCCTACACGCTTCCAAAATGAGATGATGGCTCCCCCAGAGCCCACAGCAAGTGCCAGAGGAAGTCTCTTAGGAAATGGATGGGCTCCCCAAGATTGAGGGTGGAGATATTGCCTTGCTGGGGGCTGTAGATGCTTTTATACCTTTGAGGTAAAGAGGATGGGGAGGGGCTGTTGCTCAGAGCTGCAGCTGCCAATCAAGGACAGGGGGGCCTGTGCTGGGTGGGAATCAGAACAGGGATGTAGCCATGGCAACCTTTCCTGATGCTCCAAAACAGGAGATGCCCCTCTATCTTCTGTGTCCAGATAAGGCCCAGAAATGGTCAGTGGGGCCAAGGTTAGCCACTGCTGTGGCCTTACTGACCTTCCGGGGCTGCCTCTCTTAGGACTGTCTTGCATCCCCCTTCCCCAGCACAGAGTCCGGGTGAGGCCTGATGCCCGCTCACGAGGCCCTTCCCCATGGCAGCAACACGGGGAGTGCAAGGGGAGGGAGCGCCACCACACATGCTGGAAACTCACTTACAGTCCTAAAAGTGGCACTCCCTTCCAAAGCAGGGCCATGCCACTTGCCACATGGGCTTATGTCTGCTTCCCCATGGCAGCTGCTCGGTGGGCGCTGACTTGAAAGTGGCCCAGAGCGAGCCCACTCTGGAGACAATGTGTTCCAGAGCTCCAGGGCCCTCAGTCTGGGCGATGGCAGGAAGCGACGGGCCAGGACGGGCGGGGGAGGCGCAGGCTTCATGTCCTCCTGCCACACTGGGCAGCCCTGAGCTGGGTAGACCCCCTCGGGCTGCAGCAGGTTACCGTGTGTTGTGTCCTCTGCTGGGCCCTCTGTCTGCACTCTCATCCAAGCCCCAGAACCGACGGGGGGAGGTACTGTCTGTCAGGAGTGTTGTGCCCATTCTCCAGCCAGTGCAATGAGGCTTAGTGAGGTCGGGCCCCTTTCCAAGGGCTTACACAAGCAGCAGAGAAGTTTTGTGTTTTTTTTTCCTTTATTGATTTTAGAAGGAGAGGAAGGGAGAGGGAGAGAGAGATAAAAATATCGATGAGAGAGAACATCTACTGGCCACCGACTGCATGCACCCCACTGGGGAATAGGCCCACAACCTGGGCATGTGCCCTGGCCGGGAATCGAACCAGTGACCTCTTGGTGCAACCACTGAGCCACACCGGCCAGACAGCAGCAGAGCAGTTTTAAAAGCCAGTTCAGCCTCCCTCCAAGCCCATTTTTCAGATGAAGAAACCAAAGCCAGGGGAGGCTAAGGCCACCCAGCTAGTCAGTATCAGAGCCATCAGGCTGTGAGGCCAAGAGCCTCAGCCTGGGGTCCGTGAACTTCAGTGTGAGAGAAACACAACTCGACGTTCACACACCTCTAACTAAAATGGAGCATTTCTTTCAAGTGTGAATGTGAGCAACACACCATATTAGCAGCACCTGCGACTTTGTCACCAATCAAAACCACAGATATTTTCATGTCCCACTACTGTTGTGGCAGATATCTTGAAATATCGTTCCTACCCAGCACTCCTTTGAAATTACAGCAGTTATTATACCTGATTTTAGGTCTTGTAATTTAATGCATTCGTAAGAAGCACATACATTGCTACAGCTCAATTTTTAAGTTGTTTTGATAACTGTCCTTTTAATGTAATTGGCTTGTTTTATTATCGTGCATATTTTATGCATTTAACAGCATTGTTCTGAGAAAGGGCCCCACAGTGTTTAACAAACAGTCCCGGTCACGGCACAGAAAAGGTTAAGATACCTGCCCTGGAGCTTGTGCTCCTCACCACCGACTCACCTGCCTCCCGGGTGCCCAGCCATGGAAGCCAGCTCTCCTTCTGATGAAGCAGAGGGGTCAGCTTGGACTAGCCCGGGGGTTGGGTCCATTTGGGTGAGACGACCCCTCTCCCTCTCTCCCTGACTCGCACCCACCTCTTTCTCTCCTGCAGCCACGTAGGAGTTAAACGCCAAGTTCTTTGGAGAGCCCAATCTTCCTCTTTACAACCAAGTCAGGTCTGTGCCGGCTTCCAGGCACCAATTATGGGCCAGCTCTCTTGGACCAATTAAAATGTGCAGGTGCAATAATGTCGACATCAACAATCTGGGGTTATCTCAGCAGATATTTTTCATGAAATATTTATCAGAGAGGCTGGAAATTTAACCCCTTCCGTGCAATGCCTCCCCCTCTGGCAGGGCTCGTCACCCGGGCAGTGAGAGCCAGCAGAGGGTGAGGGCGGAGAGGTGCCCGGTCCTGCAGTGAGGTGGGTGGGGGCTGGGGCTGTGAAAGCGCAGGAGCGGGTGTGAGGGGAACAGGACTTCTTTGAATATCTTTAAAAAAAAAAAGAACCTGTAGAATTAGATTAATCAGGAGGCTGGTGTTCTAGAAAGAGCCCCTGTGGGTTTCAGGAGACCCAGATTTTAGTCCGGACTCTGCTGTGCACTTGTGATGTTACCCCAGGCGAGCTGGTTGATTGGCCTCCCTGGGCCTTAGTGCCGTCATTTACAAAAGGGAAGAAATGCCCCCGCCCTGCCCACCTCACATGGCCCGGTGGGAATTAAATGGCAGAGTGAATGGGAGAGGCTTTGGAAATGGTGCCATGCTGCCCACGAGAAGGTTCCCTGCAAGGGTTCTGGCTCCAGGCAGCAGACCCAGGCTCCTGTGTCCGGGACTGGGGTGTTGATTAGCTGTACAGTGTCCTTACCTTGCACTGTGCTTGACACCCAGTAAGCACTGAATACATGTTTGTTGAATGAATAAACGACCAGACTTGACCACTTTCTAGCTTTGTGACTAACTGTTAATGTCTGACAGCTTCAGTCTCTTCAGCTATGACAGGCTGTTGGTCCCAACCTCTCAGGGTTGTCCTGAGGATGAATGAAAGACTCCCCCTGGTTATAAGGGCATTGTCTGTGAGATTGGGCGAGCTCCCTCGGGACCTCCAGGACCCTCTCTTGGAGCGTCTCATAAAGCCAGCAGAGACAGAATCATGGTGGCTGATGGTGGTAATGGCCCCGGTTTCTCATGCCTCACTGTATCCTTGCCTTCGGGTAGTATCCTCCACACTGACAATGGCTTGACCCTGTCACTTGCCTTGGCCAGCGGAACACCCACAAACTTGATGCAAACAGAGCTTGAAGAAGCTCTTGTTCATTTGCATGTCCCCCTTGCCTTTGTCACAGGAATGTTCCCAGGCTAGCTTGCTGGAAGGATCCAGGAGACCTGTGGAGAAGAGTCAAGACATCCCAGACCAGCCCACAGCCAAGATCCACAGAGCCATCTCCCAGCCTGTACCTCACCACAGAGAACAGAAGAATCGTCCTTCCACACTACAGACTGTGAGGAAAGACAAATGGCTATCATTTTAAGCCGCTAATTTTAGGGGATGGTTTGTTATGCAGCAGTAGCTAACTGATACAGTGATTATGTCTGCCCCACAGCCTCTTTGATCTTTGTAGTCTCCATGAAGAGACAGAGCAACACCTGGTGTCCTCCCTGCTGGTCACCAGAGCTGCTGCCAAAACAGAGAAGCAGTTTGCCTGCTGGTGTCAGCCGGCCCCGGGATCCCAGCTGTGTGACCCACAGAGGCGCCTTCAGGACTCTGGAAGTGGAGGGTACAGCATCTCACCCAGGCTCCAGAGCTCAGTCCAGCAACTCCAAGGCTGAGACTTGCCCCTGGGGAAAATTACTAAGCTAGTTACTTAATCACTCTGTGCCTCAACATCCCCATCTGCAAAAGCATAGTTCCTTTGTAATAGGGCTGTGGTGAGGATTGCAAAAGATATTGGATGTCAAGGGCATGGAACAGAAGGAGTGCTCGAAATGACATTTTGGTTGTTTATTTGTGGTGATTGATGAACAATCCTTCCCCCAAAAAGCCTCTGTTTCTTTCCATCAGCCCAGATTGCCGGCAGCCTTTGCCAGGACACCTCCCCAGTGGGGGGGAGACAAGCTGGAATCTGGGGCCATGTGCGTTGGACTGGCACAGATTTCACAAACACTGCGATTTTTGCCGAGCCAAGTCTGCCAGTCACATAGGAACAAACAACACACAGGTTTGAACCACCGCTAAAGCACGTTCACACCCATGCTCCTATTGGATAGCCTCTCAAGGGTCCCGGGTGGTGGTCAGGCCAGGGACTTAGCAGCCCCATTTTACAGATGAGGACACTGAGGCTCAGAGAGATTCCCTGACTTGAGGGAGCTAGGATTCGGTCCCAGGTGGTCTGATATTGGAGGAGACCTACCCGCTGTGCTGGGCCACTCAATCTCTCCCCTAGAGGCAAGTCTCAGCCTTAGAGATGCTGGAATTAGCTTTGGAATCCTCGAGTGAAGGGCTACACTGTCCCCTTCCAGAGTCCTGAAGGTCCCTCTCTGGGTATACGATTTTATACCCCGAGGTGGGGGAGACATCTCTTCCTCTCCCTAAGCCATTGAAATAGTTTGGGAATTATGGTGGGAGATTCCTTTAGTATTTAGCATGATTTTAAAGTGACAAGCAGTCAGGCAGGGCCCTCCCTTTACACGGGCTGTCCCTCTGACCCAGGTGCGCCATCAGTCACAAGGCCATTCCCACAGAGGTCCCGCCCTGTGCCCAGCTCGGAGACACCTGCTGAGCCTGGTTAGTTTGCAGCCGCCAACTCCGACTCTCCCCTTTCGGGAATCTTAACCTCACCCCCAGCTCACCAGGAGAAAACAGGATATGGAGGAGTCCAATTTATGTATTTATTCACTTGTTTACTTGGTTGCTTCTCTGTTGAAACTCACCTCCACCCTATTTCTCTTCATCTTCCCCAAAAGTTACTTTCAGAGTTTGCAAAGGAGGCTGGAAGGTTGTTACGGCTTCAGGAAGGTCCAAAACACAATTTAAAACCAAAAGCAAGAACACAGTGCAGCAATAATATTGAAGAACACTGTGGGAAAGAACTGCCTGTAAACAGTTTTTATGTTGGCTAATTCCCTTCCAGGTAGGTAGACTATGAAATAGGTGTCGCCAGAATGAATGTGCCATGTTGCCGTCTGCTCTATCCCTCACTGTCCTATCGTGAGCATTGTCCTCATTGCAGCACGTTAAATGATGGTATGTCTACCGGTGGACTTTCAGAGTCACGAGAAAGTGATTGTTACAAAGACCAGACTGTTTCTTGGAATGCAGTAATGAGGCAGAACCCTGTATCATTCTGTGGTTTGTAAAAATTGCAAACTGGCTCCCAGGCCTCAGCCGGCCCCTGGAGCTCCCTGCCTGAGGGTGGAGGAAGGTGCAGATTATCTCTGACTGGTCTAGGAAGTCATGTGGCCTGGGAAATCTCAAGGACAGACAGTGTGTGCCCTACTCCAGACCCGGAAAGGACCTCTGTCCAGCCCTTCCTCGCTAACTGTAGCATTGCTACTGCTTCCAGGTTTTATCTCCGAGCTGTCGCTCTCCTAGAGCCAGAGAGCCCGGAGGCGGGAGTCTCAATTCCTAGGACTCTGCCACTTTCCTCGCAGTGGTGTTGGTCTGAAAGATGGGGACAGCGATGTGGGGGTGATAGCAGAAAGAAGCAGTGTCAGATGAGCACCCTGAGGTCTTCAGACGGGGTTAGGATCCGGGGTCCCTCACTGACCAGCTTGCTTTCATGCTCTTGACCTTGACTTACACATATGTCACCTCATTTATCCCCATAACTGTCTTAAGATGGTGGAATTATCATCATCATTTCTGTTTTTGAAGTTGAAGAAACAGGCCCAGATGAAGTCGCTGCTTCAGATATGATACAGTGAAGGAAAGTCAGAGGAACCACTCTTGAGCCCCCAGAGGCCCAGGTTTGGGTGGAGATGCGGAGTTGGATTCTGACACAGTGCAGAGAGGAGCAGAAAGGGCAGGCATCTAACTGCCAGAGCTCAAGAGAGAGGCCTGGACTACAGAGCGAGAGCCTGAGCCTCTGCCTGGAAGGGACAGGGGAGTGGGAATAGGGGGATTGTTGGGTGGGAGGAGGGGAGGAGACCAGCTGGTCTGGAGAACACTGTTGGGTCCTCTGTTCTCCCCTTTAGCCCCTTCAGGTCCCTGCATCTCCCTTGGACTGGCAAAGATGGGGCAGTGGGCCCCTTGCTGACCATCCAGTCAAGGTCCCCAGCCTCCTAACTTCCTTTGGCCAAGATCCCTTTAGCTTGTTTATCCATCCTGGCCTTCAGCCCATCAAAGGCAAAAGATTTGGTTTGGAAACTGTCCATTTGCTTTTCTGCTTCCTGAGGCTGCCAGAGCTTTGAGGGGCCCATCCTGAGGGGCTCAGAGCGATCAACCCCCAAAGTCAGGGCTGAGCCTCTGCAAAGGGAGGTAGCAGCTCCTGGGGCCCAAGAGCCAGGCCCGGCCTCTCTGTCCTGTCAGGATGCAGGAGGCAGGAGTCTTGGGGATCCTTAACCCTGGTGGCAGACCTGGGGTTGGTAGCATCAGCCCCAGGAACGTGACTTCTTTGAGGAAGAAGAGGGAGCTTGCTGTGGGGGGTGGAGGGGCGGGGGCCACAAAGGGCTCTGGAAAAGCCCTCATGAGCTGGAACTCTGAGTGGCTCTGAGTTCCTTCTCGAGCCTCTGCCCCTGAACCTTCAGGGCATCAGTTGGCTGCTGTGCAAAATTCATACATTAAATATTATCCAAGTGACAGGTGACAGGCACTATCTTAGGGTTGGGCACACCACAGGTAAAAGAAGCCTGTTCTCGTCTGGCTGGTGTGGCTCAGTAGTTGAGCGTCGACCCATGCACCAAGAGGTCACCAGTTCGATTCCTGGTCAGGGCACATGCCCAGGTTGTGAGCCCGATCCCCAGTGGGGGCATGCGGGAGGCGGCCAGTCGATGTTCTCTTTCATTGATGTTTCCATCTCTCTTCCTCTCACTTCCTCTCTAAAATCAATAAAGGAAAAAAAAAGTTTTTTAAAAAGACAAAAAAGAAGCCTGTTCTCTTGGAGCTCCGATTCCAGTGAAGAGAAGACAGGTGTGCTACTGCCTGCCTTGCTCACCAGGAGTCCCTTGTGATCTTGTCCTACTGCCTCGTTTCATAGAGAAGCAAACCCTGAGGGAAAAGGACTTGCCCAGGGTCATACAGCACATCTCTGACCCCAGGTGTCCTGGCTGCCACCCAGCAGGGTCCCATTACCCTGGGCTGCTTGCAGGAGTTAGAGTAGGCGAAAACACCTCTGTCAGGGTTGCCAACCTTGTAATTGAAGGAAAGAGGTAGGTCTGAAAGCCCTGGCAGCAGCTGCTGGCTGCCTCCTTCAGCCAAGGAGGTTGGCAAGGGGCTGTTGGTCCCCAGTCTAGGGTCCCTGCCCCCTTCCATCACTTACAGTGTGGGCCAGATGGGACTTGAAGGTGATGGAAGGCGTGGGGATGGGGGGAGAGGGGTGTGGACTGCCTCTGAGTTCTAGGAGCCCTCTGCTAGGCAGAGACAGGCCTTGAAGGGAGGCCCAGACTTTGAGGCCTGCCTCCCCTGGCTGGGGCTGAGCCCAGGTCTCTTCCAGGCGCTGGCAGGAACATGACAGGCCAGTTCCTGAGAAGCCTCTGTTACAGCCCTGAGCGCCGATCTCTGAGGCTCCGTTACTACAGACCATTAGCAGCATTTTTTCCTGTGATTGCATTTTTACAGCCCACAGCTCCTCTGGATAGCATTTTCCCCATTAGATCAGATGTTTTGCAAAAAATAAAAGAGAGAGGGAAAAAAGAAAAAAAAAAAAGAAATCATAGTCATAACCATAAATTGTAAGTCATGTTACTGTAAGCAGATGGCTTCCTGGGTTCCTGGGCTCTGGATCGGAGGCAGTGTGTGGGAAAACTTGCTATAATGAGGTGACAGGGGAGGCCAGGTCTTCCCAGGGGGTCTTCCATCAGGAGATATTTCACACAGCGTGCTTCTGGATTACTTCCGCCTTGGGGAGGGGAGCACATTCATTGGCAGGCGGGGAGGCAGGAGAGGCCCACCAGTGAAAAATGAATCAGGATAGGGAGGGATGTTCATTGCCTCAAACCACGCTGATGACCCTGTACAGAGGTGGAGTGCTGTCCAGGAGCCCCCAAGCTGGGTTTCCAGAGGATTCAGAGTCCTCGTCCTGTGGGTACCAAGAAGGCCCGTGTGTTCCTATGGCCCATCGTGCCTGCTTATGACCCAGCATTCTTTATGGACGAGAGAACTCACATGGGCATGCATGGGAGCTCCCAGCTCTCCTCTGAGCGTAAATAAATCAACTGCAGAAGGACTTACGGAAATTCAAAGAGGAGAATTTAAAAGGAGGCTCTGGACAAACATAAAATATAAAGTGCTTCAGCACTTGGAAGAGGGCTTGGGCTCCGAAGAAAGGGAGGAAAGGACAGTTAAATGTTTATGAGCAAGTGGCAGATCTCACTGCTCAGACTTGAAGGAGAGGAAATGAGCACAGAGAGGTTCAGAGACTTGCCCCAGGCCACTCAGCAACTCCAGGTCCAAGGGCTTCTGGTTCATGAAGTCAGGAATCATTCATCCTAGTGGCTGGCTCATCAGCAAGACGTCCCGAGCACTGCTGGGGACCAGCCCCTGACCTCGGACCTGGCAACACAGAGGACGACGCTACACCCCTGCCCTCAGAAGGTCATGGGTCAGCAGGGAAGAAAGGCACCAGAACAGTTAATGTGCCGGGTAAAGAGAGCATGGTTTCTGTTAGAGTCATGGCCGTGGTTTGTCCCCTGGGGGATCTGAGGCAGCAGAAAAGATGTACCAGAGACAGGGATAAAGATTGGGGGGTGAGAGGGGGACAGTGGGAGAGATGGTCTCTGTGTTTTGGGGCAGGGGAAATGGTGGTGAAGGGGAACTCAACAGAGTCCTCTATCAAACTTCAGCTTGCTCTCGAAAGATAGATGGGAGTTCACCGGGAACAGAGGACTCCAAAGGTGCTCCAGGTGAAGAAAGTCCACGCAAAGGCCGGACGGGGGAGGGCAGGGCACGTGGCGGACTGCAGTGTCCCAGCAGCTGCCGTGCGGTGGTGAGCAGGCAGCTGGGGAAGGCCAGCAGAGGCCAGGCTGGGGAGGGTTCTGATGCCAAGGAGTTTGGGCTTTATCCCACAGGCAGTGAGGAGGCAGACAGACTCTAGGAAGAAGTGTCATGAGGTGGGCATTCTAGAAAGCTCTCCCCCACCCACTGTAGTGAGGCTATGGAGGCAAGAGGCCAGGCAATAGCCTGGCAGGAGGGAGTGAGGGAGAGCCCGAGGGAGAGCACTGGCAGTGGGGACAGAGGATGAAGGGAAGCTTTGATAGAGACATTTCCATTGAAGGGATTGACAGGTTTTTGGGGGGATGAGGAAGGCTATTTCCCGGCTGCCTCTGAGGTTCCAGTTTAGGGAGAACCCAGGTAGGTGGTGACAGTGTTAACTTTGGGGCTTCCTGACCTCCGGCCTGGTCCACCATCGCCGACTCTCTCTTCCTCTCTCTCTCCCTCCCCCCCTGTTCTCTCCCTCTCCCTCCCTCCCTAGACCTCCTTATCCCTCTTCCTCCCTCCCCCTCTCTCCCACTAAGGAACCCCGGTATTGTAATGATTTGGGAGTCCAGCAGATGCAGGTTCTAATCCCAACTCCTTTGTTACTAGCTGTGAAACCTCGAGCAAGTCACTGCCCTTCTCTGAGCTTCTGGGCTCATTTCCTCATCTGTCAGGAGACAGGGCAGGGCCGACTTGAGGGTTACGAACTATGTGTTGGTTTCAGGTGGGTCCCAGCTGGAAACGGCTCACTCAAACTGGGCAATGGGGAGTTTACTAAAGAGACTGTTTATAGAGCTCTGGGTGGGAGACAGGGAGATCTCAAGGGACAGTGCAGTGCCCCAGGGACAACGATCCCAGTTGCCACCCCCGGGCCTGTGTGGGGAGGGCCCCCTGGCAGGAGCTGAGAACTTCAGGACAGGGAAGCAGCAGCCTCCCTTCACCATTCCAATGCTGAGCCCTGGTCCCAGTCTGTGCCCAGGAGGCTGAGTGAGCATGACAGAAGCCCCAGCCATGCAGAGGTCGGAGGTCGGCAGGGATTCACATCTTGACCCCAGCCTCCCTGACCCAGGCCAAGGCAAGCTGCTGATACAAAACCACATGTATCCAAAGCTCTCGGCACCAGGACCTGAAATCATCTTTATCTCTTTCTATGTTCCATCTCTCTACCCCCTTTCTTTCTTTTCATCTATCTCTTCACCTCCCCTTCCCCTTCCTCCTCCTCCTTCCTCCCTTCTCCCTCTGTCCTTCTCTCTCAGTCCCCCCACTTCTGACCGTCCTAACAGCCAACACCTTAATAGAATCACTCTCCATCAGAATTGCCCTCACTTTGGACTTAACATTTGAGGCTTTGGTGCAAGGGACAGAGATGTGGAGTTGGCTGTCTAGTCACCCTGAGGACAGTGTTTAACAAACAGAGGCTCTCAGAGGCTCCGTCGGGTGGAGAGGCTTAGCCTTCCACTTGCACGGGCGTTCTGGGCCAGCATCAGGGTCTGGCCAGCCCGTGGGATGGTGGTCAGTGGTGGGGATGGAGCAGCTGCTCTGTGTGTGTGCTGGGGGAGGGGACACCCAGCCAGAACAGAGGCACTATTTCAGGTGACCAATGAAAGTCAAGGAAAGATGAAACAGTATGTGCTAGGCATTGGGCTCGGGCTTTCCCATATTTTATGTGAAATATGGCTTTCCACAGTACTCCCCATTTTATAGATGAGGAAAGCAATATCAAGGCCCAGCTACGGGCTCATGTCTGTGGTCGGTCCCGTGAGGGAGAGGGGACAGGTAGAGCACAAGCCAACAAGTTTACTAGTGGAGCATCTGCCATGTGCCAGGCACTGGGCTGTGATGAGGAAGGCTGTTCTTGTCTGTTACAACCCCAGAAGGAAAAGAATGAAGCTGGTGGGATGTCGGGGCTGGAGATGACTTAGGCACCTTCTGGAAGCCCAGCTCCTTCACTAACCAGATGGGCAGCTGAGGCCCAGAGGGAAAAAGGGGCTTCCCCAGCCACACGACAAGTCTTATTCTGCCTCGAAACACTGCTTCTCCAGGAAGTTTGTTCTGCTTCTAGGCTCCCCTGTTCTGAAGTTGATTTTTATTTCCTCACTTAAACAATTAAGCTTTAATACACCAAAAACAGATCATTATCCTCCTAAGGTTTAAAAAGCAAGATTACTATTTGTAACACAAGCAATTAGCTACCTTCTGGTGTTTCCTTACTTCCCTCTTCTCCAAATGACTGAGCTTTGGAGAGGGGAGTTGCAGAAGGCCCGGCAATTAGGGGTGCTGGTATCAAAGCTGCTGTCCTAGAGCAGGCAATGGGGGTGCTGAGATCTTGGGAGATGGAATGCTCCAGAGAGGGAGGAAAGGGGGCTGTGGTTGGCTGTGGGGGTCGTGCAGGCGTGGAGAGTGCCTCCTCAGGGGTGCTGGCTCGGGTCAGCGCTGGGACATTCCCCTCCATGCTGCTCCCAGAGTCACATCACTGCCCCGGCAGAATGGAAGTGATGCCACCTCCACCAACGTGCGGGTCAGCTGTAGCAACGATGTGAGCTGCTCCCACAGAGAGTCGCTAGGCAATCTGTCTGCCCTCTGCACTTAAATGGGGCTGGATGGTTTTTAACTGTTCTGGAAGTAGGATTGCTGGATTGCATCAGCTATTTTTAAATGGCAGGAAGAAGGAAGACTGATTTATATTTTTTGTTTATTTTATTATGAACTATACATAAGAGTATGTAAACTGTGTGTGTGATGTAAAGAATAATGAAACAAATACCTGTGTACTAGTCCTCCCGATGGAGAAATGGGACACTGTCAATCTCCCATATGATGCCCCGTGGCCCCTCCCTCGTTGTATCTCCTTCCCCCCCTCCCCTCCCCCACCCCCAGATTTTTAAATCTCCTGTCCTGATTTTTTAAAATTATCATCCCCTTGCTTTCTTTATAGTTTGCCCACCTATGAACCTGTTCCCAAATGACATTGTTAGTTCTGCCTGTTTTTGAGGTTTTAATGGGCTTGCTTCCAGAGTGCCGCAGTCCATTGTTTGAGATCCTTCCCTGTCGAGTGTGGATCTGAGGTTTGCTCCTTTGCTCTGCTCTGTAGTGTTGCTTTCACACAACTCGACCACAGCTCGCGGGGCTCTGGGCCGTTGGGCTATTTCCAGGATTTGACTTTTGTGAACAACGTTCTCCGGACATTGTCTTCCACGCGAGCAGGAGTGTCTCTAAGGAGGATAACTGGGAGGGAAGGCGGGATCACACGCACATTCAGCCTTACCCGACCCGCCAGACCGTTTTCCAGAGGGTTTCTACCAACTTACACTCCCAGCGGCAGTGGGTGCGAGTTCGGTTCCTCCACACCTTGCCGGTATCCATGTCATCAGGCATTGTCATTTTGCCAGTCTGATGTGTGTGTGGATTGGCAATGTTATTGGATTTGCATGTATTTGATGATTAGCAAGATTGAGCACTTTTTATATGTTTATTGGCCATCAGGGTTTCCTTTCTGTAAAGTACAGTTCAAGTCTATTGCCCATTTTTCTACTGAGTTTTATTTTTGTTGTTGATTGATTCACATAGGATTTTTTGTTAGTTTCTGTTTCAATATTATGGATATCAATTCTTTGCAGTTTTATGAGCTTCTCACATCATGGCTTTTCTTTGGGTTACATTCACTGTGGTTTCAAAGGGCCCGTGATCCCAGGAAAGATTGAGAACCACTTATATTAGAGGTTCTATAAACAGAAAGCCCCTGAGTCAGAAAACCCCAAACTTTTGTGAAGCTCAATGGTATTACCGCAAATTGAACCAGAAATCGAGAATGTCACATTAAAAGTCAAGATTTGTAGCTTCGTTTGAAATACCAGACTATGTGGGCCTAGCAGCTCCTGCATTGTGGGGGCTGCCAGCTGGGGACAGCAGGTGCTCTCCGTCACCCCAGTCCTGCTGCTTCCCAGACGCCGAGGGGCCATTGCCACTGACCATCCTTGGGCTGCCCACCTGGTTTAGTTGTGTATGTCACCTACAGGCACTTGCATGCTGTTAGCGCCCCTGCCTCTGCATCTCATCGTACTGTGCAGAGCTCTAGCTACTCCTGTGGTTGTCGGAATTTCTGTTGTCACGGGGATGCTTCTGGTAGGCTTGCCACTTAAAGCTGATCTGTCACTGAGTCCTGAGCAAGAGGAAATGTCACAATATCTTCTGAGTGGGTTTGATCAAGGCCTGTGAGGACCTGGCTCCTGCAGGTGCACAGAGAGGGAAGGAGGTCCCCAGAATCGGGCCCCTGAAAGCACTCTGTCATGTAAGAGCTTGGAGATGCCCTCATTTGTTTGGGAGAACTAGTGATGACCAGTAAACAGACAGACATGAGTGTTGGATCACCTTCAGAGAGAGCCCATCCCCTTGATCTCCACAAGGAGAGGAGAGAGCTGTAGTCAGAGATACTTGGCTTACCATTTATCTGGCAACAGGCTGATTTGCATCTCATTTACACCATTAGTGTGCTGAATCTTAAGGCCCAACTCTGGGTGTCTGAGATAGAAGCAAATCATACAGCCTGCTACGACTGGATTCACACCAGCTACGGAGGCTTGCCCGGCCTGCAGCCAACCGCGCTGTTACAAGGTCCCTTCCTTGAGCACTTACTATGTACCAGCTGCTGTGCTGGGAACTCCACGCACAGAGTCTTCCGTGTTTATACAGTTCCACGTGGTGTAGCAGCTCAGGCTTCATTTTCAGATGCAAGAATGGAAACTTGTGCAGGTTACTTTTTTTTTTTTTTTTTATCCTCACCCGAGGACATTTTTTCATTTTTTGCTCAGATAGAATTGGAGGGAGAGAGAGGAAGAGAGAGAGAGAGAAACATCGACGTGAAAGGGCCACATCGAGTGGCTGCCACCTGCACAACCAACCAGGGCCGGGGACAAACTGCAACTGAGGTACATGCCCTTAGCGGGAACCGAACCCGGGCCTCTCTGGACCGCAGGCCGACGTTCTAACCGCTGAGCCAAACCGGCCAGGGCTGTGCAGGTTACTTGACGTCGGTAGAGTAACATAGGGGTCCCCTCAGGCATGGAGTCAGACAGACCTGTCTGAGGGTCCTAGCTCTGGCCCTTGTCATCTGGGGATCCAGAGCTTCAGCCTCCCCATCCATGTAGCAGGAATAAAATCGATTACCTGTTAAGGTTTGTGTGAGGATGCGTGAATCATGTGGTAAAACACTGGAACCGAGATGAGGAGTGAGGATTTCAAGTCAGCAATTCTTGCTTCTCTGGGGTCCACCGTGCCTCCCACTGCAGCACTCTTTCCCCAATAGCCACAGGCACAAAATGCCAGTTTCCTGCCCTACCCTGCCAGGTGCCACTCCTCCTCCTCCTCACCTCCCTGCAGAGTCCCCTTGCCCTGGCGAGGACATGCAGGCGGCAGTGGGCTGGCAGGCTCCCGTGTCCATTGCATGGGGATGTCACTTGTAGGAGGTTCTGGGATGGGGATATTTCCCTGCTGTTAGTCACTGCCTGTCCTCATGGGAGAAAAGCTGGGGCAAGGAGGAAACATTTAAGCTCCTCTCGGTATTTTCCATTATTTGCAACTTCCTTTCTTTGAGAGCAGCTGTCCCCTGAGCCTGAGGCCATCAGTGAAGAGTGGATGGGATGCCCCTGTCCCTGTAAACATCAGAACGTATGGGACCTGCACGACAGGCCTGCGATGATGCAGAACGTCCTGCGTTGTCCCAGACAAACCTAGAAACTGGTCACAGTAAAGCCCTTTCTGGCCTGTTCTCTCCTACTTCCAAGACTGACCGCCCACTGGGCCAGCTGGGTTGATTGCGGTCCCCTGACCACCTCTCCCAAGACAGTGTGGAGGTGACAGTGGGCTTTAGGGTCTGAACCCTTGTTCTGTCGCTCACTAGTTGTGTGTCCTTGGAAAAGTTCTCGAACTTCTCTGTGCTTACATCCTTCTGTAAAATGGGGATAATAATACACAGCAGTGGTTGTGTGCATTAACGGAATCCGTGGATAACACCTAGAACGGGGGCCAGAGTGGAGGGAGGGCCCATGTTGCTATTGTTAGAGTGTAGTGTTGTGCAAGAAGCATGGGCTATACCTGGGTTCAAATCCTGGAGCCTCCATTAAGTTGCCCTGTGACCTTAGGTGTCTCTCTTAAGCTCATCTGAGCCTTATCTGGGTTGCCTACCCTGAATGGCGGTTGCAGGACCTGCTTCGTGGGTGTGTGACCTGTGCAATCACACAGGCCCCGTCCTCAGAAGGGCCCTGCACCTGGTTTAATGTTCTGTTCTTGCCATCTTGAAATCTCTATACTTTTTGAGCTAACACCAATACTTCTGCACCGGGTCCTGCAAATCATGTCGCACATTTCTCTCCCCATTCTCATGCCTCGCCCTGTGCAGAGGGGCCCATTACCGGGCCATTATGGACCACCCACGTGCAGAATTCAAGGAGCTCCTTCTGGCTCTCACTCCCCAGCAGAGGCTGGGTCCTCCCTGGGTTCACCAGGCTCTGGGCCCCTAAGGGCACAAGGGGGGTTGCCCCCCAGGGGTGACACGTGGAGCTGTTTTTAGTAGCAAATTTGGGGCTTGGAATTCTGACCTCGGAGTGGGTTGATTTAAGCTATTTGCTGCTGTAGAACTGACCATATATTTTCTGTATATTAGGTGATTTTAAGAAAAAAATCAATTTTTATAGCAACAATCAAAACTATAGAAACCTGCAACTGATGCCTTAGTCGTACTTTACACCTGGGTTTATAGGACAGGAAGACAAAGAGCCGGGGTCCCCAGCTCGCTGCTGCCTCCCCAGCACCAAGGGGGGGAGGGGGCCGGGGGGCTTATCGGGGTGGATGGAAGTCCACCTGGCAGCAGCCCTTCAGATCTACACATTTTGTGCAACAGCTGATTAATCTTTAAGCTGGAATATATTCTTTAATGATAATTACTAATTGTCAATAGTTAATTCATGCTCATGATTGCAAATCCAAAAGGCACAAAGAATATAGAGTGAGAAGTCTCCTATTTCTGTTCTCCTGCCTCAAGGCAACCAATGTTCTCAGTGTCTTGTGTGCATCCCAGAGACAGTTGATTCACATTCAAAAAGAAATTATATTTATATCATATATTTGTATATATCTATTTGTATATTTCCCCAATTCTAATACAAATGGTTGCACACAATGCCCACTGGCTGTGCCTTGCTTTTTCAGTGTTCTGTTGGAGACGGTTCTTATCCATCCCCGTGGAGTTTCTTTGTTCCTTTATAAGGTTGCACAGTCGTCTGTTTAGAGAGGCCCCCTGATGTGTTTAACCAGCCCCCTACTGATGGATGTGCAGGTCGTTTCTATTCTTTATGGACGTGAGTCTTTAGCAAATTCTGTTCTCCCTCATCCTGCTGGTGAAGTGCTTATTTAAAGGGACAGCGGTGTCGTTCCCCTGCGAGCTCTGCTAGTCATTCAGCTTTCCTTGCCCACCATCTGTGACAGCTCCAGATACACGCCTTGAAGACACAGGCCCTCTTCCCTTCCTCATCCTTCTGTTGTAGCTTTCTGTCCCCTCAGCCAGAAACCTTCAGAAATCCACTTGACCCTCCATCTCTATCAGCTCCCACATCCAGAACCTCAATCTTACTTCCACACCCCATCCCTGCCCACCTCTCTCCTTCCCCAAGCCGCCTCCCGAGTCCAGGGCTCCGCCTTGTTGGGCTTGGACCGTTGCAGTACCTCCCCTCCTGCTGATGGAAACCACGCCAGGTCATCACTCTACCTGAAGCCCTTCCACGGCTGCCTGGTGCTCAGGAGATAAACCCCAAATCCTCACCACCCTGCCCCTCCTGCCATGTCCCCACTCATTACCCTATAACCACACACGGAGCTCCTTCCTGTCCCTGGGCACTTGCCTGGAGCACCGTCTCCACCCAGACACCCTCCTAATGCCCACTCCCTTGAGGTCTCAGCCTAGATGGCACTTCCTCAGGGAGGCCTGCCCTGCCCTGCCGTCGAAAAGCAGCCATAGGTCCATCCAAGGCCCTCCAGCACCATTCCTGTTCATTGCCTTACATCCTTCACCACTGTGGGTGCTTCTGTGTTTGCTTGTGTGTGTGTTTGTTTAATGTCTGTTTTCCCCACTAGAACATAAGCTGCCTGAGGCAAAGGTGCGTCTTACTCACTACCATTCTCTTGTCCTTAGTATGGGGCCTGATCAGCACTGGCCAAATGAATGAGTGGATGTTCCCTTTGCCAGGCCTTGCGCTCAGTACTGGGCATTCAGAGTTTAATAGGAACCACTGAATGGCCCAAACAGGTACCAGAGGGATGTGTGCCTTCCTGGTAATACGGCCCAACGAGGAAGAGCTAACCACAGAGGAATCTGGGAGGACGAGAGGCATTTCACCAGGAAGGGCATTGCAGCAGAGGGCACAGCATGAGCACAGGCTGAGACATGAAAGTTCACAGCCTGTTTAGGGGGCGGGTGTAGACCAGGACGCTGGAACTCAGGTGTGTGGTGAACTGGAGGAGGTGAGCCGGGACATTTCACTGAGGTCCCACTGTGCTGGGTGAAGGACAGTGAATGTCCTTGTTGTTTGCTGTTTCTCTGTGTCCCTACCCTTCTCTCACGCTGGGCATACGGTGGAAGTCCAATAAAAAGTACTAGATGTAAACTGATCATACTAGACGTGACCTCTCTTTCACTGAGGAGAAACCAATGGTCCTAGACTCAGAAGTGACTTTTCTCGCACCTCCCTCACAATCCAGTACCGCGACGTGCAAAGAAATTTCCTTCTCCTTTTTGTAGTAGCTCTGGGTGGTAGATCTCCTCGCTCAGTCACTGGAGACTGAGGAACCTTCCATCCTGTTTCTCCACCATTCCCTGAGGTGTGTAGACATCTTCATGGGTGAAGCTGGGTCTCAGCCATGTCCTGGTTTCAGATGGGGTGGGGGTGGGGAAGAGGTCAAGGAGAAGGTGGGCCATTATCTCAAAGGCTCTGTCTTGAAGCACACATCCCTTTTGCTGACCCATTGGCAAGAACTTGACCTAACTGCACAGAGGCCAGGAAGTGTAGTGTCACAGGGTGGCTAGGTGCCCACCTATGATTCTGTTACCCTGGAGGAGAGCGACAACGGAAGCTGGGGGACAGCTAGCAGAGGAACCTGCCGCGGCAGGCTGCAGGTCGCCAGAAGCAGGTGGCTACAGGCTTGGCTTGTGGGGAACTCCAGGTGCTTTGGGTTTTCATCGCCAAGTGAGTGGAGCCATGAGCTCTGTCTCTACCTCCAGCTGCCAGGGAGAGGCTGTGGGGTTCCCCGGACCTCAGTCTGTCTCTTTCTTAGAATGATGCTCTCAGTGGTCAGGTCTTTCCTCAGCCCATTCCTGGCTGGTGATGACTCTGAGCCAGACCTGGCCTTGACCCTGCTGCTCAGTGAAAAGCCTTGGTCAGCAAATAAGCATCACGGTCCACATCCCAATGGCTCTTAGGGACTATGTAACAGGAACTCTTTAAGAACTTGAGAAGCACTTTTTAAGATATAGGAATGAGTCAACGATTATAAATCATTACTATCCGGTGATCAACACAGGTCCCTGATATGAACTGAGTATTTGGGTACTCCCAAGTTCATATGTTCAGTCCTAACCCCCCACTGTGATGGCATTTGGAGGTGGGGGGGTTCTGTGGGAGGTGATTAGGTCATGAGGGCAGAGCTCTCACGAATGGAATCAGTGCCCTTATAAATGAGGCCTGAGAGACATCCCTTGCCCCTCCCCCCATGCGAGGTTAAAGCTAGAAAGCACCCTCTATGAACCAGGAAGGGGGCCCTCACTAGACACTGAATCTGCCAGCACCTTGAGCTGGGTCGCCCAGCCTCCAGAACTGTGAGAAATAACACTCCTGTTGTTCATCAGCCACCCAGTCTGAGGTGTGCAGTCATATCCGCGGGCCAGACTAAGACAGCCCCCAAGGCTTCCTGCCAATATTGTAGTAGCCCAGTAGGGGTCACTGTATGTACCTGGAAGTAATGAAACTGCATTCAAACTGCATTCTAAAGTTCTGTAATAGAAATTCAAATTGGACTTTTATTACAAACAGTATAAAACCCCATTACTATTCAAATTAATAATAGCCAATATTTATTGAGCACTTACTGTGTCCAACACTATTATAGCACCTTATACAGTGCAATCTCACTTAATCCTCACCATCCCCAGTGGAATACTCTCATTAGCCCTGTTTTCAGATAAGGAGGCTGAGGCTGAGAGGTCAGGTGCCTTGGCCCAGGCCACACCGTCAGCATAGAGCAAAGCTAGGGTTTGATCTCCACTCTGCCTGAGTCCAGAAGCTTAGCAGCTGCTAGCCTAAGCACCATGGAAATAACTTCTCCTGAAGGCTGCACAGCTCCTCGATCCTCGCAGCACCCTGGTTCGTCTCTCTCCCATTTCAGCTGAAGAGACGGAGGCGCAGAAGGTCAAGTGCGCACAGCTCAGGAGTCTTTCTGCTCCCGCGGAGGACAGAGGTCATCCCTGCCCTTTGGGAAAGGCCCTCCTACGTGGATGGGCCCTTCTCAGACCCTTGCAACACCCCACATTGCTGGGGAGGGAGCCACTGGCCACGTTCCTCCCCGAGGAAGGACAGCCTGCTGCCCCACGGAGAAGCCAGCAAATGCTTCGCCCTCCGGCTCCTCTCCACAGCCCCGGCCACCTGTCTTGTGGCCCTCCTCTCCTCTTGCTGGTCCGAGGCTGAGGCCTTCTTCCCATCCCCTGCCCCTTCCACTCCTTGCCTTGCTCTTCGTCTCCATCCTCTTTAAGCAGCAACTCCCCACCCTGCACCTTTCTAAAATATTAGCAAACCCGATACTGTCACTTTCTGCCCAGAAACCTTTCATGTTCCCATTACCTGCTGGGAAAAGCTGCTACTTGGCACCTGAGGCTCTGCAGACCTGGCTTTGCCTCCCTTCCAGACGTTTGCTCATCACCAAGTCTGCCACCCCTCCCAGCTCAACCAGTGCTCCCCCAGCTGCAAATAAAATGTGAGGGGCAGCCCAGCTGGGTGGCTCTGTTGGTTGAGCGTTGTCCCATTCACCAAATCAATCCCCGGTCGGGAGGCAACTGATCTATATTGCTCTCACACATCGATGTTTCTCTCTCTCTCTCATCAATAAAAATATACTCAGGTGAGGATTAAAAATAAATAAATAAATAGCCTGGCCAGTGTGGCTCAGTGGTTGAGCGTCGACCCATGAACCAAGAGGTCGCTGGTTCGATTCCTGATCAGGGCACATGCTCAGGTTGTGGGCCCGATCCCCAGTGGGGGGCATGCAAGAGGCAGCCAATCAATGTTCTTGCTCATCAATGTCTCTCTCTCTCCCTCTCCCTTCCTCTCTCTCTCTAAAATCAACAAAAAATATTTAAGAAACAAAATGAAAAGTGAGGGGGCAGAGGGGAGGCCTGCAGACAAATACACTTGAGTGATTCTCTAGTCTCTGTGTCATCCCAGAAATTAACCTAATCTTGCCCATTTTTGTTTGACCACAGAGGAAAGAGCAGCCACTTAAGGGTCTGCAGATCACCTCTTTGAACTCACTCCTGCAGCCGGTGGGGCCCGCTGCCTGCCCTGTACCTGCCCACCTCCACATTCTTGCTCTGCCCTCCCTGCCCACCCCGCCCCAGCCCAAACACTCTGACCCGTTCTCCCTCTTGAAACATCTCAAGGCCTGATTCAAAGGTCACATTTACCATGAAATCATCCTGGTTCCACCCAACTGAAGTGCTCTCCTCAACTCTCAGCATTAGACAAGCCTCCCCCACCTTGAACTGTGAAGCCAGCCAGTATGGGAAGTCCACGTGGTCTGTTCTTATCTCCTCCCTGAACCGCGGTTTCTTAAGGCAAGAGATGAAGACTTGGTCTCCTCTCTATAATTCATGCAGGCCCTGGCACGTGACAGGTGCCCTGCAAACATTCCTTAAACAAGAACTGAAAAAGGAGATGCAGTCTGTACAGGGCAAAGAGCCCGCCTCCCTCAGCCCAGCCCCAGCTCCGGTTCCCATGGCAACCACTGTGGAGATGCCAGCCTGGCTGCAATGCCCGGGATGGCCCGGCCTGACTACCCGAGTGTGATGGACAGCCGAGAGGAGCAGGCAATGGGGACTCCATTTGCCACAGTTACAGGATCTGCATGTCCAGTCTGGGTGTCCCCTGGAGAAACATGTCACCTGTCATCTGCATCAGGGCAGCAACAGACAGACCCGGGATAAGTCTTCCTCGCTTACAGCAGGCTGCCTCCATCCTTCCTGAGCTGGGAAGTTGCTGAGTTTCTGTCAAGGACCAGAAGGAACTCTCTGTGAGTCCACAGGCATATGCCAGACCCAGGTCTCAAACTCCGGGGCTTGCGGGCCAGACGGAGCAGTAGGAATGAGAAAAGTAGGCAGGGCAAAATTCACAGCGTCCTGCTCAGCACCAGCCAACAAAGCCTAGTAGGAACTGGGGAAAGCCAGACCTTATGATTTATATATCAATTTCCTAATTTTGGGAAAAAAAAAAAAAAAAGGTTCAAAAACTCTTTAACCTGTGAAAGCCACAGATGAGTCACAGGTTAAATAAGTAACGTTAAGACTGCATGCCAGGAGCACGCGTCTCACTTTCGTTCCTTCGAGCCTGTTAGAGCTGGGTGCACGTGGTTCACGTCGGAGGTGGACGTCAGCGGTGGACATCGGCCACATGTCAGTTCTACCCGAGGGGTTCATGTTAGAGCTACACAGTGGCTGCTGTGAGTTACACGAGTATCTCAGGGTCACATGTCGGCTCACAGTTCACATGCTGGTGCCAAAAGCATGCCCTGCTGACTTGTCTGGCGACCCCTCGCCTCTGTCACCCTGCTCCCCTCTCACAGGGATGACACCCTCTGCGTCTCAGGGCGTGTCCAGCTGGCACCGTGGAGGCCCCCACCTTCTGCCTCCAGCCTACAAGTCTGGGGCCAAAGCACACCCGAGTGCAGAGTGTTAAGGGCATACAGCCCTCAGCCAGGGGCCGCAGCACAGACAGGTCCCCGCCCTGTCGCCCCTCCCGCACTCAGCTGCCCACCTGCCTATCCACTCAGCCCACAGCCAAGCGCAGCTCCCTGGAGAAGATGTCTTATGCAGTCTGCTCAGCGAGCTGGCAAGGAGGGGGCCAAGACAGGCCTGCTGCTATTACAAATGACACTTCACCAGGCTGGTGGGGTGCTGGGAAGGAGGTGGCTGGGGCTGCCTCATGGGCTGGCTCTGGCATTCGTCTCCTCTCCTGGTGGCAGGAGAGGATGCTCCCAACCAGCCCTGGAGCTGAGTAGATTGGGCACTGTGTCCCCTCAGCCTGACCACCTGCCCCCAGCTCCATGCCTGGAGGACGGGGTGCAGTGCACCACTTCTGGGACTGTGCCTGGGACCATGGAAAACAGAGGGGTGAGGGCCCTGGCACATCCACTTACTAGCTCTGTGATCCTCAGCAAATTGCTTAACCTCTGTGCCTCACTTCACTTCTCTGTAAAATAGGGATGGGGGTGTAGTAGGCTCAGTAAATGTCCTCTCCTGTCCTTCCTGGCTGCCCATGGGCCAGCATTCTGGGGGGGGGGGAGGGGGCCAGAACGAGTGGGGAAACTGCTTCTCTGTCTGTCTGTCCTCCCCCGCCCCACCCCTTCCTCAGAGCAACAGAACGCTTCCATCTCTCACGGAGCGGGCACAGGGAGCTGCGTTCCTGACCTACCTCTGAAAGGCAGGCTCGAGGGCAGGTCCCTTCCGTTCACGCACCACTCTCCTCCCTCCTCCCTCCATCATCACCTTCGGGCCTTTTTCTTTTTTTTTTTTTTATCCTCACCCGAGGACACTTTTTCATTTTTTGTTCAGATAGAGTAGGAGGGAGAGAGAGGAAGAGAGAGAGAGAGAAACATCGATGTGAAAGGGCCACATCGAGTGGCTGCCACCCGCACAACCAACCAGGGCCGGGGACAAACTGCAACAGAAGTACATGCCCTTAGCGGGAACCGAACCCGGGTCTCTCTGGACCGCAGGCCGACGCTCTAACCGCTGAGCCAAACCGGCCAGGGCACCTTCGGCCTTTTTCTTAAGGAATTGCATCCTCACCTGATCACCTTTATTCTGAACCTTCCATGGGCCAAGTTTCCATCTGCTACAGGAGTAGATGCTTCTAGAGAAAGATCAGGCCAACGAGTCGGCCCTGCTTCTCCCAGGCAGGGGCAGCGGACGAATTCTGTGGTCTGTCTAAACCTCACCTTTAAGACCAGAATAATAATACCCCTCAAGGGGCAGTTAGGGGGATTAACCAAAATGACATTCCTAATGCTCCTCGTTCAGGGGGCTCCTGTCCTTGTCCTTCCCCCCCATAAATGTCTCCTTTCACTTCTGGCAAAGGAGAGGGAACCGGCTGACGTCAGGCAGCAGCTTCAGAGCCCCTGACTCCCTGGGACACCGTGGCCTTCACAGACCTGCTCCCTGTGGCTGGCGGCCTCGCGTGTCCAGAGTGCCCCGGCTAGCGGAGCGTCTGGCCCTCACCCGGTTTCCCTGCCCTTCCCACCCCAGCCCGTTACCAGGCCCGGAGAACGACATGATTTCATTGATTTTTCTCCCCCACACCCACCCCTTCCCGGCCTGTCCTCTCCGCGGGGACCCGCTGTGCCACAGAGAAGGCGAGGCCAGTTGTTGAAGGAGTGTTCCCTTCTCACACATTCAACCCTCTGGGGTGTTTGATCTCTGGCTTAACAAGTTCAGCCATTTTTCTTAAGACAATAAAAGAGATTCAGACAGAGAAAGAGGAAGGGAGACAAAGCATGAGAGAGACAATGAGATAAAAAGAGCCAGAGACTCAAAGGAAGAGAGAGAGAGAGAGAGAGAGAGAGAGAGAGAGAAGAGAGAGAACAGATGAAACAGGGAACACCTCTTAGAAGCCACTTCTGGCCGCCTCTGGGGCTCGCCCGCCTCCAGCCCTGCCTCCCAGCCCCAGCTGACCGGCAGCCCTGCAGCCTTCGCATCAACTCTGAGTGATCACACCCTCCCTGCGGAGGTGACAGCCTCCCGCTCAGCGTGCCAGGCAGCTGCTGAAGGCTCGGAGCTTCAGACAGGAGCCAGGATGAGCAGCCTAGTGGTGCAGAGGGTTGGCTGGCAGGGGACAAATGGGCTGCCGATGGGGAGCCGAGAACCCCTGCTCCCTGCTCCTGGGCTGAGCAGCCTTTCAGGGGCACCCCCAGGGAGCCAGCCACGAAGCCCTCGCTGAGCATTAACTCGGCATTTATTTCCTGCTCTGCCTCTCTCTTCCCCGTGCCTCTCCCCTCCTTTGTCTCCGGTCTTCGATTTCCTATTTGAGAACAGTTCCAGCCTGTGCCACTGCTGAAATCCCGGCCTCTGTAACCAGTGAAAGCTGTTTTGAGCCTGTGAGTCAGAGACCAGCGCTGGTTTTTATTAAAGGCAGAAGGACAACAATCTGATTTTATAAAAGCAAAGCACCTTCTTGTAAGCCAAGTGTTCCATGGGACATCTAACCGTCTGAGATAATATTTTAAAACATGCACATATACACGGCAGTCCCCGACCCCTTCCCAGCCTCTGGTGGCAGTGTTAAACCTGCATGGGTTTCTTTTTTTTTTTTTTTCCTAGCTAAATGTTTCTAGGTCACTTCCATCCTCCCCCACTGAGAGCTCCCATGCAGGAAACGCCACGAATTCCATTCCAGCCCCTGAGCCTCCACAATTAATGGGATCACTGGAAACCAACCCGGAAGGATGCTGGGGAGAGGGGTCTTATCGCTCTGGTCTCCTTAGCCGGATGAGAAGCGGAGCCTATCCAGGCCCCGGGCTGCCGCTGCTGTGACACAGATCCCCGCTCCCTGGAAGCCCACCTGGGGCTCCTTCTCCCGGCCCCACCCTCTGGAGCTGTCTCTGTAATTCTCATCGCGTCCAGTCTATTAGCTCTCCGGCAGGCTCTGCCAAGTTCAGCTGCATCTCCTTGTCTAGTTTATATCGGAAGAGAAAGCTCTGGCCTGTTTTCCCCTCACCTGAGGAAAGAGATGCTTCTTCCTCAAGGTACTCGTAGTCTTTGATGAAGACCGAGAAAGACTCAAATTATAATGAAATACAGTCCTCTGGAGATGAGATTGCCCAAGAGGCTTCCAGCTGCCTTGTGAAGCCGGCTGGCTTACCAGCCGAAGGCAGCTGGGCACAGGGCCTGCCCCGTGTGCCTTTTGCTGGGCGGTTTGCAGCTTGACTCTGGCCTTTTCCCTCTTCCCTGCTAGGACTAATCCAGTAGCCAGTCGGTGCAGTAGCCTCCCAGCAGGTCTCCCTACCGCCTGTTCTCCTCCCCTCTTCCGATTTGATTCTTCCTGCTCTGATCGCACCCCTTTCCTCCTCCAATTTTCTAAACTCCCAGTTCAAATGCCCCATCCCCTCCTTCCCGAAGCCCTCCTCACACCGTCCAGGTTGGGCAGACTGCACCATCTATCAGACCTCCCACGCGATGGTGTCCATAACCCAGTTTACCCTTTCTGCCTAGAGTTATCATGACTTGTATACTTAACAGAAGAGAATGAAACAGCCCCTGTGCATAAAGGCCCATCACGTGCCGGGTGCAGATGCAAAGCTGCCTTGGAGTCACAGGAACCTGGGTTCAAACCCTGCTCTGCCACTGAGCAGTTGAGTGCCTACGGCAAGTCCGGCACCTGCCTGAATGCGCTTCTGGTCTGTAAAGGGGACTGATGACCGCTGTGGAGGCGGAAGGAGGTGGCAAGGGCTGGGCACAGGTACGTGCTCGATAAGTGCCAGCTGCTCGGCATCGTGGTTACTCCTTGTCACCAGAGGCAGTATGTGTCTGGTTTTATGGACGAATAAAACATCTGGGGAATTTTTAAAACTGTAGAGGCTGGGCGCCACCCCCAGTCCCTTCCGGGGATTTAGCTCAGGTGTGTGTTTGGTCAAAGACCCACTCTCTGGACAGGATGAGAACTGTGACACAAGGAGATAAAGAAGCAGAGGCCCAGGGGAACCCGGGGGAGGTGGAGGAAGAGCCCAGGAGGGGGCTTCAGTGGGGTGAGCAGGGCCGGGATCCTAGGCTTTGCAGTGAGCCCAGGTCAGCCCCTCACCGTGCGGACTGACCAGCAGGGGTGAACTGGGCACCATCTGGCTGCTGTCCCTGGGCACACTCAGCACCGGGGTGCCCACTGGGTCTGACAAGGCAGGAGGCTTCAGGGACAGCCAGGCTATCTCACTTGCCCAGAAGCAGGCTGGCGACCTCAGCACCAGCCTCCTAGCATGGAGGGGTGGGGGAAGCTCAAGAAAAGCGGGAGCTAATTGAGGTTGTCAGGAACAAAGGCTCGCTTTCCACCGCTTTGAGCAGAAGCTAAACACCCTGGAGTTAATTAACTTCCTGCAGTATGGCTGGTGCCACGCGTCTCACAGCTGCCCGGGTCTCATTCCGTCTTCCAAGAGAAGGAGATTATGGTGGTCACAAGAAAAACACTCGCGGACCGTCAGGACAACCCCTTCCTCCACTGGCCACACGCTCCTTCACTCCCTCCATCATCAAACGTGTACCAAGTTCCAGGCTCCATGCTGGGGACACGGCACAGTGGTGGCCAAAAGAGAGGGCTTCCTGCCCTCACGGAGCTCAGGACCACTCATTCGCTCACTTCTTTCAACCAGCACATGGCAGACAGCTCTCAAGTGAGCCTTTCATGCTGCTTCCAATAGCATTGTGTATTTCCCTGCGCGTGCACTCTGCCCCTCCCCCAGACCTGCCTTCTCCTGCCGCAGACAGACCTCAGCGCCCCACGCTGGGCGCAGGCCTTCCTTTGGTTCACTTAGAACAGAGAAGCAGTTGGAGCAGAACTTCCACCAGCTCCTGCATCCCCATGTCCCCACTCTCCAGCGCTCGTGCCTGAGTCCTCTGCCTTCCCTTGGGTCACCGGATGGACTGTCCCTGAGCCTAAGGCCATCCCAGCTCGGTGCTCCGGATCTCAGCCACTCTGGCTCCCTGGAGCACGTGGTCCAGAGAGTTTTCTCCGTTTTATCCCGTGTCGCCAGCTTCCTCCCCGTACCGGATCACCCCCATCGGCATACAGCCATGCTGTTGTCTCTCCCTAGAAAAGTATAAAACGTCTCTGGACCCACTGTCCTTTCCCCTACCACTGCATGTCCCTCTGCCCCTTTAGGGCAATACACCTATTAAAGTGGCCTCTGTGGCCGCCTCCAGTCCCTCTCCTCCCACTTCTTCTAATCCCACTCCAACCAGCCTCATCCCCACCACCCCAGGGACCCGCTCCCGCCGAGACGCGCAGTCACTCCTCCGAGCTCATCTCCCGACCAGCAGCAGCACGCAGCATCCTTGGTCGCCGCCGCCTCTTAAATCACTCTCCACTCGGTGTCCAAGGCACCTCGTTGCCCCGGTTTCTTCCCCACCTCACTGGTCACGCCTCGCAGCCTCCTTCGTTGGTTCCCCTCTTCAATCTCTTCACGTTGGGGTGTCCTTTGTAAAAGTCATTCCTTGGGCCTCTTCTCTATCTACAGTCCCTCCACTCATGATTTTTTTTAAAAAGAATTTTTCTTTATTGATTTTTTTTTTTTTTAGAGAGAGAGAAAGGGAGAAGGAGATAGAAATATCTATGAGAGACAACATCGATTGGCCGCCTCCTGCATGCCCCCCACTGGGGATCGGGCCCACAACCTGGGCACGTGCCCTGACCGGGAATCGAACCGGCGACCTCTTGGTGCATGGGTCAACGCTCAACCACTGAGCCACATCTCTTTTTAATTGACATCTCACACCCAACATGTCCAAACTCAGTTCCTAATCTAACCCATGTTAGATTCTACTCCAACTCTGATAACGTCAACTCCATCCTTCCTGTTGCCCAGACCACAACACCTGCTGTTATCTGGGACTCCTCTCTCTTTAACACATTCCACATCCATCGGGAAATCCTGCTGACTCTACCTCCAAAATGTACCCAGATCCTGCTAACGATCCCTCCTGGTCCAAGCTAGCATCTATCGCCTGGATTTTTGCAGCTGCCTCCTCACTGGTCTCCACACAGCAGCCAACGTTCCTCTGCCGTGTCAGCCACCCTGCTCCAAACCCTCCATTGGCCCCATCGCCAGGAGTAACCCTGCCCACCGGCCCTCCCACCACTGCTTGGACTCCCTTCCTCCTTCTTTCCAGGCCTGCTCCCTCCTGGGGCTCTTTAAACTTGTTATTTCTCTCCTTGGAACACTTTTCATGCAGATACTTACGTGGCTTTTTCTGTCGTCACCTTTACACATTTGGTGAAATGTGACTGCCACGGCGAGGCCTCCCCTGAGCATCCCATTAGATCTGCAGTGCCCGCCCCGAATTCCCGCTCCTTCCCTGCCTTTTCCCCTGTGCCATAGCACTCGTGCGGTCGAACACGCTACATACGTGTTTGTTCTTCATTTTCCTGCACTAGAATGTGGGTCAGTGTAGTGGGTCGAATTGTGTCCCCCAAAAAGATACATCCAAGTCCCAGCCCCCTGTGGCTGTGACCTGACCTTATCTAAAAGCAGTCTTT
The DNA here is from genome assembly GCA_030848825.1 of Tadarida brasiliensis. Taxonomy (NCBI): domain Eukaryota; kingdom Metazoa; phylum Chordata; class Mammalia; order Chiroptera; family Molossidae; genus Tadarida; species Tadarida brasiliensis. Next base: position 15,793,306 of record CM061268.1, on the reverse strand, counting down.
AGATATTATTAAGTTAAGGATCTCGAGACCAGACCATCTTGGATTTCGTGTGGACTCCAAGTCCAATGAATGGTGTCACGGCAGAGGAAAGAGAGCGATGTGACACGCAGGGACATAGGGACACGGGGAAGAAGGCCACGTGAAGACGGAGGCAGAGAGAAGAGGGATGCCGACTCAAATCAAGGGATGCCAGGGGCCACCAAAGGCTGGAAGAGGCAGGAAGGATTGGCCCCAGAGCCTTCAGAGGGAGCTCAGCCCTGCCCACACCTTGGTTTCAGATTCCTGGCCTCCAGAGCTAATACATTTGTCCTGTTCTAAGCTGCCAAGCGTGTGGCACTTTGTTTATCAGTCCTAGGAAACTAAGGCAGGATCTTGGTTCTGTTCCCTGCTGCCTCCCGTGTTCCAGCCTGATGCCAGGCTGAATGAGCACTCAGCACCCACGTGCGGAGCGACTGCAAGGATGTCCTTCCACACAGCACGCAGACGGCACGGAGGGAAGCAAAGGAGGACAGGCGTCGTGTGTCCCCATCCTTAGCTCCGGGAAGCAGCTCGGAGCCAAGACCTTGGAGACCCAGGTTTGAGCCCCAGCCCTGCGAACGAGCGGCTGGAGCCTGCATGTCCCCATCCTCTCGTGTGCAAGAGGAAGGGAAAGTCTGCGTCCCAGTGTGGGTGTGAGGGTGACGCGGACCCCGTGCTGCGTGCGCGGCAGCTGCCTCCCCCGCCCTCACTGCCTCCAACATAGGGAAGCACCGTCCTTGTCTGCCTTGGAGAACCATTCTTCATAGTATATATATATTTTTTAATCAAACACGAATGGTGTGGGAAATATCCATGCTGCATTGTTAAGTGGGGAAAAGCTGGTTGCAAAATTGCATGTGTTGGTGCTGCTCGTAACAAGTGGGCACGAAAGTGCAGCCCATTACCAGAAGGAAAATCTTACTCAAGTGCCTGGAGCCCAGAATCTAAATTCATTCTTCGCTTTTTTCCCATTGACTTTTATCTCCGTCCACGCAGAGTCCCCCTGGCGTGGGCACTCGGGGGCCCTCTTGCCTTCCCTCCCTCCTCCTCATATTCTGTTGTCCCTTCAGCCTGCCCAGTTCCTTTAGTTCCTTCTGTAATGCTTTATAAATTTCTCTATAAAAGCCAGGCACATCCTTTGCTAGGTTTATTCCTGGGTTCCTGTCAGGTTGGCTTGCTGTTTTGAAAGGAGCCTTTTTTCTATGACAGTTTTGTTTGTTTGTTTTAGAAGAGTCTTCCTTGGGCCTCAGCTTAAAGGTCAGCTCCTCCTTGGAGCAGTGTCCCCCACACCCTCCTGGGGCCAGAAACCTCGCCTTCGCCGCTCCCACGGTTTTCATTTTTGTTCATTTAATTTCTGTTATCTGTTTTCTAACTCCTTTTACTTTTAAAAAAATCTTTATTGTTGAAAGTATAACAGACTCATTTCATTTCTTTATTTCTGCACATTGTACTAATGCAAATTATTCATCCATGGCTATCTTCCCTAGAGGATGGTGACATTTAGGAGGAAGGGGACAGGGTTTGTATTGATCACAGCTGTGACCCCAGGATTCAGCCCAGTGCCTGGCACCCGGCGGGTGCGCGCAGTGTGTGTTGAGCGAGTCGTGTGTGCGCCCGGTGGATGGAGAGATGCATAAGCCAGGCACTGCGGCTCCTGGTTATAGGACCTGGGGTGGGTCACCTCACTGCTCTGTGCTTCAGGTTCTTCAGTGACAAAGGACATGCCTTGCATCGCTCCAACCATCTGACTCCGTAAGGAGAGGGCTAGGAGGGGCTAGGAGCAAGGTACAATTTAGTTCTCACAATAAACGTAGGAGGAAATTCTATTATTATTTCCATTTCACAGATAAGAAGACTGTGGCCCAGGGAGAATGGTTCATTTGCCCATGGACACATAGCCAGGAAATACCAGAGCTAAGATTCAATCCAGATATCTGGCTCCAGACCCCACACCCTAACCACTGTGCTAAATGGCTCTCCAAATATCCACCCGCACATCCTCCATCCACCCTCCCAGCAGTCTTTTTACCCATCCTTCTGTCCACCACCCATCTACCCTCCCACTCTGTCCGCCCACCTTCCATGCAGCCCCCACTTATCCTCTACCCTCTCATTCACCTTCATTCCCAACTCTTACCCATGTCCCTATGTTCTTCCAGGTACCCACAAGTCCATCCACCCACTTACCCACTCTTTCACACTATCTACCCATCCAGCCATCCAATAACCATTTGCTAAGCATCTTCCATGCTAAGTACTGATGTTTAGAGACTAATGACACTTAGTGTCTGACATCAAAGGGCTCACTCTTGTGTGAGAGAAACTGGGAGATGAACCAGAGCTAACCTGGTAAGGAGGAGCAAGCCCAGGAGGCTATGGGGACAGGGGGAAAGGGCCCTTAACCTAGCCGCAGGACGCCCAGGAAGAATCCCTGAGGACTTGGAGGCTGGCTCAGAGGGGTCAGAATGATTCAGGTGGAAGAGATGAGAAAAGGTCGTCCAGGCAAAGGCACAGCCCAGCTAGTTTCCAACTCTAACAGGACAGGGAGGGGAATGATCCCCTTCTTTCTGATGGATTCTGGGGGACAGTACCAGTCAAGCCACAGGCAGCCCCCTCTGAGTTCCTCAGTGGGGATGGAGACGGGCCTCGTCGGGGCTGGCCAGAACAGGGGCTTTGACCAGCATTTGAGCTGAGACTCAGGGCAGCTCTCTGGAAAAGTCCCGTGTCCAGAGTTTCTTTACGACCCACGTGCAGTTTCGCTTCCCCCGGAGCCATTCTGCACTTGCTATTCTGTGCACTTCCCACGTATTTGCAAGTTCTGATTGAGCAAACACTGGCTGGGGCACAGTGAACCCAAATAATTGTGTGTCTGTCAATGGTACATGTTAATTGGAGAGTTGTAGAGTCCGCGGGACGGGTCACAAGGGAGACGGCAATTACTCCGTGTACCTATTTGAAAGGAGCCTGTTCCTGGAGTCCTGACTGGCATGAGAACGCTCTGTATTGGTCCATGTTATTGATTTTCCTCCCGCCTCAGTTGATGGGCTCGTTAATTGACAATTACCTTTTTCCCTGTGTTGGGAGAATTGACAACAATGACCTGAAGTGTTCAAGTTTCATTTGAGCTGAGCTAAGCCTGTACCTGTTTAACCTATAACAAGTCCCAACAGGCACCTCTGGGGATCTGGGCCTCCAAGAAGGAAGCGGGAGTGTTGGGGGTGAACTTGGGTTCTAATGGGTGCAGACCCTAGAGCACGCCAGGGCCTTGGCGTCAAAGACGAAAGGAAGGAAGGTGGAGCTGGGTGGGGTAGGCAGAGACGAGGCTGACACACCAAAGTTCCCAATGACACCAATTCGTGCTGGCTCCAGTGGGCAGTGCAGGAGGGACTGACAGTTCACTGAACACCTACTATGTTCCAGGGGCATTTTTATTAATTGCACCCCCCCCCACAAACTTTACTATTACAAATATACTATATATCTATAGAGTGCTTTGTACATAAAAAGTACGATTTTTTGCCACCCCCTAAAAATCTGTTGTTGCCCTCTTGGGGGCAATATTGCCCCCACTGAGAATGTGTGGGGTAGAGAAACTAAGGCAGGAGCCAAGGCATGTAGACTTGGTGAAGGTGGGGTCCCACTTATTCCAAACACACTGGGCCTGGGCAGTGGGGCTTGGTCAAGAGGCAAGTCTTGGGCACCAGCCTTGGATTCAAGCCTCTGCTCTGTTTGACTTTGAACCTCAGGACTAGAAACAGGACTAACCTTACATTGGATGCCAATGCTAATTCAACGAGGTAAGACATGTAGAGTGCTTAGCAGATAATAAGCTCTCAATAAATTGTAGTAGCTACTGTAATCATTACTTCCAGAACACACTGGCCAGTGGGGCAGACATTCTTGGTACTGCCCTTGCCCCTAGGGAAATGGACCATTACTGACTCGTCCCGGTGACCCTGATTCTGGCCCTGGCTTCTGTGTGAATGGACAACTCTTAGGCAGGTTTTCTCTGAGCAGCAGGAAAGGGGTCAAGGATGACAGGGGGTGCCCACAAGCACCTGGGGGCCATGTGTTCCTCTTAGAACTCCATGTCCAGCCACCAGGAGGAAATGGCTGTTTGAGCTTCTGCAGCTGTCTGGGGGACCTCAGAGGCCTCCCCAAACATCCACCTCTCTCCTAAGTTGCCAGATCGTCTGCTCGAGGCTGACCTGAGGTGCCCAAGAACTCTGACGAGCTTTGCTGGATGAGGGAGAACCCTGTTACCCGATGCCTGGGCGACAGAGACACTGGCATGGGATCGGGAGCTGACCTGCCTGCAGGGCCACACCTGGAACCCAAATCTTCCAAAACCCTCCTCAGAGCTTTGTCCTGGGAGGTGCCTGCTTGGGTATCACCAACATCAAGGGGACTGGTGCTCGCTTTTTAATAGCTAAAGATTTAATTGATTAATCAATTTTTTGTTAATCTTCACCTGAGGATATTTTTTTTCCCATTCATTTTTAGATAGAGTGGAAGGGAGGGTGGGAGAGAGAGAGAAACAACGATGTGAGAGAGACACATCGACTGGTTGCCTCCCAAGCAACCCCGACCAGGGCCGGGAATTGAACCTGCAACCCAGGTACACACCCTTGACCAGGAATCAAACCCACGACCCTTCGGTCGGCAGGCTGACACTCTAATTGCTGAGCCAAACCAGCCAGGGCTAATAGCTAAAGATTTTAAATTCAAACTCAGCAAAGAGACACGGCCGCCAGCCACGCACCGCATTCTCCTCCGCCCGCAGCCTCCCGAGACTTGCAAGTTGCATTGTGTACCATCGCACAGAACCCCCCTCGCGAACCAGTCCAGCACACGCCGCAGACTGACTTGCTTTGGTGCACAGGTTTCCAATTATTTTTAAGCTGTTTATCTGTTTCTTCAAATGAAATCTTACGCAGAAACCCAATTGATATGTGAGAGGAACAAATATCTCCACTGTGTAACAGACACCGAAATTAACCCATGTGTGAACAGCCCCAGCCTCCTCCCATCCCACGCTTCTTGCTTTCGAGACAGCTCTTCAAGTGCTGTGCTCCGGGCGGGCTTTTGCTGCCGCTGGGGAGAGAAAGAGAAGTGTAAAAGGCCCCAAACCTGCTCGTTCCTCCTGCCTTCAACTCCCCCGAGCCCCTAGAACTCCAGAACGCAATAGCAAAGCTATGAGTTGGTGGTGAGACGGGTTCAAATCCCACCCAGCACTCACTAGCCAGGTGACTGACCAAAGTCATGTCACCTCACCTCGCTGAGCCTCCATTTAGTCCTCCACAAAACCAGGAAGGGATGGCGTTCGCCTACCCGCCGTGTGACCAGGACGGCCGGCTCTGGAACACGAAAACACACCCGAACGGCGGGCCTGTGCTGGGAATCGGAAAATAACTGTGTTGAGTTTGGGTCCTTTTTGGTTTTAGAGTTACAGGTGGCAGAAGCCGGCCTTCCATTCATGGTTGAGGTGGCCGAGCCCTGGAAAATCCTGACTGCTTATGTTTTGCTTGAGGAGAAAAAGAATGAGGCCAGTGTTTTCCTTCCTCACCCCGTGGAGCAGAGCTGGGCTGTGCTCTGTTCCGAACGCGTGGGTCTCGGCCCGAAGCCGCTGTGCTCAGCGTTCCCGCCCTGGCTGTGCCGTGACACCTGCCTCTGCAGATGCGGCTCGGGGGCCCGCAGGGACTCTGCTGGGATTCGAGCAGGGTGGCATCTGACCACCACCAGCACCAGTCTTAGGTTCTGCCCAAGGGTGCTTCCCCCCTGGATGCCCTCCCCGACACCAGCTTTCCCAGGGGCGGCGACGCTGCGGAGGCCAAGGGCCGTCACTGTGCAGAGGGGGCCTGCTGGAAACTGATGCCCCTCTGGCAGGGGTCCTGGGACACCTTAAGGGGCCTGGTTAGGGCTCTTCCCAAGTGGAGGGGGCTGGGAGAGGGATCCTACAGGGTGGGCCTGGAGCCCCGCACTGCCTAGACACTGGGAGAGGGACACCAGTGGGGCCAAATGAAAACCACTTGCTTGACAGCTTGGAAGGGAAGACCCCGGCAGGGAACCGGTGACTGCCAGCTCTCCTGTCACCAGGCCCTGGCAGCTCATTGTATCCTCAACTGACTCTAAGGCAAGGACGATTGTCCCCTTCTGTAGATGGGAAAGCTGAGGCTCCAGGAAGGGACGTGACTCACCTAAGACCCACAGCTGACGACGGCGGTGGGACCAGCATGGTGGAAGGAGTCTACTGTTTGGTGAGGGGGGGACGCTGGGAAGGGGGGTTCCAGGGGCTGGGCCGGGTCTTGGAATTCATGTGTCCCAGAGGTCAAGGTGACATGCGTCCCACAGGTCAAGGTGGTCCGCACCAGCTGGCTCAGCTGACTGGCAGGGAACACATCCAGGCCCCCAGCACAGCTTACGGAGGGCCTCCTGGCGCTCACGGAGGGCTGGCACGGGCAGGCAGCGAGGAGGCAGAGCAGGCCCCGTCCTGAAGAAGAGCCCCCTCCACGGGGTGGGACGGGTCTCAGGAGTGAGCACGGGGCGCTCACGGAGATGTACCGGGAGGCCTTGAGCCCAGCCTGAGACACAGGGCAGGAGAAGGGCTGCGGCTGTGGGCATGAGGGTCCGGCCTCAAATCCATGTGCATACAGGCGTCACTGCTTCTGGCCCCAGCTGTCCTGCTGGATGGGAGGCTTCACGTGACTTTTCTCTTTCAGCTCTGACCTCTATCAGGGCGCGGCGCCCCCTTCACACCTCCACCAGTACTCCAGATGCCCAGGGCCCCTCCTTCCGTTTGGGGAAAGTTTGCAAGTGTCCTAGACTGTTGGATTCGGAGGTGCCCATGCAGGGTGGGCTGGAAGAGGGCTGGGCACTGATCAGTGCCCCTCCAGACTGGATGCATGGTCAGCGACCTCCGACCCCATCTCCGGTGGGCCACACAGACAGTGATGGGAAGAAAAACTCAGCGCCCATGTGGCTTCCTTGAGGCCCCTGATGCTGGTGACAGGCCTGCTGCTCCAGCGGGGCTCAGGGTCTCCATCCCGCCTCCTCGCCGTCCCTTTCTCCCTCCTGTTCATTCCCATCTGTAAGGCGGAAACTCCCTCTGCCAGGGGGCATCCCGAAGCCGTTAGAGCCAGGCTCCGGAGCCAGCCTGCTGGGTTCTAGGCCCAGATCTGAACCGCCTATTTGACTTTAGGCAGGTGACTCAACCTCTGCCTCAGTTTCCTTGTCTGTAAAATGAGGATTATAATAGGACCTACCTTATAAGCTTACTGAGAGAATTAGGTGCCATAGCACGTGTTTTTTTCTGGAACTCCACACTGTCCTCTGGGTGATAAAAGTCACAGATATTGTACTTTGGGAATTTTCAGTGTAGGTGGGAGTAATGTGTGTGAATCAGGCACTCGATGGTCACCGTAAAGGAGGGGCCCAGGACGCAGGGGGGCAGAATGGGCAGCGAGGAGAGCAGTCCCCTGTCACCTGAATTCTAGGCTGGAGAAGATGCGAAAGGAGAGCAAAGTGGTAGACCTGGCGCCTAAGCCAGCATCAGGGCAAGTCATGTAGGACTGGACAGGACGGGACGGGGAGAACGGGCACTCCAACAGGAGGCACCTGGTTGGCAAAGCGTGGAGGCAGGAGAGCGTGGGGTGGCACACGGGAGGGCACGGATGTGGTGGATGTTGAGATCGAGTCCACGAAGGGGTGCTATGGTCTTGTGCACCCCTCACACTAACCCTGTGAGTCCTATTTTTTTTTAATCCTCACCTCAGGATATTTTTCCATTTATCTTCAGATAGAGTGGGAGGGAGGGAGAGAGAGAGAGAAACATCAACATGAGAGGGACACATCGACTGGCTGCCTCCCGTGTGACCCTGACCAGGGCCGGGGACGAACCACAACTGAGGTAGGTGCCCTTGGCCAGAATCGAACCCGCGACTCATTGGTCCACGGGCTGACGCTCTAACCGCTGAGCCCAACCGGCCAGGGCGTGAGTCCTACTGTTATCTGCATTTTACAGATGAGGAAACCAAACAAGCTCAGCGAGGGGAGCGAGCGCCTTGTCCAAGATCACTGAGTAAGTGGTAGCTCTGGGCGGCAAGTCGTCTGTCTGTCTGCAGAGCTGGTGACCTTCCCCATGCCCCACACTGCCCCAGGCAACAGGAACAGGGTCAAGGAGAACGAAGGCGAAGCTGGTTCGGGGCCAGGGGGACCTGGAGAGCTCCATCCTTCGCAGGGAAGGCCAGCCACCGGCAGAGACCTCACACTTGCAATGCCCACAAATCTGCACCCACTCGGAGCCCAGATTCTCAGCCCGGGGTTTAAACCCTGGTTTCCTGCTCTGAGGCTCTGCCAGGAGCTGAAAGCTGCGTGACTGCTCTGTGCAGCTCCCTGTGCTCCTGCCTGCCGGGAGGGGACACTTCCAAGTACCCATCTCCTCATCCGCACACCCCTGCCAGCTCGGCAGTTCCCGTCCTGGCAGGTCCCTGTCCTGTCGGGTCCCGTCCTGTTGGGTCTCGTCCTGTCAGGTCCCGTCCTGTCGGGTCCCATCCTAGGTCCCGTCCTGTTGGGTCCCGTCCTGTTGGGTCCCGTCCTGTCGGGTCCCGTCCTGTCATGTCCTGTCCTGGCAGGTACTGCCCTATTGGTTCTAGTCTAATGAAGGCTTGATCTGTTCCCACACGTCCACTTTCTCTTCCTTGTTGGGCCCCCCATCTTTCAGAGCAGGGGTTCTCCACCCTGCCCATGAAAAGTAGCTAGGGAGCTGAACAACCCTGCCAACCTGGCCTGGTCTGGGTGGAGGCCGGGGTGACACGCTCTCAGAGCCCTGCCTTAGAGGAACCCGCTGGGACAGTCTGTGGACCCTCTAGGCACCGCCTGGGGCTGTGTTTTTTCCCACTCACATCAGCATAATCCACCCTATTAAAGCCCACAAAACACAAATTAAATGGCTCCTGCTGGCCAGAGAACGGGTCTGTGGAAAGCAGAGCTGAGCCTTGCGGACCGGAGTCCCGCGGCGAGCTCTGTGCCAGTGCCAGGTCAGCCGCTGGGACTTCAGAGTCACCCTGGACTGGCATTATTCCTGCGCCATCTCACCCATGGCATCCAGAGCCCCACTGAGACTTTTATTGTCCGTTTTATATTGTCGGACAGGAGCCTCAGATGCTTGTGGTCATAATTTTGAAATATTAAATTACGCGGAGCATTAAGGGCTATGTTTTCGGTTGGAAGATGGGTTAATTGCAGCTCTTTATCTTTAATTTTGAGATTTAAGCCGCTTTCCCATTCAGCTCTAATTGGTAGTGTTCCGACAGCCCTCCCTGACCTCGGCAGCCTTTGATATGGTTCCGCAGTCCTTTTATGGAAGCCCCTCTCTCTGTAGCCCTGCACATTTAATAGATTTGTATTTCCTCCGTCATCTTGCCTTCTGTGGAGATATTTCAAAATCGCACCATGTGTCTGCAGGGAATAAATGCTTCCTCTCCAGCAAATGTTTTTTTACAGCGATCGGCCAAAGAGGATTAATTGCTCCCATTCACACACACCTCTTACTCACTGTGTTCCATTTTCACGTGGAGATTTTTAATCCTTTCTTCTGTAGCCAGGCTGGATTGGTCTGTAAATGCTCCTGCTCTGAAAGCGATGTTTCTGGAATGGACCTTAAGAGAGTATCTACTTCAATCACTCTATTTTACACATAATAATATCACCATAATAATACTTTATGTGTCAGGGGAGAGCACTCATTGTGAGGACAGGGATGGGGGTGGTAATGAGCCCCTCGTCCCTGGAGGTATTCAAGCACAGTTTGGAAGCAGTTTGACAGGCATATTTTAGAGACAAATATAGCATAAGAACTAAGAGGTTTTCGAGTCTGAAAGACTTGGGTTTAAATCCCTGCCACTTACCAGTCCGGAGGCCGTGGGCTGCCTAGGAGCCAATTTTAGCCTGTGTTTCCTAGTCTATAAAATGGAGTTAATAACAATACTTACCACACATAAAGTTACAGTAAACCTGTGTGAAATAATACCGGGCCCTTAGTAATTGCTTAATAAATGTGGGTTACTATTATTAGTGTTATAGACGGCAGCCAGGCCTCGGAAATAGGGAAGAAAAGACCTTTGGTTTATCGTCAGTCCCCAGACCTCAGTCGCCCATTCGAGTTTACAGGTGCTTTCACATCTGCAATCTCAATGTATCCTCACAACGGCTTTGCAACACAATAGTCCCACTCTCACAACAGTCCTTCCCCAGGACTTACGAGCAGCGTGGCGCCGTGGAGGCTCAGAAAGGTCAAGTGACCGCCGTGAAGTCACACAGCACGGGGACGGGGCCAGTGGAATCCAAAGTCACACACACCCTTCTCTTTCTGCTGCTTCCACGAAACCGGTGCCGTGGTCTGTTCCATTATCCTTCCGCTTTATCATAAAGATATTTCTCGATATTCCAGAACCTTCTTTAGCTGGGTGGGGGTGCTCCTGGTCTGCCCAGATTCTCATTCTGAGGGTGGTGCTGGCCAATTCAAGTGCAGGACTTGGAGCTGTTTCTTTTATTCCCAAGTCTGCAGGGCAATCAAGCAGTCTGATAATAATAATAACATGTAATGTTGGGTACTCGTAACGTGCTTGTTTCACGTGGCACTCTTAGAATTTTAATTTGATACAAGGAACATTATTACCCCATATTCATTACACCGCATGTTAACCTCTTTCCAAAACCCTTTTTCCGGCAATAATAGCAGACAATTTTACACAAGGAAAGTCGTTTGGGGGAGAAGATCTGCTCAGTGGGTTTTCCCTAGCATCGTAATGGCCACCATCTCCTCTCCCCTGGCTTGGCCTCCCTCGTCGCAGTTTAACAATATAAAGAACAGGAGGCCCTTCATCTGGGGCTCGGCACGCATCTGCGGGAGGGGCTGTTCCACCAGTTCTGATCACTGCTCCGCCTTGTGTCAGCCTTTCGCCCCAGTGTTAAGCTACCGGGACCCTTTAAGGTTTATAATTGTAAGAGGTACAATCAAGGAAGGACGGGAACAGATCAGGGCTGGAGGTGGGTGGAGGATGAGTGGGGAGATCTGACTCCCCTTAAAGAAGTATGCTCTCCAAAAGTTGGGTTGGGGACGCTTGAACATGGATCAAACTGGGTTACTGTCAGGAGCAGGACCCCACCTAAAGACACTGAAATCCACTGACTCCTCCCCTTCCCTCCCCCGCCTCCCCACATACACCTTTTATTTTAACTCCTCACACCCAAGAGAAGTCTACAGGTCTAATGTGGCCCCACTCTCTGGGGCTGACCTCTGGCCAAACCAGCTGTCCTGCTGTCTTCAAGCAGTGCCCCCAAAGCTCCTTGGGGTGAGGGGTGAGGGGCCCCACCTGTCTCTAAACTGGGCACCTGACTTTGGTTTTCAAATTGATTCCGCACATACTTCCTAGTGACGAAGGAATGCTGAGCCCTGCACCCCGATCCGGTCCTGCCCCCTTGTTTCACAGACCAGGAAACCGAGGTGCAGAGAAACCAGGGTCCTGTTCCAGGCGCGTGGCTGAGTTGGAAACAGAATTCTGTCCTCAGGCTCACTATCTCAGTTGCATTAGCCCCATGACAACCCCAACGCCCCAGTAACATCTTTCCACTGATATTGGGAGAGAGCTCCAGTTTACCGTGTCCTCACACTGTACCAAGAACTTCTACACAGTATACATCTTCTCATGTAACCCTAACAGCTCCATAGGTGGCTGTTACTGTCCCCATTCTATGGACGAGGCCACTGGCTCAGAGCAGTGAGGTTCTTCTGAGGTCAGGCAGGGGTCGCGAAGCAGGCTTGAACCCAGCCCCCCAGGGTCCACAGCCTGGCCCTTCAGCCTGCGGTCCACTGCTGGCAACAGCCGCCCGCAGCCTCCGCTCACTTCTCTGCAAAACGAACTGCCTCATTCCCGTCCACACTAATTTATACTCCAGGTTCAAGCCAAAGGAACATAAAAATTCTTGGAAACATCGAAAGTGCTATGAAAATGCACGACTAATGCCATTATAAAATGTGGACAAATTATTTGGTTTGGGGCCCTTTTTTTCTTAAATGCTGTAAAAAGTCTGCCAGGGAAAAAGGGTCTTTGACTCAGGCATTAAGGGTCGGAGACACTTACTGATTCAAACACTTATTTTCTGGGCTCGGCACTGGGTGCTTGAGTCCTTTGGGGACTGCCAAGAGATAAAGCAGCAATGACATCCCAGTGAGGAAATGCCAGCTGGAGGCATGCGCTGGAGGCCTGCAAGGGGGCCGAGAGCCTGGCCCAGTGTGTGGGACAAGAGGGCAGGCTCTGGTCTAGATTGCCCTGGATTCAAATCTTGGCTCTTCACTTACTAGCTGTGTGTTCTTGGACAGTTTTCTTGACCTCTCTGTGCCTGAGTTTTCCCTTCGGTAAAATGGGAATTATACGAGACAATAATCAGAGTCCTACCTCAAAGGATTGCTATAAATATTTTATGAGCCAGGGACTCTCTGGAAAGCTGATGAAGCCTACAGACTCTTTCTGGGAATATTGTTTTTCAATGCATACAATAAAAATACATAGGAATGCCAAGTGTACTAATTATACTTAAAATAGTATAAAAATATTAAATACACAAATTCGTAATTTAGCAATATACGTGCGTCTTTATTAAGGCCTTAAATAATGAGATCTGGCAGCGGGTCTAATAAGCACTATAATTTCAAAGTGATGATAGGCGTAAACGGTCTTTCAAGGCATCTGCAATTACGTGATGTGATAGGAATGTATCTGTTATTTCTCTTGGTGACATACAACTGAAGGAAATGCTCGATTTCAGTTAAGATCAGTGAACACAGAGATGTCATTTTTCCCTTTCAAGTTCTCTGACCCTCTGAATTCTATCCAGAGGACCCACTGGGGCCTGTGGACCCAGGTGGCCAGGTCCTGCCCCAGGGAGACCCTCTGGTGAAGGGGACAAGGGGCATGATGCTGAGGAGTCAGCAGGAGGAGCTTGGGGGTGCTGCTGGGGGCCCAGAGAGCCGTGAGGTCTGAGCAGCCGCGCAGCGTGGTGTCCTGGAATCAAGCTATGCTGGCTGCAGATTGACTGACTTCCCTGGACTAAGCTTGGGCAGTTTGTAAAACTCCCGCACCTGGACCATCCTCCACTTGTAACAACCCCTGTGTTGATTAAGAGTGGGCTCTGCCAAAATTCGACTCTCAACTCCACCATCCACCCAGTGTCACCTTGGAAGAGATTCTTGCCTTCACTGAATCTGGGTTTCCTGCCCTCTTAAGACTGTTGTAACAATTCAGAGGGAGGTGCAGCAAGGTGTGTTTCTCACAAATGCCATCAGGTTGGTCAACCAGAATGAGCCACTTCTAGGCAGTAGAGCCTGAAGGTTCAGAGCACAGGCTGTGCGGCAAAACCGCTAGAGTTGAATCCTAGCCCTGCCACTAGCCCACTGTGTAACTGCATGTTGCTCAGCCTCTCTGGGCCTCAGTTTCTTCCTCTGTAGAATGGGAAAAATAGTAGCATCAACCTCACCGTGTTGTCACCAAGAATGAATGAGTGAATGAATGAATGAATGAATGAATGAATGAATGAAAAACACTTAGAACAGTCCCTGGCACATGTTACAGGCTCATCTGTTGCTCCATTATTATTAGGATTGATAACATTAGTTATTGCCTAGTGAGTGAACCTAGCAGCCACCCAGCACCCACACTTGGTTACTTCCCAACCTCCAGTCATCGTCATTAAGGGCCCATGAAAGCTGGTAACACAGTTATTTGTTTATGGAACAGTTGATCTGTGAGCGCAATGGTCACAGATCTGACTCAGATGGTTTCTGGAGCAGTGGAAGGACCAGGTATAGTACGGTGCCTGTTGTATGCCACCACGTTACATTATTTAATCCTCACAACATTATTTAATCCTCCCAGGAAGTTACCATTATCCCATTTTACTGATGAACAGTGGAGATCCCCGGAGGCAGGGAGATTGGCCCAGGTTTGTAGAACCACTGAGTGTCAGAACTGGGATTTAAAGCCAAGACTGCCCTACCCCCAGAAGCCTCAGCTGGGTCTGCCCATCTGAGACCAACCTTCCTGTCCCCCACATCTCTGGTCCAACCAGGTCAACAGGAGCCAGGATACTTGCTCTGTGCAAATGAGGAGCGGGTGTTTACCTCATGGGTACCGAGCTGGGCTTTCTGCTTGATGCCTCAGTCTTTAGCGCATAACGACCCTGCTGGAACAGGCCTCTCCTTCCTCTTGGGCCGTGCAGTCCTCATTAGTAGGGACATCAGACAGGAGTGCAGCAGCTTCTGGGTATTTTCCCTCAGAGCAGCCACGGCACTGGCTCATGTGTCCAAAGGCTACCTCACTGGGACGAAAGCCCGATCCTGGTTTTCTTCCACTCCTCTTCAGGGGCGATGGGGGGTGAGAGAGAAGGGTCCTAGAAAATGAAGGGTGTTCCTGAGTTTGGAAAGCCCAAGGATCCACTCATTCATTCACCAGATGAGTGCAGAGCACCACTGTGCATTGGGCCCGGAGATAAAAGGAGGAAGGAGATGCCACTCCTGGATGCAAGAAATCCCACTTTGGGAGAGATGCACATGTATATGTCACTGTGATATGGGGCATTACTGAGGGCTTGCAAAGGGCTATGGGAGCTTAAAGGAGGGAGTGACTAGTTCTCCTTGGGGCAGGGATGGCGGGTGCAGGGACTCATGGGAGTTCTAGAGCCCAGCCCTTCAGAGGTGGGCAGCCTCCCATCGCAATCCCCCACTGCCCCGTGGCCAGGCTCCCCGAGGATGAGAGGCCACGTGGGGAGAGAGACAACGCTGCCCGGCCCCCACCCACTCAACCGAATCGCCAGACATGTACCTCAGCCTGTTTGGATCTTTGTCCCAAACGACGATTTGAATGCATCCCCAACCAAAATGACTCCAGATGACCCCTCGTGGAGCAGCTGCGCCCGGCCCAGATTGCAGAATCACGAGCCCACAAATGGCTGTCACTGTTTTAAGTCACTAAGTTTTTGGGTAGCTTGCCACACAGCAATTGTGACGGAAACAGTTGCCATTTGGAACAAATCTACGACTGAATTTAGCTCAATGATCTAAACCCCCCTCCCAGCCCAGTTATTCTAGAAACATCTCTCCAGGTGGAGGGCAAGCATGGGGAGGCCGGACCAGAGTTCCGGGACCCACCCCTTAGCAATCACGGGGACAGCTGGGTTCTCCTTTGGAAGCTGGAGGCAAACAGCCTCCCTCCTTGGTTGATCCATTTGTCTCACTGCCATTTCTCTTTCCTTTCTCCTTCCATCACTGACCGTGGAGGCAGCTGCCAAAATAAACTAGGGCAGGCTGCACAGCCAGAAAACACCAACTGCCTGGATGTCTTTGTCTCTTGTTTCTCTCCGGATAACACGCTTTTCTTTTGATTTCTGTAGACGCTTCCCGGTGGGGACCTAGGGTCGCTGGAGAGTGGAGACTGTCTCAAAGGTACAGCTGAGCCCTTACTGCGTACCAGGCACTTTATGTATATTATTTATGTATACTATTAATGAATGCCTACTGTGTGCTGGAGATGTTTATATACATTACCTTAAGCTTCACAAAAATGCTACGGGATGGGTGCCATTAGCCCATTCCACAATGGGGAATTCGGAGGCCCAGAGAGGCCAAGTGACTTGTCCGTAAATAGCAAAGCCAGACTTTGGACCCAGGTGGTCCAGGCTCCAGAGCTGGAGCTGTTTCTCTGCTACATGCTGTTTCCTTTTCAAAAAAAAAAAGAAAAATTTGGCAACTAAGAGTCCAGGCGATGGGACCATTGCCCAGGTCTGATGAGACAGGCAATAAGTGGTCCGCGTTGTAAGAGACGACTCTCTTCATCGAACTGGTGACCGAAGGGCCCTCAGGCTTACCCTGCGGGGTCAGCTGCAGCAGGGGGCGGAGCCTGCAGCTCCCCAGCCCCTCACCGCCAGCCAGCTCTCACACAGCATTCCAGGAGGGGCTCCTTGCACTGCTCGTCCTGTGGCAGGAAGGATCTGGAAGGAGTGTGTCAGAGGGGCATCCCACCTTGGACAGGACTGGGAGAGGAACTCAGCCCTAAACAGCTGAGGCTGCGGCACACCTCTCATCGCCACGCACTGCGGGGCCAGGCTCTTCACCGGGCGTGTCACCGCCTCGGGCTGAACCACCCCACAGGCAGACCAGGTCCAGGCTTTGGGCGCCATCAGAGGAGGGGGACACCTACAAAATAGGTTTTATATTAAAAAAAATAGAAGGAAATAGACCTCCAGGGGGACATCAGAACTTTGTTTTACATCTCAGACCTACTTCTCAGACCTTTCCCTACTGTTACTTGGAATTTTTATGAGGCAAGTGGCACCATAGTCTTCTCAGCCTGGGGTCTTTATGCTGGACCTCAGTTTCCCCATCCACAAAGCAAACCAGTGTGCTTATCTGTGTTCCCAAACCTGGCTGGGTATCAGAGCCACCTGGGGTACTGGGGTCCCCATTTGGGGACCATCGCCTTGGTGATTCTGAGCGACAGAGGTGGGCCCAGACATCTGTCTGTATCTTAGCAAATGGCCCCCGGTGATTCTTCTTACCAGGGCAGATCTGTAAAACCTGGGTTGGGGGGTCAGCACACTGTCCTGGTTTGCTCGGGACTGAAAGCTGTCCCGAAATGTGGGCCTTTCACTGCTGAGACCAGGGGAGTTCCAGATGAACCGGGACAAGGTCACCGTCGCTGTGCCGGAGGCCACCCAGAGCCTCCTGCTGGAATTCGCTCTGACTGTGCAATGACAATCATACAAGTCTGTCTCCTAAGAGCAGCTGCAGTGGCAATACCTTGTTCTAAGGGCTCTACAGTGACGTAAGAAGCCATCCTAGTTCACAGTGGTGTGAGGTCTCCTGACGAGTGCCCAGGCTGAAGGCCACCACGTGAAACCCTCGGGTCAGAGGTCTTGTATTCCAGCACAGCACCTCCCCCGGACTCCCACAGCTCCGCGGCACTGCCTCTTGACGTGCTGTGGCATTGCGTGTTCGCTGATATTTCCGTGTGCAAAGGACCACAGGGATGGAAAACAAGATTTGCGGACCCCCTTCCTCTCCCTGTCTGATGTTTAACTTTGTCTTTTCAGAAAATGTGAAGGTACCTTATCTCACTTCATCCCACAACAACCCTGTGGATAGGATGTATTTTTATCTTATAAATAACAAATCTGAGACTCAACTTCCTCCCGTAGGTAGTCACGAAGTAGGTCGGTGTCCACAGCGTCTCCCTCTTGTAACACGAGCTCCAGCGAGGGGCCGTGGTTGTAAGGGGGCGTGTGGAGCAGGAGGAAGGCTTTCAGATCCCAGAAAGGGAACTAGAAAACGATGGGGCCTCCCAGGGTCACCTGTGGCTGATGTTATTAATTCTTCTCCAGCAGTGCTATCAAACAGAAATAGAATGCATGCAACTCAAGTCATTTTACATTGTCTATTGGCCATACAGTGAGGGGCAAAAGTAGGCTTACAGTTGTTCATATGGAAAATAATACAATAAATAAATAATACAAGAATAGCTTCTGCTTCATGTACTCACAACTGTAAACCTACTTTTGCCGCACCCTATAATGTTGTATTTCATCTGCAATTGAAAAGTAAAAAGAATTATTTTTAAAAGTCTTCAACTTAAATTGTATTTGAGGGGCAATTCTTCCGTCTCTAATACTTTTTGCCCTTGTATTTAGTTACTGTGTTGTTTGCTACATACAAGTTTATGACTACAATATTCGCTCTGTAAATGATGTCCTGTATCATTACATGAGGTACCTCTTTGTAGTGACTCTTGCTTTTAGTCTTCAGTTCCACGTTGTCTGCGGCTACAATCGGTTCACCTTCTTGCTTTGTTTGGTTGGTTTGCATTTGTCTGGTATCATGTGCCTTCTTCCGAGGCTCCTTCATTCGCAGGGCTGGCTGCTCTCAGTCTCTGCTTGTTTCTGCGGGTCTGTTTCTCCCTTACTGATGAACCGGCAGTTTGACCTTCTACTCTCTTTAGTATTTGCTTATTTTGGGGTTCTGCTGCCTTATAACGTTGCCTGCCCCCAACCTCTCAGAATGCAAACCAACCTCCTGGCTCTGCCAGTGTGTCATTTACATCATACACCAAACGCCCACGCGTGTCTGGGGCAAATGTTAGAGACACTGATTCTCTGGCCCCTTTCCTTGGAGCTTCTGTTGTCACGGGCAGGGCTCAGGGACCTATGTTTTAGCAATCACCCCAAACGATTCTTGTCACCCAGCAACTGGGGGCTGTGCCGCTCCCAAGTCACTTCCCTCCCACCCTATGGGAACAAGTCTGCCTGGCATCAAATCGGGCTGGCAGAGGATCTGAGTAACGCTAAGGAGCAAAGAAGGGTGAATCCCACTGTGTTCGATTGTTTCAATTAGTTCCGCTGCTCGGTGACTTATTGCCGAGGGTGACAGATGTGCTTTTCCTAATAAAAGCCGTATATGTACAAATGTCCTTTTACCCAGAGCACCCCCACTTCTGCTTAAGAGTTGCTTTGTTTTTAAAATGGTAACATTGGCACTTTTCCTTTTTTGGGTGGGAGGCAGTAAGTGTCTGTTTGCTACAGAAATGGTAGGGAATGTTTCCAGTTCTCTATCATGGAAATGATCTCATATGCAAACAACAACAAAATTAAACCTCGGCTGCGCATCTGCGGAGTCAGGGGTAATGACCCCAGCTTAAGATGGAAGGCGATGATCCGTTTCATTGTCTGAAGCCGCAAGCATCTGTCACGCGTGGAAGGTTCATGCGGGAGCTGCCGGAGCTGGGAAGGGGCTCGCTTGCCTCCACTCCTTCCCTCCTTCCTTCAGTTTGTGCTGTAACTCCTCTCTGCAGTGGGAGCGGAGAGGCCAAAGGTGGGGGCAGTGGAGGCGCTCAGGCATGTCTGCAGCATGGCCCCAGTGCCGGGACACAAGCCACCACTCCATTCCTTTGGATCTTAGCACAGCCTTGCAGACTGCAGGCCCTCGCCTCCACTCCCGTGGGCACAGCCTATTCAGCAGCGCTTCTTGGAGGGTGTGTGACATGGCGTCCCCTCTCTCACTCCTCAAGAGAGGGCACTGTGTCCCCTCACCTCTGGCAGGGATGCTTGGAGAGCCTAGAGCTTGACTCTGAGAGCAAGGGAGACAGTGTGGGGTGAGGAAGAGGGCGGTCACCCCCTCAAGGATTCCGTCCAGCGGGTACCTTGCCCATCAGCTTCGGCAGTCCTCTCTCCCATCTAGATCAGGGGTTGACAAACGTACAGTTTCATTGGAACACAGTTATGCCCGTTTGGTTTTGCATTGTCGGTGGCTGCTATCGTGCTAGTCAGGGACATCTACGTGTCGGGCATTTGGGTGCCTACATTTTAAGTTCTTGTGTACTTAAAAAAAAAAAGGAGAGACACAAATCCCCGCGGCGGAACTTTTTTCTTGAGGCACGGTTTCTCCCTCCAGAGCGGGGACATGGGCTTAATTGAGTTGTGGCACCAGAGATCGTATGGCTCTCAAAACCCCAAATCTTTACCACCTGGCTCTTCGCAGAAAAAAGGTGTCAACCCCTGGCTTAGACCAAACAGTGTTAACCCCTGAGTTGTGGGGCAAAGAGGGAGGGGCCCCTGAACAAGAGCAGGCTTCTGTCAGACACAAAGAGGAGAGAAATGCCTGTGGTCACCCAGGGACATCTGAAGCAAAGACCCTACATGACCAGACACCTGCCTTTCTCACTCACCTCATCTTGGACCTGCTCTTCATTCCTCACTAGGCTCCTTTCCTCTGGCCATCACTCGGCTTCTCAAGCATAACACCTTGTTTCTACCTCAGGGCCTTTGCACTTGCTTTTCCCTCTGCTTGGAACACTCTTTCCTCAGATATTCACACATTCGGCTCTTTCTTGTCTCTCAGAGCTTTGTTCAAGAGATTCCACCCCAAAGAGGCCTCCCCAACAGCTAGGCCTATCTTCAGACCTCCCTCATATATTTTATTTTCACATTTACAACTCCTTAAAAGTTTTTGTTTGTTTATTTGTGTCTTTGTCCCCCACTAGCAGATCAAAAAGGTTTAGAGTTGGGAGAGTTCAAAACTTAGTTTATATCTCTACTCCTGCCCTGGCCGGTTTGGCTCAGCGGTTAGAGCGTCGGCCTGCGGACCAGAGAGTCCCGGGTTCGGTTCCTGCTAAGGTCATGTACCTCGGTTGCAGTTTGTCCCCAGCCCCGGTTGGGGTCATGAGGGTGGCAACCACTCGATGTGTCTCTCTCACATCGATGTTTCTCTCTCTCTCTTCCTCCCTCTCTCCCGCTCTGTCTGAAGATATATGCAAAAAAAAAAAAAAAAAATGTCCTCGGGTGAGAATAAAAAAAAATAAATAAATAAACTACATTTATATCTCTACTCCTTATTTCCCTCTAAATGATAAGGGAAAGGGGGGAAATGTGGAGATATCAGTATCAGTCACCTCTATGTCACCTATCTGTAGAAGAGGGCCTGGCACATATTACACTTAATAAACCATTGAATGAATGAATGAATGAATGAATGAATGAATGAATGAACACACCCGAGGGCAGTGGTTAGGACAGTGGCGTGGGCTTTCAGCATCGGGCCATCTGCACTAAAATCCCAGCCATACACTTGGCAACTGTGTGACCTTGAGCAAGTTACTTGACCACTCAGCACCTTGGTCTCTTCATCTGTAAAATACGAGTCCTGTCTTCACTATCTCATGGGGTTCTAGAAAGGATTAAATGAAATAATGCATAGAAAGATGCTAAGTTCCTGTCAGCTGTTACGTTTGAGTTGTGGAAAAGTTTAAATAAACTGCTACGTTTGCCTCAAACACAGTAAACACTCAACAAAGGGTGGGACTGTGATTTCTTTTACCACCAAGATTAGGCTGTGGAGTTTCCGTTCTGGGCAAGACAATGGTCTGCTCTGTGACCTTGGATGAGTCAGTTAATCTCTCTGCACCTCCACTCCTGCTCTGAAAGATGGGACAGTCCCTCTTCCTCACAGAGCTGTGCGTGGCCCTGGGCGCCATGCGCGTGGCCGTGCCCTGGAAGGTGCAGTCCACGGCCCACGGCCCCCGTTCAGGACCTGCTGAGGACAGTGGGCCGTGCTCAAGGGAGCAGACTTCGGGTCAGCAGACTACCTATCAGCTGTGTGGCCTTAGCCAGCCAGCTTCCCTGGGGCTCTGAGCCTCAGTCTCCTCATCAAGAAAATGGGGGCAATGGTAGTCATTTCAGAGTGTTACTGTGATGAGTAGATGTCTCATTCCATGGTGGCCAGTGTTTTTTCTGCGTTGCAAAATGTCCCACATGAGTGCAAATACCAACCAGATAAGCCTGTCCTTATCCGGTGTGTCTGTGCAGCAATGCCACAAAGACGTAAAGCTCTGGTCCAAGGGGATGTGAATTCAGTCCAAGTTTTCCTCACTGTCAGCCCAGACCTCCTTTTTACAGCTAATTTGCTTCATGACCTTGGGCAAGTCACACCCGCTCTGGGCCTTAGTTTTCCTCTCTCTAGAATGAAGACCATAATACTTGGCCACTGTGATGATTGGTTATGTGTCTACTTGGCTGGGCCAAAGTGTACAGATACGTAATCAAACATTGCTCTGGATGTTCCTGTGAGGGTGTTTTTGGCTGTGATTAACATTTAACTTGGTGGACCGTGAGTAAGCTGATTGCCCTCCGTAATAACGTGGGTGGGCCAATCAGCTGAAGACCCAAACAGAGCACAAGACTGACCCCCCCAGAGCCAGAGAAGTTCTGCCAGCAGACGGCCTGAGACTTGAACCGCAGCACTGGCTCTTCTAGGTCCCCAGTCCGCTCGCCCACCCTGCAGATTGCAGACTTGCCAGCCTCCTTTTTAAAAAAAGTCTCTCTCTTTCTCTCCATATATATATATGTACGTATACACTTTCTTATACTTTTATTTACATTCTACATGCGTGCGTGCGTGCGTGTGTGTGTGTGTGTGTTCTACTGGTTCTGTTTCTTTGGAGAATCCTGACTAATACACCCACTGTACCCCCAGGGCCTCAGAAAAGCCAGTGAGGAGCTGAGTAGCTCCATGTGCTGTCAGGTCCAGGTGTCCGCTGAGCTGTCACGCCTGTGCTCAGGCCCCTGTGTCTCAGGGTCTGGAGGTCCAGGCGGTGTAAAGTCCTCTTCAGCTTCAGCAAAGGGGTACCAGGGTGGAGGAGAGGAGCTCAGACGCGCCTTTCCTCAGCTCCTGGAGGGGCCCGCGGTGCACCAGGAGCAAGGCGCGTGGGGTAGGCCGCCGGACACATCGCACAGACCGGCTGTGAACAGCAGGACGCTCCCCTCTTGCGGTTCTGCGGGCCAGCAGTGCAGTCGGGCGCTGGCAGGGTCGGCTCCTTCTGGAGGCTCTGCGGGGGACTCTCTCTGCGGCTGTCCCAGCTTCTGGTAGCTGCAGGAGATCCTCGGCTTGTGAAGGGTATCTCTCCCCTCTCTGCCCGCGTCTTCCACGGCGTTCTCGCTGTGTGTCTCTTCCCCACACCAGCTATATGGAATTTAGGGTCCACCCGAAACCAGTATGGCCTCAACTAATTACATCTGCTAAGACTATTTTCCAAAAGGCTCACATTCTGAGGTTCTGGGTTGGCATGGATGTGGCGGCGGGGGGGGGGGGGGGGGACACTATTTAACCCAATACACCTGTGTTGGGAGTTTGAGGGCAATTTAACCCCAGGGCAAATGGGGAGCAATCCTTCACTTTCGACAGCTCCATTTATCCTGCTCCTTTCTGGGCCGGCCTAGGAACCGGCTGGCTTTTTAAAATGCAACCCGCACTGCGGTGTGGCCCGAGGAGACTGGAAATCGGTTGCAGCCTGTGTGTGTGCAATATTCCCCTCTTCTGATGTGCACGGGATTTTTTTTTTTTTTTTTTTTTGTAAAATCACATTAGTAATCCAACTCCAATCAATAACATTTGCAAACATGGTCATTAAAAAACAAAGCCACAGGAGAGCCGTGGTAGCCCCTGTACCCAGAAGTCAGAGGCAGAAACGCCCAGCTGGGAACGGGCATGCAGCCCTCGGGCGAGCCCACCCACCCATCTGCCCACTGGTCCTGGGCGTTCCAGAGGAGGGAGTGGAATGAATGGGATGCTCCCAGTGGGCTGTGCAGAGTGGAAAGGTGGGCCCGGCATTTTAACTTTTTCCTCCCGGAGATAAGACCAGGGGTGGGGAAGGGGCATTTAAGATTCCACCTCCTCTTGCCCTGTCTAGCAGGGACTGTCAGTGCCCAGCCCAGATCCTCTGGGGTCCTTTATGTGAGGGGAGGGGACCTGGAATGGAATGTTGGGCTTCAGTGAGCTTCACTTTCCAGTAGCCAGCCCTGTGACACTTTTTCTCTGAGGACCGTTCGGTCCTCCAGCTTCTAAAGTGGCTGTGCTATCAGGGCCAGGAATTTACATCCTTCCTGGGTGCAGAGTAACCAGTGACTAATGGGTCTGGGGTAAGAAATCCCCAGCATCCTTACCTCAGGATATAACTTACACCCCAGAGCTCCCCTGTGATGCCAGCAGGGGCCACTCTCCTTGGGACATCGGGACATCACCCGAGGTCACATCCCTGCTTGCCTGTTTCTCTGGGAACATTTTCTTTTCTTAAAAAAATATGTTTTTATTGACTTTTTTTTTTAGAGAGAGAGATAGAAACATCGATGTGAGGGAGAAACATCGATCAGCTGCCTCCTGCATGCCCCTTACTGGGGATGGAGCCCACAACCCAGGCACGTGCCCTGACTGGGAATCGAACCGGGACCTCTCAGTCCACGGGACAACGCTCAGTCCACTGAGCCACACCAGCCGGGCTGGGAGCATTTTCTTGATAAATTCCTTGCACAGGAATCATCAAGTCAGTTCTGTTTCCGGGGACCCTGGCTTAAGAAAGACACCGTCCTCTGAAAAGTGACTTGAACCCCACTGTGCAGGCAAGGCTGACTTCTTGTGTCAGTGACAGTGGCGGCCACCTCTGGAGTGTGACACGGGCCCCATCATCTTCCACGCTGCTGCTGCCGTGCCTGAAATCCCACCGTCTGGGATTCATTCCCTTGGAATGGATCCCTCGGTCCCCTTAAAATGGAGCTGCTCCCGGGAGATCAGCTCTATGGCTCCTTGGAGTGGGGTTTCCCAGGAAATCTGGAGCCTTTCGCTGCTGTCGCTGCTACGGGGGCCCCAGTCGGCTGGCTTCGTCCGCTGGAGTCCGGACTGGACAAAATCACGAAGCAGAAAACGGAGCCTTTGCCGAAGCCTGCCTCACGCCGCCCTGCCCTGACTCCTTCGCGCCCCACCGGGGCTTATCTCAGCCGCAGGAAGGCTAATCTACTCAAGGTTTAAAATAATGGTGATGATGATAATGAAAATGATGATAAGGTGTTATTATTTTAAGGGTGTTATTGTTCCGGAGGAGGTGTTATTTTAAATGGGATTTCTGGAACATCAGAGGTGAAAGGATTAGGAAGGAAAAAAAAAAAAAACCCTCATAGACACAGTATGGTGATTACCAGAGGGAAAGGGGGGTGGGGGAGGTAGGAGAGGGTAAAGGGGGGATAAATGGTGATGGAAGGAAGGAGACCTGACTTTGGATGGTGAACCCACAATACAATATACACATGATGTATTATAGAATTGTACGTCTGAAACCTATACACTTTTATTAACCAATGTCACCCCAATAAATTCAATTTTTAAAAAAAGAAAAAAGAAAACAAAAGAAATGACCATGGGACCCAAGGGGAAACTGAATGGTGGAATTCAAGGACTGTGATCCCCAGATAAGCGTGGTTTGGAATCCTGCCCTGTACCCTCAGGTCACTGCCTGGCCACGCAAGCCTGCACTTTTGCACAGCCTTTGAACAAATTCAGAAAAGATGCCCCCTCTGGGTGGATCACTTACAAAATGCCCCCTCCTGAGTGCAGACACACCTCTAAGGGTACACAGCTCGGGACTGAGAGCAGGCTGGATTTCAACCCCACTTACTGCTGCCAAGGGCACAGAAGGCCAGCGTACAAGGCAGCCCCCAGGACCCCGACTGTAACAGTCGCGGCCAGCATTTGGTTCACTCTGTGTCACCACTGTGCTAAGTACGTTGCTTACACTGTCTTAGTGAACCTCACATCGGTCCTATGAGGTAAATACAACTGGCATCATCCCCATTTTACAGATGAGGAAGCCGAAGTCCAACAAGTTAAGTAACGACCTAAAGTCACACAGCAAATAGTGAAAGGTCCAGGGCTGGAGCTCCTGTCATCAGGTGCCACAAGAAATGCCCACTCGGGAATTTCAGAAGGGAGAGGGTGGCAACGGGCAATGCAACCTTGTCAGCAAATCAAATTAGCAGAGACGAGGAAGCAGTTTGGCTTCTGGGGGCTGTGCAATGAGGCAGGGTGGGCCAGTGGGCAGAGCATTGGCCTGGGGGTCAAGAGGCCCAGGTTAGACTTTTAAGTCTGCCTCAGTACTAGCTGTGTGTCCCTGGCAAGTCACTCAACAGTCTGAGCCTCAACAGCCTCACTGGTGAAAATAAGGGTGGAGAAGGCAGATTTTCAGGAATCCTCCAGGCTCTCTGGGACTGCCATTCCCACAGCCACCACTGGGAGTGGCTGCAGAGGGCCAAGGAGTGGGCCCCTGGGTCCCAGTGCACTGGAGGTGAGGAGGGCAGGGCAGGGCCCCAGGTCCTCAGCCCAGCCTGGGCTCTGCGCTCCCAACCTTCCTCATGGCCATTTCCCTCCTGACTCCGGTCTACAGCTGCCGCCGTCCCGGGCAGACCCAGCAGAGCCATTTGTCAAATGCACACAATTAAGGCCACAGTTGGCAAGATCTATTCCAGGAGTGGAGCAGAGCCTGGGGGCTCAGAGGGAGGGAAGGAGACCGGAGGAGGGCGGGAGGGAAGGAGTCAAGGGGAGGGAAGGAGACAGGGAGGCTGAGCCTGACCAAGGGAGGGCTGGAAGAGAATCGCAGCCAGGAGCTCATGCCACACTGACTGTGCGGTGGTTCTGCGACCCTCAAGGTGCAGACCCTGTGAGCGTGTTACCCCGGCTGCAGGTGGGGCCGTGGTGCACAGAGAGCTCACACGGCCTGCCAAGGTCTGCAGTGAGGCCAGAGCCGGCATTAACCCAGGTGGTCTGCTTTAGGGGTGTGCCCTTAACCATGCTGGGGCAACAGTATATTAAAGTAGAAATTCTGACTGAGCATTAGCCTAGGAGACACCGAGACTGTGGATGTTAGACATCAGAGAGAGTGAGGCTAATAGCTGCAGGAAGATTTTACAAAGAAAATTTTTGAGAACTGGTCCCATGATTCTTGGGCTCCTTAGATCACGGCTAAAAGGAGCAGAGAGAGGGGAGCTCATGGAGAATTCTTAGGAGAGCTGATGAGACTGGGTAAGAAGGTATCTGACACTCCCCCTGGGCCACCCTGGTCTCTCCTTGATTCTGTCTCAGAGCTGGCCTGTCCAGGGCTGCAGACCACTCCTTCCCATCACTGATCAGGGAGGTGACCTTTCCTCCGAGGCCCCTCTGTTTGCCTCCTCACTTGTGGGTGGGCTTGTCCCGGGCACAGGAATGCATGGGGCCAGGAAGGAGAAAACCAGGTGCATAGTGGACGCTGTGGTATTGCCCAAACCCCCTTCCAGGACCACGACCCATGCCCAGCTACCAGGAAAGAGCCACCTCATCAAACATTCCCCACCCCCTACCCAGTGACTGGTCCCTGCAGGGATACAGAGGCCCAGCTCCTTCCTCTCAATTCCAGACCTCTCTGAAGGCACATCCCAGCGACAGCGCTCCCTGGGGAGTGACAGAAGCCTCCACTCTGACCGCATCGGAGCTGCACCCCTCCTCTGCTGGTCCTGCTCCCTTGCAGGTTGCTCCTGAGAGGCCTCCAGTGAGCCTCCTTCGTGCAGTCTGTTTCCCAGGAATCTGAACCAAGAGGGGGCTTCCATGTGTGTTAGGGGGACACACGTGACTGCTTATGAGTGTGGGGGTGTGAGCACATGTACGAGGGCTGTTTGGACACGTGCGAGCAGCACTGTGTGTGCATACATGTATGAGGGCTGTTTGGACACGTGCGAGCAGCACTGTGTGTGCATACATGTATGAGGGCTGTTTGAACACGTGCGAGCACTGTGTGTACATACATGTATGAGGGCTGTGTGAACACATGCGAGCACTGTGTGTGCATACATGTATGAGGGCTGTTTGGACACATGCGAGCAGCACTGTGTGTGCATACATGTATGAGGGCTGTTTGAACACATGCGAGCACTGTGTGTGCATACATGTATGAGGGCTGTGTGAACACATGCGAGCACTGTGTGTGCATACATGTATGAGGGCTGTGTGAACACATGCGAGCACTGTGTGTGCATACATGTATGAGGGCTGTTTGAACACAGGCGAGCACTGTGTGTGCATGTGAGTGTGCACACCTGTGGTATGTTCCTGCAGCTCTGCAGAGCCTTGCGGGAGATGACTGGGGTTGCGGGAGGTCCAGCTCCCCAGTTCCTGAGCTCTTCCTTTCCTCTCACTAATTGGCCTGTGTGACACCAAAAAGAAGTGACCTTGTCTGCCTCGGTGAGTGTCCACGGAGCCCTGCAAGGTGGCCCAGGCAGATTCTGGCCCCTCTCCGTGCACCTGTCTCTTCTGCTAATCTGCCCCCTTGCCCAACCAAGGCCCATCCCCTACGCTGGAGAAAGGGCCGTGTCCGGACAGAGAAGGGGAGGCACTCTGGGCTCCTACGGTCCAGTCTCCCACTTGGAGCATGAAAGGGTTAATAATGTTTTAACAAAACTAAACTCCATTCTGACCCTCAGTTACTGCACGTACGCACCCTGGCAGTTTCTTTTCTGTAAACATAAGGGCCTTGAGACACCCAAAGAAAACTGTACAGATAAGGGGTTGAGGATGGCCTTGAGAAACTCAGAGGAACCATGAGAAAAAAGAAATTAATAGTTACCCTGCTCTTCTCCCCCTTCTCTGTATCAGCCCTCCTTAACGGTGCCAAAAGCGGCACCAAAAGAATGTAGTTTTTTTTCTGTAGTTTGTGCCTATATAAGCAAAGAACAAAGGAAGCTCGGGGCTGAGGATTTGGGGAAGCTGTACCCCCCCAGCCCGCCGGTGTAACAGCCCACCGGTGTAATAAAATGCTCCTTTCTCTACACTGGCCTTACGTTGAGGATGTGATCTCCCGCCGGCTCGGACCTTTTAGAGCAGGCTGTTCTCCAACGGGCCCCTGCTTGCTCATCCCACTGATGGGCAGCTCATGCTGGACAATCCCCCACGGACAAGACCACCTCCCAGAACATCCCTCCTGAGTAACCCCAAAGCAGTTCACCTGTCACTTCCCCTCACTGGTCTCGGCCCCTCCCTCTTCCCCAGGTCAATCCCGAGTTGTTCCAAGGCAGCCAAGTTGTCCCTGCCCAGCCTTCTCTCCTGTCCCTTGCTTCTTCCCCCTAGGGTCCATCATTCCTCACGTGAGGACACTAGGTTCCGCTGCCCCCTCCTGGGTCCCCCCTCTGGGCACTCTGTACTTATAAAGTGCGGGGTCCAGATGGGAAGCCCCAGGGCTAGAGGTAGCTGACCAGAGCAGGAAGCAGATGGGAGGGCAGTCCCTCCCACCACCAGAGCCCCCGTGAATTTAGGAACCCACTGTTTCAGTAGCCACATCACGTTGCTTGTGCTCACCTAGACCTCAGGGATTAAATAAAAATGATCAGATCATTTCAGGTGGAGTTCTGCCAAGCTGGCCCTATCCACTGCCCTGGGGTTGTTTCTTGGGTCATTGATTTTTTTTTTTTTAATCTGAAAGTGCCTGACTTTATATTGATTACTGTTAAATTTTTTTCGTGTTGATTTTGGCCCAGCATTCTGCCTGGAAAGAGGGCTTTGGATTATAAATCAGCTGTATCAAAATAAGTTGTGCTTTCAAGGTTTGGATGAACACATCTTTTGTGTCTTCATCCAAATCTCTGGAAACATTGCTGGAAAGTTGAAGCTAGGGCAACATTTGCACTGAGAGTCCCCTCTCCCCATTCATTTCCCTTTAGCCATACTCCTTGGATGGGGCTGTTCAAACCACCATGACCTGCCCTTCATCCTCCGATCTGCTAGTCTAGTCATCCTATGAAAAGGGGGAAATGTTTAATTAGGGAAAACTTGACATTGATGAGCCCAGGCTGGCCCTTACACCATGGCCTGTTCTTTTCCACATGCTCCAGGCTTCCCGTCCAGTCAGCCAGCCTTGGCTCTGTGTCGTGATCAGAATCGGCTCTTCCACCTCCCGTTTCTGGCGAGCCAAGGCACACTCGCCCCTCTCCAGCCTCCTTGCAGTTTTCTCCTTCGCCCTGATTCTTGGACATCCCACAGGATCTTGGAAGTCTGTCCTGGATAGAATAACCGTATGATTTTTCAATCAAAGGACATAACTTTGAGAGTGTATTACTCATCATTTGCTGTGTAACAAATTACCCGAAACCTTTGCAGCTTAACAACACACATCGCCTTTCCCAGTTTCTGTGGGCAAGGCACTTGGGAATGGCTTAGCTGGGACGCTCTGGATCAGGGGCTCTCATGAAGTTGCGCACAGGACGTCGTCTAGGCTGCGGTCACCTGAAGGCTCGCCTGGGCCACAGAATCCACTTCCGAGACGGCTGGCATGGCTGTTGGCAGGAGGCCTCCTTTCCCCACTGTGTGGGCCTCTGCAGGACTGCTGGACTCCCCGCATGGGGTGGCAGCTTCCACCTGGCTCAATGCTCCAAGGAAGATCATTCCTTTTTGTGACATCGTCCTAAACGTGGCACACTGCCATTGCACTATCTTGTCCTCATTAGAAGCAAGTCACTCAGCCCAGCCCACACTCAGGAGGAGGAGAGTTGGGCCCCACCTTCTCGAAGAAAGAATGTCAAAAAGCACATTGACATATTTCACATCGTCACAGGAGTGAAAGCAGGTGCTATCTCACTGCACAAGGACGATGGATTTGAACCAGGACTGGCCTGTGCAAAGCACACCCGGTCACCCAGCTCCTTCCTGGTCTCGCAAACGTCTGGACCATGAGCCACAGTTAAAAGTCAGTCGTGACCTACTCCACATACATCTGGAAATGTCTTCAAAACAGTATTTAACCTGATCAGGCACGACTGTAGGGGAGGACGAAGTTTTCCTAGGCCCTCTTAGAGTCCCTGGCTGGGTCTGAAAATTAAGCTGACCAAGACGGATTAACAACAGAAAAGCGTCATTTATTCAACGTGAGTTGTATGTGACATGAGAGCCTTCATAAGGAAACGAAGACCCAAAGAAACAGCTGTGCCTTTTTATGTGAGGCGTGATGAAGGGGGCACCATCGCGAGGACTATGACAGGCTAAGAAGTGGGAGGTAACTGGGGGACACTTAGCAAGGTCTGTGTATTCAGATTCTTCTTGCGCCCCTCTGTCTGTGGAGGTAAGGAGGTTCCTTTGCTCCAGGTATATGGAGGGCACCTGTCACATGAGGGTTTTATGGCCTGCCTCAGGGACGAAGGCGGTAGGGCTCCAGAGTGACTTTCCAACTTGGCCCATTCTCTCAAACTGCTGCAGCTTGAAATATGCCACATGCCAAGGTGCCATATTTTGGGGAAGTGTGTCTTAAACCCCATCACACTGAAATCTAAAATATTCCATTCAATTTCATCCTGTTTTATTCTGTTCTACTCTGTATGTTCTTAAAATAGTGCTTGCGGCCAACTAAGTTTATTTCACCATTCAGTAATGGTTCGGAGACAACAAACCACTAGCCAAGCGTGTGCCCCACGTAGGCTCCGAAGCCGCCTCCATTGCCGTCTGTTTTGGAACTCTCCATGGGTCTGACCCAAGTTTCTTAACCCACAACTTTCTCATCCATGGGACCCCTCCTCCCTCGACACGTGGACGCTCAGTCCTTAGCTCTGTGGAGTCCTTGAATCGGGAAATGTCAGAGTAAGATACTCTGGACCAGAAATGACAAGCCTCCTTGACAATGCCCACGACAGACATTAATAATCAAGCACGGCGCTGCCTCAGATTCAGTGTCTACTCAGGACCCTTCCCAACCCAGCGTGCCAGAATCCCATTTTTTCGTGTGTGAGACAAAATCTGTTCTACAAACACTTTATTTAAAGCTAGAAAGCAAAGTCTGAATCCCAGAGTGATGAAATGGCTTTTCCAAGGTCACACTGTCGGTCGGGGGCCTGGCAGAAATTGGCAGCCTGCTCCCCTACCCAGGCCACTGCTCTCTGTGCTGAGCGCAGGGCTTTCCTGGACTTGACCCATTTATTCACTGTCTTCTTAGGTCTCATTCTCCTGACCAGGAGCCAGCAATCGTTTACCAGCTCATTCCTCACCCACCGCCCATAGACTACCAGGTGGTCAATAAGACCCCAGACCCT
Source organism: Tadarida brasiliensis (assembly GCA_030848825.1). Lineage (NCBI taxonomy): Eukaryota > Metazoa > Chordata > Mammalia > Chiroptera > Molossidae > Tadarida > Tadarida brasiliensis. The sequence goes on along the minus strand of CM061268.1, from coordinate 15,761,833 downwards.
TTCCAGAGAGAGCGTCTCACCTGGGGTGACCTGCACAGGGCCACAGCCCAGCTAACCCCAGCTTTGTTTGGAATGCAAACCACATCAGAAAGGAACCTCCGGTCCAGCTCGGGTCCAGCTCGGTCCCCATCGCTTGGCCAGGTCACCACCATGAGGACCCGGGCTGGGGCCACATGTTCTTTCACGGGACTGCTCATCGTGCTCTGAGCAGTGCTGTGCCACTCGCAGGTCACCCTCCGGTGCCAGCCCCGGCATCAGCTTAGCAATCAGGAAAGGAACATGACTATGGGGACTCAGAGACACACGTCCAGGCACCAGGCTGCCTGGAGGCGCAGGTACTGGGGGAGCACCGGCTGCTACAGGAGCACCTAGAGATATCATCTAGCACAGAGGAGGGGACACCTGCGAAGCCAGGCGAAGGTTTTGCAGAATGGAAAAGTTACTCTGTAGCAGCAGAAAGAAAGGCACAGACGCATGAGGGAGCAGTGGGTTTCGGGGAGATGCAGCCATTGAGGAGTGGGCTGCAAGGCTGGGGGAGACCTGCAGTGAAGCTGCCACCACAGGGAGCTCCATTGTCCCAAGGGAGAGAGAGAAAGAAAAGAAACATACACCAGGTGGTGATAGGAGCAAAGGAAAAATAACGCAGGGGAGGGGACAGAGGTGGGGATGCTATTTCAGATGGGTGTCAGGGAAGGCCTCTCTGAGGAAGGGACATTGGAACAGGGACCTGAGCTATTTCAGAGAGAAACTGTGGGAAACTGGAGGAACAGCATTCTAGTCAGAGGGAACAGCCCGCAGAGATGCCCAGAGGTAGTCCCATGCTTGCCGTTGGGTTCAAGGACAGCAGGGAGGCCAGTGTTCACACACTGTGTACTTTCTCATCTGACCTCACCTGGTCCGCATGACCACCTAGAAGGAAGGCCTCAGTCCGACTCACGTTTTCCTGATAAGTCCCAGGGGTTAAGGGGCTGGTCCTGAGCCACTGAGTGAGTTTGAGGCAGAGGAGGGCCCAACATCCGAGGCTGCAGATACCCAGTCCAAGGGGCTTTTATGGCTCAGAGTGGCCTCCCCTCTCACGTGTGGATTTGGGCCCAGCAGAGCTCAAACCGGGACAACTTCCCAGGCTTGCCAGGGGGTGGATTGCTGGCTCTTCCAGGGGAGCTGGAAATGTACCCTGTGTTTGGTTCTGGCTCCTCCCCAGGCCAAAGTATTGCAGCCAAAACTGGTCTATTTCACGGGGCCCTCATAAGATGCTGGATGGAGGGCAGTGGGATTGAGGAAAGCCAGGCCAAGCAAGAGCTGTTCATGGTATCCTGAAGCCCTCAGAATGAGGCCTGCACACGGACCATGTCTGCCTCTGGGGGCTCAGCTGGACCCAAGCTGTCCTTCTGGGGTGGGGTAGTACCTGGGGGTTGCATCTTGATTCAGCATTGACCAAGCATGTGCGTCCTCAGTCTGGAGGGCTCATAGTGGAATATTTTTTCTCCTTCCTTTTCTTGCTTGCTTCCTATAAAATATCAGGACTAGGGTGGAGTGCGGTGGATGGACTTGGATGATAGTTTCTGGGGACTCAGGATGGCTGCCCCTTTGCATCCTGCCAAGTCAAATGCAATTTAAAGCCGTCATCACCCCCTAACGTACCAAGTGACAAGGCAAGGAAGAGGTTAAGAACTTGGGCTCTGACTTTAGACAAACTTGAGCTCAATTCCATTGTCTACTTGATCTTGAGCAAGGAGGCCCCAGCTTTTTCATCTGTAAGAGGAGGAATCGAACATCTTTCTCGTGGATCATTAGACAGCGCGTGCGGAGCCCTTCACTCAATGCTTGGCCCGTGTAGCAGGGCCCAGGGCACACTAGTGGTAATCCATCTGGGTGCTCAGGGCCCCCCACTTAGCCCAGCTATCTGAGTGGAGATCAAATGTCAGCCTCCCTCTCCTGATAGACATCAAGAACCGTCACAAAATCCACTCTCCAAATCCTGCCAAGGTGAACCTTACGTTTGCCCTGGGTGAGAAGGATAAGGAGCGGTTACTCCATATGAGGTCTTTCAGTCAGGGCAGGGTGGGCCTGGCTGAGCGAGACTTTCTCCAGGTGGTTGTGGGTGTTGGTGGTACCCCAACACATCCCTTTTTCCATCCCTGGGCTCCATTTCTCAGTTACTGTATTGGCTGCTAACGGTTCACAGATTGTTCCCTGGTCCGGAGAATCGCCCTTGACCCAGCAGGAGCCAACGGCCGAGGGACATGTGAACGCAAGAGGCCAGTCCCCTTGCCCGTGTGCCGCAGAATTCCCCGAGGCCACAGCTGAGACTTGCCCTGCCCTATCCCTCTTCCTTCGCTCCCCTTCTGCTTTCCCAATCAGTCATGTGCACTGAATCTCGACCTCAGGCTCTGCTTCCAGGCAACCAGATTGCAGACACAGGCTCACCATGATTCTAGTCTCAGAAATGCCCATCATTTCAGAATTTCAGGAAGAGGGCTTCCTCTCCCCTGCCTGTTACCTATGGTTTCAGTGTCCTCCCCACCTCCTGCTCCCTAGAGGACCTGGACTCACCAATCTCCCCCTCCTTGCTATCTTCACCTCGGCTTGACCTACCCGATCTGTCCCCATCCGACTCCCATAGCAACAGCTCTCAGTTTCCTCCAGGTAGCTCCCGAATCCACGTGGCTGCCATCTTTGCCCTCTCTCTGGCTCAGCCCCACGGTCTCACCTGCCTGCCGGCTGTCTGCACATGGCTGTCTGGCACCTGGAGACACTCTGACTCTGAAACTGCTTTCACTATCTTTCCCCAACCCCAGATCCTCCTCCTGGCCGCCGATGCTATAAATTCTCTTCTCTCTCCAGCTCTCCAGGCTCCAAACTTGGCTGTGCCCTGATTCTTTCTCTACCCTGCTCAGCTGCCAGCTCTCATGCATCTGCCCCCCTCTCGCTCCCTTCTTACAACCAGCCTCTTTCCCCCGGCTGCCTCATCTGTTTTGAAACAGTCTTGGCAGACATTTGCTAAGAACTTACTACATGCAAGCTTCTAAGTTCTTTGTAGTTATGAACTCAGTTACCCATCATAATGGCCATTGGATGAATGTTTATTATCATCGTCCCCATTTGATAGACGAGGACACTGAGGCATACAAAGGTGAAATAAATCACCCCAAGCCCTCCAGCTGAAAATGGGTTGTTCTATTCTGATTTCCCCAGAAACCAGTCCTAAGTAAGGGATTCAAGTGCAAGAAGTGTATTTGGGCAGTGAGTCCAGGAGACTCTGCTGAGTAAGGAAGTAAGACAGGGAAGGTGAGGCGGCCCGTAGGGAGCGTGTATCAAACGAGTTACCAATGTGAGAACCAGGGCGCTTCCCTCCGGGAGCTCTGGGAAACCCTAGGGAGCCGGGGTATTGACACACCAACTTCTTTTAGTCCACAGCTGAAAGTTACTCCTGGGGGCATTGAGGCCCCGGCCGGTGGCGTGGGCTCCAGCAGCCTGATTTCTCAGCCAAGCGGTGCCGGTGCTGGGAGCTGGGCGTCAGACCAGTGCACCCAAGGTTAGGGCCCAGGGCCAGGGCAGGGCACTGGCGGAGCCCGCTGCCGTGTCGGAGCGGGAACCGACCCAAGCAGCGCGGGTCCAGGGTCCGGGCCTTGAAACACATGCCCTGCCTTTCTTCCCACGACTTTTCCCTGTCATCGCACAGGGACTGTCCTGCCTGTACTTGGAGTCAGTCCTCTCCTCAAAGCCCCCGCGGCCCCACCGCCCGCTGCCAGGGCGAAGCCCTCGCCTCGGCCGTCAGACTGCCGGCCGCCGAGTGGGAATCCCGCTCTGCCCCTCTTCTGTGATCCTGAGCAAGTGACTTGACGGCTCCAGGCCTCTGTCCACTCATCCACGAAATGGGGGAAATACTAATATTTATGTCGAGGGGTTGCTGTGGGGATTAAATGAAATGATCCATGTAAGGGGCTGGCACCTAACCTGTTCCCATTAAATGGTAACCATTATATTTGGGCAAGGACCTCCCCCTCAGCCAGGCCACGTATGCCGTGAGAAGGGAAGCCGCCTCTTAGCCCCTCTTTGATCCCCATGACACTTTTCCACCCAGCTGCTGATGGATCGTATTGAAATAAATTCTTTGTCCTGTCAGATCTAATGCACTGCTCTCTAAGCCCTCCCCTTCCTTCATTTTCTTCTTTTTTTTTTTTTTAATCCTCACTTGAGGATATTTTTCTATTTATCTTCAGATAGAGTGGGAGGGAGAGAGAAGGAGACAGAGGGAGAGAGAGAAACATCGACATGAGAGGGACACATCGACTGGTTGCCTCCCACACGACCAACCAGGGCCGGGGACGAACCGCAACCGAGGCACATGCCTTTGACCAGAATTGAACCCGCAACTCATTGGTCCACGGGCCGACGCTCTAAAACCGCTGAGCCAAACCGGCCAGGGCTCTTGTTTGTTTAAAACCTACTCATTGCTCCTTAATATTTGTCAGTTACAGACGTTATATTTATTTCCTGTTCACTTATTGGCTATCTCCCCTGATGGAATTTAAACTCCCTGATGACAGAGTCGGGATGTGTTGTTCACTGCTGTACGTCTGGCACCTAGAACATCACAGTAGGTCGTGGGAAAATATCGGTTGGTTGAATGAATGAATGGATGAATGGATGAATGAATGAACTGAGCCATTGCCCAGTAATGTTCATTGCCACAAGCGATCTCTTCAGAGAGCCTGTGTTGTTTTCTTCCAGGCCAGGGCTGCAGACAGTCATGGGCTAGGTCTGTTTCCTCACTCGTGGGGACCCTGGCTTGAGGACGCTCGGCCATGGAGGTTCCTCCTTGGGCTCTGGGCCTCTTTCCATGCATTCTGGGCTCTGGGCTTCCTCTACGCCAATGCAAAGGGGCCTCTATCTCTGTCCTGAAGCCCAGGCCAGGCTCCTAAGGAGACACCAGGAGAGAAACATGGATATGTCAATCAGATCAGGTCTCTGAGGACCCAGACGGGGCCACATCCACAGCTGTCACTCTTTCCGCATGGCCCTGCTCCCCACTCCAATCCCACTTTAGTTTCTTTCAGCAGACTAGTACTGGAGTCAGAATCCCAGAGGATGTCCCCCTGGGTGTCACGTGCAGTGATGCTTCAACCAGCTACCAAATGACCATCATCTTCCACCCTCGGGTGCTGCAGGTGGGGAGGGTGGGGTTGGGAGAATATGAGCAGGTCTGACTCAGTTTGGGGCTCCCAGCAGAAACAGCAGCTGTTTGAGTGACTCAGCAAAGAGCAAGTTGGGGGTGCGTGGGCCTTGGCTGGAGCTGAGCAAGTGGGAGACTGAGACTGGTGACGCATCTCATTCCACACAGAGGACAGGAGCCAAGTGGACTGGCTTGGAAACACACCTCCAGGAACCACGCATCTCATGGGCTCCATCCGCAGCTCCTTGTGCCTGCTGCCTGCTCCAGAGCAAACCCAGCCTCACTCAAAGTTCTCCAAGATTTGGCCCAGCCTCCTCCAGCCTCTCGTCCCGTAGCTCCTCTCAGCTCCGCTCCAGCCATGAGACCATGTGAACTAGCAGAAAGCTCCATCCCCTCCTTCGCTGGAAACCTCTACCTGAGCCAGGCCCTTTGCTTAGAAGGCCCCGGCCTCCCCCATCCAGCTGATGCAACTTCGATACCAGCCCCTGCAGACACTAGACGCCAGATGTGAGTTACATGTCCCTCCCCATGTCACTCTTCTGGCCTGATTTAAAACGTAGGCTTTGTTACTATTCAGCTATGGTGAGGCCAACAGACCAGGCGATAACTGCCAGTGAAAAATAGTTTGTCGCCCTGGCCGGTTTGGCTCAGCAGTAGAGCGTCGGCCTGCGGACCAATGAGTCACGGGTTTGATTCTGGTCAAGGGTACCTCGGTGGCAGCTCGTCCTTGGCCCTGGTCAGGGTCGTGCGGGAGGCGACTAGTCAATGTGTCCCTCTCATGTTGATGCTTCTCTCTCTCTCCCTTTCTCTCCCTCTCTCTCCCTCCCACTTTATCTGAAGATAAATAGAAAAATATCCTCGGGTGAGGATTAAAAATAAATAAAAATAAATAAAAATAAAATAAAAAAGAAAAATAGTTTGTCACTTATAGTTCCCAAGAGAAAGGGGCACAGCACGCCATGGGGCCACAAGGGGAAGCGCCAGGGCAGAGGGAGCAGGAGAAAAACGTGGGCAGGAGCCTTTGTTGTGGTTTCTGTGGGAGGAATGGGCGAAGGAGGGTAAGCAGGCTAGTTTGAATAATTTCAGGGGGCTCTGGGGACTAGGGGCTCTCCCCAGGTGTCTGGTACCTGGCCCTGGGGTGATTAGGACAGCCGGACCGCAGCCCAGAGTGAGCGCCCCCCGGAGGGGCAGAGGGGGCGGCTGGGGCTTTGTCTCTGGCTGGCTGGCATGTGAAAGACACGTTCACGGGAAGTGTTCACTCGAGGAATCAGCCAGCCCCGGAGAAACAGTCTCTCAGGGTCAACAAGGCCCCGGATGTCAAAACATCAGCGACACCTGGTTAACACACACCCCTTACCCCATTTGTCACACTCTCCTGAGGGCAGCAAACAGCCATGGTTGAGCCCCAGCACTGGCCGGACAACTGGGCGGTTCTTGGCAAATGTCGGATAGATGAGGGGCCATCATGGACCAGGCATAGTGCCAGGCACTTGGGGACACAGCAGTGGACAGGAAGGCGAGATCCCTCCTCTCAAGGAATTTACTTCCAGTGGGCATGGCGAACCACAAGCCAGGAACCAAAGAAATAAACAAGAGAACTTGAGTTACTGGAAGGCGTTGTGACGGAAATAAAACACAAAGACGCAACGGCATCACGGTGGGATGGAGGGGGAGGGACTCCATTAGAAAGGATGGCCAGGCAGCCTCTCCGAGGGGGTGGCCTTTGGGCCGAGACCTGAATATTGAGGAGTCAGCCACACAAAGATTTCAGGGCGGAGTGTTCCAGCAGATGAACAAATGAATGAACCGACAAATGAAAGAACCGATCGATCCTCTGGTCGGATTTCCCACCTCTTTCCTGATGGCTGTCACGCATTCTGAGGCTTGACTGTTATAGGTGCCAGAGTCTCTCACGTTAAAACGACTTCTCTCTTGGTCTTCTGTCATTAACCAGAACATTCCACAGGGCCTGTGAGCAGGCACTTCCGGGCCTCAGGGCAGGACACCATTTTAACCAGCTTTGCTCTTTGACCTCTCCTCACATTCACGCCGGAGCCAGCAATCTCCTTGCCAGCCTTGTCCCTGATGAGGATTAAAGTGGTTGATTTATGGCCCCGGTCGATGGTGCCTCTCTCAGAGGAGGGTAAAGGGCAGTCTTGCTCAATTACTGAGATGCTGCCCAGCCACTGGACACTCGGGCCAAACCCAGGCCACACATACTCCTGCAAAGCCCCGGGTGCAGACCCCTGGGCTGCCCGGTGCCTTCCAGCAAAGACTCCTTCAACAAGGCAGGCCCTCTGGAGAGCAGCAGCGATGGCCCTTTGAGGTTCCTTGTAATCTCCAGTCTTTCCTGGGAGAGCCAGCCTGCCACCGGGGCCCACTCTTTGAGGTGCTGGGGGGTGCAAATGTGGTTGACAGATAAAAGTCAGTGGGAGGCACGGTGATTATGCTGTCAGTTGGCAGGCTATAAATAGTTTTAACAGGCCCTCTGCCGCGCTGGGTGCTGGGTGCTGGAGAAGACCTTTTGGGGTGTTTACCACACTGTGTTGAAGGGCAGGGTCAGTGACCGTCTGGGCTCCCCACAGGCTGCCGGCCTCCCCACGCAGCGGGACTCTCAGCCATGTGGTTATTTCCTGGGAAGTCCCCACCTGCCTGGAAGCCAGCCTGATTCACTGACAGGACCAGGAAAGCGGATCGTGTGGGAAGACAGGGCGTTAGGGAGGTTGGGAAGGGAAGGGAGGGAACATTTCCTGAGCGCTTGCTGTCTGCTCAGGGAAGAGAAGCAACTGCTTCAAGGTCGAAAGTGTTGGACTTGAACCCAAGTCTTTTTGGCTCTTAACCACTATGGCATGTTGCTATTGCCATCTTCTTTTCATTCATTCATTTATGTATTCATTCGTCCATCCACTCATTCATTGGTCCTTTTTTTTTTTTTTTTTATCCTCACCCGAGGACATTTTTTCATTTTTTGTTCAGATAGAGTGGGAGGGAGAGAGAGGAAGAGAGAGAGAGAGAAACATCGACCTGAAAGGGACACATTGAGTGGCCGCCACCCACACGACCAACCAGGGCCGGGGATAAACTGCAACCGAAGTACATGCCCTTAGCGGGAACCGAACCCGGGTCTCTCTGGACCGCAGGCCAACGCTCTAACCGCTGAGCCAAACCAGCCAGGGCCATTGGTCCATTTTTTTAAATTTCTTGAACCCCACAGGGAGTGGAAAAGCACAGATTTCAGAGCCCGCTTCCCCACATACTAGCCAAGTGGCCTAAGGCAACTGCTTCCCTCAATTTCCCTCTTAGTAAAAAGGACAGTGATGCCCACACCTTGTGAGTGTCCTCTAGAGATCAGCGTGGATGCGTATGGATCCCCTTGGCACACAGTAGGTCCTCACCCATGTCTGGCACTGGCTTAGGGATGGCCAAGAGCCAGACATGGGTGCCACAACACTAGCCTTTAAAATGCTCGAAGACTGATGAGGGACAGACGTGCCACAGCTGCTTCGCTAGTGGGCAAAATAAAATAAGTGCCACGTGGAGGCATATGAAACATTCCGTGGGCTGTCACGCGTGGGTGTGGTGAGGGAATTTTCACGCAAGACGGGGCATTTGAGTCCCATCTGTGGGAGAGAAGGAAAAGGGACACCCAGGTGGAGGGAGAGCATCCGCCAAGGCTTGGAAGCCTAAAAGCTATTTGAGGACAGTGGGGACAAAATTAATCAATGTCACTTAGGCGAGGAAACCAAGGGAGGAATTGGCAGGGTCTGGTCAGGGAGATTAAGACTGGACGCCAATTGGCTTTGGTTGTTACACTAAAGAACTTGAACTTTATTCTCTGGGCAGAGGGAAGCCATGAATGGTTTTTGAGGAAGACTGACATCATTTGGCCAGGGTCTTAGGGCAAACACAGAGGTGTGTGGAGGATAAACCAGCGGGGTGAAACTTGGGGCAGAGACCAGCTCAGAGGTCCTGCCAAGAGCCAAGAACAGACAGATCTGGATAAGAATGGGATCCATTTATTGAGCACTTACTATGTTTCAAGCACCGTCTGTACATTTTCTCATCCACCCCTCAACAGCACTTTGAGTTAGGCTCTCTTGTTCCCATTCTACGGGTGAAACACTGAGGCACAGGAGGGGAAGTAACTTGCTCAAGGTCACAGGGCCAGTGAGGTGTAGAGTTAGGATTCAGCTCCTTCTCTGTCCGAATCCAAAGCCCTGAGACTGCCCAGGCCCTGACCCTGATGCCCACAGGAGGACAAGGCCCAAAAGTGGGTGCAGAGACATTGTGCCTCCTCCGCCTGGCCCTGCACGGACCTGGGAGGCCGACTGCACTGACCGCAGCTGCAGTCTCCCTGAGCCTTGCCCGTTAGCTTCGGGCTGGTTCCATCGACGAGGCAGGAGAGCAGAGGAGGAAAGAGCGAGGGGGGCGCTTCTTCCCTTTGTCTCCCTTACACAGGCTGACGCCCTCTCTACAGTTCCCTCAGGTTCTGGAGCTGCTCCCTCTCTTTCCCTTTCAAGCCTGGGGCTGATGACAGCACCCCAAATTTTTATATGGGACTGCCTATGGGTCTGGACCTCCGAAGAGAGGGCAGCAGAGATCAGCTTGGAACGCTGGTCCCTGACGTCACAGGGGTGGATGGGCGTGGGCAAAGAACATGCAGAGGATGCTGCTCGGGGACCACGCTGGGGGGACACTGACATTTAAGAGTCCCCAAGGGTGGAGAGCCAGCAAGGCAGCTAAGGCTAGATGGGTTGAAGCCTCCTTTTCTCACATCCTCGGCTGGAAATTGTCACCCACTAACTCTGTTACCTTTGTAGAAAGGGGTGAAGGACCGTGCAATGAGGTTGCCCGTCTCCCGAGACAGCTCTCACCCGCAGTCTTGCCTTGTCCCCCTGCCTCCTGGGGATTCTCCAGCCCAGCCGTCAGCAGCCTGGCTTTGCGCTCCCAGAGGGCCTTTGAGGGCACGTGGAGCTTCCTCTGGGGCCATCAGGGCAGACTGTCTGGGAACAGAGTGACCTTCATCTTGAAAAGCCTGACCGGCTGAGTCCTCTGGAGCCAGCCCCCCTGTGGGGTGCCTTGCGGGGAATGAGGACCCGTGTGCCCCGACCTGTGGCCAGTGTCAAGCTCCAGGAAGGCACCATCAGCCTGGCCGCCAGCTACCCACAGGGAGAGCGTGCCTGGCAACGGGTGGGAGAGGGCGAGCAGTTCCCGTGGAGTGTGTCTACGAGCAGAGAAGGGGAGGGACGGATGGGGCCTGGGAATTAGATACACACTTTTGAGCTACAAAAATCAGTCTTTGAACAAAGGCAGGTCCATTTAGAGCCATACAGCTTGAGAGCTGGAAAGGGCCTTCCAGAACCCCACCCTCATTTCACAGATGAGGAAACTGAGGCCTAGAGAGGGGACATTGCTTTGGCCTCCAAGGCCTGCCTGGCCACCTGTGCAAACACAGCATCATCACCTGCCTTTCCGCAGCCCCTCGCACCCTCCAGCCTCCACGCCCGGGGAGAAGAGGGATGATTTCCCAGGAGTCTGCATTTCTACCCACCTTTGTCCCCACCGTGGAAGCAGCTGGCTGCCCCACAGTGGGGGCTGCCTGGGTGCGAGACGACTGTTTTCACAGGGCGGAAATTAGATCTGCTTCTCTTCTCAGGGAGAGGTGTTTGTGAGCCGAAATGCCAGCCAGTTGGGTGAGGCACGGGGCCTTGTCAGTCTGTGTTCCACAGACTCCAGCCGCACGGGTGGGGTTGGGGTGGGGAGTGGGAGGGTGGAGGGCAGGGAGGAAGGGCCAGAAGCAGGCAGAGCCCTTTGAAGGGGCCTTGGAGAATGTTTCAGGTAGAGAATGAGGACACCAAGCTGACGAGGATCTGCCCAGGGACAAGGGCTCACCCTGCCTGCAGCCCCCTTTCCTGGCCTGGGCTGCCTCTTCACTCTGCATTTGAACTCTGGAGGGCAAAAGAGTCCCACAAGCCAGCACTGGCCAAAAAGGACCTCTCCATACTTGTAAATTCAAGTTGGGGGTCTTCCGGCCAGAATAGATTGGATTATTATTCAGCCAATATTCATTACCCTCCTCCTCCCACTGGGCACAGGGTACACCTCCTACATACTGAAGGCGGGCTTAGCGTGGGACTTCCTTTGAGCAAGAAATATTAGTGGACATGGCAGAACAGAGGCTTGAAATGTGCTTATGTGGATCGACCTGCTCCCCTGCATTCTGGTGGTGCCTGTAAGAAGAGATTTCCGCCCTGGCCGGTTTGGCTCAGTGGTTGGAGCGTCGGCCTGCGGTCCAGAGAGACCCGGGTTCGGTTCCCACTAAGGGCACGTACCTCGGTTGCAGTTTGTCCCCGGCCCTGGTTGGTTGTGCAGGAGGCAGCCACTCGATGTATCCTTTTCACGTCGATGTTTCTCTCTCTCTCTCTCTCTCTCTCTCTCTCTCTCTCTCTCTCTCTCTCGCTTCCTCTCTCTCCCTCCCACTCTATCCCACTCTATCTGAACAAAAAAATGGAAAAATGTCCTCGGGTGAGGATTAAAAAAAAAAGAAGAGATTCCCCTGGGAGGCTGTCGCCCTTCAGCTGGGGTCATAGAACAAACATATTTGAGCCTGAATGAACTTGAGCCCAACCTGCAGTCTGCAGCAGGTTGCCCAGCTGAGCCCAGCCCAGATCAGGAGAACCATGTCGACCCGCAGGCTCACAAATGGGAAATACATGCTGATTGCTGGAAGCCACTGAGTTGGGGGGATGGTTTGTTTCACAACATTATTATGGCAATAGCTGGCACACAGGCCCAGAGCTGGAGGACGAGAAGGAGGCAAGAGCTGGAACTTGGAAGATCCAGGCTTTCTATGTTCCTTCCCCTCCACGGCCCTGTGAGAGGGGGACTGATGGAGAGGATGCTGTGGGTGCCCTCGGGAAACTCCAAGAGGCCATACAAATGCGAGGAGGACCCATGTTTCTGTTGATACTCATGACCTTTCTGTGACCTCCCCAAGGTTCAGAGCCAGAAATGCACAAAGCTGAGACTAGAATCAGGTCTTTTGGCTCCATTTTCCAATCTACCATGCAGCTCAACCCTGAGCCAGTTGATGGGTGAGACCCATGAGGATTGGAAACACCAGCTCTCTCCTTGTTACTCTGTGGTCCACGCCAGGCCAAAGTGAGGCATCCTGTCAATGTCAAGGTCGTGAGGACTGACCGGGGAGACTGATGCTCCGATCCCCGTCGATTTGTGTGCGACTTTGCATAAGTCACTTCCCCTCTCTTTGCCTGGATTCCTGCCTCTTTCAAGAGAGGGACACTGGACCAGATGACCTGTGAGGGCCCTCCTCCCTGGGTGAGTTCAGGAATCGGCTCTCACTCGCGGGGTTCGCTCAGTAGGTCTTTGCTGAGGCCACGAGCATGCCAAGGAGCCACTATACCCAGGCCTGGTACCCTTCTCCAGGAAGACCCTGATTTAGAAGTTTTAAAAATAGACAAGGAGGAAAATAGTCTGGGACTTCAGCACACGTAGGCCAGCAGTTTGCTCCTGTTCCCACTCTTCTTCCTGAACGGCGTTCAGAGATGACCACCTTGGTTTCAGCCTGTTCAGTCCTTATGTTTCAGGGGAAGGGCAAGCAGATCTAGCATAACCGGCGTCACAGTCATGGTGTGTCTATTTCATTCCCTAGAGATAAGATAATCATCATTAATTATATGGTGAATCGTTGGGGGTGATTGTGGAGGAAAGCAGCTGAAAAGAGCTAATTTTTACTTATGGAAAGCTCACTCTGAGTCAGACACTATCCCAAATGTTTTTTGTGTACAGAACCAAGTGGACCTCACAAGAATCCTAGAAGATATGTAAGTACTGTCCCCATTACTGCAGATGGAGAAACTGAGGCACAGGACAGGTGCATAACTGGCTGTGAGCATCACATTCATCCAGCTGGGTGAAAAGCAGAGGGGCAAAGGTCTCCGGTCCCAGCCCTGTTAGCTCTGACCTGCTGTGTGGCTTGGGAAAAAGACTAACCTCTCTGTTTTCTCAGCTGTGACATAGAGAAAAATAGTACCTACCTCACAGGGCTGTGGTGAAGATTAAATGGGTTGATGTGATGGCATGGTCAATGTGGTGGCTGATGTAGGACAAGGCTCAGGAAATAGGAAAAAGTGTCACTAAAAACGAAGAGAATGCAAAACCAATGGACACAGACAACAGTGCAGTGAAGATGAGGGGGACGGGCAGGGGGGCAGGGAGGAGGGTGTCAATGGGGGAAAGGGAGGGACATCTGTAATAAAAAATTAATTAATTAATTAATTAAAATAAATAAAGGAGCCAGAGATGAGTGAGAACAACAACAACAACAAAAACAGAGAAAGGTGAATGGGCAGATGTCCTAACCCTAGAACAGACAGCCAGGACTCTGAGAGCCTCTCTCAGCTCCACTGAAAGTATTTGAGGGAAAAGAATTCTACCCCTTCCCACCCCTGCTCAGCACCCCAGGACCTGTCACAGGGGTGAGGATGGAGGGGGGTGGATCTCAGACCTGGGAGTCAGCCAGCCCTTGGTCCCCACTACTGCTCTGCCCTTATAGGCTCCATGTCCTTGGGCACTCATGCCCGTCTCTAGCCTCGGTTTCCTCAGCTGTGCACCCGGGCAGCAACCACCACTTCACAGGTGTGGCAAGGAGGGAGTAAGACCACTTAGCTCATGTTCATTAAGCTCTTGCCATGTGCCAGCCACTCTTCTATGCATATCACACCCCTCTGCAGAGTAGGTACTATAATTATCCCCATTCTACAGATGCAGAAACTGAGGCTCAGATAGGCCAAGGAAACTGCATAAAGTCACACAGCACCGGAGTGTAACCCCAGCAGGGCTACAGAGCCCGGGGACTATGGCTTTGGTAAATTGCTCCCGGGGTCCCTCTCCAGCTCTCTGGGTTTAAAAGCAGGGAAACATGGGCTGTGTCCTGACTTCATGGCCTGAGCTGACAGGTCCCTGGCTATTTGTGAAACATGCCCAGTGAGGCCTGAAGTTCCACGGAAGCTGACGCAGTTCCCTGCTGGGTTCTACCTGACTGTCATCCCTGGCTGCATCCCTTCCTGCCCTGCTTGCTTCCCAGCTTGGAGGTGAGCATGACCTCCACTCAGCGAGTTCCTTTTCCCCAGAGCATCCTCTTCCTGTTGCTCCAGTTTGCATCTCCTCAGGCCCAGGACAAATCACTCCCTTTACTCTGCTGTGTGGGGGGGGGGGGGGGGGGGGAACAGGCCACTGCAGGAAATCCTTTTGCCCCCAAGCCGCTCCCCGTCCACATTCCTGCAGCACCAGGGGAAGGTGGGCCCCGCCTAAAGTCATCCATCCTGGCTGGAAGGACTGTTTGGGTCAACTTGTCCCCCGTCCCAGCTCTCACAGATCAGGAAATGGAGATGCAGACAGGCACCGGGCTCTGTCCAAATACACTGGCGCGCAAAGCCGGGTCAGGACAACCATGAGAACAGCCACCACTGAAAAGCCTTAGGACAGGCAAAAGGTTGTGCTGACGGCTGCCTTTCACCTAGGACTCAGTCCAGCCCTGCAAGATGGGTGTCATTGCTCCTATTTTATAGCGGGGGAAACTGAGGCACAGAGAGGTTAAGTTGCTTACCTAAGTTCACACAGAAAGTGGCAGTCTAGAGATTTAAGTCAAGGTCTGTCCTGACTCCTAAGCCAGTGCTCTTTCTCTTGGCCATACCATCAGTGACGACATATTTAGTTCGTGGGCCCAGGGCCACCTACCAAAACGGCTGGATTCTCTCACCATGGCCACCACCCAGAAAACCTGGCAGAGGGTGGGACTGTCTCCTTAACTCAGCAATCTGGGGTTCCCCTGCAGGGTTCCATCCTTCACCCTATCTTTTTCCAGGAGAGTTCGCAACCATTTCAAGCTGCCGGTGATACAGAGAGAAAGGCACCCTCCGCTATCCCAGCCTCCTTCCTGTTTCTCCCTCTCCGCCTTTGCTCTTCCTACACTGGGGCCACACCGGTCCCTCACCACCCACCCACACCCCTCTTCGGGTGTCCCCTCCAGATGCTTCCTCTCCTCATCCGCACTGGTCAGAATCCTGCCTATTTGTAGGCAGACAGAAGTTCAAATCCCTCCACACCTCATATGAGCTGTGTGACCTTAAGCAAGTCACTTACACTTACTGAGCCTGTTTCCTCCTTTGCAAAGGGGTAGTACTAGCAGCTTTGGAGGGATATTTGGAGGATTGGTGAGCTAGTTATGTAAAACAGTCCCACGCTGCATCCTGGTGGGACCGGGGGCACAAGGGTGGAGGTGATTACTAATGATGTCAAGGGCAGGATGAGAGCCTGAGCAGGGCAGAATCAGGAGGGCGGGGCTTGGATGCCAGAGAGAGGACTCCCAGTGGTGACCAGGACCGTGTGTAAGTGAGGCCAAACAGCAGGGCACTCCAGCCAGTGGGCAGCAACTGGTGTCCCAGAGGAAGTGGCCGAGTGCCCCACTGGGTGCATGGGGCACCACACCAGGCTAAGGTTTGGGGAGAAGACTCACAACAGCCCTCTGAATATTTGTATCTCCACCTTACAGGCAAGGAAAGCAAGGCACAGAAAGGCTGGGCCACTGTCCCAAGATCACCCAACAAGGAAGCAGCAAAACCGGGATTAGAACCCAAGCAGTCTCTGAACCAGTACTGTCCAGGCCAGCTCGCCCTGGGTTTAAACTGAGTACTATCATAACTGCCCTGTCCTGGACCCCAGCTGAGCAGCTGAGCCAGGATGTGGACAGATTCCCAAGGGAAGGAGGAAAACGAGGCTGGTGGCCAGCCATCCCTCTTCCACTCCAGGCAGCCAAATTCTTCCTCCTCTGACCCGCCCTGGGGCTACCAGAAAGAGGACTGGCTCCAAAGACAATTTCTAACAATTAAAACTAAACAACAGGAAACAATTAAATGAGAGCAAGAGGGGGCCCTGGGCCCTTCAACCTGCGGGGGTGGGCCTGGCAGCAGGCCCCGGTCGCCTCCACACTCAAGCTTCCTTATTAAAATAAACTGCAGCACAGTGGGCCTTGGGCAGCCTATAAAGTGATTTGGGGCCAAATTGGCACCATCAGCCAGGATTGTGCCATAGGGGTCCCTGAGCCCTGGCCAGGTTGGTGACACTGGCCATAGCGACCTTTTCTGTCTGACGATAGCGGCCCTGCCATGGAGGGGAAAAGGGAGAACCACTCCAGACCCCAGAGACTTCTTGGAGCTGGCTGACCTCTTTCTCTTCCTCTTCTTTGCACGATAGGCCATGGCCTTGCTCCAGGCTGGGCTCAGTGGCTCTGTTCACCCAGCCTTCACCCCTAGAGACCACTCATGCCTCATCTCAAGATGGTTGTCAAGCCCCTTCCTCTGAGTTACTTGTTGAGGGTCCTGCTCCAGGCGCTCTTCTCAAAAGAAACAGCCTCTTGCCTCGAAAGTGGTACCCGAAAGTGGTACCCGAGGACCCAGGGTGAGCAAATCTCATGGAGGGGCTGCTTCCTCATTACCACCTTTCTCCTCCCCCTGCATTACACTACACAATCCACATTCTACACAGTGGAGATGCTGCCCCCTGGAGTTGTGGGATACAGTGGTCCTTAAGGCCATCAACTCCCTTCGGGAGGCAGCCACTCGATGTGTCTCTTTCACGTCGATGTTTCTCTCTCTCTCTCTCTCTCTCTCTCTTCCTCTCTCTCCCTCCCATTCTATCTGAACAAAAAATGGAAAAATGTCCTCGGGTGAGGATAAAAAAAAAAAAAAGGCCATCAACTCCCTGGGAGTTAGAGTTTGCCCCAAAGAGAGGGAAAAGGTACACAGGGGCAGGCAGATGTCCCCGGTGCCACCTGCCACACTTATGCAGCCCTTGGCTGCAGGCCAGGGGCCAAGGATGCCTTGTTCTCTCAGGCAGGGGCAGAGCAGAGCGATGTGGGGAAAGGAAAATTTTGCCCTACCCTTCGAGGTTCTTTGGGCTGGTCTAATAATTAAATCAACGTGAGATAGATTAACAAGAGAATATAACCAAATTTAATTACATATGTGTGTATGGGAACCCCACATACATGAGAGAGTCAGACAGAAAGGGAAAAAGAGATATATATGGTATCCTGAACCGAGGAATGAGGTAAGATGCCTTCAGGCTGCAGAGGGGAGGAGAGCAATTCACAGGACGGTAAGAAGAACAGATGTTCAGTAATTAGAAGTTTGTCCTGCCCTAAAGATAAGTCATACAAAGTTAAGGGCAAGACCTCAAATTTAAATTCTTTAAAGTAAAGGTAAAAGCTTCTCTGGAGCCTGCAGTCTGTTGCCTTCAGCTCAAAATAATCCTCATGCCAAAACAGCACATCTTAGGAGGCCTGTTCTGAACCCTTTCAATGTGGATGATTTCCCCCTCCTCCCTGCAGGCCAGATGGCCCACAGGTCCTGGGTCTTGTCAATGAAACCAAGTAGTGTCACTTCCCAGAACTCCTTTCCCCACCTGTCTCCTCCCAGTGGCAAGTGTGACCCCCTCTGAGAGCAGGCCCCGGGATGCCTGAACAGGAAGACTTGGCTTCAGAGCTGGGCTCAAGTTCTTGTGGCCTTGGGCGAGGGCTTTGGCCCACTGGGCCTCAGTTTATCCACCTGTAATAGGGGTGAGAACCAAGGTGATATGGTGGAGGGGGAAGTGCTCTCTCCCTGCAATGACAACAAAGCTGACGTTTAATGGACGCCTCCTAGGTGCCCACACTGGATGTGAGCTCTCACTCCGCTGTCACACACACCTGGGAGGGGGGACTATGCTTTCTCCACCCAACAGATGGGAAAGCTGAGGCAGGAAGCAGAGCCAGGATTTAAGTGTGAACATCTAACCTCATTCCACACGTGTTGCCTCTACTCGCTCTGGTCCAGGTCAGCTGGAGAGGAAAGGTGAACTAAGGTGGCTTCCATCTCCCCATCCCCACCTGACCCAGAAGCCACCAGTCTCATGCTGTGGCCCAGCCCAACCGTCAGGGAACACAGAGGTGTGGCCAGTGTGGTACTGTTGTGTCCCCACCCCCACGCCCAGGGAAGCCTCGTTGGGTGGAGGAAGGAGGGGACAGTTGCCTTTGGCCTCTGCCTCCGTCAACTCCCCACTGAAGGAAGACCTGTCTGCTCCCCTCTGCTTTCCTTTCAGCCCCTTTCTCTGCCCCGCCCACAGAGGATTTATGGTTTTAATAATGCAGACTTTCTCCTCCAGCCTCTCTTGCTGTTTAGTCTCCTCTAAAGATCCTTAAAATTAAAACACTAATCAGGAATTTATTTTCTCATCAATCCTGCCCTTCAGGTTATGAGCCCTGGGTGTTTTCACAGCCGCTGGCTGGTCACAGGGAACAAGGGCTGGGGCTCTGGTCTGGGGAGAGTTGAGAGAGACTGAGAGAGGCAGTGATCTCAGACCCAGGTCAGAGAGAAAGGGAGAACGGCTTCATGCAGAGATGGTGGAAAGACAGACGGATCAACAAGCTGTGAGGGGTGGGAAGAGAGAAAGAGGGAGACAGGGAGGGAGGGAGACAGAGACCCAGGCAGAGAGACATGCAAACAGCAGGAGATGGAGACAAGGGGGTAGAAACCCAGAGAGACCAGAACCAGAGTGATGAGGACGGAGGGAGGGGCCAGGGAGGAGAGAAGATGGAAGATAGAGAAAAGAAAAAGAAAGCAAAGCAGACTATGGAAGACAGACAAGAAGAGCAGGGATGAGAAAACAAGGAAAACAGACAAGCTGGGAGCTGGAGACACCTCACACCTCTCCTGCAATTTTACATTTCTGAAGGGGTCCTGTGTCCTGCCATAAGACCACAGCTCCATGGGGACAGTGATCCAAGATTTTCCCTTTGGTGTCTTCAGAAATGAACTGGGTGGGCTGATTTCCAGCTCTGAGACCCTGCAAGATGCTTAGTGAAGCCCTCGGGAGGCCCTGGCTTCCCTCTCCCTTTGAAGTGCGGAAAAGCCTGCTGGGTCCCAGGCCCTGCTCCCCCGCCCCTCCTTTCAGCATGCACAGCTCTGAGAAAGCATCACCTCGCTCCACCAGCCCCCTGCCCACCCAAAGGGGCCGTTTGTAAAGCATGTTTCTCCAGGCCCAGCTTTACTGTTCCCTCTAGGAGGCCTTTGAGGTCAATCAGATCACCCTGAGCACTAAACAAAAAGTCTACTTGTCTGCTCTGCCTTTGCTTGGCTGTGTGATGGTGGGCAAGTCACTGGCCCTCTCTGAGCCTTGGTTGTGCCATCTGCAGAACGAGGGTGATGACCTTTACAACCCCTTCTTGCTCTATTGGGCTTTGATGTGGTCATTTTGGAAGTCCCAAAACTAAGTAAAGAAATGGAAAATCTGCACTTTGTACTTGTGCACATTTGACAAAAAGAATTAAGGGCCTGCTAATGTGGAAGGTGCTATGCTAGGCACTTGGGAAGTCACCCAGAGAGTCCTGGACTTGGCCTTGATTCATGGTCAAGTCACGACCTCCCACACCCTCAATCTGTTCATATGTAAAATGGTCGGATGTGGCATCCCTCGTGTCTCAGAGATTTACTGTTCGAGAAAGGCCTTTGTCAACAGAAGTTGAACATCAGAAAGGGTCAGTCAGCATCAGAAGTGTGTGGAAAACCCAGGAGGAACTCATTCTGCTCGCTCCACAGTCTCCCAGGCCCAGTGTGAGCATTCAGTCAGTCTCTCTCTCTCTCTCTCTCTCTCTCTCTCTCTCTCTCTCTCTCTCTCTCTTTTAATCCTCACCACAGGATATTTTTTCATTGATTTTTAGAGAGGAGACTGGAAGGGAGGGAGGGATAGAAAGAGAAAGAGACAGAGAGACAGAGAGACACATCAATTGGTTGCTTCCCATACGACCCTGACCAGGGCCAGAGATCGAACCTGCAACCCAGGTACATGCCCTTGACCGGGAATCAAACCTGCAGCCCTTCAGTTCGAAGGCCGATGCTCTAACCAGTGAGCCAAACCGGCCAGGGCGGAGCATTCAGTCTTGTCTCAGGGTGGCTGGGGCCATGGTCAGTCCGTCTCACAGACAGCCTAGTCCTGGAAGGCCTGGAGAATAACGGGAGCCTATGGTGGAGCCAGAAGACTCGAGTTTGACTTTCTGCAGCACTTGCAAGGTCGCTTCCCTCCAGGACCCCAGAGTCATCCTTCAAGGACACAAACAGTCCTGCCTCGCCTGGGGTGAGATGTGAAGACTCAGAGAAGCAACTCAGGTGGAAGGGCCAGGCCCACAGTAGATGTTTGGAAAACACTTGCTCAGCACATAGTTTAAGCCCAAACCATTAATAACACCAAGGGCAAGAGTACTGGGTGCCATGTGACCACTCAAGGGTGACCCGAGACTGTGGCACAGCCCACCCCAGAGAGGCAGGGGGCTCCAGCCTTCCTGCCAAATGAGACCTTTCTGGGGCCAGCATTAGCATTTTCCATGATGATTCAGCAAAACCAGGGGGCTTAGGCAGGCCTCCCCTTTCTGCTGAGAGCTCGCTCATGCCACAGCCCAGCTTGTCTGCCTGATAGGAAATCAATGTGTTTATGATCAGAGGCCTCTTGCAAAAAGAGGAGGGAATAATTGCTCTTCCAAGGTCTGAATAGCAGCGTTCCCAATGTGCTGATTTAACTCGCTGGGCGCCTTCCCAACCCAGAATCTTTCCTTTCTTCAAGTTGAAGTATCCAAGATCTGTAGAACCCAGGACCATCACCAAAGGACCTCCAACCCCCACCGTAGGGGGTAGACGAGCTCCCTGGGGATCCCTGTCATTTAGGAACCAGTATCTGTCAAATCATGTAACCTGAGAAAAGGGAGTTTGGCTGTGCCCTCGAGAGGTTTTGAATCCTGAAATAATAGAGACATGGTCTCTAACTTACACTCCTACCAGAAATAATACATAGGATAGAGGAAAAGGTAGATTTTGTTGAGAGGGACAACATAATTATGCTGTAATTATGCCTCGTTTATACTCCAACCACAAGAGCAGTACATGATACTGCTGTCTGAGATCATACAGGATTCGCAGGTAGAATTAATATTGTAGAAGCTAAGAGCATTTATGCTAATACTGATGCTTGTGCTCAAATGTATTGAGGAGAGTGAATCAAAAACTCCTTCGGGATGTTATGCCTATGGAGGAAATTGGCCTGGAGAAGATTTAGATTTGATTAATGATAGATTGATTACAGTTCTTAATCACTCGACAAATGTGTGCATTATGTGCAGATGGCTATGGATCGGGAAGGCAAAAACTGGTAAAGTTAGAACACAAATATGAGAAAATGTGTGCTGGTAGTACTGGGGGGTTCAATGGTCTGTTAAAACCTGGACCAGTCCTTCGCTGGTTATTACAACCATTTGACATCTGCGTGAGCATTTTAATGGCTGTCAAATTAAGGATGATTGCCTTGTCATAAAAAGGCCAGGCGCGTTGGACAGGGGCGTGGACTGTGCTGTGAGCTGTTTTGCTAAAGCCCCCGCGTGGCACTGAGCCTGGTCAGGGCCTGAAACGCGGTGGACAATAGCGTCGCTCCGTAAGCAGGGGGCGGAGGACTTTTCATGGCAGCTCACAGCAGCCTGTCAACATTGTATGTGGGTAACAGTGAGATTGATGATTTGCACCTGGTCTTTGGAGGGGGACCCCCTAAAGGGCTCTGTTGTTGAGGTTGGTTTTGTAGCAGGAAAATGCCTTCGTGACCAGCAACGTACAAAAATACTCAAGCTGGGACTCCTCTCCAGTTGGGAGGTGTTCCACGCACCTGCCCTTACAGAGGAGGGATGCGAGGAGCCTGCACCTGGCCTCTCCAGACCCCTGGCTGGGAAGGGCTACATCCTGACGTTGATGCAGTCTCGGTGTCATATCCCATTCCTGTAATAAACTGTAGATTTCTAAGTACTGGCATTTGGGGTCCTGCGAGTCTTCTTTAGCAACTGAATCCAGCTTAACTGCCACTGTTAGGAGTTTCCAATCTATCTCTCATATTTTATAGATGGAGTAACTGAAACCCAGAGAGGGGAACTGACTTTGCCACAGTCAAGCAACAGGTTTGTGGTAGAGCCCAGATTGGAATCAAAGTCTCAACCCTCAGTCTAGAGATATTAGTCTGTTTTTTCACCCTTACCTTGCTCCTTGGAGGTGAGCGGTGACTTCCCAGGAGGCCTGTGAGAACCAGAGGGGAGACTTCCGGTCAAGATGGCGGCGCAGGTAAACGCGGCATCGCGTCCTCCCACAACCACATCAAAGTTACAACTAAACTACAGAACAACCATCATTCAAAACCGCCTGAAATCCAGCTGAATGGATGTCCTACAACTATGAAATTAAAGAAGAAGCCACATGGAGACTGGTAGGAGGGGCGGAGGCGTGACAGGCTGGTCCCATACCTGCGTGTGGCGGATAAAAATTAGGAGGATACCTCAGCTGGGAAGGTCCTCCCTGAGGACTGAGGGGTCCCCGTCCCACACCAGGCGCCCAGCTCAGGGTTCCAGTGCCAGGAAGAGAAGTCCCCATAACTTCTGGCTGGAAAAACCAGTGGGAACTGAGGCTGAGGCAGCTGGAGCCCGCGGCAGCTCCTCTTAAAGGGCCCGCCCACGGACTTACTCAGACTCGCTCCCTCCAGGCTCCAGCGTGTGGAAGGCCGCTTGAAAGGCACCAGAGTCATATGGGGAAGAATTGAGTTGTTTGGCATTGGAGCGAGGGCTGGAGAGGCAGCTTTCTCCTGGACAGAGGTGCTATCAGAGGCTTTTGTTCCTTTGGTGAGCCCTTCCCTGGGCCGGCAGACACCGCCATATCTGGGACTCCAGCTACCTAGCTCACACTGTTGGCCCCGCCCTGGTGATTCCCTGAGGCCCCGCCCCACCCAACTTTCAGGCCCACCCAAGCTGTTGCCAGTTGCTTTACCATAGGATTGGCCTGTCTTGGATCCTGCTTCAGCTTTTCCTAAATTCTTTCAAACAAGCAGCATCTGGTCTCAGCTAGCCCCATACCTCTCGTTAAGTAATACATAGAAACAAACACAGGGAGGCAGCCAAAATGAGGAGACAAAGAAACAGGTCCCAAATGAAAGAACAGAACAAAACTCCAGGAAAAGAACTAAGTGAAATGGAGTTAAGCAACCTAACAGATGCTGACTTCAAAACATTGCTTATAAGGATGCTCAATGGACTTAGTGAGAACCTCAGTGAACTTAGTGAGGGCCTCAAGGGCATAAAAAAGGACTAGTCAGAAATGAAGGATGCACAGTTAGAAATGAAGGAGGCACTAACTGAAATAAAGAATAGTTTACACAGATTCAATAGTAGAGTAGGTAAAGCCAAGAAGCAAACCATTGATTTGGAATATAAGGAAGCAAAAAACACCCAATCAGAAAGCAAAAAGAAAAAAGAATCCAAAAAAATGAGGATAGTGTAAGGAGCCTCTGGGACAACTTCAAGCGTGCCAACATTCGCATCTTGGGGGTGCCAGAAGGAGAAGAGAGAGAACAAGAAATCGAAAACCTATTTGAAACAATAATGGCAGAAAACTTCCCTAACTTGGTGAAGGAAACAGACATACAAGTCCAAGAAGCAAGATGAACTCTAAGAGGCCCACACCAAAACACATCACCATCAAAATGCAAAAGTTCAAGACAAAGAGAGAATCTTAAAGGCAGCAAGAGAAAAGCAATTAGTTACCTACAAGGGAGTTCCCATAAGACTGTCAGCTGATTTCTCAAAAGAAACTTTGCAGGCCAGAAGGGAGTGGCAAGAAATATTCAGAGTGATGAAAAGCAAGAACCTACAACCAAGATTACTCTATCCTGCAAAGCTGTCATTTAGAATCGATGGCCATATAAAGAGTTTCCCAGACAAGGAAAAGCTAAAGGAGTTCATCACCACCAAACCATTCTTATATGAAATGTTGAAGGGTCTTCTTGAAGAAAAAGATAAAAAAATGTGAACAAACAAAATGGCAATAAATACATATCTATCAACAATTGAATCTACAAACAAAATGAACAAGCAGAACAGAAACATTCTCATAGATACAGAGAACTTTTGTTGGATACCAGATGGGTGGGGGCTGGGGGAATGGGTGAAAAA
Source organism: Tadarida brasiliensis (assembly GCA_030848825.1). Lineage (NCBI taxonomy): Eukaryota > Metazoa > Chordata > Mammalia > Chiroptera > Molossidae > Tadarida > Tadarida brasiliensis. The sequence goes on along the minus strand of CM061268.1, from coordinate 15,737,576 downwards.
GGTGAAGGAATTAAGAAGTACAAATTGGTTGTTAGACTGACAAACCTCAAAGGGAAGGGAGGTTGGGGGTGGGAAGAAATAAACCAAAGAACTTATATGTATATATGCATAACCAATGGACACAGACAACAGTGTGGGGAAAGGCAGGAGGGGGGTGGGAATGGGGAGGAGGGGGACAATGGGGGAAAAATGAGGAACATCTGTAATACATTCAACAATAAAGATAAGTATAAAAAAATAAAAATAAAATATCAAAAAAAAAAAAATCAATGAGCATAAAAAAAAGAAGCAGAGGGGAGCCTTGACCACTAGCACAGGTGTCAGGATGGCAGGAGAAGAATTACCCCAGGATGAGGTGAGGTTAGAAACCAGAAGACAGATGGTAAAAGCCGAGGCTCGGTGATAGAAGCAGGTTGAGAAAGAGGCTCAGGACTGAGCCTGTGAAGGGAGTGTGTCAGTCAGTGTATCATAACCGCTGTAACAAACAACCCCCAGTCTCAGACACATAATGCTAGAAGAGTTTGTTTATCACTCATGTCTCAGTCCAAAGCAGGTCAGTGGGAGAGAAGATCACTGTCCATGCCATCATTCAGGGACCCAGGCCCCCTCCATCTTGTAGCTCTGGTCCCCTCAGATTCCTCGCCATCAAGAGGGAAGTTGGGGAAAGAGAGAACACTAGTGTTATAAGATGCCAGCCCAGGCATTACCTCTTATGAACACCCTTGTCTGCATGTCATTGTAAAGGAGTCAGGTCAGAGGGACTCACTTTCTTGCTGTCGGGCAGAGGAGAAGGCGCCTGACTTTGCACTTCATGGTCCTCAGGGGCTCTCCTGACATCTTTGACATCAACACAGTCCCTTTTTCACATAAGGTGAGCCAAATCCCAAACATGCAGCCCATCCCGAGATGGCCAGGCCCCTCTTGACCCTTAGTTTTATACTAACACCCTTGGAGGAGCATTTCAGCAGTCATGTAGACCACTGGCCATTCATCATAACCTTGGACTAAATCACAACAGAGTATGAATTGTGAGTTGTCCTTTGCTAGGATGGGCTGTTCTACTTAGAAACACTTGTATTCAGCCCTGGCCGGTTTGGCTCAGCGGTTAGAGCATCGGCCCACGGACCAATGAGTCAAAGGTTCAATTTCGATCAAGGGCACGTACCTTGGTTGCGGTTTATCCCCAGCCCTGGTCGGGGTCATGCGGGAGGCAACCAGTTGATGTGTCCCTCTCACATCAATGTTTCTCTCTCTCCTTCTCTTTCCCTCCCTCCCACTCTATCTGAAGATAAATAGAAAAGTATCCTCAAATGAGGATTAAAAAAAATTTTTTTTTTTTAAAGAAAGAAACGCTTGTATTCATGGCAAAGACCCTGTTGGAAGTTGATTCCAGTAGCTTAAAAACTGTAAGAGTGGTCATTTGTGTATTACCCAAGGGAGAACCTGTCCTGGGATATTCAATAAGAATCAGTAAGGCACAGGGCGGGGCCGAATCGGAGCCTGGCTCGGAGGCAAGCTGGGAAAGCCTCCTGAACACAATGCGCTAGGACCTAGGGGGTGAGGTCTGGGAGGAACGCAGGCCTTGGGGCCAGACAGCTCTGGCTTCTCCTCCATGTTACAATGCTGTGTGACTTTGGACAGGTCAGCTCACCTCTCTGGGCCCTGTTTTCTCATCTGAAAAATGGGTCTAATCATAATATCTTTCTCACAGGATTGCTGTGAGGTTAAATGAGATACCCTCCAGCACAATGCTTGGCACCCAGGAGGCTTCTGGGAACCAAGCTTTTGTCAGCCCTTTACCCCTCTTGAACCCTGTGACAAGGGGAGCCCAGAGCCCATTTAGGTAGCCTTTACATCTTTAGAGAGAGAGGCCTGTGGGGACGTGGTGATGTCCTGGGAGCTGAGGGTGTTAGCTGGTGATCCAGGGTGGAAGATGGAGCTTCGATGCTTGGTTCTGGTGACCACGGCCAGGCAGTGAGCAGGTCTGGGAGCCCAGTTATGCAGTGAGCCTCTCCATTGCAGAACTCTCTTTTTCACCGGCGTTGGGAGAGCCTGGGCTTGTAAAATGCACTTATTAGTCGAAATGATCTAAATCTAATCTAATTCTCCATGGAAACGATGTAACGATGTTCTTCAGTACAGACCTGATGCTCAACGTTTTCTAAAATGACCACAAACATCTTTGTTAATCACATTTAAACGGCATACCTGTGCTCTGGGCAGTGGCAAGCTTTCAGAAGTGCTTCTAAATCAATTAAACGGGGGGTTATGGTAAGCACTCACATAAAATAACGTTTAATATGAAACAGAGTCCTAGCGAACGGTACAAAAGGTCCTCATCAAAGTTCTTGTTAATTTTCGCCTCGTTTTCTCTGCAGTGAATCATAACACCTAACATTTATTGGGTGCTTATAATGTGCCAGACGCTGTTTCAAGCTCCTTACAGACACCATGCCACCAAGTCCAACCCAATGAAGGGAAAGAAGCCTGGGGCCCAGAGACGTTAAGGACCCTTCCTATAGCCACACAGGTAGGAAGGGACAGAGAACCAACATTCTTAACCAAGTCAGGGATTGGCCAGTTTTGACAGATAACTTGAGGAGATATTTGGGGCTGGGCACCCCCTGGTTGGCTTTGCGAGCTATCCACCAATTGTGTTTGTCTTTTGCCTTTCTGTTCCATGTTCTGCTTATTTCTGCAACATCTAATGAGCCCTATCCCAGGTACCAAGAGTTGTACTAAGCATAAGAGGTATCAAGGTATTTGAGAACTGGTCCCTTCCCTGCAGGGGAAGCCAATGAATAAATGGCCCATTCCAAACCAGAAGAAAAAGCACAATAGAAACGCACCGCATGTTTGACATGGTATGGGGGAGGAAATGGCTTGCCTGGGAAAGTCTGAGGGAGAAAGAAGAATTTTGGAAAATGAAGAGGAGTTTCCAGGCACACAAGAGGAAAATGCATCCTAGACAGAGACATTCATGGAAGCACAAAGACTGGGTGGAATGAGTATGGGCCCCATAAGCACATTGCTGTGGCTGAAGCATGAAGCCTACATTGTCAGCTGGGGTGGTGGCGGGGGAGAGGGTGGGGTACGGAGCAGCTGTGCTGATCTCTGTTGAGCTTTGCAGGTTAGTCTTAGAAAGTTGAAATATCTCTTCCAGGAGAGGGAAATTGTATTAGTCAATAGTCTTATAGATACAAAGAATAGAAACCCAAGTTAAGTGGTGTTGGACTTGAAAGATTTTGACTCATGTAACTGAAACCAGTAATGTTTACTGCATTCAGGTATGGCTGGATCCAGGTGCTCAAGTGATATCATCTGTAGTCTGTCTTCCTCCATCTCTTAGCTATGTTTCTTCTGGCTTAATCCTCAGGCAGACTCTGTCCAATTGGTGACAAAGATGAGTCCAGCTGCTCAGGATTCCATCTTACCAGCTGGACAAACTTAGGGGAACGAAAGTACCTTGTTCCTGATCATTCCAGTCAAAGTCCTGGGACAGATGTTACCTGGCTCTAACTGCCTGCTTGAATAGCCTGTGCTGTCATTGAGGAGTGAAGCCCAGATGTTAAGAGTCGCTGGGGCCCAGTTCCAGCCCTGACACTTAACTAAGTGGCCTTGGGTGAGTCCCTGTACTCTCTGGGTCTTGCTCTTCTCATCTGGGGTGGGGTAGACTTGAGGATCTCTAAGACCCCTTTGGGGTCTTACCTTCCAGTCTGCACACAGCCTGCCTGCCCCAAGTGCTGCTCGGGTGGCATGGTGCCTACAGTCTGCAAACTCACAGCTGCCCCAGTGGGGATGGGCTCACCTGGCATCCCTGCACCTCCTCTCTTTCTCTCTCTTCGTAACCCAGTAGCAGGAGATGCCTGGAGGATGGCTTGACTGATGGACAGGGGACAAGCAGACATAGCCATTTCTCCCCAAGGATCTGAGAGAATGAGCCCTAGAGACCAGTGGCACCATGTGTCATGCCACTGTGCACCCCACTGCCAGCTCGGGGACCTTCAGGTGAGAACTCCTGCCCAAAAGCAGGGTGATTTAACAATCGCAGGAGGATGCTTTACCAGAAAGCATGACTGCTTAATCCTTCCATTGAATTTTACTTGAATTTTTTTCCCTTGGATTCTCACAGTACTTAATTCCAGTGCTAATCTGGGACCCTGACTCTAATTTGTGATCCGGGTCACAGTCGTGTTTTATCTGTGAGCAGTAAGGCCGTTCACATGTGGACATCGTGCCGCGGGCAGCCATTCTCTACGGTCCGGCGCCTCCCTCCTTTCCCCTGCACACTAGGAGTCTGGTCTTCTTCGCGCTCTGGTTTTCCTTGTCCTTGAGTCAGCCTCTGGTCAGCCATTTCCATGATCTGGCCCTTCGCAGCGCACTTAACCATCCAGGGGTTTGGTCCCAATTTTTCGCCCTTGTTCTGGGGGCTGGGGCGGGGAGAGAAGTTGTCAGTAGGAGAACAATTGTTAATGAGGGGCCTCACTCAGATGCTGCCTTTGGTAAAGAGAGCCATCTGTCCCTTCCTGTCCCTCTTGTTCCCACTGCCCCCCCCACACCACCCTGTGCCAGGGACAAGACCCTTTGTTGGTTTTCAAGTGCAGCCTGGCAACACAGCAAGGGCTAGAAGTACTTTTTCTTATTTTTCCTTCCCTCTCTTCTTTCCGTCTTTTCTTTCCTCCTTCTTTTTCTCTTTCCCTCCTCCCTTCCTTGCATTCACTCAAACATTTATTGAGCACATACTACATGCCAGGTGCTGGGGATACCATGAGCAAGACAGACACAGTCTCTGTCCTCTTGAGTGTGGAAAGTCTTAAGCCCAGGCAGAGGGAACGGCATGTGCAAAGGCCCGGAGGCTAGGGCTCTAAGTGGAAATTCCAGTAGTTCATTCTGGTCTGGGGTGGCCCCACCAGAAAAGCTGCATTCTGGGCTTTTCTATTAGAAGACAATGAGGCTGGGGGTGGGGGTGGTAAGAGAGAAAAGGGAGGAATGTTGGGGGAGGGACTAGAGATGGAGGCTGGGCAATGGGCTGAGCTACTGAGAAGGAAGGAAATTGCCCCAGGAGCTGCTCACCTGGCCCTGACCCCGAGGACACCCACTGGGCTCATCTGACCAGGTGCAGAGCCCTGAATCAGAGAGGGACACACGCAGTCCTCCTCTGAGCCTCACCCATAGCGCAGAGGATGGGATCTGGGACTCTAGATCCAAGCTGGGTCCTGCCTTAGCCACTTACTGGCTGAGTGACCTTAGACATGCTGCTTAACCCTGCAGTGCCTCAGTTTCTCCGTATGAACAAATAGGGACATCTCCCTACCTTGAAGGACTATTGAATTTTTGAGCTAATCCATGTAAAGGGCTCAGCCGGGCACACACTAAGTACTCAGTAGAAGTTATTATTATCAATAGGCTGGCAAGTACATAAGCCTAATACAGCAAGGACACAGCAACCTGTTCTCTGATGGAGAGACAAGAGTGTGGACAGAGTGGCAGAGGAGAGGAGTGGGGTCAGGGGTCAAGGAAAACTGCTTCCTGGAGGAAGTGATGTAGCAGAGGGCCTTGAAGGCTGAGCAGGATTTCATCCACAGGGGGCACGAGGAAAGGGCACAGCGGCGTGTTTATAGAAGATCAACTGGTCTAGAAGGATGGCCAGGACAGGCTCAGGGGAGGGTCAGAGAGAGTGACAGGGTGAGGCAGGAAAGGTGGGCTGAGGCCACACAGTGCGAGCCCAGAATGTCATCCCAAGGAGATTGACTTTATCTTTAGACTGAGAAAAATGTTCTTCCTTTTCAGCGCTGGGAAGTGAGTGGCATAATGAGATCAGATCTGAGTTTTCAGCGCTCTCTCTGGCAGCCGCATTGTAGGGCGGGAGCGTGTGGAGGAGGCTGCGACTGCCTCCCACATCAAAGAGGGGACACCCTGGAACCCACGTGTGCTCAGGTCAGCAAATGCTTCCCTGCGAGGGGACATCCTGGGTTCTCCTTCTGGCTGCATGGTCGTTTCTGGACAACCGTGTGCACACATCACTCTCCCTCTCTGGGCCTCGGTGTCCTCCGTGAAATTAATGCAGTGGGCTGAGTCCCCACCAGGCTGTCCAGAAGGATGGGCTCTCTAACTCAGGCACTCCAGTTAACAGACAGGAGCTGTAACAAGGGAGGGGGCAGAGGAGCATCAGGCAGAGGTGGGAATTGTGGGAAACTGGAAACAAATTGTCCAGAGAGGGGGCTGCTGCTCTGTCCAGCCCACTGTTGCAGTGGGAGCCAGGTTGTGTGTGTGTGTGTGTGTGTGTGTGTGTGTGTGTGTGTGTGCGCGCGCGCGCGCGCGCACGCGCTCTGTTTCCCACGAGTCTTCAGATTTTTCTAAAGAGAAGCTAGAAATCCATTTTATTTTAAATAAGGAATCATCTGACTTTTAAATGTTGGCTCGATTCTTTTTTTTAAAAAAAAATATCATTATTTGGGTCATCCCATCTCATCTACCAGCCAGAACGGACTCATTCCACCAGTCTGAGACCTCCTGTTGTAGATTTCTGGAAAGGGGAGACAAAGCAGGTAAACAGGAGCATACTGACTAAGGAGGTCCTGGGGAAAGGAGTCCTGGGCCCCCAAGATTGAGGACAGCCTGGTGCCTCTTTGCAGCAAACCATCCCTGCCTGCTAGCAGCTGAGCACCTCTGCTGAGCTCATGGGGACCCAGGAAACTGTTTTCATTAGAAGCCAAAAGCAGAACCAGCCCCAGGGGCATGTAAACCAGCTCCCCTGTTTGGGAGGCTTTTAAATCTATCTTGTAAACTTGCCTTTCAGACCTGACAGAGGCAGCCTTGTCAGGAGAGAGGCTGGTGAGCAGAAGTCAGCAGCCCTGCTCTTATCAATCAGGCCAAGGTGGTGGGAGGAGGGGGGAGGGAGGACTCCAGAAGGCAGGGATTCTGCAGCCTTGGGGCCGGGTCAAGGGCAGAGACCTGAGTTTATAAGCTGCTGTTCTGGCTGCTGCTGGCTGTGTCACTTTGAGTGAGGCACTGAACCCTCGGAGCCTTTGCTTCTTCCAGTGAAATGTGAGGATGCTAAAACCACCTTGCCGTGCTGGTAGCACACCACCTGCAGCTGGCACCACCGTTACCTGCATTTGTACAGCAGGGAGCTGGCATTCTGGAACTTGCCTGGGGTCAGTACAGCTAGTAAAGTCAGAGGTGGGACTTGAACCTGGTGGTCTGGCTCCAGAGCCCACCCCCTCTGGGTGGTTTCCCACACTACTCTGGGAGATGAGAGGAGAAAGAGAAGGGCATTTGGACCAGGAGCCAAAGCAGCCCCAGCTGCCTTCCAACTTGCTGGGTGGTCTTAGACAGCCTTCTCCCCTCTTTGGGCTTCAAAATGGGAATAGCTGTTTGACCTCCAGGACCTTCCAGCTCTGACATCCGTTTATTCAACAAGTACTCTTTTAGCACCTGTTCTATGTCAAGGCCTTGGGGAGAGATCAGGGAACAAGACGGACAGACAGACAAGGTCCCTGAGCTCCTGGAGTTTGTATCTGGGTATGGGGGTGGGGTTGGGGGGACAAGTGGAAAGACAGGAGCTCAGGACAAGGGATGCATCCTAGAGAGTGATGTGTTTGCAGCAGACAAAGCAGGCGGGTGGTGGGGGCGGGCATAGGCGAGCAGGCAGCTTTAGATCGGGTGCTCACAGGGAGCGTGTCCAGGGGAACTTATCAATAAGCCCATACGTGATGGTGAACAGGAGTCAGCCACGGAAAAACCCACAGGGCAATCATTCTGGCCGGGGAAACAGCGGGAGCAGAGGCTGCTAGGAGGGAACACGCTCGGTGTTTTCAAGGACCAGAGAGAAGCTGGTGGAACCTTGGAGTCTGCAAACCCTCCCTGCCCTCCTCTGCCTCCGGCTCTGGAGGCCAAGGGGCAGGCAGCCAAAGGGAGGGAGAGATGGTGCCGGCCTTGAGAACCATGAACCCGGAGGACTGGCCCTTCAGTAATCCCAGGTGGGCACTCAACGCATTTGCAATGTGAAGAGCCCAGCTTGCTTAGTGCAAGTGGAAAATTACCTCAGCATCTATTCTGTATTGCTTTTTGATCCCGATTCCATCATGCAGATGTACAGCAGTGCATTTTCAATGGGTACAATTTAATTAGGCTCAATTTGTATAACTACATTATTAAAGACTCATTTGGAAAGAGCGTCATATCCAAGTTTCATTGGACTCTACCACTTGCTCAAAAACGTATTTGGAATGGAGCCTGCTGATGACCCCGGATTGCAGAGCGCTCTCTTCCGCCTCCAGCACACCGGCCTGGCTTGTCATTTAATTTCCATCTCACTTAATAGGATGTCTTTGGACATCTCAGGTCTTGGAGACTCTGACTGATGCCTCCTGTAATTACACAGAGATTTCTCATACGCTCCTTCAGTCGGTCATCAAACATTCATGGGGAACATTATGGCAGTGAGGTCCTGAGCCAGGGAACTGAGTGGGAATAACAGGGTCAGGCCCTGCAGACACACACCTTATAGCACTGAAGAAGGTGGAGAGAAAGAAAATTCATGATCCCACTTTCATCCTCCTGAACAATCCTGGGTGGGGGCTGTGTGGGGTCATCAGCGCAGGTAGCAGATAAGGACTGTGAGGCTCAGTGTCTCTAAGTCAGTGGCAGAGTCAGTGGTTGAACCCAGGGCGCTGGACTGGTTCTGCTTTACCAATATCTTTTTTCCTTTGTGAATGAGGTGCAAAGATATTTGCCAGGGCTGAGATGGAGGCAGTGGAAGGATCGGTTGGGCCAGGGGGCCCTGGGAAGTCCACCTAGGAACAGACTTCTTGCAGATATCGAACCTGGAGGCCCAGGGGCCTCTGAGTCACTGAACCTGAGGGGACAGAAGGAAGGTACATTAGTCAGGGTTCTCCAGAGAAACAGAAGCAATAAGGTGGGTATATACCTATACAAAGAGATTGATTATAAAGAATGGCTCACACAATTATGGAGCCTGAGAAGTCCCCAGATCTGCAGTCAGCAAGCTGGAGACCCAACCGAGCCAGTGGTATGAGTTCTAGTCTGAAAGTTGGCAGGCTTGAGCCCAAGAAGAGTTGATGTTCTAGTTCTAATCTGAAGGCAGGAAAAGACTGATGTCCCAGCTCAAGGCAGCCAGCCAGGAGGAGTTTTCTCTCCCTCGGAACCTTTGGTTCTATGCAAGCCTTCAACTGATTGGATGCGGCTCACCATGTTAGGGAGCTCAATCTGCTTTGCTCAGTCTATTCATTCAAATGTTAATCTCATTCAGAAGCATCCTTACAGACCCACCCAGAATGTTTGACCAAATGCCTGGGCACCTTGTGTCCCAGTCAAGTTGACACGTAAAATTAACCATCACAGAGGGAGAGAGAGAGATAGACAAAATGGTGGCAGGGAAGTGAAGGAAGCTCACATTCCATTTTATCCTCACAACCACACTGTGGGGTAGAAGTCATTATCCCCATTTTAGAGGTGAGAAACCTGAGGCTGAGATAAGTGAATTATCCAGGGATACATAGCTGGTGACTGCATGCTACTTTATTCCTTGGTAAGATTTGCATCCACGGGGAAAGGGTGAGAATACTACCTGTAGGCTGATCTCCTAGATTCTGACTTGGTTTCTGTTGCTTCTTCTGCTCTTCCTGTGCACTCAGAATCTGGCCAGATTGCTGAGTCGCCTGTCTCTGACTACTGCAAATAGCTTCATTACGTAGGCATTATCGATCACTGATTCCATTTCCAGCCCTTCCCTCAGCTCTGGAGAATGGGGGGTTGGGCTGAAAATCCCAAACTTCTAATCATGGCTTGGTCTTTCTAGTGGCCAGCCTCTATCCAGGAGCCACCCAGGAGCCCACCCTCATTAGGACAAAAGACACTCTTATCACCAGAAAATTCCAAAAGATTTAGGAGCCCTGTGTCAGGTACCAGGGCAGATAACAATACATATCTTTCTTCTTATTTCACAATTCCTCAGTGACCCACCCCAACTCAGTGAATCTAGGATTCAGGGTGTGCGTGTTGGGGGGGGGTGGAGAAGTAAAAAAGATCACCTGTGATCCAAGAAAGAAACTGGGAGAAGCTTGGAGCCCAAGGCCTGATGGGAACCACTGAAAAAGAGCTAGACTGGGAATGAGGACCCAGGATCCAGTCCCAGTCAGGCTCCTCATTCACTGTGTGACCTTGGACAAGTCAATTTTTTCATCTATAAAATAGGAAAGGAGATAGGTCAAGGTGATGGATAAGACCTCCACAAGTTGCCTTCCTGCCACAGGGCCTTTGAACATGTTATTTCCCTCAGCCAGGAAACCTCACATTCTACCTCACACCTCAGATCCTGCTCACACTTCCAATCTCAATGTCAATACCGTCTCTACCAGGAAGCCTTCTCGGAATCCAAACAAGATTAGATTCTCTTATAACATCTTCCCCCGTTCCTACATTTCTTCTTCATAGCTTATGTCAGAGTACTTGTTTAATCTCCACTTCTAGGATGTGAACTCAATGGGAGCAGGAGTCACATGTGACCTGTTCACCTCTGTGTCCCCAGTTCCTAGCATAGGGCTGAGTACATAGTAGATGCTCAGTAAATGTTTGCTGACTGCTGGACTGGATGTTCGAATGCTTTTACGCTATGAGACCTTGAGGATAAAGAAGAGAAGAATAAATAATGTGGAAAACGCCCATGTTCTCTGAACATTATAAACGCCTGGCCATCCCACAGACCACATAGTAACAGCGTCCAATCCTACTATTGAGAAAAGGGAGAACCAGGGTGGTTGTTGTAGGACACACCCTTCTCACCTTTCCTGGCTCCCTGTCCCCTGGCTCCTGCTGTGGGGGTAGCCGAAGAAAGGGCTTGCACTCAGAATGTCTCCTGCTGTGTCCCTCACCCGAACACCTCCACCATGCTCTGCCATCCCTGTGGTTGTTCCAGAAACAAGTGTGGCATCACTGATGGGGGCTTTCAGGCAAGCTATCAGCCCTGGGAATCAACCTGGAGACACAGCCTCTGGGTTGTTCCCATGTAAATATTCTTTGTGTAGAGAGCAGAAGAAAGGACAATTAGCCCAGGCTGTCAGGAAACCCACATAAGCTGCTTTCTTCCTAAAGAGGGTCTTCTTTTCCCCCCAAGATCTTCGCTGGCTGTGACACATCTCACATGCTGTGGGGAGCTGTCAGCTCTGTGGAGCGAATCGAGGAATTAAAAATAAAAATTGACTTTCAGAGAACAAAATCAGACCTGACAACTTAAGTCATTCAAACCAGCCATGGTTAACAGGTCGCAGCAAATGTGTTTATCAAAAAAAGGGTGGCAGAGACGGGCTGAAATATCATGTGTAAGGGAGAGAGAACGGTGTGAGATGAGCGTGTGCCTTGATTTGGTCAATGAAATGTTAATGGACATGATGCAAGCAGTGTCTTTACATGAGCTTGTAAAGTCTGGCTTGGCCAAGGCCATCATCACCAGAACGAGGAGATGAATGCAGTGTCTCCCCTAATGGGAGGCACTGAAAATTCATATTGCAAAGGGTACACAAGTCTTACGGGAGGAAATGAAAGGTTAGGAACAATAATCCAATTTGCCATAGTAAGATCACTCTGGCTATTACACGGATGATGGATGGAAGAGGATGAGTGAGAGTGGAGGAGGAGAGACTGGTCCATGTGAGAGGGGACGGTGGCTTGAATTCAGGCGATAGCACTAGAGGCAGAGCGAAATGGACAGATTTGGGATGTATTTCATAGGCACGCCCCAGGGGGAGCTGGTGATGGATTAGACAGGGAATACCTGCTATTGCACTCTCTTTGCCGCATTGTTCTTCTTGCTCCTCAAACATTCCAGGCGTGCAATTGCTATTCCCTCTGCAGGGAACCCTATTCCTTTGACACTGGCTTGGCCCACTTCTTCAATGACTCCAGGCCTTGCTCAAATGTTAGCTCCTGGGCGAGAGCTTCTCTGGTCACCTTGTTGAGAATAATAGTACCCTCTTACCCTGATCTAACTTCTCATAGCTCTTATTGCCAGCTGACAGATATCTTGGTTTATCAATTCCCCTCTCTCAATCTTCCTCCTCCCCCCGCCCCTGGAAGCTCCATGCATGCAGGGACTTCGTATGCTCTGTTCACTACTGCATCTCGAGTACTGCCTGGCACAGAGCAGGCACTCAGTATATCTTGGTTGAATTAAAAAATACATTCCTGGCCCTGGCCGGTTTGGCTCAGCGATTGGAGAGTCCTGGGTTCGGTTCCTGCTAAGGGCGTGTAACTAGGTTGCGATCTGTCCCTGGCCCCTGTTGGGGTTGTGTGGGTGGCAACCACTTGATGTGTCTCTCTCACATCAATATTTCTCTCTCTCTCTTCCTCCCTCTCTCCCTCCCGCTCTATCTGAAGATAAATGCAAAAGTGTCCTCGGGTGAGGATAAAAATAAAATAAAATAAAAAATTTTTTAAATACATTCCCACAGGCCAGCCCTATGAGGCAGGCATATGACAACTCCTGGAAACCATTCACCCTGGATCTGGTCTTCAGATAGCAGCGTCTGGCCCAGCTCTCATTAAGGAGACCACCTCTCCCCAGGCAACTGACACAGGGGCACAGGGCTGTCGGATGCCTGGACCGTGGTGAGGCCTTCCTGCCTGGTATGAGTGGTTGGAAAGCCCACCTGGGGCAATTCTGGAAAACTGGTTTACAAGTGTGTGATGGGTATCTGCCCCACAGGCTTGTGCTCCTGCCCTTTCTCTCCCCACTGCGCTAAAGGGGGGTGGGAACTCCGGAGGCTGGGCTCACATCCCTCCCAAGCCCTGGGACCCTGGAGCAAGCATCAGAGTGAGAGTGAGAGCTTCTGAGGCCTCCCACAGCACCAAGATTCAGCTCTGGGAACAGAGGCTGACATCTGTGGGCAGATCTGAAAGAAGGGGAGAGAAAAAGTCTCCCCAGACATTTGTTGTTGGTGATTAGCAAACTAAGGCACTGGTTGCTTTTTCAAAAGAATAAATAGCTTCTGATTGAAATGGGAAACTAATTGATTTTACACACTGGCTTTTCACAAGACAATGTCTTCCAGGAAGGGAGTTTGTAGGGAGCTCTATAGCCTACGCATGTCACAGGGAAGGGGGTGGAGACAGCTGCAGTGGATACAATAGGAGGCTCCGGTGTACTCATGGGGTAAGGGGACAGGAATGTGGTTGTGTTCCCAGAGGGATGGTAGCCAGAGGACCATAAGGGACACATTCTGGGGAGGGCCCTCTAGAGTTCACACACAGCTGTATATTTGCCAGAAATACTCTAACTTACCTGTGTACACTGGGAAGGAACACTTTGGATGGGAACAGCTAGAGAGGAAATACTGGGGTTCAGCTGTGACCTATACCCCAAGGGAGGGACAGCTGTTGGGTTTGTTGGTGGAATGACTATGCACCACTGAGAAAACCATTGTCACCCCTGAATGACACCTGCCCAAATAACACCACTGGTATTCAGGCAGGCCTGCCTCACAGCCTGCTCACAGTCGTGCACTGCGTGGGGACATTTGGCTGAGAGGTTATGAATGGGGATGAAATCTGCTCCCCAGGCTGTGTGGTCTGGCATTATTCACAGATTGATGCACCCACAGGGTGCCTCTTTTCCTAATTGGTGAGCCCATAGGAGGTGCCTTCTGCTGACTGGTCCACCCAGAGGGATATCTTTTTCTAGTTTGTGCAAAAGTGCCTTAGTGCCAACAGCAGTCCCGTGTTCTGAAGCTTCTCTCCCCTCCCCCATCACCTGCTGTGTCTCCCAGTTGCCTCTCCCAGGTCTCCCTCCCTCAGCCTCCAGACAAACAGGGGCTGTTGTCACCCTTCCTACATGCCCCATCTGGGACTTTCCTGACACTCCCTTCCCCATCCACATCCCTGGTCACTTTTGCCTCCTCTAAAATGAGTATGTTAGACTAGATAATCTACCAGATCTCTTCCATATTCTCTATCATAGGAATTTTAAAATCAGTGTTGTTAAGGTATAGTGAGCAAGTAATAAAATTTACCAATTAAAAAAAACATTTTTTTTCTTTATTGATTTTAGAGAGAGAGGAAGGGAGAGGGAGAGAGAGAGAAACATCGATGAGAGAGATGAGAGAGGACATCGATTGGCTGCCTCCTGCATGCCCCCCACTGGGGATCGGGCCCACAACCTGGGCATGTGTCCTGACCAGGAATCAAACTGGCGACCTCTTGGTGCATGGGTCGCGACTCAACCACTGAGCCACACTGGTGGGGCAAAATTCACCAATTTTAAGTGTCCAGTTCAACAAGTTTTGACAAATATAGTCATATAACCACTACCAGCCCAGTCAAGGTCATTTCCATGGCCTCCAAATGTCCCTTCCTGCTCCTTTGCAGTAAGTCTCCTCCCCCACTACAACCCATGGCAACCACTGATCTATCTCTGTAGTTTTACCTTTTTCTGAATATCATATAAATGAAAGCACACAGTCTATACCCTTTTGTGACTGTCTTCTTTCACTTAGCGTAACACTTTTGAAATTCATCTATGTTGTTGCATGTATCAGTAATTCGTTCCTTTTTATTGCTGAGTAATATCCCATTTTGTGGTTATGCTACAATTTATCTATTCAGCTATTAAATGATATTCAGGTTGTTTCCAGTTTGGGGTTAATATTAATAAAGCTGTTATTAACATTTGAGTACAGTGTTTCTATGAATATATGCTTTCATTTCATTGGGTGTATACCTAGGAGTGGGATGGCTGGGTCATATGGTAAGTGTCTGTTTAATTTTATTTAAAAAATGCAATTATTCCAAAGTGGCTCAACCAGTTTTCATTCCCACCAGCAGTGAATGAGTATTCCAGTTGTTCCACATCCTCACCCACACTAGGTATAGTCATTTTCTAAATTAAACTTTTTATTTTGCATTGCTTTGTAAACTTTATATTAATTGTAGAGTTACATGCACTTGTAAGAAATAATACAGGGATCCCATGTACCCTTTACCCAATTCCTCCCAACGGTAACATCTTGCAAAACTACAGCACAATTTTACACCCTGGATGACAGCACTGATCCAAAGCACCCTACCACCACAAGGCTCCCTCACTTTGCCCCTTCGTAGCCACAGGCACTTTCCTCTCATTTCCACCCTTTCCTTAACCCTTGGCAACCACGAATTTGCTGCCCAGTTCTATAATTTTGTTATGTCAAGAATGTTATACAAATGGAATTCTACAATATGTAAATTTTGGGGATTTTTTTTTCCCACTCAGCATAATTCTCTGGAGATTCACCCCAATTGTTGCATATATCAATAGTCTGTTCCTTTTTATTGAGGAATGGTAAGTATCCCATGGTGTGGATGTACCATAGTTTGTTTAACCATACCCCTGTTGAAGGACATTTGGGTTGTTTCCTGGAATAAATCCCACCTTTCATGATGTATTATATTTTAATGTATCACTGTATTCAATATGATAGTATTATTTTTGCATTTAATTTTATCAGGTATATCATTCTGCAGTTCTCATTTTTTTGTTATATCTTCATCTGGTTTTGGCACCAGTATAATGTTGTCTTCATAAAATGAATGGAAGTCTTCCCTCCTGTTTAATTTTCTAGAAGAATTTGTGTAGAATTGGTATTATTTCTTCCTTAAACATTTGGTAGACGTCATCAGTGAATTCTGTAGGCTTGGAGAGTTCTTTGCAAGAAAGTCTTTAACTGCAAATTCAATTTATAATAGATACAGGGAGATTTGGGCTATTTGGCTATCTAGTTTTGTGTGAGCTTCAGCAATTTCTACCTTTCAAGGAATGTATCCATTTTATCTAAGTTTTTGAATACTGTTCATAATATCCCCTTATTATCCTTCTAATGTATGTAGAACCTTTTTTCATTTCTAATATTGATAAATTTTGTCTTCTCTCTTCTTTTATTGATCTTCCTGGCTAAAACTTAGTTGATTTTATCGATCTTTAAGTTTCAATGATTTTTCTGCCATTTTCTTTAATTTCATTAATTTCTGCTCTTATCCTTATTATCTTTTAGCATCTGTCTATTTGTGTTTAGTTTGCTCTTCTTTTTTCTAGTTTCTTAAGTTGGAAGCTTAGATCTTTGATTTGAGACATTCAATTTGTAACATAAGTATTTATTGCTATAAATTTCACTCTAAACATTGCTTTAGCTACATCCCACTAATATTGACATAATGTGCTTTCATTCCCATTTAGTTTTATTTATTTTATTTATTTTTTTCTTTCTTGATTTGAGAGAGAGAGAGAGAGAGAGAGAGAGAGAGAGAGAGAGAGGAAGGGAGAGGGAGAGAGAGAGAAACATCAATGAGAGAGAACATCAACTGGCCGCCTCCTGCATGCCCCCCACTGGGGATTGGGCCCGCAACCTGGGCATGTGCCCTGACTGGGAATTGAACTGGTGACCTCTTGGTACATGGGTCGATGCTCAGCCACTGAGCCACACAGGTCAGGCCATTTCCATTTAGTTTTAAATCCTTTGAATTTTTGCTTGTGATTTTTTTTTTTGAATCATGACATACTCAGACATGTTTTTAAATTCCCAAACATTTGAAGATTTTTCTTATATAGTTCTGTTGTTGATTTCTAATTTAAATCTATTGTAGTTGTGATCAGGGAGAATACTTTATATGATGTAACTTTATTGAGATTTGTTTCATGACCCAGGATATGGTCAATCTTTATGAATATTCCATGTTCACTTGAAAAGAATGTTTATCCTTCTTTTGTTAGGTGGTGATTTCTATGAATGTTAATTAAGTCAATTTTTAATTGTGTTGTTCATGTCTTCTATATCCTACTGACTTTATATCTATTTGTTTTATCAATTACTGAGAGAGGAATACTGAAGTCTCCAGCTATACGTGTAGGTTTCATTGTTGCCCCTTTCAATTCTAAGAATTTTCACTTCATGCATTTTGAGGCTCTCGTGTTATATGCATATATTGGATTATTATGTCCTCTTGATGAATCAACCTGTTAATATGCCTTGTCTGAAGTCTACTTTGTCTAATATTGATAGATCTGCTGCTCTTGATAACTTTGATAAGTTTTCATATATATTTTTTCCTTCTTTTACTTTTAATATATCTGAATCCTTATATTCAAAATGAGCTTCTTGTAGACAGCATATAACCTAGTCTCGACTTTTTAGCCAAAATGATCATCTATCCATTTAATGGGAGCACTTGACCCATTTACAGTTAATGTAATTAAATAAGTTTGTATTTAAATCTACCATCATGTTATTTGTTTTCTATTTCCACCTATTTTTCCTCTCACTCTGGGATTTGATATTGTGCCATAGGTCACTAATGCTTTCTATCTCTCTCTATCTCTTTTTAAATCTTTTAAAAGCCTGTGCTATATTTTGCATAGCTTGTATTGCTTTGTCTTCAAGTTCACTGATCTTTTCTTCTGCAGTTTCCAATCTGCTCTTAATTCCGTTCAGCATATATATTTTTTAATTTATATATTATATTTTTCATGTTTAGAAGTTTCATTTGGGTCTTTTTGTATTTTTTATTTCTCTCCCTATTATATTTGTGTTTTTCTCTACCTTTTTGAATATATGGAGCATATTTATACTACCTGTTTTAACACCATCACCTTCTAATTCTATTATTATTGCTGTCATTTTCAAATCTGTTAGAATTGATTAATTTTCTCTTGGGCTATAGGTGAGATTGAATTTTGAACATGGTCAATTGTATGTTTGGAGGTGCTGGATTTTGTTATATTCCTTTTTAAAATGTGTGTGAAGCATGCAGAAACATCATTTGAGATTCATTTGGTCCTTCTGAGTCTTGCTTTTTAAGCTTTGTTATGACAGGTCCAAAGTACCCTTTAGTCCAAAGTTAATTTAGCTCTATTAGTAAGGATTCCTAAGGTCTCTTATCTGATGTCCCATGTATTTTGAGGTCTAGCCACTCTGGATAGTGGAAATATAAACTATTCTAAACCTTCTGTAAAGTATGGGAATTTCTCTACCTACTGATTTCCAAGGGTATTTATCCCATCCTCACAAAGTTTCTCCCCACATGTTCTCAAGCCAGTATTCAGCCAAATGTTTAAAAGTTTCCCTCTGAAGATAGTTGAATTCCTGTCTCTCTTTCTCTCTCTCCCTCTCTCTCTCTCTTTCTCCATCTCCCCCCTTTCTGTGTTATGTCCTGTAAGTTCTAGTTGCCTCAGGTTCCACAAACTGCAATCTCTATCTCTTCAAGTCAGCAAGACTGCTGAGCTCTGTTGGGGTTTTCTCTCCAATCATAGGCTCACCTCATTTGTTCCCTTCTCTCAGGGTTCACAGTACTGCACTGCACATTGTCCAAAGTCTGAAGAGCAGTTGTTTCACATATTTTGTCCAGTTATTTATTTTATTGTTATTGTTGTTGTTGATCCTCACCAGAGGATATTTCCATTGTCCAGTAACTTTTATGTTTTCAGCCCAAGGATAATCCTAGACTCTCTTACTCTCACTTGGCTAGAAGTGGAAGTCTCCCACCATCTTCAGATTTTAAAATAAGAAACCAAATAAACCTCAAAGGGGCTGCCATCAGCCAAAGGACTATAGTTCGTGGAGAGATGGAGAAGACTGTCCTCTGCTTCCTTCTGGTCCACCCTTTCCTTGACATGAGAAAGCGAAAGCAGTTCTGGTTAGGCATGTGCAATGAGGGCACCCACTAAGTTTCAGGGCCTCTGAGCAAGAAGAAGTTTGAATGACAGGACATTTGAGGAGGACAACAGGACTGCAGAGCTAGCAATGCATTCAGCAGCACTCCTAGCCTGTGATCTGCTAGAATCTGTCTCCAAGGGAGAAAAAAAAAGCCATCAACGAGAAAAGAAAAAAATATATATAAATATTTTAACAAAACCCTTTTCCAGCTGGAACTTGTGGAGGGTTTTTTTTCCCCTAAACAAGTGGCAGTGAGACCTTTATTGCACCCACAGCCTCCCAGACTCTCTTTTTTTATGCTACATAATGTGTTTGCAAGTTTCTTTCCATTGCTGCGTCTCCCTGTGCTTTGTCCTATGTGAAACCAGTGGTTTCCATGGCAACTAGACTGCCAGCTCAGGGAGCCCAGTGGAGGGACAGAGGTTCTGTAGTGCACACCTGGAGGCTGGCAGAGGCTTGGGCCACAGGTAGGAAAGGGACATGGGGTAACTATGCAAGTGTCTCTTCACGAACCACTGCTGCCCGGTCTGCTTTGCACCCTGGGTGGCTGCCCAATGCACCAGCAGGCTGGAGCTCCTGGGAGGACCCTGCCCACTGTGAAGCTCCTGCAGTCATCGGCATTGTAGGCATCTGGGGCATATGCCAGTATCTGGGCCAGGTGCTGGGTTCCAAAGACAAATAGGACTCAAACTCTGCCCCAAAGGGTAAGCAATCTGTCTAGAGACAGAAAAATGATGGCAAAGAATGTCCAGAAGGAAAGTTATTAAATGCCAATTATATGCCATGCACTGTTCTGGGAATTACATGCTTTAGATTTTAATATTCATAAAACCCTATCATTTAGTTACATCCAAGTTCAAACAGCTACTAAAGGGTAAAGCCAAGATTTACACCCAAGTATGTATCTGCCTCTGCTATGTTGACAACGTTACTCACCAGTCTCTCTCCCTCTCTGTAAGTCTCTTCCTGGGTGCCTCAGAGTCCAGAGATCTTTCTGAGAGAGCTCTCTCTCTCTCTCTCTTCCTCCCCCTCTCTCTCTTCCCCCTCCACTCTCCCCATATCCCGCCCCTCTCTGGCCCTGTAAACGTCTCTGCCTCAAGTCTCTTCCCTCATTCTGGAGATAAATGTATCGTTGAACTAAACCCCTGGATCATGAATTAAACATTCAAACAAATCCCAGTGTGGCCTCTGAGCCCCACTCTGTGCAGCGACGACATTAATGGAGGGTCACACAGCCACATTTCTGCTTAATTCTCTGAAATCTCACCCGCTTTGTCCAGACAGCAGGAGGAAACAACAACCTCAAAAAACTGGAAGACCCTCTGGGAGAAAGAAGCTCTTTAAAAATAGCTGCCGTGGAGGGTGGGCTCCCCCAGGCCGAGCCTTCTCCGGCCCCAGGAGCCAGCAACAGCAACCTTCTCACCGTGCTGGGGCACTGCCTGGACCGCCTCAAAGGCTGCTCCCCAAGGCGCTTAGCCACGGGAAACAAGCGTAGACAGCTAACCACTGCATTGTCACCAAGGTCAGGGTGGGGCTAACAAAGCCATGGAAGCTGAGTTAATCAGAGCGCACAGCCTTGGCCCAGACTTTGCCCTTCATACGAGCTGCAGGCACTGGCCTTCTCTCCAGGCTTCCAGGCAGGCCCCCGCCTCCCTGTGTCCCTTCTCCTGTGCTTGGCCATGCTTGGGGTCCACATAGTATCAGAGGCCACAGGGACCTTTGATTACACTGCCTGAGTCCTTGTTTTATAAATGGGAATCCAAGGCTGAGAAAAGGGTAGTGATGACCAGTGGGTCATGTATCAGCTCAGAAACAGGGCCAATACTTGAATTCAGGTCTGAGCATTTGGGATCTAAGAGGTGTGGTCCAACGCAGACGGAGGCCCATGGGGATGGGAGGTGTTCTGGATACCAGGATCACCTAGGTTCCTGGCTCCTGTCATGGGCATAATGGGCTGGCAGTACAGCTGTGGACCTTGGGCAAGGCACCTAACTCCATTACCTCCTCTGTGATATGGGGGAGCAGAGACATCCACCTTGTGGTCTGGCTGTGAGTACACTACGCAATGAGGTATTTATGAAAAGCACTTAGTTTCCTGGCACATGGTAGAGCCTCGATAAACAGCATAAATGCACGTAGTCCCCTCACACACATGGCATCCCCACAGGTGCCAGGACTCATGTGGAAACCCTCTGTAGCTCATGGAACTCCTGGCAGCACCCAGACAGCTCTTCTCTGCAGGTCTTTCCCATCCAAGTGATTCCTGGGCCCCTCCTGACCCCAACAGCAGATGTGGGGCCCTTGCCTTGTGTCCTGAGTTGCTGCCACAGTTCATGTACCAGCATCCTGGTGCCAACCCACCTGGACACTTTACATTCACTTGTACGAGGCTCAGTGGGGAACTGGATCCCTTGGGCAAGTCATTTAACCTGTCTGTGCCTCAGTTTCTCAATCTGAAAATGAAGATAACGACAGTATCTACTATAAACACAAAAAAACATACACACGTACATATCTATTAGAACCTTTATTCAACTTTATTGAAGTACAATTTGTATCCAACCAAATGCACTCATATTTTTCACCTTTATTGAGGTGTAATTGACAAATAAAATTGTAAGATATTTACAGTGTACATCGTGGTGATTTGATGTACGAATACATTGTGAAAACCTTCTCCCCATCTAGCTAATTATCATCACATCCTTCACCTCACATATTTGTCGTCTTCTTCTTCTTCTTCTTCTTCTTCTTCTTCTTCTTCTTCTTCCTCTTCTCTTCTTCTTCTTTTGATGAGAAGATTAAGTTCTACTCTCTTAGCAAATTTCAGTTATGAAATACAAGGTTATCAACTACAATCACCATGGTATACATTAAATCCTCAGACCTTATTCATCTTATTGCTGAAAGTTTATACCCCATCACCATCCTCCAGCTCTTGGCAACCCACTATTCTACCCCTTTTCTATGAGTTTGACCTTTTTTTTTTTTTTCAGATTCCACATATAAGTGATATCATGTGATATTTACCTTTCTCTGTCTGGCTTATTTCATTTAGCACAATGCCCTCAAGGTGCATCCATGTTACAGATGGCAGGGTTTCTTTCCTTCCTTCTCATGACTGGATACTTTTCCATTGTATACATGCACACCTTCTTTAGCCATTCACCTGTTGACAGACTCTTAGGTCGTTTCCATATCATAGCTATTGTGAATAATGTTGCAATGTACATGAGAGTGCAGATAGCTCTTTGAGATCCTGTTTTCATTTCCTTTGGATAAAGACCCAGAAGTGGGACTGTCCCATCATCTGGTGGTTCTATTTTTAATTTTTTTGAGGGGCTTCCGTACTGTTTTCCATAGTGGCTGCACCAATTTACATTCTCATCAATAGTGCACGAAAGTTCCCTTTTCTCCACATCCTCACCAACACTTATCTCTTGTCTTTTTCATGATTGCCATTCTAACAGGTATGACAGGATATTTCTCTGTGGTTTTGATGTGCAGTTCCCTGATGATTAGTGGAAGCGATCTATAGATTAAATGCAATCCTTGTTAACATTTTGTTTAAAAAATTCATTTTTACAGAAATAGAAAAAGCAGTCTTCAAATTTGTGTGGAATCACAAAAGACCCCAAATAGCCAAAACAATCTTGAGAAAGAAGAACAAAGCACCACACTTCCGGAGGTCAAACTATGCTACAAAACTATAGCAATCAGCATAGTATTGGCATAAAAAACAGACACGTAGGTTAATGGAACAGAAAGAGAGCCCAGAAGTAAACCCACGTGTATATGGTCAATAATTTACCACAAAGGGGACAAGACCATTGTCTATTCAATAAATGGTGTGGGGAAAACTGGATATCCATTTGCAAAAGAATAAATTGGACCCCTATATTACAACACACACACAAATCAACTCCAAATGGACTGATGACTTAAATTTAAGACCTGAAACTAAAAAACTTGAAAAAAAAAAAAACCTAGGAGAGTAAGCTCCTTGATACCGGTCTGGACAATGATTTTTGGGATCTGACGTCAAAAACAAAGGCAACAAAAGAAAAAATAAACAAGTGGGAACATGTCAAACTAGAAGTCTCCTGCAAAGCAAAGGAAAGCATCAACACAATAAAAAGGCAATCTATGGAATGAGAGAAAATATTTGCAAAGCATGTATCTGATAACAGGTTAATGTCCAAAATATATAAAGTCAGTGAAAAACCGAACAATCCAATTAAAAATGGGCAGAGGACACTAACACATTCTTCCAAAGCAGACATACAAATGGGCAACCAGTACGTGAAAAGGTGCTCAATTTCACTATCAGCAGAAAAAATGCCCTTATTTTTTAACAGTTTTATTGAGCTATAATTTACATACTACACTATATAATTCACCCATTTAAAGTGTACAATTCAGTGGCTTCTAGTACATTCACATAGTTGTACAACCATCACCACAATCAATTTCAGAACATTTCACCACCCCTCCCTCCAAACAACCATAGCCATTAGCAGTCACTCCTTTTTTCTTCCAACTCTTACCCCTCATACTGAGGCGAATAACTTTGTGCCGCCGTAGGTGTGCCAGGTCTGGACATTCCATACATCTGGAATCGCATCGTGCGTGACCTTCTGCACCTGGCTTCTTTCGCCCAGCATAGCATTTCTAAGGTTCATCTGTGTTGTGTCATACACCAGAATTCCATTTCTTTTTATTGCCAAATAATAATTTGTTATATATATGTACCACATTTTATTTATCCATTCATTCTTTGAGCTGTTTTCACTTTGGGCAATTATAAATAATACTGCTACAAACACTTATGTACTAAAGTTTGCGTGGACATATGCTTTCATTTCTCTGGGTGTGTACCTAGGTGTGGAATGAATGGCTGAGCCCTATGGTGACTTCATGTTTAACATTTGAGGAGTTGCCAGACTGCTTTTCAAAGCAGATGCGCCCCTTCGCTGTCCCACCGGAAATGTAGGAAGGTTCTAATTTCTCCACATCCTCACCAACACTTATTATTATGGGCCTTTTTAATTCCACCCACCCTAGTGAGCGTGACGTGGTATCTCGTGGTGGTTTTGATTTGCCTTCCCTAATGGTTAAGAATGTCAAGCCTCTTTTCACGGGCTTCTTGGCCATTTGTATGTATTCTTCAGAGAAATATCTAGTCCTAGTGCGATCCTTTGCACATTTTAAATTGGATTATTTGTCTTCTCATTATTAAGTTGTAAAGGTTCTTTACATATTTGAAGTCTCAGAATTGAGATTCCAGTTAGTGCTGTTTCTGTGTCCACGTGATCACCCGTCCCCAGTTCCGGTCTGCTAGGGGATCAAATAGGATTTGCAATGTCCGTCTATGACTGTATTTCATCAGACCTGAAGATCTTTCCCGTGGGGTTTGCATCACCAGAGCTGACCTTTCTGTGCTCCCCTTCCCTTGTCGTGGAGCATGACGCAGGCAGGGGAGGAGGGTTACAGGGCTCAGCGCGCTCCCACCCCCCCACCTGGTCCACCAGCTTTCATACCCAGCGAGTCTCTTTCTTCTTCTGGCCACCATACCTGCCTTTCCACATGCTCCTCGCGGTGCCTGCCTCCTCCTCTGGGCTAAGGTCCCTCAGTTGCAAAGAGAAGTGAGGTTCTCCCTCCCGCCGCAGGTGACCTGCGTTCCTCCCCAGACTCTGATGTGCTATCTCTCTTTATTTTCTTCCCAGTGGGTAGCATCTTCTCCCTTCAGCCCTCCTAGCTTCCTGCCTGGCTGCCATCCCACTGTCCTTTTTATAATGCTGCTGAAAAATAAAATCTCTAGATTGTTATTTTTTTCAAGTTCAGAGACCTGGGTAAGAACAAGTGAAACGAGTTTCTCACTGATTTTTTTTTTTTTTTCATTTTCAGATGAAGACTGAGAAGGAAGCATTGGGAAAGTTCCAAAGGCTTTCAGAAGCAAGTGAAAATTGCCAGACCCTCCAGGAGACTGAGTGACCAAAGGAGACAGACCCCTCTCCCTTATTTATGAAACAAAACGACATGGCAAGGTCCGAGCTGAGATCCTCTGGTCTGACCCCTTTGCCTTAGCTGATGCCAGACCATTTTGCATTTAGATTTCACGTAATCTGGGTAAATATGATGTCTCCTCCTTCTAGTCAAAGAGCCAACTGTCCGAGTTTAGAAAAGACTAGTGTGTCTTAGCCTGGATTCCCCCAAAGCAGAGCTCAAGACAAAAACATGTGCAGGTAGTTTATTTGGGAACTGATCCCAAGGAGAGGGAAATGGTAAGGAGGGAAATCTAGTACCCGGATGCATCATGGAGTTGACCCTCCAGGGGGCTTTATGAAATGCATCTCAGAATCATCCAGGGAAGCATCCATCAGCACCCCTCCTCCCCACTGACCCAGAGTGGCTCCACAGGCTTTGACGCCCTCACACTTGGAGTTGATCATGCATCAGAGGGCAACAGAGAGGTCTCAGGACAGGAAGTGAGAGGCACGTGCCGAGGCTTGAGGGCAGCGCTGTCTGACTACATCTGCACAAAGCCTGCATGGACCTGGAACTGCAAATTTCCTCTCCAATTTCAGTCTCTTTCTGGTTGAGTAAGAGGTGAGGTCAAGAGAATTTTAAAGTCATGTTTGAGAGGTGACCAGAGATTGGAGGGAGGATGTATCTTAGCAGGGGAGCACAAGTGACAATAAAATCTCTTACCTTAGTAACCACACTCTCAAAATAAGTCAACAGTGTCATGCATTTGTCAACCAAGCCTGTGCAAACTTTGCACAACGCACAGAATAAACGAGCCAGAAACCTCAGCATCCACTCGAGTCCCCTTAGTTACCTGTGCCGTCCACTCCACCTCCTGAATCGCCTCTCTCACTGCTTCCTCCACCCCTGCTGCTCTACTCTGGCTTCGGCCCCCTCCTCCCCACCTGCACGTCCCAATCTGTGTCTCTGCGTCTCTTCCATGCATATTAAATAAGATATTTCTTACAGTTGGCTTGAAGCATAGAAGATGCTGTAAAAATGGGATTCTTTTTTTCTGTATCTGTCAGGATAGGCCTGATAATGCTGCAGTAACAAACATCCCCCAAATCTCAGTGGCTTACCACCACAGAGGCTAATTTCCTACTCACACTACCTGTTCTTCACAGGTCTGTCAGGAGATCTGCTGGTGTCATTATCACTTCAGAACCCAGGCTAATGGAGCAACGATCACCTCACGTGTTGCTGGTTGTAATGGCAGAGGGAAAGAATGTTCTGGAAAGTCTTGTATCTGCAACTAAGTGCTTTAGCCTGGAAGCAACTACATCACTTCAGCTCCCAATTCACTGGTCAGAATAGCCACGTGACCCCACCCAACAGTGGCTGGCCCAGGAAGTACAATCCTACCATGTGCTCAGAAAACAGAGAGCCAGATATATTTGGCAAATAGCACGCATATCCTCCGCAATCGTCCTTCTCCATTCTGATCTCTTCAACAGCAAAATAGGATTCATTCCTTCTGCCCTGTACTGAACTGGAAGTTGGGATGATCAAATCAACGCACACTGCTGGAGAGAGGGGGCAGATGGAGTCTGAATGAAGGGGAGAAGCAGAAGATGGGAGAAGGGTACCAGGATGCATTATGGAGTTTCCCAGGGTCCCTGAGTTCAGATCTGCTCTTCTAAGGCCTCCTGGGTCCTCTGCAGAGCTGGGATTGCTGGGGCTCTGGGAGAGGACAGTGGGGGTCTCTGATGGGGCTGGGAGGTGGTGCAGGCCTCATTTGCCAGCCATCAGCCCCAGGGAGATCGGGCCTGAACCTTCGAGGCACCAGATATTAAAAATGAACAAGATGGCAAAGCAGGGTTACGGAACTCGTGACCTACTTTAAATGTTTGCTTTTAACTAATTAATGCTTTTGCCATCTACCCAGAGTCCAGTGACTGACGGAAAACCTCACTGGGAAATACTTCTAAAAGTCTAAATGTGATGCATGAGTCGGGAAAGGGCCCTCGGTTTTTAGATTCCTTGGAAGGTTTCCCACGGGCTTTGTATTGCCGTGCCTTCAATCTCACGGTTATGGGGTCAGTTCAGCCCTCAAGGCAGCACCATTTTATGTTCAAAGTCTGGGACTATTCGCTCTGAACAGGGCACACAGCGTGGCAGAAACTGCCCTAAAACCTCTCTGCCTGTCATTTCCATTCATTAACAAGCCAGTCATTCTTTTGAGGTAAGGTTCTCAACTTCTGTGATGGGAGGGCAGCTGACAACAGAGAGGGATAGAAAGAGGGACAGTGGGCCCCAGAAGTCTCTGACACTTTAGGTAGAGGTAGGTCACCGTAAAACTTCTGACCACCCTGGAGGGTCTGGAGCTGGGGTGGAGGCGTCTTCACAAGGACTCAGACTGAATGAGTCTCCGGGGACTTCGTCTTGTTCTTCCATCTTCTGCTTCTCCCTTCATTCTAGACTCTACCTGCCCCCTCTCCCCAGGCTCTTGCTGGTTCTCCTGGCCTTGCTCCAGGGACAGCTGGTCAACTCCAGCCACAGAAACACTCTTCGTTCGTTCATTCATTCATTCACTAACTACTCACATTTATTCAAAATGTATCAAACACTTATTGAGTGCTGACTGTATACCTGGCACTGCTCTGGGCCCTGGAGCCTCATTTATAACCATGAACACAGCAGACACAGATCTTAAAATCACAGCCACAACAACCCAATTTTAAAAACAGTAATAATGAGCGAAACATTTGAGCAGATATTTCACCAAGAAGATCCGTGGAAGATGGCATAGGCCAATGAAACGATGCTCGATGTCAGTAGTGATCAGGGACACATAAACGAGAACTCCAGCGATGCCCTGCGCACCTGCTCCCTGGCACCCCCGGGGGGTCGAAGAAGGGGTGAACCCGAGCTCTCGTTCGCTGCTGGCAGGAGCAGAAAGTGGGTCGGCCACTTTGGCAAACAGTCTGGTAGTTTCTTTAAAGTGAAATATAAACCTATTATATGATCCAACCGTTCCACTCCTAGGTATTTACTCACGAGAAGTAAAAACACATCTCCATTCAAAGACCAGGTCACAGTTGCAGCTTTATATGAAATAGCCAAAACCTGAATCAGCCCAGGAACAGGTGGCTGGATATACAAATTGTGATGCGCACGGACAATGAAACTATTCTGCAATAAAAAGGAATGACTGACACACACAACAGTGTAGATGCTGTGTGTGAAATCATTATGCTGGATGAAAGAAGCCAGACAAAACATGCATATACCATAGGGTAGTCCTGTGATTCTAGAAAGTTCTAGAAAATATAAACCAGAAAGCAGATCAGTTGTTGACTAGATGGGAGGGGGTGGTGGTTAGGAGAGAGGAATCCCAGAGGGTTGTGAGGTACCTTTTAGGGAAGACAGGTGTGCTTATGATCTTCATTGCAGAAATGGTTTAACAAGTGAAAACTTATCAAATTTTATACTTTAAACATACGTAAGGCAATAAAGTTATGTGTATGTGTGTGTGGTGTGTAGTGTGTGTGTGGTATGTGGTGTGGTGTGTGTTTTGTAGCATGTGTGTGTGTGGTGTGATGTATATGTGTGTTGCATGTGGTGTGTGTGGTAGGTAGTACGCCTGTGTCTGGTATATAGTATATATGTGTGCGTGTGGTATGTAGTGTGATGTGTGTGTTTTGTAGAATGTATGTGTGTGGTATGTAGTATGTATGTGTGTGTGGTATGCGATATGGTGTGGGTGTGTGTGTGTCGAGTGTGTGTGCATACATGCACACGCTTACCTGAATAATGACAATGTCAAGTGTGTAGCAGATCTTGGTGTTCAGAGTATGGCTTGTGAAATCAGACAATCTAGGTTCGATCCTGCTTCCCTTACTTTTAGCTATTTGACCTTGGGGACATTACAAAACGTCCCGTGCCTCAGCGTTTCCATCAGTAAGTGGGGATAACGATAGTGCCTACTTGAGGCATTGCTGGGAGGATTTTTACTAGGTGATCCACTCAAAGCTCCTTCTGAGAGACTTTGGCATATAGTGAGCGCTCAGTAAACATTAGCTGCTATTGTGGTGTGAATGCTGACAGTTAGGACTCCCCAAACCCAGTCCTCAAAGGACTTCTGAGAACTGGAGCTGGGAAAGAGTCACAAGGTCACTGGGCTCAGGGTGCTGTCTATCATACTTGCTCTACAAACAAACCAAGAGCAAGGGATGCCCTCAAACTGGAGAGTGACCTCAGGAGGTAGAAGGCACAGGAAAAGAGAGAGCAATGGCTAGGTGGGAGGAAAATACACTAAGGACGTATTTGGGAAGCAGCAAGTCTAGAGGTCTTTATTTAAGGGAAGGGCTACTGTGTGAAAGGGGACAGTTACTCCTTTTGACTCTTGCTCCAGAGGGCATACAAGGCAAGATGGACTAATGGACAGACGTTTTGAGTTTACTTACAGCAATGGAATGGGCTCCTGGTCACTTGTGCTTCCTGTTTTGAGGGGTTTCAAGCAGAAGCTGAATGAAGCCTTCTCATCATCTTCATCTTTCCTACCTTGTATCGGGTGGCCAGGATCACCTCTGAAGTCCCAATGAGCCACTGAGCTATCTGATGTGGTGGAACCAGAAATGCACAAGATGGGGAAAGAGAAAGGAACAAAACAATGAGTATCAGCAGATGAGGCTGGAAAGGGGCACTGAACTGCCCCTGGTCATTAAGTTTCATCTCTTTGGATTACAGATTGTCCATTACAGAAATGTAAAAAATGACAGATAGTCCTATCAGTCCTTTTCATTTTAGTATAAATTAGATGCACAGATCATTTCCTCCATGACAGCTGACTGATGATAGAAGAAAACAGAAGACACCAAGTCAAGAGAGAGAAGGACATGGAGAGTAAAGTGGGCAGGGCTCTGAGACAAACTTCATTAATCTCAATTGCCAAGGAATAGCCCTGATAGCAACCTGAAATGAAAAAATGAAATACTCAGTGGCAAACTTTTGCCATTATTTATTCATTTTGGCAACCAACTACAGAGTACCGACTACGTACCATGCTGGATGAATCAGATCCAGCCCCAGCCCTCTCGGGCTCTCAGGCCAGTGGGAGACAGGCATGGAAGTCATGGTCATAAGCCAGCCAGACCAGGGCCATGACAGACTAGTGTGTTCAAGCAGTAGGTGAGCTTTCCCGTCATCTGCACCCCAGGCCTTTCTCTCAGAGCCCCTCCCTTCCCCCTGGGAGGAATAGATTCCTGTGACACCCATTTCACAGACAGCTAAACAGAGGCCCAAAGAGCTTGAGCAATGCCTTTGGGACACAGTAAAGTCACAGCTGGAACAACTGACTCTAGAGCTGGGTCCCTTCTCCCAAACAAACGCACGTTCCTTGGAGTCAGTTCCTGGAACGTGCCCAGCCCACATGCCTCCCCCTCAGTGGGCTGGCTGCTCTCCTTCCTTCCTCTGTGCCTCTCCAGGCAAGGAAGCCGGAGGGTGACTGTCGCGGTGAGGGTCTGTCTGGGGCTCTGGGCAGCTGGATAATTAGGCTCTGAGAGAAGCCATCTATCAGCCCTGGGGGTCCTGGGCATGCTGGGACGATGTAGCTGCTTCCCCCGCCCCCTCCGGGCAGCAGGCAGCTCTCACAGTGGGGTCCCTAAGTGCCAAGGGTTTAAACATCTTTGGCCATGAGAAGGCCTGGCCACCTCCCGACAGCAGGGCCTTGGCTGCAGAGCTGGGGGCTCCGTCAGGTCTCTGTCTCCTTGTCCGGGTGCTCTATTTTGTTGGGCCCTGGCCAGGGCTGCAGAGATGGGGGCAGGTGGGTGGGGAGGGGAGGCAAAGGCTACGGAGGTCAATCATTAAACTGCAGAGCTGGGAGAGACCCAGGCCAGTACCACAAGGGCCCTTCCTCTTTCTAGGATAACTGAGGCCCAGGGAAAGGGAGGGAGTGAACCAAGATTCCGCTGTGAAACACCATCTCCAGAGGTCACCTCATCCCTGGCTCGGACCAGAGAGGGAGTTGGGGGTTTGGGGTGGTCAGGCCGAGCAGCCAAACCCTTAGTTCATAAGGAAATCCTACCCCAACACAAAATTTTACCCACATGACCTTGTCTTACCTTGCAAACCTCTGTGGTTGGTATTTTGATATCCAGTGTACAGATGAGGACACTAGGACACAGAGATGTCGAGTAATTTTCCCAGGGTCGCCCAGCTATCAGATGGAGCAAGGCTTTGCATTTAGGTCTGTCTGAATTCACAGTCCTGCTCTTACTCACCCAAGAGGCAGTGCAGAGCAGTGAATGCCAAGGCTGGACTGCTGTCGGGTTCCCCCCCGGCGCTGCCACTTGGGGAATTGCCTTTCTGAGGCTCACTTATCCCCCTCTTTAAAATTGGAATAATATTACTCAGCCCATGGTGCTGTGAAGAGTCAATGAGTTAAAATGGGTAAAGGACTTGGGGTTGTGCCTGGAACAGGGCAAGCTCTTTAAAAAATGTTAGCTACTGTTATTACACAGTCTGTTTGCAACACAATGGTCAGGGGAATCCTTTGAAAATATAAGTCCAATCACTTCACTCACTGTTTAAAACACTCCAATGGCTTCCTCTCCATCCAGAACAAAGGCTCAACCCTAACCATGGCCTCTGACTGGCCTCTGTCACCTCCCCGGCCTCACCGCCCACCCCTGACATGACAGGGTCCTGCCTCAGGGCCTTTGCACTTGTTCTTCCCACTGCCTGAACATGTTGTCCCCAGAGATTAGCATGGCTCCTCCTTTAAGCATCTGCTCCAACATTATCTTCTCTGTGAGGTCTGCCCTGACACGGTCTTCAAAATTGTCACCACCACCCACTTCCTTGTTTGACACTCTCTGTAGCATTCATTATGAGCAGACATCCCCCTAAAACAGTTTACTTATTCAATTAGTTATTATTGCTACGATGTCATCTTTCTCCTCACTAGAAAACAGCTTGGGAAGGCAGGGATATTTGTTTGTCCTGTTCTCTGCTGTGTCTCCAGCCTGGAACACTGGCTGGCACAAAGTGGTACCCCAGGAAATAGGAGATGCATGAATGAATGACAACATCCATCTGCCTCCATACTTGAAAGCCAGGAGTCAAACACCAAGGACACCAAGTCCCAAGGGCCAGAGGCAGGCCTGGGGGGCAGCAGAGCCAGGAGCTTGGGACAAGGCAAGGGCAGACAGTAAGGAAGAGCGGTGCCCATCACAGCCCTTCCCCCACAGCCTGAACCCCACACTCAACAGCCAACATGTGGTGGGCACCCACGAAAATGCTTGTTGGAAGAGCGGCAGACAATAGGGAGGAAGGGTCATTTACCAAACACATACCAAGTGCTAGAAAAGAAACACCCAAGATATTGATTCATGCATCCATCCATTCATTCATAGATGAGCTGTTGAACACAGCTCAGACACCGTTCTAAGTCTCCAGGACTTTCACTCTGGAGGGGCAGGGAGGTATTTAGTCCATGATCCCTGCACTCTCGGACATCACAGTCTTGTGGCCAAGGAAGACACGAACCTGCTCTACATGTTACATATTGATACCACACCTATTTCACCTCCGAGGAGGCTGAGGCTCAGGGTATTTAGGTGTCTCGGCTGCTAGGTGGCAGGCAGGTCTAGAACCAGCTGAATCTGCTCTCTTCCTCCTCTCAAATGAGTGTCGCCGGTGTCCGGTGCGCCGAGGAGGGTGTGTGGTCGGCACTGGGGCGGTGGGAAGGCTGTTCCAGCAGAGGTACTGCCACGGGCACAGGTGTGGAGGTGCAACACAGGCTGTGAGTTCCAGGGCCAGGGACAGAGCCATCTGAAGGTGGGGCAGTGAAATCAGAGAGTGGGAGAAACCACCTGCAGAGCCTGTGGGCTGGTGGCTCTGGCTTTCTCCGTCAGACACTGTTGGGGAGCCAGCGAAGGTTTGAAGAGCAGCTGGCAGCTTGTGCGGAACTGATGAGAAGGAGGCAGAACCCCACGACAAGGAGGATGCCAGCCAGAGGCTGTCACAATGGTCTAGGAAAGTGTAAGTGTCAGGGGTGGAGGAAGCCACAGGAGGAGGCCCTCAAAGAGGAAGGACTTACAGGACACGGAGGCGAATGGAGCCTGGAGGTGTGAGATTCAGACATTTAAACAGTGTCCTTAAGGCAATGCCTTGGATGAAAACCAGAAATCATAGCTGTTTTGTCCCAGTCATTGACACTACCCTAAGTCAAAGACAGTTCTAAAGATGGAAAAATGCAGAACTAGCATTTATGAAGCACCTGGGGTATGCCCAGGACTGGGCTGGGCACCACATGTGTGCACCTCATGTGAGTTTCTCCACCACTCTGTGCAGAAGGTGATTTTTCACACCTTTATGGAGGAATGCTTTACATATCATAAAACCTAGTTTACAACGCAATGATTTTTAGCTAACTTACCAAGTAACGCAGCCACCATCATCAGTTTTAGGACATTTTCATCACCCCCCAAAGACCCCTGTGCCCATTTATGCTAATGCCCCGGGCAGCCACTAACCTACTTTCTGCCTCTGTAGATTTGCTCTTTCTAGACATTCTGCATCAGTAGAATCATATACTTGGTCTGGCTCCTTTCACACAGCATGTTTCTGAGGTCCAGCTTGTTTCTTTCTAAGGCTGAATAGTGCTCCGTTGTATGGATATACCATGTTTATCCATTTACCAGTTGATGGACATTTATATTTTCAATTTTTGGCTGCTGTGGATAGTGAATAGTGCCGCTGCGAACATTCACGTGCAAGTCTCTGTGTGGATGTATGTTTTCATCTCTCCTGGATTCATATCTAGGAATGGACTTGCTGGGCCATGTTGGGAACTTTGTTTTTAAGAACATGAATGACGTACTTGTTTTGCATCGGTCTTGGCCTTTGGATAGTGATGCTGTCAGCTAGCAATGTCTGGGGTCACTCACCCGGGCCTGTCCTCTTGTGGCAGCCCCCTCAGTGGAGCCAATGTTGTGGCTGGACAGACACTTGTGGTCCTTATTATGATCGCAGACACATGCCAGCAACAACCATCAAGGACTTTGCAAACACAAGGTTCATTGCTCGCCAGCCCCAGAGGGTACGTGGCATTCCCAGCCACACAGCAAGGCTGCAGGGAGAGAGAGAGTGTGGGCCTGGGGTCCTGTCTCCCTTGGGGTTGAGGGTGGGGGACACGGGTTTTGCAGTTCACTTTTCACTGGCGGATTTCGAACATAAGAACAGGAATTAAAGTGTGGGAAGGGCAATGCAGGGCCATTCGAGCAGTTAGTCCTGCAGGTCACCAGGGCTTTCCAGAAGGGGAACTTCATAGTGGGGGCAGCTTGGCTCTTTATCTAGTTGTTTAGCCAGAAATATGTTTGTTTAAGATGGATGTCTTTGAAATGGAGGCCTCTGCAGTCAAAAGCTTATGTCAGGCACTTCCATTGCAATAAAAAAAGCGAACTGTCAGGCACTTACCCTACAGTATTATTAACATTTTCATATGAGGACCCTGAAGTTCAGATAGGTCAGATGAGTTGCCCGTGACACTGGATCATAGCCGGTGAAGGAACCAGAGTGACCATAACACAAATCATGGTTTTTATATGTCACCAGGCAGACCTCACTTTTCAGTTAGACGCCCCCACCCACCCCCCGCCCCAGACCTAGCTACTCTCATGTGCCTGCAGTCCCACCATTAGCATATCTTTCTGTTGTGTTAAGCATTGCTTCTCTTCGTTTCCAGTTGCAAGGTGAGTTTCTTGGTCGTGCGGAGATTTCCAAACACCTTTCTGCAAAGGATCTCCTCCAGCCTTGAGCCTGGGGGCTGTAAAAGAAGAAGAAAAGGGAGACACGAGCGGTGTAAAGAGGGCCTGGGAAAGAGGCAACAGTGGCCTTGGTCATTCCTGTTTGCCCTGGGACGTGCCCAGTTCCCTCAATTCACACTCACGGGTGTCTACCCTGGGCCTGGCCCTGTGCTGGGAACTTGGAGGGAGCCAGGGCACATCAGACCTGACCTTGCTCTTGGAAGCTCACAGCCCATCGGGGCGAGAGGTGCACCGTCCCACACCAGAGAGTTGCTGGAGCAGAGACACATTTCTGCTGGAGAGCTGGAGGTTCTTCCTGCATGAGGTGGCTCGAAGGGTGCTTGGGACTCCACGTGAAGAAGGCTTTCCAGGAAGAGAGCTCAGCAGAGCACCGGTGTGGCGGCTGTGTGAGGGGGGAGGAGGGAGATTTAGGCATCTCCCTTCACCTAGGGGTTGAAGACCTACACCAGAGCTTACACTCTCCAGCGTCTTGGGGCTGAATGGCCACACCAAGCCGCGCCGAGAAGTGAAATCAGGAAACTGGGGATGTCACGAGTTGGGGCACAAGCCTCCTGTTGAACGGTGGCCGCTATTCAGCTTGAGCCAGTGGTCGCTGTGTGGGAATACACACAGGCACATCACTGCCAGATCCAAAGAAACCAGAAACATCTAAATATTTATGTGAAATATCTGGATCTAGTCATGCCAGAAATACATTGCAAATTCTTTAAACTCACGTATGGGCCAGATTTTGTCCTGTGGCCTCCAGTGTACAATCTCTGGCCAATTTGCCATGTCCAGGTCAACCCTGCTCTCCCAACCTTCTCTTGGCCTTTGAAGAAGGACCACCGGAGGGCTGCCCCTCCTGCCCCAGCCTTCCTCCGGCTCAAAAGGGATTGACTAATGACAGGAGCCAATCAGAACTCAGAAGCTAGGAGGGGGCGGGAGCTCCTGACAAAGGAGAAAGTAGGTGAGCAGTCATCAACCCCCATCCGCCGAGAGTGTGTGGGATGCTGGATTTTAATTACATCTCATTCTAATCCTTAACATTTATCTAAAAAGTGACGGGGGCGGGCAGGAGGGCGGGTCACGCGCGTGCTCAGCCCCAGGATTGCCGTGTGTCTAATTAGAAGTTTTCTCCCTCCTGATCACCTAAAGTCAAATTCATTTACTCTGCTCGAATTGAGGGTTTAATTGGATTCCTGTTTTCCCTCCTCCTGTCTTCTCCCCAATCTCCTTTGCCTTCCAAAGGGCCTCTCTCTGTGTAGAAAGCAGGCCACAGCATCTCATTACAGCAGAACAGCCCTTGAAGGACCCCCGTTTCTGCCTGCTCACGCGGCAGCGGCAGCATTCACCCAGGGTCACAATTATTATTAAGGCCATCATGATTTAGACCCTTGTGATGATGTCTGACAGGCACTAGGGTGGCCCTGGACCACGCTGGGTGCCTCGGTCCAGGCAGGCCCCGCCCCCTCCCTGCTAGGCCAAGAGGACCCGCCTCCTTTCAATCTGTCCTGCGCCTCAGTGGGCTTGATGTCCCGGCCCTGGAAGAAAAGAGGAGAACAGCAATTAGAGGCCGAGCCAGCTACGTCTGGGGACATCATGGAGGCACTGAAACCACTAATTCTTTTGCCAGATAATGAGGTTTCTTTCCCTTTTTTGTCACCTCTCTCCCCCCGTGTTAATTAACGCCAAGCGCAGTAGTTTCTCTGTGGCTGATGGGTTGGTAACCAGAGGGTGGAGAAGGCAGGAGGCAGCTACTCACTGGGAAAGTCCTCTCCTCGGGTTCAGGGGGTGCCGGGAGCGGAGGAGGAGGGGGCGCAGACAGGGTACAAAAGATCTAGGAACCAGTCCTGGCTGTGCCCGGCTGGTGACAGCATAATTACAGAGCAGACCTGGGTTGCAGCCCAGCTCAATCACATCCAAGTGACCTGCGGAATGTGACCCAGCCACTTGGAGCGTCAGTGTCCCATAGAAACATTCGGTTAACATAGATCGCTGTGAAGACTCAGTGCGCCTAGCCTGCTGAGAAGCCTTTGCACAGCAGATGACAGAACACTGTGTCATGTTGTTTTAAGCACTTAGCAAGGCACCCGGCACATATTACGTGCTCAATAAATAATAATCACTATTATTATCCTCTTACCTCGAGCAAGCTAACAAACCTCTCTGGGCCTTGGACTTCTCTATCTGTAAAATGGGGATTATCACTGCCCCCTTCTTATCTCTCGTCATGAGAAGCAAATGGGTTCATTCAAAATTGGAGAACAGCATCCGGCATTCTTAGGGTTCCCTATATGTTGGTGATGATCACTCTAGTAGCTCTGAGCTTTGGCAAGCCGCTTAACTTCTCTGGACCTCAGTTCCTTTATCTGCAAAAAAATAAATAAAAGATTTAAAAAATAACACCATCTGTCCTGTCTACGTCCCAGGGTTGTTGTGATAATTAAATGGGATGGTGTTGATAAAAACATTTGGTGATCTGTAAGTGCTCTACAAATGTTAATTGTTAGCATCACTCCATTGGAAGGTAATTAGTTGGAAAATAAAGGGAAAGAATCATGTCTTTTCCATACAAACTGTACTGCTGGGTACCCAAATTGTAGATGAGGGACACTTCTCTTTTTAGAAGTATTCAGCTAATAAATAAGGAAGGGATGATAGGATTAGAATCTCACCATTTTGCAACCCCTGAGGGATTAATGGATCTAGGTATTGAACATCCGCAGCCGCTAACATCCCAGACTGGAGATGTTATGCGCGGACATTATGAGTCTCCTGATAGAAGTGCGGAGCACCATGAGGCTGTCTCACGCTAAAAAAAAAAAAAAAAAGCCAAACTTGAATCTGGTCAAGCTTCAAAGACTAATTGTCAATTTACCAGAAATACAGAGAACAGAGGAATGAATTAGAAGACACCAGTGAAGCCCACACTGGGATAACACAGGTCAAACAAGTTTCTCTTAAAGACTTTTTTTTTAAGAAAAAGGTACAGCCAGGCCTGTGTGGCTCAGTTGGCTGAATGTCATCCCATGCCAGGGGGTCGCAGGCTCATCCCTGTTGGAAATGGAGGCCAGGGTGGAGGAGGGGTCCCGAGTGCTCGACTACACTCCAAATACATCCAGAATCCAACTGCTTCTCACTGCCCTCAACACCACCCCTGTGGTTCAGCTGTTTTCCTCTCTCCCCTGAATTATTGCAGGAGCCACCTCCACTCAGCCAGGGCCATCCTGTTAAACATCAGTCAGGTCTTTGCTTAAAACCCTCTGGAGGCTCCCATCTCGCTCAGAAAAACAAAAAGCCAGCACCCCTTATCTTAGCCCACAAGACTGATGTGAGCTGGCTGCTCACATCCTCTATCATCTCTTTCTAGCCTTGCTGCCTCATGCCCCAGGGCCTTTGCACTTTCTGCTCCCTAGTCCAAACACTCTCTACTCCTGGTATCCTTATGGCTGGTACCTCAATGTTCATCTGGTTGGTCAATGCCCCCTCCTCAGAGAGAGGCCTTCCCTCACCAGCCCATCCCAATAGCACCCCCTCATCCCTCTCTATCTCTTCTGGCTTCACTTTTTACTTGACATTTATACTAGGTATTTATTCAATTGCTCATTGTTTGTGCCATAAGAATATAAAGATGAGGACAACAATGCTATTTGGTTGACCAATCTATTCCTAGCAGCTAGAACCATGCCAGGCACATAAAAGGTGCTCAGTAAATTTTTCTTGAATGAACATATGAATAAGCCAGACTGTCTGTGGGCACTGCAAGAAGACAGGTTCCCCAGGGAACGTGGATGGGGGTTCTGCTTTCTGCCCTGCACTGGGAGGGCTGTGTCAAGGCTGGAGGCTTAGTCCTTAGTCTTGGAAAGCATTCATGACACTGGCTAAGAGTTCAGAGGCCCCTTCACCAACTGCAAAGCTCTCCAAACCCCATAGTTTAGGGGTTTTTACGGAGGTTTCATTACGAAGGTGTGATTGATTAGATCATTGCCCATTGGTAATTCGCTCGATCTCCAGCCCCTCTACCCTCCACAGAGATTGGGGGTGCAGCTGCAAGTTCCAGGCTTGTAATCAAGGCTTAGTCTTTCTGGTGGCCAGCCCCCATCCTGACACTATCTGAGGACCTGCCAAGAGTTGCCTCATTAGAATAAAAGGCGCTCCTATCACCCTATCACTCAGGAAATTGCAGGTGTTTTCAGAGCTCTGTGTCAGAAGGCAGGCACAAAGACTACATTTCTTTCCATGATGCTACATTCACCAACCGCCACTGCCGGACATTTAGGTGGCGCCGGCTGTGTCATTCTCGGAAACCGTGCTGCAGCGAGCATCCTGCGCCTACATCCCAGCACTCACTCCGAGCTGCCACAAGACCACTTCCCTCTCCAGGCAGAGCTGGGGTTCAAGTCCAGGCAGGGGAAGGAAGCAGTGGCCCCATTTGGTTCCTTATGCTCCAGGCAGCTTCGAGGAGTCCTCAAAGGCCCGGCATGTTCCCCTCTGCTCTCCACGGGACTCCCCCAGGGCCAGCACTTTTCAGAGTTAGGGCATCCCATCTGGGGAAGTTTTGACATCCCCAGGAAAGCCTTTTTGTGGGTTCACATACATGTGTCCAAAAGCTACATGTAATGTTTGATGTTCTGCACACACCGGCGTGGTCTCTAGGCTGCTGTGAGGATTTAAGCAAGGCCATTGCCCTCTCCGAGCTCCAGCCTCCCTATACAATGAGAGGACAAGGTGGTCTCCAAGGCCCTCTGGGCCCCCACCGCCGGGCAAAGCTCTGTAAGTGCCCGACAGCATGGGAGAGGGAGCTTAGTGCGGGCTCTGACTTCTGACAGCCTGGACTGAAATCCCAGCTTTGCCAGACACCAACTGACTGGTGACCTTCAGCATCTTCCTTGAACTCTGGAGGGGTTCAGAACAAGTCTCCCCAGAAGACACCACGTTGGCATATGGACGCTTTGGAGCTGAAGACAATCGAGGCCTCAAAGACTTGGGAAGAGCTTTTTAACCTCCTACTTAATTACCAAAAAGAATTTAGGTGGAGGGCTTGTCCCAGCAAGAGAAGGGTCACGAGAGATAACCCCAAAGAATAGGGGCTAGGTGTAAGCGTGGAGGAGCTCAGCAGGGCCTGGAGATCAGTCTTCTCTGTATGCCATTGTCTCCGTATGGCAAAGACTAATTTACCAAACATTTGCTCTTCTCATCTTGTAAATCGTCTTTCTTCCCTTTGAAGCCCCAGATCCCTTACCCTCTTCTCCTTAGCCCAGGATGGCATATAAGCCTCTTTTCCCTGATGGCCTGTGGGCCTCGAATTCTTATGGAGGCCTCATACGTACGTAATTACATTTGTTTTTTCCCCTCCTGTTAACCTGTCTTGTGTTCATTTGATTTATTAGACCAGCCACAGAACCTAGAAGTATAAAAGGAATGTTTTTCCTCCCCAACAGTTCTCTGTGCCTCAGTTTCCTCATCCATGCACTGGAGATCATAGAAATGCCCACCTCATGGGGATGAGGGAGAAAGCCAAGAGATAATCCAGGCTGGCCCCTAACACAGTGCCTGGCTCATAGCAAGAAGTGCTCAGAAACCTATTAGCGTTGTTGTGATGAGGAGACTGATTTTTCCCAGTCTTTACTTCATCAACCACATTGACATTGTCCCTGTCTTACCAAGGAAACAGGCTCAGAGAGAGAACATGAGTTGTGCAGGTCACATTGCCAGCTCAGGGGTGTGGTCAGGGTTATCCATGCCTCCCAATCCAGGGCTCTCTGCATATCAGGTCCCCAGTGGGTGGCCCAGGCCACAGTGGCTTCGGGGACTGTGCAGACCCTATGGCTGAGAGTCAAGCCATGGTTCCTTTGCCCCTCCCCATACTTGACCCCCAGGCCCTACACAGAGGCACCTCTTCCACAGGGTGGGCATAGGTGAGTCAGAGGAGGGGGCAGCAGCAGCCCATAGCATGTCAGGTTGTCAAAAACAATGCCATGTGCTGCTCAACTGAGCCAGGGTGACTAATATGCTTATATTAAATGAAAGAAAGAAAGAAAGAAAGAAAGAAAGAAAGAAAGAAAGAAAGAAAGAAAGAAAGAAAGAAAGAAAGAAAGAAAGAAAGAAAGAAAGAGAGAGAGAAGGAAGGAAGGAAGGAAAAAGGAAAGAAAGAGAGAGAGAGAGAGAGAGAGAGAGAGAGAGAGAGAGAGAGAGAGAGAGAGAGAGAGAGAGAAAGGAAAGGAAAGGAAAGGAAAGGAAAGGAAAGGAAAGGAAAGGAAAGGAAAGGAAAGGAAAGGAAAGGAAAGGAAAGGAAAGGAAAGGAAAGGAAAAAGGTGAAACTCAGAGGAACATTTTCCTCCTCAAAACAAAAGGTACACGACGCACCTGGGAGTTTCGGTATGAGCCCAGCAGCAGGGACCGGGACACCTGCCCTCAGTGAGCCTCGGCTTCTGGGTGGAAGAGCTGGCCAGGTCCAGGAGACTCAGGCTCCCTTAAGACTCTCTGCTCTGAGTCTCCATGCAGTCAGTGTTACAGTGGCTAGGGGAATAGTCTAGGGCTTTCCACCTCTGCAAGGTTTGCCCTGGGGGTGCAGACATAGGTCCTATCTGTTCCCAGGTCTTCCTATTTGGATGGGGAGCAGGGAGGAGTTGGGGCAAGCACGTGGTCCATCTCCAGTGGCCAGCCATGATCCCGTCACTCTGCCTTCACCCAGCCTGGGGAACGGGAAGTGTCATCCAGTCTGAGGACTTGGAGCATCCTGTATCTACCAAGTCTTTGGTCACTTCCCTCCCCAGCACACACACACACACACACACACACACACACACACACACACGCTCCAGTTTTTTACACTCATTAGTCAAGCACATCCACTGGTCGTCCCTCCCCTGCAGCAGAGAATGTTCTGAGTCCAGCTGCCCTATAGAGGAAGAAGAAATGCCAGGGAAAGAAGGAAGATTAATATTCCAAAAAGAAAACCATCTGGCCATATAATTTTACATTTATTCTTGTGATCAATTAATCTGTCTCCCTTAGACCATAAATTCCCTGAGGACAGGACCCGCATTGATTTGGCTCACTGTGGCATCTCTTGGTGTCTGGGAAGGGGCCTGACACATAGGGAAGGATGAAGATTAAATGAATGAAGAAATGGCCAGTCACTGTCCTCGGGCTCTCAGAAAGGACCCCTAGAGCCATGGAAATAAGGGGGCTGAACCAGAACTGTGGTTGTCAAGCTGGGGTCTGCGAAGGCAGTTGTGTGGGTCCTGTT
The DNA here is from genome assembly GCA_030848825.1 of Tadarida brasiliensis. Taxonomy (NCBI): domain Eukaryota; kingdom Metazoa; phylum Chordata; class Mammalia; order Chiroptera; family Molossidae; genus Tadarida; species Tadarida brasiliensis. The sequence continues at coordinate 15,695,844 of CM061268.1, read as the reverse complement.
TTCAAGATTTTAAAAAGTCTAATGAAGTCAGCACCCCTTCCCTCCCCTGCGGATGTTTGCACAGGATCACCGAGAGAGCAGCCCCTTCAGTGTTACCCAGAGTCATAACATCTGTCAGGGACTGTGGCTGGCTGTTGGTGACATCACAGACCTCAACCCCAGTTCCAGATCACATGTCTATACTTCCAGTCCCTACGTTGCACTCACTGGGAATGTGAAGGTCACTCGCCACCCTGCAAATGTGAGTTGTGGCAGACAAAATATAGGGAGGGGCAAAAATAGGTTTACAGTTGTGAACAGGTGAAACACAGAGTTTATTCTTGCATTATTATGTTTTAACTATTGTATTATTTTCCATATGAACAACTGTAACCTTACTTTTGCCCCACCCTGGATTGCAGAGAGCACAATGCATGAGGTTACCTGATGATCCACGTGAGCTTTGATGGGGAGAAGGATTAGAACCCCAACTCAGCAGCTGCTTGAAGTCCCTCCCAGAACCAAACACTTCAGGTGAGCACATGCCCAGACCACTTACTTCTCAATCCAGAAGTGCCTGAGCCCAGGAGGAAGGAGAGAAGGGAAGTGGGAGGAGCAAAGGCATCCCTTTGGGTCTTGGGGAGGACCTCAGGGCCAGCTCTGGCAGGGTACAAAGCCCAAATCTCCATCTGGAGCTGGGCATCCTTCTCCCTGCAGCCAGAGCATTGAGAGAAGGGGCCTTCCGCAGGACCAGCTTTCCCTGGCACGATCCATTTCCTGAGTGGAAAAGCAGGCCCACAGCTATGGCCCACATCCAAGAGCTATGCCCCATTCACTACCCCAGAGCCTCCTGCGTGGGGTTTTAATTTCCTCTCTCAAGATCACTGCTAATAACAAACAAACAGTTCACCTTACGGATTGGCCTCTCTTCCCCAGGGCTGAACTTGTAGTGCATTTTACATGCATATGCTCATTTCACTTCAGTCCTCCCAACAATCCCTTGAGGGAGGTACAAGATTATGCTCATTTGACAGATGAGGACACTGAGGCCCAGAGAGGCAGTGATAGATTACTGCAGTAATGGCCCCCAATTTGTTCATGCACTGCCTTGGAGGGCACCTCCCACCCTGGCTCAGGGCTTGGCCATGTGACTTGCTTTGGCCAATAAGGTAGAAGCAAGCATAATGCCCACAGAGACCTGAGGGGTGCTTGCACATTGGGGCTGGCTCTCTTGCTGCCTTTGAAGCCCTTTCACCACCCTGTAAGCAGCCCAGCTCGCCTGTTGGAGGCTGAGAGACCACATGGAGGGGCCCAGTAGTTCCAGTCATCCCAGATGAGACCAAATTAACCAGTCAGTGCTGGGGATTCTATCAACTGACAGCAGACACAGGAGTGAGCCCAGCCAAGACGGGCCAAGCCCTGCCCATCCAGAAGGACCACTCAGCTGATTCCAGCTGAAACTGCTGACCCCCTCATTCCCAAATCATGAGCTAAAGAAGTGGTTGTTGCATTGAACCACGGAGCTGTGGGATGTTTGTTGCACAGCAAAAGCACCTGGTACAGAGGTGAAGTCATTTGGCCAAGGTCGCACAGCAGGGCTGGGATTCAGACCCAACATTCCTGGCCATAGAGCACATGCTCTTAACCACTAACACATCTGTGCTTGCAAAGTACATTTCCTTTCATTGCAAGCCCTTGGTGAGTCCATGAACCAAACAAAACAGAAACTCAGTGATGTCAAGGAACCTACCTAAGGTCACACAGCTAGTCAGAGCTGGAAGAGGGCATCCAGCCCAGTTCTGATTTCCCATCCATGCTGCTCCCATTGCTCCAGGAAGGCTGAAGCAGCCAGAGCCTGGGGCACCGGTTTATGAAGCAGCCTCTTCTTCAGTGCCTCTGAGGTCCCCCACGTGCCTTCTTATATTTCAAGAAGAGCCTGATTTTCTCCCTCCCACCATGCAATTCTCAGACAGAACAGGTGGCTCCTCAGCCAGGGAGCTCTGACTGCTAAACTGACCCTGCCTGCCCCCGATCCTCCCCTCACTGCCCAGTAGGAGCTGTCGGTTGTCTTGGATACAGCAGGTGATGGGAAAGGATGGTGGCTGAGGTCACAGCAGGAACTGAGTCGGCTGTGGACAGGGAGAAATGGCTTCCTAGATAAACTCATGCCCTTTCACCCAACCTGGAGTGAGAGAGGAGGGCATGACTGGTCCAGCCAGGCCGAGCCAGGGTTGGAGCCCTGAGATTTCCATAAGATCCCTGAAGGAAGAAGGATGGGCTTGGAGTAGGGGCAGGCAAGCCAATCACTCAAGCCCTCAGGTGTAATTATAAGGCAGTGGGGATGGAATGTCATGCACCTGTCTGGAGTTCCAGGGGTAGAAATGGCCACTGGGGGGTCCAGCTGAAGCCCTGCCCTGATGGAGCATCTGCAGAACCAGGTTCTAGAGGTGAGGTCTGCTTCCCAGAGGTGGTTGTGATGAGGCTGCTCTCTCTCCCACCAAACAATGAAATAAACATGGAAGAGACAGCTGTGGCATGAGGGAAAGAAGGGGCCTTGACGTCATTCAGACCTAGATCTGAATCCACATGCCCTACCTACGAGGTATGGGACTTTGGGCGGGTTTCTTCATCTCTGAGCCTCAGTTTCTCATCTGGAAAATAGGGGGAGTCATCATGTATCTCAGAGGCTGCTGTGAGGCCTAAGTGAGAAAGTGCTGTGAGAGTCTCATAACCACAAATGTCGTGTAGGCTAGGTGATGAGGGCATACCATGTCCCGCCTGTCTGTCTGGCTCCTCCAAGTCCAGGATGAAACCCTATAAGCTTCATTCCTGAAAGTGCAAAAGGCCCATTAGAAACCATTTGGCCCAAATGGTCTGATTTTACAGATGGGGAAATTAAGAGCCAGAGAGAAGGGTTCTGCCCAGATTCCAACGGGCAGCGAGTACAGGGCTGGCCCTGGACCGGGTCTCCTGACTCAGGTTCTTTCTGCTGCACCATGGGTACCATCAGAGCTCACCCTCCTGGGTCCCATTCCTCTCTGGCCTTCAGAGATGGAGGTGAATCTGGTCCACTACTCCCTGCTCGCTTATTGGTTCATCTGTTCCCCCATCTGAGTCAACTGATGTACCCAGATCACATTAGGAGACTGGGCCTTCCCAGGAGGTACCATGATTGGGTCTGTGAATAGAAGGAATAGAAAGTCCTGGGGCTGCCCCTGTGGGAGACATCAGAGATTGAAAAGTGTCCTGGGGCAGCCCCTGGGGAAGACATCAGAGATTGAAAAGCCCTTGGTCCCTCCAATCGCATCAGCAACTGCCCTTGTCCTGATGGGGGTTACCACTGGCTTTACTACACCCTAAGGGACTCTCTCACCCTCACTGTGGCCATCAGAAAAATAATAAATTCTCTCATGTTCTAGATAGAATCCAAAGTCCGTCCTCTTGTTACCAGGCCTGGGAGGAGCCTTGGTAACTTTCGGAGAGCTCAAAGTGTGCTTCTCTCCTGTGGGCATGCCAGCCTCCCAGCCCTTCGATGTGAGTACACAGAGCCCACCCAGCCGTCTGCTCCCAGTGGAGAAGAGTAGAGGGGTCAGTCTGGCTCAGAGCCCCTCGCTGGAGCTGACCTTGGATATTCCCCTCCCCTGCCACTCTCTCCCCGAAGGAAGATGCAAGCTTCTTGCTTGCCTCATCGTTCCCAGGGTCCCACAGCCCAGGCCAGCTCAGCACGCACACTCCAAGCTGCCAATTGGGCCACCAGCCCCAGAATTTCATTCCAGCCTCATCTTCAGGACCCGCAGGTGATGGCAGTCAGGGTGATGATGCACTCCATACCTGTTTCTGGGCCCCACCTTGAGCCTCAGTTTCCTCCTCTGTAAAGTGGGGATAATTACACCTTTCTCTCAGCCGCTCCAGGATGAAATGAGGTAGCGTACATAGACACCTTGCTTGCGGTGGCTCCCAGAGGGTTTGGTCCGTCCCTTCCCCCAGAGGTGGGCTTCATGAGGCCCTTTCCTACCTCCCATGGGCCTGGAAACTCACCTTGGCCCTGACCTCTCCCTGCATCTCCTACCCTGGCTTTGTCACATCCCTCCATGCTGGTGCCTGCCTGGGTTCATTGTTCAATTGTGATTTTATTTATTCTTTTAAATACAAAACACAAACACTTGGTACAAAATTCTGAAGCATAAAAGGGTAAGTACAGAGGAAATTAAGTCCTTCCCTTTCCTACCTGGTTCCCCTCCCCAGAGGGTAGGCACTCTTCCCAGACCCTAGTGATCCAGAGGCCCAGATAGTCTGCACCTTCACAAGCAAAAAGCAGTGCACATGTGTTTATGCAGTCTTTCTACTTTACATAAACAGCAGCGTCCGATACACATTGTTCTGGACCTTGTTTTTTTTTTACCCAATAGCCTGTTTTGGTGATCTTCCCTCATCAGGACAGGGAGAGCAGCTTCTTTGTCATGGTTACATAGTGTTCCATCCCCTGACTAGTCCATCACTCAGCCTGCTAGTCATGTGCTCATCTACTGTTTCCTATCCAGCTATCAGAGTGCTGCCATGATCATCACGTTCTCCACAGAATAAATCCCAAGAAGGTGACCCTTGAGGTCAAAGAATGTGCGTTTATAATTGTGATAGATAGGGTCAAATTTCCCTCCCTAGAGGTAATGCCAGCCCTGTTTGAGAGACCTATTTTTGCCACACCAATTTCAATTCAGTATATTGTATTTTTTAACCTTGTTCAATCTGATGGATAAAAATACTACCTCTACTTACCCTTAATTTGCATTTTTGTTATTAAGGGAGAGAATGATCAACTCTGCATATGTTTAAAGTCATTTGTAGTCCTTTGCCTGAACTGTGCCCAACTTTCTTATGTTTTTCTTTTTCTTATTAATTTGTAGGAGGTCTTCATATAGTAAAGAACTTTTTTATTTGTTCTTTTTCCCTCTGTTTATAGTGTTTATTTCCATGCACATTCTTAAAATGTCATCAAGTTTACTGATCTGAATTTTGTGGAGTTCCTGGGGTTTGTGTCATACTTAGAAACCCTTTGCATTTTAAGCCTTGACCCACATTGACTCCGCGTGTTGGTGTCGGGCCTGACCTTTTCTTCCTGGTGTGACCCACTGCCAATGCTGACACCTATTACCTGCTTCCAGCCTCTGCTGGACAGCTCTTGGCTTTGGCTAGACATCCCCTTCCTCGCTCCCTGCCCTCTGCCCCTGCAGTGCGGCCCTTGGCTTCCTGTCACTTCCCCAGCCCCCAGCTTCTGTGTCTGTCCGGCTTCCTGCTAGCCTGCTCCAAGCCCTCTGGCCCCTACTCAGCACCACACCCCCTCCAGGCGAAGCAATACCCCAATCACTCCTTCCTCATTTCCTCTCCCCCGTGGACCACACTGGTCCAGCCACCCCAGCCTTCTGGCTCCTTCTAGAACACAACCACACATAGGGCCTTGACCTAGAAGCTCTGGCTCCTCATTCCAAGCCGGTATGGTAGGGGATCTCTGGACAATATGTTGGGTGACTGGGGGGAGGAGGAGTAAAGCAAGAGGCAGGAAGGAGTCTCTACCCAAACCTTTGTTAGCAAATCCTGATATGGCCTCTCTTTCACAACAACTTAGCTGAATTTCTATCTTTATTAATCAAATAAAAAATTTAATTAATTACCTTAAATTACTCTAATTGAATCTAGAATGAGAGCATGGACAAAATCCTGGAAAGTAATGAACCCAGGCATTTCCAGCCTCTGGAGTTGAAATGATCTTTAATTTCAATTTGGGTGCAAAAATAATGTGACTAATGTCATCTGCTTCCCTCCCAGCCTTCCCAAAGGGAGATTGAGTGGCAGAAGTTGTCCTGGTTTGCAAGAAAGGTCAGTGCAATCACTAACAGGCCTGCAGCAAATATTTAGGGGACCAGCTAGGCATCTAGCACCCCCTTCTCTCCTCCCTTAACATCAGGCTGGCCCTACAACTCCAGTTTTTTAGGGCAGGAAGGGTGGCATGGTCACCTCAGAGCCCACCACCAGGCCAGCTTCCAGCCAACTTCTTGCTCATCACCCCCCTGTATTAATTTCTTAGGCATGCTGTAATAAATTACCATCAGAAGTGTATTCTCTCATAGTTCTGGGGGTCAGAAGCCCAACATCTGATCCTTTGAAGGCTCTAGGAGAGAATTGTTTCTTGCCTCTTCCAGTTTCTGGTGTCTTGTGGCATTCATTGGCTTGTGATGGCATCATCCCCACCCCCGGCCCCATCCCTGAGGTGGCCTATTTGGGGGCATGGGCAGGGCAGAGGGATGGTGCTAGTGGAACTCACAGGAAGCTGGTGGTTCTGGGGTCTTTGGGGTGCCTCTAAACAGGGGGATGAGGCTGGGAGGTGGCTGGTGAGTGCCAGCCACCCTGGCAGAGGGAGCAGATGTCTCAGCCTCTCCCTGTTCCCTGGCAGGCCTCATCTTTTATAAATAGTTGTACTTTCTGGGAGCCAGAGTGGGTTGAGGCTTCAGCATCTCTGACTGACAGCCCAGTAGAGCCAGGAAGGCCCATCTGCCTGGGGCTATGCATGTTCACATAACACCCCCTCCCCACAAGCAGCCCAACACCCATGAGGGTGTCATTGCACCCAGGATGCACAGCATCCTGGCGTGTGCTGGTTCCATGTGGCTGGTGACATATGAGTTGTGTGGGAAAAGTAGCCAAATAATCAGAAAGGATTTTGAAATCGACTGATTCTGGAGGTAGTGAGCTCCTCATCCCTGTAGGGGCCTTGGGGGAGCTGGATGACCATATGACAATCATGCAACAACCAACCTTTGAGCTCTGAAGCAGAGGGAGAAGGTTAGACCAAGTGACCCCAAAGTTCTTTGGGTCTCAGCATACATCCAGGGTGCCACACACTGGGAGTTCTCAGGACCATAGTGGCTTAGCAAGACCACGCCTCCCTCCTCACCTCTCAAGTGCCAGGAAGCTCACCTGTGTGGGCCCCAGGACCCCTCCCCCTCCTGCCTGACCCCATCAACTTCTCTGGATGCAAGAGGCAGCCAACAGAGGCTGTGCCCACAGCGTGGAATGCATAACCGCTTGCTTCTCACTGAGCACTTACGTGGCTCCTACATGATGCACCACTGAGGTGGCCAGCTCCCCAGGCTTTCCATGAAGTTGAGTTGCTGGGAGGGTGCCACCAAGCTCCTCTGATCCTTGAGGAACCTCTGTTACAGTGGGGACTCTAAGAGCCTCCTTACTCCTAGAAACTCCCCATTTTCTAGAGCTGGAGGTTTATGGAATTCTCAACCTTTGGGATCAGAGGTTGGTGCTCCATGAGGACAGGGACTGGGTCTGTCTTGTTCACTGCTCTTTCTTTCCATGGTGAAATTTAAATAATTGTGGATCAAATGAGTAAATGATTAAGTGAACGAATGATGTAAAGGTCACCTCACCCACCTCCTTGCAGGAAGCCAGTCACCTGTGGAGCATCCCCTCTATCCTCTCTCTGAGGAGCTAGGGGACCAGCATGACACTCTGGAAAACACACTACCTCTGAGATCAGATGACCTGGGTCTGAGCCCCGGCTCTGCATCTTACTAGATGTGTGAGCTTACATGGGTCCCTCAGCTGCTCTGCTTCATTAGCTGCAAAACCAGGATAGTAATCCCTACTTCGTGAAGATGCCAGAATTCTCTAAGATGACATTCTCAAATTGCCTGGCATACAGTAGGCGCTCAATAATTGATGCTTGTGATAGTCGTTAGTACTGTTCTCCTTCTAAGCACATGGTAGGATCCTACTTCCCCTTCCTTGAGATTGAGTGTGGCCATATAATTTGCTTTGGCCAATGAAATGAGACCGGAAGTGACATGTCACCATCGATGGAGACTTAAAAGGCCATGCTCTCTTTTTCCTTCTTTGGTAATCACGGCAGCACTAAGATAGAGCCACAGCCTTTTTCTCTGGGAAAGGAGGAACATCCCAATTAAGTTGCAAAAGGCCTTATCCCTCACAGTTTCTCTCCTATTCAACCATTCCCCTGCACTCAGCCCCCTCTCTGTCTCTTGGTCCAGATAGGCTTTTCTGCCATTGTCCATGCCCCTGGAAGAGTTATTCACTGAGCCCATCAAGAGGCCTTCTCTTTACCCCTCACTGCTGGGACCAATCTCTCCTGGGTTGACCAGGCCTTAGGGACAGTATGTGAAAGGTGCTCATGTTGTGACACTGGTCTTCACGATGGACCCTTGAGGTAAGGCAGACTAGCCTCAGCCCACACTCAGCATTCCCCCACCCCTTTTCAGTCTTATGAGTATTATCTGGCTGAAAAGTGCTTCAACATCAGACACACCTGGGTTCAAATCCTAGCTTTGCCACTTATCTTTTAAGCCTGGCTCTATTACCTCTTAGCTGTGTGACCTTGGGAAAATTCCTTAACCTCACTGAGCCTTGGTTTCCTTCTCTGTGAATTCCAGGTAAAAAGTCCGGCTCACATGGCTGTAAGAATTACAAATATATTAAATGTCCAGCACAGTGCCCAATGCATAGTAGACACTGAATGAACAGTCACTTATCATCATCACCTGGAGACAGACTGACCAATTCTCAAATTCCAGCTCTGCCGTTGACTGGCAGTGTGTCCTTGGAAAAGTCACTTGGCTTCCCTGAGCTTTTCCACGCTGTAAAATGGGAGTAAAAATGCCTTTTTTAGACAGGGTCCATCCCAGGATGAAAAGAGAAATATATGGCAAAGACTACATGCCATGCAGTGAGTTCTGGAGAAGTATCAGTTCCTTCTCCCACTGTAGTTTGCAAATTCCTTTGAGGGCAGGACTCATATTTTCTCTGTTATCCCTCCCCCAGTCTCTCTCTCACACACAGAGCCTACACACACACACACACACACACACACACACACACACACACACACACACACACACACAGAGTTAATACTTAGTAAGGGTGGTGGGCTTGTTGTGGGGAAGGTGGGTAGATTTCTGTGACCCAGACCCCTCTGGTCCAGGGATAGTTCTGCGCCCACTCACTTCCAAGGGAAACTTCCCAGCCCAGATAGCTTGGTTTTTCCACGTGTCAACTAAACCAAAAGAACTAACAGAGCTGAGGTGGTAGGGAGATCCCTGGGAGCATCTCACACCAGCATCATCCTCAAACTCCCCTCCCTTTGCCTCACCCTCTCCCACAAGCATGCTCCGTGACTACTCAAGAGCTGTTTCCATGGTGATAGCATTTTAAAGTTTTCTAGGAGCAGAACAGGAATAATTTTCTACCTTCTCCTCCTCCTCTGTGACAATCTGGGAAAGAGAGCTTATTAGAGATAAAGGGTGGGGTGAGGAACAAGGAGGGGAGAAACAGCTCTTTCTTTCATTACCTGATTGCATGAGAAAGGCACCCTGAAATTCCTCACCCCTAGCTCCTTCTCCCCTCCCCCAACCCCCACCATCATCCCCTGGGGCCCTAGGTTGTTTGATACTCACCCACATCTGCTTGGATGAAGAGTTGGTATAGAAGAGGGTAAGAGAAGAAAGAAATAAAAGAAAGAGAGAAAGGGTGGGCCGATATATGCCCAATCACATGCATCCACACACTCATAAACACAGTGGCTGTAGGAAATTTCCACTAATCCCATTCTGGGAAGTGATATTCATTAATGAAGAAGAGCAGAGTATTAGAAGCAGAGATATCTGTGTAACCTGGTTGGTCCCATGAATGAGAGTCGATCTACATGCTACAACCACCTAGCAGATATCTTCAGAATCTGCCAGCCCAAAAGAGGATCCACACACACTGTGAAAGAGTATTGTGGTCATATTGCCCTCTGATGACAGTGAAAGCCACACTAAATGGAGTGTGGGTAGGTACTCATCTTTCATTCTGACTCTGTTTGCCATTACAGCCCTATTACCCCAGCCCCCAGCTAAGTTCCTTCAGCTCATTTTCCAGTCTTTGAAGGGTTCTTTGGTCTGGATTGTGAAACCCTGCCCTGTTTGTCTATGAATTCCTTGCCAGTGTCCCTGAGGTTGACACCACCCAGGATCAATGGGAGGTGAAAATGAGCTATGATGGTCTACCTCCCTTTCCTTCCTGGTGTGGCTGTGAAAAGAAGGCATCTGCCAAGGCCAAGTGAGCAAGATTCCCAACAGGTGTTAAAAAGTAGGCTGCAGCATGAGGTGGGGGCACAGGCTTAGATGGAGGTATGTCCAGTCAAGAAAAGATCTGAAACAAACGAGGTTTCTTGCAGGGCCAGGCTTGGCAGAATAAGCCACAGTGTGGATTATGCAGAGAGCATCAGGATAAGGAGACAGTAGGACCAGATTCAAGTCCTGATTCTACCATGCACAACTGGGTGACCTTGAGAAAGGCACTTAAGCTCTCTGAGTCTCCTCTATTTCATCTCTACTTTCCATCCTAACTGTCTTGCTCGAGAGGTTATTTTTAAAATTAAAAATGAAAGCACCTTTCTAATTAGAAAGTACCACACACTTGTAAAATACTTCTTTCTGTTACTTTGGCAGAGTCAGGGACCAGGATGAGCTTAAAATGGTGTCAAACAGCATTTGAGGTGAACCCAGGAGACAAGAAACATTGAAATATCACTCTGAAAGTGCAAAGTCCAAAGGCAAACTGATAATGTAACTCTAATGGCAAAGGGATCTGCTATGTGGCCTTGGACAAGTCACTTGTTCTCTTAGGGCTTTGTCTTCTTTTACCAAAAAAGGCTCTTCAGGGCCCTTTAGGGTAGGAATTCAGGCCAGATAAGAGGCCAAGTAAAGCCAGACAGTGGATCTGAGATTAGCACCACGGACAGCTCCCTTGAGCCCAGGAAACTAGGAAAACTCTGAGTTAATGTAGACTGGGTTCAAATTCTGACTGCCTCAAGCATAGTGTTACCTTGAGCTAGTATCTAGGCCCCTCTGAGTCTGTGTCCCCATCTGTATGTGTAGCCCCATGAGCTCACGAAGATAAGCACTGCCCCACACCACAAGAGGGGCTCGGCTCGGTGCAGGGCGTGGGGGTGAAATCCAAAGCACCAGTGAAAAGAGGGTGGCTGGTTCTCTAAGGTTCTAGAGTCCCTCCTCCTCCGAGGCTTGAGGCTTAGTGTATGTCATCAAACTTCTTGCCCCACCAGGGGGAATTCTCCCACACTCTTTGTTCCCCTTCAAGAGTCACTTGGTGTGATGAAAATCTTCAGAGTTGAACAGCTTTGAATGTGAATCCTGACTCTGGTGCCTACTAGTTGTGTGTCCTAGGGCAAATAAATTCCCCTCTCTAAACCTCAGTAGTCTCTTCCATAATACGTGAATTAAATTCATACTTGCCTCGCACTGCTCCTATGAGAATTAAACAAGAATATGCATATAGAGTCATCAGTACATGCCTGTCCCAAGGTAAATGCCTAATTAAAGCTGGTTCCTCAGCCATCCTCCCTTTCCAGATTGTGGTCTCTCTTGCTTGAAGAAACACCTCTAGCTGAGAACATCTCTGGCTGGGTCATTTGGCACAGGAAAGGCAGTGGGCAGGAGGCCAGGTGCCATTAAGTTGCATGCTGTTTTTAAAGGGAAATGACTTGTATGTCCCCATAAAGCTGATTCCTGATTAAGGCCTCTCTGAAGGGGTCTTGGGTCAACCTCCCAAGCCTGGAGCCCTGGCTGGTTGGGCAGTGCAATGCTAAATAATAGAGGCCGCGGAGGGAAGGTAGGGCCCAGAGATAAGGACAATCCCCTTCCTCCAGCTCCAGACTTCTGTCCTACTTGCCTTTAGTTGTTGATTGGAGTGGGGAGAAGGGGTGCAGAGTTGCAGACCAGAGGGTTTTCAAAGATCTAGTCTCAACTTTGCAATCAACTTCCTGTGCACCTTTAGCCAATTCCCCTCCCCTCTCTGGACTGCAGTTTCCATCTCTGAGAAGCGAGAGGCTTGGAGCCAATGCTCTCTAGTGTTGCTAAAATTAGGCCTGTATATGGCTACAGTGGAGACTGAGGACACTGTCTGCTCCTCTCTGCCCCCAGCCTAGCCTGTAGCCTGTTGGACCCTTACCTGGACTCATCCTGAATTCTGTCTGGGCTATCACCCACAGGTACCCAGGCTGCCCCCCAGAGCCCTTTCACAGGGCATTGGGAAGATGACTCAGAAGCCTCTGGGGCTGTGTGACCCAGAGACCAGGGTCTTGGATACTCCCAGGAGAAGGGATACACCATTTCATCTCGGGCTTCACCAGGACCGTGGGAGAGCCACCGTTTTGATATCCAGCCTGATTCCCCCAGGGCCCAGGAGAGCAAAGGTGTTTGATAGGCAGTTCAACAAAAGGGTCAATGCATGAGGAGGGGGAAACCCACCAGCCTGAAGGCCAGAGCACGGCTTCTCTACCCAGACAGCTCCCCAGAAGTCCCACATTCTCGCTCCAAGGTAGTGCTGAAGAGGAAAGACAACACCGTCAGCTGCTCACGGGCCCTGGCACCTTATTTGTGAGCAGGATCTCCTCATAGAGCTGAGTCTTTCAGACATGCTTGTTGTTCAGAAGGCCTAGGATACTTCGGGTGACCATTACAAATGCTCGTGATCCCTCCAGAGAAGCAGTGCGGCGTGCTGGCCGAGTGCACAGAGGTTGGAACCAGGCTGCTTGAGCTGCTCAACCTGACAAGCTGCTACTCAGCCTCTTGTGTCCTGTCTCTGTTTCCTCATCTAAAAAGAGAAGTGATATTGTTTGTCTCTTAACAAGCCCTCTGCAAACCCCAATTCCTACTGTCACTCTTGTCTGGTGGTGTACAGTTTCTACTACTCAGAAGAAAGGTTCCTCAATCATCCTTATAATGCCCAGTGAGAATGGTACAGAAGGCATTGTTATTCTCACTACACCTTTCCATAAACCATCTCATCTAATCCCCCATACAAACCCCAGCTTAGGCATTATTATCCCTACTTTTCAAATAGGAAAACCGAGTCTAAGAGAGGAGCACCACGAAGCCTATTGCTTCTTGCATTCTATAGTGCCTCACTCAGGAATGACATGGCCCCAGCCCTACCCTCCCAGAAGGCAGTGAGACCTTGGGCAAGTCCCTTTTCCCCTGTGGGTTGGACAGGAGCTCCAAGCTCCATGTTCCACAGAGGGGTGTGGGACCTTGACCTTGGAGCACCAGACATGGAGCCAGGAACCCCTCAGAGTCTAGGCTCACCTCAGTGCCAGGTCTCTAAGGGCCAACAGCTGGTTCTGAGCCACATCTCCCTGGGAGAGCCCTGGACCATTTGGCTCTGCTGCTTTGGCAAGAATCTCTCTTTTTTTAATGAAAAACTTGTTTTGACAAAGCATTCTTATAAGTCATGGATGTCAGCCTGGCTCTGTGGAAAAGTGTCACCATGGAATCAATGTAAGACTTGGTGTTTTAATTATAGCAACACCCTCCAGCTCTGTCACAGTCTGCCCCACCCACCCTGCTCTCACGATAGGAGATGGGAGGGGACTGTGTGGTCTAAAGCTGTCCCCAGGGATCCAGGCCAGCCTTTCATCATCAGGATGAGTTGGGTCCCAACTGGCCTTAAATTGAATTTCTAAGGTCAAGGTCCCACAGCCCCAACAGAGTTTAACATTCACGAAAGTCAGAGATGGAAAATAGCTCAGATATCACCATATCCAACCCACTCATTTATAGGTGGGAAAACCAAGGAATGCTCTAATTATCCTGCATATATCAGGCCTGTTTTGTCTTATTATATAACCAACCCTGCTGAGGAGGGACAAGAAGAGGTGTGACAGTCACCTTGCCTGGGCAAGGTAGTGTGGGAAGACCCAGAGACAGATTGGGGGAAGGAAAACACAGAAGAAGGAGGCGGCATGTACTAAGAACCCACTATGTGCTAGTGATTGGGCTCATCTCTTTATAGATTGTCGTTTTGGGGTCTTAGCCCCAATTTACAGATGTGAAAACTGCGACTCCAAAGAGATTAGGTGACTTACCCAGGGCCACATAGCCAGAATGGGGACCCAGATCTTCTAGATCCCCAATCTTGGGTTCTTCTCATTGAAGGCTACAGTGGGCTCCTTTCTTAAGCGGCCAAAGTCTAGAGTCAAATCCTCTTTGTTCCCTACTCCTCCTGACTTGTTCCCAGGATCAAGCACTCAGTTGCCTTGTATTGTCTTATTGAATAAAAGAGGCCTCCTGGGAATAACCTGCTTTCCATTGGCTTAGAGGTCTCACCTCTCCCCTAGGTGACAGGTACACTTTCTGCCATTTGGGGTTTCTTATGATCAACCGATATAAATGACCCAAGCAATATCCTTATTTTCAAGATGTCAAGTCAACCCCAGATACACCCAGAAATGTTTCGGGACACGGGAGCCAGTCGCCAGAGGGAGATAAGGTTACTAGGTGAGACTCAATAGGCAAACATCTCCAAATCGAGGATCGAAGTGGTACCACAGGGCTTGCAAGGGGAAAGGGGTTTTTTTTACTTACAGAAGCTTCAATTGAAACTTCAGATTCTTTAAAAAATTCCTTTGCATTACATTTGAAACACTCCTGGCCTGGTCCCAAGATGCCGGCACCATCGCAGTGTCAATCAAATTTCTCAGATGCCATGAGCTGAATCAGTCTCTATCTACACATCATTGCTCTGGGATCCCAGATAATCAGTTGTGAAAGGTGGGGGAGCAGCAAATGGTCCTTGCACCTTCTGCTGTGCCTGATGTTGTGTGGGGGCCTCCTCACATGTGGCTGAAACATCCCCCACCAGGCCACACAGGGTGCTTGAGATTCCACATGGGCCAATAGCTACTCTTACAGGCTGAATTGTGTCCCCCCAAATTCATATATTGAAGTTCTAACTCCCAGGACCTCGGAATGTCACTATAGAGATGGGGTCTTTAAAGAGGTAATTAAGTTAAAATTAGGCCATTAGGGTGGGCCCTCGTCCCATACGACTGGTGTCCTTATAAGAAGAGGAGATTAGGACACAGACACAGGCAGAGGGAAGACCGTGTGAGGACAGCAAGAAGGCGGCCATCCTCAAGTCAAGGAGAGAGGCCTCAGAAGGAACCAACCCTGCCCACACCTTGATCTTGGACTTCTAGCCTCCAGAACTAACAGGAAATAAAGCTCTGTTGTTTAAGCCTCCCAGCGTGTGGGGTTTGCTGTGGCAGCCCTAGCAAGCTAAGAAAACTGCCATCTCCTTTTCTTCTCGCCAACGTTATCTGGCTGTGCCCTCCCTCCTTCCCCCTCCTCCTTCCCCGGATAATTCTCTGGCTTTACACAGTACACTATGGGATGAAGAGGTTGGGGTGCCCTTTCACATATTTAGAGCGGAAATGGGAAAGACCGAGCGGGAAGGGCTGTTCTTTCCCTCCAAGCAGCCCAGCCCTCCGATGCCAAGGGCATTTTGAGATTACAAGGAACTAAGTAGATAAGCCATGTCCAGCCCAGTCAGTGGGTGAGCCAGGGCTCTGGGCTCCTGCAGGCATTTCCCATAGAAATACTATTTGTAAAGGCAGATTGGTTCGCAGGCTAGCCCACAGAAACCTCTGGTCTGTCACAGAGCTGGAAAACACTCTGTCTTTCTGCCCTGGAGAACATAGTGTGAGATAACTGTCTCAAAACTAATCTTTAAAGGGCAGGAAAACAATAGCGTCCACCACGAAGTGAGTGGAGAAGGATTTCCATGCTTGGAGGAAGGCACCGTGTTAGAGGGGGGCCGAGGAGGTAAGTGAGCCTGCGGTGGAGATTCTGAAGGGGGCTTCTGGGATTTCTCAAGGGCTTTTGAGGCTGAGCACTCTTGTCCTTTATTATGTTTAATTTCGTATTGGAACACAAGGTCCCCTTTGTATCCTCACAAGACAACTGAGCTGATCGGTTGTGACTGGGCCATTTGAGGGGGGGTGACAGCAGGAGAGAGGGGGCGTGGCTGTGCACGAGATAGCTGCAGAAAGAGGGCTGGGGGGTAATCATTGGGAGAGAGGGGCTGGTTGATGGGTCGGAACTCGGTGTATAAGCTCAATCTTTCCTCCACAGCCTCGCCGGGGCCTAGGGCACAGGGAAGGGCTCCAGAGCCATGTGTTCTGGCTTGAATCCTGGTTCACTAGCTGTGTGGCATTGAGGGAATGGCATAACTTCTCTGTGCCTCACTTGCCTTCTCTGTAAAATGAAATTAAAGTACCCAGCTTGCTGGGTTGTCATGAAGATTCAATATTCATATAAAATTCTTAGAAAAAACCCTGATACTTAACAAGGTACACTTGGTAAGGGTTAGTTATGATGGTTGTTAGTACCCATGTCCCAACTTTACCGTTCGCCTAATCCTACAGAACAGAAGTGGGGGTAGGAAGGGACAGGGGAGGTGGGAGAAAGATAGGCTGGACCAGGGAAGATGCCTCTGTCTCCGTCAGAAAGGGCCACCAAGCCCCATGTTTCTGGCCCCATGGAGTGGATGAGGCCAACTGCCCCCCACCCACCGCCACCACCACTGCAGGCCTCCTCTCTTGACTTTTCTCCTGACCTTGACCTGCCTGTGGCCACCCAGTAAGAAGCCCTCAATGCCACGGCCTCTCCCAAAGGGGGACAGAGCCGGCTAGGAACACCCCTTGGCAGCTGAAATGCTGAAGGAGTTTGCAGGGAGCGTGAAGGAGGTGGGGGTGTGGGGGGGGCGGGGTGCTGGAGGAAGAGAATTGTGAATTCTCTGAGAGGAACCAGAGCGGTGTTTTCATTCCAATTAATTATCCTTTTAGAGCAGTTCGGGTTGCTGGAGAGCAAGGAGGAGAGATTCATTTATATTAAAATCAACCCCAGCCCTTCTCGCCAAGATTCTAGCCTGTGTGGGGATACTGTGGTCATAAACTGTGGAGGAAGCCGCGGGGATGGGGCGGTCTTGGTGTCCAAGCCCCCTCAAAGAGGCAGCCCCACAGCCCCACCCCCCAGTGTGCAGTCTGCCTACTGCCCTTTAGAAGGTCCCTGCCCTGTAGGCACTGATAAATTCAATGCCACTGACAGAGACCTGAGCACAAGCTTAACATGCTTTGCAAAATGGTTTCTTCACAGAGCAACTACTCAGAGGGGCCAGTGACTTTTCATTCACCACTGCCCCCTGGAACCCAGGTCCAGCTGGGCCTGCCTTCCCTCCCCCCACAGGCACCCTGATCCTGTCCCCAAAGTCATGTTTCATTCCAATGCATTTTCTGAGTATGAACCCAGCCCAGCTCTGTGCTTGATGGTCAGGGAAGTCTTCCAGGAGGAGGTGGACAGTCAAATTTCAGGGCCAGAGAGGAGCAGTGAGGAGGCCCCTGCGGTACTCCGGGTGGCTCCCCACCAGTGGGGGTGGGAGAAGTGGTCAGATGCCAGAGCAGTGTAGAGCCATAGCGTTCCTGATGGGTTTGGGTGTGGAGTATGGAAGGAGGAACAGAGTCAACGGGAGGCTGAGGTTTCTTACTTGAGCACCTGGAAGAGAACAGCTGTTGGAGGAGCAGGTTTGGGGTGGGGGATAACCAGGAGGTTGGTTTTGGACACGTCAGCACTGAGCTCAGGAGCCAGCTCAGCCACTTCCATCTCTGCTCATTTTACCAGGCCTTCGGGGTGCTGGATGTCAAGAGAGCCAGGGATGCCACGGCAGAATCAGATTCTCTGACTTTTGGTTTAATGCTTCTGCTTTTTCCTCACCTAGCTCCTCCAAAAGGCCAGGTATGAGGTGGGGGCAATAGACTTTAGTGCCCTTCCCTTCTGGAGACCATGCCCTCATTCTCTCTCCCGATCACTCCTCCTCAAGCCTGTGCTCATGACTAAATTGGAAAATGTTCTATCACATAATTCATACTAAAGTGAAAATGGCTGATAAAAAGGGAACAGCCTCAAGAGGCCACTGAGTAATAGGAAACTATGATGGTGCTGATATAACAGTACCTTATCACTTACTATGTGTCAGGCACTACAATAAGCATGTATGTTAGCATTATATTACTGAATCTGGCCCATAATTCCTTGAGAAAAGTGTTATTATCATTTTTTTACAGATGAGGAAACTGAGGCACATAACCAGGGACATACTGGAACTCAAGCAGTTTGGCTCTAGAGCTCACAATCTGAGCCACTATGATCTATCATCTGTCCACACGATCTTGTCAATCCCCACAACAACCCCGCGAGGACAGCAGTTTATCCCCACTGTGCAGAAGAGAACACGGATCAGAGAGGAGTCGATCTGCCCAAGATCACAAAGCTGGTACCAGTGGGGACTAGATAGAGCCACCAGATAAAATACAGGATGCCGGTTTAAATTTTAATTTCAGATACACAGAGAATTTTTTATAAGTAGGTCTCATTCACTATTTAGAATATACTTATACTTTAAAAGTAGTTTTTCTTTATCTCAAATTCAAATTGTGCATTCTATACTTTTATTGCTGAATATGGCAACCCTAAAATCCGTGGAAGCATCTACCCCAGCTAGAGCCAGCTTTCCCAGTCTCCAGGGGTGAGCTTAGCTTCCTCCAAGTCCCAGGAGGATGAGGGAGCCCAGGTGTCCCCTGGCTGCTTTCAGTCATGACACCCCATCTCCCAGTAGCCACCACCAGGAAACCCTGGGATTGTGCTCCAACCATCGTCTCTCCCAGAGCCCTTGGGTGAGGCACTGGGCCCCGCTGAGCCAGCGGGGATGCTCCCGAAGCTCCGGGCTTAGGAGCTTCTAGCTGCAGCACCCGCCCGCCCAACCGAGCCGCCCATACATCACAGGCAGCTGGAAATCGAAACTCGTTTCTCAAGTCGATGCGCTGGCGGGATCAGTCACCTGATTTGGGCAAAGTTGCTTTGTGCATCCGGCATTTGTCAGCCGTGCACTCGCTAAGATCTGCGCCGCGCATGCGCTGGAACAGAACCATGCTCCAATTCCCACCTCGGTAAAACAGAGCCAAGGGCACGCCGCTGCCGGTAAGGCTGGGGAGTCCCAGCCCCGTGGGCAAAGCCGGTTGTTTTATTAGAGTCCCGACTCTATGCAAGGCCTGTGCCAGGCTGTGGGCCAAACAGACAAATCTTAACATTGCTTTTTTCCCAAAAGAATAATTGCTACTATCTTTCGAGTGGGCATTTACTACGTCACTGACAAAGTTAAGAACTTTCCATGCCGTAGCTCATTTAATCTACGGAAAGCTGAGGCACAGAGAGGTTAAATGGCATACTTAAGGTCACGCAGCCAGAAGTTGCTGTTAAGGGATCGAAACCAAGCCTCTGACTGCAGGCTCAGGGTCTGTCCCTCCTCCCTTGGCCACATAGCAAACATCTTGGCCCGCGATGTGGCTGTGCCCTGAAGGAGCCCTTGGAGCCTCAGCAGGTGGTGGGGTGCAGCCCGGCTTCAGCACGAAGTGTTGCAACTTGAAGGGCCTGGGCAGCCAGAGGGGAGTTAGGAGCCATCACCTCCTGGGAAGGTCTGCTGTGGGGAGCTTCATTTCTGTGTGGGAGGAAAGGAAGGTCTGCTCAGCACCACAGACCCCAGAAGCGGCCCTGCTGCCTCTGCCTGAGGCATCCCAGGGTGCGTGTAGTAAGTGCCCTAAGACCTGGGTTCTATTCTCACATTGACTGGGGCCTCTCTGTAGCCGTAACTCTGTAACTCTCGTCCCTTCTCTGAGCCTCAGTTTCCCCAATGTAACAGATCTTTGACTTGCTTGGTCAACTTTGGTTTTCACAGGTGACCCTGTCACGCTGTAGTCAGTCCCCAATCCTGACATCAGAGGTCCCCCCTTCCAGACTTCTCCAGGCCAGATGCGGAGCCTGGTGTGGTTAAAGGGGCAGGAGCAAGGCCAAGGGCAGCCTGAAGCGAACTCTCCTTTGGGGCCATTTCTAAGACTCAGTCACATTTCAGACCTCTTCCTCCCCCAGGATATGGCCCACATCAACCGCCCACATCCACAGTGGATTAGCTGAGCCGCGTCATAGACTCTCAGAGGAGCCCCCAAGCTCCAGTCTCTCGGAGGTTCTCTAAATGCACCCCTCCTCCACTCAAGAGGCATCAGAAGAGGTTGCTAGTGAAGGTGCCACTGCTCCAACAAGCTTGACTGTGTAGGGCAAGGGAAGGGAGGGCACAGGGGACGAGCCAGAGTCCCACCAGCCAGCCGGACCTAGAACAAACCTGTATGGCAGAAGAAAGAAAGCACAGGAGTTAAGAGGCCTGACCTTTAACCTTGGACATGGCTATGCCTTGCCCTGCTGTGCAGCCTCAGTAGAACCCCTGCCTCCTCTGAGACACGACTGGATGACTTCAAAGGCTGCCCTTCAGGCCGTGCCCCTTGATGACTCACACTCCCCCAGCGGGTGGGACGAGGTCTGAATCCGGGCTCTGATGGACACAAACACTGAGGAGGACAAGAAACTAGGTCAGAGGATTCCTATAAGAGAATGAGGCCTTCATCCCAGGGCCTGGCCCACAAGTGCAAGGGGTTACCCTGCCTTTGCCCATGCTGGTCCCTCTGCCCGCTGTACCCTCTCCACCCACAGCTGCATGTTTTAAACCTCTCAATTAAAAACATTCACGCTTAATAGTGGAGAATGCAGAATACAAAATCTTGCCATCAGTAAGGTTCCAATTTGGGGTCTAGCCTACCCACGCCCCCATCCCTCAGCCCATGTCCATCTAGTTCTCACTCTGTTCCCAGAACCCAGAACAAGGGGCTGGCTGATGGGAAGCCTGCAATAAACATTTGCCGAGCAAATAAATGAAATGCACCAAACTGCCAACAGTGGACATTCAGGGTAGGAAATTTTCAGACCATTTCTATTTCTTCATACTTTTAAGTCATTTCCATGTGTGTGTTTTTTTTAATGAGCATGTGTTGATTTCATAACTAGATGCACCCCCACCACCACCATAAAAAGCTTCTAAAAACAGAAGAAAGCAAAACTTCTCTCTTGCCTCAAAGTCCTGCTCCCCAGACCCTCTGGGTTCTCTGTTCTCACACAGTCTTGGGAGGTTTGTAGGGCAGAAACACTCACCCCATTCAACAGATGAGGAAGCTGGGGCTCAGCCCGTGTGTGCATTCGTGTGAAGGTGGAAACTTTCTCCATGAACAAGAGATTTACTTCAGCGTCATTAGCTGAGATTCTGGCTTTCCCAGGGGAGGTCCAGGAGAGCTCAGGGATCATCCCAGTCTCAGGGTCAAAGGAAGCAGAGGACTGGAACCTTTTCTCACCTGGCTGGGAGGGTCCACAGTGCCTGGGCAGAGAGGCGGGGCTGCAGACCCTGCCGGGAGCCTGGGGGAGGCTGAGGAGCAGCCCATGATGGCAGTGCCCAGGGTCGGCTGGAAGACAGCCCTTAATCCACAGGGACGAGAGAGTGCCCTGGATCCAGCCCACACACTCACTCTCATCACAGCAAGGTTATAGCAAGAATGGTGTCTCAGCCCAAAATGTCACCTCCTCCGGGAGGCCTGCCGTGATCTTCCTACCTGAACTGCACCCCTATTGTGAGCGCCCCTAGCTTGCTGCACTTCCTCACATACTTACAGAGTTTATAATAATGTATGTATTTGTGTGGCGGTGGGTGAACTCCTGTCTCTCCCACTAAACTGCAAATTCGAGACCAGAGCCTTCATGTCAGCTCTGTCAAGCTCTCATCACCAGGCACAAGCAGCAGCTTCATGTGTATTTGCGGAATGAATCATGGATGGACACATGGACAGATGACAGCAGCTGGCATCCACTGCGACCCTTGGCAAGCAGGGAGCAGCAAGGAAAGAGTGAGACAAGCAGCGGCCTGCTTGGAGAGACGGTCACCCTGAAGGGAGCCAAGCAGCCAAGAAGTGACCAGCCCACAAACACTGCGTATTTAGGAGCACTTTCATTGACATTATCTCATTTAATCCCCAACACAACCCTGTAAGGTCAACATTTACAGATGAAGACACTAAACGATAAGAGAGGTAAAGTGGCTTGTTCCGGTCACACAGCCCATAAATCTTGCAGCAAGAATTTAAGCTCGGTTCTAGCTGGCTTCATGTAATAATAGCTATTATTTGTTGAGCATGGACTAGTTGAATATATACTACTATCTCCATACATTATCTCGAATTCAAACAACATCCCTTTGATTCCCCTTTCAACCCTGAGAAATGGAGGCTCAGAGAGGCCGTGTGACTTTCCCAAAGCCACCAGAAAATAAGCAGCCCAGGGCCCACCCATCCACAGAGCCTCACCCTCCCCACCCTGCCCCACTGCCTCATCAGACCTCTACGGCCCCATTAGCACAGAAAGTCCGTGATTCGGGGACCCGCACTGAGGGACGGGGCCAGGACTAGGAGGCAGTAGGGCTGCACTTAAGAGGAAGATTCTGGAGCCAGAATGCTTGTCCCCATCCAGGTCCCACCGAGTCCTGGCTACAGGGTCTGCCTCTCTTCTCCACTCCCTGCTCTAACAAACGAGGATAATAATGGAGCTACTTCTCCAGTTGTTGTAAAGAATAATTAACTTATGTGAGGATATCAGGACAGAGCCTGGGAAATATAATAAAACTGTTAGCAGGAGTGGTTCTGTGATGGGCTGGGGCCAGGGGAGCTCTGAGATCACCAGTCCAGGCAGGGATTGGCAGGCTGGATAGTGACAAGGTCCTGCGTCAGCCCAAGGCTCTGGTCCACACTGGGCCCTCTGTCTCAGGAGAACTCTGATACTTGCCTGTCCTTGGCTGACCAGAGGGGAGGCGCCTGGGCATGGGGTTGGGAGAGGGATCCTGATGGCTGAGGACCAGCGTGGGACGAGGACGGGTAGGGAAAGCAGGCGAGGCAGTGTGGAGCTTCCTTGCTAACAGTCCAGTGTTGTTCAGAGGCCAGGAATAGCTGAGCCCCTCCTGGCTCCCGGGAGTGAATCATCATTGGTCAAAGCCAGTCCCAGTCACCCCAGTGACTGTGCTTTGTTGGGGACAGAGAGAATGTGCTGCGATTCTGACCAGAAAAACAAGAGAGGAATTTTGCCAGGAAACTTCTGGGAAGGGTTTTCATGCTCTTAAGAATGACTCCCTAGGCAGGTAGCTCAGTTGATTGGAGTATCATCCCAATATGTCAAGTTTGCAGATTTGATCCCCGGTCAAGGCACATACAAGAATTAGCCAATGAATACATAAATAAGTGGAACAACGAATCGATGTTTCTCTCTCTCTCTCCCCCCTTTCCTCTCTCTCTAAAATCAATCAATCAATAAAAATTAAAAGAAGAAGTGAGCAATAGGAAGCATTTGCTGCCTCTGGGTGCAGCTGTGTGAGGCTGCGGAGCAGTGGCAGCCACCTCATGACCATGAGGAAACGGCCCATTCTGAGGATGCCCAATAAGAAAAAGGAAAGAATCATGGCCTTGGGTAATGTTGAGCTACAAATTAAGCACCTCACCTCTGGAACATCTTATCTCATGAAATAACACATTCTCTGTACTTTTCCTGCTTCTTGTGGTTGGTTCTTCCGCTGCCTATTGACTGAAGCATCCTAGCTGACAGCATCTTAGCCTGACTTCATCTCACAGGCTCAGGTCGACGTAGGTCAGGCATGGAGCCGAGCCAGACCAGTGCCCTCTCCTTCACATCCAAGGAGCTTCAGGCAAGTGGGAAGACCATTCCCCATACACACACTCTCCAGGATCCTGGATCCCTCAGATGAGTGCCGGAGAAGTGTAGAGTCTAGGAAAATCACTCCCCTGAGCCAGAGCGGGGTTAGAGATGCCTCTCCTGCCCAGTAACCTAGAAGGTTCTGATTCTCACCCTTTAATCTTTGGGGACTTGAGGCTCAGAAACCAACCCACTCTAGCTGTCCTGGTCATGCTGGGCTTGAACAGACCTGACCGTACCCCAGTGCATGGGGACCAAGCAGGATAGGAGGGGGTGCAAACTGGGCTCGCCATCCTCAGCGGCTGGCGGGGTGGGACACAAAGTCATGAGCTGGCCTTGGTCAGAAGGGTGGCCTGCGGCCTCAGAAGCCCCTTCTGATGAGGTTCGAGCATAAACAGTACACAAGAGGATCCTCTGTCAACTGGAAAGTGTGGCGCACATGGCGAGTGTCCATGGCAACGTGACTCTGGTGCCTGATATGTGGCGGGTGCTTAATGGACAGTTGTTGGTTCGCTGAATACACAAATGAGTGGCTGGATGGATGAATAATGACTAAGGACTTGAATGAATGAAGGACTAAGCTCTGTTGTTGTTACTATTATGGGATATATTAGGAATTACCTCAAATTTAGCAGCTTAAAAGAACACATATTTAATATCTCACAGTTGTAAGGGAGCTCAGACACAGCTTAACTGGGTCCTCTGGCTCAGGGGCTCTCGCTGGCTACGGTCAAAGTGTGTCAGCCAGGCTGCAGTCTTCCGAACCCTCGACTAGACCAGGGGCCCAGGTCACCCAGAGAGACCTTGGCCCTGCCCAGCCCAGAGGCAGGCCTGGGGCAGACCAAGCGGCGGGGTCCTTCCAGGGAACTGTGGGGACTCTGGGCTTGTGCTCACGCATGCACCATCTCCTCCTTCCTCAGCCCTTCTAAGCCCTGCACCCCCAAACTACCCATAATTCCCTCCACCCCTGCCCCACCCAGAATCCACCACTGAAGGCTACGCCTCCCTGCTGTGGACGGAAAGAGGGCGCTGTAGTAAATCTAACCAAAAGGAACCTCACGACGGGATCTGATCATAAGTTCCTACGTGGGCAGGTCACACCTCGGGCCTTTAACTGCTTTAGTAAAAGGTTTCTGTGCATCTAGGTTCACACACCTCTGAACAGCCTCTTTTTCAGACCCCTAGGAAGGTAACCGCCCTCAGGAGAGCACATCATCTTTTTCCTTTTTCTTTTTAATCCTCACCTGAGGATATTTTTCTATTTATCTTCAGATAGAGTGGGAGGGAGGGAGAGAGAGAGAAACAGCAATGTGAGAGAGACACATCGACCGGCTGCCTCCTGCACAACCCCAGCCAGGGCCGGGGTATCGAACCCGAGACTCTGTGGTCCGCGGGCTGACACTCTAACCGCTGAGCCAAACCGACCAGGGCGAGAGCACATAATCTTGATCACTGTCCTGTAATGCAATCCGCACCTTGCTTTCTCCCACCTGCATAAAATCTTTCTTAAGTTTCTCCTTAATTCCAAATGCACAAAGAACCTGCAAAGCTGTCATTCTCTGGAGTATTTGAGCTCTTGCTCCCCCGCATCGTTATTAGTTTGGCTCAAATAAACATAAAAATTCTTTGTAGGGTTGGACGTTCTTATGCTGACACCGGTCTCACTGGTCTCCACCACAGGCCCGAGGGGGGCCAGCCCTGCGCCCAGGCCTCAGGTGGGCATAGGACCTTCCAGCTTTTCCACACCCCTTCGAAGCAGAGCCAGCTTCATGGTCCTGTGCCCTGTGTTGTCACCAAGGTCTGTGCTTGGTTTAATGCTCTGCTGTTGCTACCTATAATTCTTTAATAATTTTTTTTTTTTTTACCAGGAACCTTATGTTTTCATTTTGCATTCAGTCCTGCAAATTCTGTGGCTGGTCTTGCCCCCACCATCACTTCCTGGGGTCCTCACAGCCCTCCTTTGAGGCCAGGTGAGCAGAGCCTGTAAGTCCCATTTGCAGGTGAGAAAACAGAGGCCCCAGATCTGAAGGCAGAAAGGCCAGGATCATCCCCCTGACTCTCCTTCAACCCTTGAGCACACTGTGGGGCACCCGCCTCAAACCCAGGGTCCCAACCTGGGGGCCACGGAGGGATTGCCTGGAGGAGAGATTGCTCTCAGGAGTCCCTCTGCATTTCCAAAGGGGTGAAGGAGAGACATCCCTGGGTTCGCTTCACCTCCCAGCTTGACCCCCTCAGAGCCCTTCTTTCACATCTTCACTTTTGTTCCAGAAATAAACTGATGGGGGACCCCAGGGGGTGGCCCCTGGGACTCCCAGAGGCATTTCCCTAGTTCCCCTCGCGCTCCTGCCCCCACACACCCTCCCACTGTCCCCATGTACCTCTGCTCTGGTGTCTTTTTCCAGCAGAGTGAAGTCCTGAACCTGCTCCCTTCTAACCTCTGGGTCAAGGGACAGAGGGAATCTGGGGCCAGAGAACAAGGGCTGGGAAGAACTCCTTCGTAGGCGTTGCCATCTTTTCTGGGACTGGATATAAGAAAAAAAAATCAGACTCTAGAATCAGGCGGTATTAAGTGGGGTTGAATCCTGACTCTGCCACCGGTCAGCCGTGTGACCTTGAGCATGTCTGGTAACCCCGCAGGGCCTCCACATCCACATCTGGAAAATGGGAGCAATAGAACCTGGCTCTGGTTGGACTGTGTTCCTGTGACATGCACAGGGGATACTAGAGGTTATACTGTTGCCTTGTAAGTCGGAGGGATGATTCAAAACCTCTTGTGCCTGCACTCGCTGGGCAGTGCCCTCTTCACTGTGCCCAGGGCACCCAGGGCATAGCTTTATCCTTGTCCTTAGCAAGTTGCCTGAGTCTGCCTCCCCCATCAGTGAGACCTTCTGAAGTGCAGGGTGGGTAGTGGTTCTCCCTGGAGCCCCAGGGCTGGGCTCTCAGTTGGCAGCTTAACACATGGTCAAGGGCCGCCTTTGAAGCACATGAGCCAGGTGAGTATCTCAACGGGCGCAGTTGTCACCTTCAGGTTGACCTTCACGAGGGGTTTAACCTCTCTGAGCCTGAGATTCCTCAGCATGTCACTACTGGCTCCACAGGGAAGCCGAGTAGGCGACATGCAGTCGAAGAAGCGTGGAAAGCACTTTCAGTGACCACTTGCCCCAGGTTTGTGAGCACACACATGCACACACACGCACACACACACACACACACGCACACACATGCACACACACGCGTGCACACACACGCGCACACACACGCACACACACACGTCCTCATGAAGGCCAGCCCCTTCATGGGCCTGCACCCCAAGTGTGTTCCTTACCTCCACCCCAGCCTGAAACCAACAGCAGCTTTCCCATCCCAAGGCCTCTGCTCACTCCAGCTAGAACATCTGGAACATTCTGCCAAAATTGCCGCTGGGGGACTCAGCAGCCTCCCTCCCCCACACCCTGGCTGTGGGAAAGAGTACACAGACTCCCTCACTTCCTGGAGGTCTGCCCTGCCGGAGCCCCTCCCTCCAGGACAGTGGCCAGCTGCCCCTGCCCACTGCCCGCTGCCCTCTGCCCTCTGCCCTCTGCCCTCTGCCCTCTGCCCGCTGCCCTCTGCCCTCTGCCCTCTGCCCTCTGCCCGCTGCCCTCTGCCCTCTGCCCTCACCTCTCCTCTCACCTTTGCCTCTGCCTGGCCCTCCTTCCCACCCCCTGGTCTCTCTTTTCCCTCACCTTTCACCTCATTTGTCCCCTCAGAATCCAATTCAACTCTTCTCACCTTACATGTGGAGAAACTGAGGCCGAGGGGACGCATAATCACACTTCTTGCCTCAAAAGGTCGCTGTGCCAGTCAGTAAGATAGAGGACACAGGAGCC
Organism: Tadarida brasiliensis; assembly: GCA_030848825.1. NCBI lineage: Eukaryota > Metazoa > Chordata > Mammalia > Chiroptera > Molossidae > Tadarida > Tadarida brasiliensis. The sequence continues at coordinate 15,668,456 of CM061268.1, read as the reverse complement.
GGGCTCTGGCACCTCGTGGGCACTCAGCTTCTGTCTCTTTTCTCCTGCTGCTCCTTCTTTTTTCTGTGCTCCCCTCACTCTCTTCCTCTCTCTCTTTGTTGTTTGACCCCCACCCGCCCATCTCTCCACCCTGCTCAGCTCTCCCAGCTCTTCTCCCTAATCCCTGGGCACACTAGGAGAGGCCCCGGCCCTGACACCCCCCAGTGACACAACTCGGGCCTGGTGGTGGGCAGCAGGCAATGGGCAGGGCCGGGGCAGCGGGCAGCAGGCAAAGAAGTGGGCAGTGCGGAGGTGGCAGCCTGCCCGTTCCAGCCCCCAACCTCTGCTCCCAGCCCGGCCCGGACACTGTCAGCCACCGGCCTGTCACTTGGCCATGGTGCCTCCTTTATGAAAAACAGCCCTTTAATTAGGATATTACAGGAAGTGGGTTCGTGGTGCTTCTCGCTAGAAATGCCAGCAGCGATTCTGGAGCGGCGCGGAGACAGACAGATCCTGTGTCACACCTGGCACCGCGTCTCCCCGCCACGGAGCGCGCCTCCAAATGAGATTTCTTTCTCCCTGAAGAAAACAATTTAGTCTCATTCTCTTTTCTTTTCTTTCTTTCCTTTTTCACCCTCCCCGGTTGTCAGGACTGAAAACACTTACTGGGGCTGGTTCATTGTTTTCAGATTCAGTTGGATCCAAGGAGATTGGGGAGGAGGAGAGGGTGTGGGAGGAAGGGGGCCAGTGGCTTGGAGGGGCTGCCCTCGCCAACAGGACTCTGCTCAGGGACCACTCTCAGCCATCATGAAGATGCTGACAATAGCTAATATTTCTTGCACATGTATATTAGCTCATTTGATCCTCACACAGCCCTACGAAGTATAATAGATATACTAGTATCCCCATTATAAAGATAAGGAAACTGAGGACCAGAGAGGTTGCTAACATTCCGAAGTTTATGCAGCTGGTGACGGGGAAGCCAGGGTAAAAACTAGGGAGTCTGGGATTATTCATCTATTACTCAACCCTGTTTGGGTTCCCAGAAGGAGGTCAGAGCATTCTGAGCAAAGATGAGGCCCTGGACCTCAATATTCTCATCTTTAAAATGGGAATAATGAAAACATTTTGTGCTTGCCTATGACACCAGTCATTATGAGCATTCCTAGGAGAGAAAGAAAAGGAAAATGCTCTGTAGAATTCCCAGCCAGGGCCATGGAGAGTAACTGGTAATCGTAGGAACCTCAAGCCCTAAATGCCCCAGCCAGTGTCTGGAGACTAAATCAGGTCCAGCACACTGGTGAGCTGCTCTTTTTCTTTCTTTTCCCAAGTGTTGTAGATGCAATTAGGGCAAATAAATATAAATTCCTTTTATTTTTATTTTTTGTTAATCCTCACCCCAGGCTATTTTTCCATTGATTTCTCCATAGAGTGAAAGGGAGGAAAGGAGAGAAAGAGAGAGAAACATTGATGTGAGAGAGACACATCGATTGGCTGCCTCCTGCATGACCCCAACCAGGGCCGGGGATTGAACCTGCAACCTAGGTACATGCCTTTGACTGGAATCAAACCTGCAACCCTTTGATCCACAGGCTGACGCTCTAACCTCTGAGCCAAACCAGCCAGGGTCAAATTCCTTTTTTAATATGACTGAATTCCTAAAGATTTTTAGTCACTGGATATTTTCTCAATCAATGAATTTTAAATTATAACCACTGAGTGGGGAAGACAAGAATGGGAAAGCAGGTGCTACTAAGGGGTCTGAGCTCCTGTGAAGGCTGTGACCTCTGACCTCACCGAGTCCAAGGCCTTCTGTTAAGGGGCTTTTATGACCCAAGGTGATTTTTCTAACACCAATGGCATGTCTGGCCAGAGGGCCACTCCCACAGTGCACAGCCCCCAAGGCTTTAAAGAGGAAGGTGGGGGCACGGGCTCCTTGCCTGCTGCCCCCATAACCCACAGGGAAGGGGAACTTGATGTCAGGCGTGTGGGCAGCAGCAGAGGAGAGAGAAATCCAACCTGAAAGTAGAGGACGACACCGGAGGCAGTCCCACCTCCCCTCCCCACCAGTGCTAGGCTCGTGCCCTGTGTCAGCACCGCACCCACGAGGCAGGAAAAGGAGGGCAGATGCTGGGGCAGAACTGAGGCTGTGGCCTCCTCCATCTCCCACGCAGCCCCACCGAGACTCCCTCTGCACAGGACTCCCTCCTTCTTTCCGCCAGCCAGGAGCAGATCGATGACATCTCTTCCTCCTCAACTCCTCTAACATGTGCTGGTTATACACCCCCCTGTCACCCCCTCCCCCACTCCCGCCGTCCTGTGGCCGCTCACTCCCACTTCCTGAGACCTGAACTCTACCAAACTGAGCCTCTCCACGCTTCCTGCTTCCTGCACACAGATGCTCATCCCACACCTCCAGGTGCTGTCCCTCCCCCTGGTGTTCTCCCCCCACCCGCTCCTTCGACGGTGCCTGGTTCAAAGGCTACTTCCTTCCTAACAGGAAGAGACGATTTGGAAGGAGTGAGGGAGGTAGCATCTTCCAGGAGCTGGAAATCTCGCTTCTCATCATTGACCTGCCAGGAGGCCTCGGCCCTGCACTGCTCCTTCCTGGACCTCAGTTCCTCATCTGTAAATTGGAATCTGTGGGGCTCATGATAGCTAAGCCCCCTCCTTGCTTTGGTTTCTTAGTGCAGCCTCTGTCCCTACGCCTGGTCTGGGAGACTGTGGACAGACCCTTGGAGGGCTGGAAATGGAGAGCGGGTTCCCTTCTGTTGAGTGAGGTTAATCCAGACACCTTCAAGAAGAAAGAAAGACACATGGTCATGGTGGGAGGAGCCTGGGTTTCAGTCCTGGCTCTGCTTTTGACTTGCTGTGTGACCTCAGGCAAGTCTCTCACCCTCTCTGGCTCTCTGGGTTCCAACTGTAACATGAAGGATCTCTATGATCCCTTCCTGCTCTAAAACTCTAAGATCCTGGGCTTCTGGCTCCAACCCCTTCTTAGCTGGGGTGGTGAGTGAGTCTGAGAGGAGACATGACAATCTCAGAGGAGGTGTCCAGAATGTCCTCCCCAAATCCCCTCCAGACCCTGACCCACCGAATCCAAAGGCAACATCAGTTAGTCCCAAACCAGGGCTGGGTTTAGGGAGCAGCAGCCTCCTCACAGCCTCCACCAATGGCTGATCCCCGAGAGCCAGGCCGTGCACAAACTCATTATCATTGTGTCTATGAAGCAACATGACACGGGCTTTGAAATCTAAATGAAAGCAACACAACAGAGACCCCCTTCCCTCACGCCTCACCTTGACACCAGGATTTATCACTTTCATTCTAATAGATTAATTACTTAGACAGGGAGCTGTTCGAGAGGCTTCCTTCTCAGCACAGCGCAATCACAGGGTGACCAGGCTTCCCGGGACAGCCTCACGGTGAGTGCCGGGGACGGCGGGGCCAGGCCAGCTTTAATTACTCGGGGTGTGCGCTAATATCTCAGGGATGCTCCTCTCGGAGAAGAGTGCTTTGTTAGGGGCTGTGAAAATGCAAACTGTTCCTGGGCAGCCAGACTGGACTTACAGCAAACAAACCGCACCCCGCCTCCCTGTTCCGTCAGCATGTCCCCCTTGTCACTTACAGATGGCACATATCCCTTCTAAGAACAGGGAGCTCCTGGCGGGTAAGGCTATGCTGATGCTGGTTCATTCCATTCATTCATTCCACCAGTATTTACTGAGCATCTGCTATATAGCAGGCACTGTGCTTGGCACTGAAGATAGAGCAGCAAACCAAACAGATCAAAACCTCTGCCCCGCTGAAGCTTACATTCCAGCAGGAGAGAAAGTTGGTAAAATAAATATGCAGCTCACTGTATTCGCTTTCTATCGCCACGGAACAAATTACCACAAACTTAGTGGCTTCAAACAACTTGCACTAATTCTACCCCAATTTCCATGAGTCGAGGGTCCAGGCACAGGTTAGCTGTGTCCTCTGTTCAGTCTCGTGTGGCTGCTTTACCTCCTGGAGTTCAGGGTCCTCTTTCAAGGTCATGTGGACATTGAAGGAATTGAGTTCTTCACTGGCTGCCAGTGGGGGTTACTCTTAGCTCCTAGAAGTCGCTCTCAGGTCCTAGCTAAGTGGCCCCCTCCATCTTCTAAGACCTTCTCGCACTTCAAAACCCTCAAGCATTGAATCTCTCTCACCAGGGGAAGCCCAGCGCCTTTGAAGAGCTCATCTAATCAGGTTATGCCCTCGAGGATAATCTTCCTTTTTTAAAGTCAGCTAATGATTTGGGACTCTAATTCCTTCTGCAAAATCCCTCCACAGCGGCAGATTCACGTTTGATGGCTGTTCACTGGGAGAAGGTGTGTGTACACCAGGGAGCTGGAGTCCGCAGGCATCCTGAGCTCTGCCCGCCATGGCACGTTAGAACTACAAGGTAATAGGAAGAGAAATTGAGCAGGAAAGGGGGACACAGAGGAATGGGGGTGTGATTTTCAACAGGTGGTCAAAGAAAGTGCCACCTAGAAGTGGCATTCAAGCTGAGCCTTAAAAGATGAGGGAGTCGGCCCGTGGCTCTCTGGGGAGTGGGCACCAGGCTGAGGGGATGGCAAGGTGGGAGGAACACGAGCGCTGTGGACAGTCACCAGGATGAGTCACAGGTTCAGACGGCGTAGGCTGGAGGCCACAGCGAGGACATGGGCTTTCCGCTGAACGAATGGACGTCATCACGGGATTTTGGGCAGAGGAGTGCCATGGTTTGACATACATCTTTTAAAACATCTCTTGGGCTGTGGGGTTGAGAACAGACTGCCAAGGGCAAGGGCTGAACAGAGAGACCAATTAGGAGGCCTTTGCAATTACCCAGGGGAAGAGCCATGGCACCCCCGCCCTGGCCGTGTTCTGAAGCTAGAGCCGACAGGGTTTCCTGATGGGGTTTCCTGGCAGATCGGGGTGTGCTTGGTAGAAAAAGAAAAGCCAAGTGGGGTTCCTCCCGAGGCTCCGTGCACAGCATGGGCCCCCAGACACACTCAGGAGGCATCTCTGGACGACTGGATGAAAAGCCATAGGTACCTTCTAAATTATCTTTTCACATTGAAAGACAAGAGGCCTCCATGGGGGAAAATTGATCCAACCTTTTCAACAGTCCCCCAGCGTCCTAATTCAATTCTCCTCTTCGCAGGCACCAAAGTCAGCGCCGGACTTGCAGACCTGTCAGTGGGAGCCTTGGTAGGGGTGGGAAGTCCAGATTTCAGGTTTCCAACCCCTGCCTGGCACCCCCAATCCACTCCTACATGCTGTAAGAATGGCTACCCCAAAGCACACCTCTCAATATGTCCCTCTCTTCTTCAGAAGCAGCTTCCATAGATCATTACTTCTGCAGATATAGCCATATGGCCTCAATGCTAAGACATCGTCAGCGGTAAGGAGCCCTATGGATTACACAACCAGCTCTCAGGAACCTTAAAGAAACCCTACGTTACCTGTGCATATCGATTGTAAGACACTCCTCTATCTCATAAATATGGAAATATCCATCTTACAATTATAACTGCTGTGAGGAGGGGAAAGTGTTTTGTGGTCAACACTTCGTTAACCTTAAGATTCTGCCACTGCGGGACTTGTCAGCACCTTGGACTGATCACAGGCACTGGGCCTCTCCCAGAGGGTCTTAGAGCATCCATCTGTTTTCAGGCTTATTTAACCTCCAAATCACTTGGTCAGATCTTCCCCAGAAAACATTTTGAAAATCACTGACTTACAAACTGAATATCAAACGTCCCAGCCAGGTATTCAAGGCACTTGTGGTCTGGCCCTAGCCCATCTCCCCTCATCCTGCCTCTGCTCTAGGTCCTTACACTTCCTCAGCTACACACTGCCTGTGTAGGCCCTGAACTACTGCTTCTGTTATAATTTCAGGCAGATCGCCCAACCCAACCCAACCCAATTCTCACCCATTCTTCACTCTGTCAGTCAAATCATATATATTGAGCCTCAAGAATGCACCAGGAACTCTTCCAGGTATAAGTGACAGCATGGTGAACAAGACAGGCATGGCCCCAGGCCTCACGGAGCGTGCAAACATCGCAGCCACGCACACGCATGTGCATGCACCTACCTGAGAATGGGGTTCGGTGCTATGAAGAGTAAAAGCAGGTGCTGTGGGGCAGTGTAACGGGACTAACGGCATTTGGAGCAGGCCTCTCTGAGCTGAGATCTGGAGGATGAGTAGGAGCCCATCAGGTGGAGAGTGAGGACAGGGTTCCAGCAGAGGTTATGATGGCTGGGAGGGCTCTGAACTGGAAAGAAGCTGGCGTGTTTGCAAAACTGAGAGGAATTCGGCACAGCCGGATTGCAGTGAATGAGGTTGAGAAAGAGTTTGGGTTTAGATATGCCGGGCCTCGTGGGCCATGTTAAGGATTTGGGGATTTTATCCTTCGAACAATGGTCAGTCACGAAAAGATTTTTACAGTCTATAGCATGAAAAGCATTTAGGAGGAGGGACAGGAGGGAGGGTGCAGGGATTCTAAGAAGTTGCATCATTATTTTGATAGCAGATGTCATAAAATCCAACCCAAAGTGGTTCAGATAAAAATAGAATTTATTAACAAACATGGTTGAAAGCCTGGGGAGAAGGAAGGGATTCAGGCAAGGCTTGATCAATGTTCAAACAATGTTGCCATACCCAGTTTCTTCCCCTCCATCTCTTGTCTCTCCTAACTCTTGGTGGCTCTGTTTTCCCCCAGAATCACTCCCCACGGGGGGCAACGTGGCTGGCATAGCTCCAGCCCCCATCTGCTTCTGTCCAGACAGTCAGGAAAGAGTTGAGTCTGCTTTCCTAATGACACAATCTAACCCTGGCTCCAATTGGTCTGACCTTGGTCTTGTGCCTGTCCCTGAACCAATCACTGTGGCCGGAAAACTGGAAGGATATGTTGGCTGACCCGAGTCACGTGTCCTACCCTTGGCGCCAGGCATGGAGTCAGCTTCCTTGAAACCACGCTAGAGGGAAAGAGGTACATCTCCCAGATGAAAACCAGGGTCTGGTATAGAAGACGTGGTGAGAGGAGGCTGGGTGGCCCTCCGCAACAAACACCTGCTAAAGGAGAGACTGCAGTGTCCAGGCAAGAGGTGACAGTGTGCTAGGCCAGGGCAATGGCGGTGGAAGTGGAGAAGAGGGGACAGATTAGACATATATTTAGATGAGAGGATCAACAGGATGAGGTGACAGGTGAAATGTTGGTGACGAGTCTTAGGTTTCTGGCGTAAACACCTAACGTGAGTTTCGAGGAGGCAGATATAAGAAGCAAGCTTGCAGCCTCAGGGGGAGAGCAGTTCAAGCCTTTGCATCCTTCAAGGCCTTTCTCATGTGTCATGGCCTCTGGGATACCCTCCCAGATGCTCCCCTGGCAGAATTCATTCCTCTTTCCCTACACTGCCATCCCCTGCCTGTGTCCAACATCATTATTCATTGTTTCACAGCTCATGCCCCCGTCCAGACTGAGCTGTGTGTGGACAAGGATGGTGTCGGAATCATCTCAACCCCCTACTGGCCTGGCACCTGGTAGACGTTCAGTAAATAGCTGCAGAACTAAATCAGAATAAACCCTCCAAGATACTCCCTGAGGTCCCAAATCTGGAAGAATTTCTCAGAAACACCTTCCCAGTTACAAGAGGTTAGCCAAGCTCCTGGTCCTCCCGCCCCGCCCCCGCCATCAGGCCGGCAGAAAGCGAGGCCACGCCTTCCCAGGGAGCCCCGGAGACAACGGCTCCTCCGCAGTTCTGCTTTCCCGGCTTCTCTGCTTTGTCAGGCTGTGTCGTTGCTTAAAGGAAGACATCGAGGCCCAGAATAAAGTCTGTATTGTATTTCCAAACTATAAAACAGTGAGAGGATTTGTTGGGTCTCCTAATGTCTCCAGGAGTGGAAATCACTCTCACTTTCCAATAAAACGCCAACACTCTGATTAAAGTCTCCAAGGCTGAGGTCCAGGAGCCAGCCTCCCTCCTCAGAACAGCCCCTTTTCCCTTGGGGCTGGGAGGCATGAGAGGCCCCCATGTCGGCCGCCACATTAAGCCACGGACCCTGAGGACCCTGGAGAGGGGAAGATTCCGAGAGGACCCACCTACCCGGGTCCAGTTCGGTCTCCTTGGGGAACCTGCAGGCCCCTCTCAGCCTTCCTGTCTCCTGGCCCTATCTTCCAGCTGGGACTAATCTAAGGCTAATTCTGTGGGGATTTTTTGTGGTGTTTTTTTCCCCCACAAATGCTCCTGTCTTAGAGTTTAGAAAGAAGAGGCTGGTGTGGGGTAAAGTAGGGAATTTCATAAGGAATCCAGCCCAGTGGGGAAGGAGCCTCAGTCTGTCCCCTTCAAAGGAGGGCAAACATCAGAATGAGCTTCAAGTGAGATTTTCCAGAAACCGAAAATGTCAGAGTGAAAATAGCGATGCTAACAGTCTCATCTCCTCTCTCTGCTTTGTGGGCCTGTGCTCATGCTCAGTGGATGATGCTGGGGAGAGAGGAAGGTTGGGTCCTCAAAGTGGGCGACACTCCCTTCAGGGTGGCCCAGTGAGGGAGAGTGGGTGGGCTGAGTGGGCAGGAGGAAGAGCGATATGGTTACAAGAGCTCCTAGCAAGATGACTGTCAGCAAGTGGTGAGCCACAGGGCTGCGCTGTTCATCCTGTCCAGGTCAGCAGAAGTGGATAACCCAACTGCAACAAGCTACAATTGAGGGAAGGGAGCTGAAGTGGGCAGAACTTGTGGCTCAGGAACAAGGAGCATTAAACATCCGGGGGGTTTTATTTACCACTAAGTATAAATTGAGTCAGCAGGATTGTGCAGCTACTAAAAAGCCTGTGTGTCCTTAGGTTGCATTAACAGAAGTATGAGGTTCTAAAGAGAGGAGGGGATTGCCTCCTCCTGCTCCCATCAGAATAAACCTGGCAGAGTGTGTCCAGGGCTGACCTCCACCACTTTCCCTGTCACAAAAGAGAGACTGGTCTATCCATAACCTGCCAGTCAGTCAAATACAGGCACATGAATATGTGTACACTGGTGCTGGTACAGTCCTGATGAATGTTCAAACTGTTCTCTACCTTAACCCCTAACCACCACCCCTTCCCACCTCTTTACCTCCTCATGGAGGCTCTCCTATTTGTCAGTTATTCAACCACATCCGGTTCCACTGCCGGCTGGGGCAGGGGGTGAAATTTGGGGGGAAGAAGAAGAAGGGGAGGTGGAAGATTTCATCCATGTGGCCTGGCTTCAGAGAGGATCTTCCATCTGAAGTCAGTGGCTCTTTTCTCGCTGACGAAGTCAGCCTCCCACTCGTCCTTCCTGACTGGTTAACTTGCCAGAAGAGCATTTCACCTCCTTTTCTACTTCGAGCACAGTGTTGATGTAGCCTCAGGATGTACCAGCCAGGAAGGGAAGGGAGGTCAGGAAGGACCCAATCCACCCCAGCCTGGAGCCCTTCAGATGAGAGTGACGGGCAGGCAAGGGCGCCAACCCTGTCAAGAGGAGAAATGAAGGGCCTAAGGCTGCTCTGTCTAGAGACCAGCTGGGGACGGGAGCAAGGGGGTGAGAGCTGTCTGCAGGCAGCTCAGGTCTGACGGGGTAATCTGTTGTAGGGACTCAGGAGAGACAAAAGGATGATTGCAAGTCAACAGAAGGAAGAGTTCTGTAAGAGTCCAAGCTAGTCCAAGAAGGGGTTACCCAGGAAATAGTCCCCTCACAGCTCGGGCTCAAGGCACAGAATGGATGACATTGTTGGCATCAAAAGTGGGGAACAAAGGCTGGACTTGCCTTTGTCTCATTCCAGACAGGTTCTAGAACCTGTTCATTAAGCCATTAGCTCACAGTAACCTTGGGCAAGTCCTCCTGCCCATCTTGGTGGGTGTCCCCAGTAGCACAATGAAGGGGTCACTTCCACCTCTGGCGTGTGCATCGTCCTGGGGCAGAGGCTGCCCAGAGGGCCTCTCTGGAGGGTTCTCCAGGCATCTGCAGGCTCAGCACTGAGCCCGGTGACAGCGGGAGGTGGTGCATGCGTGAGGGTGCAGCGTGCGGGGGGAGAGCACAAACCCAGGCAGCCTGCTCCTGGCCCAGCTGTGTGACTTGAGGCAGGTGACTTCACCACCTGCAAAGCAGAGATACCAATAACGACTAATCATAGAGGTGTTTGGAGACTAAACGAGGGGATGCGTGGAAGGTGCTGAGAACAGGGCCTAGCACTCAGTACGTGCTCGATAAATGGGAGCTACAACTATAATTACATGCACATCCAATGTGCCCCCCTCTCGGGTATAACTCCGCACCCGATGCTTCCTGGAGTCTGAGAGAACCCCAGGAGGCAGGCTGGGGGTCCTGCTTCGTAAGGAGGAAACTGAGGCTCAGAGAGATGGAGTGACTGAGCTGCAAGAAGGTCCATTCAGATGGTCACCCTGCCATTCACAGAGCCACAAACCAGCACAGGGAGCCCCCAGGACCTGAAGCAAGCTTGGTTCTCTCCATCCTGAGCTGGGCATCTCAGGTGGGTGGGCCACCTTAAGGAAGTCTGCCAGGGTCTGTAGAGAGGAACAGCCCTCAGTACTATGGGGGAGGGGTTCAGGCATGACTCTCCATAAGCCTCTGGGACCTCTACCCCCACCCCACCTGGAGGCTTTGCTGACTTGGCCAAGGCCAAAGCCCTGGGGACCGTCCCACACGCCAGCCTCCGATCACATTGAACCGCCTGGTACTTTTTCTGCATGCTCCAGTTTTCTTCTCCCAAGACTTTGCTGAAGCTGTTCCCTCACCTGGAATGCCTTTCCCCATTCCAGCATTTCCGAATCTTCCGTATTCTAGCAGGCACAGCCACACTGAGCTATGTGTTCTCTCTGCGTCTCCAGCTCCTTGTCTGGAACAAGGGAGAGTCGGACTTCTTGATCTCTGACGTCTCTGAGGCCTGATTTAAATGCCACCTCCTCCAGGGAGCCCATGCTCACCCCCAAGATGGGAGTGGTCATCCTGTCCTGTGAGAGCTCAGAGTGCGCTCTGTGAGCTTTCCCGTGGCGCAGATCACTCCTCCCCGACTCACCGGCACGGGGGCTCACGTCTGACCTCGCTTCCAGCCGCTAAGTCTGGAGGGCAGGGTGCCTCGTTGCCTTCACTTCTGTCTCCCTCCAGTGGGTGGGGGAGGACACGTAGACGGACTAAAGGACAAGCAGAAATGAGCATCTGTGGCTTCGAACACATCCCTGGAGCCCAGAAAACTCTTTCACCCCCAAGGAATGAAATGCTGATGGCCGAACTGTACATCCTTGAGCAGAGGGTGAGATATCGGAGCAGAGAAGAAAGAAAGGTTCCAAAGTCACACTGCCTGGATAGGGTCCTCCTCGGCCTGTGCCCATTTGCTGGGGACCTGGAGGCACCCTTCCCAGGCTCCTCCCCCTATTCCCCACTGCAGCTCAGCACATATGTTTCATATTGCCTGTTCCTCTTCCAGCAAGTTCCCTCTGCTCTGAAACCATCTACAGGACCCTTAGCAATGCGGAAGTGGAGTAGCCTGTCCCCAGTGACCCAGCTCGACTCTGCCATTGAGAAGACCAGGACCCAGGACTTCTGGGCCATCTCGGCTCTCTCTACTGCCCATCGCCGTCCCTCTGGGTCCTCCAGGCAGTCCCAATTCCTGCATTACCCACAATCTGTTGATTCAGAGGTGAGGGTTTCCGAGCCAGACACGGTGAGCTAAACCCACCGCTCACCAAAGCCCCCTCTCCATGGCCCTTCCCCCTTGCAGCAGGCTCTGGGATTTCGATCTGGAACCACAGGGGGAGAGATTGGCTGTGACTTTGTTGTTTCAATTCTCTGCCCTGCACCCGCAGCCTGACTTTCCCAAGCAAAGCCACTAAATCACTTTTATAGGATTCGAGGTGCTTTCTACCTGGCCAGTTTCCTGCCAATACAAAATGTCTTCCAGGATCTGGGGAAGACAGGTTGGCTTGAATGGCTGTTCATTAGAGGAAGATTAATGGGGCCACTGATCCCATTAATGTTATTGACCCTTCCTTTACTATCACTGGCCAAACAGCTCAACCTCCAGCTCAACGCGGAGTTTACTCAGAACTCACTTCCCGTTTGTGGGGAGAGCAAGCCCCACGGGCTCAGCCCCACCTGCACCATCTGAGGGGCGACAGGTGCGCCCCTCTCCCATCTCTGAGGGTGGGCACCCTCACCTCTGGTCCCACAGGCCAGCAACATGACAGCTAAATTGGTTGAGTGTTTTCTGTGTGCTAGTGCTCTGCCAAGCACTTTACAAGCATGATTGTCTTGAATCCCATTAGTCCCATTTTACAGAGAGGAAAACTGAGGTTTAGAGAAGATAAATAACCTTCCCAAGATCAGACAGCAAATTGTAAGTCCAGCACCCGAACCCAACAACTAATTCGAATTCCAGCGAACATGGGCATGGTGCCTCCTCATCGCCAGTGCTCTAGGCCAGCCCTGCCAAATGGAAATATAGCACAAGCCACACAGATAACCCCCAGTTTTCTAGTGGACACATTAGAGGAAGTGGAAAGAAACAGGTGACATGAACTTTAACAATATGTTTCATATAGCCCAGTACATCCACAATGTTATTCCTACATGTGATCGATATAAAAGGCATTGGAGAGCAACTTTGCTATTTTGTTTGCCTTAACCGTCTAAATCTAGAGGTTACTGTCCCTTCCAGTGCATCTCAGCTTGGACGAGCCCCATCTCGGGTGCTCAGTAGCCACAAGTACCAAGTGGTTGCCCTATTAATGCAGGTCTAGACGCTCTGTGAGTATTTATTCATTTCATGTGTGTTAACATCCTATAAAGTGGCTATAATTATCATTGTCATCACCCCCATTTTAGACTCAGAGAGGTGAGGTGATTGGCCTAAGGTCACACAGCACTAAGTAGCAGGGCTGGGATTTGAAGCCAGCGGACTGGCTGCGGAACCTGTGCTCTCAGCCCCTATGCTGCACTGGGACATCCCATCGGGTAGGCAGGGCAACCCTGCTCACCCTGGAGCCTGTGGGATCCAGGAGGGGCTCCAGCTCTCTGCTCTAGGGTGCCAGGCCCTAAGAGTTCTTTAAGACACAAAGGCTGTGGTTGCTGTCCCTGCAGAGCCCCAGGAACAACCTCCAGATAAGGTTGTGCCTTCCTCAGTAGAATCACGAGGACAATTGCCACCACTTGGCTGGGGCTTATGATGGTTAGAGCCAGTGCCAGGCATTTCACATTGGTTATTTCACTGACTCCTCACGACTATGCTGTGAGGCGGGTTGGTTACCCCCATTATACCTCAAGGATGCTGAGGCTCAGAGAGGTTACATAACTTATCCAAAGCCACACAGCCAGTCAGTGGCCGAGTCAGGAGTAGAACTCACTGCTGTGAGACTTGAAACCCCAGGTTCTGCCCCTTTGATAGCTAAGTAGCCCCCAAGACTGACCTGTGAGCACTCCCTCCCAGACAGAACCCAACCCCACTCTCCCAGGCTATAATTCCAGTTTTTGGCCTGGATGGTGGTACTGTGCGTACCTTCCAGCACCTTCTGCAGAGACTGTGCTCATCTCCGTCACCTTCTGTCACTGTCCTTGATCCACACCAGTGGCTGTTGCTGACCCTGCCTGCGTGGTGGCCCTGCTTCCCCTCCCCCCATGTCCCTCTGTCCTCTGTACCTGAAATTCTTCACTGTGTCCACTGCCTGACGCACATTATTAAAGCTTGGGTTAACGAGTCTCCTTTCTTAAGTAAAACAAAACAAATGCCCCTGAAAGAAGCAATCGAACACACTTCCGTGAGAATTCCTTTGTCCAGTCTCGGTCCCTCCCGGAGGCCCACTTACGGGAATTGGAAGTTAACATGGAAGGAAATAAAGACTTAACTTCAGAGTTGGAATGGTCCATAGAGATCATGCAGTCCAGCCCTTTCAGTCCATGTTCTGGGAGGCAGCCAGAGCAGTGGGTGACCCAGGATCACACACCCTCTCAGGTCTGTGGCTCCTATAACAGCTCTCCTCACCCTGCGCCATGCTCCCTCCTAGGACTGGTGAAGTGGGTTCACTGGGAAGAGAGATCTGTTCACTCGGCCCTCAGACCTTCCCTCTGGTAGAGGCCACAGGGCTCTAAGTTCTTGGCAGTCCCCAAGGGCAGATGAAATAAAACCCAGGAAGGCAACTAACCCTGCCCACCTTCCCCTTGAGGTCTGAAGGGCTCCCCTGACCAGCCTCATCCCCTCTCCGTGCAGTAGAGGGTACAGGGTGGTACCCACAAAAAAGCAGCAGTCATTACTTCCCAGCGACCCTAGGAGGTAGGGGTGATGAGCATTCCCATTTTTGAGATGAGGCAACTGAGGCTCAGGAGGATGAACAGCCGCATCTCTAACCCCAAGCCTGGATCCCTGTCACTACCGCAGGTAAGAGCTAAGGACTCTCCGCCCAGTGCTCCCTCTACAACTCCACGCTGCTGCGAAAGGCTGGCTTCCCACCAACCTGACATGAGCTCTGCCCTTGATGCCAGCTGCCACCTGGGCCCACCGAGCTGAGCCAGGCAGCACAGCCAGACTCTCCACACAATTCGGTGCCAGTTAGGAATGAGGGGGACCATCCGTGCATTGAATTCACAACCTAGAAACAGGACCTGGGATGCCAAGCTTCAACCAGCTGAGTTGCCTCCCCCAAAGCTGCCCCTGCTCCTCCTTTTTCTCACCACGGAGCACCCCCTACCCCTGACAGGAGCCATCCACCACCCACTTCTGGAACCCCTCCTAAGGATCCAGGGGGTCCGATGGGAATTAGACATGGCCCAGCCCTTGAGGGGCTCCCGGGAACAGGCCTGGAAATGGAGCACTGAGGTAGCTGCCAAAGCCCTTGTTGCCAAGGACTCAGTTTCCCCATCTGTGGAAAGGGAATAAGAACAATCAACACCTCACAACCACAGGGGGTACTCAGGAAGTCATGCCCTGTCCTTATGGGGCCTTCACTCTGGTGGGAGAGATGGACAACAAACAGCAAAGACGTCAAGAGAAAAGACTGTTTCAGATACTGTGAACATGCAGCCGTGTAATGAGCTGGAGAGGGGCTGGCAGGGCGGCCAGTGAATGTAGTCCTTATTGTTCTCATTACTGTTATACTGTCGTTCATCTGGGTCTTGAAAGCCGAGTGGGAGTTCATGGGGCAGATAAACACAAGGGAAGAGAACGGGTGGAGGAAACCTCACATGCAGAAGCAGGAAGGGGCTTGATAAGTCCCTGCAGCCTGTGGTTCAAGGGGCTGGAGTAGGGGGCTCAGAAACACAGGGGCCCCCATGAGGCTGGAGAGGTGGGGATTAGGGCTTTGGAGGACTCTAAATGCAATGCTCAGGAACCAGAACCAGATCCCGGGGTGTCAGGGAGCCATCAAAGAGACTTCAACAAGGGAATCAAATACCAAGACTGCCGCTTCCAAAGGTCCTTCCTGTCTGCTGCACAGGGGGCAGGGCAGGAGGGAAACTGCCCACAGAGGCTGTGGCACAATCCTGTGGGGAAGCTGAGGCCCGGATGGGGGTGGGGGAGGCGGTGGGCAGGGAGAAAGAGGGACAGCGAAGAGAGGTGTTCCGGAGGCAGATGAGAACACGGCTCAGTGACTGATGGGACGTGGGAGGCAAACGATGGCTTGAGGACTGTGAATAACAGTCTTCTCGCAGACTGTGTGAGGGGCAGCCCACCATGCTGACAACCAGTGCCCTGACGGAAAGTGGCTTTAGGAGCCATTAGGAAGACACTTGCTCCCTGGGGCACACAGCGTTTCCCATGGCCACCAAGCGTGGTTGCTTGGCCTCCAGGCCTGTGTGCACTGCTTCTGCCTGGAGTGCACCTTCTGGACCAGCCTCAGTTCAGCAACGACTCCCCTGGGAAGCCTTCCCTGACGCCCCCCACAGTGAGTCTCTGCCTTCTCTGGGTTTCATCAGCACCCCATTCACAAATGTGTTAGTTTCACCCAGGGCGGGAGCCTTGTCTCTTCCTTGGTTTGTTTCCCCAAAGGGTCTATAAACTGCCCAAGGGCAGGAGTCCTGTTGCTCTCCTGGTGCCTGGGACAGTGCCTGGTACTCTGTACATGCTTTCTTGGAGGGTTGGGCCACCGCCAACATGTAGAATCCAGGAGGAGAAGGTTAAGTCGCTCTGGGCTCCTTTGTGTTTCAGGAGCCTGAGAGGCCCCCATGTGGATGCTCGGGGCTGCTTCACGTAAGGATGGGAAGCTCAGGGAAGTGGTCTGCTAGGTCATCCGGACCCCTGCCCCTTCCTGGCCTCGCCATCTCCCAGCCCTGAGGGCGTGGAGGTCTCGCCTGCAGCAATGGCCCACGAGCCACCCTGGAGAAGTGGAGAGGAAGAGTGTCTGAACCCAGCACTGTCCATCTCTCCCCTTGGACGAGCTCCTCTGGGGCCATTTGGGATTCATTTCTATAAATAAATGAGGTTTGGGGTTAACTGCACCTCCATTTGCATGAGGAGGGATGTGGAGTGGATTCTTCCTCCCTCCCTGCTCATCTTCACCAGGAAAACAAGAGCAGAGCCATTACCAGCAACCCACCCTCCACCACTCTTGGGGGAAAAAAGAAATGACATTTTCCCTTTACATTGGAAATACTTAAAAGTCCCAGGAATAGATTTATAGGAATATTTTAACCTTTTCTTTGATCCTTGAAATGTCATTGTTCTGTGGGCTGAATCACCAAATGTGACCTTTTCCAGTAGCCATGGGGCGGGGGAAGCCCCGCTGACTCTGTGAAAGGAGCTTCAGTTCCCCCTGCAGCCTCCCCCGCACTCACCCCATCCCGAAGCTCTGAGCCAGTGGAAAGGTTGGTGTGTGGGAGAGGCGAGCAGCGGCTAGCCAGGGATGGCCGAGCAGCTCTCTCCTTACCTTACCCAATAGGATGAGCTGGGTGTGAGTCCCTCACTAGTTAACTCACCGTGTGGCCTTGGGTTGGGCATTTTCCCTCTTTAGGCCTCCATGTCCTATAAAACGGGGGAAATGATGGTACTGACATCAAAGAGTTATTGCAAAGACTAAATAAGACAATGCATGCTGTATTCGGTCAGTTCTTGCAGAACAGTGCTGAAAAACAGATGACCCCAAAATTCAGTGGCTGACAACAAAGAGCGTTTATCCTTGGACTCCCAGGTCTGCAGGATGACCACGGTTCGGTGATCTAGACTGGGTTCGACTGGGTGGCCCAGCTTCAGGCTGTGGGTTGGGCTCAGACCCACTCTGTGTTCACATTGAGGCCCAAGCTGAAGGGGTCTCCTCATCTCCTGGTGGCTCCTCCGCAGTGCAAGGGGACAAATCGAAACGCACGATGCTTCTTAGGGCCTTGGCTTGGACTGGGCCACTGTCACTTCCACCCACCTCCTCCTGGCCAAACCAAATCACGTGATCAGGCCTGACATCACGGGGTGAGGGAAAGACACTGCCTCGAGGGAGACGCGCGTGAAGAGTTGCCGGACAATAATCCAATCTATCGCAGCATGCAAAGCCCCTGGCACTGTGCCCGTCATGTGATGGAAACTCAGAGTATGAATTCCCTTTCATACCACACTGCATCGTTATTATATTTTATAGCTCAGATTAATTCACTATAATTCTTTATAATGGCATGGGTCTTTTTGGATGAGTACATACCTTATTGCCCAACATAAGTGGGCAGTGAAGTATTACATACGAGTGGATTCTCCAGACAACAGAAACTTATGTCTTTTTATTTTAATTATTTTGATGAAAATGCTTCTAGAGGATGTTTCATACTGTCCCACCTTCTTACATGGAGGCTATCAAACACCATTTAGCCCATGAGATTGACGCACTGGGACCACTGTGATGAGCACCAGCACACTCTGTGCTGATCTCTGAGGCCATTATTGCAATAGACTGTTACAATGGTTCTAATCAGAGTCGAGTTTCTGAAGCTTTAAGCATAATGAGAAGTTGGAGAACTTGGAAAAGGGGCGAATCTAGTCATTACATTCAAGAGGGACTCCTACCAAGCAGCCTGGCTGGGGTCCATGCGAATGTCAGGAAGTGGACGAAAAACATAGTAATACGGAGCCTCCCTCCATCCCTCTGAAAGCTCGCATCCCACTTTCTCTGTATCTTTCAACGTCTTCTCCCTCCGTGTGCTTTTATCTGTCCTTCTCTGTGAATCTGTTCTTTCCCCCTTTCTCATCCAGTCTCTTTCCACCTTCCCAGTCTCTGTCCCCTCCTGGCTGTAGTGTGGAGGGGAAAGGGTGTGAATGATCAGTGCTCAAGCATCTTCCAACAATCATTTCATCTCTTCAAGTGTTACTATGCTTTTCTGTCCTAATCTTAAAACTTTTCGGTTTCTAAAAACCCAAAGACCACAAAATCCTATGAAATTAAATCACATCATGCTTCTGTGAATGCTTGGATTCTTTTCTCAGTAAATCAGCACCTCTCCATTTAAAAAAAAAAAAAAAAAAAAGCCCTCGTCGGTTTGGCTCAGCGGTTGGAGCGTCGGCCTGTGGACCAGAGAGTCCTAGGTTCGGTTCCCGCTAGGGGCATGTACCAAAAAAAAAAAAAAAAAGTCCCACTGCACTGCCTACCTCACTGAAGACCAGGCTTCCGATTCTGAATTTCTGTGGCTTCGGGCTCCAGGGGATGAGTAACTGCCCTCGTGGAACTGTCCCAAGTGCTGAAATGGTGTCTGGTTCAGCCTGTGTGTTGGATTCCCTGTTCTTCACTTGTGAGTTCTGCCCCAACACCGTCACATTTGTCCTTTCTTCTGCCGGAGTATTCTGAGCTGTTTCTAAGTGGGGTGCCTGATGAGAGAGTCCCATGGCTTCCTCGTTGCAGCCGATGACAGGTGCTTGTCTGCTCAGCTGGCCACAATTTTTTGGGAAGTGTTTAGGCCAAGAACATAAGAGTTGTCTATGAAAACAACCTCCAGGCTATGACAATGAACTTTTTTGTGCTAGGTCCCATATTGGTGATACACTAGAGGGCTGATTGCTGTGAACCCACCCTCTCCAGGACCTGGCTCAAAGCCACAATATCACGGGGAATTGAACAGGTATCTCCCATTTTGGGCCTCAGTTTTCCCATCTGTGCAATATAATCTCCAAGAGTTTCTGAGATTTTCAGATTATGTGGCCCAGGAGGTGGTAACATGTAGTGGAAGAGAAAGAGCTCTCAGCAAGGAGTCAGGAGTCCTGGTTCTCAGCTCTGCCACCATAAGCTGTGTTACCCTAGGCCAAACCCTCAACCTCTCTGAGCTTTACCTATAAAACTGGAAACATACCACTGTCCTTCCCATCTCGGTGTCATGGGGAGGCTCAGGTGAGATGGGGAAGCACTTGGTAAGGTAGAGAGAACTATGTCGTTGGGGATGGTTTATGACAAGAGAACATCAAGCAGCTATACCCTTTAGAGGGAACTCGGGTTTCAGCATCCCTGGGAAGCAAAGGACACACACAGTCTCTTTCCCTGTCTTATCCATGGTTTCTCAGCCTGAAGGAGTCAGAGAACCAGGGTGATACTAGTTTCTACTGCAGACTAAACACCCCAAATGCCAGGGCTCTTCACTCCTTCATTCAATAAATAATTACTGAGAAACTTCCATGGGCTGAGCAGAGAATCAGAGACAGAAACAATCCCTGTCCACATGGACTGGAAGGGTGGTTAGCACGTAAAGTACTTAGCCTGGTGCTGGGCACATGTGCTCGTTAATACAATGTTATGGGCAATGCTTGAGGGTGCCCTGGGCACTGAGGGAGTACAGGAGGGAAACCTGGGGACCAGAGTGTGATATCAGAGATAATTAGAAGTGAGCCAGGAGAGAGACTATTCCAAACAGAACAGGAGCCTGAGCCATTGGCTGGGGCAAGTGGCAAGGATGAAGGAGGACACCTCATCCCAGGTACTCCCTGCCTGTCTGCCATCTCAGCACCTGCAAACTAGACTCTAGGGCCCAGCCTTTTTCTCAGCAGGAATCTTACCTGGGGGGCAGAGGGCAGCAGTAGGGTAGGACAGCTTCCTGCTGCCACCTCTCTCCAATTGTCCAGGGCTGCAGAGCACCATGGTGGTCTAGGGGGCAGGAGGGAGGTTAACCCTGGCCTTGCACAGGGAGGGGCTTAACCCCATGTTGTTAAAACCTATCTTTGGCTTCATTTTCATCATCACCACCACCACCATTATTATTTATTGAGCACTTACATAGGCCAGGGGCTTTGTATTCAACCCCTACCATTCTTACATCTGTAAGGTAGATATGCTTAGGCCCATTTGACAGATGAGGAAACTGAGGCTCAGAGGGCTTATATGGTTTGCTCAAGGCCAGACAGCTAGCCAGTGGTAGGCCGCGAGTCAGATCACTGCTATGCTGTCATAGTGGACCTTCACTGAGCTCGGAGGATGCGCCAGGCACCCTGCAAAGCACTTCAGATGCACTCGCCCACTTAATAATCCCACAGCCCCATGAGGTAGGCACTGTTATTAGTCCTATTTTGTGGTCGAAGAAGCTGAGTCCAAAGAAGGTAAGTAGCCCAGCCAAGGCCACACAGGTAGGCAGTTGCAGTGTCAGGAATCTCACCCAGGTCTGCCCCATGCTGACAACGGTTACACTGTCAGCCCGCTCTCCTTTGACAAGGCCCAGGAGGCAGAGGCAGGCGCTTCCTCCCCTCCCTCTCAGTGCTGCTCTCTGCTCGTTCCAGCCCCACAGTGACAGGCAGCTGCAGGGTACCAGGATGGCACAGAGACACGCCTGGGGCAGGCCGAGGAGTCGGCCAGGATGACCTTGGACTCCCAGGGCCCCACCAGACAGTAAGTATCCCCACGCTAAGTGTTTAAGCTCTTCCAGAAGAAGCTGTGTCAGAGGGGCTCCCATGTCTCAGGCTGGAGAGCAGCGCTGGGCAGATTTACCCCTCTCACAGGTCAGCCAGCCACTGTATTTCACCACTCCGCCCACAGGGCCCCTCATCCTCTGGAATTATATTTCTATCAAATATTCATTTGTCTTTTTTATGGGCTATTGAAGACCTGGGCCCACTGGATCCTGCCAGCTACGTGCCTTCCTGCCTGTGCCAATGCCGATCCGCTCTTGGCTCTCAGCCTACCCCGTGGCAGGATGCCACCCCTGATTGTCCCCACACAGGAAAGACCAAGGTCCCCTGAGCCCTCTCGCAGCTCTATTCCTTCACCAGGCCAGCCCAGCACATGAGATTAGAAGCTACAGCAGTGGGAGAGAATTGCTACTGCTTCCCCAAAGCAGAGGGGCCACGGCCGATGCTGTTGGTGCCCCCCGGGGACGAGTTGGCTGTTCACACCTGCACCCTTCTCGGAATGATTGTCCTGAGTTCAGGGGAGCTGCTCACTCAGAAATGGCTAGGAGCTTGCTTCCCCTTCCCCCAGGACCAACTAATGTGGACATGTAAGAGGGAAGCCTGGTTGCCACAGGGTGGGACAGATTCTGGAAAGCAATTTCTACTCCAGAGCTCCCAGTGGGACCAGGCTCAGAGACTTCTCCTGAGCCTCATCTTTGCCTGCCCTGTCCTTCCTCCGCGCTAGCCATTTTCTCTCTTTTTCTTACAGGTTTCTCCTAAGAGCTCTCCGTCCACAAACCACGTGCATATGAATCCCCATCTCAGGCTTGAGTTCTAGCAAACCTACCCAAGACAGGGCCTTGAGCCCAACGGCTCCTAACACTACAGCTTGGAACGGACCCCTGGCAAAGCTCCTCACTGTAGGGAGAATGGGAGGACTCTCACCAATTAGACTCTGGGGAGACTCTGCCCCTAGAGTCTGCCAGAGGCAGCAAGACAGATAGCCCCTGCCTCACTGCCCATTTGCAGACGAGGAAATGAAGGTGGAATGACTTGTCCAAGGTCATGTAGCTGGTCTGGGAGAGAGCCAGGAACGTAGCTCAGGTCTATCCAACTCCTAATTCCAGGATTTTCCCTAGAAGGAGCCACATGCTTTGTCCATCTCGTCTTTCAAGGTGCTATTCAAATGCCACTTCATCCAGGTAGCCTTCCCTGCTTACTTGTCAGAATCCATGATGCTTCCTTCTGGTCATGTCCCCTGTGCTTTGGTCCAGCTTCTGTTTCATTCTGCCCTCAGTGAAATTTAGGGGGCTCTCCACTTTCTCCCCCACTTGCGTGGGAACCTTCCGAGCCCACAACCATACTTTTATTTAGAACCACGGAGGGACCAGGAAGGCCATTTTTCTTAATAAAGACAAACCCGAGGCTTCCAAGAACAGGCTGGAGGAAACCGTCCCCGTGGAGGTGAGTCCCACCTGACCTTCCTCTGCCCATGTTGCACCTTCCCTCTGGTCACTGTTGCCATCACCATGTTGACCTGGAAGGACATTCATGTATCTTAACACTTTGGCCCAACTGTGGACACATGCCCTTCCCAAGCCCCCTGGCAACTAAGAGCTGGGACCTTCAGATTTGAGGTCAGGAGTGGCACTTGGGAAATAAACACTGAGAGGATGTCAATGCACATCATTTTTTCAGTCTTCAGTGACTGCAGCACCTCCGCTCGGAACCGTGTTGTCTGCGTAGCACCCTTGTAGTCATTTACTTAACGCGTTTCTTTACTTTGACTCACTTTCTTTAACACAGATCTAAAAGAAATCTCTCTCTCTCCTGCAGGGGAAAACCAGAATCCCTCTCCACAAATACAAACAACATAGCTATAAAAGCAAACACAGTAAGGCAAAGCGGCGGCCTGGAAAGTCTGTGAGCCTGAACTCTTCTCTCTTTGTTAAAATGGGGGCTCAACAAGGGCTAGGATGGCATTAAGGATACCACCCCCCGGAGACTTTCTCCAGCCAGGAGCAGGATGGAAAATGATTTTGAAAGAGAGTGACCGTGTCACAGTTTGGTGAGACTTAAAGCCAGATCTGTGAGCACCTGAAGTCATCTAGGGAACCCACACTTTAAGAAATGTTTACCCCAAGGATCTGGTTTACAGGGTGGGTCTAACTTACTCACCTTCAGCCTACCGTGCACTGAGGAGGGCGGTTCTCCCTCCTGGAGGGCGCCACGTGCCCCAGTCACCCCTGACGTCCTGCCTGGCGCAGTGAGCCCTGGAGAAGCTCAGGGAAAGACAGGGAGGCTGAGAGGCTGCGGAGGAAGGGAGAGGAGGCTGGCATGGGACACTCTGGCATCTGACTGCAATCTATGAATTTCTAGTATGACAAAGACTGATTTTTATTTATTTCTTTTTTTAGAAAGTTAAGTGTGCTTTCTTTGTGTTTGAATGGGAAGCACATACCCTCAGAATCCTATTGTGGAAAAAATCAGGCTTCATTGTAAAAACAATTGTGCCAAATTTAAAGCAGGGATTAAAATTGAGGCATGTTAAGTGTGGTCATTAATACATCAGGCTTTTTCTTCCAATCAGGAAGAAAGCTATTCTGGTCTGCCCTCGGCTTGCTTTCCCTGGGCTGAGGAGGCAGAGAGGGAGGGGGAGGGGAGCTCAGCGAGGCATATGGGGGTCTCTGAATCCCAGGACCCACAGCATCCTGGGCATGGCAACATAAAAAAACACAGGAACCCGAATTGTAAACAAAAAAGAGAACATATGATCTGACAGAGGAGCTTTTTATTCTTATTTGTTAATATGTTTATAGGCAAAGGCTCACAGATTCATATATTTTAAATCACCTATACATATAGATTAAGCAACTCCCCTCTATTTGAAACAAATGCCTAAAGTTGGGGTTCTCCTGGAAACAGGACTGGCCACATGGCCCCCCACCCCCTGACCTCCACCCCCGACTTTGTCTGGTTTTTCGTCTCCACCCAGTTATGGAGGCCGCATCAGCATCTGGTATCTTCTGTCATCCCCACCATCTTCCCTGAGGTTGAGTTCATCCGCCCCATTCACAGGGGCACAGAGAGGGTAGCTCAGCTGCCCAAGGTCGCAGAGCAAGGAAGCACTGGAGAAAGAATGTGAACGCAGTTCTGAGTCCAAACCCCTCATTCCTAATGTGACAGTCCCCTGCCTCCTAGGAAGGTGCTCTGGGTGAGAAGGCCAGACCTTCAGTGACCCAGGAACGGGGAGGGAAGGGGACTGAGGGGAAAAGGGAACCTAGAAAACTCATGGTTTTGAGTATCTTATGTTCTTGGCCAGTCCTAAAGTGAGGAAATTTTGAAGTAAAATGTAGCCCTCGCCCACCAGAAGCCCTCAGGCCATCTTCAGAAAGGCTGGGACTGATTTCTAAACCCACGTGAGGCCACATGTTATATTCCTGGTAGGGGGACGGGGGACCACACTTGGAAGGAAGAAAACAGAAGGATAGGGCATATAAAAAAGGCACAACGGTCCACCAGAAAAACTCCCAATGGCTCAAGTTAGAAGTTGAGCAAAAAGATAAATCACAATAGCATTGAATCCTGACCCTAAATAATACAATACACACACATGAGTCCATATAGCTTTAAAGAAATAGGAAAAAGATACCGCCCTTCCTTACAGAGGAATCCCCAGTAACAAATGCAGAAGGCATGAGGGAAATGGAAAACCACAGCAGTAACTGTTGCAGACAAGACCCATCGATGGATGCTGAAATCAGCGGGTGCAAGATTAAGCAGAAATAGATATGTGCATAATCTCAAAGTGTCTCCCCCAAATAGTGAGCAATTCTCAAGGGAAAATAGTGAGTTTATAGTGGAGAATCCAGCAGACACCACCTCCACCACGCGATGGAGGTTTATATCACTAGTTATCTGTCACCAGCACGTCAACGTCATGTACCCCAACACAAAGCACTGATGAAGCACATCCTTCCCAGGTACCCGTCCCAATAAGGCATAACCCCAATATAATCACGAGAACACCAGACAAACCCACACTGAAGAATATGCACAAAATAACTGACAAGGACTCTTCGAAAGAGTCAAGGTCGTGAAATAGAATGAAAGACTGATGGAATGGAGATTGGAGGAGACACAACTACAGGCAACATGGCGTCCCGGATTGGATCCTGAACCAGAAAAAAGGCATTGATGGAAAAACTGGAGTTCCAGTAAGTTCTGAAATTTAGCTAATATTGTAACAAGATGAGTCTCTTAACTTTGATAAATGTTCTATGTTTATGAAAGATCATCATAAAGGGAAACTGGGTGAAGGGTATATGGGAACTCTTTGTACTAGTTTTACAACTTTTCTATAAAACCAAAATTACCTCCGAAAAAATGTTTAATGGTATGGAAGGTTAAATAATGCCCCTCCCCCTCAAATATTCATGTCCTTATCTCTGGAACTTGTGATGGCAAAAAGGGGGGGAAGGAATTGGTAGATATGATTAATTAAGGATCTTGACATGAGCAGGTAATCCTAGCTTATCCAGGTGGGCTCTCAATGCAATCATGTACCCCTGTAGATGAAGTCAGAGGGCACAGAGGAGCCAATGTGACCACGGAGACAGAGATTGCGTGGTGTAGCCACAAGCCAATGAAGGCCGGCAGCCCCCAGAAGCTGGAAGAAGCAAGGACCAGATTGTCCCCCTAGACCCTCCAGAGAGAGCACAGCCCTGTTGATTGCTTGGTGTCTGCCAATGATGCTGATTTTGAACCATGAGAGAACAAAATTGTGTTATCACAGGGCACTGAGTTTGTGGTCATTTGTTACAGCAGCAATGAGAAACTAATATAGATGGTTAAAACAACACAATTGATGGGGTTGGCTTGAATGGCTCCCAAGACTCCTGCCAGCTGTGACATTCTTGATGCCTCAGTTCTGCATGGTAGGACTGCATGACCCTGAACCCCTGAGAGAGTCCCTTTGCGCCTGCCCTAGAGCACGCTGGGAGCTGCCAGTCGGCTGCAGCTCTGTGGAGGCTGTGTCCCTCCTTCTCAGCTGGCAGACTCAGTAATGCCTCAGTCTCCTCTCTAACATCCCTTGGACCTGTCCAGCCTGAGGCCAAAGGGCAGAGCAGCCATGCTCCAGTGACTGAACAGCTCAGCTGTCCACCAGCTGAGGACTCCAAGAGGCTAGTGCCAAAATAACAGTAACAGTCTTTTTGGGGAGTGGGGAGGCTCATTGCTGAGTATTTTACATGCATCAGCTCACTTAATCCCCATACCCACCTCATGCGTGGCTCAAAGAGGTTATGGGGTTTGCTCAAGGTCACACAGCTATCCAGCAGCTGACTCAGAGTTCCACCCCAGGTGTCTGTGACTCAGAAAGCCCATGTCCCCAGTAACCAAGTCACACTGCCCATCTAATGTCTGCTAGCTACCTCCTCCTTCTCAGCTGTGTCCTCTCCCTGGCAAACCCCAGCTACAGAAGGAAACCCACAGTTGTCCTTCCTGGACCCCTGACTACAACGCATCCAGACTTCAGCCGAACACAGAGATTTGTAGGTGAGGAAAATCCTCGGGCTGGAAACGAACCGAGGGAGTGTAGAGAACTTCTGACTTTCACAGGTATATTATTGGCCCCATTCTTTATCCCAGGCGTTCAGACAGGGCTGGCAGCTGTGACGCTCTGGCAGCCTATGGAGGGGAGGAGTCAAGAGCAGACTTGGGGCTCCAGGGTGAGCAGAGAATAGCCCCAGATCAGTTTGAACTCCAGAGGCGGGCACATGACCTTGGCCATCCATCAGCCAGCAAGTCCCCTCCCATAAGGAGCGGAATGCAGGCATTTTGCTGAAGTGGGTCTGGGAATGAAGAGACGCAGTACCCTTATTTGGGGGTGAGAGAGGGGTCACTTCACCATCTCTTTGGCCCGCTCAGGAGCCTCAGGCCCCAGAATAACACAGCTCTCTCAGGGACCAAACTCTCAGGGCAACTTCTAGAGTCATTAAGGCTAAAAGTTTCAGCCTTCACCTGGGGCTTGAATCCCCACAAAAACATTAAGGAGCTGTCTGGCTGCAGAGGCCAAGCCGGTAACCTAAAAGTGTAAACTGAGCCTGGCCAGTGTGGCTCAGTGGTTGAGCGTCGACCCATGCACCAAGAGGTCACCAGTTCGATTCCCGGTCAGGGCACATGCCCAGGTTGTGGGCCCGATCCCCAGTAGGGGGGCATGCGGGAGGTGGCCAGTCTATGTTCTCGCTCATGGATGTTTCTATCTCTCTCCCTCTCCCTTCCTCTCTCTCTCTAATATCAATAAAGAAAAAAAAAATGTTTTTTAAGTGTAAACTGAGCCCGGTGTGCTATGACAAGGAATGGTGAAGACTTCAGCAAGGAAAAGACCCCACAGGCCCTTTCACGTTTTTCATCCTTTTCAATGTAAACACTGAGCCAACAACAAAAATCATGGCCCACTGCTTCCCGGCCTCCTGAGGACTGTGGGGATTTCCCAGCTCACTCCTTCTAGTCACTCACCCTCCATCCTCCAGCCTTTTTCCAGGCCTGGGCCCCCTGTGCCTACCACCTAAATCACATTTCCAGTTCCCTCTTCACATTTCTTTCCCCTGTTCTTAGAAGCCCAGCTCAAGTCAAAGCCCACCTCCTCCAGGAAGCTCTCCCTGACTGCCCCAGCCCTCAGAGGTCTTCCCTCCCACACCTCCTGCCACCCTTTGACCGAAGGACCCATCCTTGTCCATCATCACAGGGTGTGTAAGGGCACTTTGACTATGGTAGACTTGTCTTCCCAGTTTCACCCCAAGCACCAGGAGGACGGGGTCTGGGTCTTGCAGCTCAGATCATCAAATTTCAGACCCAGAGCAAACTCCCTTCAGGGCATCTGCTCCAACTTCCTGACGTCACAGAGTTTGATCACCTTTCATCCAGGACCTGGATTTTCCTCATCTTCACCAATGTTGCCCCAGTGGCTGATGAGTTTAGGGCTGATGCCACACAGCCACCCGCCCTGAGTGCCCACCAAATGCCCTGACTTTACAACAAGCAGCGACAGAGCTAATGAAGGCCTGTGTGCACTCAGACAGAGCTGGGCACATCCACACACATCGGGCTTGTTCCCACAATACAGAAACTGAGGCTCAGTTAAAGAAGGTTAAAGCTGGGAGCAACCCTGGAGCTCTCTAAATAAATAACAATTGTATTAGTTGTACTTGCATATTGCTTTCTATGTGTCAAGCACCATTTAATCCTCATATAAAATCTAGGAAGAAGGTACCACCGTTATTCCGATTTTCCAGGTGGGCTGCAGTACAGAGAAGTAAAGAGTCGTGGCCAAGGTCATGCATCTAATAAGTGCTGGAAAGTAACTCCAAGTTTAGGGCAGAGCTGGGAATGACTCCCAGCCTCTATGCTGCCCACCCACCTTTCTCGTATTCTGCTCACCTGTTTCCAGATGTTTCTAAGCCCTACTTGATTTGACTGCCTCTCTCTGGAGGCCAAAACATCTTGGGCTTCCCTCTCCGTAGCACTTGCCATGGGGCAATTGTCTGTAAACACAGCTTCTTATCAAACACCCAGAGAGCCTCCAGGGGGAGGAAGAAGGTCGTGGTCACGCCCATGTCCCAACACCCAGCCCAGCAAGTGGCACACAGGAAACAGAAAACACATGGTGATTATTCTGTTAAATAAATTAAAGTCTACGTGATTGAAAGAAAGAATTGATAAAGTGCCTCTTTCTGGGAGGAGAGGCATCCCACCCACACCAGCTTCTCTGTAGCTACTCCATTCCCGCCCCTTGACAGGATGACCAACTCAGCCCGATCGCTCCTGGCCCAGGCTCCTCTGCAGGTCTGTCTCAGCAGCGGGGTTTGCAAAGTCAGACTGGATTAAGACCTGCTCCAGCTGTCACCCGTGGTGGAAAGCTCGCCTATCAGGCAGCCCAGAAGGGCCGGGTATCTAATGGAGATTTGCTAATAAGATCTGAGTTGGTGAGCTTTGCTTCCTATTAACATGGGGGAGTGTGAGCCTCTCTGTCTGCTGGAAAATTGCAAACACAATAGAAAAGTCGCTTATGAATATTAATAGGACTGGAAACAATGCGGAGAGAAATTGTTGATGTGATTGGGAAGCTGGGAGGGGGCTGCGGGATGGGGGAGGTCTCCTTTCTCTCCTGCACATGCCTGTCCCTCTAGAGCTGCCTGGAAGCGAGAAGTCTGCATGGCTGTCACAACTAGATCAAGAGTGACCAGCTTGATGGCCCCAGAAGGAAGCCTTGAGCCTGATCTCAAGGTCCAGACGTCCCTCTCCAGGTCCATGTAGGCCAGTCCAATATCAGTTTGTGGGGGGACATGGTGAGGTGTTTGAGAAGGAACCAGGGTGCCCCTCTTCTACTCCTGGACTTCTCAGGTGAGACAAGCATCCCCTTGGACTCTTTCCTGAAACCAAGTCTTGTCTAAAGCAGCTTCCAACATGGAAGGTCATGGGCTCCAAATTCACTGACCAACTAGCACGTACAGTCAACCAGCAGAACTCTCAGAACAGCCCAGAGAATGCTAAAGTCCAAAGAACCTTAGTGAGCACCCCATCCCCTCCCAGAATTTCCAAGACTGTGTACTGGGGAACCTTAGGGACAGAGGCCAAGAATGTTGGGCACTGGGTTACAGATTCAAGACTGGAATTCAGATCTTCTGACCCCACCTTCCCCTCCCCCAATCCAAAGCTGAGATAGAACCCAGGGACCCAAATGTGAGTAAGACATAATCCCTGCCCTGCTAGGAATTTAGTCGGATGGCGAGGGGAGACGTTCAGTCACGTGCACTTCTCAGACCCCGTATGGCCATGTATTTTTTATCCTACTAGTCAATAAAGAAAAAACACAGGCCTGGCCGGTGTGGCTCAGTGGATTGAGCATCGTCTCTGGTTCAATTCCCAGTGAGGGCACACGCCTGGGTTTTGGGCTTGATCCCCAATAGAGGCATGCAGGAGGCAGCCGATCAATGTTTCTCTCTCACATTGCTGTTTCTATCTCTCTCCCTTCCTCTCTCTCTCTAAAAAATCAATTTAAAAAACATTTTTAAAAAAGAGAGAAAAGAAAAGGCACAGACCCCAGTAGAAAAATGGATAACCTCCAGGAGCAGCTGGCCGGCAGGAGCGGAGAAGGACAGAGGGACACAGCACAGCGCTGTGCCCTGAAGCCAGACACCCTTTTGTTCAGTGCCAACTACAAAGCACCCTTTTCTCCATCATCTGGGCAATCTTGGCTGAGCGACTTGATGAACGAACTCCTCAGAGCTCCGGTTACCTGGCCTTAGAATACCTACCCTCTGGGGTTATGAAATAAGATCATTTATGTACAGTGCACAGACCACTCTGACACATAGGAGGCACCCAGTACATCTCTAGCTCCTTTCTTCCTTCTTCCTTTGTGGGTGGAGTCTGCCCTGGATCCATTCACCCCTCTCCTGGCCATCTCTTCCCAGGGAACAGGTCCTCCCCAGCTTTCAGTCCCTCTAAGCCAGGTGGGGCTGACCCCGCCCCTGGGTGAGTCTGTGAGCCAGCCTGGCCAATCTGAGTGTGGTATCACCAGGCCACAGTGATTGGTTCAGAAATCAGAAGTATGCCCTGACCAGGCCAATCAGAACCAAAGGAATTCAACTTCAGGGTTTGACTGGTACTTTCGGAAGCGTCTCGCTGCTTCTGCTAAGGTTTCTGAGAGGCGCAGGGATACACCTGTTGCTTCTGGTAGCCAGTTTGTCCCCAGAAGGCAGGTGCATCATAGAGGAAAACTGAGCTGGGAGATGGGAAAAAAATAAGATTTCTGACAGGCATCATTTGTTCCCCTGGATATAGCTGTGCCTGAGCCCAGAACTACCTCCTAGATGTTTTTGTTACACAAGCCAAAATACTCCTCTTTTACTTTAAGCCAGTTGGGTTTCTGTCCCTTGTAACTGAATGAGTTTTAACTAACCCGCTCAGCTACGTGCGACGGGGGCCACTGCCCAACTTGAGCCTGAAACTAATCGACAGTCCAACCTCCCTTCCTCACTTCTACCACCTCCCCAGCTCCAGGATCCACCTGAAAGGCTCAGGATTTGGGAAGCTTCAGGTTCTGTTTCCAAGATCCATTCATCGACTGTCTGTCCCCTGTTCCAACCTGGTATCAGCTCCATCTGCTTCTCAGCCCACAGCTGGAATGCAGAGGTGTGGACCCTCCAGGCTCTGGGAGGGAGATCCCTACATCTCCCTGTGTATATGCAGCCTGCGAGAGTGTGGGAACAACCCAGTTCTCCCCTGGCTACCAAAGCTTATCATTGCGTGAGGGAGGGACAGGTGGGGGAGGGAATTCATAGGTTAGACCAGGATCTCACACTGATGGCCCACGGCCAAATCCAACCTGCAACCTTTTCAATTTGCCCAGTCTGTGTTTAAATTTTTTTTAATTAATGTTTTTAGGTGAGAAATGTACCTTCTAGCTTATTGACGGCCCACAATTCCATTTTTCTACACCTCTGAAGTTTCTCACATTTACAGTATGTGGCTGGCCCCCAAAGCCATTTGAGTCTGCAGCCCTTGGTTGGATCCTCCAGCCACTTTCCTGCAGGGCCATGCCAAGGGACCGGTTGATGGGGTCAGAGGTTTCTGGTTTGCAAGATTACATGACCAAAGCTGGGGAAAGGCCAGTGACGTCATTGGTATTATTAAGCCCCCGCTGAGATACATTGCCTCTGTTGCCTCTTCCTGTTCTAGACGCATCCGGTCTAGAGGCCTGCCCAGACCCTCTGTGGCTCTCTCTGGTGCTGGTTTTTGTGTGAGTTCCAGGGGTCCGCCCTCCTCAGACTCACCTGTTCTCCCACAGGTGCTGGGCCCCAGGGAGGAGCCTCTCCGGCAGCAGGGGCCCCTGCAGGCCTCTCTGCTAGTTTGCAGTGTATTTGTGAGATAATTACTAATGGCACAGATCATTTTTATTAGCTGAGCTGTCTGCATTAAAATGATAGATATTTTTTATTAAAAACATCCGAGGGAGCTGCCATCACAGTAGGAGAAGGATAATTTTCCGTTTAGTTTAAGAGCAGATGGTTACCGAAATGTTCAATGTAAATAAATTGAGACTCAGCCTAAGTGTTGGTAAACATAATGCAAATGTACTGACCTGCTTCAAGCCTCCTGCCCTCTCCGGCTCTCGCAGCCCCTCCTCTAAGCCTGAGTGAGCCCCACCCTACCAATAAAGGGAATTCTCCCCCAAGCAACGTGGAAAAAGCCAGGCCACCAGGTGCGGTGGTCTGAAAGATGGGCAATGATCTACTAGGGTCCACCCCAGGACTCTGGGTGCTGCTGATGTTGTTACAGAAGCTGGAGCTTGAGAGGCCAAGAAGCTGGGCCAAGGAGAAGAATGGATCCGACCACAGAGCGACGGTCTGGGCAGGGGTCAACCTGTCTGGGCACCAGGTCTTGGATAAGTCCCCTCCTCTCTCTGGACCTCAACCTTCCGTCTGAGGAGTGAAGGCCTTGGATCAGCCATAGCTCCCAAAATGGACTAAAGGGAAGAAAGTTTCCATTTAAAAAAAAAAAAAAATGTTTTAGCAACCAAAGT
This sequence comes from Tadarida brasiliensis, assembly GCA_030848825.1. Lineage (NCBI taxonomy): Eukaryota > Metazoa > Chordata > Mammalia > Chiroptera > Molossidae > Tadarida > Tadarida brasiliensis. The sequence goes on along the minus strand of CM061268.1, from coordinate 15,636,085 downwards.
GATTTGGAACCACGGCGGTAAACAGGTTTCTTTATTGAAGGGTTTCTCAGAACACTTACTGTGTTAATGTGGATTGTATTTCTCCAAAATGGTAAGAGTAAGCAGAAGGTCCCAAACTCAGTGTCCGTGGAGCCCTTTTTCCCGAGGTGCACTGCACATTTTTGGGAAATGCTGGCTGAGAGGTTTTTCCAAAGGCTCACTCAGCTCCGGTGTTCTCTGCTCTGTAGGTCAATGTCATCTGAAGACAGTCCCCTGCTCACTGGGTCATTCCGCAAGCATTCACAGACTGCTGACTGCGTCCGTGGCACTGGGCGATGAGCTGAGCAAACAGAGGTGCACGGGACACAGATGTTGTGAGTCCCACCCATACACCCACAGCCTGCCCCAGAGCCTGCCTGTGGAAGTTCCCGCCCATCTACCCATCTCTGCATCTCTTTGCCTAGATGCATTTTCCAGCTGTGGGAGCAGATGGGCAGGCCAGCATCGACATCTCAGGAGGAACCCTCAACCAACAAGGGATGGGAGTTAATAAACAAACATCCCAGCTTCCTTGCCTTCTAGGGGGACAATTCTGAGGCATGTTTACAAACTCTCAGAGGCTCCCCAACAAGACTGGGTTCTAGCTGCTCACAGCAGTAACTCCCTGATAGGCAGATTCCTTGCTGACTTTCTCCCTTCTCCATTTATCTTCCCCACTCCCTCACAGTATATTTGGGGATCACTTCCCAAATAAAAGATTTATACCAAAGTTCTTGTCTCACCTCTGCTCGGGTGGAAACCCAAACCAAGACAGCCCCTGTTCTCACAGATCTCAGGGTCTGGCGGCACAGGCAGCAAGAAATGAACAAACAGACGATCACAGATTGTAATGAGAGATGTGAAGTGAAAAAACCATGGTGCAGCCCAGTGTGAGGACAGGAGCTAATTCAGGGAGATTTTACTGAAGTTCACTTTGGCCCAGCCACTGAGGATTCAAGACTCAGCAACCCAATCTCATGAAGGTGACAGACAATCAAATTATAATGCACTGTGAAAGAAGCAATAATAGAGGAGAATACAAAGGACAGAGGAGGGACCACCCTTCCGGGACATGAGATAGTCTGCTGCTTGGGACTTTATCCCACCATAATGGAGATTTGGTCTAAGGGCCTCGTTCATACTAAAGTGTAAAAGACTAACATCCTCTGAGATATTAACTTTCTTCAACAATGAGTGGCTTTCTCTATACACCAATTGTCTGAAGTCCATCAGGGCTCACCCTTGAACCTGGTGGTCAGTGAGTCTCACATGTACCAGACTAGTGGGTATTGCTGGTTATTATTGGGTACTGTTAGAGGGAGAGGCAACAGAGCCAGGACTACAATCCAGGAAGCCCCCGTTAATTCTATTGGGCCAACGTCCCTGCATCTTGCGGCTGTATGTGAGGATGACATATTTTTCTTCCTGGAAGCAGATGATCTCTCAGACCTCCCCCTCCGAGGGATTAACAGGGGACAGTGCAAAACCAGGAGACCAGGCTCTGCCACTTATTAGCTGTGTGCCCTTGGACAAGTCTGGGTCTCAATTTGCTCCATCTGAGGAAGTGAGACTAGATCAGGAATGGCCAAAGGTTTACACATATGTCAACTGTGGTCAGTAGGTGGAGACTGCCTGGAGAGATTGCTGAGGCTACATCTGAGCTCAATGAGAGGAGGCCATTGGTGTTCCTTTCTCCTGAACAAGGAGTCCAACCTGGTAGCATGACTCCACGTAGCACTCCTTGTACCATAGGAATAAGCAGCGCTAGGTCTGGGGATTCATGTCAACCCCCTGAAATTCCAGGACCTCCCCAAGGACCTCCCTCTTCCCTACAGGTTTGTCCCCCACTCTTCCAGACCCAGAGCTTAAGGATCCTCCAATCAGAGGGTGAGGATAGTGAGCTCTTAATTAGAGGGGCCTCGGACAGTCAGTCCTGGCCGATCCCCCAAAGCTGCCCCAACCCCTGCGCCAGGATGCAGGGGAGAGTCTGGAGGAGAGAGTGTTACTCACAGGTTGACCTTACTCTGTACAGTAAGTGTGTGTTCCTGAGAAAATTGCACTCAAATTGAATTTTTATAAATGGAATCCTATTTCAGCAATGATTTACAACACAATTTCCAAGACACTTTATCTTCATTTTGAAGTAATGTTCCTAACATTTTAGCTTGGAACTCTCCCTCCTTTTATAAGCACTAAGAATGTTCCAGTTAGATGAGGCCACAGAAACCACCAAGTCCTACCCTTTCAATTTCTGGGAAATTGAAGCCCAGAGAGGGAAGGAGACTAGCATTTGTCAAATAGCTACAAGGTCCCATTTTAGTTCTTTCTGTGCCTCGTGTCACCCAGTTTTCTAACAATGTCATAAAATGGGTTGACACCATCCCCACTTTACAGATGAAGAAACTGAGGTTCAGGCAGATTACATTACTGGCACAGGGACACCCAGCTGGTAAGCGGCTCCTTCAAATCTTCCAAGGACTTCTGTTGCTCACCCCGCTGTGATCTACAAGGATCTGCATGACTGAGCCCCTCACCCACACCCCTCCAACCTCACTGGCCACATTTCTAGTGCTCAACCAACACCTCAGGGTCTTTGCTTTTGCTCTTCCCTCTGCCTGGAATGCCCTTCCCACTTGTTTCTGGCTGGATTCTCCTTCATTCAGTAATCACAACTCATCACTCACACCGACAAGGAGTCTACCCTCCCGACTACCCACACACCTATTACATTACTTTTCTTCATAACGCTTGTCACTCTATGAAATTACCTCGTGAGTTTATTCATTCATTTGTTTACTGTCTCCTCCGTTAGAATGTAAGCTCCATGAAGACAGGACCATACCTGCCTTTCTCACTGTATCTCCAATCCCTAGGACCGGGGATGCAGAGCGAACGAATGCAGTAGTGGATCTGGGATTCAAGTCCGGGTCTATGCAACTTTTGAAAAATCATTATTATCGGCAAGTAATTCCTCAATAGAAAAGTTCTTTGAAATTTGGTATTTGGGAGTTGTTTCTTAAAGCATATCTGGGCTATCACAGCTGAAAAATTCTTGTTCAAGAACATTTTTTAATCGCGATTCAGAGATTTCCCTTGGTCTCGAAGGCCAAGGAAACTCCACATCCCTTGCAAAAACCTCAGAGAGTAAACAACTTATCCCCAAAACTTTTCCTGTGACCAGCTGCTCACGAGTCCAGCCCACACTTCAAGGAATTGGCTAGATCATAACTCAGAAGCCTGGGCTTCCAGTAGCTACAGACCCCTATCCCAGAACACAGTCCCTGTCTCCACTTGTCCCCCATCCCAGGCTGCTTGACAATTACTTATGCCACATATTACCTTCTGGGCACTTAATGAAGAGACATTGACTTTGCTGCTAACTCTATAAGGAGGCAAACCCCTGCTTCGGGCTCACAGGGGTCCAGAGGGAGACAGGAAAGATCACCAGCCAGCGAGGAAGAAGAGGAGCAGGAAGCAAGCCTTTCTTAGGATGGGAGTGGACTCCATCCCCTCCCCCCCTCCCCGGAGAACTAAGGACATCTGGTTAAGGTTTCAGGACAACAGGGCTGGAGGCAGGGATGAAAGGGGAGAGACAGCTCTTGAAAGAAAAGGAGCCTCAGACTGGACCCTCCGTGGGTGGAGGGTAGGGGCATTGGCAGAGACGAAGGGGCCAGTGGTGGGTGGTAGGAGCGCAGGCAGCCCTGGGGCAGGAAGGAGAGCAGCTGAGGAGCCAGAGCGGAGCTCCAGGGTGGGCCAGAGCCAGCGAGGAGGAGCACAGACCATCTGGCGCTGCTTCCTCCTGGCCAGGGAGATGGGGGCAGCATGAGCCTGGATTCAGAGAAGTTTCTGGTCCATGCAGCCGAGTGGCCCACCCCAGAACTCCCCAGGTCTGTCTGCAATGCCTCCTCCAGGTGGCTGCCCCCTTTTCAGCAGGACCCTAAGGCAGTCAAAGGAGAGAGGCTGGAGAGATGGGAAAACAAGGCACAAGGCATTCTCTTTCTCTCTCTCTCTCTCTCTCACACACACACACACACACACACACACACACACACACACACATACAAGTGGGTGAACTCCCTTTCCTCCAAGGGCTGGAAAGCTACCTTTTCTTCTCCTCTTTTTTATCTCTTGCCACAGATCTGACCTCTGTCTCTGCTAACCTCTGACTCGGGTGGAAGGTTCACATCATCTGTGCCCTCCCCCAACCCTCACCTGCCCAGGCGCACACTGTCACATACTTGTAACCTGGGGCACGTAGAATTTTTTATCCTGCTTTTTCATATATAACGTACCACCCTAAACATATTGCTATGTTTCTGCAGTCTTTGCTCTTCTGGACCCCTGTTTTCTTTTGCAAAGGTCTTTTGAATCATGGCATAACCCTCCATGGAGAAGACAGAACCAGCTGGCTGGCCCAGTTCCCAAAGGCCCTGATTCAGTGATTTCCAGCTCTTCACCGGTGAGGGGACCCAGCTGCCTAGGGTTTTCTGGTTTTTGTTTTCTCTGAAGCTTGATGTACTAACACTCTTAAAGCAGCAACTTCCCAGCCTCCCCTTCAACCCCAGCCGGTGCCAGAGTCTGCCCATGTCACCGCCTCCCCTGTGAGAGCTGGCCAAGGACAGGCGGGGGCTTCCTTCATTCATTCACTCATTCATACCAAGACTGTTATCAAACACCCAAACCACACGCTGGGGGTGTGGCCCCTGGAGGAAGAAGACAGCAGGTCGCTCAGCAATTCTAACTGACCTAGGAGAGGACAGTGCTCTGGGAGCAAAGAGGAGCTCTCAACCTGCCATGAACTTCCCAGGGGACACAGCATCTTGGCTAAGAGAGAAAGAAGGAGTGGAAGGCAGCCAGGTAAGCCAACAACGTATCCAGGAAGAGAGAAATAGCACAGGCCCAGGCCCAGGGGTGAGAGAGAGTGCACCCTCCAGAGGTCCTAAAGACTCCTGGTGTGGGTGGAACTTGGGGGTGAGGTGGGAAATGACGGGAAAGAAGATGAGGGGTGGAGGGAGCAGATGCCCAGAGCCTGTAAGTAGCCATAAAGAGTGGCCATTATCCTGAGGACACCAGAAAGCCACTGAAGGTTTGTAAATAGAGAGACCTGATCAAATCCGAATTTTAGTAAACTCATCTGTCCTCTCTCATTCTTTCCCTGGCAGCGCCCTGGGCATGAGGGCAGTTCTGAAGAGTTTGGGGCACACCCTGAGTCAGAGTTGCTGCGGCAGCATTGGGAAATCATTGTGGGGTCTTTGAGGAGAGCAGGGAACCAGGGTGAAGGACAGGTCACAGCCAAACTCTTGGTGAAAGACCCTGTGACAGGCAAGAGCCAGGCAACTGGAGAACCCAGAACCAGGGCACGTCCTCCGCAGCTCTGAGGGTAGAGATCCCAGGTCTCAGGAAGGCTGTGTCATCCCTGGGTCACCTTGCCCCCCCACCCCATCCCCAGTGGGATCCTAACCATGCAGTAAGCCCAATGACAGCAATGCCTTGGAAACTCAAGCTTCCCATCCCCAATCAGACACCCCCTGCTCCTCCCTGTGCAGTGTTACCATGGTAACCATTAGAGGTTGCTGAGATTCTCGCTGAGGCTGCAGAATGGCACTGATCTTGCCTGAGCCCTGGGTGGGAGTGCTTCCTGGTATTCCCCACGGATGCAGGGTCCCTGGCCCCTCTAACTTCTCAGGACATAAGGCCCAAGAGCCACTTGTTAGGAGTGTGATGGGTTAGGGGTTGGGGTGCAGAGAACAAGCTCTGTAGAGTTCACAGCCCTGCCCCTTCTGTAAGCCACAGGCTGATCCCTTAACCATGACCATCTGCTAAGAGGGCCAGGTTCATTGTGACCCTTCCCAAATGCCTGACACACAAATACCTTGACAGCCCTCCTCTGTGGATGATCTTAGAGCGATAATAAAAATGCCCACAATGTATTGAACACTCATGGAGCGCTGTGCTTGGTGCTTCACACTCATGGTCTCACTGAGCACTTACTACAGGACCAGGCAGTACACACTTCTTTATCCTCGTTGTACAGATGTGGACATCGAGGCCCCAGGTCACACAGTCAGCAAATGGTGCATCCAAGGAGGGCTCTCCTCAGTGTAAGCATCCTCTTTAAGAGTCACTGATGGTTGATTTTCCAACTACTACCTATTAGACACTTCCTCTGATAGGGAGCGCACTACCTAAAAGAGCTGCGCTTTGCATTGTGGGGGAGTGGAGAGACAAAGTCCTTCCTGACAGTGAGCAGAAGCCAGCATCCCTAAGCATGCCTCCTGGGACCCAGGTGTGCTGCCTGGGACTTCGTGGAGCCTGGTACTGTGCTTGCTGGGCCACAGCCCCCAAGACAATGCCTTCATCCCCCACCATCCTGGAACAGCACTTAGCAGCTCAAGAAGTTCTTCCATATAGAGCTGTCAGATGGTTGATTAATTGATTGATTGGTGTTTGGGGCTCATTCTGCAGCCAGACACAGGGCTCAGACAGTGATCATGGTCAAAGCTCAGTCAATGGCAGGGGCCAGGGGCTATGTACCTAGCCAAGGTCAAAGTTACCATCTGCGCCTGGGTCAAAGATCTGTAAACAGAATTTCTGTGTGTAAAGTTTCCAGGACCTTCCAGGGATCTTGTTGCAACCTTGGCCTCATTAGTATATGACTCTCACCAACCAGCTGGGCCCATCTGGTTTCTTATTAATCCAAAAGTGAGATGGAGGAAGCAGCCTTCTGGGGAGCAAGCAGCCTTGGGTAAAACACTCTGCCAAGCATGCCACCACCTTCTCTTCCTTACAGCCAGGAGAGCATTCTACCCTCCTCTAGGCTGTGGCCTCCAGAGCCTTCCCCCATGGCCAGACAACAAAGCTTTGGCTGGTGACCAAGTCGTGCTTCCAGTGGAGACAGAGAACAAGCAGGTGGGAGGAAGAGGTGGGAGCAAAGGAAGGGCTCTGTGGGAGGAGGGGAATGGTGGGGAGCACAGGAACTGGATGTCATGAGATCATCCAAGGTCCAGCTGCACCCAGCTGTTACACCTGCCTCTTCCCTTCAGGTAGGTAATTCTCATTTCACACTTTACATGCCTTTGCGCAGGCTATTCTTATCACATAAAAAGTCACTTCCACCCCAATTTTACATAACCAAATTCTATTTCCCACTCCTCCAACCTTCATGGCCCATCTTAGGTGCTACCTCCTCCATGAAGCTTTCCCTGATCCCCTCAGCCTGAATAGACCACTCCCCTTTCTGACTTCCTTGTGGGAGCTACTGGTGGACAGATCTAATCAGTCCTATTAGACTGTGAGCTCCTTGATGGCAGGACCCATGTTTGATTCATGTCTGTATCCTTTATAATGCCCAACTCTTATACAAAGAGCAAGTTTAAGGTAAATGTTTATTTATTGCATGGAAGGGCACATGAATAAAGGAATGCATTTATGAATGGAAGGATGGTATCAGAGTCATAGGTTGAGTTCCCCAGGAAGCAAACCCTGACAAAGTTATTGTACAGGATGTTTATTAAGGCATGCCCTTGAAATCAACACCTGTGGAAGGAAGGGGAAGGAAGCAGGATTGGCCAGAAGAGAAGTCAAACCACAATGCAAGCCCAACAATAGCCTTGGCCAACACCATGGAGAGCTCTGAAGCAAGAATAAACCTTCAGAGTTTTCCTGATGGTCCAAGATGGTTAGCCTTATACCCACACATCCATCAGTCACTCGGTGTGGACTGTCCTGGGAAGGGACATAACCTTGGGCAAGGCAATTGTCTGCAGTTGAGATAACCCTTGAAGGAACTGACCTCTAAAGGATGTTGACACAAGCACTCCTAGAAGTTGGGGCAACAAGTCCTTCATTGCAAGGGGATCTGAACATCGGTGTTCACCACAGATGGACAGGATGGATGATGGATGATGTATAAATGCATAGTTGACTAGATGGACAGCTGGATGGATAGAGGATAGGTTCACAGATGACATGTGAATGAGTGCTTGGATGAATAGACATCTGGAGGATGGATGGATGGATGGATGCATGGATGCATGGATGCACGAATGATAAATGGATAAATTCATAGATACAGGAATTTGTAGATGGTGAATGGATTGGTGGGTGATTGGCAATAGATGCATGGATGCATGAATAAATGATGGTTTTCTCAACATTTTATGCCTTTCATATAAGTGGACCTTCCTAGTTATTCATCTGCTCCTTCCTTTTCCCTTGGGCAGATTCAAGGAAGGAACCAAGATAGCAATCTTAGGAAGTAAAATGATCTAGAGGGTGAAGAACTCTCCAACATCACTACATAACATGTGGCAGTGGGGGGAGGGGAGGTTCTTGGGGACTATTGCCTGGAATTATAGCCAATGTCTGTAACTTATTAAGACAGATGTGACCACTGGCCCATAACAAGCATGAGGGTGGTGAGATCAGCAAGTGAGCAATCAGCAGCCACATGGACACCATGGTTCTGCTGTAGTTGGCAAGAGTCCCTACACTGACAAGAGGAAGGGAAAATTTGACTAACTCAAGGTTGGGGAGTGATCTTCCTCCTTACACTGAAGGTCAAGCCCAAATACCCTCTCAGGCTATGTCACCCTTTCACCTGGAGGGAAGGCCTGGCTTCTGTCAATGGCAGCACAAAACCCTTCTTTATACTATGGGTTTTTGTAATTAATCCCCGCCTGCTGCCCTTGTCTTGTGACCTAGACAGTGAGGAACAGCGTCAGGGTAGGGTCAGGCCTCAGAACAGCAGATAAGGGCCACAAAGATAAGGGGCATTCATCAGGGTTTCTGACAAGACGTTGGCAAAAGAAGCTTGTTTCTTCCTGTCTTGGGATAGGGGTGCTTTCACTCACAGCAGAACAGAGGCCACAGAATATTTTAACTAAGGGAGAGGTCCATGTCTGGATATGAAGAGCCCCAAGGATGGTTGTCTTTCCCTGCCTCCTTGGACCATGCTCCTCTTAACTTAAGATTCTTTTCTCCCCCTATAGGATACCCTTCCAAAGCTAGAGGTCCCTTGTGAGACTGTGAGGCTGGGTCTTCTCTGGTCTCAAGAAGAGCCTTGAGATAATGGAATATGAAGGTCAGAAGGAAGCATAGAAGTCATCCTACCTAATTCCTCATATCTGAGAGTGATGTGTGGGGTTGGTCTGTGTGAGCCCACTGCACAACCTCCCAGCCTTGGCTCACACACACTCCTCTTGACTAGACACTCATGACTTCCCTGGGCAAGATTTTCTATACTAGAATTGATTTAATTGTTCAACAATTAAATCAATTGTTTACCCCACCTTCCTGTCTCCCATCTCTGGGGTTTGTGGGCATAAAGAATAAGCTGGATCCCCCTTAAAAACAGAAGCAGCTCTATTATCCCCAATAACCTCTTCTCCAAGACACACACTACATACAGTCCTCTCTCATTCCTTAGGATGTTTCCTGTCTCCTGGCCATGCTAGGCCCCTTCCTTTGAATCTGTCCCAGTGCATCTCCCTTTTGGCACCTGGTAGAACTCAGTGCTCCCAGAGTGGCAGACCAGACTGGAGTCAAACAAAACTCTCTCCTTCTTCTATCAATTGAGGCCCAGACCACAGCAGCAGTTTTGGCAGCCATGTCACACTGTTGATTCATTAGGTCCCTGCTGACAGCTAAAATCCTAGGTCATTTTTATATTTGCTACTGAAGATCCATCTATCCTCTGGCTTAGAACTGCTATGAGTGCTTCTGTAAGGATGGGATCACAAGACCCTTCATTATTTCCATTACGTTTCACCTTGTTAAGTTTGGTCCATCACTCAATCCCATAAAGATCTTTTTAGATCCTGGTTTTGTCATGAGAGGAATTTATCATCTCTCCCAGCACTCTGCCTTCTGCAATTAGATGGGCCTGTCATATCTTATTAGGGCTCTAGACGAGGGGTATTTTTTTTCCATTGGCCCACTGACTGTCTGCTGTAGCCAGTCTCCAAAGCAGCCCCCAATGATTTCTTCCTCTTAGTATTCACACCCTTGTATAGTCCCCTCCCATATTGTACCAGGGTTGGTCTGTGTGACCAATCAAAGTGACAATATTTTACATTTTACTTCCAAGATTTCGTCTCTCTCTCTCTCTCTCTCTCTCTCTCTCTCTCTCTCTCTCTCTCTCTCTCTCTCTCATCACTCTGTGTGAAGGAAGTCATGTCATGAGCAGCCCCATGGAAAGACCCACATGGCAAAAGTTGACAGTCAAGTGGGTGAATCTGAAAGTGGACCCTCCAACCCCACTCAAGCCTCAGATGACAGCAGCCCCAGCCGACATCTTGATCATAGCCTCACGAAAGAACCAGAATTACTCTCAGAAACTGAGATAATAAATGTTGGGGTAATTTATTATGTAGCAATGGAATAACTAATGACCCCACACACATATATCCGGGGACAAACAGTTGATCAGGTTGCAGGTTCCAAGACAACAATGGTCACATGTGCTGTGGGCAGGGCACAGTGCATTTTAAAATGTTACTCACATGGAATTAGCTCTTGTTTCTTCCTTTCCAATCCATGTTGTCTGATCAGTTAGTGAGCCTAGGGTCTTCCTTGCCTGCTGCTTGCCCCCACTCTACCACTATGATGGGAGGGGCCAGACCCTCTGCTCTGTCTTTGAGGCTGTCCTCTCCTCTCACTTGTGCTACGGAGACAAGAGGTTCTAACCCCTCTTGCATGGGAGGGGGCTTAGTTTCTTGATGTCTTAGAACAGGCACATTTTGTCTCTGGTTTTAGGTGGCTGCCTACTTTGGGCTTTAAAGGAGAGACAGCTCCTTCTTCACCCCACCTAAGCCTCAAGCTTACTCCATGTGGTCCAGCCCAGGTTATCAGAGAGCTCCTCACCGGGGGTTCAGACATCCACATGGCCAATAATAAAGCAGTAATTTGACTTGCCATTTGCTCTCCTCCCTTGGGACCCTCAGGGGGAGGGCTGGCTGTGATGTGAGGCAGAATTCTGGCCATACATACTTCTTCAGACCAGAGCTTCCAAGCTAGAGAGCTGTGGTAAGTTTGGGTGTGGCCCAGATATTGACCGCTTAGGTTCTGAGATATTGATCCCCTCAGTCCTTGGAGCAGAGCCTGTGACAGCCAGATTCCAGGCCAGTCACCTTAGGTTGTGATTTCGTCTCTTCGATTTCCCCCATGGACTGTACAATATTAACAATTTCCATGAGTACCATGATGTGAAAAGAGAAAGTCTGCAAAACTGCCCTCAACAAATATCTTTGAATGATCCCTACATACTTTCGTCTTCATTCAACTCATTGATAAAATGCTTGAAAGTGCAGGATCAAGGACAAAAACCCAAACACCAGAAACCTCCCTCTGGACAGACATCGAGTACGTTCATCACCACTGCATGTGTTTACCTAAATACTACTCCACCCAGACAGCTTTCCATCTCCTCCTTATTGCACTGTCTGGTCCACCTGGACGCCATGACATATCTTGTCAAATACTTCGAAGACTTTGTAATCCCAAATGAATTAACAGACTGAGCTAATCATCATCCATGATTGATAGTAACATAAGAAGAGAATCATCTAAGCATTATGGACCTGCTGGTGAATACATAACATGACCTAGCAGAGGGGTGCCAGTCATTCAGCTCTTGTCTCTCAGCTCTAAGCCCCCTCCCCTCCCTGCTCTGAGATGCTGGGGCTGGCTCTCTGAGAAACACCCTTCTCCTTTGCAAGTTGACTTCATGCTCAGCTCTGCCCATGGGGACACTAAGAGAAGCCTGGAAGACAGGAGAAGGGAGAATGGACTTAGTAATTCCTTGCTCGATTCTGACATTTTATTGTGCCCTCTCGGAGGACCGAGCAACAGCAGCCGGGTGGTGGCCACGCTCTGCAGTTCTGGATTCTGTCCCTCCAGCCTCATCCTCTTTTCCTCATCCTTAGGAATGGTGACTGCATCCTGTAGTTATTACCTCTGCTGAAAGGCCCAGTGTGGTGTGGTTTCTGTTTGCCCTGCTGGACCCCTAAATGGTACAGGACTTTGCCAAAATTAAAAGAAAAAGAAATTGAACCTATAACTGATCAAATCTCTAGATCTCACCATTAATTTAAGCTGCTAAATTTTGTAGTAAATTGTTATGGAACAACAGACAACTGATACAGGTGTGGTGACGGTATTATGGTTAGGTTTCCCGAGGCACTGTGAAATAGTTGTATAGTGTCCAGCATTTACTTCAAAATAATGGGGGTGGGGATGGAGGGAGAGAGTGTGGTTGGAAGTGAAACAAAATGTTAAAATTGAGTTGAAATTTGTCAAACTTGGGGGATGGGTAGGTTGGCTTCATTATGCTATTCTATTTTACATTTTTCTTGATTTTTAAAATTGAAGTTTAAGAAAAACTTGCTCTAGTTCTATAGAGCTATCATGAGAGAAATTGTGTTATTTGACAAGAATTGTTCTGAGTAAACCCACGTTGGGGCCCAATAATTCCACTTCCTTTTCTAGATACAAACCAAGTATGTAATAATCCACCTTGATATCTTCCATGGAGACAGTGTGCTGGTCTATAGTTTCGGAGTCCACATTCTTCCCCTCTGAGAAGTGGAAGGGCATACCCCCCTCACTTAGCTTCAGGAACACTTCCTACTCTGCAGTTTCTCAGGGATCTCCTCTGCAAGTGTTTTGGGACCATGAGTTCCCTGTTCAGCCAGGAGCAGGGAACCAGAGCAGCCAGGTAACTACAGATAACCTCCTTACTCATCTCACGCTTCCATTCCATGTTTATATTGCCAAAGAGAAGGGACATGAGCAAAATAGGAGATGGAAAATTCTGCTCCATGCATCCCTAAAAGACATTATGCCATCGTCCCCAAGCCCTGTTGGACCTAAACTATAAATATATGAGAAAAATGGGAACCAAAAGAAAGAGAAAGGCAATACGGATAATGAACAGTATAAAAGTCAAGGCAAAGTGCATTAAATAGGGCAAAGAGAGTCATTTGATATTGATAAAAGTTATGATCAATAGTGAAATTACAGTCTAGTCCATGAACTTTAATGGACCAGAGAACATAGCATTGAAATACATTAGGCGTAAACTCTTAGAAGTGTGAGTAGAAATTGACAGAAATTCAATTAGAGTGGAAGACTTTAGCATACTTGTCTCAACTCATGTAAGATCAAGAAGGCAAACTTAATAAAGCAAAAGAGATCCCAACTGTATCATTAATTCCTGAATTAATAGATATTGAACTTATATCCTACAGAGACTCTCTGTAAGTGTCTGTGCGCTCTCACAAAACTGCTCATACACTGAGTCACAGATCAAAGTCTGATGAATACTTAAAAGCAGGGAGTATAAGGTTACCTTCTCTGGCCAAGCGTTATAAAACTAGAAACAAATTATAAAAATTTAAAACACAAATACATTTTAAAAGTCATCGTTTGAAAAAAATTTTTTTCTTTTTTTAATCCTCACCTGAGGACATTTTTGCATTTATCTTCAGATAGAGCGGGAGGGAGAAAGAGAGAGAGAGAAACATCCAGGGCTGGGGACAAACTGTAACCGGGGTACATGCCCTTAGCGGGAACCAAACCCGGGTCTCTCTGGTCTGCAGGCCAACACTCTAACCACTGAGCCAAACCGGCCATGGTGAAAATGATTTTAAACACACCATTTTTACCCAAGTTGTGGATCTTTTATTCCTGAGTTTCTTTTTGCTGTACATTTTATGAAAACCCTTTTCTGTTATTCTTGATGTTTTAGAAAAATCTGGCTCATTTGGCTTTCTGTTTTTTCCTGCTTTCACCGACCAGGGTGGGCATTTGCTTTGTCGATCACCCAGTATCCATTTTTTCTTTTCTTTTCTTCTCTTCCTTTTTCTTTTTCTTTTTCTTTCTTTTTTGTAATGGTGCTTAATTTCTTTCAGGGGAGCCACCCTTTCCAGACCTCAGCTCATGGATAGGACTGGTGTTGACTTCACCCTGTCCCCACCCCATTGCTGGGCACCTGATGCCAACCTGGTCAACGAAGGCATTGCATTCCCTGATTGGTTTGGTAATGGCCACGTGAACCATTCCATCCAATGAGACATTTCTTAGGACTGCTGGCCTCCATCTCCTGCTGGACTTGGACCTGGGAGCATAAGTCAGGAACTAACTATCATGGGACAAGCTTCTGTGTGAGAATGGAGCCAGCATGGACTCCTGTGCTGGGTCCCCTAACACCATCTTAGCTCCTGAATCAAACCAGACCTGAAACCAGACCTATTTCTAGACTTTTAAGTAAAGTCCCTTTTAGTTTACTCCAACTTGAAGGGGGTCCTCTGTTACTTGTGTCTTTTCTTCTTTGAACTTGCCCTTTTTAAGCCTTTAGTCACCATTCTTTTAATCCTCATTGAATTATTTAGAATCAAATGGTCTAAATTGCTTTTTTTTTTTTTTTTTAGAATTTCCCAACTCTTCCTCGAGCAGTCTTCCCCTCTAGAGTCTCCTGCCATGAATCATTTATATCATTCATCCAACTTGTCTATCATTCCCATCTTTTTTTCAGGACGCTTAAAATCTCTGTCTTTCTAAGTCATTGCTTTTCACTTGCGGATTGACTCAGGTAAACCATTGTTCAACTGTCTGTTTCTCTGGGAGAGAGAGAGAAACACACAGACAGAGAATAGGTTAGGATACAAATGGTTGTCCAGTCTACTCTAAGGCAGGAGATTCTACCAGGTACATATGTTATCACATCGATCTTACAATAATCCTGTGGAAGAAATATTTAAATGTCACTTGCCCAAGATTACTCCAAAGGTAGGAGGAGCCAGAGGTCAAAAGCAAGTCTGCCTGACTCCAAAGCCTTTCCATTCTTTCGACTCTCCTAAACTGTCCTCTCTAGACTTGTTTCCCAAGGAGAGGACTCTGGGGCACCTCTCTAGGTCTGTTCTGAGAAGCAGCCCATGTGGGCAGGTGGGAGCTTGCGATAAAGGTAGTAGAGGTTGGCTGTTTCCCCAGGAAAGAAGCCAGCTGTTGCGGACCCAGATGCCCCAGTTGTACACATCCGGAGATGTGCCCATGTCCCTGCCCTGCCTCTGTGGAGTCCTCCAGACACCTGTCAGTGTTAGACAAGCTGGGAGGTCACCGAGCCTTGTGGCTGGTACCTTACAGGAACACAAAGGAGACTAGAGAGGAAGGTCAGTGTGGCCTCTGCCTGCTCTAACTCTGCCCCTGCCTGTCTCCACACCCGAGACCTGACCATGTGAGACGCTGCCCGCTCTGGATGGGTATCACTCCCTTACCTCCTGTTCCCACCAGCGGTGTGTCCCCAGCTGCAGGACGATCTCGCCTTTCAGCCAGTGACTCAGAACCCCAAGTCCGCACTTCACTGCTTGTATGGGGGACTCTGGGAAAAGCACCCAGAACACCCTTTGGTGGGGGGAGGGGGTGTTCTCGTGTTACAGGGAGAGAGCTGTCTTAATATTTTTCATGTAATGACAATAGAAGTTGAAGCTTGACAAATGAAAGTTTGTTCTCAGTCCCGAGGATGCCTTTGTCAGCAAAGGGTAACACATCCCAGAATCTCCAAGGCAGACGGGTTCTGAACCCTCCTGTCTCTTCCAACCCCTCCCCTACCACTTAAAAGTACTGAGTCCAGTCCCCCACCAGAAGAATCGTCTGTCATCATGCTCACACCCATAACTATAAAATAACGGTCTTTGACTGCACATTATTTTCAATGTGAACACTGGCCCTTACATGGTAGGTGTGACTGTCCTTATTTTACATATGACGCAACTGAGACTCAAAGAAATTAAGAAATCCAAAATCATATGGGTGGTCAGTGGGAGCTGTGACTTGACCCCAAGTTGGCTGACCCTCCTCTTTCCACTGTTCCGCATCACCAGTGGGTGGAAGAACACAAATTCCCTCTCTCGTACCAGCTGGACCGCTGAGCAGGTGTACGCACGCAGTGGATGCAGAGATGGCCCGAGCCCCTGTGAACCCCTCCATCCACCTGCCCATTACTTATGTAGATACCTGTCTTCCCTACTGGACAGTGAGCACCTCTCAGAGCTGGTCCAGCCCCGTTCACGTGCCCCACGTTCTCCACACGGTCCTTTCAGGAGGGGATTAGGGACACGGCAGCACGTCACCCATCCTTTGAAAAGCTTTTCATTTTGAGAAAGTCCCTCTGAGTTCTGCCTTCCCAAGTACAGGGTAGGGCAAAACTAGATTTACAGTTGTTCGTATGGAAAATAATACAATCATGAATAAATAATAAAACAAGAATAAACTCTGTAAACCTACTTTTGCCCCCACCCTGTATATTTCCAGTTCAGTTCCCAGGCCCCCTTGCAGCAAGGACACAGGCGGTGACCTGGGCTCTGCCTTGATGGTCCTTGATTCAGAACTGAACTTCAGGCAGAAATAGGCACAGACTCTGTTCTGTGGTCCAGCCATCAGGGTGGCCTTAGTCACAAGGTCAGCCTCCGGTGGCAGAGGAGACGGTGGTTGCAGTGAGGTCGGTGCCTGGCGCCCAGCTCGTCGGCAGCGGCAATGCTTGCCCACCCAGCCAGTTCTGCAGAAGGGCTCCGAGTTTCTCCTGGAAGCCTCCCTCCAGTCTTTCTCTTCCCTCCCGACAAGTCTGAGCAGTATTTCCTATAGTTCCATAAATCCCTTTTCTGCTTAAACTAGCCATAGTGGGCTCCAATATTTGCAACTCAGTAAATAAGCATTTGGCAAATAAACATTTTAAAGTCACCTCTCACAATGGAGGCTGGAGAGGAAACCCCATTGGTGGATTCCTCACCTCCCCCTCATCTCCTCCCGATGTCCAAGCCCCCCAGCAGCCTTCATCCATGTGAGCAGGACACAGCCAAGGTGTTGTGGTATCTGGCACAGTGCCTGGCACACTGTAGGCCCAAGGAAATACTTATTAATTGTTGTACTTCTCCAAACTCACCTGTATCCCAAGATTCCTTGGGCTGCTTCTTGAGATTCCCATCCATTCACTTCTTGGCATGTGCCAGGCACCATCCAGAAGCTTTACGACTATTAGCTCATCTAATCTCCAGAGGGTCAATGGCATCCGCATCTTGCAGATGAGGAAACGGAGGCTTGGAGACATGACGTGGCTTGTCCAAGGTCACAGCCTGTAAGCAGCAGATCGGGTTTGTACCCAGGACTGTCTGACTCCAGAACCTGAACATCCTAATCCTTTCCCTCTGCTGCACAAAGGGTGCCCTGGAGGGTGGACGTCTGGCCTTGGGAAGTCCAGATGTCATAGGAGGAATATGGCCAACTTCAGTAAACCCTACTGGAGATTTGGGAATTAATGGCTGAAGGGGCTGGAACCCCAGATGCTCTGATTTAAATCAGGAAGATTTAAAGCTATTATACTTTTCTCTTTTAAAAACAAATATTATGAGGACTATCTGGACACCTGTGGCTATTGTCTCAGGCCACACAATGTTTGGGACTTTCCCCACTGTCGAGGGCCCTCTCAAACTCATGAGGAACAGAATAACAACAATCTTTGTTTTTGCTGGAGGAGCTACAGCGAGCACCTGGGGCCCCTGCTATGGGCTGAATGTCTCCCCAAAAGTGCATGTATTGAAATCTAATCCCCAATGTGATGGTATTTGGAGAGGGGGTCTTTAGAAGGTAAGGGGGTCATGAGGGTGGAGCCCCCCTGAGTGGGATTAGTGCCCCTATAAGAAGAGGCCAGAAGCTCGCTCACCCTCTCTTTCTGCCACTTGCGGGCACAGCTAGAAGTCAGCAGTCTGCGACCCAGCAGAGGGCCCTCCGCAAAGTCCAGCTATGCTACCTAGTCTTGGACTCCCAGCCCCCTGGACTGTGAAGAATCGGTTTCTGTTATTTATAAGCCACCCAGTGTGTGCTAGTTTGTTATAGCAGCATGAACGAAGACAAACCCCTTCTCCAGGCCTTCTCCCCATCCGTAATTTCCAGGGAGGGGCTGCCTGCAGAAAGCAGAGCTGGCGGGGGGAGCACAGCAGGGAGCACCTTCTGCCAGATGAATCTCACCTGCTCCGACAGGCGATGGTCCTGGAAGACTGGGGTTGGAGAGAGAGGTAAGATCAGCAAGGTGCTAATGTTCTCCCTCCGACACACAGAAGCACTGACAAGCGGGTCGGGGCTTCTGACCCAGGGACTGTCTGAAGAGGGCCCAAGCATCCGCAAGGTTTGGTAGTGTGAACAGACCCTGCCCTGAAGAGACATAGGGAAGATGTCCAGAATGCGTGACCTCTGCGTGCAAAGGCCAAGGTGAGGGCTAGTTCGGGTCTGGGCCTCCAACTCAAAGTGTGCAAACTGGATTCCAGTGGCTTCCATCCATCTCCTGTGTTTTGTATGACTGGGAAAGTGCTTCCAAAAAAAGTTTTTTTAAGTTATTTTCCAGCATCTTCTAGTTGAGAAATGTCATCACCTAGGTGAGTCCTGGGGCTTGATGAGTGCAGGGCCCTTTAAGAATGGAAAGTGAAAGTCTAGTTAGCCAAATTAAGTACGCATATACACCTTTACCAGAATTGCCCCCTGGACATAGATCCAAGAGAAAGTGCCACACAGGAGAAGGTGAGGATCTCCAGTGTGGGGTTGTTTGGGGCCAGGAAGAGGAGGACGAGGAGGTTCAGAAGCGATCTAGGCCTCTGTGGCTGGGGGATGAATAACTGTGGTGGGTTCGGCAATTGGCCACAGCCTAGAGGTGCACACGGCAACCTGGACAGACCTGGAAAAACCTAATGCTGAGAGAGGGGAAAAACAGAATTAGGTTTTTAGCACAATACTATTTATATAAATTAAAATACATGCACATAAAACAATTTAGATTTTGTAAAATCATAAAAATAAAAGCAAGTATATTGGGCACGTCAGGTGTGGAGAAAGGAGCTGGAAACAGGCAGTCCCTGATAAACACCCGCACACTCCACTCCTGAGGACTCAGCCTGAAACGCTATTTAATATTTTTACATTTGCTTAAAAAGCAGCAAAAATAATGACACCAATGTTACTTGTTACTGACCAGTTTTTAATTATTCGTCTACTGGCATAAAATAACAAATTCAAAACAAATGGGCTAAACTCCCCTTGGGCCATACATTGGATGAGAGCGGTCGGAGAGTCAGTCGTCAAACGCCTCAGAGCTGAGTGTAGCCCTGAGTGTGAGGCTCTGAACGTTAGTTTCTATAATAAGCTCTCTTGGGTGTTGCCTAGTGGTTTCATTTATTAATTACCCTCGCTTTGTGCAGAATTATTGGTTTATGTGCACACGGTTTGAGTTTTTTCTGCTACGAGATACAGTTTTCTTTGAGAATCAGGTTACATAAGGAGCTAAAGAGGTCCAGCCACAAGAAAAGAAAGAGAAGGGAGAGGAGGAGGGGAGGGGAGGGAAGAGAAGAACAACTCAGGGAGCAGAGGGAAATATAGCATCAATCTTCATTAGTCCGAGACTTACTCCGTGCCCGGAGCTGGGCTGAGAGCTTGACAAAGTATGAGCCACACATGGCCACCTATGTGATGAATCTTTAACGACCCATCACGTGTTCTCAAGACTGAGGCTCAGCATGGTTAAATGACCCGCCCAAGGTCCCAGAGCTAGGAAGTGGCAGAGCCAACACTTGAACCCACATCTTTCTGGCTCCAGAGCCCTGGCACAAGGCCCACAGCACCTGCACAGTCAAATCCCACTACAAAACTCTAGAGGCCAAAGTCAGGTTCAAGCTGCCAACAGCGCAACGGGCGAGGCAAGAGGTACCCCTGGGGCCTTAGAAGAAAGGCCAGTTGAAACCAGTGGTGATCAGAGGGTATGGCTTCAGGATGAATAAACCCTGAGGCCTGCTGTGAAGTGGGGGAACCAGGCGTCTGGGGGACCGGAGGCCAGGTCATGTTCCTGGCAGCTCTGAGGCTGGGTCAGCCTCTGAGTGCCTTGATCTCATCTATCCACCATTGTGATTTTGTCCCCAAAAAGGGGCAGCTCCTCCATGAAAGCCCATCTGCAAGTCAGGCCACCCCTGCTCCTCCCAGCTCTAGGGTTGCCATAGCAACCATTTGAGGTAGCTGAGATTTTCTCTAAAGAAGAGGTCCCTCACAGAAAGGGGGGGAGATTGGAGGAGAGGAGAGAGGAGTGTTGTTGGTTACCTCATTCTCTGCCCCAGTGGGTAGAGGGGCGTCAGTTCAGAGGAGTGGGGAGCACAGAGGGTTACAGAAAAACTTCCAGGTACCTCCAACCTCAGCACGCAGAGGAAATGGCCAAATTTGCACAACGCTTTAGGGTAAACTGGAGGCAACTTGGGAGCATCTGCTGGGAACTGGGTGAAAAAAAAAAATAGTATCACATTTTCTTTATATTATATAATTTTTATAAGAAATATAAGTAAAAGAAATTGGGAGAATATGAAATACTGAATATGTATAAAACTTCCCAATAAAATCTTTTCAAAAAATCTAATGAGAAACTTGAACTTTCTTCCGTGAACACAATTTTTTTAACATCAGGCTTTATGTGTGAAACGGCCATACTCAGTTCTTGATGGGGGCTTTTTAATGATGATCCCTTGCAATTCTTGAAAGTCACTATCGATAAGAAACTTGTTCACACAAGTACATGATAAAAAAAGTAAGACCGTTTTGTAACCATTCAAAAATGTATAAAACTTGAAATTATATTAAAAGAATCTAACAGCTCTTCCTTTTCTTTCCTTGACATATGTAATGTTAACATTTCTTGTTATAATGTGAATGGATTGTGGATACAATCAAGCATTTCATATCAAGTATTTCAAAGCAATGATGAAGTTCTCATTTGCAGAGAGTGCACATATTGTTGGAGCTCTCTCCCTGCAGCCAACACAGATGCCTCCAAAGGGCACTCTGCCTGCAAGTGGGCTAAGTCGCTACCTTTTGTGAAGTCAGGGGTAAGGAGCCTTCTCCTAGAGCTGCTTCGCCGCAGAGATCCTGACCAACCTCCTGATCATCCTCTTCACTACTCGGCCCACATTAGACTGGGCACTGTGCTTCCAGGACACCAGGAAGGTGAACTCCTCTTGCAAATCCAGGAACCCCTTGTCCACAGAGCACAGTGCTCTACAGCTGGCCGCTGACACAGGTGTCCCGGTGGCAAAGCACCTCCTTAGCCCTGCCCAGCCAAACATGGTGCAGATGTGGCTCGTCATCCCGAAGCCTGCTGGACGCTCAGGGCCTGCTCTGCTTCCCCCTGAGAGACTAGGATGCCTGGGCTCTGTCTGGTAAGGGAACCAACCATCCCAGTTTGCCTGGGACTGAGAGGTTGCCAGGGATGTGGTTCTTTCAGTGCTAAAATTGGGAAGTCCCAGGCAAGCTGAAATGAGTTGGTCATCCTACACAGTTGACCAAAGGCTATTAAGAATCAGTTTCTCGCTGCACACCTGTAACCTGTGTGTTGCACACACACATTGGGTTAGAGCAGTGTTTCTCAAGCACTCGTTCACACAAATAACCTTGGGATCTTATCTTAAATGAAGATATTGAATCAGTATCTGGGTGGGGCCCAAGTTCTACATTTCTAGCAGGTGATGCAGATGCTGCTGGGGCATTGACCACACTTTGAGCTGCAAGAGCTTGGATCACAGCACTAAAACCAAAACAAGACTCCATCACTGTGAAAGGAGATTTGTAGCCAACAGTCCCAGAGGAGCCAAGAAAAGAGCAGAAAAGGGTCACCGAAGCCCATCCCCAGCGTTTGAAAACCAGTCACCCCCAAAGGCCCTCACATTTGGAAAGTTGTTCTCTACATAAGGCAAGCATCATCATAAGGACAGATTTCCTGTTGCCTCTAAGCCACTCAGTTTCCAGAGCCGCTGACATCAGCTAGACCCCAGCATGGGTCATTACAGAGAGTTTCAGGCAGTGGTGAACTCATTAGGCAAGGTCTCTGACTTTATGGTATTTCCAGGCTGGCTAACAGTTCATGCAGCCAGAACTGCATGTATATGTCGTCATTCATTCCCTTGTTCATTCATTTATTTGCCAGATAGTGTCTGAGAACTTACTATGTGTTAGGTACTGAAGAAGGATACCGAGTATGACCCCAGTACTGCAGTTTTGGGTAATAAAACGTGCTAGATACCTGGGATGACCCTCCTATTAAAAACAACAAAATATCTGGATAAAATAAGAAAAAGTATTCTTAAATGTCAGATAAACTGGCAAGAAAGTAAATAATGCATGAGGCAAAAAAACACACGCAATGAGTGAAGGCAGGAACCAAAAAGGTAAGGAGAGTAGCAGCTATCTGCCCAGGGGACATTCACTGAACCCTGTGAAACAGGGCTTTGCTTTTCCTGGTGTTTTAGGGCTAAGCTAACAAAACCAAAGATGTGCCCAAGGTGGGGAGTCTGATAGGAGTTTCTTCCCTCAAATAGCTGAGGCTGCGAAGGGCTATACTCTCCAGTTAAAGACAAAGGAGAAATACCAACCATCCCCTCCTTTTATGTGGGTTGCAAGGAAAATGGATTGTCTTAAAACTAAGCACTAAGTGAAAAAGGAAAAAGTAACTACTCAGAATTTGGAAACATCAGCCATCCCTTACACAAGTTTATAACCTGAATTGACACAATCTGGGTGGTCCCACGCTCCACAAACCAAGAATTTAATTTACAGTGGTTGCTGCCAGGAAGTGCCCCCAGTGGCCTGGCAGATACAAAAATTAAAAACAAATATTCTTTGGAAGAGCACTCTCTGCAATCTCAGGTCTCACAAATTTCCATAAATAGAAATCCAAGGAAAATGAGCAAACCACAGCACAAAACTAACCAAATATATGAGGAAACAAGGCATCATGACTGAGAACCAACAGAAACAACTGACAGCAGGACTGACTTACAAGGGTTTCGGGTACTGGACTTATCATACAATTTGGAAAATAATTATGTGTGCTATTTTAAAATAAACAAAAATAAGTCTTAAAATATGTGCAGGGAACAAGAAATAGTAAAGAATAACTAAGCAGATTTGAAAAACAAACCAAGACAACATCTAGAAATGAAAAATATTATAACCAAAATTAAAAACTGGGTGAGCATACTTAACTGCAAATTAAACACAGCTAAAGAGGGAATTGGTGAACTGGAAAATAATTACAAAGAAACTATCCAGCATTAAGCACAAAATGCAGACAGATAGGTTATTAAAGGAACCAAAAAGAATGAAGGATAGAGTGACTAGGTCTAACATATGGCTAATTAGAACTCCAGAAGGAAAATGCAAGAGAATGAATCAGAAACAATACTATAAAAATTAATAGCTGAAAACTTTTTAGAACTGATGAAAGACATCAACCCTTAGGTTCAAAAGTCCAGTGAATCCAAACAGATTAAATAAAAAGAAGCCCACACTTAGACTCATAGTAAAACTTCAAACTCCAAAATCAATGAGAAGATTTTTAAAGCAGCCAGAAAGAAAATACTGATTATTGTTCAAAGGAGCATAGATGATGGCTGATTCTCATCAGCAGTCATGGAAAACAAAAGAAAATGGAATGTTATTTACAACATGCTGAAAAAAATAAATAAATGTTGAGCCAAAATTTCATACCCGAGAAGATACCTTGAAAGATCAATGGTCTAATAAAAAATAAAAACAGTTTGGACATACAAAAATTGAGAGTTTGCCACTAGCAGACCCTCAATGCAAGTAGTACAACATTAAAAAAAAAAAGAAAAGAAAGAAATTTCAGAAAGAAGGTCTGAGATAGAAGAGAAATGGAAGTGGTAACTATATGGGTAAATCTAATCAAATATTGACTATATGAAATTATATAAAAAGGAATGTAGCAAGAGGATTTTTTAAAATATAGAATAAAAATACATAAAAGGTAAAACTTCCACTGGATTTGTCCTATCACCATAAACAATTTGGAAAATGTACTCTCTGCAATCTCATCTTTCTTATTTTATCAAGGAAGGAAGGAAAGAAGGAAGGAAGGGAGGGAGAAAGGAAGGAAGGGAGAGAGGAAGGAAGGGAGGAAGAAAGAAAGAAACCCGGCAGATGTGTATCAGTGGACTGAGAGTTGTACCATGGACTGAGATGTCCCAGGTTTGATTCCTGATCAGGGCACATGGCTGGGTTTTAGGCTCGGTCCCCAGTAGGGGACGTGCAGGAGCCAGCCAATTGATGTTTCTCTCTCACATTGATGTTTCTATCTCTCTCTCCCTTCCTCTCTAAAAAAAAAAAAATCAATAAAAAACATATATTTTAAAATATTTTTTCTTTATTGATTTTAAAGAAAGAGGAAGGGAGAGGGAGAGAGAGAGAGAAACATCGATGAGAGAGAACATCGATTGGCCGCCTCCTGCATGCCCCCCACTAGGGATGGGGCCCTCAGCTTGGGCATGTGCCTTGACCAGGAATCATACTGGTGACCTCTTGGTGCATGGGTCAACACTCAACCAGTGAGCCACACAGGCTAGGCTAAAACCCATATTTTTAAAAAATTGATTTTTTAAAAAAAGAAAGAGAAAGGAGAGAGGGAGGGAGGAAAGGAAGGAAAAGAAGGACTGTTTTCAGATATTGGAAAATAAACAGCACAGGACTGTGCCCTGAAAGAAGAGAAACAAATGAGATGAGACCTATGATTGTCCCAGCTAACTGCCTGGAGACAGTTTCTAGACTGCATGCAGGGACAAATAGTGCAAACAGAATCCAGTGGTCTCACTGAGTTAAGTAGATGGACATCAGAGTTTAGGGGAATCAATGTGGCTAAAATGTGTGAGACAGGTTACCAGAGAAATGGTACATGCACAGAGAGATAACCTGGGGAAGGGGGAAGAGATCGGAAAAGGGGTCCTTTTGAGTCTTTGGCTGAGTACTGATCTACACATGTATAGGGTGAAATTCTACAATGTCAGGGGTCAGGAAAGGACAGTTGGAAATCAATAGCAGATTAAACAAGTCCAAGAGTCCACACAGAGAAGGGAATTGTTCATGTTTCCACCATCCAGAGTGGTGACACCTCCCAATACATAGGACATTGGATAGAGTCTTTACAAGAGTCACAATTTAGTAGTGGCACTAAAGTAGCTCTGCTTTGGACCCATTATTTAAAAAAAAAAAACTTAAAATTTGTGAGGATCATAAGGACCCCAAGTAACTTAACTGTATGCTAGAATAAATTCCAATACCCTATAAAGGAATCCAACAAAATCCAGCATTCAACAACAGAAAATGCATAATGTCCATATGCCGGTTTATTGCTTCTCAGCTCTAAATGCACCCCTTTTTACCCTGCTTTGAGACACTACATGTAGACCATGAACATTGGTGCTATGTTAGCTTTTGTCTTTAAAGTATGCTGAGGCAGGTGGAGAGGTGTCACTGCAAGGCCATTGCAAGAAGTTTCTCTTCCTGGTTCTGGTGTATTTTATCTCCACAGCTGTCAATGTGTTTAGGAGGCCTAGTGGCACTCATTCTCCAACAAGTTCTCTAGAAACCCAATAGACCACTTCCTGGACCAGCTCTGGTCCACTGGCACCCTAGCTTATGGGCTAGTTGACAGGTAAATCCTGTAGACCAGCTATGGCCCATCTACACCCTCTACTGAGTTTTTAAGCCATCCAGTGAACTGCTCTGGAAATCTCTGGCCCACATCCTTTGGCAAGTTTCTTCTCCAGTAGCTGGCTGTGTGTTCATATAGCAGTCACACCCTCTGCAACAAGGTCTGAATCTAAGCAGGGGTGGGGGTAGGAATGTTTCTTACAAGTTTTTAATTCCTTCCTTGTCTTCTCTCCCTCAGCCCTAGATGAAGTAGGGCTTCCTGCATTTGTTACTCCTATATTCCTTAGAGTCCTCCATTACCTCTTTTAGTAATTAACCACATTTTACTAGCTAATAATTATTTATATCAATTTGTCCCTGTTCAAATTACTGATGTGATTTCTGTCTTTGCCCAGCCCTTAACTGATACATCCAGCATCCAGTAAAAAATTACTAGGCATGCAAAAAAACAGGTAAATAGGACTCATAACCAGGAGGAAAAGAAATTGTATTATATGATTCCATGTATACAAAATCCTTTAAAAAAAAAAAAAAAAGGTAAAACTGTAGTGGAAGAAAGAAGTTCAATGGTTGCCAATGGCTGGCTGGGTCAGGGAAGGAGATTGACTGCAAGAGGGCACAGGCAACTTTTTGGTTAATAGCAAGATTTTATATCTTGATTGTGATGGTGGTTACATAACTACATACATTTATCAAAACCTATGAAACAGTTTTCTTAAAATGAATGAAGTTTATTGTGTGTAAATGATGACCTAATACAGTTTATTATTTAGAAAAGAAACACAAAAGACCACATATAATGCTTTAGTTTTTAAAATGCACCACCACAAAACAGAAATTTAAAGAAGGTGAATGGAATTAAAAGTATTAAGGTATTAAGTATGTTTTTCAAGAGAAGGATAAAGATATTGATTAACTTTGGATAAAGTTAAGACTTGGATAAACTGAGAAAAGAATTTGTTATTTCTAAGTTTACCACTAAAGGTTTAGAAACAGATGTGTCATTTTCTAATCAGTGATGGGAAGATGTAATAGATGAAAAATACTAAATCAAAAGTAAGGTAAAACCCTGGTTGGTGTGGCTCAGTTGGTTGGGAACCAAAAGTTTGCTGATTTGATTCCAAATCAGGGTACATGCCCAGGTTGCTGGCTCAATCCCTGGTGGGATGTGTGCAGGAGGCAGCTGATCAATGTTATTCTCTCACATCAATGTTTCTCTCTCTCTCTTGCTCCCTCTCCCTTCCTCTCTCTAAAATCAATTTTAAATCTTTTTTTTTAAAGTGGGGTACAAAAGAGAGCATAATGAGTGAGACAAATAAGAAACATAAAATAAGATGATAGCTATAAATTAAAATAATCAGTAATCACAAGGCATTTTTATGGGCTAAAAGATGGAAAAATAAATTCACAGGACTTCTACCCAAGAAGACTGGTGTTGCTATATTGATATTAGACAAAATGGACTTTACTTATTTTTTAAGTATGTTCTTATTGATTTTTTAGAGAGAGAGGAATGGAGAGAGAGAGAAACATCGATGTAAGAAAGAAACATTTGGCTGCCTCCTGCACGCCCCCTACTGGGGATCAAGCCCACAACCGGGGCATGTGCCCAACTAGAAATCAAACCTGGAACTTCTCAGTCCATGGGAGGTCGCTCAATCTACTGAGCCACACCAGCCAGGTGACAAAATGGCCTTTAAAGTAAAAGTATTACAATGGTAAACAGAAATGCTTTGTAATGACAAAAAAATTCAAGTCATGAATTGAAATACGTAACAATTTTAGAACTATATGCACCTAAAAACATAGTCTCAAAATCAAAAGCAAAAAAAAAAGTGACAGAACTACATGGGGAAATAGATAAATCAATCTATCCACAATCCTAGTGTGAAGTCTTTAACACACCTTCCTCAGTAATCAGTAGAATAAACAGATTTTTTTCTCAAGACAGGAAACATATTTGGCTAATACGTTCAATTTGACAGGATGGACAATGTAGCTCACCACACTGATGACTGCAGAAGACACATTCTTCTCCATCATTGTCCCCTGGCTGTAGCTGAGACACTGAGGCTCAGGGAAGAGTCCCTGACTTGTCCGGCAAGACGCAGTGGAACAAGGTCTCAAGGTGAGTCTTCTGTTTTCTAAATTACTAATTGTCTGCTCTTCCTGGATGGTTCCAAATGCCTCCGGCTCCCCTCCAGTACAAACACCTTTGTCCCAAAGCCACATCCTGCTTCCCAAAGCCAGCCCAGCGACAGGGTGACATTGTTGAAAGCTGAGGTGTTACCAAGGAAGGAAGGAAGCAGGAAGCAATGCTGGAAAAGGCATTGTTGCCTGTGGCCCAGATGCTACCATCTGCCAGAGGAGGAAGCCTCCAGCAGTTGGGCGTAGTTGGCTGGCTATTCCCAGACCCACTCCAGGGAACTGGAAGATTCAGGCTTAAGAAAATTCAACATCCTTCATCACTGGAGACAATGGGCTTCCCCGGGCCCCCATGTTAAAAATGGTCTTTTGTGAATGGAAAAGGAACACAGATGCGGGTGCCTTAAAGGGGGTAGAAAGGCCCAGTCCATCTGACCTAGAAACGGTGGCTGAGCAGCTGGCTTGGAGCCCTAGGAAACCACTTCCCAGGAAGTCAGACAATCCTGATAGTGTGGACAGAAGACAGCAGGTCAACTCAGCCAACTTCTCTTCCAAGGTGCATGGAGCCTACAAGTACCGAGCTATGGGTAGGCCGGTTCGCCCCTGTGTTAACCGGCCATCCTGTGGGCATTTCTGGCAATCCCCCACTTCTCTCCCTCTACTTAGCTCTCGGTTCTAGGCCTTGGCTGATAAGGGCTCTGTGCCATTTTTTTTATTCAGATGTAATTTTGTGCATTGGTAGCAGTGCAGATTAGAAGAGTTCACACACACACACACACACACACACACACACACACAGTGCATTTATTCAATAAATGTTCATTGAGCAGCTATCATAATCCAGGCACCTGGTGGCCAGGAACTGCGGGCAAAATGGTGATGATGATAATGATAATGACCAGCATGTACTGAGCACTCCGGAAGTGCCAAGCCCGGTGCTATGCACCTTATGCAATCTTCAGGGTAGCTCTCTGAGACAGGTGTGATCATGATTATCTCCGTGTGGATAAGAACAAGCAGGCTCAGAAAGGATGAATGATGCACCAAAGCCATGCAGCAAGCAACTGCAAAGATGGGATTGGAACCCAGAACCATGCTTTTTACCACAAAGCTTCCGAGATGAATAGACCTGACTGCAGTTACAAGTCAGTAGGTGGCAACTCCCTGAAGCAGAAAAAGCAACCGGAGGGAGGCAGGCAGGGTAGGCAGATCCAAGGTTTAGATGAAGCATTTCTGGGCTCTGTGAAGCCCTGGTCATTGCTCTGGGTGTGTCCTGGGCAGGCAGGCTGCAGGCCCCCAGGCCAGCGAACATCAGCTTGGGCATCTATTTCCCAGCTGCACCTGCACACGCATCCAAAGCCCAGCCCGTGACTGCGCAGCCCATGCCTCAGCCCCGACTGCGAGCCCAGCCTCAGCTACCTGCCTGAGGACTCGCTTCCAGCCTGTTTTCCAGCCCTCAGAAAACAGAAGTGTGTGTTTTCTCAGTGGGTCTGTGAAGGTGCTTCTCCCACATCCTTCCCTTCCCAACAGGGAAAGGCATTCCATCAGGGAGAATACTTTCTCCCAGGGAGAGGACGAGCCGGGACGGGCAGGTTCCTTCTCGACAATACCCTCAGGATGGTAGAAAGTGGAGTCCAGCAGCTTCCCAGAGCCCCAGGGAAGTGGGACCAGGAGGCTGGAGTGTCTGCTGTTGACAAGGAATGAGCAGGTGGGAACACACAAACAGAGGAAGCCTGTGATGAGAAGAATTGGCAGGACATGGCCCCTAGAGCCAGGGGTGAGAGGGGCCCTGAGTGTGGGGACAAGACCAGGAAGTTACTTCCTAAGATCTAAGATACCAAGGTGCCGCACACAGAAGAGGCGGGGGCAGGGCCAGTCCTGTCTACGTGGGGCTCTGACCGCCACTTCCTGGCTAGAACAAATGCCCCTGGGCCAGCAGGAAACAGCGCTGTAGAGGTGTGACATTGGAGGGGGGAGCATGCTTTGTAAACTGTGGACTTCTCTACAGGTGTTGTTTGCTCTCATTCTCCTGCTGGGTGTTCGCTTTGGAAACTGTAACAAGTGGTAAGGCAGGTGCAACAAAGAAAACAGAGAGCCAATGTGGAGGCCTGGAGTTAGAAAGGATTGTTGACTAGTGGGGTGGAGAGGGGTGGGTGTGGATTCTAGGAACAAAATTCAGCTCACCCCCCGCCCCATACCCTGTGGGAAACAGCTTGGGAGACATTAGCTGCCTCAGGTCTCATTTAGATCCCTACAGACCTTTCCCATCCCCTAGGGGAGGCCTGGAACAATGCAAGTTATTTTATCAAGTGGGGAGCACCTGTTTTATTCATTCTTTTATTCATTCAACCAGTGTTTATTGGATGTCTATTGTGTGCCAGGTCCTGTAATAAAAAGTGTGATTATAACTGTGGTGAGCACCATAAAAGAGATGAACACAGTGCCAGGAGGGCCTATAATCGGGATATGTAAGATATATAATCAATTATATAAGAACCTATCATCAGGATACCAGAACTGGTAACACTGAGGAAGAGTTGATAATGAAGCTGAGCTCCAAAGGATGAGCGGACATTAATTAGGTAAATGGGGGGACAGGAGTAACCCAGGCATAAGGAACGGTCTGTGCAAAGACCCTGCAAAGAGACAGAGAATAGCTTCTGTATTGGTTAGCTTTTACTGCATAACAAGTTACTCCAAAACTTAGTGGCTAAAAACAGCAACCACTTTTTTTAACCCACAATTTTGTGGACCAGAAGTCTGGCTGGGTTCAGCCAGGGAGTTCCGACAATCTAGGTAACGTCGTGGCTGATGCTGGCGGAGGCTCTCTTGTGCGTCTGTGTGCACTGGCTGATCACTGGTGGGCCTCTGTGGTCCTTCACCTCACGGTCTGTCCTTCTCCAGCAAGCCACCCTGGCTTCCTTCCCATGGCAGTAAAGGCTTCCACGAGGCAGCCAAGAGGACAACCTCCGAAGCGCTGTCACTTTTCACGGCTCTGCATCCATCCCACTTGCTATTGTCCCATTGCCCAATGCAAGGCACGTGCTAAACCCAGAGTCAAGTGTGACCAAAGGGGAAAACGGTGCAGGTAAAACTAGAGGGAGTGAGAGCCAGGACGCACAGGGCCTCAAGAGCACACTGAGGGTCTGGTCTTTACCCGAAAAGCAGGCAAGGCCTCTGGCTTCCGATCCTCCGTCTTGTGGGTTTGGTCAGCATAAATAAATCCCGTGAAGGCTGAACTGCCCTGGGTGGACTAGTAAAACAGATTTTCTAACCTTCAGAAGCTGAGGGCAGGATGTGGGGCAGGGTTTACCCCACACATCCTTGCCCACAGCCCACACAGATGTAAATGCCCCATGCCTTCCCACCCTTGTCCTTGGCACCTGCTTATTCCTCTGGGAACAATCTTCTCTTGCCCTAATAGGGCTAGTTTCTACCTCCCAAGACTCAACTCAGGCCCCACCACCTCAGAGAAACCCTCCCTGACTTCTCTAAGCCCCAAGACAAGGGACACATCAAATGACACCATGAAGCCTAGGAATTAAGCCTGCAACTGATTACAGTAGCCTGTGGTTTCTAAAACCAAGTTGGTGAGAGGCCCAGCCCTGCCTGTGTGGCACACACACCTGTGGGCACAGGGCTTTGCCCATGCTGTAACATTTTTATGTTTTGCCCCACTGGACTATCTTTCTTGAAGGAGTGCCCATAACCCTAGGGCTCGCACATAGGAGACAGAAATGAATGAATGAATGAATGAATGAATGAATGAATGAATGAATGAACGATTCCATCTCTAAACAGGACTTTCCTCTGAAAGCCCCAGCCAGCTCATTAAAGTCTTCTGTCATGCCAGTTGAGGGGGGAGGGTGTCTTTCCAACTAGGCCAGGGGGTCCAGTGTCCCCCGGTTTCAACATAAAGCCACCACCCAGAGGAGAGAAGCCCCGTGGCTCTGGAACAGTCCAAGGCAGGGCAGTGGGAGAGTGAAGAGAAGGGGGCTCCTTGGGAGACAAGTGCTGCAATACCATGTACTGTGACAGGGACAGACCAGCCTGCAGTGGCCTCCATTGGAGCAGGTCTTCCCTGGGTGCTGGAACTGCTGATCCGGGCCCAGAGGGAGGCGCTCACACCAGGAAGCCAATTCATATGTTGACTCACTCACCATGAACTGGAGAAGCAGCCCCTGGGAACTAGGGGCTAAGAAGTGGGTCCCAAAAGCTCCAGGCCCTGCCCACCAGTCTTAACGGAGACTTTTCCATACCAGCTTCCTGGTCTTGAAACACGAGGGTTTAAATCATACTGTCTCCCTTTTATAGAAAAGAAAACTGAAGCCCAGAGAGATAGGCATTTGACCCATTGGCCACTTTAATAGTCATGACCATCCAGAGAAAAGACTACATTTCCCGGCTTTCTTTGCAGCTAAATGTGCCATGACCAGGTTCTAGCCAATGAGACATGACTAGAAGTAATGTCTATAACTTTGGGGTTTTGCTCACCAAAGACAAAAAGGTGTGCCTCGTTTTTCTCCTTCCCACTGCCTGGTGAGCCATCTTGGACCACAGAGCCAAGGGCAACACCTTAGAACAGTGGAGCAGCAATAACATGGAAAGAACCAGGATCCCTGGTATGTGGGCACACAACCTGGGAGCCACCATATCAGCCCTGACAGTGTATGCCTCCTGCACTGCTAAGTGAGAAGGAAATAGAATAGCCTATCTTGATTAAGCTACTATCATCTAAGGTGTTTGCTACAGCGGCTGAATCTATATCCTCCTGACTCACATAATACAGCCCAGGACCGAGTTTCCTCAGGAAGCCCGGGACCACTGGGGCTGCCTAATGCCAGGCACCATTATTGTCCCAGAACAACAGAGCTGTGATCTCCACCCCAGGAACCAGCTGCGTTCTTGGAATAAAAGTTGGGGAAGCTGCTTGGAGGAAGCTGCTAGATTGCCGAGGCTGGGAAGGAAAATACGCACATTTGCTGTTCCACCAGCACAGACACCAGTCACCTGCACTGGCTGGGAAAATACTGAAATACTGGGGGCCAGGTGATAAGCAGACACTGCCCTGACCCATCCCTCAAATGTTCTCCTCTCCGGCTATCTCTGCCCCAGACCCAGCAATTAAAGGAGTAATACCTGGCACAGCAAGGGGTCACCAGGACCTCTTCCTGACCTCTGGACACACCACTTGTTAAACGTTTAGAACATCACCCCTGGCTATAAGGTCCTGGTCTCGACTGACTGGAAATGAAACCCTGAAATCAGTGTGGAGGGTGATGAGGATATTGTGAGTTCTGGAAGCCAGAGGCTGCTCATTGAATACCCACCTCCACCTCCTTCTCTCCTTCCCAAAGCCAGACATACCCAGACCCCACCAAGGCCTGCCCTCACCCATGCAGAATATCCCACAATCACACCGAGATATTATTGCACTCTTTTATTTACAGAAAACACAGATAAAGCATTTCAATATTCATTTAGCAAACTGATCCACTCTTTTTTTTTTCTTTTTTATTTGGCACAAAGAAATATCACAGATGGACCCCAAGATCAATCAGAAACCCATAAGATTTATCAGCCATCACTGGTCCAGGGGCAGCCACAAGACTCAGACAGACAGACAGACAGCATCGCCACAGTCTGGAAAAAATAAACAAGGTCCACATTCACCTCACAGTAAAAACCTGCTCACCGACAGGCAAGGGTGGGCAGGAGGGGGCAGTTCCTATGCTCCAAAGTGGGCAGTGGGCATTGGGGGCAGGAAGCAGGATGAGAAGGATAGACACCATTCATAAATTAGAGAGAGGCGGACTTTTTGTTTTTAACCTCTTACCTTGTAGAAGACAGTGCAAAAACTACCATGCCCTGACCACTGGTCCATTCAACAGCTCCAGAAGTTGTGTGGTTCGGGGTTTCTCTCCTTGCGGGCGCCTGTGTGTGTGTGTGTGTGTGTGTGTGTGCACGTATGTGAATGTGTGAGTGTGGTGCTTGTAAACATTGTCACCATCCACACAGAGACCCAACATCCGTGTGTCTGAATGGGGTGGGGTGGGGGCTGTACCCCACTTCACTCCCCCTCTGCCCCAGTGATTCCTGTCCAAGACATAGTGCAAATTTCAGAGACAAAAGAGGCAGAAGGAAGTGGAGGGGGAAGGGAGGTGTGGGCAGAGGGCAGGAAGGACACAAAGACAGGGTGGAAGGTGGGGGTAATAAGGCAACAGTTAAAAACGGTCCATTTTATCAAAACCGACACCATGTGCCCCTCACCCCCACCCACGGAGCCCCTGTCACAAGAAAGGGCGGAAGTCCCGCTCCTCCACCAGACTGACGGAGGGGTTCTTGAGCTCCTCCTCCGAGGTGGCCACCTTGTAGCCCAGCTGCGCCAGCACCCGCTGACAGGCGTTCTGGGCAAAGGCCACAATGTCATAGGAGAGACGGAAGCGCCACTTCTCGGCGGTGGCCGCCGAGTTGCGCACGGTGCCGTATTTGTGCTTGCCCAAGGTGGGGTCACCCTGCGTGTTGTTCTGGATCCAGCGGGCCACGTGGCTGTCCAGGGGGATGCCCAAGAACCCGTAGATCTCCTCGGTCTTCTTCATGGGGTTCCTGGCCAGGTCCTCGTAGCGCACCAGCATGTACTTGCCTTTGAGCCACGGCGGCCGCATGAGGCCGGTGGACACGGAGTTGGAGAAGTCCTCGCACACCGTGGTCAGCTGCGTCACGTCCAGGTTGTAGGGTTTCCTCCCGGTGCCGTACCAGAGCCGCCAGAGCCGGTAAGTGTCGCGGAAGGTCTCGCTGCGTGAAGCCAGAATGCCCCGCGGGTCTCGGACCAGCTGGATGACCTTGAGGTTTAACCGGGGGTCCTCCACCAGCGCCCGCAAGTCGTTAACCTCGGGCACCCGCACCGTCTTGATGGCCACGTGGCTGCGCTCGCGGCAGGCCTCGGCGGCCACTGTCAAGTTCAGCAGGCCGCACTTGCGCACGCAGTCCCCTTCCTCCAGCACCAGGTCCGCGGCGCCCGGGGGGGCGCACACGGGCCGAGAGCACAGCACCCTGCTGGCCCCGCGCCGGAAGACCCTGTCTGTGGTGTGGTTGACGGGCGGCGGCTTGATGTAGTTCTCCAGGAAGTGGAGGTCACAGTCGTACAGGCTCCTGAGCAGGTCGCGGCTGGCGCCCAGCATGACCCGCCGGTCCGCGGGGCTCTTGCCCTGCGTGAAGCGCGGGATGAGCGTGTTCTGGACGTGGTAGAGAGGCTCAAACAGGTAGAAGACGTCCAGGTGCTGGTTGAAGAGCTGGCCCACGAAGGAGGAGCCGCTGCGCGTGGTGGCCAGGATGAGGATGTGGGTCTTGCGGGACAGGTTGTAGGTGAAGGTGGGGCCCTCTTCGCACAGCCGCTCGGCCAGCCCCGCCTCGGCCAGCCCCGGGCAGGTGTGGAAGGACTTGGCGGTGAAGGTGCGGATGGCCGTGTACTGGATGGCGATGGAGGCCAGGGCGAGGAGGAGGACGGCCTTCCAGGAACATTGCATGGCTGGGCACCTTCATGGGGCTGTTTCTCTACCTGTCGAGGTCTGCGGGCAAAGGCGGCAGCGGTCAGGGGGCAGCCAGGCTTGGGTGCCTCACAGGGAGGAAGAGTTGGTCTGCAGGGGGGTCCAGGGAAGGAGCTCTGGCTCCCCGCCCCGTGCTCCCTGAGGCCTGAGTTGCCTCTACACTGTACTTCACCACTCTGGGGGGAGCTCCTGGGGACTGAACACAGGGACTCCCTGCACCTCTTCGGAGGGGTTTCCCAGGGAATGCTGCAGGGGCTTCCCAGCAGGAGCTCTGGCTTCCTTCTGGGGCCCTGCTAGGCAAGAAACTAACTCCCCCAACTCCCACATACAGGGCATGGCCAGCTCCTGCCTCCAGCCGCTCCCCTGCCACTGCCTGTCACCCCTGCTGGCATCGCCTGGGCCCGCCTGTATCTTCTTCCACCCTCACCAACTGACCCATGTGGTCTTCCTTCCTCCATCCCCTGTTCACCCCCCGGGAGGAAGAAGAGGCCATGGCAGATGCCTCCTCCCTCCCCAAGCCCCATGCAAAAAGAACCCCTGCACTCTGTGAGTTGCCCGCTGGGCCAGGAAAAGTGGACAACTGTGTCAAGCACCACCATCCCCTGGTTTATGGATGCAGGTGACCAGATTACTCCGGATGAGGACTCCTGGGGCCCCTGGCATCTCTAAGAGTCACCTGGCCCAGAGCAGAGACAAGTCCAGGGGCTGCTGAGAAGCGTCCTTCCCAGGCCCCAGTGTCCTCCTGGGTTTGCTCCCGGCCACAGGGGGAAGAGGTCCAGCCATGGGGCAGATG
Organism: Tadarida brasiliensis; assembly: GCA_030848825.1. Classification (NCBI taxonomy): domain Eukaryota; kingdom Metazoa; phylum Chordata; class Mammalia; order Chiroptera; family Molossidae; genus Tadarida; species Tadarida brasiliensis. Next base: position 15,600,064 of record CM061268.1, on the reverse strand, counting down.
ACCCCCCCTAACAGCAGAGCGAACTGGCCCCTCCACCTCAGCCAGTTGTCAAGGGCATCCACCCTTAGGCCCTCAGCATCTTCTGTTCACACAGTGAGCTCGGTGACCCACCCGTAACCCAGCAATGGCCCCAGAGAAGCAGGCAGGACGGACAAAAGAGGAGAGAGTGGAGCAGACAGAGCACCTCCAGGAAAGCATGTGGGATTGGGGGGCCCAGAGAGCTGTGCAAGTGAAGGGTGTGCCCAGGGCTCAGGGCAAGGAGCCAACCTGAACATCTGGAAGTCCCTCAGGAGAGGCTAGTTCAGCTACTAGGCCCTGGGGGAGGGCTGGGGCTGCTCCAAGAGCGAGCAGGGAGGGATCACCACTCACCAAAGGGGCTGCTCCGAGCTGGGGAGTCCACAGCCACCAAGTCTCCTGTGTAGCACCCCTGTGGCCAGCAGACTGTGGAGACAGGGAGAGGAGGGGTTCTGAAAATGGGGCTGGGCTCCTAGCACCTCCCTTCCCACCCCTGCTCTCCTAGGCCCTGTGCTCTCCTGATTGCCCTCCAGGGCTGGATGATGACAGTCCTGTCTGCTCTCCCATCTCCATCACTGACTCAGGGCTCCAAATAACCCAGTGATCCTTGCATCTAGCCCTCTGAGTCCTGGGCTACATCACACCCCCTCCACTCACCTCCCTCACCTACCCACCCATGCCCTCCTAACAAGCCACAGTCCCTCTGCTCATACCAGAACCCACTGGGCAGAAAGCTGGCAAGCCTGAATCCCCTGCTGACCAAGAGTTGGTACCCCATATGAGCAAACACCCCAGGGAGGCCCCCCCACACTCACCACCCAATGGAGCTGCAAAGAAATCCACTGGCCACAAACACCCCAGGCCTAGCTGGCTCTGTTCATTCGGCTCTAGTGACCAGACCGACCCAACCAGCCTCAGCACGCAGCCTCCAACAATGGAACAGAGTGGCAGAGTCGAAGTTATCCCCCAAATTGGGCCAGTGCACAACCCCAGTTGGTTCTGCATGTTAAATCAATAAAACAGCCTGACCTTTCAAAATTCGACTTGTTCAGTGACTACCCAGGAGGGGTTTCGTGGAAATCAACACGGGCAGGGGGCCTCACCTCACACCTCCAGATGCTGAGGCCCGCAGGAGGGACAGCTGGGGAGGGAGGTTCTTCCAGCCACGCCCGAGAGAAAGGCTACCTGAAACTCAAAGCAAAAGTGGACCAGGGAGCACTCCTGACCTTCATGCTCTCCACGGATTCGAAGTTAAAACACCAAGATCATTGCATTATTGTGGTTCACACCTATTGGGTACAGCCTACGTGCTAAGCCCTTCACCTGGGAGATCATTTATTCCTCGCGAGAACTTCAGTATAAGCTCCACTGCAGGGGCAAGAAAGCTGAGGCACAGAGGTAGAGTAACCTGCCTGGGCTCACATGCCTGGGCTGACCACATCTAGCAGGTTCCCCAGAGCCCACACTCTTTTCCCTCCAAGGAGATTTGACTTTCTGTCCCTCCAGCTTACACATACTTGGCCTTCAAACATGCATTCAATGAATGTCCCCAGCCCACTTGTAATCGGCATGCGAGGGACAGCGCATTAGATGGGGGCAGATAGGTGATTCCCGAGACCCAGAGCACGTTCCTTCCCTTTGCTGCCTGGTCTTGTTCAATTGGCTCGTGGCTGAGGGGCTGAACTCGTGTGCTTTGTGAAGTCTCCCCTCATTATGCTATTTGGTATGATTTCTTTGGATGTGGGGCAAAGGGGTCCTCATTTCCCAAACCTGCAGCAATGTCTGGCTGTGCTCACCCAACTCTCAACAGCACATTATTCCTTACAACCCCTTGTGAGAGGTCAGGGTCCCCGCTCCCATTGTTCAGATGGAGAAACTGAGCCTCAAAGACTAAGCATACATGTATAAGCAAATAAGAAGTAGCAGAGACTCAAATCCCTCTCGGTCAGACTCTCACCATCTCACAGTGCTTGCCATCAGCTTGCCGTGGGGCTGGGGGAGAGAGGGCTGGGGCAATCTGCTTGCCCTGGGGAGGGGCACAAAGGCTGGGTGGAGATGGCCACGGGCCAGCTGAGGCTCAGGGGCCTAGGAGTCCTGTTTTAAGTGGGAAACTCCACTTAGTACCTCTAGGGAGCAGTACCACATCACCGGGTGGCAGTAAATAGGGGAAGGGCACAGTCCGGGTTCTTGAGAACCTCCAATGTGCAGAGACAAAAACACAACCCTGCCCACACTCCACCCGACCCCTCCTTGACCCCAGGGCAGCAGAGGATGCTGGGTTCGATGAGGTACCCTCTCTGCCTTACGTTTCACTCCTCTGCAAAGGGCAGGCCAGGCCTGCCCAAGTACCCCAAGACAAACACGAACACCTCTAAAGAACAGATAGGGAATGCCATCGATAACAGTGCTAGGTCATGTTTTAGAGGCCTATTCTTTTTTTTTTTTTTTAATTTTTTTTCTTTATTGATTTTAGAGAGAGAGGAAGGGGGAGAGAGAGATAGAAACATCAATGAGAGAGAACATCAATTGGCCACCTCCTGCATGCCCTCATTGGGGATTGGGCCCACAACCTGGGCATGTGCCCTGACCGGGAATCGAACCAGCGACCTTTTGGTGCATGGGTCAACGCTCAACCACTGAGCCATACCAGCCGGACTAGAGGCCTATTCTTTAGTTGCAATGCCATTTCATTTATTCATACTTCCTTTGTATTTATTCACAACTCTGTCAGCCGCTCAGCGTGAGACAGGCACTGTGGGTAGAATAACACAAAGGACGGTGAGCACTTACTGGGCCTTCACGATGTCTCTCCAGGGCACATGCTCCCTTCACAGGCAGCAGCTCATCTCGCCCTCGTGCCAGCTGTAAGACTGACGCTGTAATATCCCCATTTTACAGGTAAGGAAGCTGAGTCTCTGAAAGTTTCCCAAGTTCACCTCTCTAGTAAGCGGCAGAGCCAGGATTCCAGCCGAGCACTGTGCTCTGGAGTCCATGCTCTAATCCTCCTCCCTAATCCCTATTCCACTCACGGTCCAGCCCCTTTGGTCCTCACCAAGACAGGAATCGGGAGTCACTGAAGCAGCTCGATGTTATAAATCCCTAAGAAAGTGGGACTCAGATTCATAAGGTGCAGCTTGGGTACCAAGGAGGGGAATGTGTTCAAAGGCCCCATTGCCCGCCATCCCCTGCCCCTCGGAAAGGCAAAGCCAGGCCATGGGAATGGGAGGATGGAGGAAATCAGGTCCCACTGTCCTGCCAGCCTGGCAGAGCAGGGCCCAGGGCTGGCCAACCCTTCTTGGTATGCTAGAGGCATGTGCCCTGAAAACCAGAGGCCCTGGGACCAGGTCCCATTGTTCCCAGGGAAGCTTTGGTCACTACAAGGGACTCCTCAATGCCCTCGACCTCGAAGCCAGACTGAGCCCCAGGTTCCCTCCCTGAGCTTCAGGCAGCCTCTGGCATGGCCTCCCTCTACCTCCCTCTACCTATGATCCCGGCAAATCATGGACCTAGAATCTGTAACTTGTGTTGGGAGGCAGGAGAGTTGGTGAACTCCCACCAGAAAGCTCAGATTTCAGTGCCAGCCACCTTAATATTAGGGCACAGGTCACCGCATGGTGAGGGAGGGTGGAAAACGCCTCTACATGGGAGAACTATAATTCAGAGCTAAGAGCTCAAGCCACGGAACCATGCCCACTTAGAGTCACTTAACAGGTGTGTGGACCTGGGTGACTCACTGTCTCTGAGCCTCAGTTTCCCCATCTGTAAAGTGGTCATAATCATAGAATTGAAGAACTTAAAGCATTTAGTCAATGCCAGGCAGAGAATATGGCACAGCCTCATGCTTGGGACATGGCCAGATTTCTTAATCTCTCTTGGCCTCTGTCTTCTCACCTGCAAAATGGAGATAATTTTAACAAGGCTGTTGTGAGGACGAATTCACTAATAGTGTCTTGCATAGAGTAAGCACTCAGTGAATGTAACTTACTATTATTATCATTGAAGGTATTATTTGCTTTTTGCCTCAGGAAACGCCTCAGAACAAATCATCACTAACTCTGGCACACACACTCCCTGACCACTGTGCCCAGATCTCTGCCAGGCAGGCCTCTGCCCACTGCCCCTTCCTTCCCTGGCTCCTTTCCCAGCGGTTCCTTTCTCATTCTGAGCTACCGCAGTGGCTCTCCTGCTGCCCTCTAGTGGTCATGTACTGTAGTGCAGCCTCTTAGCCCGGCGTCTGCTGTGCTCAGAATTCCTGGCTGGTTGGCTGCAGCTTAAAGTGAGGATGCAGCCAAGGGGAGGTGATGCTGCAGGATGCAGTGAGGTGTGATGATTACACGCCCACCCTCGCTGTGGCCTCTGCTCTGTGCACCTCCTCTTCCTTATCCACACACCAAAAGGCAAGCAGCAACAGGCAGCCAAACCTCGTCCCAAGGGCCTCTCCTCCCTGGTCTCATTCTGCTCTGGCAGGGGAAGGAACACTGAACTGTCACAGGCGAGAACAGCCCACAGCCTCTGCCTTTCCCTGGTTTGGTGATCTTGGACTTAGCCCTGGTCTCTCTGTGCCTCGGTTTTTCCATAAATCCAGCAACTCTAAGGGCCACCCAGGTCTGACCTGAGGGGGGGTTTTATGAACCCAGGAAGGCCCCATACTCCTCTCTCAGAGTCAGGGCCACTCTTGCTGGAGGCAGGGGACCCTTCTTTGGGAGTGGGAAGGCCCCAGTCATCTTCCAGGGCTGGGCAACTCTGCCCCCCTCCCCCACATCAACCTGATCCACAGCTGTCCCCCTGGGGCCCAGAAACCAGAGGCTCTGCCCTCTGCTGTGTCAGTGCTACCCTGCCCCCAACCTCATCCCTCCCCGCCATGAAATCCCATGCAACCCAGAGTTTTGGCTGCCTTTCTGGGCCACACACCCTTTTCAGAGATACAATCCCTCCTCCCAGAAAGATCCATTTGTGCCCACAATTGTACACACACAGTTGGAGAGGTTAAACCTCTAGGGAAAAGAAGGGTCACCCATGGGTGGGCTTTAGGGGGTCCAGGAAACTCCTAAAGTCTACTAGTAGCACTCTCCCAACCCAAGGATTTTCTTTTCGACTAACTCTATCAGAGAAGTTTCCACAGACATCACCCAAGATAATTAAGTTTTAAAAAGCTAGGGCCAGAAAACACGTGTGCAGTCGTACACTGCCATTTCTGATGTTTGGACAGGGATGAGCGTGTGTGTTTGTATATGTTTGTGTGTGTGCATAAACAACCACCGAAAGAACTTGTGCTGAACCAGTAACTGTAGAAGCCCCGGCGGGGTGGGGCTAGGAGACGGGAGTGTGAGGAAGGCACAGTTTACATTGAGCTTTTTGGTTCAGTTTGAGTTTATTAACTTTTGGGGACAGAGTGAAGCCACCCATGCAAGGACTGGAGGACTAATGACAGGGTGGGGCCCCAAAAATCAGCACCTGTGCCAACTGTTCTGTCCCCAGGGCATTGCCAGCAAGCTCTCTCCTCCCCCATTTCCAAGGCACCATGGTCAAAGTTACTACCTTTCCGCCAGAATGGGGCTCTGTCTGCTCAGGCAGGCCACTAAGGACAGCAGTCAGCTGGGGCTGCGGAGACAGGGCAGGAGCTAAAAAAGAACGAGACCTCAAAGGGGACCCGGTGCTATGGGGAGCAGCTGAGGCCTGAGTTGGGGAAACGACTGCCCTCCCAGCTTTTTCCCCTAAAAACAGGTAGTGAAAGCAAAGAAAAAAAATTTGAATATCGTATTTCTAACCAGACTCAGGAGCCAGTGTGGAGGGAGTCCAAGGCTCAGGGGTCCCAGGAACTGGAGCAAGGGGCAGGGGAAACTGGACAGGGAGGGGGAGTTGGCAAACAGGCTTCTGGGACGGAGACTGCAGAAAGGAAACGCTTAATCCCTACGTCTGCAGTAGCCAGCACCGGTCCACCATAGACATTTGTTTAGTCAAGGTTAAAACACAAAAAACGGCCAGGTTTTTTCTTCCTGAGGAAAATGAGGTGATGAAATGAGGCAGACGGAAAACAAGGATATGAAAGTCTGAAAGAACTAAGAGTCAGGTCAGTGTACAAGAGCCGAGCCACTTCTGGTCTATACATATAGGTTAGAGCTACCTGGCAGCCAATGGGAAAAGGGAAATATTTCATTTATGTATTTCATAGGCTCCATGAGATGAAGATTAAAGCATCTGCTCAAGAGATACCCAGCTATTCCCAATACTGAATTCAGCACCAGATTTCTCCTGAGGGGTCTCCTAGAGAGCTCTGAATATGTAATGCTGTCCTCAAGACCCCATACCTAATAAGCCCAAAGACAAGTTTCCTGGGGCTGTGTTCGAGAACACCCTTCAAGGTGAGCAGTGTGCCAGTACATGATTCAGCCAATGCAACCTTGCAGGTGAGGCCATCTGATGGTGTCGAGACTTCGCCTCCGCATCTGGGTCAGCCCAGGGGAGACGAGGGAGGCACCAGTGCGTCTGTTTGGGGTCACGCCCGCTCAGCCTGAAACACTGTGAGGTCTATGGACCATCTCCCCAGAATCTGTACCAACACAAACTTGGTGTATATGTACAATCTCTCGAGTCCCTGGGGCCTGCGGCCTATCCACGGGCCCGGGCAAGGCCAGTACCTCGCCCAGTGGGGCCGAGTTCTCGCAATCCTGGTCCCAAAGGCAAGCACACAGAGAGTAACTGATCTGCTCACTTTTCATCAGCAACAGAGCTCCCCAGCTGCCTGCTATGAGTTCTTGTATCCCCAGGGCAGGTCACTCCAGTGTCCACATGTGATGACACTGGGGACACCCATAGGTGTCTCAAGCCTCCTTGAAAAGCAAGCCACAGGTGTGAAGAGGCGGGCTGGGTGGTGGATGGGCACCCACTGCGGGCCAGGCAGGCCTGGATTTGACTCCCACTCATAGCTATGAGGCCTCAATCGAGGCACTCACCCTCTACGGACCTTGGTTGTCCTTATCTATGAAATGAGAAAGACATCACAGAACCTTTCAGATACTGGGGTTGCGAGACAGAAAGCTGATGAGTGCCAACAGCTCAGCACAGTGCTGGGCACAGAGCAGTGCCCACGCAGGAGGAATCCTGAGCACGATTTTTAGGGGATACTCTAACCCACAAACAGTCAATAGTGGCCTGGAAATGTTTAAGGAAGTTAATAGATGCCACAGGCCCCCAACTGACACTCGCCCGGCCTGGTGCTTGGAGACCCTCGCTGTTCGGGCTGCAGAGACCGCCTCATGGTGCTGCCCTGGGCGGCCAGCCAGCAGGATCCCAGCGGCCCGACCTGAGGAAAGTTTTCCCCAGCAGTGGGGAGAGTGACTGACCTCCTGGCACAAGGCCCCAGTGTGTCCGGCACCCCTAGAGGGAGGGATGAGTCAGAAGGGCCCAGTTCCCTCAGGCCGGTCCTACAGCCAGCCTGGCCTGTGGTAGGCGGAACCCTTCTGCCCCGACACTGGCCACTGGCCGGAAGGCCCCGGTTTCCTGTCCTCCTTCCCCTCCCCAGCAGCAACGGTCAGTCTGAACAGCACTGAGGCCCCACCCCTGGACACTGGGGCTTGGCTCCATCCTCCCACCTTCAAGGATGGAAAACCACCAACAGGAGCGCGAGCACAGGCAGCTGTGGCCAGAGGAGCCGGCAGGGGGGCCATCTGTCCCAGGATCTGAGTCTCCAGTCTCCGAGCCACCTGCACAAGGCCAGCTGGGGATGAGGGAGGACTGGGCATGGGGAGGCTCACCTGACCCTTGGGACTTTAACACAGGATGGAGGGGGTTACCAGAGTGGATACCCAGAGATGACCAGGGCCCTGGCTCACATCAAGTGGGCCCTGACCGCGGATACCCCTGCCATCTTTCAGAGATCCGGAGCAGTGAGGCCCAGGCCAGCGAGGGGGCTCATCCAAGCATGAGTAGCTAGTCTGTGATGGGGCCAGGATTCAAACTCAGCTCTGAGCCCTGGCCCTAAGCACAGAGTAAGCCCCCAGACCACACCCAAGAGCAAGAGCATCGCCCAGCACCTGGAGAGCAGAGGGGAGGGGCAGGGAGTGCAGGGCCAAGGTGGCTACCAGGGTCCCAGGACACACTGGAGCCCACCTTGACCTCGGCATTCACCCCAACCCAGATATGGGCTCATCCAACAAACACCCATTGACCATCTCTGAGGATCAGGTCCCTGAGGTGTCAGCTGGAGAAATGGGAGGCTGCCTATGGCCCTTCCTGCCTGGTTTCCTGGCACACCAAATGAGTCTGTGCCATCTACCACTTCCCAGGGGTTCTCTTCCCTGCTGAATGACAAAAGGGAAGATTATCAGAAAGATTAGAAGAGGTCATTATCTCTCCTAACCTTTAGATTAGACATGCCTGAAGTGGCACCTGATAGACAGAAGCCAGAACACGCTCTGCTCCCCAGCCTGGGGCTCCAGGGCTGGCTAGGAAAGTTGAGGAAGGCGGTGTGCTTTCCTGCCAAGGAGCCCGGGAATGCCGAAATCCTATGCAGCCAAGAGGACACCAAAAGATGTCTTTATTACCACCTGGCCTGAAGTGGTCTGGAATGGGGCACAGGGTTTGGGCTCAAGGCCCAGAGAAGTTCCCCCTGCTCCTTAAACTCCGAACTTACCACCAGCCCACAGCTGGTCACAAGGATGCCAGCACGGCTCAATCTGCCACCCATCTCCTGGACAGGAAGCGTTAGGGAGAGCCACCCGTTGGTAACATGACAGTCGATGAGTGTCCCCGCCCCTACATCAACAGGGACCTGCATAAGTAGACGCAATGGCAGCTGCTCACCAGGGATCCATTTCACAGGTGTGGGACCAAGGCTCACAGAGGTTGTGACCCACTCCCACAACTGGGAAGTGGCAGGGTGGGAACTGCACTCAGACTGTTGGGCCACTGTGTGCCAGGTGCATATGCAGCGAGGTCCCCGCCTCTCCAAGGTTCTCCCTACAGGTTTCCCTTCCTTCCCCTCTGACCTCCTAATACCCTTGATCTGATACACCCCAAGTAACTCCCCTGATCCTGTACATACCCCATAAGTGCTTAGGAGAAACTTGGCAAAGCAAGAAACCCGGACCTTGGGTCCTGGGCAGCCTGGCTCTTTCTGAGCCCCAGGTAGCCAGGGAGGGAAATCACATCCACCTCCCGGGGCAGGTGGGATCTCCTCACCCGTAATGCTCTTAGTATACTTCCTGGTACACGACAATCAATCAGCCAAGACCTTCGAATGTTGGTATCATACCTGTCTGTTGTCGTCATCTGCCTGCAGAGTCCATGAGGGAGGGCACCAGCCCCTCCCTCCATCCACCCCCCACCCTGGTGCCCAGCTTGGGCCCCCAGAGCACTGCAGGAACTCAGTGGGTGCCAAACCACTCTCTGCCCCCAGCAGAGCTCTGGAGTAGAGAAGGGCTGTGCCCAGTGCCCCATTCCCGAGAGGAGACAAGAAAGCATCCCGATATTCCCAGCCCACAGCCTTCCGGCTCCAATCAAGGAGCAAACACAAAGAGGGAATCTCTAAACATTTAGAAAACGCGGGAACTCTGTGGCCCACGTGGCACCGTGGGGATTTATAAAGAACAAATCATGCCTGACAAACTTGATAGCTTTTTTGATAGAATTACAAGACTGGTAGATGAAGGAAATGCAGGCAGGGTAATATATCTTGATTTTTAGCAAAGCATTTGATATAGCGCCTCGAGTAATCTTACAAAATTAATTCAAACAGACTTGGCCCTAAGCACTTGTCATGTGGCCAAAAGGGGGAGGGGACAAGTCCCAAGGGTCCTAGGTGGAGGAGGCAAGCTCAGGGTAAAGGGGCTGAGGGACAGAGTCTGGGAGTGGGGGCAGGGCTGCCAGGACCCAGCCCTGGGTCAGATCTTACCTAACATCTTCATTAACGATCCTGAGAGAGGGAGTGAACAGTCCGTTAATGAAATTTGCAGAGGATATTAAATTGGAAGGTGTCGTGAACACCAATGAGGACAGCGAAACGGTCCAGAGAGACCTGGGGGAAGAACTTTGGCAGGAAACTGAGAGCGTGTAGGGAGAGAAAGGGGGTGCTGGCTAGCACCTGGGGCTACCTGGAGAACCAGGGAAGACAGAAGGGCATCCCAGGGCTTGTGTGGAGCTGGGAGCAGCCACAGCCAGCTTGGGTTCTGGCCAAACAAGCAATCCCAAGGATCTCAGTTTTCCCATCTGTAAAATAGAAGGGCTGGCAGATAGGAAGTATGCCTTGCAGCTCTAAGAGTGATGGGACCTGGAGGAGGGGAGGGGAGGGGAGGGGAGACACAACGATACAAAATGGAGGGGTTGTCTCAGGCCAGGGAGGGAAGGGCAGAAAGGGCTGGTGAGGGAAACTCTGGCTGAGCCATCACTAGCACCCAGAATGTCCCCAGGCCGCTGCCCCGAGGTAAGCAGCAGTGGGCCAGGCTGGAGCCCTGAGCCTGTCCAGACCTGCAGGGTATGCTGGGAACACTTAAGTGACAGAGGTTTAACCTGGGCAGGGAGGAGGGAGGTCGGGGAGAAGGTCAGGGTCTGTTATCTTTCTGGAGAGTTCCTGATCCCTCTTGGGCAGATCATCAAGAGGGAGATGCCTCTTCAGCCAGGTGAACCAGCCTCTCCAAGATCAAGGAAAGTTGCCCCAGTCCCTTCTCTCTGTCTTTAGATCTGGGACCTCTCCTGTCCCTGTCCCTCTCCCTCTGACCCGATACCAAGTGGGCTAAGGCAAGAAGCTGCCCATTCATCTGAACTTGGATTTGTTCCCACAAGGCTCCTAGACAGGTGGGGTCTCAACAGGAGCCAGGGCTCCCTAGCATGGTGCCAGGCCCCCAGCAACCTAAATAAATGCTCCATGGGAGGAAGAAATGGATGGCTGGTTCCCGGCTGGGGGTGCACCAGGGTCTTCCAAAGCAGGACGCCGGCCCTGCCAGCTGCCAAGACCACCTACCAGGACACAGGATGGATCCAGATGAACGTGCTGGGGGAGTGCCTGCCAACCCCCTGAATTAGTAAATATCACACGTACTGAACACTTACTGGACTCTGTTCAGAATGTGTTCCTCACATTAATGTGTTTGACCTTCACAACAGCCCTGTGAGGTAGGTGCTCTTACTTTCTCCATTTCACAGAGGGGTAAACGGAGGCATGGAGTACAGCCAGGAGCCTTGGCACCTGGACAAAAGGCCCATGGGAGAAGCAGCAGCCTGGCCAAGAGCCACAAGGGGAAATGAGCAGCTCTTGATGGGGGACCCCAGTGGGTGGTGGCAGGCAGCCCCTCCGATGGGACCCTCAAAGCCTTGCCCAGCCTCTCTCCCTGTCCCCCTTGAAAGGAGTTGATCCAACTCCTGCCACACTTGTGGAGCTTGATTTTACTATATGTTTCCCTCTCTCCCACCACCGCCGCACTACACCGAGTCCTTCGAACAAGTCTGTTTCCATGGAAACCATACAGTGACTCAGGGCTTCGGGACCTTCTCTGAACCAGATTATGAATATCAAATGCTCCCTCCCCGCACCAATGCAGAGTGAGTTGGAAAAGTAGAGACATAGTGGGCAAGGGAGAAAGGGAGAAAGGAAGCGAGCCAGGAGAAGGGGGGCACAAGCCTGGCCGCCCAGTGACAGCCTGACATCTGGGTCCCCTGCAGACTCAGTGGAGCACAGATGTACACCTCCTCCATGTGTGCACATTGGTACACACACACCCCAACATCGGCACCATCAGCACCGGGACCCTATGGGGGGCAGGGAGGTAAGGGGGCTCTACATTTCTCCTAACAGGGACCTCATATGCCAGAGGGAACTGAGGGGCCAGGGAGAAGGGAAGCTGTCTACAAGAGGAACTTGACTTCAGATGCCAAGGAGGAAATCTCAGGCCAAAAGCATTGCAATATTCAGCAAAGAGGGAAATTTGGATTTTAGGGAGGCAATGTGTTTCTGCATGGAGATGAGGATGCTGGGTGTTAGCCTATGTGTCCTGAGGGAGTGTTAGCCATGATTTCAAAGCCCCCCACCCCCATAGGGTTTTGGGGATCATTAGCAGAGACTTCCTCTCACTTGCCCTCCACCCTGGCCTGGCCAACAGCCATTCACCTGCCCTGATTGGGACAATAGCAGAGAAATGAAAGTTTGCAGTGCCCAGCTCCTGGCCTCCTGCAAGGACTAAGGCCCCGAAATCCTCCCCCTCCTTTCCCCAGCAGCTCCCTGAAGACCCAGGAGGGAAGGGAAGAGAAAAGGTTGGAGGCTTGATACCTCCCTGGTGAATCCAATGTGTGAGTCATGACGGTGAGAGCACTTGGAAAAAGAAACAGGGTCATGGTGATGCCTGTCAGCGTCCCCAGCTGCTGAGGACTGGAGCCTGGGAACTGCCTGCCCAGGTAAGCTCTCTGCCTGACACCTCTGGCCCCACCTTGAGGGGTTGAGGAACCCCTGAAGGCAGGTACCTGGTACCTCAGCCCCCACCTGCTTGCCTGTTACACCTACTGGTTCCTTTGGCTTGCCAAAGCAGCTACCTTCCCAGCCAGGGTGCCCACCTCCGGCCCCCAGTCCTAGGTCCCGTCTGCCCCCCGCCCTCACCAGCCCTCAGAAGGATGCTGGGCTCAGTGTTTGTCCTTGACTGGACATCCACCTCCCCATCTCCTGCCTACCCTGTGTCAACGGCACCTCTCCTCTGGCACCTGGACTTCCCAACCGCCCCTCTTAGGAGCCTCCCGCTGAGGAGCAGTGCTTAAGTCCACGGAAGAAAACCTGCACCGGAGGTGAGGAACCCAATCCTGGGAAAGGGCAGGCCCGGGATGGGGGGAGGGGTATACCCTGTGGCATCCCAAATCAGACCACCAAGATGCCACCCTAGGAGGACCCTCAGTGCTTACCGTTTAACCCGTAGCTTCCCAGCCAGGGCTGTTCTGGGCTGTTACTGTGAAAGCAGGAATTGGGTTCCTAGAGCCTGGGAAGGGGTGCTCCCAGGGTCCTACCCAGAGCGGGAGGCTGGTTCTGGCTTCCCGTGGGGGGCTCTGCACCATCCCGGGGCCCGGGCCCCACCCGGAGCCAGCTCATCGCAAAGTGGTGTTGGGGGTACGGACTGGAGGCAGCAAGCAGGGGTCAGCCCCCTGACTCTTAGTGCAGCCCTGATTTGGAAAGTTGGTGCAGGTGTGGGGACCTTGAGGTCTCGAGGCGACTCAGCAGCTCGGAGCCGGGCAGGCTGCGGGACAGTGAGCTCGGTCAGCCCCCGAGTGCTCCGTAGCGGAGGGGAGCCGGGCGCCTCGGGTCCGCCGCCCGTCTCAAGTTTGCTGCCCTCCCTGAATGGGGGCGGGGTGGGCTGGGGTGATCGCGGCTCTCACCCGCCACTAGCCGGGGGAGCCCTGTCCTGAGTCCAACACGCTGCTGTCCCCCCGGCCCCGCACAGCGGGTAGCGACTGTTCCCCAAACGAGGGGCGTCTCCCACCGCGCCCGCGCCCCTCCCGGCTGCTGCAGCGAGTGTCGGCTCCCGCCCGCCCCGGGAGCAGCCGGGTCCGGCCGATACCTGGTCTGGGGCGCACCGGGAGCCGCTGCAGCGCCCAGCGCAGGCTCCATCCTCGGGTCTGGAGTCAGGCTCGCCCCGGATCGGCGGGCGGCGGCGGCGGCGGCATCCTCCGCCTCCCGCGCCCTCCTCCTCGGCCTCCCTCCTCCTCCACCGCCTCCGCGCGCCCTCACGGGCCCCTCTTCATGGCCCGAGACCACGAGCCCGGCGTGGATCTGTCGGTGGAGTGCTTTCTCCGGGGCAGGGCGCGGGACCGGGGACCAGGGACGGAAGGGCGCGGGGCCAGCGGCCGGGACCCAACGCGCCGCAGCCCCGGGCACCGGAGAAGAGCAGCAGCCGCAGGCGCCGGAGCTTCACCGAGCGCCTGCTGCCCTCCTTGAGTCCGAGCCCCGAGCGGCAGCGGCGGCGGCGGCTACAGCGCCGATCGAGCAGCGGGCGCTGCGGTCCCGGCTCCACCCCCCCAAAGCCGCCCGCCCCTCGGTGGCTGCCCGCCCCCTGCTCTTCCCCACCCCGCCAGCGCGCGCCCTCCGCTCCCCGCGCCGCCCCGCCGGCTCCCGCCCCCGCCCCGCTCTGCCCCAGCCACAGCGCTGCGGACACCCCCTCCGCAGGCCAGCTCCAGTGCCAGTCCCCACCCACCCCCCCACCCACCCCGTGCGAGGAGAGCCACACCCACACCCCGGGTTCTGGAAGGCCGGCGAGCGAGGACGGAGGCTACCCACTGGCACCTCTTCCCGTACCCTCCCACCTACCCCGCACCGAGGGTGCTCACTAAAGGCCTTCCGCCTGAGTGCCCCCCCCAATCTAGCTGGAGCCCCAGCCTGGCCCCGGGCCCAGTTGTCTTCCACCCATGCCCCAGCCAGTGCAACCGAGGAACTCCAGAACCCAGAACGAAAGCCGGTCACCTTTCAGTGCCAATACGCTGACACACGGGGAACCCATTCCCCACCTTTACTTCTCAGGTGTGGAAAGGGTTGCATCCAGTGCCTCTTGGGCAGGGTCAAGTCGGGGGCTTCTGGGCGTTAGAGCGGATTTGCTAGCAGACAGCCTTCCAGGCCAGTCCTGCACCCTGCCCGCCCCTTCCTATGGACTGCCTCTGGCCTCCTAGGTGGGAACCGGAGCCGCTGCTGTCCTGATGTAGGGAGACCTGGAGGCATAGCCCGCAGGCTGAGCACCTCAGTCCTTAATTCTTTGCATAAATATTGACTGAGCATCTCCCACAGGCCAGGCCTGCAGTGGGCACCAGGGACTGGTTGGTGACAAGACAAACAGACCCCTGGCCTCCCAGAGTGTAGTGGAGGAGAAGCAGGGTAAACAGGCAGAGAACACCACGTGATCGGTGGTGGCCCCTGGGCTGGAGAGGACACAGGGAGTGCCAGCTCTGCCATCACCTCCGACTGTGCTGGGCTGGCCACCTTAGAGGCTTGTTTCCTAATGTGGAAGATGGAGATAGTCCTCACCTCACAGGGCTGTGTAAAATACCCGATTGAGTAAGTGCATGTGAAGCGCTCAGCACAATGTCTGGCACGTGATAAGTGCTTAATACTTGTGTGGTGCTGTTACTGTTGGTTGCTCGGTGTTCAGGACAGCCAGGGATGAGCATTCACTCACTCACCCAGAGTTGAATGTGGCCTCTGTGCTCCTCCGGAGAACTCGAGACAGACCATCAAGTCCTCGGTACACCCCAAATCAGGTGGTATGAAGGCCCCTGCCTCCAGAGTGCCACCAGACCAAATGTTTGTTTATCTTGGTCACGATTGCAAATTCGTAATTATAAACTCCCACCACCACCCGCCCAGCATTGGATCCCCATCAAGCCAGAGTGTGAACCAGTGTGATCCCAGATCACCTTCCAGTGTTTTCCTGCAGTGGCAGCAGCAGCCTGGCCCCAGTCCTGCCCGCCCTCCACCCACCGCAGCCAGGGTGGTATTGCCAGTCCTCAATCCTGACTTCAAGGTGACCAGATCTGTTTCCCTGACTTCACCCCCTCCCCCCCCAGGAGTGGCAGTGTTCTCAGGTGCCTAACAAGAGTGCTGACCCTCAAGAAGCAAGGACTTTGTGTTTCAAAATCACATTTGTCCCTCCATAGAAAACCAACCTCTAACAGCCCGGAGCTGAGCCATCAGAACCTTCGCTTTCACCCAGAACTAATTCCTCCCCAAGTCTCAGCCTGACGAGAATAGTCAGGGTTTAGAGAGCACTTTCTCTATCTCGCACACTCAGATCCAGCACCTCATTTCTCACACTCTGGTGTATTTGGGGTGGAGAGGAAGGAAACGTACATCTGGCTGACATGAAAAGATTGGTGTGGTTATAATGTAAAGACAGAGTGGAATTTGGGATTTTTTTAAAAGAACGTTTAAACTCTAAAAATAGACAAAAAGCCTCGTCTTGGAACATGGGGATTCTGTTCCCAGTTTCCTCGGATCTCCCAGTTGACAAGCATAAGTGTTCCGTGAGCACCTACTGTGTGCTCGACACTGTGGTCAGCATTGAAGAGGAAAAAGAGGAGGGAGAAAGCAGAAGCAGAGGCCTTTGTTCAGGGAATGTTGATCCCACACAATGACACTGCAAAGAACCGTTGCTGAAAACATGATTGAGTACAAAATAAGTAGCTTTCGAAGTCAGAGGAAGATGGAGACTGGGAGAGTCATTCAGGGAAGGCTTCCTGGAGGAGGAAGTTAAACTGGGGTTTGAGGGATAATGGATGGGGTATAAAAAGGCAAAGAAGCAGGAGAACCTGTGAGAGAGAGAGGAAACAACAGCCAAATGGAGCCTATTTGTAGGAAAATAGGAAGATTAATATTAATGGCTAATGTTTGAGATCTTACCCTGTGCCAGGCTCTGTGCTACTTGTTTTGTGTGGGTTATTTTGCATAAGTCTCAAAACAACCCTAGGAAGTGGGTGTTACCATTTCCCATTTAACAGACAAGGAAACTGAGAGCCGAAGAGATCAGGCAGCTTACCCAGGTTTGCAGAGCTGGTGAGCAGGGGGCCAGGATTTGAGCGAACAGTCTGGCTCCACGCGCTAACCACTCCTCTGGGCCCGGCGTGGCAACCTGATGCCAGTGGGGGTACCTGCAAGGAGGAACGGGAGGTGCAGTGGGCTAGGGAGGACAGTGGCAGGACTAAGGCCTTCAGAAGCCCCCAGACAGAGGATTTTCCTGAAATAGAGCCCCCAAGCCCTCCTGGGAAATCTAAAATGAGGTATTCTCTCTTCTCCCCTCAGTAGGTAGATCCCTGGGGTATTTGGCAATTGGTTAAGGGATTTGGGGGCTCAAGATTTCGGCTTTTTAATATCTCTTGCCTGTCCATGCAGTGGTAGTCTGTGCCACCCACCTTGTTATTTCAGTCTGTTCTGGAAGATTGATGGCCTGGGCTTTGATTTAAGATCTGTGTCTGCGATCCTCAATTTCCCCTGTCTCATGGGGGACAATGACAAGGCAGCCATCGCACAGAAGATGGCTCCTCCTTCCCGAACTCCAGGCCTGAGAGCTTGCGGCACCTGTAGAGAAAGTTCCGATCAGAAAAGCCTGGACAGAGGCAGCCAGGCCCACTGGACCTGTCTTCTGGAGCCTCAGTTTCCCCATAGATGATGTGAAGGGAGAGGCCCATTTAGTAATAGAGTTGGAGGAGCCCTCAGTGGTGAGCTGAACCAACTCCCTCATTTCATAGATGAGCAAACCGAGGCCCAGAGAGGTTAAGAGACTTACCCAAAGCCAACAGGAAATGAGTTGAGCCTTCAGCTGGGTCTCCAGCTGTTTGAGAAAAAGGCCTTTTATATATCGTTTACCCTTCAATTCTGCCCTGTTCTAGGTGAATTCTTGTTCTGGGTACATAAAGGGACCTGGACTCCTCTGTGATTGAAATAAAATCTATGAGGACCTTACCTAGGGCCAGATATTAAACTAGTTCCTCTGGTATGTATGATCACACCTCTTCCTCATAAGATCCCTGTGGGTCACTGGGCCCAGAAGTCGCCAGGCCTGGCCAGCTCCTGGATTCAGAAGACAATATTATTTTGGTCCAAACCCTAAAATTCCTTGCTCTTTCCTGCCCTGTCAGTTCCTCAGTTGAAGCACCTTGAAAAGTCACCTCAGTGCCGGGTCGACAAGTGCCAGGTTTCCATGAATCTTCCAACAGGACCTTGCGTTGCTCCCAGACCAGCCTGTCCACTGCAGTCCCCACTGGCCATCTGTCCTGCTTGTCTGCTCCTGTCCTAGAACTTGCCAAAGGCTACTTGAGGGAATACCCCTGCCCCCTGCCATGCCTCCTTGATTATGGTGGCCCTTGTGGAGAAGCTAATGTCCAGGCCAAGGGTGACTCCTGGTGCTCCCATAGCCTCAGTCCTTGGGCTGCCAGAGGCAGCATCTTCCCTAACACAGGGGCCCTAGGTCCCCAAGCTCCCGCAGCTTAACTGCTTGTGCCCCAAGAGCTCTCTACAAAGAGCTTGTCTTGCTAGTGGCTGCAGCTTCTAACCCCTGGCCTCAAATGTAAGCCAAGGAGCCGAGGAAGTGGGGGCACCGTTCCCACCTTCCTCCTTGGGCTTCTGGGAACCACCCGCAGCAGACAGTCCCTCTCGTTCTTCAGTCACAGAAATGTTCCATGTAAATGAGAGGATCTTCCGACTAATCTTTCTGGTAAGTAGCTAATTCACAACACACCTGCTTCCCAGGCCATCCTGGCCACCCCAGGGCTCTGGGCCTTCTGGGCCTCTTAGGAGGGAAGGAGAGGTGGTCTGTGTTGGTCCTCAGCCCGTTGAAGGTGTCCTCATCCCATCCTCCAGGCTCCATCTTCTTCCCTCCGGCCTCACGCGGTTCAGCCCCATCTTGCTGAGGCGAGTCTCGTTCAAGCCTCAACGTTTCTGAGAGGAAGGAGAGGCAGAGAGTCCAGGTGTCCGCTTCCTTCTGAGGAAGAGCCTGCTCCAGCTGCCCTCTGGGGAGATCCAGCAGAGAAGTTGACCTTTCCTAAGCCCTCTGCTGGTCTTGCCACGCTCGCCCCCCTGGAGGCCCAGGCTGGGGAAAATCAAGGGGTGCTCTGGGGCCCAGCGCTTGCCCAGTGCTTCCCGGAGCCGGCCTGCTGGGAGGTGGAGAGGTGGCCCCAGGGCCGCTGCTCACGTGGAGGAGACTTCCGCCCAGGCTCCCCACCCAGGCCCGACCCTGAGACACCTGGCCACAGAGCCACAGGGAGACGGCAGACTGACCAAACGCAAACAAGGCCCAAGATGGCCACAGACCCTGTGTCTGATCTAAAAATAGGGTACAGCGAAAAGCTCACAAGCCCTGGGGCTGGGGAGGTGGTGGGAGTTGGGGGCAGACGGAACAGAATCGTGGGCTGCAATTAAAACTCCCATCCTGGGTAATTCCCAGGCCTCTGCAGGGCTGTTTCCATGGCAAGGGAGGTTGACCCGGAGAAGACAGGCTCCTGGCAGGGCTGGGCTCCCTCCTCTGCTCCTGCCCACAGAAGCCTCAGCCCCTGATTAAACAGTTCAGATGGGGTGCATGAGCCAGCTGAGACCCTGGCGTGCGACAGGTAGAGGCCCAGGCTCTGTGGGACAGGTGCCCACGCTGGTAGCAATAGAGGAGGGACGGTGCCTGGGCCCAGGGAGCAACTAATGGCATATCCTGGACTATGGGAGGCCACCAGGGCTGCGGCCAGATTCTAGGGACATGGGTTTCTAAAAGCAGCCAGGAAAACCAGTCTGGTCCCTTAACTGAGGCAGGAAGAAATCAAGCCCCGGGACGTCTGGACCCTGGTCTGGTAAACTCCTGTCCCCAGGCCCCTCAATCCCTTCATTTGCCTCCAGGCCAGCGCCTCTCTGTTCCACCTCCTGTCCTCACCTGCCCTCCTCCCACATCCCTCATAACCTCTCGGGCATGGAGCTCCATGTTGGCCCCCAAGGCAACCCCTTCCCCGACACTGACGAGCTGACCAGGCGGGAAGCCTTCCTGGCACATTCCCTGTTGGAAGATGGCGACAAGCAAAGCGACAGTGGCACCGCTCCGCATCTCACAGGCAGGCATTGGAGGGCATAGGGTCAGGAAATAGGTGACTGTTCCCAGCCTCACCTCTGAGGGATCCTGGAGGAGCTCAGGCCTACAGAGTCACCTTCCATGCCAGGACACAGAAGCCCAGCCCTGGGTCCGGCCCAGAGGCAACCACGAGGCCTGCCTCCTGGGTCAGTTCCCGAGGTGTGAGCCACCTGGCAGGGAAGGCCTGCTTCTAGGTGGATCCCTATGGGCCGGTCCCTCCCCCAGACCCCACATTTATTCACCCCAGGAAGAGAGAGGGATAAATAAGCATTCAACGTCCACTTTCCTTTTCTCACCTGGTCCTCATTCTTCCTCTGACCCCGGCCTTTCAGTTCCAAGGTGACAGCTTAGAGTACAGCACCCTCAGGACACCAGCCCCTGGCATTCAGGAGCCGGGAGGCCATGTGGAGACCAGCAGGTATCCCCCCGGCTCCCCTTGCCCAGCCCCAGGCCAAACTGGGGTTCTTGTCTGTTTTCCTCTGGGGAAGGAGGGGAAGTGGGTGTCCTGCCAGGTATGGTCAGCCCTTGGTCAGGGGCCCACGGGCACCTCCCACTGGACAGCCCAGCCCTGGTCAATGCTGCACCGACTGGCTCTGGGAACTCAGCCCAGGAACAATGGGGCCATTCATGTGCTTTGCACAATGATCCTCTTGGTCTATCTCCATGGCTAGACGGTGAGTAAGTGTGTGTGTGTGTGTGTGTGTGTGTGTGTGTGTGAGAGAGAGAGAGAGAGAGAGAGAGAGAGAACCTGGAGGTAATTGGAGAGCACAGGCAAAGGCAGGAGAAAGAGTACCAACCAGGGATTTACAATAATCCTGATATTCATTCTTCGTCAGATAATTACTAGTGCCAGGTACTGTACTAGGTGCTTGCATTATCCTCACAACAACTGAGTCTGTTCCAATGTTACTTCCATTTTATTTTATTTTAATCAATACATGGCTTTTATTGCATCTTTAAAATATCACAAATAAGTCTGAGGAACCATCCAGCATCTTGCTGTTTCTATAGCTGGACAACTTAGATCTTATTCATCAGCCTGCTGGACTACTTTTTCAGAAACATAGATACCATCCCCAAATCTTCTGATAACCTTGTTTTAACTGTTGTGGCTTGCTGAATCAAAGCAACTGAATTTGATACAGGCTCAAAGCCATTTCCTTCAAGAATTAACTCATCTTTCTGGGCTTGAGATACAGCACAAGCAACGCCTGACCTCATCCGAACCCTGTGGATATATTTTTCACCCAAGAAATGCCTGATTTCAACAAGAGAACCATTCTCCTGAATAACGATGCTGAGGGGGAAGCGTGCGGACAGACCTCATCCGGTACTGGAAGCCCAGTGCGACACCCTGGTCGTGTTCTGTCCGTGGCTGCGCAGAGTGCAGACGGTAGCCAGTTCCCTTCTTCGTCCCCACCGTTTATCAGCCTGGAGCCTCTTCTTTTCCTTTCCAAGGAGACTGAGTTCTACATTGACGTGACTGAAGTCCCTCCACAGGGTACCTCTGGGGCCCTTCACTGTAACTGTGCGTCCTTTCCGAGTGATGTCCACATTCTTTGCAACGTCGACAGTCTGATTGCTGAGAATGGTCATCCTCACAGAAGATGCGGCAAAGAGAGTACTCCCATTTAAAAAAAAACCGAGGTGAGGTTATAGAAGCAGAAAAATGATAACTTGGTGGGGATATTGACTGGGAAGGATGCAAGGGAACTTTCTGGGGTAATGGGAGTTCCCTACTTGGAGATATATATATATATATATATATATATATATATATATATATATATATGCAGTCATTGTGCTAGCCACTGAAGACTTATGCATTTTGCTTTATGCAAATTATATTTCACTAAAAAAATGATGGTATATCCATAGAATGGAATATTACCCAGCCATAATTAAAGACTAAGAAAGCTCTATATATTAATATAGATCACCAACATACACTATTTTAAAAAGTGACTTGCAAAACAGTATTTTCCAGATAGCATACAAACACAGATATTAAAATACCATCTATAGCCCTGGCCGGTTTGGCTCAGCGGTTAGAGCGTCAGCCTGTGGTCCTGAGAGACCCTGGTTCGGTTCCCGCTAAGGGCATGTACCTCGGTTGCAGTTTGTTCCCAGCCCTGGTTGGTCGTGCGGGAGGCAGCCACTCGATGTGTCCCTTTCACGTCGATGTTTCTCTCTCTCTCTTCCTCTCTCTCCCTCCCACTCTATCTGAACAAAAAATGGAAAAATGTCCTCAGGTGAGGATAAAAATAATAATAATAATAATAAAAATAAAATAAAATACCATCTATAGCTCAGCTGGTATAGCTCAATGGTTGAGCATCGACCCATGCACCAGGAGAGGTCACCGGTTCGATTCCCAGTCAGGGCACATGCCCAGGTTGTGGGCCCAATCCCCAGTGGGGGGCATGCAGGAGGGGGCCAATCGATGTTCTCTCTCATCGATGTTTCTAGCTCTCTCTCCCTCTCCCTTCCTCTCTCTCCAAAATCAATAAAGAAAATACCGTCTATATATACCTGCTTGGGTGTGTTTAGATTATGCAAAGAGGAGCCACACTGCTGGACACAGAGGCTGAAGAGGACTTTCCATGATATATACCCTTTTCTTACCTATGGGAGCATATTACTTATTCAAAAACTGAAATTAAAACAATGGGTGTCTGGCCCGGCCAGTGTGGCTCAGTGGTTGAGCATCGACCCATGCACCAAGAGGTCGCCAGTTCAATTCCCGGTCAGGACACATGCCCAGGTTGTGGGCCCGATCCCCAGTGGGGGCATGCAGGAGGCAGCCAATCGATGTTCTCTCTCATCCATGTTTCTCTCTCTCCCTCTCTCTTCCTTTCTCTCTAAAATCGATAAAGAAAAAATATATATTTTTTTAAAAGTAGGTGTCCGAATTGTCGATTCCGGAGTCATTATGTCGTCCATTGTTTCCATGCATTTAATTACAAAATCAAATGGTCTCTCTCCACCCTTCCCACTGTCTCCAGCCTGTCTCTCTCCCTCAGCGCTAACCAGAACGCATCTGCTGTGGCTGCCCAACTGGGAAAAGTTCATGGCTGGGCTCCACTGCGGACCATTCAGAACCCACTGTGGCCTGAGAGTCAGGAGGCTGGGCCGGGACTGGAGCCTCAGAGAAGCTGCTGACCCACCCTGAAGGGAGTAGGTGCTGCAGGCCCTCCAGCTGAGGGTGACTGTCCAGGTTGCCATCTAGCCCACTGGTCCTCACGCTGTACTGTCACTGCCTCATATGCTCCCCTCCATGGTGTCTCCAAGCGAACCCAGGAGGGCCCAGGCTCAGGGAGGCCAACAAGTCGGCCCGAGCACCTGCCGCGTTTGGCTGGAGCAGGGCAGCGAGAGGCAGCCGTCCTTGGGGACATGCAAAGCTCTATTGCTGAGCATGGGCTTCTCAGAAAGTGCCTTCTTGCTTTAGGGTCCTGAGTTCAAATCCAGCTCGGCCATGTCTTGGCCATAGGACCTCGGACGAGTAACTTCGGCTCTTTATGCTTCAGTTTTCTCATCTACACAATGAAGACGACGACAAGTCCTGTGAGGATTGTCCTGAGGGAAATGAGATGCTGAGGAGCCTGAGCGCTGAGCTTGGAGCGTCTTCAAAGGCACCACTCGCCACCACTGAGTAGCATCATGTAAGCAGAGCGCTATCAACGTTTATCAAGTGCCTCACAGAAGGGGGTGACAACAGGGAGGATCTGCCCACACGGGGGCTCCAGGTCCCTTCTGGGTTTCTCCCTGCACAAGGGTTGTCAAGAAAGTAAAGAGTGTTGACAGTCAGGGAAGCCCCAGGATGTCCAGGGGCTTGGGAACCTGCTTTCGGGGTCTCAGGGCCAAGAGGCAGGCAGGCTCATGGGGCACTGGGGCCACCTCCAGGTCACCAAGAGTCACCACAAGGAAGAAAACCAAGACAAAGATGGTGGGAGTTTGGGCGGGACTGGTGTCAGCACAGTGCTTCGTGTCCCCTACCTAGCTTTCTGTATCTTCCCAGGTGCCCCAAGCTTCACACTCGGGGCAGGCGGGGCCTGCACACACCCTGCTGCACAGGACGCTCGGCCCTGCAGCGGGCTGACCTAGGCCAGTCTGTCCTGGAAGTCTAGTTGCTTTTGGTAAGTTCCTGAAACTCTGAGCCCCATTTTTCGTACCCGTAAGGATCACACAGATGTCCAAGCCCTGATGGTCAGCAGTGCCCCTCCTCCCTTCTCCAGGATGGAGTCCCTGTAAGAGGCAGTCTGTTGCCCTCTGCTGCCTGCACTCAGGGACATTAAGGACCACCTTCGTGGACAGTCCTAATGCCGAGCACGGAGAGGCAACAAGAAATAGGCAGCAGCCCTGCCCTGAATGAGCTCACAATCTAGTATGCTGGAGACAGGCCGGAAAGTAAGGGATCAGGCCACACAGCGTTAAATGATGGAACTAAGTGGGAGACAAACACCTGGAACATGGAGGAAGGGGTTTATTCTGCCAGGAAGAGGGTCCCCTGTAGACCCCAAGTCCCCCGGCACAGTTCAGCTCTGAGCCTCACACCAATGGCTCATGCCGCCCTCAGGGTAGCAGCAGAGGCAGGAAGGTGGGGAAAGTAGTAACCCCTCCGTTTCACAGGAGAGCACACCAAGGCTCTGTCCAAGAGGGCAGTCAGCTCTGTGCTGGGATGGGTGCGCAGACCCCGGGCTCCCAGGGCAGGCTGCTTCCCCGCACCCCTGGGGCCATTCGGTGCATCCTCACTCAGGCCACCTCCCACGTCACCGGCTGCACCTGGCCAGGCCCCGCCTTCTTTGTGTAGATGAGAAACTTCCCAGGGTCTATTCCTTGCCAAGGGACAGCTGTAGGCAGTCCCCTCTGTGGGGTGAAAGTGTCTCCCCAGACCCTAAAACAGCTCCACTTCTCACCCATACCTGTCCTCTGCTTAAATCCAAAGCAGAGATGCTATCTCCAAAGACCCCTCTTATCATTATCTGTTCATCAAGCGTCACTGAGTGCTAACCTCTGGGAGACCCTCGCTGGGCCTAAGCGCCCGCCCTGAGCCTGAGAGGGAGATGGGAGGAAGCCTAGAGTTGCTGCAACCAGCCCATCTGGTTTTCTGGGTGTTCCAGAAAAATCTCCCCTGGAGGTAAGTTATCTCTGTCCCTCTCCAAAGTGCTTCAACCAGTTTTGCTCAACTGTTTCTCAAGCAGGCTCAGAATACATCTGTCCTAGAAGGGTCTCTTCACATTAATAACTAGCTCCTCACCCTCTAAGAAAGACATCGTTTTAAAGGGCAAAGTCTTCTCATTGCAGCCTGCAGGGCCCTGAGCCAGGCTGTGGAAACAGCAAAGAGACACATTCCAGGGTGCAGAGTGCCCCCGTGGCTCCCTGCTCTGCTCCTCGGGCCAGAGCATGGGAACTGTCGGAGAGCAGGGGCCACTGGTGGGCATGTGAGGGTGGAGAGCCCAGGCCTGAGGCCCAGATTCTGGGGCACAGGGAGAACACTAGGGTCCTGGGACCCGAAGGCGGAAGTTTGAAATAGGGTCCCTGGGGAAGGCTTTTAGGGTACAGACACCTGCTTCCAACCCATTGAGCAGGTGGGGGACCTAATTCAAGGACCTGGTAACAGAGAAAATGCTGTCCCCCACCTCCTTACACTGTGCAGTTCCAGGAGAGTAGCCCTGGCTGACACCCCCTCCAATCCAGGCATGTGTTGGGGTAGGAAGGGTTCGCTGAGGCGGCAAGCACAGCCTTCTGACCGTGACTTAGAACAAGACACCAAAGAACTGTTGAAGAATACTTTTGCCTGAGACCCTCCTCCTCGTGGTTTTCTGAGTCAGTCCCAGCTGGGGCAGAGGGGTGCTTCGGAGAACTATTCCCCTGGGGAGGAAGCTCTCCCAGCGAGGGCGTGCTGAGGCAGCTGGCTCCCCTCACCGCCTCTCTGGGGCTCCACTTTAAATGGGCCTGTGATAGCACCTACCTCCCTGAGTTGTTGAGAGGAGTAAGGGAAGTAAGTGGCTTAAATAAACCATTTGACAACGTAACAAACACACACTAGACAATATATGCCACTTATTATGACTGCTATGGCTTTAAGACTGCCTGAAAAGGGTCCCTTTGCCACTTCCTCCCCCAGCTCCCTCCCATCCCCATTATTGACTCCCTTGCCAATGATGTGTTTGTCTGCTCAACCTTGCAAAAACAAAACAAAAACAAAAACAAACAAAAAATGTCTGGGCTTCTGGAACGGGACTTCAGGCCTTGCTTGGAGATGTGCAAAGCCTTTGGAGAATGGAGGGAAAGGGTGGAAGGGGGTCTGGGTCCCCAGGGACAGCTGCAGGCAGCAGATAAGGGCCAGTCAAGTCACAGCAGGAGCTGAGCAAGCAGAGCGGGGCTCAGACAGGTGTGTGCCAGAGAGATTGAAAGAAATTAGGAGACCGATCAAAGCAGGAAGGGGTGGGGGACCACACAAAGGCACCCTACAGCACTACAACTTGAGGTTTTTGTTCCATGTCTGTCTTCTGAGGAGAAAAGAAGAAAGTAATGAACCTTGACCAGTGGGGGAAATGTCAATAGCATACAGAGAGAACTGTCAGCACCCTCTTTGTGGGGCCAGAGAACTAGGGGGCCTGTGACAGGTCAAAGTCCACCCTAGGACTCTCCTGGAGCCTCTCAGTCAATCCCAGCTCTTACCACTCCCTCAGCCACCTCTGGTCCCTGCACTCCCAGCCCTTTCCTGCAGGGGGCACACTTCTGAAGAGCAGGGTGTGGCCAGCTCCTGTCTGATTGGCCCCCATTTCCACGCTCAGTGACCTCGGGGTTGTTGTTGAACTGACAATTCTCCAGAAGGCCAACCCCAGACATGCTAAGCAGTGCAAGGATTTGAATAAACCAAGGCAAGCCCTCATTCAACTCCACCTGCTTTTTTTTTTTCTTTTTATTAATTTATTTTTGTCACAGATGTTTCTCCTTTTCCCCCCCTGCTTTTTAAATACTGGCTTGAATGCTGGCTTTTAGCACCTGTCCCGACCCTGTGTTCACTCTGACATGGTTTGCACTGGGCCACGGCTCTTCGCCACCACCCCCTGCCCCCGCCACCCTGCCCTGGCCGCCACAGACACCACAGTCTGGTCTCACAGATGCCTTCCCACTCTCCTTACCTTGCCCTCGTCTCTCTGGAGAACAGCTACTCGGTTTTGATGTTTCACCCCTGGTTACCTTCCCTGACAAGCCATTTCCCCGCAGCTTCCTCCTGTGAATGTAGAATTCACCAGGCTTCTCATACCTCATCCATCTCCATGTTGCCCCCTTGAATGTCTGTGTGTCTGCCTCTCCCACTAGACTGGGAGCACCTTGAGGTCAGGGTCCTAGCCTGCTCATCTCTGTAAACCCATGCCCTAGCTCAGGACCAGGCTCACAGTAGGTGGCCATTAAATAGCTTCCAAGTGAACTGCAGAAGTGACCATAAAATGTGAGGTCAACATGACCCAGCACGTGAGGTCTTCCAGCTGAGCCCAAAGCAGGGCACTGGGAACATGAGGTCTGTCTGGACCAACAGCCCTTCCCATTCATCCATCCATTGGTGCGTAGAGAATCCCAGCCTGAGACTGGGATGGGGAGAGACCCTCCCATCCCAGGGACAGAACCTTGCAAATGTGCCTGATTATTCACCACACTGACCACTGCACAGTTCATTTCAAGGAGACAGAAAAAGAACAGACCAAAATGCCAATGTCTGCCTTACTGCCCTGCCCCCACCCCCAGGCTCCAGCTAAACCCAGAGGAGCTGCGGTTCTGCAAACAGCACCCACTCACCCACACTGCCGTCCTCCCTCCCAGGGACGGGCCTGCTGCCCTGGCCTCTGACCTGCCTGCAGAGGGGGAGAGTTGCCCTGTGCTGACCTTGGGCCACACCCTTCATCCAGAAACAGGGAGGAAGGTCTGAGCTACTACAATGTGGTCCCGAGGGCAGGATGTGGGGATGAGGCCGGAGCTTTGAAAGCCCAAGTGAAAACCCACCTGCACCCCACACATCCACACACTGCCCCCTGCAGAGAGCCCCAGCTGTGGCTCTAGGGGCCCCAGGGTGACAAACTGAGAAAGACCTGGCCTCCAGCCAGGAAATGGGCACTGTTTCTTCTGGATCATTCACTAATTCCACACATACAAAGTGCCCGGTGAGGGGTTGCAATTCCCCCCCCCCACACCGGGGAGGTCATTGTGCAGGGACAGGCACTCTCCCGGAGGTGACCACTGTGCTTCGGGAGGGCAGAAGCTGGGGCTTGAATCTTGCTATGCTTTCAGGCAATGAATACTGCACTCTCCGTGGGGGGATTGACAAGTTACCTTTATTTTATTAAAGGTTATAAAGTACATTTTTTTCTATCATCACATTTCACCCTTACTATATATTTATGAAGAAGGTACTAGTCTTCCTTATTTTCAAAATTAATCAACTGAGGCTTATTAATAATCGAGAAGCAAAAAGTGGCTTCTCCAAGGCCGATCTGTCTGGCCCCACGTCCAGGCCTCTCTGCTGCCCTCTTGGACATTGTGATGAACGGCCAGGCCGAAGCTGTGGAGGCCTCAGGCAGGGAGGGAACAGTGAGCCACCCATCGGAAGTCACCAGGTGAGGGCGGAGCCCTGCCCTGCATCAAAACTGCCGGCTGCCTTGCTCCAGGGGGACTGAGTGGCGATGCGTCCATCAGGCTGCAGCAGAGGGCTACTTGGCCACTCCACTGCGCTCAAAGGAGAATCAGGAAAGGTGGGAGACCCATCCCATCCTCTCCTCCAGGGGGAGCTCACAAGGCCAATACTGGAATCCCTCCTGAGGGTCACAGACAAAGTGAGCACTGCCCACTCAGTAGGTGCCTGAGGAGGCCCCGCTCAGGTCAGGCGCTGCAGATGTGAGCACCGAAGCAGCCTCAGACAGGTCGTGGTAAATGGGCCACTGCTGGTGGAGGGGATGGGCAGTATCATCAAAGGCAAGGGGGTGGTGGGGAAGCCTGGCTTCTCACAGCACTTCGGCCCAGGGTCCCAGCAACAGGTGAAGAAATCCAAGCTATGGTTGAAGTAACGAAGACAAGGGAGAAAGAGATGTCTAACGGCTCCAGAGAGAATGATGGACGATGATGGGGAGTGCTCAGCAGATGGGGCAGTAGCAAGGAGCCATCACTGGGGGCTGGGCAGTGAGACCAGGGGCCTCAGACACTGGGGGCCAGCAAGCCTGACCCCAGCCCCCCCGCCACTGTTTTTCGTGATGGCTCAGTCTCACCTCCTCCAGCCTCCTGTCCCACATAGTCTACGGAGTTTTTCCAGGTCCCCCTGCCCTGCCCCACCAGGAGCCCTCCCTGCTCTCATCCCTTCTACTTAAGGAGCCAGAGAAAACAGCTACAGCCTCTCGTGCCCTGAGGATGGCTGGGGATGCTCGAGGGGCAAAAGGGTTGAAGCCCGGTGAGGGGAGTGTGCAGTGGGCCTCGCTTAGACCGGGGAGGTGAACACCCCAGATTAACACAGAAAATAAACAGACCAATGTTTCCCATCATGTGTTCCACAGAACAGGTCTTACCAGAAAGAAAGGATTCTATGGTCAAGTACGTTTCAGAAAAGCAGAGCTCTAGCAGGACTTCCCAGAGCCTTTACTGTGCTGATATGCAGTGGTCAGTCTCCAAGAGGGAGCGACAGAGCACCGTTTCTCAAACCTCGTGGACCCAGGAAACTTTTCATCCAGCTCTGCCGCTCCCAGGGCTCTTGCGAGGATCAAAGGAAATATGTAATGCCCCCCCCCCTTTATTTTTGTGAGCGAGGGATCGATTGGTTGCCTCCCGCACCCACCCTGACCAGGGCTGGGGATTGAACCTGCAACCCAGGTACCTGCCCCTGACCGGGAATCGAACCTGCGACCCTTCGGTGCTCGGGCTGACACTCTAACCACTGAGCATCACTGGCCAGGGAATAATGCCCCTTTTAAACTACAGCACTACAAACATTGGGGCCTAAAGAGCAAACCCCTGGGGAGGGAGGACACAATTTACGATACACAATTTAATGTATAAAAGCTCTCTTTACAAATAACTTTTTTTTCTATATTTGTAGTCATTTATTCCACAAACATGAACTGAGTATCCATTAGCTGCGATCACTCGCCAAGCCCTAGGAATACAGCAGCAGTAAGACAGAGGCAGCATGAAATAATTCTAAAATTGCGATTTAAATGTTACTGAAGAAGATATAAAGAACGTCAGAAGAGTTGGAGATGGGGGGACCCAACTTAGGCCGGGGATTGGTGGAGCTCCCTATAGAAGTGACCCTTGACCCTGCAAAAAGGAGTCGACTAAACACTAGGAGGGAGAGGGCATTCCATGCAGAGAAGACAGCAGGTGCAAAGGCCATGAGGTGGGAAGGGATATGGAGGTAATCATGGGCTCATGGAGCCGAATTGCAGAATGCTAGCTGAGAGTAAGATGTGATGGAGATGGAAAGGTAGGCAAAAGGTAGGTCACACAGGACCCTGTGAGCGTGTTAACCTGAAATGTGTCCATAGAGAGAAGGAAACCCATCTACCCTCATCCTGGACACGGAGAACCAAAGTGCATCTAGAGATTGTCTACTTGAACATGATTTTGTGCTATTCCTTACAAATAACGTTTAAAAGAACTTATCTGTTAAAGCAAGCGACACCTCTGCAAGATAAAAATGAGGCCATGGAAGAAAAGCAGCAAAGAGAAAGAGCTGTGGTGTGTGCAGTGAAGGGCGGCAGGAAAGAAGGCTGGCGGGAGCCAGGAGCGCTGGGTCTGGGTCCGATCTGCCCCTGACCCACTGTGGCCATGGTCAAGTCCCTCCTCTTCCTCTGTAGAGCAAGGGGTGGGGAGAAGATGATCTCTGAGGCCCTACCAGCTCTCAAGTCAGAACCGAAGGCCCCAACACTGCTTTGGGGAGTCCATCGCCCCTGAGGATTCGTCCTGGTGTATACCTGCAAGGTATCAAGGGAAGGACAAAACTGTGCCCAAAGAGAAGGCCCCCAGGGCCAGCCAGAGAAGTCAACTGTATCCCCAGATAGGAACTTGGCAATGAAACTGGAGGGGAAACCACAAATCAGAAACCAGCTCAGTGCAGAGAGGAGCAGAGCCCGTCCAGCCATCTGAAGAGTCCCCATCCCATCTGTTCAGGCCTCAGCGTCTCCCTAAGGATGGAGAGGTGACCAGAAGGAAAGGGGCCAGCAGGGGCCAAGTCCCAGCCTGCTTGGCTATAGGAGCCCTGTGAGGGAAACACATCCTTGGAGTACAAGAGGTCATGAGGCGGATGAGGAAGCCAACGGTGTCCTCTCGGAGGACTGCAGGGTAGAGGGACGTCACAGCCGTGCCTGCGTGGAGGTCTGCTTTTCCTATTCTTCACAAGACGCTTCATTTTCCACTTGCTGCAAAGGCTACAGTTAATTGCTCTGGAGGCTGAGGGACAGTCATAAAGAGCACTCCACCTTTCTGCATAACAAAGCAACAGTCTGGACTCGAGCCCTGTGCTGAGGTGCATGTGCATGTGTGTCTATGCACACGCATGTGCACGTGTGTTTGTCAGAGAGACTGTTTCCCCAGCCCAAGATTTACACTTGGAAGGTAAGGATGTGGCAATGAGGGCAGGAGACGTTCTTTGAGTATCTGGCACTTGGTGACTATGTCTGGAAACATAGGGGGTGCTGACAGTGTCTATTACTCTGAAAGGGTGCAGACTCTGTGGCAATGCAGTATGTGACCAGGTCTCCAGGGGGGCGGGGAGGCTGTTGCCTGAACAGGAGACTGCTTACGATCCAGGGGGTACTTTCTGTCCACAGAGGCCCTGAAGTATCTGAGGGCTGCCGGACTGGAGGTGTGTAAGACCCTTCTGTGACCCCATGAAAGGGGGGGTGCGCGTGTGTGTGATTAGGCACACACATTTGAGTGTGTTGGTGGCAGCAGCCTGAGATTCTGGGCCTACCTCTGTACCAACTCACTCACTGTAGGAGTTTGAACATATTGCTTCCCCATGAACTGGGGACCAAATTGTCTGAGCTCTGTGGTCTGATCCCCTGAAGTAGTGGGGTGATGCAGTGCAACCAGAGAGGGGCCTCGGCGCCCCCAGACACAGCAGCTTCCCCCAGCAGGAGGGCCCCAGCCCTCGCAGAGGAAGGCAGAGCTCTGTGGGATTTCATCAACTGCCCACGAAATGCTCAGGATGCCCTTGTCTGCTCAGCACCAGAAAAGGAGACTAAGTCTGGGGACAGACGGGCTGGAAATAGGGGTTGGAATTTCAGAGCCACAGTCCTGGCCCGAGGCCGAGGATCAGCTTCCCCAGTACCACTTCCAACTCCTAGCAGGGTCCCATGGGCAACTGGCCCAGCTCAGCTCCAGGCTAGTTAACTGGCTGCAGGGTACCAACCCCATGCCAGCCAGAAAAGCTGGCCTGGCTCACCGTGGGCAACACCCTGCACCTCCCACGTGCTGGACTGTCTGCCTCAGGGGCTGAAGGGGGCCTCAAACTGTAGAGGAAGAAAAGGCTGAACTGAAAGCATCCCGAGCAGCCCTAGGTTGAGGTCATGATAAAAGGGTAGTATCTTCCAATGGACCCCTTTCTTTGACTACCTTTCCTTTTTTTCTTTCTTTTCTTTTTTTTGCAGAAAAGAGTTTGAGTCTCCTTAGGGAGATGCAGCTTCATCTAATTCAGCTCTTAATTAACCCAGCACACCCCAAAGAGGCTGCAAAGAACTACTCATAAATTAAATATGAAAAGCATTATTTATCTAGGCACAGCCTTCTAATGGCTCTGACTCTGACGTTTATAGTTACTAATGAAGATGGATTGGGAGGGAGAGAAGTTAGAAAGGGAAAGAGACACTGCCCTGAGGGAGAACGAAGCCCACAGGCCTCGCCTCCTGAGGGTCTTACAGAGCATGGAGAGGGTCGTCATCTCAGCCCCAGTGACTGTGCCCCCATATTTGCTTCTCCAGACCTCAGGGAAAGGAGGGGGGGCGTGGACGAGGACAGGCTGGGGCCCCTGAGGGCTATTGGACAAGGCCCTCTCCCACCAGCTGCCAGGCCTCTCTAGCTGCTCCGTTTTTCATTCCCAGCCCTAGTGTTGACCTTGGGTCCTTTCTTGATTCAACCTGATTCACTGCTTAACCACTCTACTCCTTGTTCCAACACTCCATCTTATCCCTGCAGACCCCTCAGTGCGGGGCCATCGGAAATTGCTGGCTTAGATCATACCTCCAGCACGTGAGTTCCTCCTCTCCCTCCAATTGGCCACAGTAGCCATCAGGAAACTCTCATCCTGCCTTTTAAGGAGCAGAAAGATTCCTTTTTTTTCTATATACTTGCGTAGACCCAAAGAGGAAGTGAAAAGCTATCTAGAGCCCAGAGGGTTCAGAATAGGAAGCAAATGGTTACCATTTCTCTGCCATCGACTTCAGTCTCCTAAATCATTGCAAGATGAGCCTTGGGGATCATGTCTCACTCATCTTTATAACTCAATTCCAGTGCCTGGCACACAAGTGCCACGAATGTTTATGGATCTGTTGAATGTGCAAGACCAAAGGAGGGAAAGGAAGACGAAGGAAGGAAGAGCAACTGAAACCAAGATAAACAGATGAGAAACCATTATAATTATTTTTGTTGTTATCACTTCACTTCTTCAGGAAAGGCAGCTCTATGAGTTCCCTTCCTTTCCCTGGGAGTCCCCACCCCACACAGTCTCCTTGGTCTCAGTTCAGTCCAGGTGGAGAAGTTCAACTTTCCGTTCTTGGAAAACAATAGGAAGGAGGTTCTGGTTTGGGATTTGCTCTCTGGAGTGCTGTCTTCATCTTCTGTGCAGCTATCTGTGTCTTCCTTTGGCCCCTTATGCCAAAGAGGCAAAGAGAAGTGACTAATTTCTCAGCTCTGCCAGGTCACATGCCTCTCTTTTAAAAGTTAAAATCCCTCGGTCCTTACCCAGCTGATAGCCCACTGATACGCACCCAACTCCATGCCAGGTGCAACACTAGACACCGAGAGAAACTCCGTGCATAGGCTCTGTGCTCCTGGTGGGGGAAGGGCACATAATAAGAATAGAGCCACGGTTGTTTAATGATTATTCACCTTACTAACTATAAATAAGAGGTTTTCTTAAAGACCCTAGGAAACTGCAGGATGTGCTGCAAAAAGATAAGACGCCTCAAAGCCCGGATGGGTCCATCACTCAGAAGATACATTTTGAGAACAGACCAAGGACAGGACAAGCTTTGACTTGGTTGCTGTGCCTGGACCCTGACCCTCTCTGGGAGTTTGTATCAGGAATGCTGACCATTCTCCAGTCCCAGGAATAGGCTCTTTATAACATAGAAGATTAGCACCTTGTTATTAGACTTCAAGCTCCTGAGGCCAGACTGCAGACCCTACCCTTCCCTTTTCCCTGTTACACTTGCAGCTCACAGCTGCATGTAGTTATCTTCTCCCTCACCCGTATATAACCAGCCAACTGGCAAAGGGGGTCAGAGCAGAATTTCCAGGATGACCTACTGCTCTCCCCATACTGCTGGCATTATTGGAATAAATGCTCATATATGATTCAACCCTGTCTCTGCTTAATTTGGCTCAAGTAGTGACAGGTGGCTTTAGACCCATTTAGTGCCCGGTATCACCCCCAAAGCTTCCAGTAGAGTCATGGACATATGGGAAAGAAAAGAACCATACTGAAAATCTCCCCGTTCTTCATGAGGTGTGTTCTCTTTCACTGCAATGAGTCAAGAAACCCAACTTTGTTCAACGATGGTGGAGGGTCACTCAAGGATACAGCCCGATTCCCCCTCCCAGTCAGTTGAACAGTGTCCACCAGGCCAGCGGCCACAAGAAGCAAGAGCAGCACATGCCCAAGGGGTGTCTTCCCACATCCTTGACAGCCAGCAAGTCTCACCAGACTCTATTTGTCTTTGGCCTGCACACAGGCTGCTCCAAGCACAGCACCCTACCTTTCCCCACTGCTAGATAAGCCCCACCAGAGCCTGGCCGAGTGCAGCCACAGGCTGCCTCTGGGTCTTCCCCATGTGTGAGTAATAAAGGCTATGTCCTTCCCCTCTGGTTCCCCATGTGGTTTTTTTCGGATTATCCAAAAACAGCATGGCATTTCTGGGACTAGAGCTCTTACAATACAGACAGGGATGTTGGAGAGAGGGTATTAACAGAAATGGAGGTTCCAGCAAGATTCAGCTAAAGCTCTCGCTGCCTTGGCCCAGGACCTTGGCCTCTGTTGACAGGGTACACATCTGAGACGCCTGGGTCACAACCTTGGCGAGGTTCCACTGAAGCGCCCCCGCGTGACCTGAGCACCTGGAGGTTTGGTGTTCAGTATTCTGCAACAGCTAGACAGAAGCAGCCTTTGAGCCTCGAAAGACCTTATCAAGTACTGTTAACTGAGAGCAGTAAAACGCGGAGGTGTTGGGCAGTGTTTCCCAGGTGAAAAGAGACACCACCGAACTACTGGACCACAATCCCATTGGAGAGCCTCAAACAGGATCCTTCTAAAACTTCAAGAAAAAGCTGCCTGCAGAAAAAGAGAGTTTCTATGACCTCCCTTATCTAAGTCCTATTATTTTTTGACTCCCCGAGGTCTTCTGACCCTTAAGAAAAAATAAAACTCTAGTGTGGTGTGTTTTTTTCAGCCCATAACTACTGCTGACAATCGATGACAAACATTTAACCAACTGTTCCTTTAAATACTTCAGAGGGTAGATTTCCTTCTAGGAGTCCTTCTGATACTTAAGTTTCCCTCATATAATTAACCCCAAACTTACATTTTTTAAAAATTGGACCTTGACCCCACGTCGAGAATATACTTCAGTTGAGGTCATTACAACCTTATCAGCAAAATTTAACCCATCAGAAATGGACACTAATATGGGGAACAGTCTTGCTGCTATAGTTTGTTCTCTTCAGAGACACTCCATCCTGCTTTGCAGGAACTGTTTAACTCCACTCAGGAAAGCTTCTCACCCTAAGGGCAAAAAAAAAAAAAAAAAGCTGCTCACTCCTGTTGCTATTGGGATCAATGAGACTGCCAGCATGGCTGGTCTGTGCAACGCCGGGGCTCCCTTCCATGTGCCCATCCGGCTCGTACCACCTGCCACCCACTAATTTTTCCTGTTTTCAGGACAAGTTTTAGAGACTTTCAGAGTTTAAAATGACCACCCCTCCAGTGGATCATGTTTCCCTGAAAAGAATGTACAGAAACTTCCAAAAAGAAACAAATACAAAGTACCAAGGGAAACCGGGACAGCGCTGGCTGTTCTGCATAGTATGCGAACCAATTCCCCCAGCGCGAGGAACACAGAGAAAGAAAAGATCCCAGTACCCGACCCGGAAGACATAAATTACACAACTTCTTCTCTGGAAGCTAAGCCAACCGATTTAAATTTCAATGTGTTAGCCCGAGTTGGCGTGGAAGGTCACAGGGCCCTTAATTTCGTCTGAGATAGCCCAGGGGAATCTGCATTGCAGAATCCCTTCTTGCTGCACCTGTATAAACATTGCAGGTGGAAGGGGAACTCTCTAGGTCGGCTAAAAGAAAAAATCACCCGAATCTCAAAAAAAACAACAACAAGTTGAATTTGGGACACGTTTTCATTGTCCGGATTTGATTATCCAGGCTCGTCTCCAGGATCAGTTACAGGAACCAATCAGCCTGCCTTACCGCTGCCTTCCTGTGTTTTGTCCAGAGCCTTCAAAGCTCCTGTGCACCCCTTGTCACCATCAGAACTTTAGGAAACGAGGCTGCCACAAGGAGAATAAGAGACTAACACTCGTCCAACTACAGACTACATTCTCTACACAAATTCCTAAACAGTAAGACTTTGGCAATAGTGAAGACCTGAATATCATAGCTGAATGTCTTGCAGTGTGACATTGCCTTTGGCCATAGATATGACAAAGGAAGAGAAAAGCAGCCAGACAGGTCCTGACTTGACAGCGTCACTTTGCCCTTTGTATTCTCCAAGCCACAACAATGACCAGACATCCTCCTAGCCTGGCTAATATCAGTGACGGCTGCTTTTTAGCAACTGTGGTTTGAGTCTCACCTTCCTTCCTCCTGTCTTTTAGACAAGATTTATTAAGATACTCATCATAGAATTAACGCCTCTGCCTGACAGCATCCAATCCAGAGCAAAGCCCAGCTTCCTTGA
Source organism: Tadarida brasiliensis (assembly GCA_030848825.1). Lineage (NCBI taxonomy): Eukaryota > Metazoa > Chordata > Mammalia > Chiroptera > Molossidae > Tadarida > Tadarida brasiliensis. Next base: position 15,563,319 of record CM061268.1, on the reverse strand, counting down.
ATCCTCCTCCCAAAATCAATGAAGCCCAAATCCTCTAAGTCCTTTCTCACACCCCGTTCCTAAGACTGCCCATGTTCCCCAAGAGCTGCATTTCTGCTTTGTTACAATGAGCTAATACACCAAGTTTGTTCAACTAGAGATGTGTTTCTGGCAACCTCTGGCTGAAAGACATGGACACATGTATAAGCAAAGAGGCAGAAGGTGCTACGTGCCACGAGACACAGCTCCACTCACGGTGGAAAGTTTACAAATCTATAGAAGTATTGTTAAGTACTGTGCACGAAAGGGGTATCTTGTAAGCATTTTTTTTGATACCATCATTAATGTTGGGGCAAGAGAAAATGGTTTTGTCTTTTGGGTTGCTTTTTTTTTCAAGAAGGAAACTAGACTGAACTAAATGAGCACAATCCAGACAGCCAAGAAAACATGTCTTGATCTGCAGGATAATTAGGGACCCAGATATAAGGAAGAGGAAGACATTGTCAGTGTTGAGATCCCTGGGCTGGCCACAGAGCGCCTAGAGCCTACAGCAGTGCTTGAAAGAAGTCTGTGCAGAGAATAATGCCTGGAATCCCTTGAGGGAAAGCATATGTTGAGCCTGGAAGCTCAGGGAGGTTAGTCCCAAGGCAGGATTGTCTAATGTCTTCTCCTACTGGTTTGACCAGTCTCCTCATGGTACAAACGACTGTGGTAGGACATCTGCCACCACAGCTACTCTTCTGTCCCTTGCTCTGGATGCCAGGGACCATCCCTCCCCCTACCTCCACCACTCCAGCCTGGCACAGAGAGTGACTGGGAGTGAGTCTGGAGGGCATCATGCTCACAAAGCAGGAACAAAGTTACCACCCAAAGCATGCAAGGGCACAGAGGACAGAGCACATTTGAAAACAAAGGAAAAAACATTATTATGGTGAAAAAAATGTTGAACACATTTGGGGGGCTATAATGCCCTTCACAGTGTCCAAAGAACAAATCAAAACCAGCCAGACAAAAAGCTCTCCTCTTCAGAGAGAAACAAACATCACAAGTCATTGAACACACAGGGACACATGGGCACTTGACCTAATTAGACTCTTTTGCTGAGCTGTCCCCACCTAATGTTTCTTCCAAGTCTTCATCTTCACCCTACCAAACACCAAATACCAAGACCATACCAAAGGGCTGTGCATTTCATTATAAAATGACCTTGAAGCCGAAGGAGCTCTCATTTTACAAATATTTGACAGATGAGGAAACTGAGGCGTAGCCATGGGACACAGCTGATAACACTGGAATATACAATCCAGGTTCTTTTAACTCCAGACCCAGCATTTGCTTGTGTTTTCCAACAACATCAGCTCAGCTTTAGCTTCTAAAATCAGCATGGCCTAGATTGGGACAAGCTTGCCTTCTCTTTGACATGTTACAGCATGCTTGGAGCACTCCGGGTAAAACATAGGTTAAAGCCTAGATAAGCACTCTGCAGTGTGTCCAAGGCCTTTGCTATTAAGATACATGTCTGAGGCTGCACACAACTTACACAGACATAGACTATTATAGTTTTTTCTTTCCTACAACATGCATTATGGACACGTAATTACAGTAATCAAGAAACTAAACCATTGGGTGGGCCAGAGTCTTTCTCCAGAAACTCTACGAGTTCTGTTCATTCACAGGTATAGGCGTTTTAAGTCCTCATAAGCCACTCACTAGCCTGGATTTTTTCCATGCTGCAGCACTATTTTAGGTTCCTTCAATAGCCACTGACCACCTAGCTTTCAGGAGTTATTTTCCCAAGCTAAGTCTGACCATGGCAGGATGTGACATTCTGGACTCTTCTAGTTGCGGCTGGTTAGGAGCTCAACATGTTTTAGTTCCCAGACTGTTTTCCAGGAAGTATCTAACAGTTTGCACGTCTGGATGGTAGCTTCAAAAGCTCCAATTCGTACTTTTTTATTGCTGTCCCCAGTACTAGACAGCTAAAGGGCTATAGGGACTATTTAAGTCGCCTTTTAAAATTGAGTTTTGGCCTCATTCTCAGCAGAACCAAGATGGCACCTGCATGGCCTTCCAGGGGAAGCAGCTTCAGCATTACCTAACTCCCCGCTTCCCTGCCCAGGCCTAACCGAGACTCTTCGCCACCTCATAGGATGGGGCCTCACTCTTTTTCAGGGACTAGAGAGGAGGTAGTTCTCAGATGCAAAGTTACCAGCAGGTAGAGTTAGCCTCCAGATCCAACCAGAGCTTAATTATGAGCCCCACACATCTCCAGCAGTCATTTCTCTTCTTAACTTTGGCTGAGGCGTGTCCTTCAGCTGAGCCTCAGTTTTCCCCATCTGTGTAATGGAAGCGGAGTCAGACCTCATACTTTCTATGTTTTCTTCTGGCTCTATGATACTATGTCTTGGATAAGAGAGACAAGATGAGAAGTTCCAGAGAGGAAGAGTGGCTGGAGAGCCTTTCTATAAGACTGTCTTCTGCCATTTAGGTCCATCTGGCCCTCCCTTCCTACAGCTGCAGTCAGTTCAAATACTCATCAGGCCTTGCCTAGATTGCTGCAGTGGTCCCCTAAGAGCCTATACCATATGGTGGCCCCAGCTCCCACTCCACTATCCAATGGAAAATGCCTTCAGAAGCTCCTCCTGCCTTCAGAACCTGGGTTCTCAGGAAGGAATTCACACTTGATGTGGCTCCCCCCAGCTCTTTGGGCTCACAGCTTACTGTGCTCACGTACACACCTTGCTCCAGATATTTACAGGAATTTTTTCTTTTTATAAATGTTTTCAATGACAGTTTACATTCAATATTATTTTGTATTGGTTTCAGGTGCACAGCATAGTGGTTAGACAATCGTGTACTTGACAAAGTGTTTCCCTTGATGTTTCTAGTACTTGAATGGCACCATACATAGTTATTAGGATATTATTGACTATATTCCCTATGCTGTACTTTACATCCCTATAATTATTCTGGAACTATCAATTTGTGCTTCTTAATTCCTTCACTTCTTTCACCCAGTCCCCCCAACTCCCTCCCTTCTGGCAACCACCAGTCCACAAGCTGTGTCTATCAGTCTGCTTCAATTTTGTTTATTTTGTTCTTTGTATTCCTCATAGAAGTGAAATTGTATGGTATTTGTCTTTCTCTGACTTATTTCACTTAGCATAAGAGCCTCTAGGTCCATCCATGCTGTCACAAATGGTAAGACTTCATTCTTTTTTATGGCTGAGTGATATTCCATTGTATAGATGTACCACCACCTTTTTATTGACTCATCTATTGATGGGCACTTGGGTTGCTTCCATATGTTGGCTATTGTAAATAGCACTGCAATGAACATAGGGGTGTATGCATTCTTTTTGAATTAGTGTTTTGGGTTTCTTTGGACATAAATCCCCCAAAATGGAATTGCTGGGTCATAAGACAGTTCCTTTTTTTTTTTTTTTTAAATCCTCACCCGAGGATATTTTTCTATTTATCTTCAGATAGAGTGGGAGGAAGAGAGAAAGAAACCTCCACGTGAGAGAGACACATCGACTGGTTGCCTCCCGCACAACCCAGACCAGGGCAGGGGACAAACTGCAACGGAGGTACATGCCTTGGCTGGAATTGAACCCACGACTCATTGGTCCACAGGCCGATGTTCTATGGCTAAGCCAAACTGGCCAGGGCCCATTTTTAATTTTTTGAGGAAACGTCACACTGTTTTCCATAATGGCTTGTACCAATCTGCATTCCCACCAACAGTGCACAAGGGTTCCCTTTTCTCCACATCCTGCCAACACTTGCCATTTGTGAATTTATTGATACCCCTTCTGACAGGTTTGAGGTGATACCACATTGTGGTTTTAATTTGCATTTCTCTGGCAGGTCTCTTTTTGACCCCCTCCCTTACCTCCATCAGGCCTTTGAATATTTCATTTAATCAACAAGAACCCCCACCCCCACCCCCAGCCTGCTGCTCCACCTGTTTAATCCCCATGCATTCTTCAAGGTGGACTCACCTCTAGTGTCTCCCCCCCTGTGAAACTTCCGTCAGCACCACCATTCCCCGGCCTCCTGCACCATTCCCACCCATGCACCCCTTAGCAGGGCATTCATTAATCACACTACTTTGTAATTCTCTGTGTCTGTCATTGTCTCTAGATGAGACATACTCCTTGAACACAAGGAAGCATTTTTCTTGGAGCACCACTGCTGGGCACCCAATACAGGCTTGATATGTGTTTGTTAAGGCAACAAATAAGTAAATCAATAGGCTTCCAACTGAATTGGAAAACTTGATAAGACAATTACAGATTACAGAGTAAAATAGTGCCAATCCAATGAGATACAGTGTCTTAGACATTTAGCATCAGGCACTATGAACCAGGACGGCTGTTTTTGTTTCGTTTTTGCAAGGAATTCCAAGTGAGTTTACTTGGGGAGGGTGGGGGAGGTTCATCGTAAAGCAGTGCTTTGAGATTAATCTGGAAGTGTGTACAGGATGGATCCAAAGAAGAAATCCAGAAAGCATCTGGAAGGTTGGTTAGTTATTGCGCCAACCCATGTCCCAGGTAAGAAAAAATTATTTTCCATGCTTATGAGTGCGTTGCAGGCACTCCTTGTAACCACATCACTTTCAATCACGTCATAGCTCTTGAGTGATTTCTCTTGAGTGGGTTTGAAGTTTGCTCTTACTGTCAGCCAGCTGTGTGACCTTAGGCAAGTCACTTGAGCTCCATGGGGCTTAGTTTGACCTCTCTGGGCCTCCTGTAGAGAAAAGTAACTCCTCAGCATGATAGCCCAGGCTGTCCCCCAGCCAGGGCCACCACTCTCTCCAGCCTGCTCTACCTGACACTCTCTGCTGTAAGCACACAGTCATTGTCTGTCCATCCCGTACAGCACTTGTCCCATTTTGAGTCACATTCAAGTAATTTAGTACTGGTCTGTCTCCCAAACTCCTTGGGAGCAGAGCACTTCTATAATTCCTAGAGCACCTGGCTCAGGGCATGGAATATAAAAATTAAGTGTCAGTAAATGTTATATTGTCAATGAGATGTTGAATAAATACCCATCATTCCTTTCAAGCAGCTGTCTCCTGTCCCCCACCCCCCAAAAAAACAGTCTGACTACACAGCCCAGAGTCAGGCTTCTCAAATGTGATCCATGGATGACCACTGGCAGCAGAAATACCTAGCAAGCCTGTTAAAATGCAGGTCTCCAGGCTCTACCCCAGACCTATGGAATCAAAAGCTCTGGGGAGTGCTAACTCCACGGGGCTCCCCAGCTCTGGCCTGAGCTCCCACAGACTCTGGAGCAGGTTTTACAAGAAGGGTACTATGGATGCTCCCCTAAGCAGCTTGGGGTGGAGACAGGGGAGATGGCAGGACAGGGTGGGGGTGAGTTTGTACTGCAATTCTGTATATGATAACCACCGCTGAAAGTTCTTGGCACTAATCTTCATCTTAAGTCATGATGACGAAGAGCTACCTCCCTGTCCCATCCTGCCCCCACCACCACCACCTGACTTTTCTCCTATTTTTGCCTCCTTCCCATCAGCCTAGCAGGGTTGGAAGATGTTCTTGCCTTCAATCAGCCTCTCCCTTCCTCCCCCAAGGCCCCATGTCTCTTCTTCCAGTGATTTAAACAGCTTCCTCCTTCCCCAGAAAAAGAAAGTGACTGTTTTCCTCCTCTTTGCCCTGCCCTGTAGAGTGCTAATGTGTCTTATAAAACCAATATGAGGAGCATTTTCATTCACATGCTTTACAACATACCTAATTAAACCTCTGCTGGTTACTCAGGAGGCCTCCCCTCCATCCAGAGGCTTCAGACCTGCAGGGCCCCACGACACGCTTGATGCCGAGTGTCTGTGGTTGTGGGAGCACCATCACAGGACTGGAAACACAGAGGCCTAGGCTAGTCCAAGCTCCAGAGCTGACTGGGTGCCTTTGGGGAAGTCATGTCCCCCCATCTTAGTCTCTGAAAAACAAAGTATTTAGACCAAATGGTCTCAGAAAACCCTTTGAATCTAACACTCTAGGATTAGAGTACTTTAATATTCTAAGACATATTAGTCCAGAACAGAAGGCTGCAGGGTGAGAAGACCAAGGGGAAGAAACTCCAGCCACAAGGACAGAGAAGTCACCTTGATGGTGGCTATGAGATCTCAACTTCACATTTGAGTGGCTGCTGCCCTGGGGAGGAACCATAGGGCTGGAATAACCCGAGGGTCTTTTACCAAGAGAAGCGAGTATGCAACTGTAGTAGGGAGATCATTGCAAATGTTCACACAGCATTTACTCCAAAGCAGGCAACATTCTGAGCACTTTACCCACATTAACTCATTTAATCTCTGCAATACACCCAATAGGCAGGCACTATTATTATCCCCATTTTACAGATGAGGAAACAGGTGCAAGGAGGAAAGATAATTTGCCCAAGATCACAAGAGCCGGTGGGTAACAGAACCAGAATTTGAACCCAGCCTGAGTCCATGAATCCATGCTCTCAATCACAACTGTTCAATCCTATCACTTCAGAAAAGACACGCCTTCTCAGTGTGTTGTTCACCCATCATGCCTTGTTCACCGGATAGTGCCATGCAATACCACTGCCGTGGAAGGGCAGGTGATGTATCATAGAATTGTACGCTTGGAACCTATATAATTTTATTGACAATGTCACCCCAATAAATTTAATAATAAAAAAAGAAAAATGAAAAAGAAAGAATCATGTCTTTGAGGTCTAGAATCAAATGGTCTTCATTTGATGAGACCAAACGTTGACTTGTACATATTTCAAGAATGGATACATAGGGCCTTAGCCCTTGACAATATTGTTACCTCAGCACTTTGGTGTCCCTCACCTTTTTCCTCTCCCTCTTTCTTCCTGGTCCCCTGCTTTCACCTCCTTACGGTACCCCACCCCCTGGGTGTGAAAAGCATAAAATTTAGAAACAAAAGGCCTGAGTTTGAGCCCCTTTCAGTAACCTACTGTGATCTTAGTTCTCTAGCCTCTCTACTGTCAGTTTTTTCACATCTGGATGAAGAGACAATACAGAATGACTAAAGTGTGGGCTTGAGAAAGCCACCTGGGTTCACCTGCGAATCTGTGTCATATGCTCGGAAGCCCCCGCTTCCCATCAAGTAGAGTGAGGCTTTGTTGGGTTATCAGGATGACTTGGGGTGACTCCCAGAAAGCTCCTGGTTCAGAGCCTAAGACCAGAATAGGCAGTTATTTCAGTGCTCAACAGTTTATGGAATGCTCTCACAAGCATGACTTCATTTCACACCATGGATGAGGCATCCTCTTCCCAAGGTGGGACTTGGCCCCAAAAGTCAAAGGGGGCTCATTCAGAAGAAGTGCGTCTTCATAGGCAGCTCATGGGGTGGCCAGGGGCTGACTGCCAGCTGCCAGGGAACTCCTAAGATTTTAATCCATTTTTCACATTTCCTTCTGTCATCTTCCTCCCTCGTCCTTTTGATGCACACTTCCCAGCATATTCCTGTATTACAGAAAAGCGCTTCCTCAGATAAGCTGTAGACAACAACCTGGACACAAACTCCAGAAAGCCACTGGGCCCCCTCCGCTCTCACAGCACTCTGCACATGTTCCATCGCTTATCTTTGTCCATAGCACCTTGAATGCCTATTCTCATATCTCTTCAACTCAAACCCCTGCCTCTCCTTCAAGGCCCTTCTGGAGTCCTGTTGCATTGTCATAGGAAGAATTCCCCCTACGCTGGAGAAAATCCCTGCACTTTTCCATTCCCATGGCTATCTTATGGTTCTATGTTAAGATTCAGTGTGCCTGCAAGTCCCCCTTCAGATGATCTGCTCCTTTAAAAGGAACCATGTCATGCTTCTTCCCTAAAGCAGCTCATAATCCAGCCTGGAGCCTGGACACATAGTAATCACTCAATATATGCTTGATAAATAAATGAGAGGGAACTAAAGAACAAGAGCATACACACTAACATGCTCTGGTCAAACAACACAGAAACAGCAAACAGCAGAGATGTTTCCTGATGAACCTGGACTAAGATATTTCTCTGCACCAAGGACTCCTGGACCCTTTCACGGTCACCTAACAGTATCGTGTCCATCCTGCCCTTTAGATCCAGACCCCAAGCCTCTTGCTAAAATTGTGCATCTCCCTCCCCAATAGATCATGGGTCCCTCCCTGATGACTTGGAAGCAGGGTCTACTTAGAAGCAAGTGTGGGGCTCTGCTTTGTCAGAGCAATTTGGGGGGACTGGGAAGAAGCCTCCCTCTACAGCATGGGGTGAAAGTGAAGAGTGCACCCTTTGCCTCGCTGTACGCCATCTTTTCAGCAAGACCGTGAGAGTTTTGTGCCTGGCCAGGGCCCTAGGCAGATGGGTTAGAGAGCATATTAATCAGTTCACATTTAACAGAATGTGGCTAAGAGAAGCCACCTCACCCCAAAAGTCAGGCAGGTGGTCTCCTCGCTACATTGATTTCTGGTTTTGTTAGGTTGGGGGTATTTCTGAGTAGGGAGGATAGTTGATGCTGCGAAGACACCCCCCCCCCAAAAGTCCCAGGCTCCTTGCTAAAGGAAGAACAGGATTCAGGGAAGCACTGGATACCTCAGACAAAAAGAGTGGGTGAAGACTTTTTGTCCAGAGCTAGCCTTCTAAGTGGCTTTCTGGATTGGGGTCCACCTTCAGTTGGGTTGAAAACACTTCCCAGGCAGAAACAAATGGAAGAAGTAATTATCCAAACACAGACAGTTATGCACTAAGAGGCACATTATTGTATAATTTATAATGATGAAAACTGTAAAAATGTAATTGATAAAAGTTGAATGGTCAAATAAATAGTGGCAATCCTTAGGATAGACTATTAATGATAATCCACTTGAATTTTTAAAGGCATAGGGAGATGAATATGATAGAAAGAGAAAAAAAGCTTGACATGTTACCATATACACAGTGTATACACACTTAACTGTGTAAATCACAAGATCAGAAAAAGAAACCACAAACTGTTATCTCCATGCAATGAGGTTCTTAGTTTATTCTCTTACGTATTTTTCTGTGTGCACTTTTCCAAGTTTTCTGTAATGAGCATATATTCTTTTTATAATATAGGAATCATCTAAAAAGGAGGCAAAAGAGAGATGTAGAGAGGAAAGAATTAGAAGGAAAAGAATGGGAGGAGAACAGGGAGGCCGAACAGACGACCTATGATGAGGAAGCATGAGCTGGGGGACTAGACTAGCGTCAACTCAGAGATTGCCAAATTGGGGCAGAAGAGGGTAGCCCAGGGCCTGTTCCCAAGTCTAGAGTGGAGGTGAAGGGAGAGGAAAACAGGAGATTTGAGCCTCAATTTTCACAGTCTTTGTGCCCCAGCGTCTATTCCTCTTTGTCACATGGTAGGACGAGAATGCCATCTGTCACTTGGAGCCAGTTCCCAGCTGAGCAGAGTAGGTCCCTAAGGAGAAGCCCTGACACCCTGTCTCTAGACACACACACACACACACACACACACACACACACACACACACACACCCCTTGGAGCCCTGTCATCTGATCTCTATTCCTCCCCCTCAGGCTGCAAAAGGGTGAATGGCTGGGCAGCAAGGCAGCTCCCTGCCTGGCAAACAACTAGCCTTCTCTGCCCAGAAAGCTCCCAACACTCACCTCACCCTCTTCTCCTCCCACCCCCAGGTTTCCACCCTCAGGTCTTGAATCTGGTTTCTTTTTTCATTTTCCCCCTACCCTAGGCCCAGATCCTCCTAGGTGGCTCCCAACCCCTCCCTCCCCACTGCCCCTCCCTCCCCACTGCCCCCTCCAGTTCCCAGAAGACTATTCCCGCGGTCCAGTGGATCTGCTATCTCTCAGCACCACCTGCTGCCCATTCTGGCCTCCATCATTGTCCCCTTTCAGTTTCTAGAGTCCCCTGGGCCTGGCTCCTTATCACACTTCAGCAAGCATGAATGAAGACTCAGAGGGTGTAGGCTTTGCCCTTCTCTCCAGATTCTTTCTATAAAACCAGAAAATTGATAGAACTGGAAGAGCCCACAGCAGACTTCCAGGCTACCTGCCCCCGACCTCCAGCCTGCTCCTCCTGAGACCCTGGAGTAAAGACAGAAACCACAGGCCCCCTCCTGCTCCCACAGGTTTCTCCTGTTCTATTTGTACCAAATCCGAGACCCAGGGTGCAACAGGAGGGTGGACAGGAACCCAATCTGCACAAACATGTCACAGGGATTTCCACAGAGGGTTCAAAAGTGTTCTAGAGCCCAAAATGAGACTCAGGTTGGCCCATAAGACAACCCCCTTTCCCAGGACCTCTCTCCATCCCTGAGTCACCAGGGCCAACCTGAGGCTCTTACCCTCTTCTCATTACTCCCCTTTAAACCCATCAGCCCTCCCAAAGGAATAAAAGAGCTTAACTCCAACTCTTAACTCTCTTGGCAGGCTCTAAAGGTTGCCTGGACTTCAAATGTTTGAGGGTCCTAGAAAAATCCTCAAACTCAAAACAATCATGAATGGTACAACTGTAACTAATTTAGAGCAATGGGGATACTACCTGCCCCCTTCCATCCTTTTGTTCAGGAGATACCTATGGTTCCAGTCCAGGAGTTGGTGTCCCAAGAGGGGAGACATGCCCTAAAGACAAGGGGGCTCAGAGTGTCTTCCTACCACCGCCTCTCCCATCCTGCCACCCCCGTGAGGATGCCACACACTTCTGTTTCGTCCTCAGTTGACCCCAGACGAGCAACACCAATAGTGGGATCTCAGTTCAACTGGAACAATAAACTAAATGAGAAGACATGTTCATGTTTCCTGGTCTCTCCAGACAGTGTGTGGCCACAAGGAGGGGCTGCCCTGGCATTGCTGAGTCAAGCTGTCCCTACAGTTACTGCCCAGGCCTTGCCATCTCTCTCTGGCAATCCAGGAGTTTAAGATTACTGCCTGAGAAGAACAGGCCTAGGATCAGCTGGAGTTTGAAATGCCTATCCGAGAAAAACGGGAGTTTAAAAACATTCCAGGTTGGAGAAGAGGAAAATTAGAAAGAAGGATAAAGAGAAGATGAGCAAGATGGAAAAGGGCTGGGCCATTTCCCTGGGCAGGGTCACCAGCTGTAGTGTCACATCTGGTAACAGGGTCCACCCAGGGCTCAGAGTGCAGCTAACTCTCTCCCCCACCCTCAGGGGGGCAACAGCATAGAAAATGGAGAGAGCTCTAGAGCCAGAGAGACCTCAGCTCCTACCGGAACCTCCATTGATTGCTTCCTAGCTGTGTGGTCTTGAGCAAATTACTTAAATTCTCTGAGCCTCAGTTGCCATCTATAAATGGGAGGTACTGATACCTCAAACTATTTTGTGAGCGCTATATGAGAGACAATGTAAGTACAAGCCCTCAAATACTTTCTAGCCTATAGCAAATGTCCAAAAAAAGGTAGTCAGCTCTTTTAAGTTTCGCAAAATACAGGATCATCTCAGGCCATAGAACTATTTAGCTACTTGCCTCCCTTTAATTTAAAGTTTTCTGAGAGGCAAAGGGGTGATAAGGACAGTTCACTCATTCAGTCATTTATTCTTTCATTCATTCATTTATTCAAGTTTTCATTGAGTGCCTCCTATGTTTCATGCCATAGGAGTGTAACTGAACAAAATGAGATATTTGCTTCCTATTTCAACTGCAGAGGAGAGACCATAAACAGGTAAAAATACAAAATGCCAAGCAGAGATATGTGCTATAAAAATAAATAAATAAAACATGGTATGGAGAGAGAGAAATGGTCAGGGAAGGCATCTCTGCAAAGGTGACATTTACAGGTATCTGTAAGTGAAGCAGTCAGTTTCATTGTTATCTGGGGGGAAAGCATTCTACAGAGGGGACAGTGAGCACAAAGGGCCCCAGCAGTAGCATGACCAGGGAAGGGAAGCCTATGCCAACTGCTAATAGGATTAGTTCATAAGCAGGAACACCTCCCATCCATTGGGAAGAACATCAAGACCAAGGATTAAGCTTGACCTTCAAGAATGGGTAGTATTTTGACAGGCACAGATTAGGGAGGAAAAGAATTCCAGACAGAGGGCTTCATCCTTTACATTTTTGGAATCTAATTCAATCCCCCCACCCCACCCTTGTGTTAATAAAAGAGGAAATTGATGCCCAAGGAAGGGCTTGCTAAAGTCACACCACCAGTTAGTAGTGAAGTCAGAACAAGAACGACACTCCTCTTGATTCCCAAGGCTTTATAACTGGACTTGTCCCTGTGATTAAGAATATGTGCAAGTCAGCTCCCCAGAGGGGCTGCAAGCTGTCTGGGGACAGAAGCCTGTTTCTCACCAACCTTGGTATTGTCATGTGCCCAGCACAGGCATGAGGAGACTGTCCAGGAATTCTAAGTGACCCTTGCTCCGTCCTCATTGGGGTTTTCTGAGTACACAGCTGCCAGGCAATGGGCATTGTGTTGCAACTCTGCAGAAGTGCCACACACAGTGATTAATACCCCACCTCCTAGCCAGTAATTATAACTAATGTAGAATATCAAATCAGGACATCGGGCATTATTAGGAGGAATTAGCTATTTATTCTCATTTTATGCTCTGCTCCCCCACCCCACTTCTCACATCTCCCGCCCCCTCTGGCTTCCCAGTTCCAGGTTGAAGGTGAGGGAAAGGAAGAACTCAGTTAAAAGTTTCTTCACTCCATAAAGATGCGCTAACACCTATGGTTCTAGGTCCTGAACTAGGCAATGGAAAGACAAGGATCACCGCAGTTCCTGTTCTCAGAGAGGTTACGATCTGGCGGAAATCTCAGAAGGCTGCAGCAATGGAAGCATGCAGAAGTTACAGCAGAAGCCTCAGCCAGGAAGGAGGAGCAAGCCGCTGCCTAAGTCAGGAAGGCTTCCAGAGGAGGTAGCATTTGAGCTGGGACTGGAAGGGTATGGCAACCATGTTCAAGGTGAGCAAGCAGGACAAAGGCATGTGAGAAGCAACTCTGAGATACAAGTGAAAATTGCCAAAGAACAAACAGTGTAAAAAGAGGAAGGAGGAGTGAGAAGGCCGGGCAGTGGGCAGGAGCCAGAGAAGGCATGGCTGGGGACTGTTATTCCCCAGGGTATGGGGTTGCTGAGAAAGAAGTTTCTCCTAAGGCCCTGAGCTGAGATAATCAGATTCAGGCAAGCCCCAGTAGCCAATGTCTGGGGATCAGGAAACATGAAGATAATACAAGAGCACTGAGGAGGTGGGGGCCGGTGCCAAGAGCCCAGGCCTGAAGCAGCAGCCAGCATAACACTGTTTTCTCCTGCTGCGCCTCCTGCCCCTGGAGCTTGAGGGCCCCACCAGGATTTGACCCCGGGAGCAATGGTTGGGGATATTTAGCTTGAGGGCAAAAAGAAAAGCCAGAAATAAGGGAGGGTCATTAATTAGACTGTAACCTCCAGAGAGCAGAGGTGGCAGACTGAGTTTGCACTGGATAGATATCTGATGGGCAGGCGACAGCATGAATAAACAAATTCTGGATGCAACATGGAGAATGGATTGCAGCAGGTGGAGACTAAAGAAAGGGCTACCACTGAGGAAGCTGTTGCAATATTCCCAAAGGCTAAGACAAAGGTGCGAAGACCCAAGTAGAGATCCCTGGCCCCAGTTAGGGAAGATGCTTAGGTCATCCCTGGGGAGGAAAAGATTTGGGAAAGAATCTGAAGAAAGGACCAGCAGAGAAGCCCCTAAAAACTAGTCAAGCAGCCCCAAAATGTCCAGAGTCCTCATCCTCTGCTGTTATATCTCAGGAAAGTACAAACAGGAGAGTTGCTCCCCCAAGGACCACTAAGCACTTTCTGGGAGAGAACACAGGCTCAAACCCTCTAATCCTAATCACGACTCGTTAAAGGAGCATGAGGCAGCAGGCTAGCTTCAGGCAGCTAGACTCGGGGAAAAGCAGTGTCCTGAGAACAAGGAAGTATATGAGAAACCTACAATATAGCAGCAAGGCCTAAGAACTAAGTGTGGACAGGGCAGAGATGTCCTTGAAGCCTGCCTGTAGGCGGAACGTCTAGGAGGTGTCCTCCGAGTAGCTGCTGCGGGAAATTCTGATGTCTTGATAGTCGGAATAGATTAGGCCTCTCCTACCTGCCCAACTTCTCTGAATCGAAACAGCCTCCTCCCAGCTTGGAGAGTTCATCATATCTCCAGGGATTTAGGACAAGGAATTCTGAAGTCTTCTTCATTGCTGTCATCCTCTTAAGATCAATGCAAGACCTGATTATAAGGATTTATGACATTAAGACCCCATGGAATTCCCACCCCAGGATATCCAGCCTGGGATGCAGCCTTCAACACAGGCTTGGAGTCAGAGTTGTTGCCTCTCATAAACCCATCTTCCTCCAGTCTCAACAGCAACTTAGGCCAGTCTATTTGAATGCAGCTTAACTCTCTTATAGCTCCACTACTGAGCATCCAAGACCTTATTTCACAGGCATCTAGCTCTAACCCTGCAAGAAAGGTATCCCCATTTTTCAAATGATGAAGCAGGCTCAGAGAAGTGAAATGACTCTGTCCAGTGTCACGCAGCAGCACTCAGGGTTCAAACCCAGATCTGATCGACTCCAAGGTCAGACACCAGATGCCTTTGTCTGGTGTCCTGTCTTCCTTAGTTGAAATGTAAGGAGCAACAATGGCACCAGCTCTATTCTGGATGGAAAGTATATGATTGATTTTGACTTGATCATGGTTTTGTCCCATCAAAAAGAAAATTAGCTTTTCTTGAGTAGCTACCACATGCCAAAATGTTGTCCTAGCCTTGTAATATGTGTTGTTGGCTTTTAGATCCCTTGATTCTGGGTGCCTCTGCCCAGCCTTTGAGTTCAACCCACTTTGGACCTAGGTCCCTCCTCCCCCTTCTCTTCCCCTCCAGATTCATGAAGCCTGTTTTCTCAGATCCACTCTCTTCCTCCAACCACACCAACCTGGAGCTTTCCCTGAGAACCATTTCTCCCACCTTCCATTCTCAACTGTTCCTCCAGCTACTAAGAAAATAATGACTCCATCTGCTCCCTGAGCAGCTTCAGCTCCAGGCCCAAGCTGAGCTATGCAATGAACCCAGCAGGACACTGAGCTCCTTTCACAATGGTATTCCTGTAGGAGATCCTGGTCTGTTTTCCTGTCTGCAATTCTCTCTTACAAAATATCCTCGCAGTGGAGAGGAAGATCATCACCCAAGTGGCACAAGCCAGAATGAAATCAGAAATGAACAAACCCAAAAGAAAAAACAATAAAAGAAGTGTATAGAGAGAGTGACCAAAAAAGGGGAAGGCAAGAGGGTTAACTGAGCTAGAAGTCCCCCAAATTTTCATCCTCACAAACCCCCTTGCCAGGATCAGTTTAACCAGCTGATTACAAATCAAATGTTCCTGTAGAAAGCTAGCCTCCAACTGAAAACCTCAAGCAATCAGTCCCCACGGAGAATAAACAGCTTCATTTGAAAACCAGAAAGCACCACCCCAAATGCTGTGTACATTGGGCCACTTAGGTCAACTGAGCCTTAAATCCCTCATCCATACACTCAAAATAATCGTCTCAGCCCTGCCTATTTCTTATAGTTATTTTGAAAATCCAGTGAGACCCTGGATACAAAAAATGCTTTGAATATTGGGAGAGGAAGATGGGAAGGAGGAAAGCAATACGATATATAAATCAACAGGGGATACATTTGAGCTCAAGCAAGGCTCAAGATGCCCCTCCAATCCTACCAGGTAATAGTCCTTCCGAAATGGTATAGGGTGTTACTGCATGTGTCTTGGGACAGAAGTTTCCTTTCGAGGAAGTAGAGTTCCAACTGTGATACTTTGATAGCAGTGGGGTTACATGCAAACAGGGCTAGCATGTAATACTGCTTGAGGAATAATAGAGTAGGACTTGAAAGAGCATGAGCTCTGAAGACAAAGACTTAAGAGTCCTAGCTATGCCCCTTATGTAGCTTTTTTACTTCTCTGAGCCTCTATTTCCTTGTGTGTAAAATGGGGATAAGGCACCTAATTTATAAGGTTATTGAAAATTTGTAAGGAGTATGTTAAATAATGTAGGTAAAGTACCTGGCATAAAAAGCAGTTTTTCACATTATTATTAATAAAAATAATTCCCCCTATGCTGTACCTCATTCCTAAAGGTGAGAAGGCAGCACAATCCACCTTACAACAGGCAGCCAGTGGGCCCTCAATAAGCTCACTAAGCATGAAATTGAGCTAGAATATTTATGTGTCTATGTAAATATGCCAATGAGGCTCTAGCTGAGAGAGAGAAGTTATCTGTGGAGTTTCCATTTTGGTGGTAGGGGATAGGGGTCAGAGAAAGGGCAGCAGAACATCTAACACTCGGGCCCAAAAAGCCAGTGCCTCTGCCTGGCAGTGTCCCTGCAGGCAAGTTTTGTGAGTCTGCTGAACACTTCTTTCCAACCCAGAACGAAATGCTCAACAAACTCAGCCTTGGCCTTTTCTAAAACCGGAAGTGTTGCAATCTTGGATTTCCATGTTTAGAAGGGTAAGAGGAGTTTTAACAGCAGTAATCCTAAGAGGCAGACACCATGATCTAGGGTGTTCACCCCACTGGGACATCCTGGAAGCAGTAGCAATAACCTCAATGGAGAACTAATTAACTTTAGAGCACGCTGGAAGGGGGTTCTCAGGGCAGAACTTGATAATGAAAGGAAGTGAGAAAGGGACAACAGAAAAGGTTGGAATAGATTGACCCGACAATTTTAGGGGACAGAAAAGCCTAAAGAGAAAAGTTCGACAGCAAAAGGTAAAATCCAAATTGAAGAGTAGCTGTGTTCCTGATTCTGTGCATAAAGCCAGATAGGAAAAGAAAGAAAATAATGTTTCTTAAACACCAGCATTATGTTGAGCCCTGTAACTAGGTTCATTGTAAATAATATCAATCCTCACACCATCTTTATCAAGGGGGCAATGTTATCATCATCTCACCATTTCACAGATGAGGATCATGAGGACTGAGCCACTGAATATCTTGCCTCATTAACTCTTTTTTTTTTTTTTTATTCTCCATTAACTTTTAAACAAGGCAACACCACAGATTTTGATATTTAGATACTCTGACATCTGGTGAAGAAAAATCCTGCGACTATGTGATCCAGTGTGGAGGTTTTTCCCTCCTGTTGTAGATACTGGTTCTCTCTTCTTCCGTTGCTTTCTTTATCCATGAATTTCCCACTTTTTGTTTCTTAAAAAGACATTATTTCAAAATACTTAAATGCAAAAGCAGACATCACATAACCCTTCTTTTTAAAAACTATATTAACACATGCTTTTAAAGAATAAATGCCTAGGTTACAAAACTCAGTACCTTTCTCAAAAATCCTAAACTTTGACCAGAGTTCCCTCTGAATTTTTGTTTGGAGACAGAACTTGGTGCCATTGACTCAACGTTTTTTTAGATTTTCCATATTTGAGGCATAGCGTTTCTCCCGCCACCCCCACCCCCCGAAGAAGGACCCTTCACTGGGAGGAAACTGCATGAGGACAAGGACCTTTTTGTGTTTTTCACAGGTATCCCAGCAGCTGGAAGAGAGCCTCCTGCAGAGTGGATTCTCAGTCACTCTGTGCTTAACAAATAATGTCTCTAGGTTGGCATTTTCTAGGTTGATTCATTGCCCTGAACTTCCTCTGCATCCGGGCTTATCCTCTGGGATCTCATATCCCCCCTTCAACTAGGATCGGATTTCTGATGAGGCCTCTTTTCATTGACCAGAATAGCCAGCCCCTTTTTATCTGGTGTTCTTTAGAGTTAGAACTAGAGGCAATGTTATTTGTGTGCAATACCAGTACTTCTCTGATAGCCTGTTACTACCAAGATACCATCAGGCATAGGAGATAGAAGGGTTTCTTAGCAATTATTATTTTAAAGGTTATAGATAGATCCTTTGTGTGGGACATTATGTGAAAACATTGCTTAACACAAAGGGTACTTGATAAATGCTTTCTCTTTCCTTCCTTCCTTCTACAAAATTCAAAGAAAGTTTTCCATGGAGATTTAAGTTCTTTCCCACCTGTACACATACAGGCATGTCTGGGTACAGAGAGCTGCCCAGGAAGGTAGGGAAGTGTATAAGGACACTCGTGGGTAAGATGATATGTGGGTGTGAAGAAGTCACCATCACTGGTGTGAAAATGTAGGTTCTCAAAGGAGTCTGATCTGAAGTGATACAGGCAGGAATAATCTCCACTGGAAGCTTTTAGTCGGGAACCACTGGAAGAGCCACGAGTGGCATAAATTGCCCAGTAAACATGTAGTCCCAACCAGAATCATTTACTGTGCAGCTAGCACATATTAAGCCCTATGATCTTCACAACAAACCTGATGATAAACATCCTTCCATACACTTTCCACCTCCTATTAAACCAGACCCAAAAACAGACCCTAAAAGATGCTTAATTTCCAGTTTTTCTGCATCCTTAGTCTGTTATATGGTTAACATGTAAAAATCATTAAAGGCATCAGAGCAAGAAGTAAAACTCCAGGGAGGCTATTAACAACTGGCGTGTTCAAGCTGATGAGTGTGGGTCAATTCACAGCTAGCCGTTTCATTTAATGAGTGCGCTAATTCCACGCAAGAAGTATAGATGGCGATCACCTTGATTAAGACTTTGTTAAGAAAATATAGATATTGCCTAACCATGCGTTGTGAAAGGAGAAGACAATAGGACCTCTACAAAGGCATTGTTTGCATATGCATTGCCAATGCATTCAACACTCACTCAACATTCAACATCCAGCTATTGACTGAGCACTTACTATGAGCCAGGTGCTGGGGATACAATGGAACATATGCCCGACAATGTTCCTGCTTTCATGGAGCCTACATGTCAGTGGGGAAAATGGACAGTAATCAGGAAAACAAGCAAGATAACTTCAGATAGTGATGTGTGTTGTGAGGCCCAAAGAGGACCATGGCAGCGTGCTACAGCAGAGGTGGTATTAGGTAGAGGACATGGAGAAAGCCTCTCTGAAGAGGCAATATTTGAAGTAAAACCTTAATGATAAGATCCAGCCTAAGATCAGAGGAAAGAACATTCCAGACAGAAGAAACAGCTAGGCAAAGATCCTGAGGAAATGATTGGAGTATTTGAAGACTCGAATGGATGGACCAGAGAGTGCAGGCAGCTGGTGAAGCCAAAGAAATAGTGTGGGATAAGTGAACACTGCATCTTTTAGCCCATGGTAAGGAGTTTAGATTTTATTCCAAGAGCAAAGGACAGCCAGAGAAGGGTTTTAAGCAAGGCAGAATTGGATTTACAATTTTAAAAGGTCGCTCAGCTGTTGTGTAGAGAGTAGGCCTAAAGAAGCAAGAGCAAAGGTAGTTAGGAGGCTATCCTGATCAATTGATCAATTGCCTAAGCTAGCAGTGTTGGTGGCCTTGCCTGAGGCTGGTGACAGAGCTGACGAAGTAGACAAGCTGAGAATATATATATTTTGGAGGTAGCATTGACAGGACTTGTGATGAATTAGATGTGGAAGGGTAAAGAAAGCAGACAGATCAAGTGTGAACCCAGTTTGGGGGCTCAGAACAAATGTAGGTCCCATTATTAAAATGGGGGAGACTGCAGTACAAATAATTTGTGGGTAAAATTGGGAAAGGAAATCAAGAGTTTTGTTTAGATATGATATGTATAAAATGCCTGGACCTTATGGGAGGGTCTGAGCCTAGAGATATAAATTTGGAGAGCCAGTGGCATATAATCTAAAATCAGGAGTCTGGCTGAGATCAGGGAAGTATAGAAATAATTGTTTGAAATGCCCAGGACCTGACTGGGCCCCACAGAGGGCACTGAGAAATGGCTCATGAAGCACAAAGAAACCAGAGGAGAGTTGTGTCAATAAAGCCAAGAAAGAGGGGGCATCAACCCATGTTTAATAACCATCCAACTGTCTGCACCATCCATAAGAAAGGTCCGGGGCCAGGCACTGGGATCACAATGATGAACAAGACATGGCCCTACCCTCAAGGAACTTACAGTCTAGTGGAGCAAAGAGCGACACCCAAAGGATAGAAATTTTAAGTTTCGTTTCTTGCAGGACAACGAAACAAGTTTCGTTTCTCTTTCAACTCCACAACACCAGAAAAAAGCAGAACACAGACCAATCGCTAAAGAAAAGTTAAAGCTACAAGACAATGGAATCCCTCTGTTTTATGTGCAGATCAATATATCTTTAAACATAGTCTGTGACGCAACCTACCAGTTATTGAACTTGTACTCTTTTAACTTCTAACAGGCTTCAAGTCTTGCAAGTCGGGCTTGCAAGAGGGACTATCAGCTGCCCAGTGACATTTAGTGTCCCCCTCAAAACAATCTGAATGTTGAGAGTAGATAGAGAAGGGGATCACACTTGCTGTTTCCCTGTTATACCTCAACACAAGTGCACAAGGTTAAATCATGTTAGAATAATGACAGGAACAGCTCTGAAGACAAGGGGTAGTGTCAAAGAAGAAATCCTTGCTGAGGTTCACTGGGCTTGGATCAAGAGTCACTACTGAATTTTCTTAGTAGTAATGGAGTGAGTGAAGTCTGTACAATGGGGTGTGGATATATTTCTGATTTAGAGACTGTACCCCTTTTACCCTGCCTCTCCTGATCCTTTGCCTCTGAGCTCCGGTAGAAGCCACACCAATCATCACAACACGAGGAAGCCTAAAGGTCTGAAGAAATGACCCAACTTGGCATACTAACATGGCCTCTGGCAAAGCAGCTTACATGAAAAACTGTACCAAATTCTGCACACATTTAGAGCTAGAGTTTTCTGAGGTTCTCAGAGTCTAAAAGTATCACCTCACCATGGTAGAGGTGAGGTAATCATTTGACCAACAACAAGCAAGGAATGTGGATGCTGATAAGTGGCACATTCTCTATTTAGCCATGTTGGAAAGACAGAGCAGTCATAAGTCAAGAGCTTGGGAGAGTAGGACTGAGGAAGTGCATATATCAGAAAACAGAGGGGAAGAAAAATCAGTGGGAGGACACAGGGACAAACTGTGGCATTAGAAACATACTTGTACCAGGATCATCTTTGTAGAAATCAATTTTGTATTGTGGCTTTTTAAAATTTCTCTCTCCCTCCAATTTCAACCTGGTAACCTTAGGCCTTTAAATCCTTGCTTCAGGGACACATTGTCATGTCAGAAAGCTGAAGCAACCTAAAATGAGCTCCTTGGTTTTGGGGAAAGCCCAAATCCATTCAGTCCATGTTGCTGGAGGTAGAGGAAGGAAGGGGGTCGCCTGTGAGAAGCAAGGAAGCTCAGAGGATTTCCCACGTATAGGAAGAGGGGAAGGTCTAATAATGTTCCTTCAAGCAAATGAAGACCAAGCCCTGCTCCCTAGCAAGAAAGACACTAGGAAAATGGCAAAAACCAAGAAGGGAACAAGAAATTGTATTCCCTTTCATCCCAAGCATGAAATGGAAGAAACGCCACTGGTCCTAACCCAGACAGACTGTGACTGAGTCACACAACGTGGCCTGCTGAGACCTTGGAACCATGCAGTAGCAGGGAGCTGCAAGAATGACTGGGGCTGAAGTTCAAAACTCCTGGATGTAACCAGTTTGATCTCAGCAACTAGTTAGAAGCATCATGAATAGAAAGCACTCTCATTGGACTTTACAAATCCGTCATAGCCTCAAGGAAAATCTTCGTGGCTTTTGTACACCAGCTGCCCATGTAGAGCAAGCTACCGAATTAACCATGCCAGTTCCCTTCATGTATTCCTTCCTGGGAGTCTAGGAGGGAAGGGAATAAATGATAAAAGACACCAACAGACAACAGACTCTTTCTTACCCCTCCAGGTAGCTTTCCCTGATCCCTACTTCATAGGATCTGCAAGGGATTTCTCTCTCATCTAAAGTCTGGTTGGCTGTTTTGAGCTGATCTTTCTTAGGCAGCCACCCTTTGGTGAAGTCGAGGCATTTGCAGAATATGTATTGCAAACTTGATTTTATCATTTCCTCAGTCAGGCTCCAGTGAACAGATTCACACTCACCGAGTTCCTAAGAAACAGATTTTAAAGCTCAACTGCTATTCAATTCCTTTGCAATAAGCAATCTGCCAGCCTAAGTTCTTTACATAGGACACGTCCTTCTTGGAAGGACAGCACCGTGAAGAGGTCAGAATAGAATGAATATTGCTTGGTAAACAGAGAAGCAGAAAAGAAAAAATATTGTCTTGCTCAAAGGATATTAACATCAAAAAAATATAGCTTGGTGTTCTCCTCTCGTCTATCAGAACAAAACTTTCCCATCATAGGTTCACTGATAACATGTCATGCTCCACCAATCAAACTTCCCATTTTGATAGGGCAACTGAGATTAAGAATAGGAGGAAACAATGGACACGTTATACACCTTGACCAGTAAAGTGTTTGACAAAGTGTTTCATAATATCCCCCATCAACGATATGCATACAGGATATAATAGATATGCATACAGGATATAATAGGCAACTAGGCAAACACATCACAGCTTGATACACTAGTCATACCCTGCTTGGCTCCACCCCCAACCCCCGCCCTCACATTTTTTAAAACTATGGAAACAAAGATAACTAGTGTCCCTCAATATATGCTAATTCACAAAATAGGGGGATAGCTAATATTGTCTGACTGATTTAAGACTCAGAACTATCTCAACAGATAAGACATTAACCTGAAAAGATGAAATTTACGAAGGACAGTTGATAAATCCTGCACAAAAAAGAAATCAATTGCATTGAGTGTAAATGGAGAACCTGGCTTAACAGCCATACAAACTTAAAAAATGAAAAGGGGAAAAAAACACACACATACAGAAATTGGGCGGGGGGGAGTTATTGTCTGTAACCTCCTCAGGATGCATTAATTGAACTACAAATATCCAGGTAATGATTTAACTATACCCTCCACCCAGCTTTGTCCCACTGCAGTACCTTTAGGAGGGACATTAACGGCCTAGAGCAAGTCCACAGAAGGGTGAAAGGACTTAAAATACATTCTACAAAGAATGGTTGGGGAGGTAGAGGGAGGGAAGGAATGACTGAGTCACTAATAAGGTTTACAATAATCAGTGGGGACATTTGCTGGCTTTCTTCTTATATTTGTGTAGATGAGAGATTTTGGACTTTTACAATGTACTGAGGGCTGAACTAGAACCAATGGGTTCTAGTTAAAAGGAAGGCAGATTTCAATTCAATAAAAATAACTTTCAAAATAATCAGAACTATCCTGCAACTAAATAAACTACCCTGTGAAGTTGAATATTCTCCATCATAACACTTTTAAATACAGATTGAAGGGCTATCTGTCATGACCTGCTCCTTGCCAGGAAGCACACCTGTCAGTCTCCCATCTGCAACTCATCAGAGACCAAGGGCCAGTTTGTAACAAAACTGTTAAGAACCATCCGGGGGAGGTGGACCAAGTCAAATTGCTGGTGGTCTTGATCTGACTCGGGAACCTGGGTTTTGGCATCTGGGCCTTTGGCACTATTCCTGATGAACAGGTCATTTCTTCCAACAGGGTTTTAATAGATGAAGCCGTTGTTCTGCTACTTGGTCCTCAGACTAAGCTGGTATCTTGCTTTTCATTCTGTCCACTAGTTCTGAAACTGGAGTCTTGTCTCCGAATCCCAGTCTCTTTAGGTAGATCTCCAAGGCCACCCCCAAAAAGTAAGGCTGTCAAATGCCCAAGGCATCAGACAGATGCCAGCCTGGATCAATGCCTATTACCCAATGCCAAGAGACCTGATGCCAGGCTTGGCCATCAATTTTAGAGCAGCTAACAAAACTCCCTGCCATCAGCTCCTAAGGAGTTGGACTCTAAGTCACCTCCCATATATTAGGCACTGAGGATACAAAAAATAAACAGTCTTGCCCCGCAAGGAGCCCCCAACCTAGCAGGGAAGTCATCACCTGAGCACACAGTTCATGCCGCTAATAATAATAAAAAAACTAGAATATACAGTGCTACTGAAATACAGAGAAGTAATCAAAAATGCCTTCCGGATATGGCAATGGGGAAAGCACTCAGGATAGACCTCAGAGGACATGGCACTTCAGCTGGTTTTGAAGGATGAGTAGGATTTTGCCACTTGGAAAATGTGGAGAGGAAGGCATCGCACTCCCTGCTGATGAAAGAACATAAACAACCCTGAAACATGAAACTCTCCTGCATACTCAGGAACTCGGGACTAACTAGTCCAGTGTGATTTGAACAGCAGTGGCGGCTGCTGACAACCCTAGCAGCTGCCCAGCCTCTGGGAGTCTGATTTGGCTCCAGGTCTGAGCCATTCAAGTCAGCCCATCCTGCTGTCCAAGCAAAGGCAGCGTGACAGAGAAACAGATCGAGTCCCTCAGTGCCAGTGTTGGCCCGTCTGCCCCCAAAACGAGTCATAAAAACAATGTCTGTCCTGAGATTATATCCTCCCTACTTTTGTGGCATTGAAATGCCCATTCTCTGTAAAATGATAGTGATTGTAGATCATATTTAGATTTTTAATATACCAACCTTAAAAAAAATCTTTGCCCCCCCAAAATTTTAGAGGAGAAATTTTTGTATTTGTAAATCCAAATCTGGGAACCACTGGAAAGAAGACCTTTGAGGTACCTTCCAACACATACATTTCCAAGAACTGGGAACTTCATGCTAGGCTTCAGGGGTCAGATCAGGGGTCAGATCAGGGGTTCCCTGCCCACTTCCACTTTTCTGCGGTCATGACGCACTGCCTCACAGTCAGCAGACCGTGTTTCCCAGATGACAGATTGCTGTGGAGTAACAATGAGACTGTTGGGTTCCTGATGAACTTGAGAGGACTCTTAATGATGTTTACAACATGTAACAAATCAGCTCTAAGCAAGGAGGTCAATCTGAAGAGATTTTACAGATGGCAAACATTATCTGTTACCTGTATTAGTTATCACTCAGGTAGTAACTCTTCTCTCTTACACCCCTATTTTCAGGTCCACCATTACATGCCCCCATGTCTTTAGATTAGAGCTTTGATCCCCAACTCCCATACCACCTGGGGAACCATCCTTTACCTCTACCTCCTGAGTCCTAAGGAATGGTAATCTCTGACTGTGCTGTGTTCTTTAGTGAGGGATCAGAGATCCTACTTGCCATAAGTACAACCTAAAGGGAAGACTCAAGACTTAAGGACTTTCTGAAGAAGAAGTATGTACAGTTCAAAGTCAACAGTCCTTGCGTGGGTTACCTCATCTCTACGCTCTTTACGTTTCTTCTCTCTTCTGCCTCCTTTGACCCTCTCCCTTTCCCATTACCATTCTGTCCCCACTCCTAGTGGTTATTTGGGCCATAGTCTGCTTCTTTCCTGTAGATTTCCATCTTCAGACCACCCCATGTGCTTCACTCTTCCCTCTTCCTTTATGGTCCCTTTTTCCTCTACAGGAGCTAGTTTTGTATATTTACCCACATGGAAATTCAACAAATAATTTAGTTCAATAAATACTTTATTTATTGAGCGCTTACAATATGCTAGACATTCAGCATGCGGAGATAAAAAGACCCTGTACTCTGCCCTCAGGGAGTTCACGGAATCAAGGAAGAAGCCACCTTCTGTCAGTCCTCAACTCTAAAAATCTCTCCATTTTCTATCCCTTTTCTCACACACAAACCCAAGCCCCATGGGTTCACCAAGATGATGCCTCTTGTAAGCTTGGAAAGTTTAGTAGAAGTGGCTCTGTATATAGTTCCAGTTGGTTTTCCTCCCTTTTGCACCTTTAAAAGGCTCTGAAGACATGGTGAATATAATTTTGAATCAGCATGACCTTTCTTAGAGGTAGCTGGTCTAGGAGGGGTGACTTGGAAGACTTTATAAGTGGCAAGGTGTAGTCTTTTCTGGGTTTCTGCCTTTCCATTACTATCTGGTTTTTTCTCTTTCTTGTATCTCTCATTCAGCTCATCTGATTCTTTTTCCCCCTCAGGATGGAAATGGACCTTGGGATGCTGGGAAAGGCATGGGGCAAGGGGAGAGGGGGGCACCTGCTGCACCCAGTCACAAAAGCAGGTTGATACAGCAGCAGGAAACAGCTTGACCGTGTTATGCTTCCTCTGAAGACCCTGCTTCCAAATCTCCTCCTCTCAGAAGCTTTTCCTACTTATCAGAAACTCTCCATGTACCATCTGTGGAGGAAGACCCAGATCCATCTATGTCACCCAATCTGCCATGACCACCTCAACCCATGACCTCACTTAACTAGGCCTTCCATGTCCTGGTCTGCTCACCTGAGA
The DNA here is from genome assembly GCA_030848825.1 of Tadarida brasiliensis. Lineage (NCBI taxonomy): Eukaryota > Metazoa > Chordata > Mammalia > Chiroptera > Molossidae > Tadarida > Tadarida brasiliensis. The sequence goes on along the minus strand of CM061268.1, from coordinate 15,537,096 downwards.
CTGGCCTGCCAAAAGAAAGTGTTTGCCATTCTCCCTCCTAGCTACCCTCTGGCATACTTATTGTTATTCACATATAGTTAGTTATTAGATGTAAACTCAAGTAGAATTGGAAGATTCACACCCCAAAGCTCTTCTGCCCCTACAGCCTTTTGCTACCATCTGCATTTGTTTTGGGTTTTGTTTTTTGTTTTTGTTTTTTTGTTTTTGCTAAACTCCACAGTTCTTCTAACACCACTAATCTGAAGAGAGCTAAAGAGAGAAAAGCCAAGCTGAGATGGCAAAGAGATCAGGAAGGAGCTAGAAGAGTGACGGCTGTGCCTACCACCTCTCAAAACTGAGAAGGAAACACAATACCTGGGCACTGTTCAGGGGCCACTCCCTTTGAATTGTGTCAACCATTCCCCAGACATTTCCATCAGGATCAAGGTCCAGGGGAGAAACCTCACATAAAGAATGAGTTTTGAGTGGATTGGGAGAAACTTAACTCTCTCCCTTCCTCATCTCACCTCCTTCCTCCTCCTCCCCTCATCAGTCCTAGACTTCTCCCCTACACTGCTAGGGTCTGATTAGGGCTGCTTAGAGGGGTCAAATTGTTTCCTTTCCTCCTCCTATTCCTTGACTCCCAACTCCAGCCCTTCCCACACTAAAGCCCTCTCTGCCTTTCACAGCCCTCTTTTCTGGGGGGACCACAAAAAGTGCAGCCATTACAAAAGAAGGCAGCTAGCAGGGAGGGCTTCTAGCTCCATAGCTGCACTGACCCTACCGCATTCCCGGGAGGACCAGAAAATGAAAGTAATGAATCCTGACCAAGTTCAGTCCTGCTTCTGTGAAAATAAACACCTTCTCCAAGCTCAGAGGATTTATCTGAAATGCATAGTGGAAATAAATGTTTCCTGAGGCTTGCAGTGTTTTAGAAACACCATAACCGTGCTCTGTGAATTAGCAGAACAAAAATATCTGTAATGGAACACAAGAGCTTGGTTGTCACCTTTTCCTCAACTGTCTATCCCTCTTTATCTACTTTAACTTCTTTCCATGCCACTGTGTCTTTCCTCTGGATCTCTTCCCCCCGCCCCCTCTCTTAAGCCATCCTTTTATTCTTCTCAGGAGAGTTGGGAGAGCCTAGGAAGTGGATTCAGAAGACTGTCCCAATCCCTGAGCCTCAGGCACCCATGCACAGCACAGCCCCACAGGAGGAGCAACAGAGAGATGATCCCTAGTACTTCCTACCATTGCATTGTTCTACCTTGTTAGATGCTTCCTTGCTTATCCACAGGAAGACCAGTCACGTCACTCAGAGCCCCCCACCAGAAGGCCTTCCCTGCTGGCCCCTTCCAATACCTTCTTAACTTTAGAGGCCCCACCAGGTCCCCTACAGTAGCCAAACATAGGCACCTTAGACTCTAGCCTGCTGAGGGCCACCATGACCCTCTGCCCTCCCCCCTGTTTTGTTAAGTGTTATATCTATTCTGTCCACCTTCTCAGGAGCTCCATTTACAATTCTAGACTTGAAGATTTCTTCTCTCATCCCTCAATGAAGCCATTCCTCACTATTTCCCCTGCCTGGCCACTTGACTTCATCTCACCCAATAATCAGGGACAAACCAGGGGATGGACAGGGAGAACTGGAAACTCTGGAGAGCTAGAGAAAACATGGGGATGAGAAGCAGAAAGTGTCTACTTCCTGAAGCATTCCAAGAACAGTTACAGATGAAGGTCCTCTTGCTTGCTCATCCTCCCTAAGAAGATAACTTGTGTCTAGGAACATGATGTATCTCTTCAGTAAATTAACCCAAATCACCATCATGGCAAATCATTCCTTCAAGACTCAGTGTCTTGACAAGAAACTGTCTTGGCCTAGACATTTCTGCCCCACAGTTATGCTGTAACAGTGGGACCCACAGCCTTCCAGTGGGGCCCGGATTCCCCCTGGGACTCCTGCCATAGGCCTGGACACACAGTCTATTTTAATAGGTTTGCCATTCTCCAGTTTTCTCCTCACCCCTCCCAGGAAGTTTCCTTTGAGGCAAATTTGCTCACATCCACTAAGACCCCTGGTTCGCAGCCTTTCACTGAAGCTCCTTCAGTCACCTCAGTCATAGAGTATCGTAGCCCTAAAGTCACTCTGCTACTCACATCCCCCACCCAGTGCCCTGGAAGGACACCCTGAGGCTCAGGCCACGTACCCATAAGCCTGACAATGTCCAAGAAGAGTCCCGAATGCACCACTAGACTCGAGAGCTTACTGAAGGCAGCCCCCCCACCTACCTGCCCACCATTTTAGCAGTTGCACAAATTCATTCTTTTATTAGTATGTAATATTAACAAATAATGTATACTTTTAGATTAAATGTTGAGTATGTTTATATTTTCTTTGAGGTTTACTTTGTATTATTACAGGCTCCAAATCTATCTTCTCTGTGAAGAAATAACCCTTGTCTTTTGAGAAAAATTCCTTTGACGGTATTGTAGTTTAAGTATTCATTTTGTAAAACTGTGAAGACTGGATTCTGTAACCATTGGGAGGATGAGAATGTGTGGGTGTGGGGGAGCAGGGGACCTGGGAGTCTCCAAAAAGGGAGCAAAGATGGAAACGTGAGCTTCGGACAGAATTTTGTTCCGTTACTGATAACCTGACAAAGCTGCTCTGTCTTTCATTTAAAGCTTAACAACCCTCCCCACTCCCAAAACAGCCCTACACAGGTTAGAACTGGAGGGTAACAGGGCTTTGCACCCTAGCTGGTCAGCAAAGGCTAGGCTAGAGCAAGGATCCTACAACAGAGGATGAAGGAGACAAATAAAACCTCTAAAGATGAGCTTGATGGGAAGACTTGAAAAAGCCTGCCCCACCCAAGAAAGGCAAAGGAGACGCTACTGTGGAGGAGACAACCTCCAGAATTGTCATTTTCCATGGGACCAAACTGAGAACCAGTTTGGAATTCAATAAAGCCAAAGAGCTAATATCGAAGTTTAGGATCACAGCAAGTTACAAGCCAAAAGATTTCTTAACTTCTATCTTTCGCATCTTCCTACTTGCTTAGTTTTCTTGTTTGTGTGGTTTTTTATTTTTTATTTCCCTGTCAAAGTTCCTCTTGAAAAATGCTAGTCTTCTCGTCTTGGGCTGCTGTGGTGAAAGGGCTCGGCTCACTCCCACGGGAGCAATGGTGCTGCAGCCAACATGGCAACTGTCTGTTGGCTCTTCTCATAAGAGGGGCTTTGGAGGAAAAGGGGAGCTGCAGTCAGAGAAGGACAATAGTGCAAAAATTCCTTCCAAGCATAGAGTTTTTACTTCCTGTGAATCCCATTTGATGGCATTCTGCCCATCCTCAACTAGGAAAATAATTCACCCAAACCATCAGTACTGAATGTTAAAAGCATCAAGTTCTAATCATGCCACAAGTAGAAGAATTGAGGGATACCCATCTCTATTTCTTGTGACCTATGGGCAGGCTTAATTTCATAATATACAACTACCCAAAGAGCTGAGTAACACTGGCCAGCTCTTTGACTTTCCCTTCATAGCTTTCCCATTGATTTTCATCACCTCCTCTCTGTCCAGTTCTGTCCACCTCCTTTCAACGCTCCTTTCCTCTCCCACCCAGACTGTTTATTTCAACAGCTTTAGGGGATAAGGACTCACAAACTCCTTTTTGTCTCGTACTCCATATTTTATCCCCCCTGCCCTATCTTCCCCCATAATTGCCCATGTGGAAGGAAAAGGGGGCAGCTGACATGGTTTGTCTCCCAGACGTGCTCTTTGTTGTTCTAAAACTAATACAGACCACTGTCTCTGAATCACTGCAATTCTTTATAAGCCAAAGAATCATTATTTCGCAAGTAGAGGCACCCAATGAAAATTTAGCTCTGGAAGTATTATGGGTCAGAGGTGAGGGCTCTTGATTGAGGAGATAAACATCCCTTGAGAATGAGCATTATCACTATGATGAAAAGCAGGAGAGACCCAGAGGATCTGTTACTGTTTTGGTGTGTGTCTTTCTATCTCTATATATATATCAACTTGACCCAGTCTCTCCCCATCCCTATCTCTCCTGTTCTTTCCTCCCCTCTCCCTCACTCTCCTCCTCTTCATTCCACTGTAAAAATGGCAGATGACAGGCTTAGGAGGCTGAGAAGGGTGGGGAGTCAAGTCTCACAGATGGTCCAACTGCAGGACATGGCCTAGGAGGGACCTAAGGAGGAAGGTGATTCATGTGCCTACCTACCCTCCTCCCACAGGCTGTTTCTCCCTTCAGAGTAAGTCCTCTCTGCCTTCACCATCAGCTCCTCAAAATTTCCTCGTGACCATCAGATCCCATCACTCCTCTCTGCTGGCTTGAAGAAGAGATGTGAGATCAGGGGTAATTAGCATCTGGCCAGCCAGCCATCCCCCTTCCTCCTGGACATTTCCCACATCTGGAGTCATCAACACAAGGTCAATATACAGGGAAGGCATTTGCCCTCCCACACTGAATATCCAGTTTCCCCATGTACGTACTGTACTCCCCACACATTGGAGTTTAGCTTAAGGGAATAGTCTAGAGTATAAAGGCCATTTTCTGAAGCCCCAGAAAACCTTAGGTTTATTCTAAACATCCTTGGTGCTCTATTAGGACCATCTCAGGAGGAGCAGTAGAAAGATATCTTAGATGAGCCTGAAGAAGAATCAGCTCAGTGGGATTCCCTCTCTCTTGGTATTCTCTAGCACATTTGTTTGCCTCTCTCATCTCTGTTTACTTCTTCTTCCTCTATTTATGACTCAGTCATGACCCTCTCTCTCCTATTTGACTTCCCTCTGAGAGGAAGGGAAGAGTACCTTCCCATACTAGCAACAGTTGGCTTCAGGGCCCTGTTTAGTAGCTGTGTCCTTCTTGCCCAGGCCATACTTTCCTAACCAGTCTTGCCTGGGTCCCTACTCAGTTTATCAGAAAAGCATTTCTAGTCACTGACCATGTGCAAACCATCCAAGATCATCAAAAACTAGCCTTCACTGTGGGCCAATCTAATGCTCACCTGCCACCCAGACTCTCCTTTCCAGGGCCAACAGCCTCTCTCATGACACTATCATCACTGCCTTAGTGCCCCAGCTGTGATGCCACTATCTTGCCACATTCCAGTATGATAAACACAGCTGCTTCAAAGCAGCTCATTCCACTCCTATCCAACTGCTTATTTAGCCCTCAATCTATGGAGGTAAAAAATGAGAGCAGCTTCCAGAAGCTGACTGCCTAGATTTTCTCTCACAAGCACCTCTTGCCCACGTCTTCTGTTTCACCCAGATCTGAACCCCATGATAAGATCATCAGGAGTTGCCTGTGAGCATCAGTAAGACTCAAAGATTTATGTAAAATGGGTATAAGTTTGTAAATGCTATGCTTTCTAAAATCTTGGAAGACTCTGAGAACTCTATAAATTTTCTTTTTAAATTAGTACACTGACATTCAGTGGAAATAGAAATAAGAAAGATATTGAAGACTTGGCAACTGAATTAACTAGCTCATTTCAGGGCTGTCTCTTAGCTCTCTCAATGCAACCTCAGCACCTATTGTCTCTGGTCTCCATCCTGCCTCAGTCCTTCTCATTCTTGTCTTCTCTGTATCTCCCCCGTCTCTGTCTGGCCTACCTTATCTCCTTTCCCCCCCGACCCTCCAGACACTGTGGACCACCCTTAGCTTGGGTAGGCTACTCCAAGTAGCTTTACACTGCATTTGTGGGCCTGTCAGTTCCCCCTACCCCTCAACAGATCTATATTGAGTAATTTGGGAACTCAAGGCTTTCTTCGACTCTTCCTTCAACACCATCTTCTCTTAGCTACCTCAGCACTGCCTACTTTGTACCGGCCAGCAAATGCCTTTGATTCAATGGCTTGATAAAGGGGAAACACAGAAACAAGTGAGAATAGGAAAGGCCAAAGGAAATGAGCTATGACAGTTTCCTTGTCTCTGTTCAGAACCTTTACAAACTGTACTATGCACTCTCCAGCGTATTCAGGAGCCTCCATTGATATGCACCCCCCTTGTCAAGTACAAAATGGTTTCCTTGTCTCAGAGCCTCTTAGGGAAATCTTTCCTTCCCAATCCTCAAATACCAGTGGGTCCTTGAGTAAGTTGGCACTTATGACAATGACTGATGAGAATTTCCAGTGGTGCCTTAAATCTTAACCCCAGGAGAGACAACTAGATGGGTTCCTCCCTGCAAGCCCACCTTAGCAACCACACCAGCTGTTAACGCCTAAGATGGTGTAGTTCACCCAGTCCCTGACCATAGCATGTGTCATTCTCATTCTCACCTGTACCTACCCTCTCTCACCTCACTTCTAACAGGACTCTTTTAAAACAGATTTGGGAAGGACAATCTCCCCTCATTTCTACTTCCCATCCTTTGGGATCTCAGTTCCAGCATATATCAAAACCCTTACTATTTGGTTCAATTCTGCCCTCAGTGGAGGGGTGGCTTCAATTCTCTAATCACAGGGGAAACAGGGAGGCAGCTGGAATGTCCTATTTTCCTAGCTCTCCCTTTTACTTCACTCAGTTCCTATCCTATTTTAACTATTAGACTCAAGCAGCCCCTTCCCCACCTTCCCAAGAAGAGCAATTATAATAAAAGCTAGCACATACTGAGTCACAACCATGTACCAAGCACGCGTTTGCTCAGCTTCCCTGGGACTCCAGCACAAGTCCCTACAATACTTTTTCTTTTGTCATGTTTTATTTCCTAGTTCTCTGTCTCATCTTTCTTCATCTCTTGACTTCCTCTTCTAAAGATGTGTGTGGTGACCCACTGCCATTCTCCCAGAGGCCACATCTTCTGTGGCCATGCCCTTAGGTGAGCCACACCATCTCTGTGCTTCAATCATCCCAACACATTCTAAGAAATCGTCTCCTAGTCCAGGTCTCCGCTTTCACCATCCAAGCCAGCTCCTAGAGGCCTTTGCCAAGAGTCCACGGACAAAAACACCACCACCACTGCCTCTCCTGCCTGCCAGCCTGGTCCCCAGCCTCGGGACCTTGCGCATCCCCAGCAATGACCCCATCCTATCACCCAGAAATACCCTCAGCATTACAGTCTACAAAAGCTGCAATAAACACCTGAGCTCGGCCTTCTGAGGGCTGCCTGAGACCTGTGTTCCCATCTCTGCCCACCTTTCCTCCCTCCAGCCCACTCGTTTTCCCACCAACCTCGTAACAAATCAAGCCCCCCTCCCCATTAAGTGACTCATTCAGTATGACAATCCCATATTCTTTTGGAGGATTTATTTTGTACTTTTAGACCCCAAAATGTATTCCTTCTATGAGGGACAAAACTGGCTTTCGCCCTCTCCCAAGACGACCCCGGATTTCGACTGGGAATGCGCTGAACTGATCTCGCCTAAACCGTTACCCCAGAGTCTCGCGAGAACCTGCTGGTAACTGCCAGTTGGCTTCCAAGACTCATCATTCATTGGGCTACTGACCTGTCAATCACTTCTGCTGAGCCAATGAACAACACGATCTCCAACAGACGTTGGAGGGCAGGCCAACAGTTTCCCGGCTATTTGAGCCTATGGAGGTGGCCTTGCTCCGCTTACCTACTCCTCTCACCTCTGGATCCTGTGCACCTGCAGGTGGGCGTGGGGAGGGGACGGTCGAGTCAACCGAGACCCGCACGCAATTCAGGGCTTTTGGAAGAGGAAAAGGAACAGGCTTTGCACCATCTAAATGTTGGGAGTTAGTAACAGTGACAGCATTAGGAAGACTGTACTGGCTGGATTCAGCCCCACCCCGCAGTTTCTATGTGACCTTGGGTCAGTCTGCCCCTTGTCCTGGGCTTCAGTTGCTTTTCAAAAGGAGGAGGTTGATTTCCCCATAATCTCTCAACCCCCTGTTCTTTTTGTTATTTTGGAAGACGTCGTGCCTCAAGGAAGAGAGAACCCAGCCAATTCATTGTGAGCACAGGGGAAGGCAATGGGTCAGAGTTGTAGAAGCACTTCCACGATCCAGAGCCAAGGGGATGCTCAAAGAATGAAGGAGAGATGCCCTCTAGCTTAGGGAGAGCTTTAGAGCCAAAACAGGGAGGGGCGGGAAACGATTGCTTACCAGAAGGACTTCTGAGTGTGGACTCCAAAGAATCCTCAGAAGAGGGGGTGCGGGGGAAGGGAAGAGATAAACCATAGAAAGGAATCATTTTAGTTGTGTCTACTCAGAAAGGGCTGGGGGTGAGGGGGGACTATGGAGATTAGTTTGAAGAATCTCTTCTAACCCCATTTATAGGTTGGTTTTTTTTCTTTCCTTTATTTTCCTATAAAGGGTCCTTTTGAAAAGTTCCATCTCACCAAGTGGAACAAGGATCTGTTCTCACAGTATTGAATGAGCCTTGAATTTGCCAGCTTCTCCATTTTCTCAACCAACACCACCTGCAGAAGCTGACAGTGACCGATGGGCTTTTTCAGTGGATACCAGAATGCCATCCCTACAGCCTGGAGGAAAGGCAGAATAACTGTTTGGCGATAAAAGGTGAGTGTGGGTAAGGAGAGTGGAGCTCTTCTCTTCCAGCCCTCCTGCTCTCTCCTTTTCCCCACATCCTTCTTTCCAGCCCTTTCCTCCTCTCACCTGCTGACTCTAGCCCAGGCCACTCCAATTTCCACTTTTTATTCCCTCCCCCAGAAATTCAGGGGGCTTTCCGGCATGCTCAGGAAGGGCTGTTCCCTGGCCCAAGCTCTTCATTGTCTGCTCCACTAAGAAGTAATCAGCTTCCAGAAACTTGGAGAAACTGCTTTTCTGCAAGAGGGCACCAAACCAATTTAGAGGGATGGTGTGTAGTGAGTACAATTGGCAAAGCCATTTCTCTGACCCACGGGGTATCTGAGTACTTGACATTGGCTCCTGTGAGTTAGAGGTTGCCAGCTGCAGAGGTGTGATCATTTTGCCCAGACCCGAAGTATCTGTTGCTGCTTAAGCTTCTTCCAAAAAGACTGATACATCTCAAGCCATCAGCCTCCCCTACAGCTGGTTTTTTTCCCCTTCTGTTTCATTTTTCTCACTTTCATTCTATTCTCCTTACTGTCTTTTTTTTCCTGTATCTTTCTCTCTGGTTTGATTTTTTTTTCCCCCTTTTGTTTTCTGAGGCCAAGCAGAAACCTGGAGAAAATGTGCAGATGGTAGTCATCAGAAGGAAGAGAGTTAACCTGAGCACCCACCGCAGGGGGCAGAACCACCCTCCCTGCCCAAGCGGGAGTGAACATTGGCCCCCTACACACACACTCAGACACCCCTTGGTACCTGGTTTGTTCTTCAGGCCTACTATAGATGGGTACCTCCCACTCTATCCCAACACCCCAGTGATTAGAACCACTGACTCCTGCTTCCCATCTCCACCCCCAGAGCAGCCCCCCTACAGAAGCAAAACATAGTCACCTTAGACTCTGGCATACTGAGCCAGGCCCTGATCTTGTCTCACCTTCCTGCTAATTTATTATTTAATAAAAATAAAAAAAGTTAAATAATATTTGTGTGTCTAAAGTATTATTTAAATATTTGTTTCAAATGTAACATTGGATTGCATTGCCCCTTCTCATTTTCCCCATCGTATCCTTCCTAGGACCAAAATGGTAAGGAGAGGCTGAGAATGAATGTAAAGTGTAACAATGTCCATTTCTCAGTAGAGAGCAACCATGAACCATGCTATACTCACGGGCAGGGTGTTTGGGAGCTCAAGTGCCCCTCTCCCCCAGCTGAGAAAATGGTTTCCCTGAGCACAAGACACAGCACTCAGGTGGGAGGGCATTTCCCTACTCTACTGGCACGTATGTAACAAAGATTTACAGGTAAGAAGGACCTCTGTGCTATATGACAAAAGTCCTAAAATCGTTACATTTGGGTTGGAATGAACTATTATATGCAGCTGTTAAAAAAAAAAAAAAAAAAAAAAACACTGAAGGGCCTGGCTGGTGTGACTCAGTGGTTGAGTGTCGACCCATGAACCAAGAGGTCACTGGTTCGATTCCCAGTCAGGGCACATGCCCTGGTTGTGGGCCCGATCCCCAGTGGGGGGCATGCAGGAGGTGGCCAATCAATGTTCTCTCTCATCGATGTTTCTATCTCTCTCTCCCTCTCCCTTCCTCTCTGTAATCAATAAAGAAAAAAAAAATTGAAGGCATATTTTTTTCATGACATGAAGAAAGCATTATCCCAAACTATGTGCAGGATGTTTATAATCTTGTAAAGTATCTCTGTGCATAGGAACTTACCAAAAAGATAAACACCAAAAAAAAAAGAAAGCAGAAAAGGTTGGAATTATGGCTGGTTTTCACTTTGTTATACTTGTTTTTATTTTCTACAGTGTACACATATTCTAATAAAGAAAAACAATTCCAAATTGTGAAAGTGGTTGGTTCTTTTCTGTCGTAAATGAGGAAGGAATTGGAACTGACTCATTGAGGGAGTTTTTAGGGCTGGTAGTTCCCAACAAGGCACCTGGGCTGGTGGAGTTGGAAGACTCTAATGGGAGCCAGGATCCTACAATCCTGCAAATAAATTGTCAGGAAGACACAGACCTGGTAAAGACAAGACAGTATGTTCCACCCGCACCTCCATTCACTTGTCCTTTCTCCTACACCTCTGTGCTGCAGTGACAAGCACTCCATACTTAAGGGCAAAAGACCTGGGTTCAGATCCTGACCCCAGCACATCCTAAGGGGGTAACTGGGCATATTATTTAATCCTACGGAAACTTATCCCACTGATCATCGCTCACTCATACCACAGGGCCTTTGTAATCACTCTTCACTCTTTCTGGAATGCTGTACTCCCACATTTTCATGTGGTTTGTTCCTCTCATTTGGATCTCAAAGCAAATAGCATCTCCTCAAAGAGCTCCTCTCTCCAGTCACTTTCCATGACATTTTTTTTCCTCTGAGCACAATGACCTATAACTAAAATTATATATTTGCTTTATTATTGTCCCCTAGAAATTCTTTGGGAGCTGGAATCCTGTCTGGAGCACCACTGTATCCCATTGTCTGAAACACTGCCTGTCACTAATTAAATAAGTCAAACACCATGTGATACATTTTCACCATATTTTCTCATTTAATCTTCCTAAGAACCTCGTGTGGTGTACATACGAGGAAAAGGTTAAGAACAGAGAAGTGAAGTACAATGAGTAAGTGGCAGAGCCAGAATTAGAACTAATTCCAGAATGCTTTCCACTTCGCTGCCCTTCCCTCCCTGCAGCCAGCATGGGGCCTGTTTTGGAGAGAGGACTGGGATAGTTCAAGGGCAGGGAACATCAAGAGCCAAGTCCCTGAGTCCAGAAAGTTTAAAATAGTGGAAGACTGAACCGGGTATGGTCATGGGAAGTAGAGGGAGTAAAGGATGGAAAAAGCCAGAGGGGCTTGGTTGCAGTTCAGCAGCTTGAGACCATTTTACAAGTATCTGAGCAACACACAGCCTCTTTTATTCATTTCATAAATAGAAACTGAACAGTTCCTGTGGGTTTTAAGCGATTCAGAACATCCCTAGAATGGGCAGTCCCTGTTCTTAATTGAACACCTACTGTGTGTTCCACATGGCTCAGGACCCATCTAGGCTGGGAGAGTCTTGCCCTTGTCCTCTTGGTGTCCGAGGTACTGCATCAGACCCTCTGGGTGTCTGGTTAGCAGGGGTTACCTGCCCTGAGCAGAGACAGATGGGAGATTTCAGTCATCATTAAGGTTTATTGACCAGCACGGCTGGAATTTCCCAGAGAGAGGAATTAATCTCGCTACCGACTGAGAGCAGACATCCTGCTGGGAGTAGTTACATAAATTCTGTTGCTCAAATTAATTAGGATTGTGATTCATTTGTTTAATGAGGAAGAATCTGATGGTGGCAAGAAGCTGGCTGGCCGGACCTTTCAGAACCTAGCCAGTCCCAGATGTCACTGCAACAGGTGGGGGACTGGCCCGGTCAGATAGATCAGGGATCTGACTAGGGGAAGAATGTGGTCAATCAGTAAGAGGAGTAACTGAGGTGGGCAGAGAAAGCCCATCAGAACATGGTGCTAGTTTAAAAGGGGGTCTAATGCCTGGCTCGTGTGGCTCAGTGGTTGAGCATCAACCCATGCACCAAGAGGTTGCCGGTTCAATTCCCGGTCAGGCCACATGCCCAGGTTGTGGGCCCGATCCCCAGTGGGGGGCATGCAGGAGGCGCCAATTGATGATCTCTCTCATCGATGTTTCTATCTCTCTCTCTCCCTTCCTCTCTCTCTAAAAATCAATAAAGAAAAAAAAAAATTGCCCTGGCCAGTTTGGCTCAGCGGTTAGAGCATCGGCCTGCGGACCAGAGAGTCCCGGGTTCGGTTCCCACTAAGGGCACATACCTCGGTTGCAGTTTGTCCCTGGCCCTGGTTGGGGTCGTGTGGGTGGCAACCACTCGATGTGTCTCTCTCACATCGATGTTTCTCTCTCTCTCTCTCTTCCTCCCTCTCTCCCTCCTGCTCTATCTGAAGATAAATGCAAAAATGTCCTCTGGTGAGGATAAAAAAAAAAAAAAAAAGAAAGGTAGGTTGCCCTGGCCAGTTTGGCTCAGCGGTTAGAGCATCGGCCCGCGGACTGGGGAATCTCGGGTTCAATTTCCGCTAAGGGCACGTACCTCGGTTGCGGTTAGTCCCTGGCCCCGGGTGGGGTTGTGCGGGTGACAACCAATCGATGTGTCTCTCTCACGTTGATGTTTCTCTCTCTCTCTCTTCCTCCCTCTCTCCCTCCTGCTCTATCTGAAGATAAATGCAAAAATATCCTTGGGTGAGGATAAAAATAAAATAAATAAAAAATAAAAATAAAGGTAGGTTAAAACAAAAACCAGATAATGGGGTTCTGAGCTATGACTGTGGGTTGGGGACTAGAAGAAGAGAAGGAAAAGCTGCTGAGGAGCTGTGACCCCTTGTCCTGAACTCAGTTGCAGGATGACCCGAGCAGTGGGGCCCTGAGTCAGCCAGTTCCTTGAAGTTGTAAGGGGCCTTCAGAGGGTGATGCATCAGTGTGGGTCCCAGAGAGAAACAGAACTCCACTCACACAGTTCAACTGAAGAGACTTTAATGAGGATGGACTATTTACAGAGAGACAAGCACAATAAGAGAAACCAAGAAGGGGTATGAAAAACCATAAGACTACAAACAGATGGAAGTCACCCCCCTGCCTAAGGATGAAGGGGAGGACAGAGTGTTGCTGGAGCCCAGTGAGGGCTGGAACAGAGGGGCAGGGCTGCTTGGCAGGAGCTGTGGCCAAGCACAGGGCACTTCCACAGTCCCTGTATCACAACAGAGAAGTCATGGGGAGGAAACACTTCAACCTCTCTCTCCTCCCATCCTCCCATCTCATGCCCAGTGTCTCCCACTGGCCAAACCAAACTAGAGTCAACTGGCAAAGACACCCATTGATTCTTTTAACAGGGATCACCTTCCTGAGGCACAGAGCAGGGCAAAGAAGGGGAGACCCTAAATCAGGGGACAGACAGAGAATAACAGTCCAGTGGATTTCAATTTCCACCCCGTTGTTTTCCCTGGAAGTCTCAGAGAGAGGCGGTAACTTGCCCAAGGCCGGGTAGCAAGTTAGAACAAGGCCATTGGCCCCCTTTCCTTGGAGATGAAGGTTCACTGCATACTGGGCCTGCACTGAAGGCAGCCCAGTGGGGATGGCCCACCGTCCTGGAGCTGCAGCTGCAAGTCCAAAGTAACCAGAGGAAGGCAGCAGTGGGCAGGGTCCGGGAGGATGAGCTTCCAAAGGCTGGCCATTCACCTTCTGCGTCTGGAAGGTAATAGACACCTGCTTCCTTGTCTCTTTGTGACCTGCTGCCTGTCCCTGGCCCCCATTTTCCCCTCTTGAGTCCTTCCCAGGCATGGGAACAGGAGCTCAGCCCTGGGATTGGCAGGGACAAGGGGAGGAGACCTACTTTCCTGGTAGCCAGCCCTGCTCATTGCTTCCCTAGAGCTGCTCACTGATCCAGCACAAGATGGCAAGATGGTTTCACTGAAATCATTACAATAAATGATGCACGCTTAGTTTGCCAGGAGCCTCAGAGAAGTGAGGGAAGGCGCTGGGAACCCCAGTGGCAGCAACTGAAGTTAGATCAGGTGGTTATGGTGGAAAAGGAATGGGACTGAGAAGTCAGATAGCCTTGGGTTCAAACCCTGACTTGATCACTTACTAGCTATGTGACCTTAGTCAAGTCCCTTTATCTTCCTAAGCTTTTGTGTCCTTGTCCATAAAAATGGAGATGTTGCCTGTCCGCCAAGACCATGCATCACCCTGGGCCCTGCCTGCAACTCCTGAGTCAGCTCCTACTACCTCCATCCCTTCCTCTCTCCAGCTGCAGTCACCCCAGATGGGTTGCTCTTCCCTAACACACCACTCCTCATGCTTGACTCAGACAGGTCCCTCTTCCTGAAATACCCTTCCCGCTTCTTCCCAGGGTAATTCTTACTCACTTTTCAAGATTCATATCAAGGGTCACCTCTGCCAGGAAGCCTTCCTTCTCCCATTTCTCCTTCCCCTAAATGCCTTTAGCACTTTCTAACTGTGACACCCATTTGGCATTCAACACTCACTCACTGTTGCACATAGTGATGATTTTCTCTCCCCACAGCTTATCTTCTCATCTAGATAAAAAGCAGAAACTATATCTTTTCTTTCTCATCCTCACATGCTTAACACATGCCTAACATCATAGTTCTATTGAGTGGCAGAGTGGAGTGAGGGGCAGAGAATCAGAGCCAGGGTGGGCACAGAAAGCACGCAGCAGGCACTGGTAGATGACAACCTACCCTGAGCTCCCTTGCCAGATAATGAAGATGACACATACATCGTATTTCCAAATCTTTGGCATGAGACACAGCCCCCTCTATGCCCAGGCCCAGCTGGCTCTCTGCTCAGCATCAAAAACTTGTATGATTTAGTAGCAGAGGACAGAGGATAGAGGTCATGAAATTATAAAATTTTAGCATCCCAAGAAACCTAATCATGTAGGCAAGGTCTAAGTCATAAGAAAGCTTGCAGCTTCCACTAGGGTGTCTCGGAGCACCTCATCATGAAACGTTCACCCCGGAGCCCAGAGCACACTGTGAGAAGCCCAAGTCACAGGGAGAAGCCCGGCCTAGGTATTCCACTTGACAGTCCCAGCTGAGTACTCGGCTAACTGCCAGCATGAGAGTGGACCACCCTGGACATCCAATCCTGTCAAGTCTTCAGGTGATGTCAGTCCCAACCACTATCTGATGCAACCACACGAGAGATCCCAAGAAAAAATCCACCCCCCAGCTGAACCCAATCAACTCACAGAACTAGGGAATAATAAATTATTGTTTTACGCTCCTTTAAAAAAAAATCTGTAAAGAGATCTTTATAGAAATGTAGAAATATACTGGTAAGAAACTAAAGATCAGAAATACCATGTGATGGATCCAAGGTCACACAATGACTCAGAGGCAGAGCCCAGTGCATTTAACTGTTGTCACCCCATTGCCACCATCAAAGAAGATGAAGAGAAGTGAGCTGTTTGGGGCAGGAGTGGAGAGGAAGAGAGGAAAAGACTGGATTTTGTAGAAAATATGCCAAGTTAATTCTGTCCAAGAAGAAAACTATTCCTTAAATGTATATGCTTTTTTTTTTTTAATTTTCAAAAAAATTAAGAAAACCTTCTCAGAGCTTACAGAGTTAATTGCCCTGTACTTCAGCTCTGGGTTCCTTTTATTTTTCCTTCCCCCTTGAGATAATTAACCAGAAGCTTACCTGAGTACATTTGTCACGTCAAGAAGACAATGGTTTCAAAGGAAGGGAAAGGACCCAGAAACGAAGGCCAAGTGACCAAACAAAACGTCCCAGGGAAATATTCACATTTCCTGAATGACCTGTCATCAGCAATGCATGTTCAAGAGGGAGGACAAAGAACAGAGCCAGAGCAAGCGTCACAGGCCACTGCGCCCAGCAGTGCTTTGAGTGCCTTGATCTAAACCAAACCCGACCCAGGACAAAAGCCAAACCCTTTCCCAACTCACCACCATCTACTTGGCTAAACCACAGGCCCAAAGGAAAATTGGATTGCGCTTTTTTTTTCCATCTTCCTCAATTTAAGAAACATTAATTTTTTTTTTAAAGGCCCATCCTTGCTCAATATACTATAATGGGGGATTCAGGGAAGCTACATTTCATTGTAAGGACAGAACCTAGACATCTGGCCTTGCATTTTCACCTTTGAGCTGATGGGGAAGGCATCGACTTCGCGTCTGGACAATACTCAGTCCGGTCCCCGTAGCCCATAGCTCTTTGCTTTGGAGCGTCGCTGTGAGGAGCCACCATTTCTTGAACATCATCTGTGATCCACACTGTGTTCCAAGACCTTTATTTATTTCTCCTTGTGTTTCATCTTCCCAACAACCCTATGAAGGAAGTATTATTACCTCATTTTAAAGATAAGAAAATTGAGTCTTAAAAAGAACACATTCCAGATAGCAGAGCTGGAACTCAAACCTAGACCTGACTCCAAAGACCTGCCTGTTTCATATACTGATCCTGCCTGGTACATCTCGCCACAGGAGTGCTGTGAAACAAACCACCACAAAACCTCAGTGGTACACAACAGTAGCGCTTGTTGCTCCAGCTTCTGGGATGATTAGCTAGGTGGTTCTGCTGATGATAACAGCTGGGCTCACCAACATGCCACATGCCGAGGGTTTGCTTAGCCACTGAGTGATCTAAGCTGTCTCCGCTGGGACATTGGGTGACTCAGCTCTGCTCCACATGTCGCTCACCCTCCACGAGGCAGCCTGGTCATGTTCTCATGGCCATGGCAGAGGTACAAGAAATAAGGCAAACCAAGTTGATTGCATAAATGTTTTTCAAGCTTTTGCTTACATCACATTTGCCATTATCCCAATGACCAGAGCAAGTGACATGGCCCAACCCAGAGTCAGAGAAAGAAGACATTGCAGAAGACATGGCAAAAGGTGTGGGAACAACAAAGGATAACGATTTGAGACCACTTTTGTAGTCTACTACACTGACTCTAGGCAAGTTATGACCCCCTTTTGGAGCCTCCTTTCCTGCAGTTTTTTAACTGGATCACATCTACTCTGTAGGGTACCTAAGAGCATTCAATAAGATAAGCTCTGTGAAACACTAGCAAAGTCAAAAGTATTCTTTCTGCTGATGTATTTTAAGTACACCAGCCTGGGGGTATATGTTCACGTTAATAGAGGTACATAAAAAACTCAGCTCCTATGTCTAGAGTCCAGAAAGTTTACACAAGTCTCAGAGGTGAGATGGACCAAACACTGAGATGACAAACAAGAATTGTAGGAAGAGTCTGGCCGGTGTGGCTCAGTAGTTGAGTGTCGACCCATGCACCAAGAGGTCACCGGTTCGATTCCCGGTCAGGACACATGCCCAATAAAGGGGAAAAAAAGAAGAATTGTAGGAAGAGAATAAGTCAAGGAAAAAAATAAGTAGCCCTGGCTGGTCTGGCTCAGCAGTTAGAGTGTCAGCCTGCATTGATTCTAGTCAAGGGCACCGTATCTCGGTTCGATCCCTGGCCCTGGTCGGGGTCGAGCAGGAAGGAGGCAACCAATCGGTGTGTCTCTCTCACAGCTCTCTCTCTCTCCCTTCTTCTCTCCCACTCTATCTGAAAATCAATTGAAAAATATCCTCGGGTAAGGATTAAAAAAAAAAAAACAATAAGTAAATGATGTAATTAAAGTTACTGTTGAAGAAACTATCAAGGAGAGAATGAGTCAGCGACAAGTTTGAGCGATGAATCAGGCACAATGTCATGTTTCTAGAATTCTTATCTATTTCAAGAAAGCCTGATGTCCCAGTTAAAAGAGCACCTTGAGCCTGTAGCAACAACATCTGGAAGGAAACACGCTTGTAATTTTAATTTCTCCTCAGCACCACCGTTAACAACAGGGACAGGGCCGAAAGCTGGGCGCAGAGTAGGCACTCCATAAAATCCCAGGTGGGAGGGACCCGTAACTGCAGCATTACTTCAAATGTATTCAAGGAGATTTTCAATTATTTCTGCAAAAGAACTCCCTGAACAATATGCCATTGGATCGTCGAAACAAGGCTGTGGATTTGGTGCAGGACAATTTAAGTGCTGTACAGATGAGGAAACTGAGGCTTAAATAGCCCTCTAATAAGTGACAAGGCTAGAACGAGAAGGCAGGCTGCCCAGGTGCTCTTTCTCCACCGAACAGACAGCCTTAGTCCTACTGCTGGTCACTGTGTTCAAGTGTTTTCCTTAATCTGTGAGATATAACTTCGAACATTTATTGAATGCTCGTAAGCCTGGCAGCTCATTTAATCCTCACCACAAACTGAGAGGTTGGTATATAAATGGTTCCATTTTACAGATAAGGAAAAATTGGAGCTCAGAGATTTAAGCCCCTTGCCAGAGGTCACACTGCACGTAAATTGTGAGCCATGACTCACACCCAGGTCTACGTGACCCCCACAGCATGGTCTACACCACCATTGTATTTTTTTAAAACTGGGCTTTCACCTACACCAAAGCCTGGAGGATTAAAAGCAGTTGTGTGGATAAATCTGCCCCCTCCCCACCCACCTCCACACACATACGCTTTTGCCTGTATTTTCTGATCTGTATTTTCCACTTCACTCTGCCCGCTAGGCCGCTGCCTGTAACAGACACAACTCCGGGCGGAGGGGCAAGTGATATTGGTTCAGGAACCCTGCGCTGTGACTCTGAGCTGCTGACAGAATGTCTGATATTTATAGCAACTTAGAGTCAAGTACCAAGGAAAGTGTGTTCTGGGTTGTTGCAGACATCCTCAGGGGGGAAGAAAACATCTCTTCGAGAAATTGTGTGGAATGCTTAACTGATGGAACATCAAACATGAAAGGACAGTTCAATGGGTTTGTACCCAGTTAAAAATAGTAATAATAAAGGATGGCCTGGGCAGTCTCTGTGGATGACATTTTTCAAACACTTAGGACACAGCCACAGGAGAGGCCACGTGATAGCTGAATGTATAAATTGCTCCTTTACACTCAGCTATTTTATTTATGCATTTATTGATTGATTTTGATTGTGTCAGTCCACAAAGGATTTGAAGTTGATTGCTTAACTGGGCAGACTATGGTACACTGATGACATTAACAGCCAACGTTTTCATGTCTCCCGTATCCTTACCCTTGGGTAGTGTCCTCCACACCGACTCTGGCCCTGGCCCTGCCCCTGTGACTTCCTTGGGCCAAAGGAACAGCAGCAAACTAGATGCAAGGACAACTGAAAAGGCATGAAAAAGAGGGCCAAGTCAGCCAGCCAAGGCCATTCTAGAACAGCTGGCCTCTGGATGATTTGCCAGTGACCACAGAACCCAACTGAGAACAGCCAGTCCTGGCCTGGACCAGCAGGACAACCCGTGGACCCGAGAGAGAGACCAGATTGTGGTTTAAAGCCACTGGGTTTGGGGTGGTTTGTTACACAGCAATGTGCCCTGACTGGGAATCGAACCAGGACCTCTCAGTCTCTAGAATGATGCTCAGTCCACTGAGCCACACCAGCCGGGCAAGACTTACATTTTTTAAAAAACACACTATTAATCAGTCAATGAGCGTACATTGAGTGCCCATGCTCAGTCATGTCATAGGTTCTAGGAAATACAAAAACATTTAAGACGTGGTCACTCCCTGCTCAGAGCTTCATATTTACTTGTGGCAAGACAGACAAAGGAAAAACTCCAGCAAGACCTATTTAAACCATGTGGAAATTGTTTACATCCTACTGCCTCTCAAAGCCAAGCTCAATGCCATCTTCCTCTTTGAAACAGCTTCCTTCCCCCATCTCCTCGCCAAGCGGAACTCTTCACTTCTGCTCCTTCTGAATACTGCAGACTTTTGTTTAAAGCTCTCCCACGATGCTTTTCGTGTTACATTTGGGGTTATAGTTGGATAAGATTACGTCCATTTCTCCTACTGATTGTAAAACTAGATCTTGCTTACTGTTATTTGGACCTCCAACATCAGGTACAATGGCTTGCATGAACATAAGCAATCTTGACAAATGAATGAATGGTCAGCATGAGGGGAAGCTCAAACAGGAGTGTAGTAGTCAAGGAGGGCTTCATGAGGGAAGCAGGAATGAAGGTTCTCAACTGGGGCCCACAGTAAGAACTGATGGAATCCATGGACAGAATTCAGGGGGCCTGTGAACTCGGATGAGGAAAAAATTACATCTGTGTTTTCTAATCTCTAACTGAAACCGCTTTCCCTTCCATTATAAATGTAGGCTACAAAATATGAAGTAGATATAAAAACCTTTTTTAAAGGTTTTTCAGTTTACACTCACATCAGCAAGGAGTGTGGTTGCCACAGAGGTCCATGGCAAAAAATGGCTAAGATTCCCTCCCCTCCAGAGAATCTCTGGAATGTGACTACACAGAGGGGAGAGAAGTGGACAAATATCCCATACAGATGACCAGCACAAAGACATGGGTGGGGATGAATATGAGATGTGGGTGGGGATGAATAGGAGATGCGGCAAGATGGAATGTGCAGCCCCTCCCCACCCTTGAGGAGAAAGTCTCCTTGGCAAGATAAGGTAAAAAGGCAGAGACATTTTTAGCATAATAATGCATCAGAGAAGTGAGAGGAGAACTGATTTATCTTACACATGCTCTAAGAATCTGGAGAATTTAAATTCTCAAGGATCTAGCACCTCCCCTGCGAGGTGGACCCAAGACTCTAAGGAGAGTGCTGAGCTATGAACCGTGCAGAACCCCTTCTCCCTCCACACACATCTCTGGTCAAGTTGAAGCCAAGAAGAGACTAGCCACCTGCCCCTCAGGGCCAGATCCTCTGCACAGAAATAAGGTCACACATCGTCTGTGGCTCGGTGTTGGGGAACTGGTGGCTGACTCACTAGGGACAAAGGATGCTTTGCACCACCCTTGGATTCTATATGTAATCGACTAACACTAGGACTGTCTTAGAAAAATGCAACTGACAGTGTGCCCTCCTAGATGCTGCAGATATAGCAGAGGAGTGGCCACAGATTTGGGGACAGTGTAGAGATCACCCTGGGTAGATCAGAGGGCTGGCTCAAGAAGTAAAGCTGAGAGAGAAGGTGGCAGGAAGCAATGAAGGAGAGAGAAGCAAAGAATGACTCTAGGATTTCAAAAGCCTTTGACCAAGACAGGGAAGTGAGATTAGGGGGATTTGGGACAGATGGCAGGGTCTGTCTTAGAGGCGAGGTAACTTCAAGACTTCTCAGGGAAAATGTCCAGGAGGCCACTGGAGTTCTACTCAGCAGTAGAACTCCAGGGAGAGACCAGAATGGAATGGAGAGCCAAGGGAACAGTCTGCAGAAAGGTGATCATTAAAGTCCCCAAGAATGAAAGCAATGAAGTTAAAGAAAAGAAAGGACTGGGCCTTGGGGAATAATTGCAGAGTGAAGACAAGAAGTATAAAAATAATAAACAAATAAGGAGACTCCTGTTTGCGTCCCAAAGTCAAGGTAGAGGGACATTACAAAAAGGGGGTTAAACACAGCCTGAAGAAGGAACTTCCACAAGATCTCTGGATGTGGCCAGTGGGAGGTGCTTGGTGATTTACAATCAAGCATTTCCCATGGAGTGGTGGATGGAGGCCCACTGTGGGTGAGTGGGTGGGTGGGGCAGGGAGGGAGGCAGGAGGCAGTGGAGCCAGTGAAATGGAGAGGGGGAGCCAGGACATATGCAGGGCAACAGCAGCAAATTAAATTTCTTTTTTCCAAGACGATCCAGATTGTCATTAGAGAAAGAAGGAATCTGCAAATCAGAGGTATTGAAGGTCGTGTGAAAATCACAGAACCCTCAAGTTGAATCTGTTCCCACCTAAATACTTTTTGTTTAGAAACCAGGCAAAGCCACTGAAACCATGTCAGCACAGCTCCTGTAATGGAATGACTCAGATGTCCCTGAATGTGTGTAGATGCTATGAACCTCTCTACTAATAGACAGTCAGCCCACACAGAGCCCAGTGTCCCGGCGTCTGACTCGGAGGTGGCGCTTCCCGAGGCTCTGTAAGGACCGGAATTCAGGAAGTGGGGTCAAGGGGAAAGCTGCTGTCACCGAAGGTCCTGCAGCTTAATGAAGCCATCCACCATTTAACCAGTACCTACTGTGTGCTAGGCACTGTACCGACATCTTCCTAATCCTTAACAACTACCGACAAAGTAGTTTTTCTCTTTGCTTCTCCCACTGTCCAGATGAGGGAAGTAAGGTTCAGAGAGGTGAAGGAACTTGCCTCGAACTCACAGCTAGTGAATGGTGGAGCTAGTGTTGGCACTCAGGTATGTCTATCTCTAAATCCCAAACTGACCTCAACCAACCCCACCCCCTGAAATGAAAGGGGAAAAAACTGTGTCATTACCACCTGCGACAGCCACTGAACGACAAATCTCCCTTTTGCTAGCGTGACTTTTCCAGTTCAACCTCTTCAAAAGTTTGTTTCTTAATTCTTCTGAACTTAACCAATGTCTTTTAAAATGGGATTTATTCATTAATTCTCCAAGAATCCTTCCTGAGCCTCTGCTATGTGGCAGTCCGGGGGACACAAGCCCCAAGGGGCCCCCAGAGGGAAGGAGTCAATATGTCCGGGGTGGTCAGGGAAGTCTTCAGAGGGAAAACATGACCAAATCTATTTTTAAATGTTTTGTTTTAATCAAAGTATTACTTGTCAACCTTCTGAAAAGACACAAACAGTGCTAAAGGCTTACAATAGAAAATAACAGTTTCTTGCCCCCCTGGCCGGTTTGGCTCAGCGGTTAGAGCGTCGGCCCTCGGACCAGAGAGTCCCGGGTTCAGTTCCCACTAAGGGCACATACCTCGGTTGCAGTTTGTCCCCGGCCCTGGTTGGGGTCGTGTGGGAGGGAACCACTCGATGTGTCGCTCTCACATCAATGTTTCTCTCTCTTTCTCCCTCCTTCTCTCCCTCCCTCCCGCTCTATCTGAAGATAAATGTAAAAATCTCGGGTGAGGATTAAAAAAAGAAAATAGCAGTTTCTTGTTCTCCACCCCTCACCCCACCTTCCTCACCTTGTTCTCCTGAAGCTGTTTTTTCTGGTGCTTACCTCCCTGTTTCTAAATAATGTGTGTCCTCTTCCGTCTCCTGAGTCATCGCCTTAAACATCGATCAGCGTCTTAGTTTGGTAGACAAGAAGTTTTTCATCCATCCCCACTCCCCTATCCTCTCCAAATGCTTATATCTCAGTTTTTTTTAATTCTTGTTCTGCATGTTCACTATTATGACCACATAAATAGATTTCATTCCTAGGCCAAATAGTAGACTACGGTCCAATTTCCTTTCTTTTTTGTTTTTCCTGTTCATAGTTACCTCATTTTTCATCAACTTAGGGTTTGTTTTGTGAAGAAACAATTGACTAAATATTTCCATGCCCTCAATATAATTTTCCACATGACCAAACCTGTCGGATAATTTGTCAGTTTCATTTATTTTCTTGGGGACACACTCCCTTATCCCCTAGAGCCTTCTGACTTCCTGCGGGTCTGGTCTGGTCGCTCTCTGGGCCAGGGCACAGCAGTTCTCCTGACATTCCCTTAGCCATCTGTTGGGGTCCCTAGTCCTGGATCCCACATCTTCTTTCTTGGCTCCTTGATTTTTTGTTTTGTTTTGTTTTTAAAGAGAGAAGAAGGAAGAGAGAGATAGAAACATCGATGTAAGAAAGATATACCGATTGGCTGCCTCCTGCACACCCCCCACTGAGGATGAAGCCTGCAACCCGGGCATGTGCCCTGACCGGGAATCGAACCAGCACTTCTCAGTCCATGGGACAACGCTCAATCCACTGAGCTACACCAGCCGGGGTTGGCTAACTGGTTTATTTGGTTTTTTGTTTTGTTTTTAACTCATCTTTATTGTTGAATATATTACAGATGTTCCC
Source organism: Tadarida brasiliensis (assembly GCA_030848825.1). NCBI lineage: Eukaryota > Metazoa > Chordata > Mammalia > Chiroptera > Molossidae > Tadarida > Tadarida brasiliensis. The sequence goes on along the minus strand of CM061268.1, from coordinate 15,513,187 downwards.
CCTCTTTTTTCCCCATTGACCCCCTCCTCCCCAATCCTGCCCCCCTCCTGCCTTCCCCACACTATTGCCGGTGTCCATTGGTTATGCATATATGCACAGAATTTCTTCAGTTTATCTCAACCCACCCTCCCTCCCCCCCTTCCCTTTGAGGTTCATCAGTCCAACAACCAATTTGTACTTCTTAATTCCTTCATTTTTTCACCCATCCCCCCAGCCCCCACCCATCTGGCAAGCAACAATAAGTTCTCTGTATCTAGGAGTCTGTTTCTGTTCGGCTTGCTCATTTTGTTTGTAGTATTAATTGCCATTTTATTGTTCATATTTTTGTTCTTCTCCTTCAAGAAGATCTTTCAACATTTCATATAATACTGGTTTGGTGCTGATGAACTCCTTTAGCTTTTTCTTCTCTGGGAAACTCTTGATATGTCCATTGATTCTAAATAACAACTTTGCAGGATAGAGTAATCTTGGTTATAGGTCATTGCTTTTCATCATCTTGAATGTCTCTTGCCACTCCTTTCTGGCCTGCAAAGTTTCTTTTGAGAAGTCAGCTAACAGTCTTATTGGGGGTTCCTTTGTAGGTAACGGACTGCTTTTTCTTGCTGCTTTTAAGATTCTCTCTTTGTATTGAACCTTTGGCATTTTGATGATGATGTGTCTTGGTGTGAATCTCTTTGGGTGCAACTTGTTTGGGACTCTCTGTGCTTCCTGGACTTGTATGTCTGTTTCCTTCACTAAGTTAGGGAAGTTTTCTGTCATTATTTTTTCAAATAGGTTTTCAATTTCTTGCTCTCTCTCTTATCCTTCTGGCACCCCTATGATGTGAATGTTGGCACCTTAAAGTTGTCCCAGAGGCTCCTTACACTATCCTCATTTTTTTTAATTCTTTTTTCTTTTTGCTGTTCTGATTGGGTGTTTTTTGCTTCCTTATATTCCAAATCGATGGTTTCCTTCTTGGCTTTACCTAATCTACTATTGATTCCCTGTAAATTATTCTTTATTTCAGTTAATGCATCCTTCATTTCTGATTGGTCCTTTTTTATGTTGTTGATGTTCTCACTAACTTCCTTGAAGGTCTCACTAAGTCCCTTGAATGTCTCACCAAGTTCCTTGAGCAACCTTATAACCTGTGTTTTGAACTCTGCATCTGATTGATTGCTTATCTCCATTTTGTTTAGTTCTTTTCCTGGCATTTTGTTCTTTTCTTTCATTTGGGACATGTTTCTTTGTCTCCTCATTTTGGTTGCTTCCCTGTGATTGTTTCTATGTGTTAGGTAAAGTTGCTATGTCTCCTAGGCTTCGTAGGGTGGCCTATTGTTGTAGGTGTCCTGTAGGATCCAGTGGCACAGTCTCCCTGATCACCACAGCTGGGCCCTCGAGGTGCACCCCTAGTGTGGACTGCAACACCCTTCTGTTGTAATTGAGTCTTGATTGCTGTTGGCACATCAATGGGAGGGATTTACTCAGGCTGATCAGCTGCAAGGACTTGCTATGCCCATTAGCCACTAGCCTCTGACTACCTTGGAGGATCAGTTGTGTAGGGGCCCACCACACATAGCAAGACTTACTTCATCAGGGCTCTGGTACCCACTGAGTCTGCTCATTGAGTGTGTCACTTGTGGAAGTGGTTGAGTGATGGTGTTTCAATGTGTTCTGAAGCTGTCCACTGGGTGTGCTGGCTCTGGGGCAAGGTCAGCCACTGTCTGTGTTCTACCATTGCCTGTGTTCTACCTGAGGCTACCTGGCATAAGCTACAAAGTGATCTGCCAATGGCTGCTTCTTGTGCTGGCCTGGAGGTGCCCAGGCAAAGCCAAGTTGTGAACCAAGGCTGGCTGCTTCTAGTGCCAGGCCTGGGGCCACTTAACGAGAGATATGGGGCTCGCTGAGACCAGATGCTGCTTGTTTGAGAGATTTTAGGAAACTCTGAAGCAGGATCCAAGACAGGCCAATCCTATGGTAAAGCCTTTGGAAACAGCTTGGATGAGCCTGAAAGTTGGGTGGGGCGGGGCCTCAGGGAATCACCAGGGCGGGGCAAACAGTGTGAGCCAGGTTGCTGGAGTCCTAGATATGGTGGCGTCTGCCGGCCCCAGGAAGGGCTCACCAAAGGAACATCAGCCTCCGCCAGCACCTTCGTCCCGGAGAAAGCTGCCCATCCAGCCTTCGTCCAAGGCCAAACAGCTCAGTTCTTCCCTATATGTCTCTGGCGCCCCTCAAGCTGCCTCCCTGCCGAGCTCAGAAGGAGCAAGTCCAAGTAAGTCCATGCACCAGCCCTTTAAAAGGAGCTGCCTGGGGATCCAGCAGCCGCAGCCTCCCTCAGCCTCAGTTCCCGCTGGTTTTACAGCCAGAAGTTATGGGGACTTTTCTTCCTGGCACTGGAACCCTGAGCTGGGCGCCTGGTGTGGGACTGGAACCCCTCACTCCTCAGGGAGGACCTTCCCAGCTGAGGTGTCCCTCCTGATTTTTATCCGCCACACGCGGGTGTGGGACCAGCCCGTCCGCCTCCACCCTCCTACCAGTCTCGGTGTGGCTGTTTCTTTAATTTCATAGTTGTAGGACTTCCATTCAGCTCGATTTCAGGTGGTTCTGAATGATGGTTGTGTTGTAGTTTAGTTGTAACTTTGATGTGGTTGTGGGAGGAGGCAATACCGCGTTTACCTACGCCGCCGTCTTGACCGGAAGTTGGCTACCTGGTTGGTTGTTTTTTTTGTTTGTTTTGTTTTTCTTTTGTTTTATCCTCACCTGAGGACATTTTTCCATTTTTTGTTCAGATAGAGTGGGAAGGAGAGAGAGGAAGAGAGAGAGAGAGAGAAACATCGATGGGAAGGAACACATTGAGTGGCTACCTCCCGCATGACCCAACCAGGGCTGGGTCAAACTGCAACCGAGGTACGTGCCCTTAGCGGGAACCGAACCCAGGTCTCTCTGGACCGCAGGCTGACGCTCTAACTGCTGAGCCAAACTGGCCAGGGCGGCTACCTGGTTTTAACTGAGCACATCCTTCAGTAGTTTCATAAGAAAAGGTACATGTGCCCTGGCTGGTATGGCTCAGCGGTTAAAGCATCAGCCCGCGGACCAGAGAGGCCCGGGTTCGATTCCCGCTAAGGGCACGTACCTTGGTTGCAGTTTGTCCCCAGCACCAGTTGGGGTCGTGTGGGTGGCAACCACTCGATGTGTCTCTCTCACATCGATGTTTCTCTCTCTCTCTTCCTCCCCCTCTCCCTCCCACTCTATCTGAAGATAAATGCAAAAATGTCCTCAGGTAAGGATTTAAAAAAAAAAAGAAAAGGTACATGGGAGGGTAAGTTATGTCTAGCGAGGTCTTTTTTTTTACCCTCACATTTAACTGATAGTCTGGGTTGGTATAAAATGATGGTAGGTGGAAAAACATTCTCAATCAGAATTTTTAGAGGCATTGGTTCCATCGTCTGCAAACTTCCAATGTTGCTGTTAAGAAGTTTGATGCCATTGTTATTCTTGATCTTTTCTGTGCAGGGCTGGAACCAGGGTGAGGTAAGTGTAGTACTCACCTCTGTGCAAAATTTAAGGAAATGCCAAAAAATTTGGTGATCAAAGAATGTAATATTTAGCACATATTTTAAAAAATCAAAATTGATGCAAAAAATCATGATGAATGACATATCAATCTTAAATCAAGACAGGAACCTCATTTGCCTCACCCTATTTCCAGTCCCATTAGATCTTGTCTTTATTTTAAATTTTGCTATTTTGTTCATCATAAATTATTTTGCATTATTTTTTTTTCTTTATTGATTTTTAGAGAGAAAGGAAGGGAGAGAGAGAGAGAGAGAAACATTGATGAGAGAGAACATCGATGAGAGAGAACATTGACTGGCTGCCTCCTGCATGCCCCCACTGGGGATCTGGCCCACAACCTGGGCATGTGCCCTGACCAGGAATTGAACTGGCGACCTCTTGGCGCATGGGTCGATGCTCAACCGGTAAGCCACATTGGTTGGCTATTTTTTATTTTTTTAAATAGTGCATTAATTTTTTTTATCTTGATCACTAGATAGAAAGTTCTCAGGTGCCCTTCAAACTTTACACACAAGGCAAGTGCCTCACTCACCACATCCTAATTCCATCCCTCTCCAAAAACTGTAAAGAACTCTTTATCTCTGCATCTGAAATATATTGATGAGCTTGAATGTGGGTATTTTTTTTTTCAGTCATTGAGTTGGATACTCAGTGGACCTTGACAACTGGAAAGGTCTCATGTCCTTTAATTCTGGAAATTTTTCTTGTGTTATTGTGAGACAATTTCATTCCCTTCTTTCTCTGTTTCTGGAATTCCTATTAACTAAATGTTAGAACCCCCGATTGATCCCCTAATTTCTTAAGCTTTCTCTCCTGTTTCTCCTCTAGCCCATCTCTCTCTGTATATTTCCAGAGAAAGTTCCTTGACTTCATCTTACAACTCAACATTTTTTTAACTTTTGCTATTAGAATTTTTACATCCAAGAGTTCTTTCTTGCCCTGGCTGGTTTGAGCGTCGGTTAAACCAGCGTCGGCCTGGGGACCAAAGAGTCTTGGGTTTGATTTCAGTCAAGGGCATATACCTCGTTCTCAGCCCTAGTTGGGCTCGTGCAAGAGGCAACCAATCGATGTGTCTCTTTCACATCAAGGTTTCTCCTTCTCTCTCTCTCTCTCCTTCTCCCTCACCCTTTCCTTCTTCCTCCCTCACGCTCTGAAGAAAAATGGAAAACTATCTTCGGGTGAGGATTACAAAAACAAAAACAAAAAAACGAGTTCTTTCTTATTCTCTGATCATTTTTTTATTCCACTCCATACATTCTCTTATCTCTCTAAGAATATCAGTTGTAGCTTATGTCCCACTCCCTGCATAATCTCCATTTCTTCTTGGTTCATATTTCCCTCCAAGAAAAATGAGGGAAACCTTCCGTCAGATGTCAGTGATCCTTGGCTTTCTGTTCACATCTAAGAGTAGGCCACCAAAAGGCCAATGGAGACTTCAAATGCCTGAATTTGATGTGTTGATTGGGAATGAACTTCACTGTAGAAGAACAATCAGGTGCCCCTGCCAGCTTACCTGCTAGAGCCTCCTAAACTTAAGTATCTAGGGGTTATTTCTTTGGGGCTGTTTGGTTCCTCCAGGAGAAGTATCCATCTCCTTGTGGGTTGAGGTGTGGTATAGATATAAACCTGATCTTGGTGACTGGAATTGGATGGGAGAAGGAGGCTGGGAGTCTCTCAGTTTATCTGCAGACTCAGTCCCCAGGCTTTCAGTAGGTCTCCTCACCCCTCCCTTTATCTATATCTGCATCCCTGAGACCAGAGCCTCTGGTCTCTCAAGGGAGTAAGAGGGACAAACACCTGGCTACACAGAATGAAGGTGAGGACTTGCCTGCTCCTTACACAGACTTTCAAACTACCCCCCTGTTGTCAGCCTGTGGCACCTGGTGCCCCCAACCCCTGACCTCTATAGGTTACTGTAAAGGAAATTAGCCTTCTTCTCCTCAGTGCTTTCCCACCCATAAGTCCAGAGGTTTGATCTTCCTCCTCTCTGCTAAGTCATTTATCCCTCCTCCAGTGGCTTTCCTCCATGTATTGAGATTGGGGAGTTTAGAAATCTCTGACTTCCATCAAAGACAGAATTCAAGCTTCTGATGGTATCTATACAGTTTTCAGGAGAATGGATTGGAAACCTTTGTCTTCCACCATCCTGTAAAGCCTTGAGTTAAATCTCAAAGGTGGATAAGAGCTGACCAGGCAGTTGAGGCAGAGAAAGGTATCCTGGCAGAGACAACTGTGTGTCCACAGTCAAGAGGAATGAAGGAGAACTGCCTACGGTTTTAAGTGGCTAGAAGCAAGGTTGGAAGAAGGGGTGGCTGGATGGGGGCTAAAGAAGTGTATCATGAGAGGCCTTGAATGTGCCAAGAAATTTGTCCTTGATTCTGCAACAAATGAGGAGCCGGAGGGACAGGAGTCACATGACGAGATTTGCCACTTAGGGAGCAGCCTAGCAGGTGTACTGAGGGGGTAGGGGGCAGACACACCTGGAGGAGAGCAACCAACTGGCACAATGACAATGGTTTCCACATGAGAAATGGCACTAGGTGAACCCAAGCAGTGGCAGTCACCATGTGAGAGAAAATAAACGTGAAAACTATGCAAAGATACAATCAACAGGACTTGCGACTAATAGGAATGGGACATGAGGGCAGAGGGAGGAGTCTAGTTTGAATCCCAAGTTCCTGGTTTGTGCAACAGAGCAGGTGACAAGACTTCACGGAGAAGTGCTGGAGGAGAAGCAGGTGTCGGGAAAATGGATCTGCGTTTATACTGCATTCCTCCCAATGCCAGTCTCTGAGAAGTCCACACTGCTATTGTATAGCTGCAGTCAGTACCCACATGCTTTTTTCTCTTAGCCGTACTTTCCAAGTGTCAACAGAATCCTCAAATGTCCTTCTGTAATTTGGCCACAGAGTATTCTGTCATGCTAATAAATGCAGGATGTTTCACTTCCGGGTACTGCGATGAACTCCCAGGTCATCTTGGCAGGGCCAAGAGTGGTTTCCATGATCCAGATCTGCTTCCCCCAAGGCTGAGGACCCCTGGAAGGCAGGGTCAGTGGTGTCTGCTTCATCTGCTCTGCCATGTAAAAAGAGAGCATTGAGGAAGCATGCTCGGCCACACAGCCCTTGTAGCTTGTTGATCCCCCAAACCACCCCTGAACCTCATCTTCTGGTCAACAGGTGACAGTGACCCAAATGGGCTTGGGTGTGCAGTGTTGGTGGTAGAGTGATGAGCACAGCTGCCTTCCAACTGGGTTTGGAAGGAGCATGGCCCTCCCTCTCCCCTTCACAGTGTCCATGCTGCTTTCTGCTACCACCCTTCTCCAAGGAGTGGCCTTCCTCAGATCTCCTCTCAAGACAATCCCAAGGTGCATGAGTCCAGTGACATCAAGGTCACTCCAGTCCTGAGAACAGTGGTGCCCCCACAGGGAAGCCAAGGCCCTGTGGCAAGGTTGGAGGAAAAGGAGTGTACCAATGGTTGTTATGGCAACCGGAGCTCCCAAGATGGAGGAAAGGAAAAAGGCGGCCCTGCTCAAGAGTTACCATGGCAACCCAGATCCTTGCGGCCAGCTTTGAAGACAAAATCCACACACTCCCCACTTACCATGAAGTACCCAGGACTCCTCAGGTTTCTTTGTGGTCCAGAGAGTCGAATGGAATGGGTCACGTTCTCCTGGTCCCCCAGTTGATTTCACAGACTTTTAGGGACAGAAGAGCTTCCACTTTTCTTTGGGAAGAGGGCTGGGACTTGGTAACCAATCAATTCCCTCAAGAAACATTTCCTGAGCCTACTATGTGTCAGGGACACTGTGATAAATAAGCCCTGGGCCTTGTTCTGGAGTGGCAAATAGTTCAACCTTTTCTGAAGACAGATTGGCAGCATCCATTCACATTTAAGTGCCCAAACTTCAAGATATAGCAATCCCACTTCTAAGGCTCTGCCTGCAGAAACGCCTGCACCGGAAGGTGGTTGTTGCCACGTTATCTGTAGCAGTAAAGAATGGGAATCAACCCAAGTGCCCACCATGGAGGCCAGTTAAATAGAATCGGGAACATCCACGGATGTTGAACATGCTCATGACTATGAAACAACACCAGAAATTAACAATGATCCCCCAAGAGTAGCGGACTGACCAATGGGATCGGGGGAGGGAGGATTTCACTTTTACTCCTAAACCATTTGGATATGTTACGAGATCATGTATTACTTTTATATTTTAAAGAAAATACTAAATATTAGGACATACGTAGAATGGTTGACACTGTAATAAGATTCATGAAGGTCAAAGTGTGTCCATAGCTGGTTTAACAGAGAGCAAAGTGCCCCAATGGAGAGGTGGTTACCACGGGGCCCTGAGGGAGGGAGGAAAGGTGGGTGGGGAGAAGTGAGGTCATGCAGGTTGCATAAAATTTCATGGTAAGGAGAGGGAGGAGGGTTTTAGGCCGAATGGGCGGCAAGAGCAAAGGCTGAGAAACGTGCATGTTTGGATGTCTTAGAGAATTCCGTGCAGTCTCTGCGCAGAGGTGGTGGAGATGGGCGGTCGCCACACACTTTCCCCAAGGTCAGTAGGAATCCATCTCAAGTTTGAACACAGGAAAAGGACATCGGAGAACAGAATCCAGGCAGAGCTTTCTGGCTCCAGTGTGGTGGTGGGCTGGAGAGGACAAGTACCAGAGAAAGACAAGTACCATCTTGGGAGGCTGCTGGGGTCCCACAGGGGAGATACGATGAGGACCTCGCCAGACAGCAGGCGGAGGAGAGGGAGTTACAGGAGTATTTCACAAATAGGAAGGGCAGGAGTTTATGAAGTTTATGAATCTATAGACAGATGTCTGTCAGACTAGATGGGATGCCTCAGCTTACCAACAGGGAAACTGAGGCCTAATAGGAGAAATGAGAGATTCCAGACCACTGGTTTCACGACTTTGAGATTTCTCTGGGAGGAGGTGGCTCAGTCCTTCTAGGGCCTGGCCTTTTAGTTTCTGATTCAGACAATTCCCACTGAGTGAGATGGTCAAAGCTGGGGTTGCTGCCAGAGCAGGCCCTGCTGGAAGAAGAGAGGGATGTCAAGGACCACACCCTTTGATGTCTGGGTGGCAAAGGTCACATTCAGAGATCCAGGCCCCCTTAGGGAGAGTGTTCCAAGCAACATACTTGGCCATGGCCACCTTTGAGGAGCTTGGCCAGTGCTGGGGCACTGAGCAGGGTAGTTGGTGGCAAGGGTGGTACCCTCAAGTCACCTGCCTCTCTGGTGCCCTGCCCTGTGCCAGGGGACAGACATCAGGAAGGCTCAGACAGAGCACTGGACTCAGGAGTCAAGCCCTAGAATCTAGTGCCTTCCTGTCCTGCCACTGGGTAAGGTGCCCTTGAGCTTGCCAAGTTCCAATCCCAGGTGAGAAGAGGCGCATGACTCACACAGAGAAATGCTGCGTGAAACAGCCGGGCTCCTGGAGAGGAGAGCAGAGAAGCCCCTGGAGGCGCATTATCACCCAGCTGCCAGTGTGTCTCCATTTATCAGATTAGCTAAAAGAAGAAACGGCTGAAATGTGGGCAGCTATGCAGTTCCCAGTGCAATTCCATGCGTGGTGTCCTCCCATTTGACTTAAAAAAAAAATGCCCAGGGCAGGTACAGCTGGTCCATCTAACAGATGCAAGAAACAGGTTCCGAGAAATTCCGATTCAACCCAGATATATGGAATGCCCACCTCATGCCAGCCCCTGGACAGCAGTTCCAGAATCTGCTAGACTTGAGTAGGATCTGTTAACACTGGCCCCAAAATGTCTGCATGAGGAAATGCTTACCCGTCAAAAAGTTTGGGAAATACTGCATACTCTAGCCCAATTTTGAAGAATCACGATGGCTGCTTACATTCTCAAAGGCTCTGAGAAGTCCTGCAGTAACTGTTTAACACATGTCCCAAACTATGGTGTCCTTTGCAGAAAACTTATTAGCAGTCTGCAGAACTTGGGTTCCGTGAAACACCTTTTGACAAATACTAATCTGACCGATAGAAACAGACCCCTAAAGGTGCGCTTCTGGACACTTAAATGAAGGATACACCCTTGAGTGGTCTTCCCTCTGTCCCTCAAATCACAACAGAAGCGTCTGCCTCCTTCTGGGCCTCCGGGGAAAGAGAGCTGAAGAGGCCGAGGTCTGCGGACTCGTGGCCTCGGCTGGCAAGTGGAGGACCAAAGCTTGGCTGCGGCAGAGTTTGTCTGTGGCTCTGGGACCAGTCATTTTCGGGTGGGCGGCAGGGTCAGGCATCTGGAACAGCCAAGACACAGATGTTCCAGCCACTCTTGGATCCCAGCCTGGGCTCCTGCTTTCCCTAATTCCAATATTTGGCTGCTGCTCTCACCTAATTCATATTCCAATGTCAACACTGCATAATCTCCCCCAAACACTGACAGCCTGGGAGCTGGGGAAGGGGAAGGATCAGATGATGAGGGGGGATGAAGGGAGTGGGAGTGGAGGTGAGCAGGAAGTAGGAAGCCCCCAAAACCTCCCAGCAGGCAGCACTCCATCAGACCACCGCCCTGGAGGGACAAGACTGTGGCCCCAGAGGCACCAGGCATCCACCCTGGGCAGTCAGTGCCACAAGATGGGGCAGGCCTGGGAGGGTGGGCTTTGCATGATGTGCAGGAGAGAAAGCCAACCACAGTCAGGAGGACCCTTGGGTGTGGCTCCAGCTCCGCCTCTAACTGGCTGAAGGACTGAGGCAAGTCACCATGTATAAAACGAAGAGGTTGCCTGTCTGTGACCCACCAGCTCTAAAGTTTGGGGAGGAGCCTTGTGAGAAACAGCACCGGCCCCAGTGCAAAGCGGACTCTGTCATGCTCTCAACTTCACTGGACTCGACCATCCTCATCTGTAAAATGGGAGCAATCTGGTGTCTGCACACAGGGAGCTCATCGGGGTTAAAGGAGAGCGCGTGCAGAGTGTGCATTTCCAAGCTGGGCTGTGAGGGCACGGGGCGGCCAGGGTAAGCCACGCACACGCACACCTTCCTCCCAGGCTCTCACCGCCTCACCGCATGCAAGAGCTCTGGGAGGGAGAGATTGTCATTTACCCTCCCTGAGGAGGAAACTGAGGCTCAGTAACTGGCCCACATCACACAGCTGGAAGGAAACAGGTCTAACGCCAAAGCCCTGGTGTCCCACAGTGTCTTTCGAAGCTTCAGGAACAGCTCAGGATTGAATCTGGGGCCCAGGAGTACCCCACAGCTTGACAGCTGAGAAGGGTGCAGGGTAAGGACTGCCGGCCACCCCTGTCACTGGTGGCACCCAGCACCTTCACTCACGTCTCCCCCCTTCCACAGGATCCATCCCATGGGCCTTCTCTCCCACCTCCGTCCTAGAAAGCCCAGCCCCACCCGCCTCACCCCTACCATTTCCACCTACCTCACCTCTGCCCCCAGCCCTCCCTCCGCAACCCATTCCCAGACAGCTGCTACCCCGGTTCTGACCACACACTCCCTGGAACCCGGTGACCTCCAATCAAATTCTCCCCAGGGCCACATCCAGTCAGACTTCCTGAGGAGGGCTGCTAATAAATGTGTGTGAGATTTGCATGTTATTTGCATACACTTATAAGGACCTGGAAGGCAATCTATAAAAGAAGTATTATCAAGGCTGCTTTCTCCTCCTTATCTCTCTATTTCTTCCAGTTCTTTTGAGCCCACCTCCAGGCACTGGCCCTGCTTTCCTCTTCTGAATGTATAACCACACAAGCGGAGTAACATTTCTTTAAATAACAATTGCCACTTATTGAGCAGCTATTATGTGCCAGGCACTGCCCCTCACAGTAACTGAAGGAAGTACTACCTGAGGGTCTGAGGAGACCCAGTAAAGAGAACCCCTCTTCCCTGCCCCTGCTCAGAACCAACAGAGAAACTGACACAGGCAGATGCATTTCAAATGGCCTCTTTACTCTTGGGAAAGCTGATTTGGAACAATATGTCTTAAATCTGTGGTTTCCTAATTCTGAACCCAAGGATTAGACACACCCACTCATTCCCAGACTGCTGGACACCCCGCTACCTAGCCTCCACTGGCCGAGACAGAGCTGGCCTCTGTAAAACTTGGGGCGCAGAAGAGCGTGGAGAGGGTGCAGCTCTCTGCAGGTGGGCAGATCCCCAGAGAGAAGGAGCTAAAGGGGCTGGGCTGAAGTGACTTAGCCCTAAATTCACCAGTTATAGAAGCCACCTCTCCTCCCTGGGGCAGATGGGGCTGGTGGGCAGAGCCGAGCATGTTACTCTACGGGATGCTCCCTCTGCGTGAAAGGAAGCATCAGCAGTGGGTGAGAAGTGTTCCCCCTATTTTACAGATGTGAAAACTGAGGTTACTTAACAGAGGGGTAACAGAGTTTGCCCAGGGTCAACTAGTAAGGAAGTGATGGGGTTGGCATGGAAACGCAATGGTGGCTAAGTGCAGAGCCTGTGGGTTTTCCACAGGCGCACCTCTCTCTCTGAGACAGGCACACAGCCAAGGGAAAGGGAACAAAGAGACGGCATGGGGAAGGGACAGAGGGAGAGCAGCGGGGTGTCCAAATGTGGGTCAAGTACAGCTGGGGAAAATCTGGTCTCTCAGAGCCAGAGCAGGGAGGGCCTTCGGGCACCGTGGAGCCCAGGCCCACACTCTCACATGCCCACAGCGGCGAGGCCGCCTGGGAGTGAGCTGGTGGGGTGGAGACCGTAGGCAGCGGTGGGGACAGTGGAGAACAGAGCAGAGGCAGCTCCAACGCCAGCCCAGCCCATCTTGGCCGTGCAGCCCCACAAGCCCGGGCTCACCAGATCTGACATTTCAAGAATTGCCAGAAATCCAATTATTACATGAAATCCCCTTATCTGAACGTGTCAGTTCAGTGTGTAAGAGGCTGAGCAAACGCCGTTCAGACAGACAGAACATTACTGCTTCCTGGCTCCAGCCCACGGGCCATAGTCAGCAACCTCTAAAAATTCAATCCCGTCACCTCACAAATGTGCTCACGAGTGTGAGCTGAGCTCCAGGACAGGCTGCCTTCTTGTCCCCTGTCATCTCCCCAGGCTGCACAGTAGGTGTTCACTCAGTCGTAGGGAACATCCGGGGAGGCCCCATCCCAGAGCCAACAAGCGGAGAGCCAAGCCTCAGGACACCTCGTTCAGTGTCCCTTCCACAAACACAACTATTCTCACGCTCTTCTGCTCCAGGAGATACTTCTGAAAAATGCAGTCAGAATCTCTGTGGATAGAGGTTAGAAATCTGTACTGCTAACAAGCCTCCGATTCTTTTTTTATTTTTTCATTATTGATATTAGAGAGAGAAAGAGGAAGGGAGAGGGGAGAGAGAGAGAGAAACATCGATGAGAGAGAACATTGATTGGCCGCCTCCTGCATGCCTCCACTGGGGATTGGGCCCACAACCTGGGCATGTGCCCTGACCAGGAATCGAACCAGCAACCTCTTGGTGCATGGGTCGATGCTCAACCACTCAGATAGAGTGGGAGGGAGAGAGAGGAAGAGAGAGAGAGAGAGAGACAAAGAGACAGAGAAACATCGACATGAAAGGGGCACATACAGTGGCTGCCCCCCGCACGACCGACCAGGGCTGGAGACAAATTGCAACCAAGGTACGTGCCCCCCTAGTGGGAACTGAACCCGGGTCTCTCTGGACCGCAGGTCGACGCTCTAACCACTGAGCCAAACCGGCCAGGGCGCAAGCCTCCAGTTCTTGAGCACACTAATGTGAAACCATCGCAGGGAGATGGCGACAAAGGTGGAAATTCACAGGCACAGGTTGGGCTTCCAGCCTTGCCCTGGATCAGCCGTGTGCCGGGAAATCACTTAGCCTCTCTGGGCCTCAGTTTTCTCATCTGTAAAACAGACACAATATTGCCTGCTTCACACATTTGCCTTGAGGAGAAAGTAAAATCAGGTACACAAGAGCCATTTGTAAACTCAAGCACTAATTTTCAAACTGCAAGTCCCAGCCAATAAACGGGTCACAAGATCAATTTAGTGGGTCTTGACCACCATCATTTTTAATGAAATAGAATAGAATAGAAAATAGGAAGAATAGCCCGGCCGGTGTGGCTCAGTGGATTGAGCGTCATCCCATGGACTGAGAGGTCCCAGTTCGATTCCCAGTCAGGGCACATGCCCGGGTTGTGGGCTCAATAATCCCCAGAAGGGGTATGCAGGAGGCAGCCAACCAATGTTTCTCTCTCTCTCTCCCTTCCTCTCTCTATAAAAAATCAATTACAAAATTACAAACAATATATTTAAATGGAGGTGGGGGGTTGTACAAACGGCATGGATGGGGAGGAAAGGATAGCATTTTCATAACAGAATTCCAACTAATAAACTGGATGATCAAAGAATCTCTCCCCACCAAGCTATTTATTAATGAGGGAAAGGGGTAAGTTTATAGGAGAAAAACCTCGCAGGAGCCACCTAACCAGAGATCAAGGTTAACGTCACCTGTGGTTTGACACACGGACGTCGTGTGCACCCTGTGAAAGACACATCGCGTCTGGTGCGTTCTTGCCTACAACACACAATCTCAATCTAATCAGGAAAAACAGCAAACAAAACCAAATGGAGGGATATTCTTGAAAATAAGTGACCAGTACTCTTCGAAAGTGTTAAGGTCACGAGAGACAGAGATGGGCTGGGGATCGTCCAGCCCAGGCGAGACTGGAGAGGCCCGACAACTAACGCAGTGTGAGTCCTGGATGCGATCCTGGACCGGGAAAAGCTTATTAATAGAACTGGCGAAATCTGAATAAAGCGAGTAAGTACATCGTATTGCACCAATGTTCATGTCTCGGTTTAGATCAGTGTGTTATAGTTATGCAAGATGTTAACATTAGGGAAAGCTGAGTGAAGAATAAGAAGGGTACTCGACTATTTTTGTAACTTTTCTTTTTTTTTTTAATCCTCACCCGAGGACATTTTTGCATTTATCTTCAGATAGAGCGGGAGGGAGAGAGGGGGAAAGAGAGAGAGAGAGAAACATCCTTGTGAGAGAGACACATCGACTGGATGCCACCCACATGACCCCAGCCAGGGCCAGGGACAAACTGCAACCGAAGTACATGCCCTTAGCGGGAACTGAACCTGGGACTCTCTGGTCCGTGGGCCGACGCCCTAACCACTGAGCCAAACTGGCCAGGGCTTTTTGTAACTTTTCTGTACATCTAATTATTTCAAAACTTAAACATACCAGATCCTATCATCCCGGTTTTATATAAAAGAATGATAAGCTATGAATGTCTGCTGGTTGTCTTCGAGGCTGGATTGAATGGTGTCCCCAAAACTGATTTCCAGCTGGAATCTCAGAACATGGCTTTGTGTGGAAATAGGTTTTTTGCAGATATATCAGTTAAGATAAGGCCATACTGGATTAGGATGGGCCCTACATTCAATGACAGGTGGTTGATAAGAAGGCCATGTGAAAACATACACAAACACACAGGGAGAATTCCCTATGATGACAGAAGCAGACAATGGAGCGACACGTGTACAAGCCAAAGAACTCCAACTGTTTCCAGCCACCACCAGGAGCTAGGAAGAGAGGCGTGCAATACATTCACCCTCAGACTCTGCAGAAGAAAGCAACCTTGATTTCAGACTTCCAGACCCCAAAACTGAGAGAAGAAATTTCTGTTGTTTTAATTACCTCCAAGTTTGTGGGGGGTTGTTAGGGCAGCCCTAGGAAACCAATACCTCTTCCTGGCCAGCATTGCTCACCCCTCACCCCAATCCCAAAGTCCCAGTTTTCCATGAGGATCATGGGGTTCAGTGAAGCTGACCAGCTCCAGTTCCGTTTGGCTTGGGCTAGTCAGCACATTCCATGTCCCCAGCCTCTAAGCTGGGTTCAGGCATGGGTGTGCGACCCCATTTCAGGCAGAGACTTCAGAACACGTTTGCTACCGGCTCCTGGGAAAGAAGCTTCCTCTCTTCCAGAAGAAAGTCTTTCCTATTAGACTTGAATGAGGAAGCCATCATGCTGTGTTATAAGGGGAACCAGCCTCCAGATGAAAAGAATAAAACAGGAGGCAGAGTGGAGAGAGAAAAACATTGGTCCATCAGTGAGTTGCTGGATCAAGCCTCACCTGAAACTTGCCTCAGCTCTGAACGTTTGAGTTATATGAGCCACGAATTTCCCTTCTGGTTTTAAACCAGTGGATTAAAGAGTCTTGACTAACTCAAGTAAGGGCAGATCCATGGAAACAACGCTGCCATCATGATTAGGGTCCTCCTGGCTTAGCTCTGTGCCCCTGTGTTGGTTTCTCAGCTAAGCAGCCTCAATGAAAGAAAGCATCTCTTTTCTATATCAGGTGTCTGCTGCAATGATGCTGTGTAACAAGCAATCCCGAAAATCTCAATTGCGATCATTTCATAATTGTGAGTCTATACATTAGTTGGAGTTGGCTGATATCAGCTGGGTTAGGCTGGTCTTGAGTCTTCTGATTTGCTCCACATTCTGCCCCCTGAGGCTCCTGATTCAGCCAGTCCAGGGTGGAGACCGAGATTCTGCCTTGTTGAAAGGTCCCAGGTGATGCTGGGAAGGACCAGTGGCAATGATCAAGAATGAAATTGGGAGTCTCAACCTTCCTAAGCCACATTCTCATTTAGACTTTTCCTGGCAAAGAATACAGCGTCCTCCAGGAGTAAGGGGATGTGACACCTGTGCCATTTCTCACCCAACTGCCCTTCCACCCCACTCTTCCCACAGCCCCCAGGAAAGGGCTCACGGTCCGCCAGCTGGGAGATAAGGAGCAAATATCACAATGTGAGTACAGATTCCCATTAACTGCTTTAAACTGCTCCCTGCAATAATGTTTGTGTAATCCATAAGATTCAATTATGGCTATCAGGCAATTAGGCACACCACAGCGAGGTTATTGCGTGATTAATGCTCAGCCCCCATCCAGCAAGTTCTGAAAGTGGCACAGGTAACACCACTCACCCACCACCGCCTCTGGGAGAGGAACAGGGCACCCAAGACGGGGGCCTGCCCTCCCCTCAGGTTCTGAGCAGAATGTTCTTAGAGAATGAGCCCTTGAGGCATGATGAGGGGACAGTGTGCAGCCAAAAGAGCCTGAGCCAGTGACTGCCCGGGAGCCCTCACACCTGCCTCTGCGCTAGAACAGTTGGGTTCAGCCTCCCAGGAAGAGTTCAAATCCTGCCTCTGCTGGTGATCGTCTGTACAGCATCAGGCGCTCACCTCATGTCTTTAAAGCCTCAATTTCCTTGTCTATTGAAGAGAACTGACAATAACTACCTACCTCCTAGGGTGTTATGAGAACTGGATGAGAAAGTTTGCATATTGCCTCCATAGTTCCTACAGGGCTATCTTTATTGTCTGCCTCTCTGGGCCTCAATGTCCTCATCTGTACAATAGGGAGAAAATCCCACCTGGCCTAAGCTTGAAGGATCAACATGGAAACGAATGAGGTGACCCATGTGCGCGGGAGTTTGGAGCAGTTCGCTAACATGCCATCGTGTCTTAACTACCATGTGCCTGGCTTTCTGCTCAACCCTCCAGGGCACAGGTGGGTATAGTCCCCAGGTCTCTGTCCCCCAGAGGCTACCCACTACAGGGCAGTGGGTACTTAACCCCACTCGAGGAATGTAAATCTAATGGTTTAGGTGGATAGAACAGAGAAGAATCATTTCCCGAGCCATGATCTGTGACACTCAAATGAGCCTCAAGTGACACAAAAGAGGACAAAATAATCAAAGAAGGTTGTTGAGAGAGTACAGGTGAGAGGAGAGAGAGCCCCCCGAGAAGAACGAGGTGGTGGCACAGACAGCAGCAGGGGGGGAGGAAGCGGGCTGCAGGGAGAGCAGTCAGGCCTTTGCCAGAAAGACAGGGCTTCTCACATCATTCTCACATGTCCCGGTTGCCAAAAGACACTTCCACATGAGTAGGTACACACAGGCACGTATAGACAGACACACCAATGTAGGCACAGACACACACACATGCATATGTGCATGCACCCACAAACTCACACACACAGACGGGCACAGAGATGCATACACACACGATGCATACATGTACACATAAATAAGGCACACACAGACAGACATGCACGTTCCCTCAGTGACAACTTAGAATCCACCAGCCTTTCGGAAATTGACGCTGACCTTTTTCCCAGAGCCTTTCCAGCTGAGCATGTAATTCCAAAGCTGTCCACAAGAGTGTGCTCAGGAACAGAATTCAAGAGCCGCTGGCAGACGGATGCTTGAAGTCCAGAGCTTAGACGGCCCTGGGACCCTGCATTTAATAACTAGGAAAGCTGAGGTTCTGAGAGGGAGGGGACTTCCTCGAGCTCACAGGCAGTGATCCTTGCCCTGTCTTCTTATGGGGATTATGGTCAGGAATGAAGGGGCGAGGGGCCGGGAGTCATTGTCATTGTCCTGGTTGGGGAAGGAAAGTTAGGGATATGGAAGGAAAGTTTTCGTGAGGTTGTCAGACAGCACCGTCCCTAGTTTACTGTGACCCTGACTAAGTGACTTGGTTTCTGGATCCCTCAGTTTTCTCCATCGTCACTGGCTTCCCCAGTCCCTCTGGAAACCCCTTGACAGACCCTTCCTGTATCCATATGCATCCAGATCTTTGGATCTCTGCTTATCCTACCCATTCAGGTCTCATGCTGTCACCTCCCAAGACAGGATAAGTGCCCCACCCCATCAATATTTTATTTGTACCACATTATTGAGACTTGAAACTGCCTTGTTTATTAATGTGCTTACATGTTTATTTTGTCTCCTCCAGGAGAATGTAAACCTCATGAGAGCAGAGACCCGGGTTGTCCTGCTCCCTACCCTACCCCGCCTCTCATCACTCTCACCCAGAACGTGCCTGGCACCTGGCGGGCTGTGTAAGTGGAATGAAGCATTAACCCCCTGGCCGGGCTGGAGGAGTCCCAGCTGTGTGCTGGTGCTGCCCTCTGGTGGCACTGAATCCTCATCGCATCTGGTTTTTTAATCTCCCACCTACCTGTCCCCAGCCCCCAGGTCTAATCTCTGTGGAACTCTGGGGGTAAATAAGAGGATCTTGTCCCCAGGGTTCACCCCTAGATTTCAGATGAGTGAGGGAACCTAGTATTTAAACGGCCAGCTTCACAATTAACAAAGATGCATTTAGTGAACGCTGTGGACTCTGTACTGGAAAAGACACCACTGGGCAGAAATATGATGATGCCCATCTCTACAAAGTCTAATAGAGAGAGCAAGATAAGCTAGTCCCGTTCCATTTTACGGTTACTGAGGCCCCAATCAGGACGTACAGATAAAATTACCTGCCCTACGCACACCCTAGAATAAGTAATTGTCACCCATTTCCCCACCCACTGATAAGCACAGAGCAGTCACATTTTATGCAAAGCATGTGTTCCTGAAGACCTTGCATAATTCAAAACGTGCATAATTCCAGGCTAATTTTGCCATAGAAATGAATGCAAAGCAGAAAGAATGTGTTGCATAAATCTACCCCCATTGTGGCATGTTTTTGCTTTAATGCTTTTTATTTTCCCAGCATTATCTCTAATATTTCACAGCGCACTCTCTTCTAAATTAACAGCGCAGCATTTCCTGCCGGTGGTTCAACCTTCTTCATAACGTTTTATCACATCTCACTTCCTTTCCAATGTTATTGATTTTCAGGTGCGTTTTTCAGCACCTCCACTTAAAGAACACTTGGATGACATTGTTACAGGATACAGATAAGAGATTTAAAGTTACAATAACTGTGAATGTTGAGAAAGCAGCACAGTCGTCTCCAGAATTCCCCACAGAAATTAGAAATTTGGGTGCATGCAAACCACAGTGCATGCATATAGAAGACAGGTATTTCCACTTAATAACCAAAATGAGATCACCACATGGCAGGTTTACAATTCCCAGTTAACAACTCACTTAGCTCCTCCAACTCTAGGACGTTGTGCAATTCTGATGATATTTTTAACTGAGGAGTTTTGCATTATTTCCAATTTAGTGCATAAACATGTATTTGCATTTTTATGTTGCATCTTCCTGAAACTACATAGTTGAATTTCTCATGAACCATACATGACTTCACCCTGAATGATCTCCCTTGCTATGTCCTTACTCCCAGAGGGGTGGAAGTGCATGACCACACCCAACAATCACAGATATAGATGGGACTTCAGAAATTCCAGGCACCCACCTCATACTCATACAGGAGTCCTTTGGCGGCAGCGTCAGCAGCCCACCCCCAGCTGGGCAGGCCCCACCCCTCCTCCAAGGCCACATCTCTTGCAGTCTGGAGAGGGGGCTCCACTCCAAGGAGTCCCCCTGTCTCCTCCTGCCCCCTCTTCCCATCAGCATTTGGTTCAAGTTGGCTGTCATTATGTTCCTGCTGCCCCCTCCTCAACACGGAGCCTGAAGGGGCTTCAGATCCATGTCGGGGGAGAGGGGAGATGAAGGAAAACTAGGTCTCGGTGTCCAGCACTCACAGGACAGTCAGACTCTCCACTTTGCCAAGAACAAGCTCTCGGCACACAACTCCTGTGAATTGTCTGATCTTCCTCTGCCTGGAACTGCTTTCTGAAAAGTTTCCTCTGCTTGGCCAGAGCCTGTTCCCAGAACAGGAAGGGCCAGACCCTAGGAAGAAGGAGAGGAGGGGCAGGCTCTGAACCCGCCTGCTGGGATCCCTGTCCTTCTTCCACTTCCACCTGACCTTGAACAAATTCTTATCCTAGACACATCCCCTCTCTGGGTCTCAGTTTCCACCTCTGTAGACGGAGGATAAAAATACCACCTACTTCCTAGGATCATCATGGGAAGGAAATGTGTTACCACACTAAAGGGGTTCATTCACCTGTGTACATCAAAGTCCAAATGCAAACAGGAGTTAGCAGCCAAGAAAGGAATGGTTTGCTTTTAAGGAAATGGCACCACCCCCTGAGTCACAGATGAGCTTGTGCTCAAAGACCCGGCTCCCCAATGGCTTCTAAGGGATGGGTCACATAGGGGACCAAGGGAGTTAGGGTCATGGTCAGGGTCGTGGTCTCTACTGATCAGTCGGAGCCAGGGCAGGGGGTAGTTGATCAGCCTTTGGTGCTGATGTCAGCCACGGCGTCAATCCGTCTGATCTGGCCAGGATGTGGTCAGTGGGTTGTTCTGGAGCTGAAACACAACTGAGGCCTAGCTGCTCTCTAATTTCACTGAAACTGTTTCAGTGATCAACAAGCCCACGGCTTTGTTCCTAAGATTATTTGATTCTGACCAGAACTTCATTGTCCTGAGGGCTTAATGAATAAGGGAGTGGAAGCACAAGGAAGATGACAGTGGGTGAGTCATGGTGCTGGAGGCCAGTTTGAATCAAAAGGAAAGAAAGGAGAAAAAGTCATATTAAAGAAATGAAGCTTCTGAGTGGTTACCAGTGCCGTCCGCCCTGTGACAACACGGAGCACCAAATACGGAATGGGGCAAATATTTACTGAGAGTCTGGGATGTGTGAGGACCAACCTCAGAATCTGGGAAATCCCACCCCTCAGAGAATGTATGATGTAGTGTTAGATAGTGACCCAGCCAGGAAGACTTCCCACTAGTTAACAAACTCATCAGGGGGGGATGCACGGGGAATTGCTAGCTGAGGAGGGCAGGGGGTCCTCACTCTGGCTTTGTCCAAGCGTCTGCCAGTCACGTTCCGCCTTTAGAGTTCAGAGGCATGGACAGGAGCCAGGTGGCCTCTTTGCCATCGAGCTGATCCTGGATCCAGGCCAGCCCCTCCCGCCGGCCCGCTCCCTTCCTACATAGCCGGTAAATCTGCAAATTTGCCCAGTGAGTAGGTCAGGTGACCCAAAGCCACATTCCTCCTGCCAGTGGAATCACCCCAAAGGCTATGGCCACAGCCTGGGCTGGATATTCTAGACCCCACCCCCACCAAACGTGCTCCTTGGCACCCATATTATACTCTGTGGACAATCCCTTGCTCTCTCTGGGCCCCAACTTTCCCCTCTGCAAAATGGGCAGCTTGGACTTCTCCAGCTCCTTCAGCTAAGCCATTCTCAGAGTGTAGGAATCTGGCCTCCACCTTCCACTCCTTACCCGTACACGGTGCAGACCGGCCTTGCCCCACCCTGCCCCCCGATCCCTCCTCTCTTTCCTCTGCTGCCTTGGGTGACCCTTCCATGCGTGAGGGGGACACTGAGGCAACTGTTTGCTGGCCCCCCAGTCACAGAGAGGGGGATCCTGAGGAAGAGTAGGAGGGAGCAGGGCCTCCGGAAGGGGAGAATGGCACTTTTTTTTTCTTTATTGATTTTAGAGAGAGGAAGGGAGAGAGAGAGAGAGAGAGAAATATCGATGAGAGAGGACATAGACTGGCCGCCTCCTGCATGCCCCACACTAGGGATCGGGCCCACAACCTGGGCGTGTGTCCTGACCGGGAATCGAACCGGCGACCTCTTGGTACATGGATCGACGCTCAACCACTGAGCCACACCGGCCGGGCCCAGAGGGGAGAATGGGATGTCATCATGTCTGGCCCTAGGTTAAAAGCTGGAGGGCACTCCCAGGCATTCCTGCCCCTCCTCTGCTGTTGGAATCATCCCTTCTTTCCCACTCTCACTTCCGGCAGACAGGGAGGCTCCTGAGGGCCGGCAGGTACCAAGGCTTTCCCCTCTGCCAGGACCTAGTCCCTGACTGGGCAGGGAAAGGGTGGGTTCCCCTGGGCAGGTGCTAGGATGGCAACGTGTTCCTGGCCTGTGGCCTGTTCAGCGTGTCCCAAGTGTCCACACAGGACCAAACCACGCAGCCAAAAAGAACTGCCCCAGACTCACCCTTGGCTCCCTCTTCCTTCCATTCTCAGCTCCCAGAACCTTTTACCTCTTACCTCCCTCCTCCCTCCCACCCCTTCCTCTCCCCACTGTCTGGCCTCCCTCCTGGGAAGCCGGTCACTTCCAGTTCTTTCTGCCTCTCTTTGGAGTGGGGGTAGGGATGGGAGCAGTGTCTTTGGTCATGAGGGTAGAAGAAAGAAGGTAGGACGTTGTTCATGTTGTTCTAGCTTTGGGGCAAAATACCTAAAAATCACTCAGAACTCTCTCTAAGTGCATAATTTTCATATGCAGCTATGCTACTACAAGAGTGTCTGCGTCCTTCCACCTTGACTTACATTTCCAAAGACTCCCTTTTGCACTTGAGTCGTGAGAAGTGGCGGGTTCCAATAAGTGTCGGGGGAGGGGAGAGGCAGCAGGATCCCAGAGACACAGGCTGCCCTAGTAACAGAGAAGAATCGCTAAGTGAGTTTCTTTGAACCCAGATCCTGGTGTCAGCCCTGAAATTCCTCCTCCTCCAGGAAAGCTGTGAGGGAAAGTCCATGACACACAAAAACAGTATTATATGTTTGCCACATACATCTCTGGTTCTCCTGCCTCTGACCTTGAACCTGGAGGCCCTTCCTCTGTATGTGCAAGTGCTCCCATCTGCCAATGCCAGGGTTGTGTCACTTCTTCCCAGGGGAAAGTGACTGTCCCCTATTAGGTCTTTCTACCCAGGGCTGCTGTGATTCCAGGTGCCAGGAGGAATTGCTCAGCCTGGGGACCCAGGGCAGGTCCCAGCCTGGCTTTGCCTAGGTGCCTTTGAAGTCACTTTCAGACTCTGGGCCTTCTCTTCCACCTGAGGGCTGGATGTGAGCACAGAGGTCATTTAGAGTCACCCACCCCGGGTGTCACCCCCCACCCCCCCCACTAACCTGCAAGCAAGATCTGGACCTGCTCATTGGACACTGGAGAATCAGGATGTTTGTTGAAGAACTGAATGAATTCAGAACTTGGGGACACTGAGATCTACACCTCTTTCCAAATTAAGCCTCTGAGCTTCCTCAGCCCCGCAGCTGCCCTTCCTTTTCCTTTCACCAGCCCAGGAACAAAATCACCTTCTGAGCCCCCAGCCACCCAGCCAGCCAGCCACACCCCAGCATAATCTCAGGTGAAATGATCAAAAAGGTTCACAATATGTCCACCCACTGTTTTTTTCCCCAATGTAATTATGCACCAGGGAGGTAATAATAATAACTTTAAATATGAATTAAACGTTTATTATATGAGCTCTAGGCTTTCACATGAATTATCTCATTTAATCCCGATGGTAATGCATGAGGTAGGTTCTATTATTAGCTCCCACTTTTCAGGCCAGGAAATGAGGCTGAAAGAGGTTAAATTTGCCCAAGGTCACGTAGCAAGCTAGTGACAGAATTTGAGGACATTATGAAATCATTTTTTATGCATTTATGTTGCAATATTTTTGCATTTTTATAGTCCTCTTTCAGACTTTGGATTTTTGTTTTTTAATTTAATGTCCTAATCTAGTTTCAGTCCATTATGCCTTACTCTGTTTATTTGGCACTGTTTCTGTGACCTGTCAAATCCGTCTTCCCCTCTAAGAGAGTACAAATATTCTGTGGAATTGGTGAAAACACAGCTAAATAGGTAAAGTGGACATGGATGACTGAAAATGAATTTTTAAAATGAAACAACCTAGAAAGCAGAAAAAACTGCTTTCAAAATGCATATGAAAATTGCAAAATCTCCCCAGGGTGCGAGAATCTGCTCAAAACATGAACTAATGGCTGTAAACATTCATTTCCAATCAAATTCCTTTCAGCTGATTCACCTGAAACCTAGAAATAAAAGCTTCAAAATGTGTTACAACTTTGTCAGACAAACACACAGTTGCTGGGAAATTATTTAGAAAATCAAAGCCTCGCCCGGCTGGTGTGGCTCAGTGGTTGAGTGCTGACCCATGCACCAACAGGTCGCCGGTTCGATTCCCGGTCAGGGCACATGCCCAGGTTGTGGGTCCGATCCCCAGTAGGGGGCATGCAGGAGGTGGCCAATCGATGTTCTCTCTCATCGATGTTTCTATCTCTCTCCCTCTCCCTTCCTCTCTCTCTGAAATCAATAAAGAAAAAAAAATTTTAAAAGCCCAGAAACCTGGAGGTCGCAATGGAGAGTAAAGTGATGCCAATAAAAGCTAAAATCTTAGAAGTTTCAGGGCCACCCCAGGGTACATAAAAATAATAGTTGAAAAAAAAAAAAACAGGGGCCAGAATTACTGTTTCAACCAACTCTTTTTGGTGTCAGGTTTATTGACATATAATTGCATACAATAAAATGCACAGATTTTAAAGCATAGAGTTTAAATTCTGACAAATATATATACCCATATAACAACCATACAATCAAAATATTGATTGATATTGACATTGATAAGCGACCAAACATTTCCATCACCCCGGAAAGTTCCTCTGTGCCTCTTATAATCAATCCACCCACCCCCAGTCCACCAATGATCTGCTCTGTATAACCAGAGTCTGTTCCAGAATTTTATATAGAGTCATGCAGTATGCACTCTTTTGTGTCTGTCTTCTTTCACTCATTAAGATGTTTCTGAGGGTAGTCCATTTTGTTATTTGAACCAAGCAGTTCTTTCATTTTTATTGAGTAGTATTCCATTGCATGAAAATACCACACTGCACTTATTCATTCATCTCTTGATAGACATTCGGATTGTCTCCAATTCTTTACTATTACTATAAAGCTTCTAAGAATAGTTTTGCCTAAGTTTTAGTTTGAATATCATTTTTCATTTCTCTTGGGTGACTACTAACAATGAGATTGCTAGGTCTTGTGGGAAAGGTATGTTTAATTGTATAAGAAATTCCCAAACAAAGTGATTCCACCACTTTACTTTCCCCCAGCAGAGTATGAGAATTCCGGTGGCTCCCCATTCTGGAAAACATTTTATGGTGTCAGCTTTTTACATTTTTTTTTTATTATTATTCTAGGAGGTATGACGTTTATCTCATTGTTCAGCCAAATTGCTTTTTATCCCATAGTCAGCTTGCTTCTCAACATCAATTCTACAATAACAGTTGGAGAGTTCAATATCCCACTCTCAATAATTGATGGAGCAACTAGACAGAAGGTCAATAAGAAAATAAAGAACTTAAAACTATATATGCCAACTAGATATAACTGAGTATTATAGAACACTCCACCCCAACAACAGAAATTGAAACATGTTCATGCAAAAATTTGAACATTCATAGAGCATTATTTATAATATTCAAAAATTGGGAAAAACACACTGCCTATTAACTGATTAATGGATAAAGGAAATGTAGTATATCCAAACACTGGAATATTATTCAGCCTGTGATGGTTAATTTTATGTCAACTTGACTAGCCACAGATACCCAAATTAAACATTATTTCTGGGCATGTCAGTGAGGATATTTCCAGATAAGATTAGCATTTGAATCAGTAGACTCCGTAAATTATCCTCCCTAAGGTTCCCAGGCATCATCCAATCCATTGCAGGCCTGAAAGGAACAAAAGGTAGAGGAAAGAGGAATTCTCACCCCCACCCCCTCCAACTCCTTTTTGTTTCTGCCTCACTGATTGAATTCAGACCTCTCATCTCCTGTCCACAGACTGGGATTTACACCATCAGCTCCTCTGATTCTCAGCACTTCAGACACGCACTGAATTACACCACCAGCTTTCTAATATTTCCAGCTTGCAGATGGAAGACCATGGGACTTCTCAGCCTCCATAATCACATGAGCCAATTTATCACAATGAATCTCCTCTCAGATAGATAGATAGATAGATAGATAGATAGATAGATAGATAGATAGACAGATAGATCTACTGTTTCTGTTTTTCTGGAGAACTCTAATACACAACCAATTTAAAGAAATTAAATGCTGATACTACAAAATGAATTTTTATTTTATTTTTTTAAATATTTTTTCTTTATTGATTTTAGAGAGAGAGGAAGGGAGAGGAAGAGAGAGAGAGAAACATCGATGAAAGAGAACATCGATTGGCCACCTCCCGCATGTCCCCCACTAGGGATTGGGCCCACAACCTGGGCAAGCACCCTGACCCGGAATCAAACTGGTGACCTCTTGGTGCATGGGTCGTCGCTCAACCACTGAGCCACACCAGCCGGGCTGAATTTTAAAAATATCATGTTCAACCCTGGCCGGTTTGGCACAGCGGTTAGAGCGTCAGCCCGCGGACCAGAGAGTCCCGAGTTCGGTTCCTGCTAAGGGTACGTACCTCGGTTGCAGTTTGTCCCTGGCCCCGATTGGGGTCGTGTGGGTGGCAGCCAGTCGATGTGTCTCTCTCACGTCGATGTTTCTCTCTCTCTCTTCCTCTCTCTCTCCCTCCCACTCTATCTGAAGATAAATGCAAAGGTGTCCTCGGGTGAGGATAAAAAAATATATATATCATGTTCAACAACAACAACAAAAAAACGCCAATCACAAAATACCACATATTGTATGACATTTATATAAAATATCCAGAATAGGCAAATCTATACAGACAGAAGGTAGATTACTGTTTGCCTAGGACTGAGGGGATTGGGGAAAATGAGAAGTGACTGTTAAGGGACATGAAGAGTTCTTGCAGGGGTGATGAAAATGTCCTAAAATGATTGTGGTGATGGTTGCACAGCTCTGTGAATATATTAAGACCCATTGAATTGTATACTTAAGTGGGTAAATGATATGGTATGTGATTTATATCTCAATAGAGCTGTTTTAGAAAGCTATTAGAGCTTATAAGTGAGTTAAGCAAGGTTGTGGAATATAAGATCAATATACAAAAATCAATTGTATTCTATATACAGAAAAAACAAATGGATATTAAGATTTTTTTAAGTACCATTTACAATCTCAACAGATATCCTGAAAAAAATTAGAGATGAATTTAACAAAATATGTGCAATGTTTGTGTGCTAAAAACTATACAACATTAATGAGACAAAGACCTAAATAAATGGATAGTTGACATTCATGGATCAAAAGACTTAAAATTGTTAAGATGTCAATTCTCTCCAGATTGATCTATATATTGAATACAATCTCAATAAAACCCTGACAAGTTTTTTTTGTAAAAATTGGCAAGCTGCTGCTAAAATTTATGTGGAAAAGCGAAGGATATAGGCTAGTCAAAAGACTCTTTAAAAGGAAGGCAAAGTGGGAGGACTCACAGTATCTGATTTTAAGACTCAATATAAGCTGCAGAAATAAAAGGGTATAGTATTGGCAAAAGGATAGATATACAGATCAATGGACAGAATAGAGTTCAGAAATATGTGGTCAACTGGTTTTCAAGAAAGGTGCCAAGGTCATTCAAAGGAGAAAGAATATTATTTTCAACAGATGGTGCTGGAACTTTTTTTTTTTTTTTATCCTCACCCGAGGACATTTTTTCATTTTTTGTTCAGATAGAGTGGGAGGGAGAGAGAGCAAGAGAGAGAGAGAGAGAAACATCGACGTGAAAGGGACACATCGAGTGGCTGCCACCCGCACGACCAACCAGGGCCGGGGACAAACTGCAACCGAAGTACATGCCCTTAGCGGGAACCGAACCCGGGTCTCTTTGGACCGCAGGCTGACGCTCTAACCGCTGAGCCAAACCGGCCAGGGCTTGAACATACCTATGTTTAAAAAAAAAACAAACCTTGATTCATACCTATTGCCATATACAAAATTCACTCAAAATAGATCATAGATCTAAATAGAAAACTGTAAACCCTACAACTTCTAGATGAAAACAAAAGAGAAAATATGTGATTTGGGTTAGGCAAAGATTTTTTATATAGGATCCCAAAGCATAAATCATAAAAGAAAAATAATAAACAAGACTATCAAAATTTAAAACATCTGCACTTCTACAGATGCTGTTAAGAGAAGGTAAACACAAGCCAAAGACTGGGAGAAAATATTTGTTATGTATATTTCTCATAAAGGATTTTTATCTAGATATATAAAGTCTCACAACTCGATAATAAAAAGCAAACATGAGAACAGACACTTCACCAAAGGAGAAATATGAATGGCACTTAGGCACATAAAAAGATGACATCATTAGCCGTTAGAGGAATGCAAAATTAAAACCACAATAGCAGATCACTACACATTTATTAGAGTGAATAAAAATTCTAAAGTGACGGTACCAAGTACTGGTAAAGACACAGAACATCGGGAACTCTCAGACATCTCTGGTGGGCGCAGCCACGCTGGAAAGCAAATTGTCAATCTCTTAAAAAGTCAAACATACACTTGCCATAGACCTAAATATCCCACTCCTAGATGTTTCCCCATGGGAAATAAAATGCCCAACAAAGACTTATACACAAACTTTTATAGCAGCTTTATTCACAGCCTCTCCAAACTGGAAATAACCGGGAAGTCCTTAATGATGGTCCACAATGAAAGCAACAAACACTGATGCATGCAACACACAGAAATCTTCAGGGCATGTTGCTAAGTGACGAAAGTCAGACACAAAGGCTGTATACTGTATGATTCCACTTCCATGACATTCTGGAAAAGGGCAGAGATTAGTTCACTGATGACCAGAGGAAGTTTGAGGGGGGATAGGACAGCTCTCTATCTTGATTATAGTGGTGGTTACTTAAGTGTATACAGTTGTCAAAATTCACAGAATCAGATACCCAAAAGAGACTGACAAACCTCAGAGGGATGGGGGTGGGAGGGGTGGGAAGAGGTAAACCAGAGAACTTATATGCATATATGCACAACCAATCCATAGGGACACTAGGGTGGGGAAGGCAGGAGGGGGAGTGGGAGCGGGAAGGAGGGGGTCAATGGGGAAAAAAGGGAGGACCTCTGTAATACTTTCAACAATAAAAAATAAATAAAAGAAACAGTATAGATGGAAGTATAACAAAGTAACATGGTTTTGGACAATTCTAATAAGTTTACTAAAGTTAAAAAAAAAAGGAGTCTCTTATTTCCAATTTAGGTTAGTACAAGAACAAGCTATCTATCCTTTTCCTTCATACCTTTATATTCCTATCATGAGTTAATTTATCATGGGTTTTGTTGTACTTGATATCAGAATTTTTCTTCCTGGTAAAATTTTCAGGTGGCAAAACAGACATTTTGCTTTTAATTGGTCCCACAAGATAGGAATAATTCCCAGATAGACATTTTCATGAATGATTAATGGTCTAAATGGAATGAAATAATTACAAGTTAAATACAGTTTTTAAAAGTTATTTTGTTTAATGTTAAAGTACTCTTCTGTCAAACAAGTCTATAAATATTAGAATTATAAAAGATAATTGAATCTCTATTATTCTGCCTAGTATTCTTATTTAAATTTGTATAAACATTTACTGATTCCAAAAAAATAAAATGTTCTTCCTAAAGTTATCTAGCTGTCACTCTCTTAACACTCATATGAACTATTAGTCTATTTTCCTATTTATTTAAATATGTGAAACTTAGCAATTACTTTCACACATAAAATTAACAGCTTTAATTATCACTAATTATTGTACCATTTTAGCCTGGAATAATAATATATGTATTCATCAACTGATTGAAATAGTTTCAATATATAAAGCACAAAAGGAGACTTTTTTCCAATTGAGTTACTTCTAAAATGCTTACCCATGTTTTAAAATGTTCAAAAAAATAAAATAAAAATATTCAGATATTAATAATACATTCAAATGACTTGCCTTATTTGTAATCCTGATGCAATGACATTGGTTAACACGATGTCCCTCTCCTGATCACAGGATTTTGCACAATTTCAGGGATGTCAGGAATGACACCAAAATAGGCATTCAGCTATTTGAACTTCCAAAGGCTGAAGTGTAAGTTAAATAGAAGAGTTAGGCTGAGCAGAAGGCTGAAACCAAACTTTGGTGAATGGTGACATATGATGGTTCTCATCCACACTGGAATGACTTCTTTTTTTTTATTAAAAAATATATTTTTTTTCTTTATTGATTTTAGAGAGAGAAGAAGGGAGAGGGAGAGAGAGATAGAAACATCGATGAGAGAGAACATCGATTGGCTGCCTCCTGCATGCCCCCCACTGGGGATTTGGCCCACAACCTGGGCATGTACCCTGACCAGGAATAGAACAAGCCAGACTGGACTGTTGAAGGATAAGAGACCCTATGGAAGAGAGCTCAGTTATCCAAGCTGAAACCATCCTAAACCAACCTCCATGTGAGATCACCAAACATGTGAGAAAGCCTAGCCAAGACCAACTGAACTGCCCAATTGAGCCACAGACTTCTGAACTAAATTTTGAAGAGTTTGTTACACAGCAATAGCTAACTGATACAGTTAGTGCAATGATGAAGAATGTGCCCAGTACCAAGAGGATATGTAGGAATCATTGAAAGAGCAGAGCAGGAAAAAAAAAAAAAAAAAAAAAACCCACAAGGAATACTGATAATAACTATGAAACAGACACTATACTACTAACATATTATCACCATTCTCTCTTATGTCCCAAATAAGTTAAGTGATTTGCCATGCCCACATAACTTGAAAAGTGGTGGACCCAGGACTTGAGTCTAGGTCTGTCTGACTCCAGAGGGTAAGGTTTTAATTGCTATGCAATTAAAATCAAAAAGGTAGCAAAAGAATTCTTGTTGTTTTTTTTTTTTTAATCCTCACCCGAGGACATTTTTTCATTTTTTGTTCAGACAGAGGGGGAGGGAAAGAGAGGAAGAGAGAGAGAGAGAGAGAAACATCGACGTGAAAGGGACACATCGAGTGGTTGCCACCCGCACGACCAACCAGGGCCGGGGACAAACTGCAACCGAGGTACATGCCCTTAGCGGGAACCGAACCCGGGTCTCTCTGGACCACAGGCTGACGCTCTAACTGCTGAGCCAAACCGGCCAGGGCCTTTTTTTTTTTTTTTTTTATCCTCACCCGAGGACATTTTTGCATGTATCTTCAGATAGAGCAGGAGGGAGAGATGGAGGAAGAGAGAGAGAGAGAGAAACATCAGTGTGAGAAAGACACATCAAGTGGTTGCCACCCACACGACCCCAACCGGGACCGGGGACAAACTGCAACCAAGGTACATGCCCTTAGCGGGAACTGAACCCAGGACTCTCCAGTCCACGGGCGGACACTCTAACCACTGAGCCAAACCGGCCAGGGAGAAAAGGATTCTTATTATGGAGTCTGTAGCTCCAGAATTGTGATTAACTCAGTTCATTTCTGCATTCAGTCACTCATTCAGATAATCTATATGTTAAACTTGTGTTTTATGTTCATTTCAGACTATTCAAAAGCTACTACTGGCCAAAAAAGCCATCAACATGCCATTGTAAGTTGTCCCACAAATCATCTGGCCTGAATAGTGAACCCAGTAGAGGAGAGGGGGTGGGGGAAGGGTGTGTCAAGCATAAAAACATAAAGAGCTTTCAGAAGATATTTGTTAAACCAATTTCAAATTCCCAGGTAGTCACACCAGCCCACCTCACCACCACCACATCCTCTCTGTCATGTTTACAGCAAGGACCCAAAGAAAGAAGCCAACCTTGACCCACACCCACCAGTTGACAGACCTTCTGCAAACACACCAGTATTTACACATCCTGGTCCTCACTTCCTGCTACCCTGCCCTCTTCGTTTCTCCCACCCTGTTCTTTGGAACACCAGCACTTGGGGAGGAGTGTGGCTGTAGTGGCTGGACTCACTCTCTGGAACTGGCCGGTTACTGCCCTGACCCCTCTTCTTGGACAAAGGGGAAAAACCCACAGTAGCATCTAGGGTTCTCTGATTGCAAGAAAAAAATACAGACTCCAGGAAACTTATACAAAAAGAAGGCCATTGGAAGAGTCCAGTGTTGCTCAAAGAACTGGGGGAAAGCTGAAGAACAGGCTGGGGAGGAATAGCAAGCCGGGCAGCTCCAGAGGTCTCAGGGGCAAGAAATGATGAATGTGCTTTTTGGGCATTGCTGCCACCATGAATCAGCTGTAACCAAATTAGGTGGTGGTGGTGTTGCTGTTTCTGCTCCGGAGTCCATTTCAGAGAGAGAAAAACTAAGTAATGGAGTCATTGGCCAGGTTGGGGTCATGTACCGACCCCTTTGGCTAGAGGAAAGCAAGCACATGGATTGATGGCCCTCAAAGACTACAACAGCCAAGGAGGGGGCAGTCCCAAAAGCAGATGGGGACATTCTTATCCAAAAAGGGAATAGATGCCTCCTGTGCATACTCTTCACATCTCATCAACAAAGGGAAACGGCAGGAACTCTGCATCAGGGAGACCTAATCCGGTTGGAGGGTCTCCCTAAGGGAGTGATGTCTGCACTGAGTCTTGGAGGACAAGAAGTTAGCCAGGCTCAGGGGTGAATGTGGGAAAGCACTGAACAAAGTGGAACCACATGAGCAAAGGAAGAGGGAGGGGCTCTGTGCAAACTTCTAGATGCCCTTTCCCCAATCCAATGCAGGCCCCTCACTGTGGACAGTGGTAATTTACAGCATCCATCCCCCTTTTTCTGGCAACATCCCCTAGATTTCATTTCCTGAGCCACCCATCCCCACTCTCAGACCACCTTGTCTGATCCAGGGGTGGTATTAACCACGCAGGACTAAAGCCAGAGGCTGGGTTTATCTGTATGGCCACAGTGATTGGTCAAGAGTGGTCACATGACCTGGGCCAGACCAATCAGAGTAAACCTCAAGACTTCTGAGAAACAGTGATTTTTCCCCCCACCACACTTAAACTTGAATGGTGTTTTACAACAGTGAAAATACTCTATATGATGCTATAATTGTGAATACATGTCATTATACATTTGTCTAAGTAAGCCCATAGAATGTACAACACCAAGAGAGACCCCTAATATAAACTATGGACTCTGAGTTATAATGATGTCAGTATAGGTTCATCAATTCTAACAAATGTAGCACTCTGGTAGGGGATGTTGATAGTGAGGGAGGCTATACAACATCCTATGTCCTATGGACATCAGTCATAGGGTTTAGGGCCTACCTTAACCCAGTATGAACTTATTTTAACTTAACTAATTACATCTGCAAAAACTCTATTTCCAAATGTCACATGATGAAGTTGGGGGAAACACTAGTCAACCCAATACACCTATTATATGCCAAGCATCATGCCACATACTAGAAGGACTAACACTGTTACTCAGTCCCCACAGATTAGCAACTAATCTGAAGACACATCAATCCTGCTTGGTGATTACTCAGGTGCCTATTACAGGAGTGACACTTTTTGAAATTCTAGATGGGGGGTGGGGGGGGCTGTACCACCCAAACTAGGTGCTTAACAGAAGCCAGACCAGGTCATAAAGGTGATGTCTCTGTAAATCTTATTGTTAAAGAGGAGCCAGGCCTTTGCTAATCCTCTGCAGCTTTCCCACTTTTACCTTCAGAAGTCTCTCCCCCACATTGGGACTCTTTTTTTTTTTATTAACAGGCCTTCATTTCTGGCCAGGCATCTCATACTTCGAGATTTGCCAGACCTGATGTTGGTTCTCCCACTCCTAATCCTTGTCTGGAAAATGGGCCCTGCCTTTGAAATTCTCCACCCCTCCTTTAGCTCTGCAGCTTTGGTTCATTCCCTGATAATTATACCCCCCCCCCACTGCTGCCTCACACCCAGTGCCAGCCAATGGCAGCTCATCCGAGCTCTAAGGGACTCAGGCTCTCTCCATGCTTCTGCTCTGTCATCCTTAGCTTTTTTCCTCATACCTTTTATCTCATAGTTACAAAATGGCTGCTGCCCTTCCAAACTTCAGGCCTCCATTAAAGACAAAACATGTATAATAAGAAGAAGCAACAAAAACTGTACCTATATTAAGAAAGCAAAAGCTTCCCCAGAAATTCTCAACTTATGAGTCATTAGCCAAAATTATCATATGCTCATATCTAGCTGCAAGGGAGTCTGGGGAATAAGTATTTTTAGGTGGACACATTGACACACACAAAAAAATATGGGTAATGTTAATAAGGAAGAGGATAAATTAATATAGGGTAAACCAGAGGACAGCAAACTACAACCAGTGAACCAATTCCAGCCCCTGGCCTGTCTTTATAATAAAGTTTTATTGAAACACAGCTGCACCCCTTTGTTTACAACAGCAGTTTTGAGTGTTGCAAAAGAGATCATATTCCCACAGAGTCTAAAATGTTTACTCTCTGGTCCTTTACAAAAAAAGCTTGCCAATTTCTGGGGTAGACAATTAGTAGTGTCTGCCACAAGTATCACCAAAGAAAAGATAGTTTGTTGTTGTTTTTTCTGAAAAAACAAAAAGTATTATTTTCAAAAGAACATCCCAACCCTCATGAGGAAAATCAGAACATTTTTTTCTCTGCTTACATTTGTTTTAGCGTTTAGTATTAATTTCATTTTGAATTTCATATAAGATAAATGAGGAGACTTATCAACTTTTCAGGACTTCGGGTCAATAATGGTCTTAAATCAGCCTTGATTTTCAAGCACTCCTACGGGTAGCCTGACTTCCATTCATTCCACATATAGGTACTGAGCATCTAATATAGTAGGCATTATGCTAGGATAGGGACGAAATGGATGGATGGATGGTTGGGTGGGTGGGTGGGTGGGTGGATGGGGGAATGGATAGATGGATGGACAGAAGACAGATAGATAAATGATAAACTGAAAATCAAGAGAGAGAGATGTAGAGATCATACTAACAATATCATGCCTTCTCAATTTTGCCTGGAGAATACATGTGAGAAGGAAATACAGAATACAGTGGGTATATGGGTAAAGGCCTAGCTGCTATAACAAAGAGCTCCCTTTATAACCACACAAGGGACATAAACTACATAAGTTGATTTCTCTCTCACATAACAGTCTCAAGGTAGGCAATCCACATTGGCAGGTAGCTCTGCGCCACACAGTCAGGGACCCTTTCCATTATATTACTTCCATAGCCTAAGACATTGACCTCATCTGCATGGTCACAGCTAGGTTATAGACATATTTGGTCTCATGTTATGGGAAGAGGAGGAGAGAGCATGGAGGAGTACACACCTAAAGTTGTAAGTCCCAGACTTGGAAAGTAGCACACATCACTTCCCTTCACCATCCGCTAAGTCACATGATTCACCTACTCACAAGAGAGACTGGGAAATGTAGTCTCTGGCTGGGCAACCATGTGACTACCATTTAGTTGTTTTGGGCTAACGGGAGAATGAATTTTGGTAGATAAGTAGCAGTGTCCACCACATAGACTAAGCTTCTGAGTCCTTGTTGAACTCAGACACCAGAGAGTCGACATCTGTGTGTTTTTAGGAGCTCTCAGGCCCTATTGATACAGATCACTGTCTCCTACAATTGGGAGGTTAATTCTGTCTGATAGAAATCATCTTCTTCTGCCATCATTAGTGGTTCCCAGCCAACTCAAGGAAATAGGACTACAGTCGTCCCTCGCCACTTCGCGCTTCGACTTTCGCAGCTTCACTCTATCGCAGTTTTTTTCAAATATATTCATTAAAAAGTTGATCGAGACAGTGAAAGTGATACAGCACACGCTCAGTTGTCTGAGTCAATTATACACCCCTGTATTAAAATTAAAATTAAAATTACTGTATGTATGGACTGTAGGCCTATGTATTCGAGCACCCCTGGAATCCTTCAACGCCAGGTGCAACCGCTAGAGTCTGGAACGGATTAACTGCGATAAACGAGGGACGACTGTATATCCATAAAGAGCTCTATTTCCTGGCTTATTACAGCCTTCCACCTGCCACATCGATGACCTTATGTTCTGCCTCACACCAAGTTTACACACTGGGTAATTACTCTTAAAAAAAAAAACAAAAAAAAAAAAAACTAAGCCCTGGCCGGTTTGGCTCAGCGGTTAGAGCGTCCACCTGCAGTCCAGAGAGACCCGAGTTCGGTTCCTGCTAAGGGCACATACCTTGGTTGCAGTTTGTCCCCGGCCCTGGTTGGGTTGTGTGGGAGGCAGCCACTCGATTTGTCCCTTTCACGTAGATGTCTCTCTCTCTCTCTCTTCCTCTCTCTCCCTCGTACTCTATCGGAACAAAAAATGGAAAAATGTCCTTGGGTGAGTATAAAAAAAAAAACCTAAAACTTCACCCTCTATGGATGATTTAAACAATTAAGATTCCTTAAGGAAAATTCAAAAGCGAACAGTTTGTGCATAGTGCACAACTCCTTGAGGCCTTAGACTCCTAAGAAACACCTCACCTCCCTTTCCCTCATAAGGAACAAAAAGGATTAGAATCTGTGAAACTTCTGTACTGGCCTATTACAATCTTAATGCACAGGAGTGAAGCTAATGGTGGAATTTCAGGTACAATGTAAGGGGAGAGATTAGAGACAGGGATACACTTTGGTCTCCTAGCTGGCAGAGAGCCCAGACTGTGTCCCACACACCCAGCATGGACTGGATGCTTCTGGCCTATATACAGTGTGTATATATATATATATATATATATATATACACACACCCTAGGGGCTCAAGGTGGCAGCACATTTATCAGATAAACTAATTTCTGTTAATATGACAAGGAGAGGGGCCCTTCCAGGAAACCAGGGCCTCTCAGAGACAAGTTTCCCTGTTTGTCATTAAATTATTTGTCATGGTGAAATAGTAGGCCTAAAAAAGAAGAGACTGGAACAGGCATGGCTCTTAATGAAACCCACAACCTTCAAAGTTTGGCCCTGGAATAAGATTATCCAAGTAAGATTCAGATGACCAGCTCAATCCATTTAAGTCTTTCCTTCCCAAAAGTGACAACGACCAGATGGCATCCTCCACCTGCCCATAATTGGAAGCAGGAAGTCCTATTCCTAGAGGAAGGGAGAGTGTGGGTATTACAGAGTGAGGACCAGAGGGCTGGTGGAAGAGGACAGGGCCTAGGGCAGAGCTCACACTGGGGAGTTTGCAAATGCAATAACCCTTCTCAGTTTCCTATAACCCACCAAGAGCTGTGTTAAGCTCAGGTGAGCATTTACGCAGTTAGCATGTTAAAATTTAAATGTACTCCATAGGTTTTACCTTTTATTATGGAACTTTTCAAAAGTAAGAAGACTCCGCCAATAACCTGTGCCCAGTTTCAACACTTACCAATACTTTGCCTATCTTGTTTCATGGACCTTTTTTTTTCTTTTTGGTGAATATTCTGAGTATTTTAAAGCAAATCTCAGACATCTCACCAGTAAATGAAAAGGTACTTATTAAATGGTGTTTGAAATATAACAAACAGATGGCACTCCCTACTTTCTATCATACTAGCTAGGCTTTTGAGTAAAGAGTTTGAGACCCACTGGTATACTCCAGCCCCCTGGTTTTACAATAATGAGAACTCAGAAGTGAGCCGCCCAACGTTGGTGCTTGAGTGGGAACCAGGAAGAAGTCAGCCCTCGCGCCTGACTCGTGAGTGACGGTCCCAGGCTGATGACCCACTTCGCTGGCCTGTTCCTTGGGAGGGGCGGGGGACCCTCCACTCCCTGCAGGCGGAGAGAATCCGAGCCGTTACCCCGAGCACTTCTGGAACCGTAAGCCGAGAACGCCACGGGCCAGGGACGCAGCGGGATCCTGAGACTTGCAAGCTGCGGTAGCTGGAAGGGGGATTCTGGGCGGCTGGCCGGGGCGAGGTACCCGGCGTTGGGGTGGCCTTAGAGAGCGGAGGGCACCTGCTCCAGCGACCAGCGGGATAACCCGCGGCCGAGGGCAGACTGGGGCCAGGGTCGCCCCGCCGCCACCCCCGGGCCCCAAGTGGGGAGCCGGCCGTGAGGCTGGCGCGGCGCCCGCGGCTGGGAACAGGAAGTCGTATCTGCGGGCGCGGCCCTGGGTTCGACGCTGCAGGTGCCGCACCGGGTGGCGGGGACCGACAGAGAGCGCAGAGGTCGAGGTGAGCGCGGGGTTGCTTTCGCGACCTGGGAATGCCACCCACGGGGCAAGAGCTGGCGGCTGCGCCTGGTGTGAGGAGGAGGATTTTGCAAGGGGGAGGGAGCCCGGAGAGAAGGAGATGCTTTGAGGCTCGGATCCGACCGCCCGAGGGTCTGGAATTGGGGGGGGGGGGGGGCAGGCCGACAGATTGAGGTCCTGCAGGGGCGGTAGGGCCTCCGGCGTCTGAGAACGCTGCTGGGAATCTCGGGTTTGAGAGAGGGCTGGGGGCGGTGAAAGTGGGGGAAGGAGGAAACTGCAAAGAGGTTTGGGAAGAGTGAACTGGGACTAGGTAGACGGACGCGGGGCAAGCGGGGGCGAGGGTGTCTCTAGATGTATTGGGACGAGGGGCGGTGCCAAGGCTGGGGTTGGGGGAGCGCAGTCCGGCAGAGGATCCCCAGCAGATGCACCTGCAGATGAGAGGAGTAGGGGGAGTTAGCTTTTGGAGGATACGTAGCTGGCAGGGCTTGCAGGAATGTGGCGGCGGCTCAGACACCGTCCGCGGCTGCCGAGATCCCCCACCATCGGCGGGCGGGGAGCGCACCTGGGCTAAGAAGCCACCGGGGCCCCGAGGCGAGCCTGACTCTGAAGGCCGACTCTCGGGGGGTATGGCTTTAAGAGTGACGGCTGGCGTGCGGGCTCTTTAAGAAAGAAGTAGGGGCGTGTCAGGAAGTGAGTCCTGGGCCCGCCTCGCGGGGGGAGCGGCCTCGGACGTCAGGAGCGCTCGGTGGCTGAGCGGGATCTGGCGCCCGGGAAGGGTGCGCCAGCCGGGCCTCCTTTCGCGGCCTTCGGGCCCCCTCCGTGAGCCCCTCTGACCCGCCGTGAGCCCCTCTGACCCACCCCTGCACCCTTCTTTCCAGACCCTCCCGCTCGCCGTTCCTCCATTCAGCTCCCAGCAGGCCCCGCCCCTTCCTACAAACCCGTCTTCCATTGCAGCCCATGCCGCCCTCTCCCTGCCCCTCTTCCCCACGCTGTCCTCCGCAGTTTTCTAGCACCTTCGCCCTGCATTCTTCCTCACCCACTTTTCCTTCCATTCCTCTCCCCTCCCTTTCTCCCTAGGCTCCAACCCCTTCTCCCCTGACTGGTCACCTGCCTGTTCACCACCCCTTCCCAGTGTCTTGTCTCATGAGTCCCCTAGGGTGGGAGCAGTTTGTGAGGCTCACCCCAAAGCCGAACCTCTCTATCCAAAAGGACGGTGGGGAGGCCTCTGGGCCACCCCCATGTGACAGTTGAGGGCCAAGGATTGCAGAAAGCAAAAGTGAGCTCACTGCCCTGCACTCCAGGAAATCAGTCTGGCTGTGCTGTGACCCAGCTCCTCTGCTACCATGAACAGGGCCCCTCTGAAGCGCTCCAGGATCCTGCACATGGCACTGATGGGGGCTCCCGACCCCTCCGGCGAGGCAGAGGCCAGCGAGGGGAAGCCCTTTCTGCTCCGGGCACTACAGATCGCACTGGTGGTCTTTCTCTACTGGGTCACCTCCATCTCCATGGTGTTTCTCAACAAGTACCTGCTGGACAGCCCCTCCCTGCAGCTGGACACCCCCATCTTTGTCACCTTCTACCAATGCCTAGTGACCACACTGCTGTGCAAGGGCCTCAGTGCACTGGCCACCTGCTGTCCTGGTGTGTTGGACTTCCCCACCCTGCGCCTGGATCTCAGGGTGGCCCGAAGTGTCCTGCCCCTGTCGGTCATCTTTATCAGCATGATTACCTTCAATAACCTCTGCCTGAAGTACGTTGGTGTGGCCTTCTACAACGTGGGCCGCTCCCTCACCACCGTCTTCAATGTGCTGCTCTCCTACCTGCTGCTCAAGCAGACCACCTCCTTCTATGCCTTGCTCACCTGCAGCATCATCATCGGTGAGTGGCCAGCCAGGGCCATGGGAAATAGGGGAGGCATGGGGACCAAAACCCTAAGGAATAACCCTGCCAAGCATCTTTGGACTTTATCTGTCCCAGCTCCCTGATGGTAATATGAGGAAGAGCCTGGGGTCCAGAGAGAGCATATAACTTGCTTGAGGTCACCCAGCAAGTTAGGGGCCCAGGCAGGGCCCCTCATACAAGGTGAAATTATAATCTGTGTCTCACAGAGAGGAAACCAAGGTACAGAGAGGTTAAGTAACTTGTCCAAGATCACACAGCTAGTTAGTGGCAGGGCTGAGATCTGATCTCAAGCAATCAGGCTCCATACACTTGACCACTGTATTCTGTTACTACTCAAGAGCTCAGGTGTCTTGACTCCCCATCTGGTGTTCTTTCTGTGGAACAATGCATCTTTTAATAAATATACTGTCACTCTGACCTTGCAGGCTCATAATAACCCCTGAGACAGTGGCAAGAAATATGCTTTTAGAGGTGTTAGCTGTCTTCCCAGACTTGACCCACAAAAAAATCACAATTATTGATGAGACATTATGCTAATCATTTCACATATAGCATCTCCTTTGTTCCCCAAAGTTCCCTGGGTGTTAGCATCACCATGATCATCTCCATCCAAACAGGGAAACTGAGGCTCAGAGAGGTTAAGTTACTTGCCCAGGGCCACACAGCTAGGAAGTAGCCAGGCCGGGATGCAAATACACGTTGGTCAGAATGCCAGTCCTGTGCTTCTAACCACTCTCCCCTAGGTGTTAAAGCTGCACTACCCAATACAGTAATCACTGTATCTATTTCAATGTAAACGACAGCAGGTCCTCATATAACATCATTTCATTATAATAATGATAAGATACAGAAAAACTTAACTTTTATTTATATCAATTCCCCTATGGTAAAAATTTATTTAGTTATATATTGTTTTAGTAGCAGAACCTATGGACAATGTTAAATGAAGACTTACCGTAATTCAAATTAAATGAAATTTTGAAAACTCAGTTCCTCAGTTACAGACATAACCTGATTCTGTAGCCACATTTCAAGTGCTCAGTAGCCACGTGTGGCCAGTGGTGACTGTGTTGTACAGTACAGATTATAGAACATTTATTGTTTTATTGCAGCACACTGGGTAAGAGCACCCCCAGCATCCCCCACCCCTCCTGGGCCTCTGTCATCTAGGAATGTGATCCTTCTTTACACCTGTTCAGGGCCCTGGCCAGTATTGCTCAGTGGTTAGAGTGTTGGCTTGTAGCCCAAAGGGTGGCGGGTTCAATTCCTGGTCAAAGGCACATACCTGGGTTGCAAGTTCAATCCCCAGCCCACAAGGGGCGCATGTGGGAGGCAACCAATCCATGTGTCTCTCTCACATCAATGTTTCTCTCTCTCTCTCTCTCTCTCTCTCTCCACGCCCCCCCCCCCTTCCTTCCCTTCCACTCTCTGAAAATCAATGGAAAAAATATCCTCGGGTGAGGATTAACAACAACAACAAAAACCTGTTCAGGTTTCCTGGTGCTGGAAAGTTTGTCTTGGGTGACCTACATGTTCTTTGCTGGTTCTCAGAGTCCAAGGCCAAGGTGGACTGGAGGGGCCCATCCCATGCCACCTGTCCTAGAAAATGTTCCCCTTACTGAGCAACTGCTGGATCCAGGGCTGCTCAGTCTAGCCCCAAAATCCAAGATAGGGAGGGAGGGGAGGGAGAAGGGTGGAGGTTAGAGTGGGAGAAGCTGCTAAGAGCCCTGGCATACCTCTCTCAACTGCTCCCCCTTCCCCTCCCAGGGGAGGCCTCACTTTCTCCCACACTTCTCCAAATGCCCCAGGGGTCTCCACTTCAGGCCTGTAGACCTTGTATGTGTGTGTTGGGGGGGGGAGAGGTGCTCGTGGTGGGAGAATTTGCATGCAGAAAAGTGATGTCACAAGGGAAATTGGGCCCAAATCCGAAAAGTAATAAAAGTAGCT
This sequence comes from Tadarida brasiliensis, assembly GCA_030848825.1. Taxonomy (NCBI): domain Eukaryota; kingdom Metazoa; phylum Chordata; class Mammalia; order Chiroptera; family Molossidae; genus Tadarida; species Tadarida brasiliensis. The sequence goes on along the minus strand of CM061268.1, from coordinate 15,471,066 downwards.
GATGGTGAGATTGCTTCTGAAAAGGTGCATCTCAGGTTGATGTTTCTCCCCCCCCTCCCCCCAATCTGAAAATCAATGGAAAAATATCCTCTGGTGAGGATTTTTTTTTTTAATTATTTTTTTTTTGAAAAGTTAGACTTGGCTTCTATGCTCTGGCGGTCATGGTGATAATGCATGGCAGTAAATGAGTTAAGATGGAGCAGGAAGAGCTGTGATGGGGACATAGAAGGTGCTGTGAGGATCCTGGCTGGGTGGAGAGGGAGAAGTAGTTGGGGAGGGGTTCATCTAAGCAGGCCTTCTGGAGGAAGTGCTAGCTGGGTGTAAGGAAGGAGTGAGGAGAGACTGTTTCAGGCAGCAGAAAGAGCATGTGCCCGTAATGGCTGGGCCCAAGCAAGGCTCGCCAGATTCGAGGCTGCCCAAGTGAAATGAGTCTGGAATATTTTCTGAGGGCAGTGGGGAGGCACGGAAGAGCTTTAAGCCAGGACAGGACCTGAGCAGATCTGTACATGAGGAAGGTCATTGTCATTCTGGTTGTAAGGTGGAGAGTAGATTGGTTGGAGAGGGGGTCAACACAGTGACCCAGATCTCTGCAGCTAAAGGAAATGGGAGCTCAGAGAAGTTAGGTAAACTTTTCCCAGGCCATCCAGCCTCTAAATGGCAGAGCCCAAGTCTCTCTGACACCAAAACTTTCCTACTCCCCCATGTTGCCGGATGCTGTCGCAGTGATACAACGTGTAAGACTGAGCCTTGCCTTCCGGAAGGTGGGGTCAAGCTACAGTGTCCTGTCCCTGTGGGCAGGTGCCTAGGGGTCCTGGGCACCTGACCCCATGGCAGGCCAGGGGTCTTGAAGGGATGTGCAGGCAGAAAGAGGTCTGGGGGATAGGGGTGTCAGGAAATACTTATAGACTTCCATTTTACACCCCAGGAAGCCCAGCCTCTGAGACCTTAAATCACTTGCCCAAGGTCATTGTAACCACTGAGTGCTCATCCTTCAGAACTCAATTCAAGTGTTACTTTCCAGATGCCCCAGGCCAACACAGTTACCCAGTTACGGGTTTTCACAGCACTCTGTAGTGTTTTATGGACCTCATTACAACTGTAATTAAAGAAGTAATCGGGTTCAGTAGCTTGAGCATCGTCCCATGGACTGAGAGGTCCCGGTTCGATTCCTGGTCAGGGCACATGCCCGGGTTGCGGGCTCGATCCCCAGTGTGGGGCGTGCAGGAGGCAGCCGATAGATGTTTCTCTTTCACATTGGCATTTCTCTTTCTTGCCCTTCCTCTCTAAAAAAATCAATAAAAACATATTTTAAAAATAAAGAAGGAATCGGGAAATGAATTGTTTTAATGTCTTTCTCCTTTGCTAGAATGCATGCTCTGTGAAGAAGGGTTCCTGTCCTGGGCCACTTCCCCAGCCCTTGTATTGTGCTTTGCATATAGTGGAGACTTTTGACATATTTATTGCAGGGAGAGTGGGAAGGATGAGATGGTGGGGGCAGCATTACAGTCTGTGAATTTGGGGGGCAAAATTCTCTGCCCTTTTTTCTCCCATACTCATCCCCCTCCCTTTCTCTTCTCCCCACTGCAGGTGGCTTCTGGCTTGGTGTGGACCAGGAGGGGGCAGAGGGTACCCTGTCTTGGACCGGCACCCTCTTTGGCGTGCTAGCCAGCCTCTGCGTCTCACTCAACGCCATCTACACCAAGAAGGTGCTCCCAGCGGTGGACGGCAGCATCTGGCGCCTGACATTCTACAACAATGTCAATGCCTGTGTCCTCTTCCTGCCCCTGCTTCTGCTTCTGGGGGAGCTTCAGATCCTCTTCCACTTTGCCCAGCTGAACAGTGCCCACTTCTGGGGCATGATGACACTGGGAGGCCTGTTTGGCTTTGCCATCGGCTACGTGACAGGACTGCAGATCAAGTTCACCAGCCCCCTGACCCACAATGTGTCGGGCACGGCCAAGGCCTGTGCCCAGACGGTGCTGGCTGTCCTCTACTACGAGGAGACCAAGAGCTTCCTCTGGTGGACGAGCAACATGATGGTGCTAGGGGGCTCCTCTGCCTACACCTGGGTCCGGGGCTGGGAGATGAAGAAGGTGCAGGAGGAGCCCAGCCCCAAGGAGGACGAGAAGAGCAGCATGGGGGTGTGAGCTCCTGCGGGGACCTCGGGGTGGCCCAGCCCAGGAGAATGCCCAAGAATGCAGTGAAGGCCTCTCTTACCCAGAGAGAGTGGCCTGGAGGGGATATTGTTTGCAGACTGATCAGAATCTGGTGGTCAAAATGGAACCAGCGTTTTCAAGTAATGTCAGAAAGTTGCCAATCCTGTCTCGACCCCCTTTCCTATTGGGGAGGTTTTGTCCTCCCTGGGGAGAGGGACCAACACGGGAAGAGCACACTAGCCCTTGGGGAGTAGGAAAGTGGTACACCCCTTCCTGTCCCCGTCCCAGGGCCTTCTACCTCCACATGACCTTTGGGGTTGAGGACAGGCCACCCTTTAAGGAACAGTATAGCGAAGCTATCAAGTCTTCACCTGTACTCAGGGAGATGGGTCTTGGACCCCACCACAGGCCAACTGAAAGGGTTTGGGAGCCCCCAAGCACCATAATCTGGATCCCAGGTGGACAGTGCTGCTTTGGCCCCCCAACCAGCTTCCTTTGGAGGAAAGTGGGGCCTGGGCTGAGAGAGGAAATGGACCAGTGTTCCCTCTTCTCTGCAGAGAGGCCACCGGGCCCCATGGGAAAGGCAAAGGATCAGTTGTTCCCATGCCTGGCCCTGGAACCCCCAGGGGCCACTGGGAATGGGGTTCATCGTGGGAAAGCACCCTTTCCCCACCATCTGCACCCCATGTTTCCAGCTCTTGAACGTGCGGAACCAAATAGCTTTTACAGGTTAAGCAAGGTCACTAGCGCCGTGCCCAGTCGCTGACACCGGTCTTACCTGCCTCGCTGGCTCCCAGCACCTGGCGCAGCGGCCTGGCTCCGGTAAGGAAGTGGAGCCAGGAGCCACTTCTGCTTCTGCCAACTCTGCCCACCCCCAGGGCTGCTGGAGCCTCCCCGTGATCACGAACAGTTGCATTCTTCCCTGAGGTCGGGGCTGAAAGAACCTGACTGTCCCCTCACCACACCCCCTGGCCTCTGGGTAGCTCCTCCCCCCCCCCAGTCCCTTCTGTTGGGTGTTTTGTTCCACCCATCTCCTTGGGGTAACTCCTGGTGGGTTTAGTCCCTGCGGGGAAAGGCTGGGGAGAGTGTGTCTTCTCAACACCCTCTTTTCTAGTCGCCCCCACAATCCCAGGTGGTTTCTAGTGAAGTTGGTGGGCCCAATGCCCTGAATTGTCAGTGACTTAATTACAATCTGAGTAAGATGTTCTGTGTGTGGGGTGGTGAGTGCAGGAGGGGCCGGCAGGCCTGGGCCGGATTTATGATCAAGGCCTGAGGAGAAGCGCTGGGTCTGTAAAGGGCAGGAAGGCTCGCCCCTGCCCGCACCAAGCCCGGGTCAGCCCATCTCAGAAAAGCCTGTTCTCTCTCGGATCAGGGCTCCTTCCTGGGAGGTCGGTGACCAGACCTCAGGTTCCATGTTAGCCATAGCTGTCACTCACTGGGCACTTGCAGGAGGGTGGGCACTGTGCTGAGTGTGCTGCCTCCATCGTTCATCTTCACAACCCCCCACAGGCACCCTGTGAGGTGGGCACCGTTGCTGATCCCCCATTGTATATATGAGGATTCTGAGGCTCAGAGGAGCACAGGAGGTTTCAGAGGTCTCTGCCTTCAGAGCATAGGTACTTAACCACAGTGCCCTTAACTACACTCAGCACTTTTGAGCACTTACCATGTGCCAGGCACTGTGACAGGTCCTATTAACATAAAGACCCAAATCTGCTTCAAAGGGCCCACACGTAAACACGAGTCAGGGCCCAATAACAGGTTCAGTCATGGAAATAGTAATCTATTGCCCTGAGGTCTCAGAGAAGGGAAAGACCAAGTCTGGGGGGATCAGCCAAGTCTTCATAAGGGCCAGGGTGTTTGAACTGAGTCTTCCTGAGTGAGCAGGGGGCTCCGGGAGCGAGGGCAGACCCGCTGAGGGAACCAGGTTAAGCCAGGGAAAAAGCACGTTTGGGTAGTGGTGAGAGGTTTGGGGGTGAGGGCTAGACTAGGAGGCTGAGCCGTGGTGTGAAGGGCCTTGAATGCGGTGGTCAATCTGGACTTGACCCTATCGATTTTTAAGTTATTACTAGGTCCCTTAAACAGAAAGGACATGATTGTTTCTGCATCCCTTGTATGATCAGAAAGTGGAGACAACATTCTTAATGTTACTTGCACTTTCTTGGACAAGATTCAAGAAAAAAGCTAAATTTTAACTTTTACTAAAAACTTTAAAATGCAGACAAAGATGCATGCTTTTGGCTTCATCTCAAATATCAAATTAATTCATAAGTTTAAATAGTGCAGGGGTCCCAACTCTCAGAACACAATTGAACAACCCAACCCACTGTGCGACACCCGCCACATACATGCACAAAAATGTGCAGTGTGTGTAAATGGGTTTGGATCACAGCTGCTGCAGACCCCAGTTCTGCTGCAGATGAACCCCAGGGAGCAGCCAGAGCCAGACTTGCAGCATCCCAGCCTTCCAGCTTCCCAGGCTGCTGCCAGAGTTACCACCACTGCCCCCAGCTCATCTCTGTGGTATTTAAAGGGGCCAAGACCGCCTCCAGAAATGTTTCCCCTGCAAGAAGGCATAAGGGGTGCTTCTTCCCCTGAGAGCCCAGACTATCCTGACCTCTCTTGTCCCTCTCTGAAGGCAGGGATGTGGAAATCAGACTTCCTAGTTAAAAAAAAAAAAAAATGGTGGGTGAAGCTGGAGAATTTAGGAATGGGGACCTGGCCTGATGTTGCCACACACCTCTCCTTCAGATTGCATCACTCTTCACTTCTGCTGTTGAAGAGACCTGGCTTCTACCTCTTAGTGCTAAAGCTTAGGTCCCCTAACCTTTCTGGGCCTCAGTTTTCCTATCTGAGGTATGGGGATGACTCTCCTTCCTGCCATACGACGTGGTCGTGAGTTAACGCTCAGCATAGTTCCAAGAATACCATGAGTTACTGCTATTATCCACATCGACAAACAACAATCTTATTTATTGAGTGTTGACCATGCCCCAAACACCAGGGAAACAAACAGTGGACAGAAACTAAAAGCAAGTAAACAATCACAAATGCAGTGGCAAGGACAGTGAAGAAAAAGCCGAAATGGAGACCACCAGAGGGAAACTTCTCTGGATGGAATAGTCAGAGAAGGCCTCTCTGTGAGCACGTTTAACCTCAGACTCAAATGATGGGAAGGAGCCTGCCGCAGGAAGAGCTAGAGAAAGGTCATCCCAGGCACAAGGCACAGCATATGCAAAGGCCCCCAGGAGACAGACAGCTGGGTGTGGTCAAGGACCAGAGAGAAGGCAGGAGTGGCAGGAGCAGAGTTGGGAAACCTCCTTCCAGGGGAGGGCAAAATCCCAGAAATAGGAAAGGGGATAGAGACAGATTTGGCAGCTTTCTGACGTTTCTTGGAAACACTGGTTCCTTTTGGTTCCGCTCACCACAGGAAAGAGTGGAAAGAAAGGAGCCAGAGGCCAAGTTCGAGCACTACACAGCAGTCCCCTGTCATCCACGGGGGATACGCTCCAAGAGCCCCAGTGGGTGCGTGAAACCGCAGATAGTACTGAGCCCTATATATACTATTTTTTCTTATACATACATATACTTTACAGCTTCTCTTTGGCGTATCTGAATTCCCAGCATCACTACCCTTGTGCTTTGGGTCACTATTAAGTAAAATAAGGGTTACTTGATTAATCTCTTCCTGTCCACTCTCCCCCACCCCACCCCCACTGAGGCCTGTTATTCTGTTCCATTTGACAAAGGAACAGGAGAAGGTCTGGAGTCTGTATGTCAGGCAGAGGGATCAGCAAGTGCACAGGCACTGCTGGGTGGGGATGTGGTTGGTGTGAGTGAGGAAAGGCAAGGCCTGGGTGGCTGAGAGGAGGTGAGAGGTGGAATCAGATTGTGGTAGGTGGGAGTTCGTAAACCATAAGATATACTAGTGAAGTTTCTTTTGGCTGCAACTAAGAAATCAATTGAAACTAGTGGTGTTTGCCTGCACCCCCAGCACCTCCCGTTCCTCCCATCCTGTGTGTGCAGACTGCACCTCCCATCAAGAGGCAGAGTCTACTGAATCCTGAATCAGGGCTGACCTTGTGGCTTGCTCTGACCAATGGGATACAGAAATAGCAACATTCTGGGGCTTTTGAGCCAGGTGTTAAAGGGACTTCTGTTTCTCCCTCTGGCAATCCTAAGACCACCCTCACGAAGCCCAAGCCAGCCACATGGAAAGGCCATATGGAGGAGAACCAAGGCAGCCCGGCCACCAGCCCTGCCCACCCGCCAAATGAGTGTGGCCACATAAGTGACCCTGCAGAAGACCAGCAGGAGAGTCACCCAGTCAGCCCACAGAGTCAAGAGAAACGGGATTGGTTTTAAGCCTCTAAATTATGAAGTAATTATTGTGCAGCAATAGATAGCTAACACATTAGCCTAAGTAAATGGTAGGGGAATATTTGAAGGGAACTGGGGTTTCTTATGGAATTTCAGGAAGACCAGTGAAGCCAAGCCAGAGAAAGGGCAGGACCCAGAATCCTGTGACCATCCTAGCAGAAGTTTGCGACCTTCCCGCCAGAATGCCACCGTTAACACACCACAGCTGCAGTGTGGCTCAGGCTCACTTTCAGGCCAGCTTCCCCAATTTCTGGGAGGAGGGTGTGATTGAGGCAGGTACCCTAATCCTCAGGCAAAGTTGCATATGTCACCCAGACCATTGCTACGAGGCCCAAGGGCAGGCCCCAGAGTGTGTTGGGACAGTAGTCCCGGCAGCACCCATACACTGGAATATTCTCCCTTACAGTCTCAAATAGGTAAGAAAATATGGCCAGAAAAGTTCTGCTTTTTTTTCTGACTTGATTTTTGTTCAAAAAAATGCTGTTCATCAATGAACATGTCCAAGTCCCTTATTTTGCAACCTAGGAAAGCTAAGGCTCAAAAAGGTTAAAGGAGACTTCTGAGGCCACAGAGCAAATTAATGGTGAGCCCACAGTGGAACATGAGCCTCCTGATCTTAATCCAAAGTGTTTTCTGCATGTTCGAGATCATGCACTGATTGGCAGAACTATTCTATTAATTTTGCAAACACTTAAATAAATTTTGCTAGGTATCAGGCACTGTTAAAAGTGCTTTACAAATATTGTTTCATTTACTCCTCATAACAACCCTGTGGGAGTACAATTATCATCTCCCATCTTACAGATGAGAAAAACTAGGGCACAGAGAGGGTAAGTAATTTGTCTGAGGTCACACAGCTAATAAGTGGCATAACTAGGATTCAAACCCAAGCAATCTGCTTCTCAGTCATAAAAAAACGATGTTTTTCATTTTTTGTCTAAAGATGAAAAGAGACTAGGCCTTGGGGTAAAAGGATGACTCAAATCACTCACGAGCTGTGTGGGCTTAGCTAAATCACTTAATCTGTCTGATCGCTTTACTCATATGAAAGAAAAGAAAGTTCCAATTTAAGACAGAACATGATGATTGAAAGAGACAACATTTATGAATTTTAGTTGCTAGATGAGAAAACTGAGGCCCCCAAAGGGTCAAATGACTTGCCCAGCATGCCAATGACAAAATAGAGTGTGATACTAAGCTCTCCCGGCCGTCCTGTCTGATTTCTTTCCACAGTACCACTCCGGTGGGGAAACTGCCTCACCAGATACAACCCTAGCCTAGTCCCCGCCCTGCCCCTGCCCCTACCACAATCCTTGGTTCCTGTGAAGGGCTAAATTTAGGACCCAAAACTAGCTGAAATGGGGACCGCAGAGCCTGCTGCACTGGAGCACCTGGCCCAGGTGTGCTGAGAGCTTAGATGGAGGCAGGTTGTGTGGGGGGAGGGAGAAGAGGGGGTACTGGTGTGGCCGCACCCATGGGAGAATTTATAACATTAGAGCTGGGGGTTAGTTTGGAAATCAGAATCTCAGAGAGATCATAAGTTACTTGCCCAAGGTCAAAGGGTGATGGGGCAGAACCCAGAACCCTCCTCCCAGGCCAGTGCCCTTTCCACTGAGCATCATCATCATTGTTTGAAAAATAATAATAATTACTGTTATTATTAAATATTTTAATACATAATGTATAAGTATAAATATATTTATATTATTAAATAGTAAATAATAGTATTATTGCTAACATTTGTCGGCTACTCACCACATGCCAGAAGTTAGCAATGGGCCCAGATCACACAGCTGGGTTCCCTGTCTGCACACTGAGAGACTGAATATTCCAAGGGACATTGACAACAGAACTCTGACCCACAACCTCTGCAGCAATCAGCCCTAAAAGCCAAAGCACAGCCTCCTCAGCAGTGAGCCCAGAACAGTCAGGATTTGGTCAATGACAGCCAGTTTCCCTGTTTTTACTCCCACCCCACCCCCACCCCTTCTAACTAAAGACCAGCCAATTACATACAACTCCATCCTTACAGCCAAAAACATCTCAGCTGGCCTAGTGCCATCTCTCTTCCGTGGTTAACATGGCCCTGCTGGGAGCCTTAAGAAGCCATGACTAGAACAATGGGATGGTGTAGCCCAGCAAGGGCTTGACTTGAACCTCTCGCCCAACAGCATCTGTCAGAGCAAATTCCTGGACACCTGCCAGTTCCCAACCTCAACCAACATTCTGCTTTGCCTCCCACCCTGTGCTGTGCTTCCTGACTCTCCCAGCCTCTCACCTGGCCCATGGCTTCCCTCCTTCCCCTTGTACCATTCAACCTGGGCTTCTCTTCTGGACTCCCATCCACCCTTGCCTCCTAGACTCTCTGGTTCCTCTGGGTAACAACCAAGCCTCATCCAGCCTGATCCCAAACTCCCGCCCTAATACTCGCTCATGCAGCCCCATGCCCAGTGGGCTGTCCTGACCCTTCCTCCCCCAGAAAAGGAAATGAGACACTGAGAACCCATACCTGACATAAAAGACCTTTATTTAATAAACCCTGATTTATTTATTTTTCTTTATTGATTTTAGAGAGAGAGGAAGGGAGAGGGAGAGAGAGATAGAAACATGGATAAGAGAGAACATCGACTGGCCGCCTCCTGCATGTCCCTCACTGGGGACCTGGCCCACAACCTGGGCATGTGCCCTGACCGGGAATCGAACCAGCGACCCCTTGGTGCATGGGTCGATGCTCAACCACTGAGCCACACCGGCCGGGCAATAAACCCTGATTTAAAGCAATAACTTTGGATTGAATCTCAAATGAAAAGAAATTATTTAAAACAGTAAAATCAATTGACCAGTGGATCCTGGAACCAAGCCAATCTATCCTCTAAGGCAGCGGTTCTCAACCTGTGGGTCGCGACCCCTTTGGGGGTTGAACGACCCTTTCACAGGGGTCACCTAAGACCATCGGAAAACATATTTCCAATGGCCATTCATAACAGTAGCAAAATTACAGTTATGAAGTAGCAACGAAAATAATTTTATGGTTGGGGTCACCACCACGTGAGGAACTGTATTAAAGGGTGGCGGCATTGGGGAGGTTGAGAAGCACTGCCAAGGCATGGGCTCTGGAGTAGCATCGCGTCATGGTCAGGAAGCTGAACCTGAACTCCCACCGTATTTCACTGATCTCTGCTCTCAGCTCTGGTGGGGTGAGGTCAGCAGAGACAAGCACAGACCTCCAGCTCTGTCCTGGAACCAAGAGCTCAAACTCATCTGAGTTGGACTCTGTGGGAAGGCAAGAGGACATGACAATTGTCACCTTTTTCAGAGGCCAGGTAAGTAACATGCATGAGGGAAGAGGCCAGGGTGCAAGTAAACAATGTTAGGGCCTGTAGCAAACGGTAAGCCCAGCACAAGGCCAGAGCTTCCTGATTTCCCCAATTCCTGCTGGCCAAACTAGTTTGCCCCTCTAGTCACCAGTTTCCAACTTCTAGGCTTTGGAGTCAGTGGGACCTGAGCTGGAACCCCAGCTCTGCCATCTGTTGGCTGAGGTCTTTGCATCGGTGAGATAACACCGCAGGCAAATGACTCCCTGTCTCTGAGCCTCAGTGGCCTAATACCTAGAGTGAGGATGATGATGGTTCCTGCAGAGGGCAGTGCAATGACTGGATCAGACAATGCATGCTACATGCTTAGCACACTCTCTGGTACATAAACAGCAAATGTAATTATTAAACGGAAGCTCGCAGCAGAAAGAATGGTGGGACTTTGTCCCCTCCACCACACAGGCCTGTGGATTCAGCTCCAAGGCCTGCCCAGAGCAGCCTTCCAGCCTGCTGGGTGGAGAGAGCTGCCCTGGCAGAAGCTGGTGATGCCAGGACCCTTCCATGCTGCCCTCATCTGCTAAGGGGATCTCTGCTCCTTCCCACCTGCTGCAATCGTAAGAAATATGAAATTCTATTTATCACAGGAGTGAACTCCTATGAAAGCACCAGTGGGGACATAATGAGGAAGGCGAGCTGAAAGGGTGCCTTGGTGAACTGGACAGTTCTAAACAGGAAGACACAACTCAGTTCCCATCATTTTTTGCCACTTGGGAGAGTGGGCATATATTGCTAGAACTTCTAATTTTGCATGAGAAGCTGGAAATCTGAACCTTTATGTGCAAGCTCCTGATTTTTAAATAATGGCTCAAATTTATAAAACTCTGTGTGGGCTGTGTGGCACCTACACAGACCAGATTCAGCCTCGAGCCACCATTTCGCAATCCCTTCCTTAGCATACAACTTCCTTGGCAGTCTTATCACGTCTGTGGGACAGGGAACCCCGGGTCAAGAAGGCAGCATCTCTATGAACCAGAGCTAATGGGATTGTCCCCGTTGCCCCTCCCAGTTAAAGTGCCCTTCTCTTCCTACCTCCCCAGAAAAGAAGCTTCGGGAAGGGGGTCACTCTGACTGTTTCCACCACTGTCCAGCAGCAATGACTATAACACATATTTACAGCCCTGAGAGTGCGTGAAAGGCTTGCTGCCCTTCTCTACTGTGTCCTTGCCAATGGGCAGGGGAACAGGACAGGATCTTGAAAGCTTGTGTTGTTGCTTTTGCTGCTGAGGATCACAAGAAGAGTTAACAACAGCAACAACAGTAACAATAATAACAGAGCCCTGGAGAGGAAGTCCCTTGCCATGGCGAGCAGCGTGAACTTTGAATGATGACTAAGCAATGTCATTGTCCTTGGCATTTTTTGTAAGTTAGATGGTTAACCTAATACCTTTTAAAGAAATTTATTAATTAACCAACCACAAATTGAACAATGTGTATTTTTAAAAGTCAAATGGTACAGAAAGGTATAGGATCCATTTCCTCTACCCTATTCCCCCCACCACCAGTAATCAATCCCCGAAATACAATTACATCACTCTCCCCAGTGTTAACTCCTATTTCCTTTTTATGTGTTTCTAAATCATTATTTCTTTGTTTTTAAAGACATCTATGACTTTTTCCCCTCAAATTAAAATATACATATAAATGAGATGAGACCATCCTCCACATATTATTTCATAGCAGGCTTTTTTTACAATTTAAATTTTAAATAGTTTTATTCTATTTATTTTTATTGAGATATGGTTGAAATATAAGTCCTTGGTATTTTTGTAAAATCTCTGTTGATGGAGTGGAAAAACCACAGGTTTTGGACTCAGACAGACCTGCATTTGAATCCCTGCTTCCCACTTTCTAGTCAGGTTACTTAGCAGAGTGCTTAGCCTCTCTGAGCCTCAGTTTCCCCATCTGCAACTGGAGATAACTACTAAAATAAGGATGACAATAATAGTCCCTACTTCATAGGGTTATGACAAGGGTTAAGTGAGCAGTGCCTGGCATACAGCAAAGCTCAACAAATGTTCCTTATTATTAATATTCCTCTGTGAGCTTATGATCTTAGTTTGCACAGGACTATTATTGGACTTCTCATGAAGCTATAAATGTTAAGACACAAACAGGAGACCTTGCAATCCCAGAGAAAAGGGACATGTCCTGTATCCAGTGGCTTTAGGATTCCTGGTTTCAGTTCTGATGAAGCAGGATCCACATTATACCCTTGGGTCCCACCAGGTGCTCCTGTGTCTTCCCAACTCACGCTTGCTTTTTGCGTAAGCTAGCTCGAAGAAGGTTTTGGTTACTTGACACCAGAAGGACCTTGACCAAGGTCATAACCACACAGTTTTGACTCATGGGTCTGAGGAGTCTGGGGCACAGGGATGGCAGCACTCCTTCCACCACCCTGCACCCCACCCCCTCTGGAAAGCATACCCCCCACACAAGGAAGCATTCACTGGATGGAATTCCCTCATGGAAGGGAGCCAGCCTCAGAAATCCTTGAGCAGGAAAGTTCCATTTTCTAGCACTTCATTCTTTTTTTTTTTATAATTTTATTTTTATTATACTAAAAGTCAGGTCAGAAGTCAATGGCATTTACATACTAGAAAACTGTTTATCATTTAAAAGGTCTGAGCTGGTGGGAGATCACATCCTCAATGTAAGGCCAGTGTAAAGAAAGGAGCATTTTATTACACCGGTGGGCTGTTACACCGGCGGGCTGGGGGGGTGTATAGCTTCCCCAAATCCTCAGCCCCGAACCTTCTTTGTTGCCCGCTTTTAAAGGCACAAACTACGGGGAAAAAAACTACATTCTTGGTGCCGCTGTTGGCACTGTTAAGGGGGGCGGATACAGAGAAGAGGGGGAGAGGAGCAGGGCAACTGTTAATCTCTTTTTTCTCATGGTTTCTCTGAGTTTCCCAAGGCCATCCTCAACCCCTTATCTTTACAGTGTTCTTTGGGTGTTTCAAGGCCCCTATGTTTACAGAAAACAAACTGCCAGGGTGTGTACGTGCAGTAACTGAGGGTCAGAATGGAGTTTAATTTTGTTAAAACATTATTAACCCTTTCATCATTCAACTCTTTGAATTACATCAAACACGGATTAACAAAATGTGACTGGACTTTACTGCTACGACTTTATGATGTCTTTCAACTATATGCAGATCTTTTATTTACTTATTTACAAATATTTTTTTCTTTATTGATTTTAGAGAGGAGGAAGTGAGAGGGAGAGAGAGATAGAAACACTGATGAGAGAGAACATTAACTGGCCACCTCCTGCATGCCCCCCACTGGGGATCCGGCCCACAACCTGGGCATGTGCCCTGACCGGGAATCAAACCGGTGACCTCCTGGTGCATGGGTCAACGCTCAACCACTGAGCCACACTGACCGGGCCATACGCAGATCTTTTAAAGGGGCACATGTGCAACTGCACAAAACAAATGAAATATAAATATTTAAGAGAATGAACAGAAATGGCTTTCAAGCATAAATCACCCTTCATTCCATTTGGAAGCTCTGTTTTTTAACTAATTTATCTTCTGTTATTAGTAGTCTTCTATCTTATTAAAGTAGTAGGTTTACAAGATGATCTGGAAATTTCACACTGATGTGAGAAAGAAATGTCTGGTTGGTGCCGTCTCTATAAGAAGAAGAAATATCTTGTTCTATGAGCAGCTGCCATACTTTCAGACAAGTTTCTGACTTTCAGATAATTAGCAAATCCTCTGAGGAAAAGGAGCAGGCCAAGTACAAGAAATACCCACCAAAGCCAATGTTGTCCATTGAAATATCCAGTAAAACAATCAGAAAAGCTGACAATAAGGATCCATTTGATCACCAAAAGGCCAAGTCCACAGGTGGGACCATCCCTTCCAGCTATGGTATTAGTGATACAGGAGGATAAACAAAATCCAAGCCAGTTGAAAATAAACACCATGAAAAGTGCCAGCATGATAGTCCCAGCATTGCCTACTCTGAGCTGTCTGCATCACTAAAGTCATCTCCTGGCGGACACTCTTCCTGACTGCTGGGAGAAGTTTCTGCCGCGGCTGCAGCAGCTGGTGCCTTCTCAGCTTCAGCATAAGGAGGAGGAGAGGTAGCAACACACAGGATAAAACTCACTGTAAACTTCTGTATCTGAACTTGTAGGTACTTCCACAGTAATACTACTCTAAGGCGGAAGAGAAGAATGTTTCAAGTACTGTGGTATTGGGTTTGAAGCTGATGGTCATCTATAGCAGATGATCCTGACTTACCCTCTTCATTGTGAAGCCCCTGGTAGCGGCCAGTTCCGGACTGGAAATGGTCCATCACACCTGGCTGTCTGAGCCAGCAAGTCCTCTAGGTGCTCAGCCCGCTCGGCCAACCTCGTCAAATGATGTCGCCACAAGGGCCCTTCTACCTGTTTCTGCCACCACGGTCACCTGGCTGGCTCTAGCACTTTATTCTTTTTTTTTTTTTTCCTTTATTGATTTTAGAGAGAGAGGAAGTGAGAGGGAGAAAGAGATAGAAACATCGATGAGAGAGAAAATCGACTGGTGGCCTCCTGCATGCTCCCCACCGGGGATCTGGCCCACAACCTGGGCATGTGCCCTGACCAGGAAAAGAACTGGTGACCCCTTGGTGCATGGGTCGACGCTCAACCACTGAGCCACACCAGCCGGACTCTGGCACTTCATTCTTTAAAATAAAATATCTGTTCACCAAAATGGAAGGGAAAGTGAAAAAGGTACTAATATTTCAGAGAAGACTAGGTTTCTACATTTGTGGTCAAAAGCCCACTCTTGGGGGTGCCAATGGGGGCTCCACTCCTCCAACACAGGCTTGTAATTGAGAGCGGGCCAAGACAAGTCCCTTGGCAGTCTGTCACCTTCAATACATCGTCTCTCCCAGGGCCGTGGATTAGCAGAGAAAGGCTCAGCAATGAGGCCCTTTTTCTCGTGGCAGAGAGACATGTGTTCTCCTTGTCCCTCTCACCAGCTGCTTCCTGTCACACAAAGACCTGCAAACACACACACCACACTTCCCTCCCTTGAGCTGGAAGACTGGTTGCTGTTTTCTTGAGTAAGAACCTCTGAAATTTCAGTTTTGAAATTAAATATAGTTACATGCCTTCCCCTGGTTTTGCTTTCATTTCATACATCTGCTCTTTATTAATAATATACAGTCTAGGTTAGGACCTTGCCTCCCAGGGAGAGCTGAGCGCAGCTTTCCTGAGTGATGGCAGTGACTGAGGTCTCCATCCCAGGGGGTCTGGGCAGAGCTGTCCACCCACCTCCCACCAGTCACTGGGCCCACAGTCCTATGGCCACACCTGGTCTGGAAAGGAACATCCTGGGCACTCACTTGCCCATTTCTGAAGGTAACCAGAACGCTGTGGAGGTTAGGTGCAACCCCACCCAAAGTTACCTCCTCCCTGGATGTTTGACATACGGTGCAAGCCCCCGTAGGACTTAACAAAAAGATGATACCTGAAAATTCAGGTGTATCTGTAGGAGCTCGGGTCCCACAGGTCAAACTTCCTCAACTTCTTTGACTAGCAGAACAGTCTGAGAAGGCTCTTAGGGCAACCTTCAGAGAACCACCATCCTTTAACTAGATGGCCAGGGGATGCCCACAGAACCCTGGGTAGGGAGACACCCTTAGGAGCAAACTCTAAAAAATACAGCCAGAGAGGACAGAGACAAATGTGTGGGATTCTGGGCTCACCACACCAGACCCAACTGGAGCCAGCTGAAGTGGTGACAGGCATGCAGACAAGGAGATGAATCATAAAAGTGTACAGCCCAATGTGTTACCAGAAAGGGGACCTGGCCCTGAGTGGGTCTGCCTAGGGCCAGGCCAGGAATGTGTGGGTCCTTGACTTCGTGCAGGAAAAGTTTCACAACTGGAGTCCAGGTGAATTTTAGAGGATGTTTATTAAAGCTGGGGACAGTGAGCCCAGCTGGTGTGGCTCAGTGGTTGAGCATCGACTCATGCACCAAGAGGTCACCAGTTCGATTGCCAGTCAGGGCACATGCCCAGGTTGTGGGCCAAATCCCCGGTGGGGAGCTTGCAGGAGGCAGCCAATTGATGTCCTCTCTCATCGATGTTTCTATCTCTCTCTCCCTCTCCCTTCCTCTGTCTCTAAAATCAATAAAGAAAAAAATATTTTAAAATAAATAAATAAATAAATAAAGCTGAGGACAGTGAAACAAGGAAAGGCTGGGGAAATGAGCCTAGGCTGGTCTGCTTCAGCTCTCTAAGAAGTCAGAGAAAAGGGGTCCTTGGGGACAGGTTCAGGAGGTTTGCCTGGGATGAACTGCCACTGTCCATTGCTGTCCTGGTTGCAAGTTTGTGGGATCCCTTAGAGCTTAGGAGATGCATGCCTGTGGGGTAAAGAAGAGTGGGGGGTTTAGGTGTGCTCCTGGGAAGGAGAGCGCACACTGGGTCCTTTGTCTTGAGGCTTTTATTTCTCTCTTGCAGGCAGGAATCTTAGGGGAGGTCTCAGGGGAGGGTTTCAACAGAATATTCATCAGTTTTCTAGGTGTCCTCTTTCAGGATCTCAGTCTTGACTGATTGGTCAGTGTGGGAGAGGGGGTCATTAGTCATTGTAGTTGGTCCTGGTGTTGCTCACCTGGTTTTGCTGCTTTTCTGGGTCTAGAGCTGAAATACAAGTGAGGCCTAAATGTTATTTCTAGGGAGGTGACCTTCTGTATCTGCTCTAAATTGTTTGGCCAGTTTGTTCAGCTATCTGTCTGTTTTCCTATTCCACTTGTCCTGGCTCACTGGCCTGTCTCACTTTAACTTTATCCATTCTGGTGGGTCTGTAGTGATATCTCATTGTGGTTTTCATTTATGTTTCCCTAAGGTGAGTACTTTTTAGTGTGTGCATTGGCCACTTACATATCCTTTGTGGGGGAGGGGATGGAGAGAGTTTGTTCAAGTCTCTGGCCTTGAACAAGTTTCATATTGGGTTGCCTGTCTTCCTTTTCTTTTTTGCTTGTAAGGGTTCTTTAAATATTCTGGATTTGAGCTCTTTAAGAATTATGTGCTACAACTATCGTGTTCCATTCCATGGTTTTCCTTTTCACTCTTCTAAATAATGTTTTTTTGATAAACAGAAATTTATAATTTTAATATAGTTCAATTTATCAATTTTTTCCTTTATGATTAGCCCTCTCTATGTCTTGTTTAAGATTTTTTTGTCTACTCCACGGTCATAAGGATATTTTCCTATATAATCTTCTCAAAGCTTTACTGTTTTACCTTTCACATTAAGCATATAATCTACCTGGAATTGATTTATATGTTCTGAGATAAGGGTCAAGGTTAATTTTTTTACATGGGGATATCTGATTGACCCATTTCCATGATAAGAAAAGCCACCAATACCCTACTTCTTTACACAGACAATTTTGTCGTGAATAAAATACCACATATGTGAGGATCTGTTTCTGGATTCTCAGTTCTGAGACTTTTGTCTATATGTCTTGTTCCAACTCTATGCTGCACCTGTATCATCATCCCCATTTTACAAATGAGGAAATTGAAGCACAGAGAAGAAATGTAACTTGCTCCAGTAAGTAATTTGCTAGTTAATGGCTGAGCTGGAAATGGACCCCAAGGAGTCTGGCTTTTAGGTCCATGTTCTCAACTTTCTGCCGGAAGTCTTGGAAACAGGAATGCTGCTGCCGCACTCTGCTGCGTGTACAGATTAACTAAAGAGAGAAGGGTGGGGCCCTGGTGCTCCTGACTCAGCCCAGAACTGAGCCGCGGCTTCTTTCCCAGTGTCACCACTAGAGGGCGCGGATAATTTAGACTCTCTAGGGACGTCCCTCCCTCCCGCCCCTGGTTACCTTTCAACCAATCATCTAATATTTACCCAAAACGCAGTGCAAAGGGAATGTAAAAAGTTGCCTAACCCAGTCTCCGTGCAGGACTGGAACAAAAATACAAACAGAACTGATCTCTGTCTTCTTAAACATCTTCAACAAGGAAAGAAACCTCCCATTACCTGGCTAATTTGTCTCATTCCTAAACCACTTTACACTAAGTCCCTCCTTAAATCTCTTACTCTTCCCAACATAAACTAGATTCTTTGTTCTATCCTTAGTGGAAACGAAGAGCAACTGTTTGGCATCCTCATGGCAACCATTCTTCAGAGATAGTTGTAAATAGTGAGGAAGTCAAACCTCATAGCTATACACATTTCTATAGCCATTCTCATTTCTCTCAAAGATATAGTAGCACATGATTACATTTCACCCCCTTAACAATTTACATGCTCCTTTAGTCTCTCTCTAACTTCTCCATGTCTCTTTTAAAGTGTAAAGTCCATCAAACAACAAGTGTTGGCGAGGGTGTGGAGAAAAGGGGACTCTAGTACACTGTTGGTGGGAATGCAGACTGGTGCAGCCACTATGGAAAATACTATGGTGTTACCTCAAAAAATTAAAAATTGAACTGCCATTTGACCCAGTGATCCCACTTCTAGGAATATACCCTAAGAAGCCTGAAACACCAATCAGAAAGAATATATGTACCCCCATGTTCATAGCAGCACTATTTACAATAGCTAAGATCTGGAAACAGCCCAAGTGTCCATCAGTAGACGAATGGATAAAAAAGCTGTGGTACATATACACAATGGAGTACTATGCAGCTGTAAGAAAGAAAGATCTCTTATCCTTTGAGACGACATGAAGGGACCTGGAGAGTATTATCCTAAGCGAAACAAGCCAAGCAGAGAAAGACAAATATCACATGATCTCACTTATTTGTGGAATATAATGAACATAACAGTCTGAGGAACAGGGTAGACCCAGAGACGTGGATGTAGGGTACAGACTGACAACCCTCAGAAGAGGGGGTGGGGGGGGGAGGGAAGAGATAAACCACAGAACTTATATGCATGTACGCATAACTGATGGACATGGACAACAAAGCTGGGGACGGAGTGGGGGGGATGGGGAGGAGGGTGTCAATGGGGAAAAAAGGAGAAACATCTGTAACAGAAATAAATTAATAAAAAAATAAAATAAAATAAAGTGTAAAGTCCAAAAGTGGACGTTGCAAGCCAGTATTCTACCCAGTGCCAGATTTACTTCCTGCTTCTTGAATGTTACCTTGTTGATAAATCCAGGCAACAGGCAATCATTCAATAAAATAATTCATCTTTATCAACTTGATGATGAGCTATATAGTTATTAAAATAAACACCAACACAATGACACAGCAATATAGAACATGCTCAATATTTTGTTTAAAAATGCATGTAATACTGCACCTCTGCTTTGAATAAAGTTATAAAAAAATATTTGTGGACAAAGTCTAGGAGGCAACATAAAGATAAAAAATAATTGATTTGTTTGGTTTTGGGCACTGATGGTCATGACTTCTCTTTATTTTTCATTATTGGTACAATTTTGAGGGCTTCTTAATAATGAGTAAAATCTTTCATTCATTCAGCAACTTACGGAGCAGTCATTATGTGTAAGACCAAGGGTGAGGTGTTGCAAGGAGGACAAAAGTAGACACAGATTCTGCTGTTCAGAATAATAACAGCTGATGCCTATTAAATGCTTACTATATCCTAGCTACTATTATCATCCCTATTGTTTAGGTTAAGAAAGAGGGGGAACAGAGAGGTTAACTAGCTTACCAAAGTCATGCAGCGTCAAAGTAGAACCAGAATTCGAACAGCCATTCCAAATGTGCAAGACCTTGGGCTTAATCTCTATGCCACACTATCTCTCATGATAGCCTAATAAGATAAGGATAAATGATATTCAGCAAATATTTATTTGTAGGGATGGGGTTTGGTAGAGGAACAAAATCTAACCTTGTGATATGCATTCTCGCGACCTGCCCAGCCTAGGATCAAAGTGTGTGTGGACAGACAGGTTTGCCTGGAGGGCAGGAAGACTGCCCTGTTTGGAACTGAATGTTTTGTTTGCATGTGAATAGACAAGGTTTGCATGTCAAAGGGTTGGAAGACCACCCCGACAGCATAATGGGCAAGGAAGCCCAGGAGAAGATGGATTTGTTATTTTTTAATCTTTGATGTCTCTTTGCTGTAAAAAGTGAGAGACAGGGCTTGGCTGTATGGTCAGCAGAGGCACCATTTCAAGAAATAATTTACCTAATCAACATGCAACCTGGGGAACCACTCTGCAAATAAATTGGGCTGCATCCAGAGATCTGGAGCATTTTGCTCTCTTGTAATGCTCCCCCTCACTCCTACCAGAGCGTGCTTATAGTTCATTATGTTGCGCTGACCCCCCCCCCCCCCCCCCCGGCAGGCCCAGAGAGACAGCATTTATTGAGCACCTACTACATGTTAGGTACCAAGCTAGGTGCTGGGAACACACTGATGAGCAAGATAAGCACAGTCCCTGCCCTTATGGAGCTCACAGTCTATAGAGAAAGCATCATGGGAGTTCAGAAGAGAAAAAGATAAGAATACCCATCTTTGAGGCTATAGGGAATAACCACCCTCTTAAACTCTCTTTTCCATTCTTAGAAGACCATCAACTTTGTAGAGAGAAAAAGGGATAGGAGAAGGGGAACAGAAAGCCTCAAAAAAAAAGGTGACAAGAGGTGGCATCTATTTGTTCAGCAAGCATTTGGAGAGGGGATTCAAATATAAGAACAGAGTCAGGACTAGGGTAGACCTTTAAGGTTCCTGCCAACCAGAGAACCTAGTCTTTGTTCAACTTGTATTCCATTAAGGGCCAAGCACTGAACTGGACCCTGGAAATAAAACTCTAAATAAGCCATGGCCCCTGCCCTTTAGGAATTTATAGTCTAATAGGGTAGACAAACAAGTAAGAAATTCTAGTACCATGTACTAAGGCCAGTGATATGAAGAAGCACAGAATGAGATGAGCACTATGCAGGCTGGGACCAGACAGCAAGAAGGTGACATTTCTTTAAATGTTTGTTCTTATTTATTTGTTACTCTTAGAAAATTTTGTTTTTGACTGGACTCAGACTTAGAGGTAGAAGCTCTCAGAGAGGACAGCCTACATCTCTTGGCAATCTGTTCCTGGTGTTTTTCTTTGGCCTCCTTCATTTTCTTAGCCAAAAGTTTAGCATATTCTGCAGCCTCTTCCTCATTTTTCTTAGTACGTTGTTTCTTCAGAGCAATATGCCGTTTGCGTTGCAAGACACATGGAGTAACAAGATGCTGAATCTTGGGTGCTTTAGTCCTAGATTTCTTACCTTCTTTGTTTAGGGGCTTTTTCACAACATATTGGTGGACATCATCTTCTTTAGAGAGATTGAAAAGTTTGCGGGTTCTCCTAGCTCTTTTGGACCCCAGGTGACAAGGTACAGTGTAGTATCAGTGACCGGGAATATCTTTCTCCCCATTTTTTACAGAGACCAAGTTGAGAACACTGAGATTGGCATCCACAATGCAACCCCGAACAGATTTGTGCTTTCTCTCTCCAATCCTCCTTAGTCTACAACAAGAATAACCCTTACTCAGCAGCAGGCGGACACAGCCATGGGTCAAGACACCCTGCTTCATGGGGAAACCTTGTTTGTTTTTCCCACCACTGATTCGAACCACATAACCCTTCCATTCCTCACCCACAGTGTCAGCAACAACTTCTGTGGCCATACACTTCTCATAAATGGTACAAAGTTTGCATTCATTGTCCACTTCAATGAGTTTCTGGCAGCCAGTGGCTGGGAAAGAGATGTTCAGCTTCATCCCGAAGCAGCTGATTGCCTCCTCCAAGAAGGTGACATTTATACAGAGCAGTGACACAGGGCAAACTGGAATTAGAAAGGGGGTGGGGTGGGGTGGGGTGGGGTGGGGAGTGTGATCCAGGCTTGAGAGAACAGTTTGTGCAAAGCCTTGGAAATGAAAGGGAGCCCAGGATTAAAATGACATCTGGTTTGTAGAGTGGTGCCAATTAATGACACTAAACTGCTAAATTCCTTCATTGCTCATTCTGGGTTCAGGAGGGGTTCCAAGCATGGGCACAACAGGGCCAAATTGAAACAGACTCGTCTCCACTTGATAACCCCAGAGGTTCGACTTGACCAGACCATCTTAGCCTACCATCAACACTTCATTGCAGATGTTCATATGCTTCTCTCACCATTCAGTCAATCAGCAAACCCAGTGCTGTCCTCCAGAAGAATAAGAGGGCTCCATCTGGATCCCCAGGTCAGGAGTGGAAGCAGTGTCCTTCACATCTCTAAATCCCAAAGGGTCCGGCCAGTGTGGCTCAGTGGTTGATCGTTGACCCATGCACCAAGAGGTCACCGGTTGGATTCCTGGTCAGGGCACATGCCCAGGTTGTGGGCCCAGTACCCAGTGGGGGGCATGCAGGAGGTGGCCAATCGATGTTCTTGTTCATTGATGTTTCTGTGTCTCTCTCCCTCTCCCATCCTCTCTCTCTAAAAAAATCAATAAAAAGAATAAAAAATCCCAAAGGAAATTCCAGTAGTGTTTGCACACACTGGCACCATTGGGTCTACTACACATAGAACTAGAAGAAAATAAATTCATCTGATGGCATAATCACTATCTCAACCCACATCCTCCACATTCCCAGTCCCTACTTGCAAGCCCACTACTGCTGCCCATCAGGGCACTCTTTCCCCTCCTCAGACTCTGCCATTTGCAAATGTCAAGTTGCTCAGCACAGATGGAAGTACAGCTTTCTGGATAAAAGCAGATTAGAAATCATAATAATCTGGCTGGAATCCTTTTATGATATTGAGCAAGTCACTCAACCTGCAGCAGCCTCAAAGTTTACTTGTCTGTAAAATGAGAATAATAACAACTCTTTCCCTGGGGTTTGTTGAATGAATGCAACTGTCCTGAGTTGAGAGTAGTGAATGAGACAGTATATATGAGGAGATTATCACTTTGCTTGGCATATAAAGTGCACTCAATAAATGGTGGTTGTAGTAGAATATTTTAGATGATGTAATAGATTGCGGTAGATGATGATGACGACATTGATTACATGGTGATGCAGGACTGCGGGTTGTCAGTTCTGTAGGTCATTGCCTGGAGTCACAGCAACCTTCCCCACTCACCCCGCCCAAGCCCAGGCAGCTTCTTCCAGCGGCAGGCCTTGACGAGGACGCATGTAAGAGATCCTCTGTCCCTTGAGACACAGTCGGTGCCCAGATCTCCGCTGGGAGCTCCAGCCCGCAGCTCGCATGCCGGCTGACACATGGTGGGAACGTGAGGGGGCGGGGCCGGACTCTGCACCGGTAGACCAATCGCCCGGAGGGAGGTTCTCAGCCAATGGCAGAGATGCTGCAGAGCCTGAGGGGCGGGGACACAGAGAGGAGCGGCGGCGTCATAGGTCACTGGGCGGGTTGGAGGCGGAGCCCATGGCACTGACAGGGGCGGAGCGGCAGTGGCCGGAGCAGTCTGGGCGGTGATGGCGGCGACAGCGGTGACGGCGACAGCGGCGGCCCTGGCGCCAGCGGCCTGCACGGATGGCGCCTCCTCAGTGCATTGGTTCCGCAAGGGGCTTCGGCTCCACGACAACCCGGCGCTGCTGGCGGCAGTGCGCGGGGCGCGCTGTGTGCGCTGCGTTTACATCCTCGACCCTTGGTTCGCGGCCTCCTCTTCGGTCGGAATCAATCGATGGAGGTGAGGGGGCCCGAGGCGGGGTCGCGGGCTCGGAGGGACACAACCTGGCCTCTGGGGCTCCCGGCGAAGAGCTCCCCCCGGCCCCAAGAGGAGGAGGTCCTGCCCCCCAGTCCCCACGGCAGGAAGACCCCGGCCTGGGGGAGGTGGAGCCGGGAGATGGAGCCCGGTTTCCAGAGGAGAATCCGGGACCAGGGAAGCAATTAGTCATCGTACCAATGGCCTGGGTGGCCCAGGGCCCGACCTCTGACAGAGTGCTTCCGCATTGTGGGTTATTCCCTTGGGCCTCAAACATTCCAGTTGGACCGAGAGCATGATTCCCA
The DNA here is from genome assembly GCA_030848825.1 of Tadarida brasiliensis. NCBI lineage: Eukaryota > Metazoa > Chordata > Mammalia > Chiroptera > Molossidae > Tadarida > Tadarida brasiliensis. The sequence goes on along the minus strand of CM061268.1, from coordinate 15,447,227 downwards.
TTGTGCAGATGAGACTCTTAAGCCCGAGAGACACAAAGTTGACCTGCCCAAGGTCCTGTAGCCAGTGAGTGGCAGAACTAGGGACTCCTGATCTAGGGCTCTTAGTGCTCAGGGAGGGGAGAAAGGAGATATTATGGTGTGAGAGTAGAGTGGGGTTTCTGAATCTATGGCACAGAGAGTATTGTATTCTTCAAGTAAAGAGCCCATTGCTGGGCTCCTGAAGGTCATTTCTAAGCCTCTGGTTTGTTTGAATTTGTCCTTTCATCTATTCTGGCTTCCCTTCCCCAAGACTGCCCTGCCTCTGAAGGGTCTAGAGACTCAGGCTTAGCATTAAATAAGGCCAGTGCCGATCTCCCCCTTATTATTGTAGATAAATAACTTAAGGGCATGTTCAGTTAGAGACACAGTGTGTCCTGAGCTAGAGAGCAGTACTGAACCCACTTTGGAGAATTAATTACCTTTGCAGCTGAGGTTGCTAGAATAAAAGGGAAAAAAAGGAACCAAAGTGTCACTTCCTCCTGCTTCTCCCCATTAGATTGATTTTAAAGGACAGTTAAGCCACTATGGATTCGATTTTTATCAACTGGTGTGCTACAATTAGGGAGCAGGAAAGCTGTGATATCAAGGGCCCCTCTTTGATGACTCCCAGGAGATGGAGTCCACAGGATCATGGGAAAGGAGTAATAGAGGTAGTTCGTGTGTTTTCCTGTAACCAGTGTTGAAAACTAAGGAGCTTTGAGACATTGTGTACCCATCTCTCTTTAAAATGCCCCTCCGCAGTCATTTGGTTTGTTTGCATTGTTCTGGGGGATGTTTGCTTGCAGCCGTGTTGCACTGATGGGCATGGTTATTCCCAGGATACGGTGGCTGGTGGCTCTCAGCACACCATTCTTTCCTCTCCAGGGTGTGTGCCCTTTCAGGAGAGTGAGTGCTGCTTGCAGTGGGTGTATGAAATGCCCCCTCCTGCCCCATTTATATAGAGGGAATGACTAAAGATAGTCCTGTGGAGAGCTTGCCCACACCGTTTTCAGGCTGCTCTATTGCCCTGCCTGTGCTCCAGTTTCCATAGATAGGAGCTTGGGTTTGACAAACATCCTCAAATGATCATCCCTACCATGGACATTAAACCAAGCCTCAGACTTGGCCTCTCTTCTTGTGGCAATATGCCAATCAGAGGGAGTCAGTAGAATAGGGCTACCTGCTTGTTACATTGTCACAAAGGAGTTTCTTCTTTTATTGGGTTGTGGGGGACATTGCATACTCCTTTGTGGTAGTGAAGATTAAAAGTCAACAACAAAAACTGTTGTTGATTAAACTCAGATTTGCTAGGAACAAGGTGTTTATGGCTTTTTGTGGGTCACCCTTTTGTGATTGTGCTTTCCAGGCAGTGAAAAGAGAAAAGGAATGTGGCAGCTGACCCCTGAGTCAAATCCTGAAGTCAGAGACCATGTAGCAATGCAGACACTAATTGGGCAATTATTTAATGAGTGCCAGGCACTGCTCTCCATGCTGCTAGGGACACAGCAGTGAACAAGCAATTGTGGTGTCCAGAGCTACAGAGCCTACATTTTAATGGAGGAAACAAGTAAACAAGCATAATTTAGTAGAACTAAGTGTCATGAAAGCAAATAAAAATAGGGAATGGACTAGAGCAGTGGGGCTCAATCTTGCTGCACATGGGAATCACTGAAGGATCTTTATAAGATGGCTGGGCTCCCTCCTCCCCCAATTCTGATGTACTTGTTCTGGGTTATGGCCTGGGCATTAGGGTTTTTAAAGCCCTCGTGTGCAGCAAAGCCTGAGAAGCACTGGACTAGAGAACCACAGACCTGAGCCCTACAACTTGTGTCACAGTGTATTGGCAGGAAGTCTAATTAGTTTTGGCATTCAGAAGGTGAAATAATGTAAAACAAGTCAAATATAATCACTGCTTCTGGGCCTGGAAACACTCCTACCACCCCCACCTAACCATACTCTCTGCTCCCATGATCAGATGGAGAGCAGAGCTGCAGACTGTTTTGTGCACGCAGTTGGGAGATGGGGGAGTGATGGAGCCAGCAGTACCTCTGCATAACTACAATATGTGTTATCTTCTGGTGGCTGTGACTGGATTTGGGAGTGATCTGGGAGGATTCTGCTGCAGTATAAGTATAACATCCTAGTTCTGCAAACACTCCAGCTGCTGCCTCTGAGAAGCTTCTCTAGAAAGGATGGGCCCTGGGCCATTTGCCAGAGGTAGGGGGCGGAGCGCAATCTGGGATCTCTGTTATCCTCCTGCACCTCCTACACTGCCTCCTGCACAGTGTTTTTGGGCAGATGAATCAGATTAAAATAACCATGAATGGCACTTTCTAAGAGTAAAAGAAGACAGAAAGGCAACCAAGAAATATGTATATTTATTAGTATAGGAGAAGGGCTAGCATACTCCTTGCCTTGCCTTGGTGGTAGAGGGAAGTTTATGAGCTAATTATAGCTGTAGGAGCCTCAGGACTTTTTTTTTTCTTGTCAAGCACTAGTTGGCTAAGTCCTTTTGCTGTTGTTTTTGTTTGTTGTTTGTTTAATCCTCACCCGAGGATATGTTTATTGATTTTAGAGAGAGAGAGGAAGGGAGTGAGAGAGAAACATTGATGTGAGAGAGAAATATCTATCAGTTGCCTCTCATCTGTGCCCAGATGGGGGATTGAACCCACAACTTTTTGGTGTCCAGAACAATGTTCCAACCAACTGAGCCACCCGGCCAGGGCAGCCCTTTGCCATTTTCCCAGCCCTACCTTCCCCAAATATGCTGCATCTGGAAGGAGATACTGCAGTGAGAACAAAGGGAGAAAGAGGTGTGAGCAGCTTCTAGATTTCAAAGTGGGTACTCAGAATGGCCCTTCAGTTTTTCCTTACCTTTCTCCCCTACTGCAACTTAGATAGGTGCTGGCAGCAGTTCACCTCACCCTTTATTTAAATCATTGCTCCCTGGCTCTGTGCTGTACCTGCATGCAGGGGCTTCTGGGACAGAGGGAGTGGATAGAAATAAAATAGCCCACATGGCTCAGAATTAATAAATGAGGTAAATTGCAAATTCCCCAGAATGCCCGGTGAGAACAAGTGTGTCTCTCTTCCCAGTGCTGGGAGCTAACACTGTTGTGCCATCAGCGACGAGGGTGGGTCTTCCCTGGAACTCGGTCAGCAAGAAGGGGATTGAGAACCATAGTCTACTGCCAGGGGAATTTGGTTTCCTCTGAGCCATTCACGCTGGTACTGAGCATGTCACTCTACGGTTCTGCTGCTGAAGAAATGTTTCCATTTGCCCAAAAAAGATGAAAACCTTCATCTTCTTCTTGGTCTTTGAAATTAGGAAAGAATAAATATCTTTTTATCTAAGTGATATTTAGAGATCAATCCCTGCTATGGGTTGTGGGTTTGGGTTATTCTTTCTATGGGTTAACAAGCTCTCTTACTTAGGAAAAATTAATGTCTCTTAATATTCTATGTAGCCAGACTGGGTGAGCCTGTGATGTCATCATCATAGTTAGTTAACCTTGGCTTGAAGCAGAAAAACTTGATCAAGGGTAATCTGGACCCAAAAAAAGAATTCACTATCATCTTCCCTCCTGCTATTAACAAATAAACAAAATATTCCTCAACAGAGAATCTGCCCTCTTTAGAGAAGGCCTTCCCTAAAGATCTGCCTGTCTTATTCTCAACCGAAGGATCTGCCTGTTTTATCTAAAGGGCTAGCCCCATGGAGCCATGAATTAGAGAGTCCTCTCTGTATTTCTGAAAATACAGTTTGGTTTTCTGCAGTGTGTCTGCCTCTGGCTCTGGAGCACTTATATAATGTAATTCAGTTGCACATGTTGTCTGATCCAAAGGGTGAGCTTTAACTGCTCACACAGGACCGTGTGCTCTGAATTTTGGCCATGTGAGCTCAGCTTGGAGCTGCCAAGGGTGAGCTATCAGCCCCAAACACTGCCATCTCCAGTGCCCAGTCCAATTTTCTTTAGACCATCCCTTCATTGAAATAAAGAGAAACTGGCCGTGTGGAGAGAGGGGCTGTAAGGGAGCACAAAGGGCCTAAGCTTCTCTGTGCACACCTGCCTCGCGAGCATTTGCCCTGTAGTAGCACTGCTCCGGGTTCCTGTGATGTTATGCAAAGCTGTCACCTGGCAGGCCGCAAAGGTGGTGATGTACAGTGGCTTCTCTTTCTCTGGCTGCCTGAAGGCTGGAGCTCCTAGAGGCCTTTTGCCTCCTGTGGGGGCCATCTGGAGGCCTCCTTCCTGGAGGAGCCCTGCAGGACTTGATGAAAGAGAGAAGTTGGAAGTAGCAGTGTTTCTAGAATGCCAAAGAGGAGGCAGAAATCAGCATCTCAAAGAGAGAAAGTTTGGTAGAAACAAATGAGAACCAAAGAAAGGCAACTTATAAACAGCTAGAATTAAAGTTCAATTTTCTAGAACAGTGCTTCTGGAACTTTAAAGTGCAAAGGATTCACCACAGGATCTTGCTAAAATGCAGGTTCTGATTCTGGAGGTCTGGGTGGAGCTTTTGAGAGTCCACATTTCACCAAGCTTCTGGGTGAGTCACAGCGGTTGATCCCCAGAGGAGCAAGGGTCTGGGAGCAAAGGTCCTGGGCAGCGTAGCGTCAGTGCTCAGGCAGTGAGTCCTGGTCAAGAGGCAGCGGAGCTGGTGGTTAAGAATGTAGATGCTGACCACACTGCCTGGGTTTGAATTCTGGCCACTTATTTAGGTGTGATATTGGGCAAATTACTTAATCTCTTGGTGCCTCAGTTTTCTCATCACTAAGATGGGAATAATAGTAGTATCTATGTCATAGAGCTGGTTTAGAATTAAATAAGATAATGTATGTAAAACAAGTAGAATAGTGCCTTATTTATTGTAAATACTCATTAAATGTTCATCGTTGCAATTATTATCATTATTATCATTTGGTTGCTGTGCTCAGAGTTGGGCCTTCTGCTCCCTGCCTCTGCTCTAGACATCTCTTGTCAAAGATGGAAAGGACTCTCATGAGGTTATCTATACTTGAGAGATGTTGCAAGGAATCTCTTCTTTTAGTACATGAGGTCTAGAAATAAAGTCCTATGGAAGGCAGCTGGAAGCTAGCTTTCAAATGTACTGTTAGCCTTATTTATAGCTTCAAATGAAGGAAGAGGCCCCCAAAGTGCATGGCAAGGACATTCCTGGGACCCACAGATGGAGAACCATCTGTCCTGGGGTTGTGTAATTTGTTACCAGTTATCTCTAGGCATTCTGTCTGGCAGGGCCCAGGTTTCAGGTGGCATGAGGTTATGTACATGGTTCTTTCTTATTTTCCTTCCAAGAGAAGTGGTGAGGTTTGGAGGGAGGCCAACGCAAGTGCGTCACTCTCCTCTCAGCTTTCCTTTCTGAGCGTGTCAGCTTTTCAAAAACAGAACTTCTCAGAGGCGGAGCTTTTGGTTTGCATAACTGCACCATTCAGCCAGTCAGTTTCCCATCGCAACCCCCTTGGAGGTCAGTCTCCCATGCAACCCCTTGGAGAGTCTCCGAAGCCTTTAAGCTAGCATGATACTTTGGGCTGAGCCGAGGCTCAGCTCGTGCTGGAATGTGGGTCTGTGGCATCCGCCCAGTGGGAGTGTCGTGTTACAGACGTCAGAGGTAGCAGCGGGGGCTGGTTCTAGCTGGCAGCCTGGGAACAGTCGCTGACTACGCCTCCAGTAGTCAAGGAGTGTGATGTGATGCTGAGGAGGCACAGGGTTTCACTGTGCTCAAAGTAAAATCTGGCATTTCTTGTTATTGTTGGAGATGGGTGGGAGAGGCTAAGCAGGAGTGTGACCTGTCGGGCTTAGTTCCTGAGGAAGATCAGAATGTCAGTGGATTACCTGTACTCAGGTTTGTGTTTGTCAGAGAGAGGGACTCCAAACACATGAGGACGTGCAGAATCCCAGCCCCTACAGCAGTGTTTGGCATGCCACTAAGTGACCTTAGACATGGGGAAAAGAGAAGAAAACAGTCTGACCGATAGGTTCCTATCCCAGCTTCATCACTTAATTAATAACTGTGATCTTAGGCAAATTAATTATCCTCTCTGTGTCTCATTTTCCTCATCTATAAAGTGAAGATCATTTTTCTCTTCAAAATGTGTTGAGAGAATTAAAAAGAAAACACTTAAAATGCAAAGCAGATATATAATAACATTGACAACACTGGTCACCACACTATTGCACTTGTTTTTCAGATGCCTTTCTCATCCTTCTGAATCTCATAGCAAGCTTGTGATGGTGGATATTTACACACAGGGCCTGAGGCCGAGCAGGAAGAAGTGACTTGCTTCTGATCACAGAGAAACAAGAGTAGGAACAGCTCACATTTAACTCAGGTTTTCTTTATGTCAGGCACCGTACTAAATGTTTTTCATGCGTTATTTGATTTTCATTTCTTAGCAGTTCTATAGTTGATGTTAGATAGGCACTAGTATCAACTCCACATTACAGATTAGAGAAAAGCTAAAGAGGTTAAGTAACTGCCGAAAGTCATGCAGCTAGTAAGTGGCAAAACCAGGATTTCAACCATATAACACCTGGGCCCTAGGCCTCTCTGGTCCTGGTACTAATGATGCTACTTGTTTGGCATAAACAGCGGGCCAGCTTCTCCCTGCTTGGCTAGGAAAGAGCAACTCTTTTTTTTTTAAATATGTTTTTATTGAGTTTAGAGAGAGAGGAAGATAGAGGGAGAGAGAGATAGAGACATCAATGAGAGAGAAACATCGATCAGCTGCCTCCTACACACCCCTCACTGGGGATCGAGCCCACAGCCTGGGCATGTGCCCCGAATGGGTGACCTCTTGGTGAATGGGATGGCACTCAACCAACTGAGCCACACCTGCAGGGTGAGAGCGACTCTTTATGATGTTACCACTAACAAGGCCTCTGTGGGCTCTGCAGGTTCCTACTTCAGTCTCTGGAAGATTTGGACACGAGTTTAAGGAAACTGAACTCCCGCCTATTTGTAGTCCGAGGACAGCCAGCTGACGTGTTCCCAAGGCTATTCAAGGTATGTGCAGTCTGAGAGAAGACAGTGACAGTCCACTCCCCAGGGTTTCCCCGTAGACTGAATGAGATGACATACTGACTGAGGACATGGGAACAGTCAGGGCTGGTCTGACCGCTGCTGCTGGAAAAGCTGGGAGCAAGCGCAGCCGGTCAGCTTGCCACCGGAATGAAACTGTGTTAAGGAAAAAATTCTGTGAAACCAGTGTCTTGTTGGAAAGTTCCCAGCGCAGTCCAGACATGGGATGTGGCAAGTTATTCCACCCCGGATGCTTCCTCGCTCAAGCCAGCGAGGTTTATTAGGGCTCTTCCCACGCCAGGAGTCTGAGGGCGAGGCTTCCTGTTTAGCAAGGGGCATTTCCTGTCTTTCTTTGCTTTGCTAATTGGAAAAAAGTCAGCCTTTCTGAGAGAGCTTCCCTGCTTCCTCTGGGGTAAATGGTTGCTAAAGTCTTCATTTGGGTACCACATAGGCCTATGTCCGATAGCCAGCCCACTCTTCCCCGCAGCCCCTTTATAAAGCTTGTTTTAAAGCCCAAACAGAGACAGAAGTACTCACAGACAGGGCTCTAGGACAGTCTCCCCTCATCCTCAGCACTCACATTGTCTTTAGGCTCCTCTCCACCTAACTTCTTTCCCTACTCTTTCTGCGGAAAGATGGGCGGAAAGGTCTCATGTCAAGGCAAGCAGCTTAGTAAACACTTCATCATTCACTTCACCTCCCCACACGCCACACCCACAAATGCACACGCACAAAGCACAGTGTTCATTCAGGGCTGACTGTGAATCAGGCACTGTTCTACGTAAGTGCTTTACATACATGAATTCACTTAACTTTTCACAGCAGCCCTAAGAGTTAGGTGCTGCTGTCCCTACTGTACAGACGAGAAAACAATAACTTGCCCATGGTCATGAAGTTGGAAGTGGTCTAGGATTCGAGCCCAGGCTCTCTGATTCCAGATTGTGTTCTTTTTTTATCCTCACCCAAGGACATTTTTGCATTTATCTTCAGATAGAGCGGGAGGGAGAGAGGGAGGAAGATAGAGAGAGAGAAACATCAACGTGAGAGAGACACATCGAGTGGTTGCCACCCACACGACCCCAACCGAGGCCGGGGACAAACTGCAGCCGAGGTACGTGCCCTTAGCAGGAACCAAACCCGGCACTCTCTGGTCCGAGGGCTGATGCTCTAACCGCTGAGCCAAACCGGCCACGGCCCAGGTTGTGTTCTTAACACCCACACCATTGAACACATTTGCCTGTCTTCTCCCTCCGCGTTGCCCACTCTCTCCCAGCACCGCCAAAGCCAGCCCAGTACAGCCCAGACACAGATAGATCAGTCATTCAGTGGATACTGATTGAGCTCCTACTATGTACGAGGCCCCATACTAGGTACCAGGGTCATGATGAATGAGACAGCATGGTTTCTGCTCTGAGAGGCCACACTCTAATGGGGTAAACAGACAAGTAATGGGCAACTTCATTGCCATATGTTAAATGCTGTGATGGGAAAAGGGCAAGGTGCAGGAGAATAATACTGAAGGAGAAAGTCAAGGAAGGCTTTGGAGAAGGTGTCATCTAATAGCATTTGATTGTTTTCACAGGGTGATGAGTATTTAACAATGTAATTTGCATGAACTTCTAAGCCTAGTGCTTGGCTCATTGTAAGGCTCCATAAACGTTTAGTGCTAGTATCCGTGGACAAGGATTACCAGCCCTGCTCAGGACCTATACCCCAGGCAGGGCTGAGTCCTAGGACCAGACCAGCCTGTGCATGGCCAGGACATTTGCCACAAGGAGTTCACAGTTTTAAGGGACCATGACCAGAGACTTTGGTTGGAATATGATTTTCTTTTTGCTAGTTGCATTCTCTAGAGTTTTCTGTGGGTTAGCTGTACAACCTTTCACAGGGCTGCTTTCTTTTAACATTCCTGGGAAATCTAGACATTTGTATCAGAAAAAAAACTAAATGCTTAGAAAAGAATTTCCTTCTTTTTTAACATGTGGCCTGTCTGGTTTTATTTCTGTGACCTCTGGACTGAGGATTGCTCCTCCTTCCCTGACTCTGAGAGCTGGAGCCTATTAGCTTTGTTTGCTGCAGGCCTCAGGAGTGTTGCTGTGGAAACCATTAGGACACTTCACATAGTACAAGTCTGCCAAGAAAACTAGGCCAGAAGTTTGCAGGGCCCTGAGGAGCTCTGGGAAACGCTTGCCAAGCAGGAGGGAGGTGGCAAGCCTGTCCCCTGCTGTCTCCACCAGTGAGTCAGTGCCTCTTTCTGGGACAGGGGGCTCCCCTGAGAGCATTGTATGTCTAGCCTCCTGCTGCATTCTCCTACCTCAAGGGCACAGCAAGAGCACAGGGCTACCCACCTCTCTCCTGACTCCAGAGACCACTAGCCTCAGGCTCCGATGGTGCTGTGCCGTTGGCCTCACCTCAAAGTCCTGCCCTCAAACCTTGTGAACCTCGGATTATTTACTTTCCAGTTCAAAAGTCGTCCCTAGTTTGTTCTGCAGCCCATTCTGACAGGTCTCTAGACTTGCTCTGTTTCCTCCCAGGAAGGAGCTAAGTGCCCAGCCTCCTCCTACTCCCCAAACAGTGTTTAGCATAACAGATTCTCTCTCCACAGGAATGGGGGGTGACCCGCCTGACCTTTGAATATGACTCTGAACCCTTTGGGAAAGAACGGGATGCCGCCATCATGAAGATGGCCAAAGAGGCTGGTGTGGAGGTGGTGACCGAGAACTCTCATACCCTCTATGACCTGGACAGGTAAGAGATAGGTCCCAGGGGTCAGGTTAGCAATTGTGGGAGATGGTGATGTGGACTCCTGCTGAGCAGAAGTCAGGGAGGGTTAGCAATAGGGCCACCTGGCACAGGAGGTATGGCATTTTCTAGAAGCTAGAGGAGAATGGACTAGAGTTGGGCTTGTAGAACAGACCATGAAGAGCTTTACCTGATTTGGGTGCAAAGAGACTCTTTAGGTCCAAGGGATGGAGCAGTGAGGATACCCCCGAAGGTCTTCATAGATCTGCTCCTAATATGTCCAGTCCTGCCCACTCCTCAAAGGCTGGCCTCGGACCTCAGTGGACCTTAAATGTTACCCCTCCCATAGGATCTCTGTCCTCATAGGCCCAGTTTCTGTACCTGATATGAGTCCCCTAGGCTCCCCTGGCTATCTGGCTTTCCAGGTCATGCATATAGATGTTGCTCAGGAGGCTCCAGAGATCCCTGCAGGGAGCTGATAACTACAGAGTGGCCTCCTTCCCTGGGGACAGGCCTCCGCTGTCAGAGATTCTAGGAGGAAACCCTGTCCTCCCCTTCCCTGGCAGAGCTGTCACCTCCTGCTGCTACTGCTGTGGCTGCCAAGCCAGCAGCCACCACTTCCCCCACCTCCCTCTCCCCAGCCCCGAGGTGGCTGCCAGGAGGCGGGTCACACAGCTCTGCACGTGAGTGGAGCTCTCAGGAGGAGGTGCTGGGTGTGGAACTCCTCCTCCGGCCACGTGCGTGCGTGCAGTGCGGAGGAGCGGGGGTACCGCAGGGGCAGCAGCCAACCTCATATCTCCGCTAGTGCAGGAGAGAGAGCCAGACCCAGAAATGAGCTCACCCAGCCAGCCGGTTTACGTAAGCTGCTGCTTGGCCAACCAGAGCCCCGGGAATCTGACTCTAACCCATCCTAATTCATCCTTATATAAACAGCCTCAATTCTCCACTCTCCTATATCTTTTCTTATTACCTGAGTACAGCTACGTTTCTCTTACTCATGAGAAAATACTTTGTAAACTGCAAAACAGCCTTTAAGTATTAGTTGTTGCTATTAGTAACCCCAATCCCAGCCTCTGATTTAGGGAGGAGAGGCTGTTCTGTTCCCTTTGTTCTAGGAAGTAGGGGCCAAGAGGGAATGATTGTCCCACAAAGGAGCACATTTGCAGCCCTCATCAAAGAACTTCCTCCAGGCTCACGCCAGGACAGAGAGGAAGGTCCATGGAGATTCTCATGGCGTGGACAGCCAGGCCAAGTTCCAAGAAGGCTAGTGGGGATGTTTATGTGATGAGAGAGACCTAGCCAGTCTCTGTCTTTAGGCGGCTCCATGTCGACACAGCAACCTGGAACTGAGTGCAAGCTTTGGCCTTGCCTCGCTCCATTACCTGAGGCACCTGCTCCAGCTCTCTGGGCCTCATTTTCCCTCGGTAAAATGGAGCTGTAGCTTCCCTCACCTCTCCTTTCCACTTAGGGGTGGGACCTGTGGGCAGATAAGGAAAGGTACCCGAAGGGCCTTGTGAGTGACGTTAGGTGTGCTTTGGGATTCCCAGGATCATTGAGCTCAATGGACAGAAGCCACCTCTTACCTACAAGCGTTTTCAGGCCATCATCAGCCGCATGGAGCTGCCCAAGAAGCCTGTGGGTTCCGTGACCAGCCAGCAGATGGAGAGATGCCCGGCCGAGATCCAGGAGAACCACGATGAAACCTACGGCGTGCCCTCCCTGGAGGAGCTGGGTGCGTGCTTCTGGCCCCACGTCCTTTTTTGTAAAATACCTTATTGGGTTGTTTTTTTTTCCTCCTTTGTCAAAATAATGCATGCTATTATAGACAATTTAGAAAATACAGAAAAATGAAAATGGAAATAATCACTATTACCCACCTCTCAGAGATAATTTTGGAATATGTCCTTCCGGTCTTTTTTCTGTTGGAACTCATATAAGTAATCTTATGTTTCTAGTTCATACCTCTGTTTTTGTACTTTTCCTTCTCAAATGTTGTAGGCATAGTCTGATGTTGGCATTCGTGGGCTTTTCAATACCAAGATAACTAATATTGCTTCTGTTGAAGGGGAGGGTCTCTCTCTCAGTCTCTCAGGTTACTAACTGCTCCCTTTCTCCCTCTCCCCTTCCCACCCACCCCCAAATTTTAATCTGAACCAAGTTAGCTCTCTCACCCACAGTTGTTATCAGCTAACCTGAAAGGGAGGACAGTCTAGGAATGCTCTCATCTGCCTGGGAGCAGGGGTGGCTGGGAGGGGAAGACAAGGGCAAGGAGGGGAAAAAGTCACAGGGGGAAGAGAACCAGGATGACCTAGAAAACACTGGAACGTTAGGATTTTCTCAGCCTCAGGAGCAGCAAGAACATCACGGTTCAGTTCTTGCAAAGCTCTAAGGACAGACCAGTGTGCCAAGACCTGCTGAGTTAGCACTGGAAAGGCCTGAGCTCCAATCCTGTGACCTGCTCCTCTTCTGTAGGGTTCCCCACTGAAGGACTTGGCCCAGCTGTTTGGCAAGGAGGAGAGACAGAAGCTCTGGCCCGCCTGGATAAGCACTTGGAACGGAAGGTATGACCCCATTTCCGAGACATAGAACTTCAGCTGTTGGCACCCATGCAGTGGAGGGTATGGGGTATGGGCTCAGGTTCATGTCCCTTAGTGCCTCCTAGCTCAAAGTGGCATTTTGTAGAGGAATCCCCTTAGATCAAGTCCTGGGCTCCCTTTCCACACGTGCCTGAAGGGCCTCTTCTGTCATGGAGTTTTATGTCAGGACCCTGAAGACTCAGTGGTGGCCAGAGGGAATACTGTGTCCTATATATCTGCGAGAATAATAGGTGCCTGATGGACAGGGGCTTAACCTGATTTCAGGAGGTTTATTTTAACTTCAGTTCTCCAAATCTAAAGTGAACATCTACTCTTGTCAAGATAATATAGCTACTAGAAAGATTCCCCACCAGGACAGGCATGGAGCCTGTCTCCAGAAGCGTAGTCTGTTGGAGATGACAGACATGAAACAACAAATTATAGAGTGCTGAGGGTTAGGAAAAGAATGGCTCAGAGGCTTACGGCAGCAAAGAACAAAAGGGTTGTATTAATCAGTTCTTGTTTACAAGTTGGCTTTTGACAAAAGGAGTTTTTTAACTCACACAACCAAGAGTCCTTCAGGCACAGCTGGATCAAGGTGTCCAAATTATGCTGCCAGGTATACATTCTCCATCTTTCAATTCTGCTTTCCTCTTAGTATTTCATTCCTAGGCAGGCTTTCCTTGAGCACCAGAGGAAACTGTGTGCCTCCTTTCCAAAAGCTCCAGAAAAAGTCCTGGAAAGTGTTTTCATTGGCCTGAGTTGGGTCATGTGACTATTCCTGACTCAGTCACTCTGGCTGGGGAAGGGGTGCTTTCCTTGGCCAGACTTGCATCATGAGCCCACTCCCAGGGTCAGAAGGTAGGTTTATTCCACTTTATCCACTTAGACTGAGATTAGAGAAGGCTGGGTCACCACAAGAAAATTAGGTGCTGTTACCAAAAAGGGAAGGCAAACTGTATGATCTTTACCACTGGGCTACCCAATAGTAGATGAGAATGAGCACCTCTATAAAAATAATCTAGCCCTGGCTGGTTTGGCTCAGCGGTTAGAGTGTCGGCCCACAGACCAAAGAGTCTTGGGTTCGATTCCAGTCAAGGGCACGTACCTTGGTTGCAGTTCAGTCCCTGGCCCTGGTCAGGGTCGTTGTGGGAGGCATCCAATCGATGTGTCTCTCTCATGTTAGGGTTTCTCTCTCTCTGTCTCTTTCTCCCACTCTGTCTGAAAATAAATGGAAAAATATCGTCGGGTGATGATTTAAAAAAAAAAAGCTATTGTTAGCCCTGGCTGGTGTTACTCAGTGGTTAGCGCATCAGAGGGTCATGGGTTTGATTCCTGGTCAAAGGCACGTACCTGGGTTGCAGGTTCGATCCCCAGCCCCAGTCGGGGTGCAACCAATTGATGTGTCTCTCTCACATTAATGTTTCTCCCCCCTCTTCCATTACACTCTTTCAAAAAAATCAATGGAAAAAATATCCTCAGGTGAGGATTAACCAAAAAAAATAAGGTGATCTATTGTTAAATGAAAAGGAAATGATAGAATATCACCATTTACAACCCCCATTGATGACACATTTTGCATTAATGACTGCTAACCCCATAAAGAGAGAAAATCAGGCATTATGTTCTCCCTGTAGTCTTGCCAAAGAGATAAATCTGAGTCTAATCCAGTTTCTGGTACCAACTGCCAATTTGCAGGGAACCCACAGGACAGGGACGTGTTGAGCTGCATGCACCATGAGTGTGCAATCAGCAAAATCCAGACTGTGGGAATCAGTGCAAGTCAAATGGCCTGGGTTCTTCCACAGAAAAACTGAAAGGAAAGTAGAGAAATGACAGGAAATACATACAGTAAAAGAAACTTAAGTAACACATCAAAGTTTCTTTAATGGCCAAGGCTAAACTATGGTGCCTGGGGATGCACATTGGATGAGGAAAAACAAAAAACAAAAAACAACACCTTAAAAATGCAAGGAGTAACCGTAATGAAGCTCTCCCAAATACGTGATACAAGCTCAGGTTCAGCTGCCTGCTGCCTGAGAAGCCAATGATTTCTGAGGCAAGAGCTGGTGCAAGGAAAATTGGTTTATTCTAGAGCCAGCAGCCTGAGAAGACGGCAGACTAATGCCGCAAAGACCATCTTAACATCTCAGTGCAGGCAGGGGTTTTTATGAGCGGGGAAGGGGAAGGCAGAACAAAGGAAATGGAGAGAGGAGGGATTGTGGGCTGTCCATTGAGGGTGCTGTGTGCGAGTCAGCACAGTCTGCTCCGATAACCATCTCGGAGCCAGTCAGACGATGGTCTGGTTTTTATCATACTGGTTTTACGGTGGAAGGTGAGCAAATCTCCTGGAGCTGAAATGCCAGAAGGCTGGAGTCTGCTTCCTTTGATGTTAGCTTCTAGAATCATTTAAACAAGCAGGCTGTTTATCCATAGCTACATGTGAATTTACAAGTCATTATTTATAGAAACAATGTTAAAAGATTGGTGAGGTGGGTTACTTATGCTTTGCAAAAATAGAAAAATGTAAATATTTTAAATGCAAGGAAGTGATTATTATAGAAATTGGGTGAGTGGTCACTTGTGGGGCAGGGAGGGGACCATGACGGGGATGAGCATTTAAATGGGCTTCTGGGGTAGCCAGCAATTCTTGGTGGTGTTTGCCTTAGAGTAATTCATTAAGCCATACATCTGTGTGGTTTCTGTATCTGTGTTTCATGTAACATAAAAAAGATTTTCAAACAGGTGAGCAAGGATGTGAGTAGGCAAACATACTTCATGCCAGTTAGGGGTACATAACCTAATACTTGAGAGGTCACCTGCTGAGGAAGTGACCTTTAGATTGAGACTTAAAGAAAGAGTCCAAGTTAACCAAGGGAAGGTGAGTGGAAAGGAAGACAGCATTCCACGCCAGGGCACTGCATGTGCAAAGGCTAATGAGAGCACGGTGCTTACAGAAGAGTGACAGGAGATGAAGCTACAAAGATGGGCCCACCCAGACTCGGGGAGCTTCAAGCCATGTCTAAGATTCGGGAATCTATTCTAAGGACAACAGGAAGCCCAGTGCACTTAGGGTTGTAAGGGACAGGCATTTTAAATGTCATCCTGTTCCCAGTGTGGAGACTGGGTTAGATCGGGATGGGAAGAGATGCAGGGAGGTCAGTTAGGAGGCTGCTACAGTCGTCCAGTCTAGATACAGCCTTAGCCTGATCCAGGTTGGTAGTAATAGAGAATGGAAAGAAAAGGACAGGTTTGAAAAATGTTGGGACAGTAGGATTGACAGGACTGGGTGAGGGAGGAGTCAAAGGTGATAAGCCAGGCTATTGGCTTAGGCAACTAGGTGTGTTTTCTGCTCTAGCGAATGCCAGTGGAAGGGTGGTTTAAGGAAAAGAGCCTGTTGCACTTGAGGTGCCTGAAAGCTCTCCGGCAGGGAGTTGGATGGAGTGATCTGGGAGTCTGGTGAGCGGTCTGGGCTAGGGCACGGACATGACGATTGTCTGCAGAGATCGTCCTAGGAGCTGTGGGCCTGGATAAGCTCACACAGGAACACAGTGGAGTGGAGGACATAGGACAGAACCCTGGGATGCCAACATTTGGTGGGTCTGGAGGGCAGTGGACGAACAGCCAGCCAGGTGGGAGGCACCAGGAACATGTGGAGTCCAGAGGCCAACAGAATGGAGGGCATGGACAGCAGAGGGGTCAGCAGGGTGAGGTGCTGCTGAGAGGTCCAGAAATACAAGGACAGAAAATACCTGCAGGATTCATGGCATGGAAATGACAGAGACGATGGTGGGAGCCAGCTTGGTGGGAGTGGTGAAGGCGAAGCCAGACTGGGGTGGGCTAGAGAGTGGAGGTGGGTGCGAGGAAATGGAGAGAGAGGCTGGCTGTGAAGGGAGGGAAGAGGACCCAAAGGTAGAGTCCACAGGGTTACTAGAAGTCCTTTATTTTTGTTTGTGTGTTTGTTTGCAAAGAAAAGAGATCATGTCCTCAATGTTCTTGGAGTGGAAGCTGTAGAAAGAGAGATGGGATGTGCACGAGAAGGGCGAGGGGAGGTCTGCAGAGCCGGTGGAGGCCTTGGCCTTGTGCGGGGTCAGAGGGGCAGAGGGTGGGTGAGGAGGCAGGTGAGTTTGTAGATTTGGTGGCTTAAAGTTGAGGTGTTTCCCACCCAATGGCTTCCGTTTCCTAATCATGAGGAAGGAAAGTCATCTGCTGAAGGGTGGGGGAAGCATGGAGTAGGTCTGAAGAGGGTGCTGAGTGTGTGAAGTAGTCATCACGAAGAGAAGGAGTGTCAGGAGTTGAGAGAGAGGGAACATAGTCATTTGATGTAGCAGAAAAAGACTGGAATCTGGAGTCAGAAGCGAAGTTCCCCCAGCACTGTCTTACCATCTCTGTAACCCCAGAGGGTCACACAACCCTTTGTGCTTTGTTGGGTCATTTTCAAAAGGAGGTCATGGTAACTGCTGCCTCGGACTGTGGGAACACGCGGAAGTGAGTTGTGAAGGGAAGCACGACGCCAGCAGCAACTGGTGATGAAAACAAGACCAATAGTCCCCTATGACGAGTGACCCCAGAGTGCGTGACGTCGTGGTCCCCAGGAACGGGTCAGGAGTCCCTCCTTTCGCAGCCACTGTTGAACAATGGCGAGAAGTTCCTGGGAAGCCGCAATGCAGCAGCAGCCTCAGCAGCGCTGTGACCGGAGCAGGACTGAGGGAGGGATGTTTTTTCTGTAAAGTAGAAGGCTTTTTTCCTTTCTTCTGTGTAATCACAGACCATTCAATGCTTACAGAACTCTTCCGTATCTGTCATTTTATTTAATCCCCGGGAGATGGGAGATGTGTTCTCGTTTAATAGATAAGTAGCCGAGGGACTAAAGAGCTGGTTCGCCATCATACCACAAGTTAAATAGCAGAGTCGGGACAAGAACTTGGGCCTCATTGTTTGGTCTGATGCTGGTTCCATTGAAACGCTGCCAGCCTGAAGAAGTGAGCGCAGTGTACAAGTCCTGGCTCCTGGCTCTCCGTTCTGCGACCGCAGGCAAATGCCTTAACCACCGAGCGCCTCCGTTTCTTCCTCTGTAACATCCAGGCCTGTCCTTTCTTCGCCTCTCTTTCGATGCAGGCCTGGGTTGCCAACTATGAGAGACCCCGAATGAATGCCAACTCCCTGCTGGCCAGCCCCACGGGCCTCAGCCCCTACCTGCGCTTCGGCTGCCTCTCCTGCCGCCTCTTCTACTACCGCCTGTGGGACCTCTATAAAAAGGTGAGGATAGCCCTGGCCGGTGTGGCTCAGCAGTTAGAGCATCGGCCAGTGGACCGAAGGGTCGCGGGTTTGATTCTGGTCAAGGGCATATACTTGGGTTGCAGGTACGATCTCCGGCCCCAGTTGGGGTTGTGCGGGAGGCAACCAATCATTGTGCTTCTCACATAGATGTTTCTCTCTCTCTCCCTCCCTCCCTTCCACTTTATCTAAAAAAATCAATGGAAAAATATCCTTGGGCGAGGATTAACAGTAAATAAATAAATAAATAAATAAATAAATAAATAAATAAATAGGTGAGGACACAGTGAGAACAGCGCGGCCCACCCCCAGTTGCAGCAGAGTGGACTGGGGCCTTCCAGGGCACTCAGTCACCCTGAAAGGGGACCTTCCCTCTGGCCCTGGGGCTGGGAACTAGGTTGTGGATCCTGGAGGTGCGTAAGTGAGCATGTGGTCAGAGAAGGTGGGGAAGAGTCCACATCCAAGAGCGGGCAGAGCCGAGCGCAGCCCAAACTGCTGATCTACATGAAATCCAGGTTACCGGTAGAACAGGACAGGCAGAAAAGCCGACCTCGGTGTGTCCCTAGCACACCGATCTGCTGGCAGCAGGTGCATGGGGCCGAGCACTTGGGGTGGGAGGCAGGGAGAGCGAGGCTGGAGCCAGTCCTCGGCTGCAGAGCACAGCGGTCCTCTTGGGGTTGTGTCCAGAGCATCGAAAGGGGGGGTTCAGGAGTGGCTGCTGCCCATCAGTGATGAGGAGGTGACCTGGAGGGCTGCATGCAGGGCCACGCCATGCAGCCTGCAGGCAGATCCTATGGCAATGCCCCATCCCCAGACGGAGAGAGGGCAGCACGCCAACTGTTCGGATTCCTCATGGCCGCAGATCCAGGCAATTGTATGTAACTTAAGTAACCAAAATCTAGACTGAGCACTTTTCATGTGTGGTGATGGGAAAGTCTCTTTGACGGTCTAGAAAGCAGAGCCAGACTTTGCCCCTGAGGACGGAATTATGAGCCAGTCGGGGAGTTTGGTTCCTAGAGCAGAGTTCAGCAGTGATGTCCTTTTCCACTGCCCACCTCTCCACGGCCATTCTCATCTCAGAGCAGGGCCCAGCCAGGCCTGGGGTTCCAGCCTGTGGGCACATTGTGATAGTCCCTGCACATGTCTAGGGGGTTTGGAGCCACCAGGTTCATGGCAGCTCCGATTTCCCTCGTGGGGGAGGTCTGGGACATGGTTAAGAGAGCCGGGCAATGTTTATATCCACGTGCTCCTCCCACCCCCAGGTGAAGCGGAACAGCACACCCCCCCTCTCCCTGTTTGGGCAACTCCTGTGGCGAGAGTTTTTCTACACGGCAGCCACCAACAACCCCAGGTTTGACCGCATGGAGGGGAACCCCATCTGCATCCAGATCCCCTGGGACCGCAACCCTGAGGCCCTGGCCAAGTGGGCCGAGGGCAAGACAGGCTTCCCTTGGATCGACGCCATCATGACGCAACTGAGGCAGGAGGGCTGGATCCACCACCTGGCCCGGCACGCCGTGGCCTGCTTCCTCACCCGCGGGGACCTCTGGGTCAGCTGGGAGAGCGGGGTCCGGGTGAGTGCTCTCGCAGCGGGGAGCTGGCCTGTGCCCTCTGGTCAGGCCCAGCCGAGGGCAGCCCCTCTGGGCTAGGGGATGGGTGGGATCCCTGGGCCCAGGAGATCCCCTCCAAATCCTTGTGTGCTCAGAGGGCATAGAAGGGGGTTTCCAGCAGAAGGGCTTTGGCTCTTTTCTCCAGGGGGCATGTGGTGCCTTGGGAAGAACCATGGCAGTAGGTACCCAGGTGGGCTGATGTCCCACCCGGCCCCATCTAGGTGTTTGACGAGCTGCTCCTGGATGCAGACTTCAGCGTGAATGCGGGCAGCTGGATGTGGCTGTCCTGCAGCGCCTTCTTCCAGCAGTTCTTCCACTGCTACTGCCCGGTGGGCTTCGGCCGCCGCACGGACCCCAGCGGTGACTACATCAGGTGAGGACGCAGACCAGGCTGTCTGCCCACTGGCCACTATGGCCTCCTCCTAGGACGGGTTACCCTTGGCCCTTTGAAGGAGCGTCCTGGTGTGCTGATGGGTTGTCTGGTGTGTTGTTTCAGGCGATACCTGCCCAAATTGAAAGGGTTCCCCTCTCGATATATCTATGAGCCCTGGAATGCCCCAGAGTCGATTCAGAAGGCAGCCAAGTGCATCATCGGTGTAGACTACCCACGGCCCATTGTCAACCACGCCGAGACCAGCCGGCTCAACATTGAGCGAATGAAGCAGATTTACCAGCAGCTCTCTCGCTACCGGGGACTCTGTAAGGAGCCGCTACTCCCCCGCCAGCCCCTGAAAGGAAGGGCAGCACCAGCAGGCTCGGAGGGCTGAGAAGGGGTTTCCAGATATTTGCCCAGGGACCGAGTGCTGTCTTCCAGGTGTTACGTTGATTTGACTTCCCACGGCACAGGGCACTCACGCTGGGCTGGATCGGGCCTCTGGTAGTCATGGGAAGAGATGGAACCTCAGTGTCGTGGCCCAGGACCCCCACCTTGTTTTCCCCTACCCTGCAGCCCTCTGCAGTCCTGTGAGAGTTATTCTGATGACTCCCCGGCCTCTCTCCCAGGTCTGCTGGCATCTGTCCCTTCTTGCGTGGAAGACCTCAGCAGCCCAGTGGCAGAGCCCACCTCGAGCCAGACGGGGAGCACGGGCAGTGCAGGTGGGTAGCAGAGGGCTGCCGCGGCCTGTGCCCATCCCCAGGGCACTGCGGAACCACCACCGCAGTCACTGAGGGCTGATGACAAAGGCCGAAACGAACTTGTGCCCCAATGGAGCTTATGTTCCACCTGGGGCAGACAGCCCGTAAAGGAACCACGCAGAACATTTCAGATGACAGTGCTTCTGGGAAACAAGAAAGGCTGGGGCCAAGGGGTTACTTCGGGTGACTGCAGAGCAGAGTAGTCAGGGAACACCTCTCTGCTGGGACCAAGTAGTGAGCAGGACCAGCCTCTCCAAGAACCGAGGGAAGAGCATTCCCGGCAAAGTGAAAAAGCCTCAGAGACAGGAACAAGCTCAACCCATTCAAGGAACAAAGGTAGGGAGGCCAGTGCAGTGCCGCGTCCTGAGTGAGGAGCTGGAGTGAGAGAGGTGAGGACGAGATGAAGCAGGAGTAGCCCCGCGTCTGTGATCAGCACACTGAGAAGGCACTGTGCGTGGTCAGCAGGGCGGGGCGCCATCTGATTCCAGTTTTACAAAGCTCCCTCTGCCTGCTGTGTGGCAGGGGCAGGGTGGGCAGTTGTGAGCACAGGGGGGCTAGAAAGGAGGCGACTGCAGCTGTCCGGGCAGGAAAAGGCAGCTTGGCCCGTGGTGGCAGGAAAGAGAGAGAAGTAATAGCCTTGCCGCATTCCTAGCCTCCTCTCTTGGGCTGTGGGATGAGGATCAGTAAGGTGAGGCTGGCAGGAACTCCAGGGGCTTCTCTGGTTTGCTCAGCGTGGCTGCTCGTTCCTGCTTTGGGAGGGTCACCGTGGGCATTCTTCACCTTCAGAGCAAGGACGGCAGACAGACCAAATCAGGCCTGTAGCCCTGGAGCCCAGGAGATTTGGGGCCCAAAGCTGGCTCTGCTGCCAACGCTCCTGGTCGTGCTCTCCTTGGACATTTCCAGGCAAGGTCATTGCTAAAAGGAAGGCCAAGGGTCAGGTCTGAGGAGCAACATGCCAGCATTGCATTGATGAGCAGACTCCCTGTCCCCTACAGAGCTGCCTCTGCCAGTTTCGGGTCTTCTTGGCTCCACACACAGCCTGTGTGACACTTTGACCTGCTTCCCTGCAGGCCCAAGACCACTACCCAGTGGCCCAGCGTCCCCCAAACGCAAGTTGGAAGCAGCCGAGGAGCCACCTGGTGAAGAACTCAGCAAACGGGCCAGGGTGGCAGAGTTGCCCGCCCCAGAGCTGCCGAGCAGGGATGTCTGAGAGTGAGTGACAGCAGCTTAGACTCAGCTTCAGGAGGGAAGGTGGGAGAGAGGTGGGGGCAGGTTTGGAAAACTACTTCCCTTCTAGCTGAAGGTTAAAACCCAGTAAACAGATTAAAAGCTGGTGGGCCCTGGCAGGTTTGGCTCAATGGTTAGGGCATCGGCCCCAGGACCAAAGAGTCATGAGTTCGATTCCAATCAAGGGCACCTACCTCGGTTGCAGTTCGGTCCCTGGCCCTGGTTGGTGTCATGCAGGAGGCAACTAGTCCATGTGTCTCTCTCACATCAATGTTTCTCTCTCTCTCTCTCTCTCTCCCCCCACACACACACACACTCTATCTGAAGATACATGGGGGAAGAAAGTATTCTCGGGTGAGGATTAAAAAAAAAAAAAAAGCTGGTGGAAACTGCATGATTTTGTGGGATTTCAGTTCAAAAATTCTATACCTGCTAAAATTTAAAAGGAAATTTCAAAGTAAACCCCTTTCTTTCTTTGCCAACTAAGGGGGAAAAACTGGGGATCGGGGGGAGCTCTTTCTACTTTTCAAAGTGAGTCAAATCTAACAAAAAGTAAGCAGAGACCTGGATGTGAAGCTGTGAAAGAAATGGCCCTACAGCAGTGTCCGAGGCTGCTCAAGGCCCCTCTGCCATCTCCCGGTAGGCTGTGTTCTGCAGGTAGGCCAGGGGAGGGCAGCACTTACCTTCAGAAGAGAGACACTCAGCCCAGCCCCACCTAAGGACCGGTTGCCAGGGGCTCCCCATCGCCTGTGCCTCTTACAGCACTCCTCCATTCTCACCTTTATTATGGCTTTGGCTCTGTGCTTTCCTGTTATCGCTCATCTTTCTTGGAAACTCCTTGAAAATTGTTTAGGAGAAAAAAAACCCTGACTTCTCCTCCCCTAGCAGGAAGGGCCATTTATGCCTTTCTTAGAGAAATATACGTGATTGTCCTCTTTGAGTCATTATTTCAGGCTGTTCCGTATGTGCCATGAGGTTGGAGAGTGATTTCTCCTTGGAGCCAATGGATTCTTTTTTCCAAACCCCTCTGCTTCAGGGCTGGGCGGGGCCACCTGGTTTGATGGTCCAGGCGTGAGTGCCGTGAGACAGCAAGTGTCTGATGCGTGTGCCCTTTACCCCACGAGGCTCTTTGCTGATGGGCAGATTTGTGCTATCTTGTTCTGGGAGCACGGCAGCCTTAGTGACGGCTCCCTTAGTTATCTCTTAATTGTGATACTAAGCAAAGTTCATTCTGTTCTACAAATCTGAAACTTGCCAGGCTGATAGTCCAACGTCCAGGTGAGAAGACCAAAGAACAGAGAGGTTAAATGTCCGGTCAAGGTTGCTCAGTAAGCTGATGGCATGCAATTCAGCATGAAATTGTTGCCAACAGGCGTGTGAGAAAGGGGAGCATAGGACATACAAAATGTGATATGATGTGTATCCACAAGGATTTAACAGTCTGCATAGGAAAAGAAGATGTGTGACCGTGATTCCTAGACAAACGATACAGACTCTGCACACTTGCCACACAACTGCTCCTGGTGGGCTCAGTGGTCAGGGAATACAATATACAAGTTTACGCCGGGGGCCTGAAGGGTGAATTGGATTTAGAGGGCATTTCGGACAAGAAAACAGCTTAATGATTAGATGATCTTATACAAATTACTTAACCACTTTGAGACTCAGTTTCCTCACCTACAAATTAGGTTATTGTTGCAAAGACTAAACGATTAAATCTGTGTCAGTTAGGAATGTATGGGGCTGCTGGGAGTAGAACCTGACTACTGTATCTAAAACAGATAGGGATTGATTTTCTTGCCTAACAAGAGGCCCAGAGCCGGGTGTTGCTGGGTTTGCTTTGGTGGCTTAACAATGCCAGAGCCAGTTTTCCTGAGGTTGTCTTGCTTCGTGGACTCAAGGTGGCTACCACAGCTCCAGCCATCAATTCCTCATCCAAAGCAGGGGAGAGAAGGAATAGCAGAGACGGCTGTACTCCTTCATTCTGTAAACATATGTTAAGTGATCACAATTTGCCAGACACTGGGATTGTAGGTATTGGGATGTGGTTGTGAACAAGACTTACAGAGTTCCTTTCCTCTTGGGTCTTAGTGGGAGGAGACAGACAGAAATCAAACAGATGTATAATAGGTCTTAGGCCCTCGGTTGTATGAAGAAAAAACAAAGTTGGGTCAGAAGATAGAAAGTAAAGTTAGGGGCACAGTGGAGGTTGCAGTTTTATATTATAAGGGTTGTCAGGGGGTGCCTCTCTTCTTTTTATCAAGAAAATGAAAGCTTTCCCAGAATACCCCCCCGGCTTTTCACATAGGTCTATGAGCCAGAACTGAATCATAAAGCCACCCCCCAGGTGGGAAGTAGGGATCCTGCTTGTCCAGATTAGTTTAGACCATTGGATTTTCAACTAGAGTGAGCAATAGAATCCCCTAGAGAATTTGTTAAGCCACAGATTGCTGGGCCCCAACCACAGAATCTGATTCAGTGAGTCTGGGGGTGGGACCTTAGAATTTGCATTTCTGACGGGTTCCCAGCGGTTGATGATAATGCTCTTCTGGGACTGAATTCTGAGAATCACAGACTTAGATCAATCATGATCCATTGCCTGGGCCAGGCCCACAACCCACGGAACAAAATCTAGGTTCTGTTAGCTAGGAATATTGACAGCCAGGAGTGTCTGCATAATACACAGGACACTTGTTCCCAAGCCTGGCTAAGGACCCAGGAAATGGTAGCGATGATGATGATGATGATGATGATGATGGACATAGTTATCATTATTATTTTCAAAGAATATAATGTTATAGTTGAGTCTGATCATGGAGGGTATTAGATGTCAGGTCTGCTCTCTGGGAGCTGAGGGCTTTGGGAACAGGAGAGTGAAATGATCAAGCTGGCACTTTTGGAAGATTGACCAGGCATTGGGCTGGACCTGCAGAGGAAATGGTGGCGGGAGAGAGCCAGCTGAGAGACTGTAGCAGTAATTTAAGTGACACTACAGGATGCAGAGGTCATTGCCTGTGTCTTGCCTTGTAGTCCAGCAGATTGTCCGTCAGCCTGTTGGGATCTTAAGGACTACGTAATTCTCAAGATTTACTCTGGCCTTACTCATGGCTAATTGGTTGGAAGTAGGGGCCAGGAAGTCAGAGGACAAGACAGACCAGGGAAGACCGCTTGTGTCCATTGGACACCCTGAGAGAAAAGAGTGCATTGTATTTCCCGGACACTGGTGGTAGCACCTGGGCCTAAAGATCGTCAGCATCCTCGCCTGTAAAGTAGCATCTTGTCACCTCCCATACCCACCGAGCAAACATGTTAGGAAAAGAAAGCGACAAACCATACCTGAAAAGCCACTGATTAAGTAAAATTCACGACGCAGATGAAACCACATAACCACCTTGCACGTGCTCCTCAGGGTGTCCTTGACTGTGTTACTGTTTCTTCGGTCCGAGCCAGCACACTGGGCTGAGTGGGTCCCAGAGCAGT
This sequence comes from Tadarida brasiliensis, assembly GCA_030848825.1. Classification (NCBI taxonomy): domain Eukaryota; kingdom Metazoa; phylum Chordata; class Mammalia; order Chiroptera; family Molossidae; genus Tadarida; species Tadarida brasiliensis. Next base: position 15,422,128 of record CM061268.1, on the reverse strand, counting down.
GGTCTCCCGGCTGAAGTGGTCACAGCTTTACATTGAGAGGCAGGAGACTCGTCCCCTTCTCCCCTCTTCTCTGGCCGTTTTAGATGTGTGGCTTGGATTAGGATAGTAACCTTTCTGAGATGCTTTAGCTGTGAGGTGTGAATATCATTCTTTACCGGCCTGAAGGCTCCATCCTGGACTTTGGAGGCCCTGGTCAGCTGTGCGCTATAATTTGATGGTTCTGTTATTTCTAATGCCTCAGGCCTGTGGCCATTCACTGAGCAGACAGTGATTTATAGTTTAAACTGATCTTGTGGGAAAACATGCCCTCATATCAGTAGGTGCCATGCCTACCTCAGACCCATTTGGTTTTATTGTACAATGTTCACCGAACTGAAAAATAAGGCAGCCCCCAAATAGCTAGCATTTCAGCTGCTACCCCATGATCCCCAAAGCTGCTGACTGCCCAGGATTCCATGAGCCTCGATTGTGTACAGATTTTTTTCTCATTGGTCCAGTTATTTTACCATAGGGGGAACAGCTCACATGATCCATTTGCCTTTCTGCTGGAACATAGTGATCTGTTGAGAGAAGCCCCAGGAACAAAAGGTTCATGGCCAGAGATCACCTCTTCCCGTCCCCCTCCAGCAGTTCACGGGGGCTTGGTTAGCCCTGGGGCTTCACTGGGGACAACCTGACTTCTGGAATCTCTTCCATAGCCTTTTTAACACTGGCTTAGTTGTAGATCCCTCCTTACATGAAAGAATGTATGTGAAAGGCACTGGACAGTCTGTAAAGTGGTACAGTCGTCCCTCGTTTATCGTGGTTAATTCGTTCCAGACTCTAGCAGTTGCACCTGGCGCTGAAGGATTCCTGGGGTGCTCGAATACATAGGCCTACAGGCCATACGTACAGTAATTTTAATTTTAATTGTAATACAGGGGTGTATAATTGACGAGCGCGCACTGTATCATTTTCACTGTCTCGATCAACTTTTTTTTTTTTTTTTCTTTATTGATTCTAGAGAGGAAGGGAGAAGGAGAGAGAGAGAGCATCAATTGGCCGCCTCCAGCATGCCCCCCACTGGGGATCGGGCCCACAACCTGGGCATGTGCCCCAACCAGGAATCGAACCAGTGACCTCTTGGTACATGGGTCGACGCTCAACCACTGAGCCACACCGGCCAGGCTTGATCAACTTTTTAATGAATATATTCGAAAAAACCATGATAGAAAAACCTCACTCCCTTATCTTCTAAGCTTAGGCATTGGCTCTTCAACCCTTTTTGGGTTACCCGTGTTTTGAGAGTCTGAGGAAGGAGGGAGCCTCTCCCCAGAAAATTGCACCTATTCGCACAGAAAAACCATGCACAGGGCCCCCAGAGTAAGAGCCCTTGTCCTAGGAATCCTCAAGCACTCTTTATCTCCCCCATGCCTTACGGTGAAGAAAACACAAGAAATGGAGGCATCGGGTCGGGGCCTGTTGTGGTCTGCTTTGCAGTCCTGAAGCTTTCGTTTCAGAAGAATAGCCGTCTCTCTGGCTTAACAGCAGGGGCTGGAGAGACCTGCGTATGAAATACACACAGAGTCAGCATGTTTCAGTAAACGTATATACACTTTAGTAACATTTATTTGTAATGGAAATATATGGCTAGGTTATTATAGTACAAGCTTAAAGGGAAAAGTTGTTGAAAATAATACACATCTTAAAGAATGAGGCATTCAGTACTTACTGACTGTACAGTTGACCACGCCTACATTTGCTCTTTTTTTTTAAATGTTTTTATTGATTTTTTTTTTTTTTTTTTTTTTTTTTTTTTAGAGAGAAAGGAAGGGAGAGAGAGAAACATCAATCGGCTGCCTCGAGCCCACAACCCCGGGAATCAAACCGGTGACCTCTTGGTGCATGGGGTGACACAATCCATTGAGCCACACCAGCCCGGCTACATTTGCTCTTTAGTTTACCCCACTTCAGGGAAATTCTCTGATAATAAAATCTAGATTAAATCGTCTTCAGATTTAACATTTGTCTTAAAAAGGTTGCATGTGTCGGAAGACTGGTTTTAAAACCCTGAGTCCAATGTCTTTGATTCTTGACAACATTTTTCCTTTTCTGTTCACATCCGAGCTTCCATTTATGTTGCTCAGATATTAGTCTTCATGCCACCATGTTGAATTTCTTCTTTTTATATCCTCTAAAAGTCTTTTTTAAAATTATTTTTTATCCTCACCTGAGGACATTTTTGCATTTATCTTCAGATAGAGTGGGAGGGAGAAAGGGAGGAAGAGAGAGAGAAACATCGACGTGAGAGAGACACATCAAGTGGTTGCCACCCACACGACCCCAACCGGGGCCAGGGACAAACTGCAACTGAGGTACGTGCCCTTAGCGGGAACCGAACCCGGGACTCTCTGGTCTAACCGCTGAGCCAAACCGGCCAGGGCCTCTAAAAGTCTTAATGAGCGATACTCTAATAGAGAGATTACTTAGTGGCAAACATACGGGTTTTGGCATCAGACAGGCCTGGGTTTCCTTCTTGGCTCTGCCACTGCTGAGTGCTGTGGTCTTGGGCAATTTATTTATCTCTCTGGCTTCAGTCTTATCTGTAAAAATGGAGGCCATACCCTCAGGGTTAATGGGTTGTTTGCTTGGGCACCGACTAGGTGACTTAAACAACAGAAATTTATTCTCTCACAGTTCTGGAGACTAAAAGTCTTAGATGCAGGCCTGGCTGGTGTGGCTCAGTGGTTGAGCATTGACCCCTGCACCAAGAGGTCACGGGTTCGATTCCCGGTCAGGACACATGCCCAGGTTGTGGGTCTGATCCCCAGTGGGGAGCATGCAGGAGGCGGCCAATCAATGTTCTCTCTCATCGATGTTTCTATCCCTCCCTTCCTGTCTCTAAAATCAATAAAGAAAAAAAATTAAAAATAAAAGTCTTAGAGGCAGGTGACCAGCAGGGCGGGTTCCTTCGGGGGTCTCTCTCCTTGACTGGTAGATGGCTGCCTCTCCCTGTGTCTTCACACGGTCTTCCCTGTGTGCATATCTGTGTCCTAATCTCCTCTTCCTACAAGGACACCAGTCATATGGGGTTAGGGTTAGGGCCCACTTTAATCATCTCATTTTTATTAGATTACCTCTTTAAAGACTCTATCTCCAAAAACAGTCACATTCTAAAGTTAGTATTTTAACGTGTGAATTTTGGGGAGACATGATTCAGCCATAACACAAGTGTATAGGGCCTGACCCATAGGCTCAGTGAGCGTCCTATTACCTGCCTCACCAGTGTGCACACTGTACAAACTTTGAACAGAACACTGAGGTCTGTACACGCTCAGACAGACCTACTTAAACAGGCCACCCAGCACTGTGATGGGCTTACCCTGGCCTCTTATCAGGCATGAAGCCATTTCTTCCCTCTGCCCCAGATTCACGATATTATAAATCTTTAAAATGAGTCGTCCTCGTGTCTCTTCTCTCTTCCCCTCAGTTCTCTAGCACGTACCAGGGTTCCGTTCTCTATACGTGGAAATTTCTAAACTCAGTCCTTGCCTTCATCTTCAAAATTACTGGCCCCGACTGACTTCTCTGCCAGCCATTTTTTTCTGACTCTCCATTTCTGGCAGCAGCCACTCTGCCTTGATTCAGAAACTGCCCTTGTCATATCTGAGCAATGTCCCCCAAGACCTCGAATGAGCCTCATATGGCTGCCGCCGCTGGCTCCTCCTCCTCCTCCTCTTCCTCCCCCCTCCCCCCCATCCCCCCCCCCAAGTCCTGGAGCAGCAGAGGCCCAGAGGGTCTGCCGGGGAGAGTGTGTCCTGCATGAGCATCTCAGAGGGGCAGTGTTCAGGCACCTGGTGGCATCTCAGCAACAACCTTGTCCCTGGACACTGTGGCCCATGTGGTTCACTCTTCTCAGTTCCTAGTTTCCAGCCTGAGCATCCCCAGAGCAGCAGACAGAGGAGCTTGTGTCCCTGGGCAACTGAGCAGCCTCCTGAATGTTCCTTTAGCACTTGTTTTTCTGTTTCAGCTGCAGCTGTGGCTCCGTGAGCAAAGCCTGGGTGCCCAAGCAGCCACCACAGCAGCAGAGAGCAGCCTTCAGAGAAGCTGATCACAACAGAGATCGAGCGAACGTGTGTGTGTGCGCGCGTGCAGAGGAAGGAGTGGTGTGCCTATTTGCGTGTGCATGCATCTGTTTACACTCTTGTGATTCTGAGCACTGCCTGGGCTGGAGAAGTACCCGTAGCAGCCTCACCTCAGCCTTCAGACACCAGGTTGGAGGTAATGGCTGTGAGTTTCAGCCACCACCTGTCCCTGCAAGCCAGCTGCCTTGTCTGAACAGAAGAGTGGTAGGACCCTAGCTGGGATTCCAGCATCTGCCCCTCCCCCAGCCCTTCCTCCCTCCCTCCTCACATCAGACTGAGGAGCAGAAGGGCAACATTTCTGGTCTTACTCAGAGCATGGGATTCTAGAAGCAGCCAGAGCCCTGTGTAGCTCCTCCTGACCCCGGACGCTGAGCAGGCTGGAGTGGACAGTCACCTGGCCTGGCTTCTTTCTTATTTTAAAATTCTCTGCCACTGGGTCCTCCAGGCCCTTCCTCAGGCATCTAGGACACAGCACAAGGCTGTGGACAGATCTGAAAACTTTCCGCCCCCATTCAGAAGTACACCAGGCCTGTACGCACGGCACTGTAGATGCTAGGCTAGCAAGTACATTCACCTTGTAGGGGCTGGAAACCTAAGATTGGAAATGGTGTCCCAGCTGTCACCGCTCCTCCCCTAGAAGCTGAGAGCCAGCCTCAGAGCTGACTGTGGAGACCCAATGCCTCCACCAGGAGGAGGCCAGGCTCCTGGCTCCTCCAGCCACACTCCAGGGCACCACAGTGCTGCCACTGAGGTCAGCTGACACCCACCCAGGCGAGCCTAATTCTAGTCTCTGCCTGCCCGGAACTGGTCAGCATCCAAGCTGCCGTGTCAGCTCTGCCAGTAGCTGGACGCCAAGGACCCAGGCAGGTGGACTCGGGTGGGGTCTGCCAGGGACAGTTGATTAAGCTCCAAAGAGAGCCCACCCAGCACACCAACCCTTCCAGAAGCAGCAGGTGGGAGGCTTGGCCCAGAGAAGCCAAGGCCTTACATTCCAGAAGTGGCCTGTGCCTCCCACCTCAACCCTCCCACCGCCGAAGGCTTGTGCTGAGAAAGGCATAATGGAGAGGACTGTGGTCAGCTGCAGCACGTCTTCCTTCCACCCGTGGCCCGCCCTTGAGCCACGAAGTGTGGGCGTGTGTGTGTGTGTGTGTGTGCATGTGCGTGTGCACACTCATCATGGCTGAGAAGCTAATTCCTCTGGATTTTTGTCCTCACGTGTAACATTAAGCTGGCCTCTGGGCCTTCTCTTCTCTACCTCCCTGTGACCTTCCCTAGCCTCCTAGCTGTTAACTCCTTGGCCCCAGCCCTGCCCCTCACTGTTCTCTGTCCTTGGACTAGAACCCTGGGCTCAGGCCCCGTCTCCAGCTGTCCTGACATGTCCGCAGATATTCTCAGCCAGAGAGCTGCCTTTAGAGTCCAACTGTTGTATGTATGTCACCCTCACTGGAAATGTCCGTAATTGGGGGGGGGGGGACGGGAGGGGGCACAAGTGACTGTGTGTATTTGAAGCCTTGGGTTGGGGATGTCTCTGTTCCCTTAGCCCCAGCCAGGAGGAGGGAGAATTGGGGGCTACTGCCCGAAGGGGAGTAGAGCAGGCCTGGAAAGGCTGGCCTGAGAAACTGAGAAGGCCAGAGGGCTTAGGGCCAGAGTCGGGATTTATTTAGCAGCACCTTCAGATGTCAGGATGAGCCCATGTTCCTGCCTGTTTGAGGATGGCTCTCTTCCCTAAGGTACAAGTTGGCCAGACCACATACCCCACTTCACCAACCCTGGCCTGCTGGCCCACTCCCAGTGGAATGGAGTGGGGGTGAGGAAAGGGTGTGTCTGGTGGCCTGGGGCTCCACGATGGCTTTGTGCCTCCCCTCTCCTGGCCCAGGTGTCCCTGGGGGCCGCCACAGAGCATTGCCCCAAATCCTGATCCAAGGGCCAGCATGGGGAAGGGATGGTCACAGGCAAAATGCACTTTATACAGAGATTTTCTATTGCTGGGAAGGTGTGTTTCTCCCACAGTTTGTTTGTGAACTTTCACTTGTTTCATAAATGTCTGATCCTGTCTGAGTAAAGCTGTGCTGTCGTCAGTCTTGTGGGAGGTCTGGGGACTGGGAGTCAGTCAGGCTGAGCCTGAGTGGAGCCTTAAGCCAGACCATCTTGGTTCTGCTGGAGCCAGGAGCCTCCTACCCTTCCTTGGGGGTGGCAGGGAGGTGGGGTTGGGGAGAGATGGGGGAAGGGGAGGTCCCTAGGTGAGCAACTGGAGCTCCAGATCTTTGTCAGAGTTGGGGGCAATCAGTCAGGGTGGCACCAAGCACTCCAGGCCCAGGATGAGGTCCCCGAGTGCTGTTCTGCATTGACCCCGCCTTTGGCCCACTTAAACCTCCAGGCTGAGGCTCAGTCAGGCCCTTGATTCATCCTTTACCTCATCCCAGTCACCTAAGCCAAAGCTGTGTGGTGTGGAAGGGACATAAGCCCTCTGGCTTTGGTTAGGTGGTTGAAATCTGCCCGCAGCCAAGCCCAGAGACAGGCTTGGATGCTGACTTTGTCTCATGCCATCTGACCAGAGAGTGGCCCTCTCTGTGCAGTGTTCATGGGCTTCCCTGTGGGGGTTTCAGCCCTTGGACCACTGGAAGTGAAAGTGTTAGCCTACACTCCCGCTTCCTGTGGGAAGGGGCTCAGGCACAGACAAAGAAGATCACAAGCTGCCCCAAACAGAATGAGAAAGGGGAAAAGGGGAAAACTGGACCCTGGGACTTGGCTGTGCTTTAAAGCTACTGATTGCCCCCTTCCTTCTCTCCCTTCTCCTGGCCTATCTAATGTGGCTTTGGCTTGGCCTTGGGAGCTAAGAACAAAGGGATACCTTTGTTCTTGAGCAAAAGGTTCTGGAAGATGGAGTATTCTTACACACACACACACTGCACCACACACACCTCTAACCTGAGGATGCTCCCTAGTTGAGACAAGCACTCACTCTAAGGAACAATTATTAGCTTCTGTGGTAAGACTGCTTTCCTGGGAGAAAAGCCAGGCAGCATAGCAGTAGGTGGTTACGGTTTGGGTATAGTGAAAGGAGCCTGGGCCAAGACAGCAGGAAAGGTAAAGTGGCCATTCCTCTGGGCCCGGGGCAGGGGAACCAAGGCCTGTGGCTCCAAGTATTGGGATGTTTGTTCTTGGGGCTGGAGCTCGGGGTGGTTTGCTGCAAGGCTGGTGCCTACAGCTCCTTTCTGGGTGTCACATTGAAGGAAAAGGCGGTGGTTAACCAGCTGACATTCCAGCTTTGCAAATAGGGTTCCATAAGCTGTGAAACCGTTTGCTCTGCCCCTTCAGAGTGAGGTAAAGGACAGGACCTGTGCGGTTCTCAGGCGGCCAGAGAAGCCAGTGAGGTTTGGCTAGAGGCTGTATTACCCACCAGAGCTGGGGCCCCAACCTTGGCCAGCAGCCTGCATGCCCAGCAATCTATGCTCTGTGAAAGAACTCACAGACCTAGCCCTCTTGGGAGAGAGTAGACCAGGAAGAAACCACAGCCTGAAACTAACATGGACAGAGGTGCCAGAGGGAACAGAAAAACAGAATCCCAAGAAGGTAACTGTGAGGGTAGAAGGAAAGGCCCCGAGTCTTAGGATGTGAGAAACTGTCTGGGGTGTCTGTGGGTGCAAAAGAGGGATACTCTGCAGGAGTTGCAATTGAGATGCTAAGCGAGAAGGAGAAAATCTGGGAAAGTACTGACATGAAAAAGGAGAAACTGAGAGACAAACCAAAAGGAAGGGTTCAGTTCACCATTAGTAGCTGTTTGGGGCTGAAATGGGGCTTGAGTCAATCTTTAGAGAGAAGACCCTCTAGGCCAGCGGTTCTCAACCTGTGGGTGGCGACCCCTCTGGGGGTCGAACGACCCTTTCACAGGGGTCGCCTAAGACCATGGGAAAACACATTTCCTCTCTCCGTCTCCAGGCGGTCCGCCCACATGCAGATACGCCCACATACAACATGAGGAACTGTATTCAAGGGTCGTGGCATTAGGAAGGTTGAGAACCACTGCTAGACAGAGTCCTTAGGAGGGTCCCCTTAAGGGGACAGGATATGGTGAGACCTAAACCCCAGCAGATGGGCTCTGCTCAGCCTCTGTGACAACACATTTGTATTACATTTTATCCACAACAACCATGAGAGGAACCATTATTGTCCCCATTTCACAGATGAGAAAAGTAAACCTTAGGACTGTTAAGTTACTAATGAAGGCCACATCGCCTATTCACTTGGGGAGCCAGGCTGTGACAGGTTTGGAGTCACACACCTGACTCCAACCTGTCTGCTCTAGGAGCGCAGTACGGACACCTTCTCACCCTTCTCAGTCTTCTTCCACTACCCTCTTACCAGTCCGCCTTCTTTGTCTGCAAGGTGAGAACTAGGTCCCGCAATTAGTTACCTGATACCTGGACGCTAGGCCCACCCCTCACCCCCCACCCCTCCGACTAGCAGAGCCCGCAAGGGCGCGGCGGGGCTGGGGGGAGCTTTGCGGGAGGAGCAGGGCAACAGAGGAGTCAGTATGTGATTTAGGGTGGAACTGGGCCAAGCCCGGTGGCCGCGGGGACCACGACTTCAGCACCGCGGAGAGCGCCGGCGGGGCGGGGCTAGCGGGCCCAGGGGCGGGGCGGGGCGGGGCGGGGCGGGGCGCCCAAGACCCCTGCCAGGGCCCGGGGGCGCGCGCTGTGGCGCTCCCGCCAGTGCCGAGAGCCGAGAGCGGTTCGGGGCCGTGCTCTGCCCCACGCTGGTGCGCCTGCCGCGAGGGTCAAACCCGAGCCCCGCGGCGGGGGCCTCTCGCCGCGCCCCCTCCTCCTTCCCCTCCGCCGCCTCCGCCGCCTCCGCGCCGCGCTCCGCCCGGATGGCCAGGGCTGTGCCGGAGAATGGCGGAGCGAGAGAGCGGCGGCCTGAGCGGGGGGGCCGCGTCCCCGCCTGCCGCCTCCCCGTTCCTGGGGCTCCACATCGCGTCGCCGCCCAATTTCAGGTGAGAAGACCCGGTCTCCGCGCCCCGCCCTTCAGCCCGGACTGATCTGCCCCAGCTCACCCCCCACCCCACCCCACCCCGCTCCGCCCCCAGCACACACACACCAGACCTCCCGGAACGAAGGGCGGCCTGGGGATGGGGTCCCTTCCTTGGACAGAGCCCCCAGAATCCCCCGCAGCCTCAAGTCCAGACTGATAGCCGCTGCATACCCATGTTGCAGCCAGCTGCCTCCGCCATTCCATGTCCTAGGCTAGGAGACTCTGAGCTGAAATTGGAGGAGGGGGCGCAGAGGCTGCCTTCTCCTCCACTTTGTGGCTTGGGGTCTGGGTTGAGAGCTCAGAGGAGGCAGGCAGCCTTGCCCGTGCCCAGTTCGAAGCCTCCCATAAAGATGGGAGCAAGCTGGGGTGTCCGAGTTTCTTGGGGCAACAACCTTGGTGCTGGACGGAGGGAGCCGTGGGCCCCTCCCCCAGCCTTGCCTGGCCAGAAGGGCCTCATCCCAGGCCTGGCGTGGCCAGGACCCTCTGTGGATTTGGACAAGCACTGACTTGGTCAGGTGTGTGCAGGTGCAGAGGCTCAGTCTTAGCCCAGAGAGCCTAGGCCCAGCTGTGGGAGGGGGAGTCTGGATCGGATGGCTGGGGAATAGCCAGGAACATTGACTGGTTGGTGGGGGGGGGGGGGGGGAGGTCCCTGCTGAAGTAAGTACCCAGAACCCTGATCTGCACCCCTCTTCACCCCTCTTCCTGACCCCCTCTGGTGTTAGGCAGTTGGGAGGTGGATTTCAGAGAAGTGGACAGTGGGTGTTGTGGGGGAAGGGTTGATGTGCCTTTCCCATAATCCTGGCCCTAGTTGGAGAAGAGGAAGAGGAGGTGTCACTGCTCCAGAGCCTAGGAGAAGGAGGCCTAGACATACCCCATTGTTTTTCCATCTAATGAGCTGGCGCCTTCCCCTCTCCTGGGGTCCCTACCCCAGCCAGGCCCCAGCTGGGCTCTGGCGCCAGCCCCTCTTCTGACCAGGGGGTTGCTGGCTCCCTGGCCCTCAGGTGGGCAGGGACCCCTGTGGATTTCTAATGGCACCATCAGGACTAGAAACCTCCCCTGAGGCCCTGAGCTGAGCTGGGAAGATGAGCAGGAGAGGACCAGATGGAGGAGGCCAAGGCTGAAGGCTCAGAAGCTAGGGACTTTGTGATGAGTGCCTCAGAGTAACAAGGCTGAGGTCTAAGACTGACTCCACTTGGCATGACATACACTGCCTCTGGGCAAACACTGCCCTCTTACCAGGAGGCCCCTCTGCAGTGCAAGAACAATGGGCTGAGAGGGACCTGGGTTCAAATCCCAGCTCCACCACTTTCCAGCTGCATTACCTGGGCAGGTTTTTGTCCTCTCTGAGTCCCATCTGTTAGGAGAGCTAATTAATATTGATTCCTTAATGTATGTCAAGTCGGTGCTTAACAAGTGTCAGCCCTCCCTCTGCACCAGTGAGCATTTATATAGCTCCTTTCTGTTCAAAGTATTTTCCTAGTGCTGGCTCATTCTATACTTGAGGAGGCTGAGATTCAGAAAGGCAGGGAGGCTTGCCCAAGGACCCCAAGGAAGTCAGAGCCTGAGGCTGAACTGGAATCCAGGTCTGTGTGTTCAATCCACCAATCCACTCTACCTCCAGGCCCTGCCTCAGGCCCAGAGGACAGATTTGCCTCCCCTCACCTGCCTCCTGATCCCCAGGTGACAATGCTCTCCATCCCTCCCTGCCCCCAGCAGGCAGGTTATCATGGATGCTTTAGGGAGAGGAGCTGACAAGTGGATGCCAGCCAGTGAGTGTGTCCAGTCCTGGGCCAGGTAGGCAAGGGTGGCATTACACCAAGGCTGGGGTATGGGCTGGCCCTGCAGGACACCATGGTCTGGCTATGGAGACAAGGCTGACTTGTGGGAACAATCAGAGCTGTGTCTCTGGTCCCACGTGGCCTGCCCTGTTGGCTCCAGCAGCCCCCGCTGCCCTTTCCCTTGTCCAGCCTCTCAGATTCCTTAGCCTGGTTCATGAGGGTTACTGCTCTCTGGCGGATCTTTGGAGGGGTTGGAGATGCAACTGGCCTGGGTTTAAGTCCTGGGTTAGCCTTCTTATCTGTGTGCCTTGAGACTGGGCACTTAACCCCCTCAGCCTCTGTTTCTTCTACTCCATGATGCTGGCTTTGGTTTCTGCACAGGGCGGTCCTAAGACTTGGATGAGACAACACATGTTGAAAGTTTCAAGGACTGTGGAGAGCTGCATTCATGTAGGACTGTTGTTGTTGCTATTATTATCAGTTGTGTGTGTGCCCCCAGCACCACTGTCAGCTTCCAGAAGGCATAAGGAGTCAGGACCTAAACTGTGGTTTACCTAGTGCCCAGCATAGGGCACGTGTTCAATAATGACTTATGGCTTATTATTTAATTAAGGATAACATTGGGTGCTGCCCTACTGGAGTACAGAAAATAACAGTGCACACCGTCAGAGAATAACAGGGGAAGCGCTGATACCTGCGAGGCGCTCACTTCGCCCAGGTGCCATTCTGAGCACTTTTTGCACAAGAGCGCTCCCACCAGAACCATGGAAACAGAGTGGTATTATTTTCCCCACTTTGCAGTTGACGAAACTGAGGCATAAAGAGGTTAGGTAGCCTGGCCGGTGTGGCTCAGTGGATTGAGCAGCATCCCATGGACTGAGAGGTCCTGGTTTGATTCCCTGGTCAGGGCACACGCCCGGGTTTCGGCCTCGATCCCCAGTAGGGGGCGTGCAGGAGGCAGCCGATCAGTGTTTCTCTCTCACATGGATATTTTTCTCTCTCCCTCTCTCTTTAAAAAATCAATAAAAACGTATTTTAAAAAAAGAAGAAGTTAGGTAAGTGGCAGAGCTGGGGTTTGAACCCAGGCAGTCTTTCAAAGCCACCCTGAAAAGAGAGTGCCCTGGAATGTTGGCGGAGCGTTGGTGGAGGGGTAAGCATGCTGAAGACCTGGAAGGGTGGGAAGCGTTTGTTTGTTGGTATTTGGTGTAAATAAATATGTGGGATTTTTTTCCAAGTATAGAAATTCTCCAACCAGTTACTAGTAGTCGCCTGGGCTAGGGTGTAGGGGGAGGGGTTTGCACTTACCATGCATACTGCTGTATTATTTGACTTATTTTTACAACAAATGTAGGTCACTTCTGTAACTTACACAATAATTTTAAAAAGTTAATATGAAAGTGATACATGTTCATTGCAGGCATATCTCGTATTATTGCGTTTCGCAGATACTGTTTTGGGTTTGTTTGTTTTTTTACAAATTGAGGGTAAGACCCTCCAGCAGCGAAAAGATTATGACCCGCCGAGGGCTGAAATGACGGTTAGCATTTTTAGCAATAAAGTATTTTTAAGTTATTTACATTGGTTTTTTTTTTTAAGACATAATGCTATTGCACACTTAATAGACTATAATATAAGCATAACTTTTATATGTACTGGGAAACCAAAAAATTGGTGATGTGCTTTATTGTGATACTCACTTTATTGAGGTGGGCTGGAACCAAACCCACAATATCTGTGAGGTATGCCTGCATAACGAAAGCTCTAGCCTAGCCGGTGTGGCTCAGTGGATTGAGCGTCGTCCCATGGACTGAGAGGTCCCAGTTCAATTCCTGGTCAGGGCACGTGCCCAGGTTGCGAGCTCGATCCCCAGTGGGGGGCATGCACGAGGCAGCCGATTGATGTTTCTTTCTCACATCAATGTTTCTATCTCTCTCTCCCTCTCTTTCTAAAAAAATCAATAAAATATATTTTTTTAAAAAAGAAGAAAGCTCTATAAGAGAATTTAGAAGCTGGCGCATGAATACATTGAGCTGAGTGGGTGGGAGGAAGGGGAGGGACAGTGGGACATTCCACGTGGGAGGGACAGAGGATGCTCGGAAAATAAAGTGAGCAGCCCGCCCTGGGTTCGTGGGTGAAATCAGCTCATCCAAACCATCCCCCTCCCCTTTTACTTCAGAGGAAACAAAGGCTGAGTGACTTCCCAGAGAACACACAGCAAGTTAGTGGCAGAGCTGGGACAGAGCCCCGGCCTCAGGACTCCTTGGATGGTGGTGTTTTTACCCCGCCACAGTGCTCCGGGATAGGAGAGGCTACCCAGAGATGCAGGGGCCTCCTTACTTATCTCTTCACAAGGGGACGCACTTGGCTGGTCCTTTGTTCACTCAACACATGTTGCACTTTGCCAGGCTCACCAGAGAGTCACTGCCGAGGCAGACAGCGGCCTGGTCATCATGCAGACAGACAGACTAAGCCTCAGTAGACAGGCTGCTAGGTGTGGGTGACTAAGGTCAGGGGCCTGGGGGCCAGCGGGTCAGGAAAAGGTCCTCTCAGCTCAGGCCTGGTGGGTGAGTGAGTGTCACCCAAGAGGAAGAGGGGTGAAGAGGGAGGGGGTCACATGGGCGAAGGGCAGGGTGTCTGCCGCCCAGTCTGTCACGAGTGTGGAGAGCAGGGAACGCAGGACTCGAAGGCCACGTCGGAACCTTGGCCAGTTCACTGACAAGCAGTGGGAACAGCAGGGGTTTAGGGAAGACGCCCTGGCTGCCGGGTGGAGAGTGGGCGGGGAAGCAGGGGGGCCGCTGGCCATCCTGGGTGAGGGGGCTGGTGTGAGTAGAGGAGAGGCAGGAGTCTGGGATGCTTGGGGATGTGGCCCTTGGGGATGTGGCGGCCAACGGAAGAGGTGTGGCGAGCTGGAGGTGAAATTATTATTGGACCTGCTGAATGTGAGGTCGGTGGTCATCGGGGGACCCAACTGGAGGATTCAAGTAGGCAGGTGGTTTTGGGTCTGGGGCTGGAGAGGATTGAGCTGGGCCCAGAGACCGTGGAGTCTCTAATCTTAGAGAGATGGCCACTGACGCCTCAGAGAGACCATCGCCACCCAGGGAGACAGCAGAGGGAAGGGAGCGGCCCAGGACAGGCGTTCGGGGCCAGGCTGAGGAATGCCAGCCCCGTGACCGTTTTGGTGGGTGGAGGGGGTGGAAAAGCTATTGCTGCTGGAGGAGCCGCCCACCCCGGGCCCCCAGTCCTGGGCAGCACCCCGGTCCAGGTCCTGAGGGGACAGTGTTGACTTGCCTCACACAACCCAGACATGGCCAAGGCAGCATGTCCTCCTGGTTCTTTGATGTCAGAGCCTTAAAGTTGGTCTCTGGAGTGTCAGGACCTGGCCAGTTATGGCTTAGGGCCCCAGCGGATTCCACAGATTGGGTCCCTGGCACCATCCCCACTAGGGTTCTTACCCCTTCTAGAGCGCCCTCTCCGTCCCCTGCTCCTACTCTCGTATTCATGCAAAAAGTCTCTGGGACCACGGGCCACTGGTGTTGCCTCGTTGTGGCCCTCAAGATGCACGTGGTGCTGTCACAGAGTTCCAGGGCCGAGTCAGCCCGCACTTCCTCTAATTGGCATTTATTGCATTTAGTGCCTACAGTGTACAGGCTCGTGGGCACGGATTAGAGCAAGGGTAGGAGTTGTGGCAGGATGAATGTGATGCCCTCAGGAAATACAGCTCCATGAGAGGGCGGGCAGCCCAAAGCCAGGCCTGGGAGCCTGGTGCCAGGCTGTGTGACCTGGTGCAGAAAGTCTGTCACGGAGAGCAGAGGAGAAAAGATCTCCCAGGTCTCACCACACCTCACAAGCATGTTCGTGTTCGTGTTTCTTCCTGTGTGTGAGTCATCACGTGAAACCATAAGGTCACACATCTGGCTTTTTGCTCACTATATCGGTTGCCATTTTCTTTTTTTAAAAATATGTTTTTATTATTTTTTAGACAGAGAGAGAGATAGAAACATCCATGTGAGAGAGAAACATCGATCGGCTGCCTCCTGCATGCCCCTTACTGGGGACCAAGCCCGAAACCTGGGCGTGTGCCCTGACCAGGAATCAAACCAGGACCTCTCAGTCCATGAGACGATGCTCAATCCACTGAGCCACACCAGCCGGGCTTGGTTGCCATTTTGCACATTAATATGCAGACTTTATAATGTTCACCCAAAAGTTTGCACGATGCTCCATCCACTGAGCGGCCAGCGTCACCAGCCCCGGGAGCTGGCTGTTTGGTTGTTCCTGCTGTTTGCCGGTATGAGGAATACCATCCTGTGTGCAAGGGTTCCCACGTGTGCGATCGTTTGTTCTCAGGGTAGTTTCCCAAAAGTCAAATCCCCGGATCCCAGAGTTCTTGCTGCACGTGGGCACCAAGGAGTTTAAACGGATCAGACACGTCGTCACCTCAAGCAGGGGTTGTCCCTTGGGTTTTGTCTCTTGGGTTGGAGTCAGTCTTCCACTGGAGATGACCCCCGTGTAGACATGGTGGGGAAGGGAATTCCAGATCAGGGGAACAAACCCGGCCTGACCTGTGTCCACTCAGAGCTGGGTGGGGCAGCTAGAAGGTTCTGAGGATCCGGCTGGGCCTGGCTCACCCCCACCCCACTGTTTCAGCCGTTCCCACCTTCCCAGAGGCCTACACATCCTACCCCAGACTGATGTAGGTGGGCACACAGGAAGTTGAGTCGAAAGGAGAACTGACAGAGATTTCCGAGGGGAAAATCTAGAAAGACCTGGGGATCCCAGTGGTTCATTCATTCAACGACACTTACATACCTGGTGGGCACCGCACATGGTTCAAGAGAGACACGATCCCACCCTATAGACCAACTGCCTCTTAGGGGAGCCCACCAGTGTTCATAGAACCGAAAGGTAAAACTGTAGTGATCTGGAATTGCTCGCAAGGGGGACTAGAGGACTAATAGCAGGGTTGCTGGGCCTGGTCAGGGGGGTCCGAGAAGATCGCTGAGGGAGCCAGTGGGCAGGGGTCTAGAGAGTTGGGAGTTGGACACGTGGAGTATGGAGGGAGTTGATGACATAGGCTATGAGGAAGGGCCCTGCTGAGCCTTCAGGGCACAGGTGAGGATTTTGGCCCCTTTCCTAAGGGCCGGGGGAAGCCATTCAAGGATTCTGCGCCGGGGAGGGGTGACAGGACCAGATTTGCCTTTCAGATGGTTTTGGTTGCCCGGTGGAGAATGGCCTGTAGGGGAACCAGCGGGAAACGGGGAGCCTGCTCGAAGATGAGCAGCCGATCCACAGGTGTCCTGAGAGCCGCTGGGAGCCAGCTCTTTGCTCAGCACTCAGAAGGCAGAGAGAGGCTGGACCCTTGGACCACTGACGCTCTCTGTCACGAGATGTGCCCATGGGGCACCGTGGCCAGGACCCAAGGTCACTCAGCTAGCATACTTACCTCACTCCAGGAGAGCCAGGAACAGGAAGACAAGAATGGCCTCTGGACAGCCAAACGCCTGGTTCGGATTTGGCCTTGCTCAGCTGAAGCCTCGGCACTTTGCCACTTAACCCTCACTCGGCATACTGTTCTAACTCGGCCCACTGCTGGGTCGAAACAGCACATTAGAAAGGGCCAGGGCCGCTGTGGGCGGAACGAAGATAACGGGGTGGTGTGTCTGCACGCGGCCAGGGGAACGGCCATGAAACAAACAGCAAGACACAAAGGCACGTGTGTTCGTGTGGGCGGGGGCAGCGGGGCGACGGGGTCGCCGAGCTGGACATGTGCAGAATGCACTGAGGAGCCCACTGGGTCGGAAGGAAGGACCAGGGCCCTGGACTAGGAGGAGATAAGGTTAATGCAGAAGAGGGGACCTCGAATATAAAGATAGACTACAAAGGTCAGGGCAGTCTCGAGAGACCAAGCTCATGACACAGAGTCACCAAATGTCACCATATGGCTGAGACCTTGGGAACATCTCACCCGAATGGGCGAGCAGGTCTGATTGATGGCAGTGGCTGCTCCAAAGGGAAGCTGCTGAGGTTTCCAGATCTCGAGGCCGGGGTGGAGACCAGCAGAGGGTTGTGTGGTTCAGCTTGAGGCGGCCTCCTGGTGCTCGGGGCTCAGGCTTCCATGGGAAGGTGGGTGGTGGGATCAGGAGGAAACCTCCCTTCTCCCTTCATCTCCTCCCTCCCCCCTTCCATCTTTTCTCTTCCCCTCCCTGCCCACAGTTGCCTTCCTTGAGTCTAGAGGAACCAAGGGTCTGTTTAGCTTTCCCTCTAACAAAGGATTTCCTGGGTGACCCGGGGCCTGGAGAAGCAGAAAAAAAGGCCAGGGCCAGGGTGGGGTGGGAATGGGGGTGGAGAGGGGTGGCTTGCCAAGGGGGCTCCTTGACCAGTCCATCCCTTGGCCCTTGGTCGTGACCTCCTTGCAGCGCTCTGCAATGCACAAACACTCCGCTCTGAATCCTCACCAGCGCCCTTGAGGTGGGTGGGCGGGTGTGGGTGGCCTCATTTTGTGTGTGGGGAAACCATAGACCTACCACACCTTATGTCTGAGCCTAGAGTCTCCGTCTGGAAAATGGGCAAAATAAACCCTCTCGGAAGGTTGCAGTGAGGACTGGGGGAGATACAGGGTATCAGGGAGGTTGGCAGCCAGGGCACAGCCACGTTCCTCGTGAATGGCATTGGGGTTTGAGCTCAGGCCTCTGGCCTCCATGCCTGGTATGGTGAGCATTCTACCATCTGCCTTGCTTATGAAAAAAAAGAAAGATAAGGAGCTCCCTTAACCCGCCCCACTGGAACTGGGGACCAAGTGAAGGCTGTTGAGCCCATCACGGGGCTTTCCACTACTGCCCAGGTGACCTCGGCTTCCTCGTCTGTAAAGGATGACACAGCTGTCCCTGCCTGCCCCCAGACCTACCATCCCAGGAAGTGGGACTATCAGTGGACCGAGGGTGTGAACATGAGTTGGGAAACATGCTTGTGCCGGGCACCCAGTGTGCAAGGGGACCTGCCTGCTCTGCCCCCAGGAGCATGCCATCCAGGCAGCGGGGAGGGAGGGGACCTGTATCCATCACCTGCTGGGTACAGGGTGGGGGATGGGAGCTCCATCCAACTTCGGAGCAAATTGGTGGGGGTGTCTGATGGAGCCTTGGTTCTGTCTGCTCCACCACACTGTCTCGTGCCCACGCAGATGGTGACACCTACTACAAGCAAGAGGATGATAGAGGACCAGTGAGTGTGGCCCAGAGGGCTGGAAGGGGGGCTTTCTGAGGAGCAGGTTTAACTGAGCCTTCTTCCAGTAAGCACGGGTGAAAGCCTGCCACGTGCCCCATCCCAGCTCTAGGTTAGACCCTGGGGAGCAGGTACAGAGACACAGGGGAGCCAGGCCAAGGAGTCAGCTGCCAGCAGGGACACCTAAGCGGGGGGCAGCAGGGTGGGGTTTCACACAGCTTTGCCAGATAGTGGTAGGTGGGATAGAGCGGAGCAGGCATGGGGAGACTGAGGCAGGCAGGCCAGTGGGGAGGTCCGTAGAGGCAGCAGCTGGACCGGCGCTGGGCAGTGAGGAGGGGCAGACGTCGATGTGCACAGGGGTCACTGGCAGAGCGGGGAGAACCTGAGGGCATGTCTGGGTCAGATGCCCAGTGGTCTTGCGGCTCCCTACTGTTGGCTGAGTCCCAGAGGTGCTTTCTCTGTGACTGTCCAGGCGGCCAGTACGCATTAATCATTTGCTTAGTGCCAGGCACTCGGTTCTCAGGGCGAGATGCCGCCCTGTGCTGGCCAGACTGAGCAGGGCTGCTCTGGCTTCTAGGCCGGCCGTCCTCCCAGCCTCCCCACTTCCACACCACACCTTCCCCACCCTGGGCTCCCGGTCAGAAAAGGCCTGAAAGAGCGCGTGGTCTATCTAGCCCCCTTGCCCTGATTGAATTCCCCTCTGTCATTCCCTCCAGGGGCCTTCCAGCTTCGGCTGTGTCACTCTGAAGTGACAGGAGGCTCTTTACCTCCCAGGCTACCCTTCCAGCCCTGCAGCAAGGGGTCGCCCAGGGCCGCCCTTTCCCAGGCTGGGGAGCCCGAGGCAGGGCCAGTGCTCCGTCCTGCACCCAGACCTGCCCCAGGCAAGCCCGTCCTCAATGCCTGGGCCCACAGAAGCCTCCCTGATGAGGTGTGGGTCTGAGTGTGTAGCTGTAGGCCATCCATTCATGGGGAATTTCAGAGACCCCACCCCCACCCCCATCTGGTCATCAGGCACCCAGAGTGTGGCACTGGCCCTTTAAAGCAGATCAGGGGCTGGCTTTTGGGGGAAACAGCCCAGATTTCTGCTATCTGCTTACAACCTGGGCCAGGGAGGGGGGCCACCCCAGCCCCCGACAGGGGCATTGGAAGGGCAGGTGGAGCTGGTAGCATTGATTGCAGTAACCTGATCCCGCGGGGAGGCGGCAGCGACAGCGGCGGCGGCAGCGCATTGGCAGGGGGAGGAAGCTGCCTGCAGCTGAGGGCTGGGCCAGGAAGAGCTGGGGCTGGGGCCTGGGTCGGCAGCCACTGCCTCCTCTCCGGCCCATGTATTTTTAATGAGCTCCCCGGGCTTCTGCAGCAGGCAGGACGCAGAAAGGCAGACCCAGGCCTGTGGCCCCAGCCCTGCCCCGAGCCCTGGTCCCCCCACCCTTCTGGGCATGAGAGGGCGACCCTGGGGCCCTGAAGCCCCCTGGCCGGGCAGGGCTCTCCATGCAGCTCGTCCTGAAGATGGATTCGAGCCCAGACAATGACAGCTGGTTGGAAGATCAGTGGGAGCACTGGTAGGGGTGTGGGGGTCGGTGGGGAGGGGCAAAGTTTGGGGGGCAGCTCCATTGAGCTCTGGGTCTCTGTTTGGGTCTGACTGAGGTGAGAGGCAGAGGGCTTGGGCCTCCTAGTCTCCCCTGGGGGCTGGGTCACCTCTCCTGGGTGACCTTGGATTGTGGGTCTCTCTTGCTCTAAGCTTCAATCTCTTGGTCGTATTTGGGAAAAGGCTCAGAATTGTTCCCAACTTCCCCCACAGAATTCTCCAAAATGTCCGCCCCACTCATACCAAACCAGGTGGAGCCTAGGGCTGGGGCAGGCAGGCACCACAGTGGGGTGGGGGCACAGGGCTGGCCTGGGGGGGAGGGTTCTAGTACAGGCAGTTAGTGTCCTGGTGCTGAAGTGCTCTGGTCTGCCCCCTGAGCTCACCGCACCTCCAGCCCGCAGTCGGGGGCCTTCCTTCACCCCATCTGTGCAGCCTCCTCTTCAGGGTCCATGTCTGGGCAAGGTGATTTTGTAGTTGAAGAGATGAGACCAGGCACACAGAAGAGTGGCCTAGTCTGTCCTGGAATGGGCTGAAACCCACACTGACACCTCATTTCCCGTCATGGCTCCGTGGCTCAAGCAGCATGGGTCTCCCTGGGCTGTGGGGATGGCGGACTCCTCTGGGGCTGGGGCGCAGCCTCTGCCAGTACCTTGAGTTTTGTCGCTGCAGGGATTAGATAGGGAGCCCCCGACTCCAGGCATCCCACGGAGTCTCCTCTCAACTCTTCCCATTCTCCGTGGGTGAACTGGCCTTGGCACCTGCCTTGACCCTGGGAGGCATTTCTCTGGCAGAGCTGAGGCTCCGAGCAGCTGGGCCTTCCAGGCACTGCCTCTTGCTTGGCAACGGGATGAACAGCTCCCAGCCGGGGGGAGCAGGAGCAACCTGGAGCCTCCTCTTCCACGGCCTCACCAGGAAGACTGCCTTTTGGCACGAGCCCAAAGCTCTTTCCCTGCCTATTAGTTACCCCTTGCATCGGCACAGGTGGACTCTAAGTCCCATCCTCTGGGGGCTGTGATCTGCCTTTTGGGGGCTGCCCCTTGGAAGATGTACTAGGGAGACATCCGTGGGCTGAGCAGTCCCCCACTCAGTGTTGTAACTTTGGCTTCCCGTTCCCACCAGGCTCACCCATGACATCAGCCTGGAGGAGTTTGAGGATGAAGACCTCTCAGAGATCACCGATGAGTGTGGCATCAGTCTGCAGTGCAAAGACACGCTGTCCTTACGGGTAAGGGTGGGCTCCCAGGAGCCCAGGCATGGTGGCGGGATGGGTAGGGACAGGATTAAGGGCATCCCCAAATCTACAAATGGGCTTCCAAATTCTGTACAGCACCCTCATTTAATGAAATAACATGCAGGAAACATCCAGTATAATGCTTGGCACATTTTGGGCCTCCATCGGAATTTTTTTTTCTTTTTTTCCAGGAGTTAAGGCAGGAGGCAGCTCCTTCAACTACCCACAAGAAGGGAGAGGGCAGGAGGTCTTGAGTTCTAGGACAGTAGCAGTTAGGGCCTTAGTCAATGGAAAGCTTGGGACTACCCCAGAGCCTTTCGGGAGTGGCCTTGGCAGAGGGCCTGAGGCAGAGCAGGGTGGAGTCTAGTGTAATCTGCAGTGCTTTGGGGCAGGAAAAAAGAGCCAAGGCACTCCCTCTGCTGCCCTTGCACCAAACCACAGCACCTGGCCTCGCGGACCCTCTCTGGCCCGCAGTCCTAAAGGCTCCTTTGGAGGGTTAAGCCAGCATTGCTGTTGCTTTGACCCCATGGCTTTGTCCTAGGACAGATGGCTCTCTCCTGTACCTAAAGTTCTGAATCCTGCCAGGAGGTCCTCAGCATCTGGAGCGTGTTTCAGAACAGAAAGAAGGAGCCACTAGTCAGGAAATAGAAGGCAAAGCATGGGGCCAGGTTGCAGAGCCCAGAGCTTCTCTCAGCCCCCAGGTGGGTGGGTGGCCAAAGTAGACATGGTGTTAAGAGAGTAGTTAGCAAAGGAGTGAGTAGGGATGGGGTGCCTGTCTCTGTGTTGACCTCCTATTGCCCCCAGAGATTCTGTAAGTGCTGCCAGGCAAGAAGAAACCAAGGGTGGGGGGATAACCCTCCTGTACCTTGCACCCCAACCCTCCATCCTCTGGCCAGGCTAGGAAGGGATGGAGGCAGAGGTCATTTATTCTGGACTTGGAGAATGGTCCCAGGGCCCTGACATAGCTTCTCTAAGGTCATACACCTGTTTCTCTTCCCCCACCATTCTCTCCCCCAACATGCACGGGCAGAGCCTTGCAGAGGGTGGTCTTGCAACCAGCCAGGGCCCTGAGGCCCTGGGGCCCTGGGGTATACCCTGTGGGGCCTTAGACAAGCTCCGGGGGCTTTCACACACTCTTGCCAGTGAGTCCTCACCTCTCTGAGAAGCTGGAAGGCTGTTTAACTGGTGAGGGACTGGAGGGTCGGGAGATCTGTCCAAGGTGCCAGGGAGTTAAAGGCAGAGCTGGAACTAGAACAGGGCTTGGAACTCTCAAGATTAGACAGGCCTGAGGGAAAAACCACAGGTTGGACGGGCCAGGGTCTGTGGACCGGAGGGTGGGGGACGCCACTGCCTGTGCAGGTGCCCCCACTTGCCTCCCTCCTCCAGCAGCCCTCTTCCAGCCGCGCTCAGGTCCTCCGGTCCGCACTGCGGCCCTTCCGCAATCCCTCGCCTGGCTGACACTGTTTCCCCAGTTTTCCTCACTGCTCCCTTCAAATTACTAACCCCCACCCCATCCCTTGCGGGGCGCTAACTCCTTGGCGACGCTTCGTCCCCATGACAACAGGGGTGACCTCACTCTGGGCTCGGATTACAACCCGGATGAGGTCACAGGCCGTTGCCAAGGGAACGAGAGGGTGCAAAGAGCCAGGAAGCAGGGGACCGTGGGGAGGAGAGAGGTGTGGACTGTCAAAGGCGCCGACTGGAGTAGGGTGGAAGCGGCCTCGCGCATCCTCGCGCATCCTCGCGCATCCTCGCGGGGGAGAGGCGTGGCCTCCTCCCCCCGGGCTCCTGCCCCTCCCTCTGTCCCCCCTCTTTATGGCCGCGGAATGGATTCGCCTGGGCGGGGGGCGGTGCGCGGTGGCCTCGGCCCCGCCCCGGGCCCGGCTTGGCCCCGCCCCCTGACAGTCCTCGGTCTGCGCCGCGCAGCCCCCGCGTGCAGGGCTGCTGTCTGGGGGCGGTGGCTGCGCCGGGAGCCGGCTGCAGGCCGAGATGCTGCAGATGGACCTGATCGACGCGGCGGGGGACACTCCCGGCGCCGAGGACGATGAGGAGGAGGACGAGGAGGAGCGCGCGGCGCGGCGACCAGGAGCGGGACCGCCGGAGGCGGAGCCTCGCCAGGAGTCGGCGCCCCGCAGCCAGGGCCAGGGCCAGGGCCAGGGCCAGGGCGGCGGGGACACGTACAGGCCCAAGCGGCCCACCACGCTCAACCTCTTCCCGCAGGTGCCACGGTCTCAGGTGAGGCGCCAGCGGTGTGGGGCGGGGCTGAAGGGGCGGCGCCCTGGGTTGGCCTGGGAGGTGAGGGCGCGAGGAGGTGCCGTGGGGAAACTTGCCGGTCTTGAATGGGAAGTCTCGGGCCTGGTGAGACCCCCAAGGCTTCCCAAGGGGGAGGTCCCTGGAGAGGTGGTCTGTTGTAAGGGAGAGGGGCCCTTGAGGAGGAGGATAGAAGGCCCGAGAGGGACAGAGTGGAAGGATCTGAGCAAGGAGAGGTGCAGCATTAACAGGGATGGAGCAGTTGCCACGGTTTGGAACTTGAGACCTCAGGCTGTGGCAGGGTCTCCTTTTTAGTGTATGGGGTTCCTGGTAAGGTGGACAAGAGGCAGAGCCTGAAGAAAAGGGCATATGAAGTGGCTGGAGTCGGGGGAGGTCATGGGAAATTGTGAAGAGTCGCGGATGGGGAGCTCAGAGGCAGCAGCCAGTTTGAAATGTGGGCAGCTGGGAATTCCCAGCAGGCAGGGAGGAGAAATGGGAGGTGGAGCTGCCTGGCTGAGTTGGGGGCCCTTGGGCTGTGTGGCTGGATGCCAAGGAGGGTTGAATAGGGTGGGGGAGAGTGGCTGTGGCCCTTTGTCTTCCAGGCCCAGTCAGGAGAGGTACAGAGGAGCAGCTCAGGGAGGTGGGGCTGTTGGTGGAGAATGCAGGGAAATGATGGGTTCCTTTCCCAGGATCCTCAGGGGTGGATTTTGGCAGCTAAATTCATGAATGTGAGGGCCTGTGAGGGTGTTCCCAGGGAAGGGGGCCTAAGTTGTGTGTAGGGAGCCTTGTATGCAGGCATTGTGGAGAAGGTTCCTGAGGGCTGAGAATGTGGCATGGGCAGTCCAGGAGATCCAGCAAGAAGGACCTCTGACAACTACATCTGTCATTCCTCAGTCATGTGCTCCTTGGGGGGGGGGGGGGCGGGTGATGGAACCGTGTTGTGGATTCACCATTTGGATGATTCATCCCCAGTCCCCAGGCCAGCTGCTGGGGAGACCCTTCCTTGTGCTTTTTTCAGGCTCTGCAGAGTGCCTCTGCCCCTTCCCTAGGCCAAAGCTTCCTGAGCTTCAGGGGACTTGGGTACCACCTTTGTGGAGGCTGATAAGAGCATCTCCCTAAGTCTTGGCCAGCTTCCCTGAGCCAGGAGAAGGGGCTGGCTAGAGCCAGTAGGCCTGGCTGGGAGGGCTGGGACTTGCCACTCTTCCTGCCTGCTCCAGCGGGGATTCAGGGTGAGGCCCGAACAAGTGGTGGGGGTAGGTGTGCAGCACATGGCCTAGGGATGGCCTGATGGGGGCAGGGCCAGGGCCTCCCTGTGCCGGGCACTGTTGACCGCTTCTGTCACAAGGGCCTTTTGTTCCCTTCACAGGACACGCTGAATAATAATTCTCTGGGCAAGAAGCACAGTTGGCAGGATCGGGTGTCTCGATCGTCCTCACCCCTGAAGACAGGTAAGTCAGCACCCGTTCCCTTACCTGGACTCCCACCTTCCCTGGCCCAGTCCCACTGCAGAGAGCAAACCAGTAGTCTCCAGCTGGCGGGTAGAGGTAGACTGCCTGTCCCACAGCCTTGAGTAGCCCATCTGAGGTCAGCTGTGGCACGAGTGATAGGGCTGTCCCCAGAGCCAGCCATCGGCCTGTTGCTGAGTGGACATGCTGGCTGAACATGCTGAGCGTAGGGAGCAGGGAGCCTGGGAGTCAAGGGCGAGGGCACCTGCCCCCAGCACCGACCTGCTTGCTCTCCAGGGGAGCAGACACCTCCACATGAACACATCTGCCTGAGTGATGAGCTGCCACCCCAGAGCAGCCCTGCCCCCACCACGGACCGAGGCACCTCCACCGACAGCCCTTGCCGCCGCAGTGCTGCCACCCAGATGGCGCCTCCCAGTGGCCCGCAGGCTGCCCCACCTGGTGGCCGGGGCCACTCGCATCGAGACCGCATCCACTACCAGGCGGATGTGCGGCTAGAGGCCACTGAGGAAATCTACCTGACACCAGTGCAGAGGCCCCCAGACCCTGCAGAGCCCACCTCTGCCTTCTTGCCGCCAGCCGAGAGCCGGATGTCCGTCAGCTCAGATCCAGACCCTGCTGCCTACCCCTCAACGGCAGGGCGGCCACACCCCTCCATCAGTGAGGAGGATGAGGGCTTCGACTGCTTGTCCTCCCCAGAGCGGGCCGAGCCACTAGGTGGAGGGTGGCGGGGGAGCCTGGGGGAGCCGCCGCCGCCCCCACGGGCCTCTCTGAGCTCGGACACCAGCGCGCTGTCCTACGACTCGGTCAAGTACACGCTAGTGGTGGATGAGCATGCGCAGCTGGAGCTGGTGAGCCTGCGGCCGTGCTTCGGAGACTACAGTGACGAGAGTGACTCGGCCACTGTCTATGACAACTGCGCCTCTGCCTCCTCACCCTACGAGTCGGCCATTGGGGAAGAATATGAGGAGGCACCCCGGCCGCGGCCCTCTGCCTGCCTCTCCGAGGACTCTACACCCGACGAACCCGACGTCCATTTCTCCAAGAAGTTCCTGAACGTCTTCATGAGTGGCCGCTCTCGCTCCTCCAGTGAGTCTGCAGTGGGAACTGTGGGGGCACCGGGGTGGGCAGAGCTGAAATGAGGGTGTTCCTGGGAGGTGGCCTCAGGCCCATCTGGTTCAAGGCATAAGGACTGAGAGCTCTCTCCCTGCCTGCCCCTCGAACCTCGACCAGGCTGGGGACCTTTCTCCTCCAGCTAGTCCCCTTCACCCATAGGTGCAGAGTCCTTTGGGCTCTTCTCCTGTGTCATCAACGGGGAGGAGCAGGAGCAGACCCACCGGGCCATATTCAGGTAAGAGCACCAGAGCTGGCCTGGCCAGGCAGCAGCTAGGGCCACCGCCTCCCTGCCTGTACCGTCACCACGTGGCCAGCACCCAGCCACAACGCTGGCATTCATCCGTCTACTCAGCCCCAGAGGGACGGCATCCACCCCCTCGGAACTCAAGAGTAGGGTGACAGAGGGGATGTTTCAGTGCAGTGTGGCCTTTGCTGCCAGAGTGCAGGAGTGAGCACCAGATTGGGCCAGGACAAGAGCCCAGAAGGGCACCCCACAGAGACGACACCTGACCCCACACCAAACCCACCCCTCACCCATGGAAGTGCTTGCTTCCCATCACCTCTCACATTTTATCAGTGGCTCTGGTCACTTCCTCCCTTGGTCTGTGAGTTCCTCCATGGCAGATGCAGATCTGATTGACATGGGTCTCCCCCAGGAGCGCTGACAGGCTCACGGATGCTTTGCAAATGTTAATGGAACTAATGGCAGTGCAGCTCCCAGACCCCAGAGCAGGGTGGGGAGTAGATGGATGGCCTGGCTGGAGAGGCCCCCTGTGAAGTCTGCATATGCTTTCTCTGGGGCAGGTTTGTGCCTCGACATGAAGACGAACTTGAGCTGGAAGTGGATGACCCTCTGCTGGTGGAGCTGCAGGCCGAAGACTACTGGTACGAGGCCTACAACATGCGCACAGGGGCCCGGGGCATCTTTCCTGCCTACTACGCCATCGAGGTCACCAAGGAGCCTGAACATATGGCAGGTAGTGTTCCCTTCCCCCTGCCTGGTGCCACCAGCCCACACATCTTCCCTGCCCCAACTTGTTGCCAGGTGAACCTATGCTCCAGATCTCAACACTCAGGGAGGGGGCCGAGCAGAGGTGACTTTGGGTTGGTTTTATAATTGATTATAAAGTGAGGCCCAGCCAAGTTGGGACATCTGTGGATTGTGGCACCCTCTGCTGGCTCTGCCACTCCTCACTTCATGCTTGCTTTCCAGCCCTGACCAAAAACAGCGACTGGGTGGACCAGTTTCGGGTGAAGTTCCTGGGCTCAGTCCAAGTTCCCTACCACAAAGGCAACGATGTCCTCTGTGCCGCTATGCAAAAGGTACCTGCTTCCTGCTCCCCTCGAGTGGATGGATGCCCACCCCAGCCCAGTCCCCGCACCTGACGTTCCTGTCCCTCACCCACAGATTGCCACCACCCGCCGGCTCACCGTGCACTTTAACCCGCCCTCCAGCTGCGTCCTCGAGATCAGCGTGAGGGGTGTGAAGATAGGCGTCAAGGCTGATGACTCCCAGGAGGTCAAGGTGACCACCCTGGCCCCCGCCCCTGGCTCTCCCGCCAGATCTCCCTCCTCTGCTCCCTGCAGGCTGCTGACCACCCTCTTCTCCTTTTCCTCCTGTAGGGGAATAAATGTAGCCACTTTTTCCAGTTAAAAAACATCTCTTTCTGTGGATACCATCCGAAGAACAACAAGTAAGTGGGGTGGAACAGGCTGCGGTGTGGGCTGGGAGTCTGGAGCCACTATGACAGGATGTGGGGCCATGCATGTGCCTAGAGGGGTCTGAGCCCCCATCCCACCCCCAGACCGACTGCTGTCCTCCCACAGGTACTTTGGGTTTATCACTAAGCACCCTGCCGACCACCGGTTTGCCTGCCATGTCTTTGTGTCTGAAGAATCCACCAAAGCCCTGGCGGAATCTGTGGGGTATGTATGTGTGTCCCACCGAGTGCCAGGCCCGCCAGCCAGGCCCAGACCCAGGCCCTCAAGCACATTTCTCGTGCTCAGCGTCACCCTCGGCCCTCCCCTAGCTCTGCACACCTCTTCCAGGTCACGGTGCAGTGGCCTCGAGAGGCCTGGGTGGTCTTGAGGAGTAGCTTCCAAACGTTTCAGCTGTTGAACCCTTTCTTCAATTGTGGTGTCACTCAGAAAACACAGCTTGTAGGGTACAGAGCTGAGCCAGGGGAACTGGCACCCACTCAGGGACCCCGAGGCTTCAGTTTAAAATGTGGGTTAAGCTTCCGTTCTCCCCTAGTCAGCGTGTGTCTGCCTGCCTCCTAGGAGGGCGTTTCAGCAGTTCTACAAGCAGTTCGTGGAGTACACCTGCCCCACAGAAGACATCTACCTGGAGTAGCAGCGCCGCCCTGCCCTCTGCATCCCCCGGGCCCTCGGGCCAGTGCCAGGACAGCTGGCTGCTGACAGGACATGGCACTGCTGGAGGAGGGGACCCGCCACCACCAGAGGGTGGGGAAGTGGAGGCCACTGGCCGAGGGTGGGAGGGTGGGGGTTATGGGGAGAGGCAAATGCAGTTTATTGTAATATAAGGGGTTAGATTCATCTATGGAGGACAGAGCAGGCTGCCCAGGGATTGGGTGGGGGCGGGGCTGGTCAGGCCTCTGGCGAGGAAGGATGCCCATCCAGGAGCAGAGGGTTCTGTCCCCTCTTGGGCCTCACTTCCCCTGCCAGGGCCTCTGGCTCTCTGGCCATTGGCTTCTGCCTTGATGAAGCCCATGCCACCTGCAAGTGCCCACCCTGCCCCCAAGTCCCAACCTCAACCAAAGGCCCGGAGCTCAGGCCGAGCCCAGCCACCTGCCGAGGACTATCCAGTAAGGAAATGGCAGCAGGTGGAGGTGCAGTCCCTGTCCCCAGCTCTGTAACTGTGTGGCCTCTGAATGGCTCCACCGCCAACCTCACTGGCATGCTGGTCCCTGGCAGTTGTGGGGCCCCCCAAGGAAGGAGACAGCTGCAGCAGGGCCCCACCCTGGCAGGAAAAGGAGGCTTCCCGACTGGCCCAGGCCAGCCCGGCCTCTTGGCTGCTTCGGCTGTAGCCCCATGTTGGTCCTATCACCCTGGCCACAACTATTAAAGTGCCATTTCCTGTCTGGACCGCGGTGGGTGTATCTACTTGGACCCTTCCCATGCTCAGCGCATTTCCAGCCCAGGAAAGCCCAAGGCTTTGCTGCACAGAATAGCTTTATATGGGGTTCCTTCCCATCACCGGCGTGTGTCGAAGTAATACTCAGCTATGTCGGGTCCGTCCCGCTTGCGCTGCTGGGCCCGGGAGAGGAGGGATCGAGGCCCTGGTGGCCATGGGTGCTTGGGTAGGATCCCATAGTCTAAAGAGAGAGAAAAGGGTACGGGTGGGAGGGAGAATCTGGTTTTGAATCTGCCAGTCACCCCTGAACAGATGCTGTTTGAGATAAGAAGACCCCGAGGCTGGACTTGGGTGCCCTCCCTAGGGCATCCCTCCCCCGCCAGGGGAGGGGAGCGCAGGGCAGGGAAGGGATGCGAGGTACTACCATCCACCAGGCCGGACAGTGGCTCTGAGAGTTCCAGGGGGGCTGAAAAGTCCTCGGGAACAGATCGCTGAGGCCTGTGGGAGATGTTGGGGTGATCAGCGCTGGCCCCAATGGCCACTGAGCGCCCTGTGAAGCAGGCAATGGCCCAGGACAATGGCACCAGCCTCTCCAGGGAGGGGGGGGCAACATGGCAGAACCCTCCCACCCTCCAGATCCCTGGACCCTGTTGAGCCCTGACGCTGTGCTCCTGGGGGTTACCTCAGCGGCTGGGGGTGGAGGAGTGAAGATGCCAGGATGAGGGAGAGAAGGAAGAGGCTCAGCCCAGCCCTGAGGTATAGAGCCATCTCCTACTCAGGTCGCAGATCCCTGCTTCTGCCGGCCCCTCCCCCAGCGGATGGAACCCGCTGCCAACTCCCAGGGCCACCTCACAAAGGACATTAGTTCCAGGGCTGAGCATCAGCACCAGCTCCTGACTAGGCCAGAAACCTCCACGCTGAGGTTTGCTTTTTACTTGTTTGACTTTACTGACGCTGTAGGTCAGCAGGTGCCAAAACACATCTTGTTCTAGTGCCACTGCCCAAGGTTTAAGGGCACAGGCCTTTGGAGTCAGCTCTCAGTTCCAATCCCGCCTTCCCCTCTTGCTAGGTGGACCTGTCACTTAATCTCTGTGGGTCTCAGTTTCCTCATCTGTGAGGTAAGGTACATACATAATGTCTCTAAGGTCTGGCACACGGCAGGCCCTCAGCAGAGGTCACAGTCACTGAATCCTCATCACCCAGAGTCCCACCCAGTTCCCACTCAGCCTCGTCCCTGCCTCCTGCCACCACCACCAGCTGGCTCTCCCTCCAGCAGCTCAGTAGTCCCAGGAAGGTCCTGCCGGCTGAAGAGCCCAGAGCAGTCACAGCCTCGGCCAGCTCCGAGATCCCATTGGGCGACACGCTCTGAGCACCTTCCCACTTAGCTCCCCACAGCTTCAAACAGCCTGGCTCAGGGCCTCCACAGGCCCTGCCATCGCCCCAGAGGCTGGACAGAGGGCAAGTCAGGTGGCAAAGTCTGGGACCTGCTACTTTAGAGTATAAGCTTCCAGAGGGCAGGGACTACAGGATCCCCAGCACCTGACACCTAGTGGGTGCTCAATAAATATTTGTTGAATGAATAAATGCCATGTGACAGTGTACTGGAGACTCTCTTCACAGGCCAGAGGGATGGTGGGGCCCTTTCTTTGTCTGGTTCCTGCTCAGCCTGGTTAATGCGGGGCTGACCTGGCTCACTGCAGAAGCCCTGAACCCAAGGCTTTAAAAACAAACCCTGGGCCCCACCCAGACCTGTGGGATCAGAACCTGAGGGCTGAGCTGGGGGTCTCCACTTAGGAAGCTCAGTTGCTTCTAAGACAGCAGGTCTACTAGCAGGTCCAATCCCCTCCTTCAACCGCTGAGGTGCCCCAGGCCCAGCGAGGGCTGTCCGTTGTTTCCAACCTGGCTCCTGGTCCAGAGCAGCCCCGAGGCTAACCAACTGTAGAGTCTCCGTAAGTACATCTGCTCCCTGTGCTCGAGCACGCGCACTGACTTCTCACTGACCACTCCTTCCCTCCCTACCAGGCTCCTGCTTCTGTATCCAGTCCCCACCAAAGTTCACCCCTGCTGGGAACCATGAGTTCCCTGAGGCTCCAAAGTCAAACCCCTCTTGCCTCCCAGATGTCACCTCTTCCTCTCTATCCACAACTGGTCCTAGGCCTGCCTGGGTTACTCCTAAACCTATCGCCCTGCCATGGCCTTAATTCAGCCCCATCCACTGTTCTAGGTCTCCGCCAGCACTGTCTTTCCCCATCCGTGCCTGTCAGTCCACCCTGCACCACGCAGCTGCGATGAGGTTCGCAACAGGCCCTTCCCCACTACCTCCAGAGGCAGGTCCCAGTTTCTCCCTGGGTGTGTGATGGCCTGTTGGATTTGGCCTTGATCGTCCCCTCCAGCCTCATCCCGTTTCCACCCTCTACTGCCTTCTGCCCCAGCACTGGCTTCATGCCCCTGTGACACTACGCATGCTGTTTTCTGCACACACGGCCTCCTCACCCAGTCTGCCCATCAAAACTTGGATGGAGCTTTACCAGTTATAAGTCTGCTAGAACGGAGCCTTGCCCAGCCATCACCCTGAGCTGGAACGCACCCCAAGTCTAGACTATTTCCCATGCACACTTGTGCCTGCTGCAGTGACTGGCGCACTGCATGCACGTACACACCTGTCTCCACCAATCAGGGAGAGCTGGGGGCGAGAACTGTGCTTTACTCATTTCTGAACACACAGCACGAGGCACAGAGCCCGCAGAGCAAGTGCCCAGCAACACTTGTTAAGACAGCGGAAGGTTGTGGGCCTCGGGCTGTGACCACCAAACTCAGTGCCTTCACTCCCCAGCCCAGGGCCTGGAGTTGGTGGCTTCTCAGAGGCACCTGGGAAAGCAGTCAGGAAATAGCTGGCCTCCCTCTGGGAGGAACCTCCACCTGAGGGTCTGGGAGGTGAGGCACAACAGATACCAACACAGACCACGTTCTCTCAGAACCTAAGGGACCACCCATCTGGCTAGAAAGCAGCAGCGCAGTATGGTGTGTTTGCAGGGTCATGGGGTGTGGCGGAGGTTAAGAAAGGGAAAGAAAGACCAGGCAGAACCTGCACCCAGCTTCCTCCCAGAGCTGCTCAGGCTGCCGTTCCTTCCAGCCCAGCATCAACCCCAGTGCTGGCTGGGGCCCGACATCCTTTTCCCAAAGGAGAAAAGCCTTTTGCTCTCAGCGAGGAGCTCAGAGCTTGGGGTACCACCCTGCACTGAAGTGGGCCCACCACCAGGCTCCCTCACAGAGAGGCTGGCAAGCAGCAGGGCCCTGCAGGGGGAAGGGGCAGACAGAGGCTCTGGCCAGAAGACACACAGGCAAGTGTCATCACTGCTTAGGTTCAGCCGTGTCACCAGGGGCTGGAGAGAGGCAGTTTCCTCCTGCAGCTGCCACGACGAGCAGCTCTCCACGCTCAGGGTTCAGTCCCAGCTTTCTGTGGCTGAGGAGCCTGGGTCCCAGTCCTAGGTCCCAGTCCCAGCAGAGGCCTCTTGGTCCTGCCACGAGGTACAGCTGTGATGGCCCCATCACTGGAGGGTGCAGTCAAAGTTGAGAGGGTGTTAGAGGGGCTCTGGTGGTGCCCAGGGCTGTATGCAGAGCCTGGCCAGGGTGGCAGTGCCAGGTGTCCTAGGCTGTGGGCATGGAGAGGCCACAGGCTTGGATACTGTCAGAGTCAGTTTTATTAGGGCAGAGGGGCCCAGGGGACTGAAGGGCTGAGGCCCCCCCTGCCCCTCCCCGCATCCCACTCCTGGGATGTCCGTTAGCCCCAATTGTAGAAATAAATTTTCTGCCAGGCGGGCAAGTAATCCATGAGTGGCCCTGCAATGGAGAATGAGAGAGAGACAGATGTCAGCCCCTGTCGCTCAAATACAGATGCTCACATCTGCACAGCCAGGAGCCCGACTCTCTCACCTCTTCACCCCTAGGGAGGCAGTATCAGCAGGATCTCTGTCTCCATTTACAGACAAGGATCCTCAGGCTCAGAGAAGCCACCCAGCGTGTCCAGCTATATAGATGCTGACAGCCCAGCCCAGTGGCTCTCTGCCAAGGTGGAATCTCCAAACAGCCCAGTGTCCACCCAGAGAGTCTCGTATCACTCCAGGACACTCAGGCAGGGAAAAGGCTGATGGCCTGATAAGATCCAACACTCCTCCCACCACAGGACACCCTCGTTGCAGCCGCCTGAGGCTCTACGGGCCAGCCTGGCCCATGTCCAGGAACTCTCCCCCACTCAACCCAACCTCCGGCTCCCTTTCCGGTTATGCCAAGAATCAAATTACAAGGAGACAAAGAGAAAACAGTCAGGGGGACGGGGCCATGCATGAGATCCACGACACACTGTAATAATCACACCCCGCCCCATGCTTACTTGTCACCAGGCCAGTGCCCGGGACATGGTCTGCCAGCAGCTGGAGCAGGAAGAGGATCCTGGCCCTGCAAGGAGGAGATAAACAGGGAGCAGGCTGAGGGAAGCATCTGGGTCCCTGTAAATGAGGGTGCCAGAAAGCCTTCGCCAACCACCTGACTACAGGTACTGCATCACAAGACAGAAAGTAACTATGAGCAAGGACAGACCTCGTACAAAGGACAGGCCCTTGGCCATGGCTTTGGTCCTGCCCTCCCCCAGCCACGGTCCTGGGATGCTCAGGACTGGAAGGCGGCCTGATTCCAGATACTATATTCCCTCTGTGACAAGAAAAGGGGAAGAAACCTGTGCCTTCCCAGCCTGCACCCTGCTCCTGTCCTCTGGGGACATGGTGTTTCTCTGACTGGTTTCTAGACCCTTCTCGGTCCGAGCCACTGCTCTGAGGGTGCCAGGCTTGTCAGGCCAGCGGAGAGCGAGCCAAACTAGAGGCTTGCAGCCTGGGAAGCCACCTCTGCAATTATCATCTCAGAATTCCTGTCAATGAGATACTGGGCTATAATGTTCCCTCTGGGAAGTGCACGCAGTTTGGGGGGAGGTCATGAGATTCGTGTGAGCCTCCAGAGTATGGAAGAGGGTTTGGCTTTGGTGCCTTACGAGCTTTCAAACCCCGCTGAGAGCAGGAGCCGCAGACAGCTGTTTTCACCAAGGTGGCATTACACATGGCCTACACTTGCTTTCCCGTCTCAGAGAAAAACAGAGGTTGCATGGCCAATTCCAATGAATGTTCCAGTCTTTAAGCAGTGTACTTTTTCAAACCTACACAGAAGGGTCCTGGGAGTCTCCAGTCTGTCTCATAGCCCCAGTTGCTACACAAAGACCCCTCCTCAGATCTTGGTCTGACCTCAGACAGTCACCCTGCCAGGCCCTTGGGAGACTTGGCACTGGCCCCCCACACCTCAACAGGCCTCTCTGTGTCTGGCTGAGGCTAGGAGCTCTGGACCCTCACAGGTGACAGAGTAGCGGCTGGGCTGGGCAACGCAAGAGTCAGGCCAGGAGAGAACGGCGTCGACGTGGGGATTTGGCTCTGCCACTGGCTAGCTGGGTGCCTTGTTTAAGTGGCCCAACCTTTTTGAACCTCAAGTACCTCCTGTAAGAAGGGGGGCTAATTCAAACTATTTGACAGGAACGTGAAATGACCTGGAGGGTGTGGAAAGCACGAGCCTACCACCATCCCTGTGGCATGGCCCTCTGTGTGTCTCCTGCCAACAATTGTTTAAGCTCCTACACGCATGGGCAGGTAGCCCCAAGAGCTTGGAGGGCAGGCCTAAGCTGGATCCAAAAAATGAGCAAGCAACCACACCCCAGGACAGCACACAGCAGGTGCTCAGTGAACCTGAGATGGGGGGAGGAGGGGAGGAAGAAAGGCATGAATGGGGGTTGGGACACCGGTATCCCACTCCCTGCCTCTCTCCCCTGCCGAGGGGGGGCCCCACTATTCGCCGTAGGGCCCTTACTCAGAGAAGCGGTCATAGAATGGGGAGCGCAGCAGGTAGTAGAGCAGCAGGATGGTCCGACGCCGCAGCTCAAGCCGCTCCCTCCGGGTCAGGCCTTTCCTGTCGCTCAGGAGGCTCAGACTGGGGAGAGTAGGAGACACAGTTAGGGCCAGCCACAGGAGGAGCAGAGGTGCCTGCCTGCCCAGGTAAGGCCAGGCCTGCAACACGAAGCCCGGCGGAAGGATTGGAGCCCCCACACAGGCCCAGGCTCACCTGGTCACGTCCACAACACCAGACAGGAGCCAGGGTTTCCATGACCGCTGACCCCATAGGCCCAAGCTGAGCACTGACGGCCAAGGCGTCAAGGATGTCTCCAGCACAGGGCCTGCCCTGCCCACTCCTGCCAATCCCTACCCCCAAGTGTCGGCAGCCCCATGCTAAGGATACAATGCAGCAGGGGCCGGGCAATGTATAGGGACTCTGCGATGGTCTCCTGTAGCCCCAGCGGGGTGGGGGTAATGCTCAGCTCCTCCTGGTGCTGCTGCTCCCGTCTTTCCTGCTTCTGAGGGGCTCCCCAGTGCCTTGAGTGCAGGGATGGAGCTAGAATGCAAAGGCAGATGAGCAGCCAGGCCCAGGCCATGGCATGGGAGGGTGGGCACTGATAGAACTAGGCCCTCTGGCCCATGATGACCTCAGCACTGAGATGCGCAGTCCAGCTGCGTCCTACACTTACTGTTCTGGAGCGTTCGCACCACTCGGTTTGACCGCTTCCCCACGTATGACTGCTCCTGGCTGCCATGGCTGTGCTCATCTAGCAGGGGTAGACAGAAAGCCATACTGTCAGAGGGACATGTTTGCAGCAGAACCTGCAAAGAATGTGTGTGCAGTGATTGAGTGCTCATGGGCGAAGGGGAGAACAGATGAGCGTGTACTATGGCAGCAGCTGAGGCAAGGACACTGCAGCAGGACTGAGGCTCAACCTGGAACCTGTCCATGGTGGGCAGCATTCTGCCACCCTCCCTGGCCTGGAAGGAGGTCAGCATCACCTGTGGCACATGAATCAGCCAAGAACCCAGACTGGAACAAGGCAGGGAGGGCCCAACCACATCTACAGAAATCACAGCACCAGAGGGGCTGTATCTTCTCAGTCTTTGGCTTTCAATATGGTCAAGAGGAGAAGCAAAAAACTGTCACCACTCAAGGCCAGGAGAGTGAGACTCAGAGACCAGCAGGTGATGAGCCCAAAGTTCTGAAGGGACAGATCTGCCTCATGAGCCTGGATTGGCAGGATCCCTGTCTCCTGCTCTGTCCCCTCTTCGTGCAGCCCACAAAAAAGGATGAGGACTCTGATGTCAGAAGTCCTGAGTTCAAATTCTGATTCTGCCCCAACCTAATCTTTCTTTTTCTTCTCTGTAAAAAACAGGGTGATGAGAGCAAATGAGTTGATGGGGACAGATGTGCTCCATAAATGGACAAGATTCATTTAGTCAGCTCTAAATCCACGATTAGTCCCATGCTCAACTCCACTCCAGAGTCGGGAAGCAGCTTACCTGGGGGCTGTACCTGGGTCTCCCTGTTTAGTGGAACGATGGGGGGTGAGGTCTGGAGGCCAGCCTTGAACCAGATGAGCAGGAACATTCGCAGTACCGCCCTGGATTGGGAGTATGGCAGGGCTGGGGGGAAGGTGACTAGCCAGCAGGGGTGCAGAGGTGTTTGGTTGAACCCCATCTGTACAGCTGGTCATGGTTAACCCCACCCAGGGCCTGCCCTCCACAGTCCCGACATACTTGGCAAGCTGGATGAGGGCAATGACGAGCCAACGGCCCACTTCACCCCACACCTTGGCGGCCCCTATCTCCATGAACACCTCCACACACTCCAGCACGCTCAGCCATGTTAACAGCTTCTGCTGGGACATCGACTGCAAGAACCCCAGGCCAAGAGGTCAAAGGGTACCTCCTCATCCCAGGCCCTCCCCCAGGCACTCCTCTGACAGGAGAGATGGATTTCCCCCTTTCTAAATGTATATGCCTGAGTTCTCCACCCGGGGCAGGCTAATTCATGTGTCTAAAACTCAAGTCTCTTCATCCGAGATGGGGACATTAGACATCCCGACACTTCACCTAATGAGATGACTTGAGGCTCAAATGGACATAGGCATGTCTCCTATTTTATGAGACCATAACATGTGTTACACACACAGACTGGGTGTTACTATTTCTTTCCTGAGGCCCCATGCTTCCCGCCCTCAGTTCCTGGCAGAATTCTCACCACAGGCAGCTTTTTCCGAAGCTCCTTCCGTAGGATCCCATCATTGAGCAGCACAAGCAGGTTAGAGGCAGAGTACACTGAGGGCAGAGTGTGGTCTTGAGAGGCTGGCTCAGCAGCCTCCACCTCCTCCCCTTGTCCCCAGAGCTGCAGGATCACCTGTCACCTGCTGTGCTCAGCCACCCACAGACTATGTGGAAACCAACCTGCCTCCCTGCCCACTTCTTCAGAGCTCTACACTCCCCAATATGATCTCATGTGGGCCGGTGGAACTAGAAAGGATGGTTTGATCTCAGTGACAGACCGGCTGGAACTGCCCATTGTGCTCCAAATAGCCACCGATGTGTGGTTTCACCTCCTGGCCTCTGCTTTCTCTTCAACCTGTCCCTGAAAGCCTATTCCATCTCCACCTTTCAAAACCCAGCTCGTCTTTTCAGGACCCTCACCTCCAGTACTCACTAGGCAAACACTACAGAGGCAGTTACAGTCTGGGGATCCTGGTATCTGGACTTGAATCCTGGTTCTGGGATCATCAGTGGCTGTTCCCTAACGTCACTGAACTTCTGTTCCCTTAACTGGACGACAGTACAGACCTCACATCACTGTAGGGCGGATTAACTGGGCAAGGGCAGGGAAAGTGCTTGGCCCAGCCAACTGGACCAGTCAAAGCCTCCAGATCTTTCAACTATGGGGACATAGAGGGCCCAGGAGGGTGGACGCTGACCTTTATCCGACCCAGTCACAGCACAGTATGATCTAACGGGAAGCCTAGGGCTGCGACCTGGAGGGGTCACCCCTCTGGGAAGCACGCCTGGGCCCTCCCGCCCCCCACCCACCCTGAGCCCGGCTCACCCAGCTCTGATAGCTCGTGCGAATCGGCGAAGCGACCTGAGGAGAAGGCACAGAAGGAGGCGTCTGTGAGAGTTGTCTCACTCTGCGTCTTTGGGTCCCTGGATGTCCCCTCCCTACGCCCTACGGAAACCTGGAAGGAACTTCTCAAGCACAGCGATCACTACCCTGACTCCTCAGGGAAGGGGACCAGTGAGGTCAGAGGTCAGAGCCCTGAAGGGATGGGTCAAAGGTCGGGGTGGCACCTGCCAGCAGGTAACTGAAGCCCCGCACTGCTGTCTCCAGCTGAGCCGTGGCGGCCGGGTGACGAGTCACATACTCCTGGTAGCGGAGGCCTAGGAGCCGCAGCTTCTCCATTCTGCCCTGGGGACCGACCGACACGCTGATCGACAGTACGAGTGGTTGCAGCGCCCTGCTTCCTGCGCCCTCCTTCCTGCTTCCGGTGCTAGGCCCGCCTCTCCGTTGCCTAACTTCCGCGGCCCAGAAAGACGGTGACGTGAGAGGCCAGTGAACCCCCGATCACCCTATTTCTTAAATTGCCTCTCACCAGGGTAGCGCCTCGTAACTGAGGGCCTAATCCCGCCCTCCCTACTCCTTCAGGTCATTGGTTGACACACTCTCCGCTCAACGCGGTCGGGACCCGGCTTTTCCGCCTTCCTGATTGGCTGCCCTTGCGCCTGCGCAGTTACAGCTCCAGGAAAGCAGCGGGGCAGTCAGAGCCGTAGGTTCTAGAGAAGGGTCCGGGAGCCTAGAGTCTTTCCAATAGAACGCCGAGAGGCTCGAACGGGAGGCCGGACTTTAAAGGGCTGGGTGGTAGCGCGCGGAAAGGATCCCACATCAGGCTTGTGGAGGCGCCGAGAGAGTCTGACAGTCGGAGTGTCTCGGCAGGCGCGCGTGTGGCCAATTTCGTCGTCTCTTGTCCCCTACCAGAGGTAGTGCTGGGGAAACTGAGGCAGCAATGGGTCCAGCGTCCCACGCAGACTCAAAACCCCAGTCAGCACCGTTAGTGCCCTGCTTCGGCCCCAGCTCCCGCAAGGACTTTGCCCACCTAGAAAGAGCGCGCACCTGCACTCCCACCGCCAGTGGAGA
The DNA here is from genome assembly GCA_030848825.1 of Tadarida brasiliensis. Classification (NCBI taxonomy): domain Eukaryota; kingdom Metazoa; phylum Chordata; class Mammalia; order Chiroptera; family Molossidae; genus Tadarida; species Tadarida brasiliensis. The sequence continues at coordinate 15,383,149 of CM061268.1, read as the reverse complement.
AACCCTGGCCCGGGTTTCTGCTTTCGGCTCGGGAGTATCGCTTCTCTGGGCCTCGAGTTTCCCCATCTGTAAAATGGTTTGAGAGACTTGGTCCTTGGACTCGGGATCAATCTCAAAGCTCTTTTCGGCCCCTCGATGCACCTTCGGGTCCTCCGCCGCTCCCTAACGGATGGGGGCGGGTCCTGGAGATCCTTTCCCAAACCGGGAAGCTCCTCGGAATGGGCAGCGTCTGGAGAAGAGTGGCCAGCGGCCGGGGAACAAACCCTCCGGGAGGCAGCCACTGATTGGCTGTGGAGAAAGGGGCGGGGCCGCGCGGATCCGACGGTGCTGCAGGTTTATGGTACCTGTTTATGGAACAGTAATACATTATTTTACCTAATCCCCTCCACCAGATATTATCTCCAGATGAAGAAAGGATCTGCTTAAAAACCCAGTCAAGATTCGAATCCTGGTCTAGTCTGACCACAGAATCTAGGCGTTTACAGCAGGAAGTCACAGCCTCTCCTTGCTCTCCCTCCCTGGAGCCTTCTCCCCAGCACACTTTTCTTCTATATCCGGTGGGGAATCACAGCTGCCTTCCCTACTCTGGCCAAGAAATGAAGACCTAAGGAGAAGTGTCCAGGGCCCTCCCGAGAGGCAAAGGCCTTGGAGAACACAGGAGGTGTGGCTAGGCATTACCAGCACCATTTCTTACCACCTCCTGGATGTCAGGCTCACTCATACTCAACTCTTCTTAGCAACCTTGCCACGTTGCTAGGAACTCCTTTCCACAGATGGGGAATACGAGGCCCAAGGAGGGGAAAGGACTTGTCCCAGGTCACACAGCATGTCACTGGCCAAAAGGACAACAATGCAGGTCTCTCCTGGCAGTGCTCTCTCTCCCACAGCCCAGCAAGAGCAATGACAGTTTGAGGCCATTTCGTCATGAGTCAAGTTAGCAACTGGGATTAAATTAAGACCAGGGCTCAGGACATTCGGTGTAGGGCCCTTTCTCCCTTCCTCCCTGCACCTCACCATCTTAATTAACTTTCCCCCCAAACCTCACCAGTGGGTACATCTCTACTCCCTCCCTCTGCAGCTGTGGAAGAGTCAGGAAGGAGCGTGTGAGGTTTCTTTGACAGTCCCGGGCTGGTGATCCTGTGCTTCTGGAAAGGAGAGAAACATGGTGAATAGAAGAGCAGCCTATTCCCAACAGAATATGAGGGGTTCTTGGGCTTGAACCTGTTTCTCTTGCCTCCCTCCAGGACTGGGAGTGGATCATGAGCCCAGCTAGGTTGAAGGAAAGGAAGGCTGCCTAAATTTCCTCTCCAGATTCTGGGCTTGATTAGGTCCCAAAGACAAAGAGTGGCCATGTACAGGAGGTGTCCAAGGTAGCTCCTCCCTACTGGGCCCCTGTCTAGATTTAGTCACCTTGCTGGGTTGGAAGGGTCTCTGGGCAAGTTGGGCCAGGTCTCCCCTCCTTAACTCTGCCCTGAGCCACAGGGGAAGAGAGCTAGTCTAGTCCAACAGGTACAGATGAAGACACCAAGGCCCAGAGAGCGGGCCTGATGGTTCAAGGTCACACAGCAAAGTCTTGGACAGAGCTAGGCCAACCCAGGTCTCAGGCCTAGAAGACCAGCACCCTTTATATGCTCATACCAGCCTCGCTTTCCCCTCCATACCCCAGAAGAACCTCTTGGAGGCCCAGCAGGCATCGCAGCACCTCAATTTCTCCTGAATAGTAAGGTTGAGCAAAGGGCGGGACCAGCACTGTGAGTGACTGCAGTCCCTCTGCAGACCCAGCTCCCCCCACAAGCTCCCTTGCCAGGCTCTGACTGTGTGCTCTACCTGCTCCCCCACATTTAACCCCCACAGACAGTCTCTGTTGAGGGTCTTGCAGAGAGATTCACCCAACCCCACCTCAGTTTCAGGTTAGAGATGACGGTCAAAAGGGCTGGAAACTCAAAGCTCTGGATGCTTGAGTGGCCCCTGCATCCCCTCATTTCTCAATTCCCAGATATACAAGGATCTGCCATCAGTCTCCATGACAACCATTGCTCCTGGCCTCCAAAGGCCCAAAGAGCAACGTTCTTTGCAGACCTCCATCTCCCAGAGAAAGGCATCCTGGCCTCTCAGAGGAGACTTGAGGCTCTCAGGCTGGGGTGCCTTGCTACAGCTTTTTGGAAGCTTGGGGACCTCTCAGGCCCTCACTTTTTATAGCTGGACATTGGGCTAAAAGACCCAGCCTGAGCTCCTTTCCAGGTTAGGGTGAGGCCCAGTGGGTCCCACTCACTTTCAGCTACAAACTTACTGAGCACCTGGTATGTGCCAGGCCCTGCTTGGGTGCTGGGGACCCAGTCCAATGAGCAGCCACTTGCTACGGAGGCGACATGTTATCAACAAGTTAACAAGGTGCTAGGAAGAAAAGAAATCTAGGGATGTGGGAGGAGGAGCAGGCCTTGTGAGAATCTGGCAGAATCCAGGCAGGAGGAACCTCAAGGGCAAGTCCTGGGGCAGGAAACCCTTAGGGAGGAGCAGCAGGAAACTGCCTACAGGGTAGAGCCTGGGGAAGAAGCCCCAGAGTGTGCTAATTTCATTATCCTGGTGGTGAGGGTGGGGGTGGGGGGGGGAGGATAATGCCTGTGTCACAGGACTAATGTGAGGGTTAGCTGTAATCCACAGCACAAGGCCTGGCATGGAGTATGTACGCTCAATCAACAGTGGCTGTCATTCATGGTCCATAGCGCCCACCACCTCCTCCAGGGCAGAATCCAGGCTGGTGCTTGCAGTGGGGTGCAAGGGTTGGGGAGTGGAGGAAGAGATCCAGGCCAGGGCGGACACATCTCCACAGTCTAGGCAAGGGTCGCGGGTCCCAGGCCCTGTGCAGGCAGCCCAGACCCTGTGTCAGTGAAGTCTCTCCCCAGTTTCTGGGCAAGAGGCAAATGGGAGGCCGTTTGTCCCAGCCCCCTCCGGGCCAGGCCAGGCCAGGCCACTCCACGCCACCTGGACTGAGCAGGGGAGAAGGGGTGGGGAGTGGAGCGGATAGGAGATCAGGGATGAAAGCTGGGCTCAGGTGCTCCGAGGCTCCAGGGCACGTCTCGGCGGGCCACGCCTCCTGTCCCCAGAGCAGGTGCCCCTGACCCCCAGAGAAAGCATTCCAGCCCTTTCACTTAGGCAGTCCCTTTCATCCCGGGCCGGTGTCACGGCCCCTCCTCCAGACCGAGGTTATTGGGAGGGGATGGGGCCCCAGAGCAGCCAAGAGGGGGATGGGCTCAGAGCAGGTACCAGAGACCGGGCCTTCCCGGGTGGCGGCCCCCCTTCCTCCAGTCGTCCGAGGTGTTTCGTGGGTTCCTCCCCAGCTGGGTGGGAGGAGGGGTGGTCAGGTGCCGGGGCAGGGGTGGAGCCAGGCCCCCTCGGGGTCTCTCCGCCCCTTCGGAATCAGCCATGCGGAGGTGAAACCTGAACCCAGGTTGGGGGCGGGGCTGGCTCCTGCTCAGACGGGCCCGGCCTGCGCCTTCACCCCCTTCCCCCGCACCCGGGCTGGCTTCTGGGAGAGAAAGGACCAGTCCCTAAACCGCTGGAGTAGGTGAGGTGGCTCCTCAGTGCGGGAGGGAATGGGGCGGCCGTCGGGCCCCGCCGCCCAAGGCCAACCCTCTTCTCTCCCTCCCGGGTCCGCAGGGCCCGCGATGGAGCCCACAGCCCGGGGTCGCGCCCCGCCCTGAGTGTCCCCGCAGACGGCCATGCTGCCCCGAGGGCGCCCCCGGGCGCTGGGGGCCGCCGCGCTGCTGCTGCTGCTGCTTCTGATCGGGTTCTTGCTGTTCGGCGGGGACCTGGAGTGTGAGCGCCGCGAGCGGGGAGGCCCGGGATCCTTCCCCTGTGCGCTGACGCCACGTATCCCCCAAGACGGGCGGCCGCGGGAGGCTGCGGCCCTCGGCCGAGACCCACAGACGGACCACGGGGGCCACAACCGCTCGGACTGCGTCCTGTTGCGGCCCCTACCTCCCAAGTGCGAGGTAGGTGTGCGCGGCCCCTGGTGGAGGGAAACCGGGAGGCGCCGCGTCCTCAGCCCGGACACCTGGGCACCTGTAGGAATCACAACACCTGGCGTTGTGACCGGTCAGCTGGGGGCACCTCGGGTTCACACTTCCCCTTACCGGTCTCCGTTTCCCTACTTGTGAAATGACGGGGTTGGGGGGTCTTCCCTAGTTCAGATGCCTGGTGTGGCTACACTGTCCTAGGCCAGGCCAGCCCAACCGTGGGTCCTCACCATCTAGTGCAGAAGGGCTGCTGCCAACCTCGGTGTCTCTCCTCCAGCTCTTGCATGTGGCAATTGTGTGTGCAGGACATAACACCAGCCGAGACGTCGTCACCCTGGTGAAGTCCATGCTCTTCTACAGGTACAGCCAGGTGTTGAGGGTGGGGGTGGCAGGAGCGGGGAACAGAACAAAATCTTGAGCAGCACAAAGTTGGTGTTTCCACTTCTGCGCCTCTTGGGGTGGGGCTTGTCCCATGTTGTGCCTTCTGGGCCCTACCAGCTTTCCTCCCCCTGTCCCTCCCAAAGGAAAAACCCACTGCACCTCCACTTGGTGACTGATACCGTGGCCAGGAACATTCTGGAGACGCTCTTCCACACATGGATGGTGCCCGCTGTCTGGGTCAGCTTCTATGACGCTGATGAGCTCAAGGCAGGAGCCCTGGCCCTTCTGCACTCCTCCCCAGCCTGCCCAGCCCTCTCCTTCCTCCCAGGGCATCACACCTACTGAAGCTCAAATCCTTCACTCCTCCCGGGGCTCACCTCTTCTCTCTGTGTCACCCTGAGTATGTTCTGGTACTCATAGTCTCTTTTCTGCCGGGCTCATGCCCTGCCCTTCTCACCCACAGCCCCAGGTCTCCTGGATCCCCAACAAGCACTACTCTGGCCTCTACGGGCTAATGAAGCTAGTGCTGCCTGGTGTCCTGCCTCCTGACCTAGCTCGTGTTATTGTCCTAGACACAGATGTCACCTTCGCCTCTGACATCGCAGAGCTCTGGGCACTCTTTGCTCACTTTTCTGGTGAGAGGCCTGGACCTTGCCCCAGCCAACCCTCATCCTTGGCCTGTCCAAGCCCCTCTGTGTCCTAGCCCTGAGCCAAGGTCCTGTGACAGCCTCAGGCAGCTCCCTCATGCCCTCCCCTCCCAGACGAGCAAGTGATCGGTCTCGTGGAGAACCAGAGCGACTGGTACCTGGGCAACCTCTGGAGGAACCACAAGCCCTGGCCTGCCTTGGGCCGGGGATTTAACACAGGTGGGGACAGTGGTGGTGGTGGGGTGGTCACTGGTCCTTGGGCCCCAGGGACTGGGCAGGGCACAGAATGCTAGGAAGCCTCCCAGGAAGAATAGTGCTGTGGAAAGAAGACTGGGAGAAGAGCCAGAAAACAGTTCCAACCTTGGTTGTACATGCTGGATGACTTTGGCCAAGTCCCTGGTCTCTCTGTGCCTCAGTTTTCTCAACCATTAAATGGGGATTTTAGCAGCCCCAGGATCCGTGAGTATGAGAAGATGGCTGCGGACGTGCTCTGCGCAGTGACTCCCTCTCACCCCGAGAGGATTGTTTACAGAGGTTGTCCATGCTCATGTCTGACAGAAAATACCAATAAGTCAAAAAATAAACTTTCAAAAGACACCTTCGTGACCCCTGGCCCCAGGAGCTGGGTTGTCCCAGGTGGGGATGACGTCTTCTCCCCGCGGGCAGGTGTGATCCTCCTTCGGCTGGACCGGCTTCGGCAGGCTGGCTGGGAGCAGATGTGGAAGCTGACGGCTGCACAGGAGCTCCACACCCTGCCTGCCACCTCGCTGGCTGACCAGGTCTGGGGGAGTCTTTGAGGGGGGTGGGGCAGGCTCAGGGCCAAGGTGAGACGGCTGTCTCTGCCCAGGACATCTTCAATGCTGTAATCAAGGGGCACCCGGCGCTGGTGCAGCCCCTGCCCTGCGTCTGGAATGTACAGCTGTCGGACCACACGCTGGCCGAGCGCTGTTACTTGGAGGTGGCCGACATCAAGGTTAATTGGGGTGGGGAGCTGAGTGGTGGTAGTGGGCCCAGGGTAGGGACTCCTGCTCCCATCCCCCTACTGACACCTTCCCGGGTCCCAGGTGATCCACTGGAACTCACCGAAGAAGCTGCGCGTGAAGAATAAACACGTGGAATTCTTCCGCAACCACTACCTGACCTTCCTGGAGTACAATGGGAACCTGCTTCGGAGAGAGCTCTTCGGGTGCCCCAGCCCGCCCCCACCTGGGGCTGAGCGGGTGAGAGGGAGCTGCCTTCCCCTGCCTTGGGGACACTGTCCCTCTCTGCTCTGGTGGGATCCAGCCTGGTCCGGAGACTTGTCCTCCTGCCCCAGCCCCGGTCCTTCTGCCCCTCAGGTGCAGCAGGCCCTGGCACAGCTCAGCGAGGTAGATGCCTGCTTTGAGTTCCGGCAGCAGCAGCTCACTGTGCACCGCGTGCATCTCACCTTCCTGCCCCATGAGCCACCACCCTCTCGGCCCCACGATGTCACCCTTGTGGCCCAGCTTTCCATGGACCGGTGAGGATGCTGAAGCCAGGGAGCATGGCATGGGCTGAGACTGGGGATTTTGAGAGGCAGGTGTCATTTGGTAGAAGGAAGAACTCTCTGTGCCTGATGCTTGAGGAGTTCCAGAAGTTGCAGGCACTGGATATGGTGGAAGGAGCATGGGCTTTGGGAATCATTCAGATGCCTGGAAATGCCCCTCCATAGTTGTGGGACTGTGGGCAAGTCTTAATACCTGGCCTTCCATTTTCTCATCTTAAATGAGAACCCACCTTGTGTGGTAGTTGTGACGATTCAATAAGACAGCTCAAAATGTGCTAGGAAGGTGCTCAGTAAGTCATTTGAGGGGGTGTCCACAGCAGCTAACCTGGGAGGTATTCCAGCCGTCCCTGGGCTGACCACCCCCCTCACCCCAGGCTGCAGATGCTGGAAGCCTTGTGCAGGCACTGGCCGGGCCCCATGAGCCTGGCCTTGTATCTGACAGACGCAGAGGCCCAGCAGTTCCTGCATTTTGTCGAGGCCTCGGCGGTGCTCTCTGCCCGGCAGGATGTGGCCTACCACGTGGTGTACCGTGAGGGTCCCCTCTACCCCATCAACCAGGTTCGCAACGTGGCCTTGGCCCAGGCCCTCACGCCTTACGTCTTCCTCAGTGACATTGACTTCCTGCCTGCCTACTCCCTCTACGACTACCTCAGGTGCGCGGGAGTGAGAGGAATGGTATATGGATGGGTGTGGTCAGGGCTGGGGGCACCTGCAGGACCCTAGGTGTGTCCCTGCTCCTTTCTGGGCCTCAGTGTTCTCTGTAAAATGGGGTTTGTATTAGGGCCAGGGGCCACGCTGTTTGTCTGGGCTGCCGTAGGAGAGGCCGGGGGGGGGGGGGGGCGGCCGGGGCTTGCTTCCCACAGCAGCTCCGCTCATGTCTGCGTTCTAATAGGCATCAGGGTGAGCTAGCCTTTGAAAGTTGGGTCCTATGGCTAATAAAGCAAGAGAATCACTAGGTCCAGTGCTGGAGGCAGAGCCTTCCCCCTTCTGTTCACGGTGCTCGCTCCTCAGGGCCTCCATTGAGCAGCTGGAGCTGGGTAGCAGGCGGAAGGCAGCCCTGGTGGTGCCAGCATTCGAGACCCCGCACTACCGGTTCAGCTTCCCCAGTTCTAAGGCCGAACTGCTGGCCTTGCTGGACGCAGGCTCTCTCTACACCTTCAGGTAGGAGAGGCCACTGCTCTGTCCCCGTTCCCCACACCGGCCCCCACCACCCACCTAGCCTCAGCCTGGCTCCCTGCCTTGTCCTGCTCCACAGGTACCATGAGTGGCCCCGGGGTCAAGCGCCCACAGACTATGCCCGCTGGCGGGAGGCTCAGACCCCATACCGCGTGCAATGGGCTGCCGACTACGAGCCCTACGTGGTGGTGCCCCGTGACTGTCCCCGCTACGACCCCCGCTTCGTGGGCTTTGGCTGGAACAAGGTGGCCCACACTGTGGAGCTGGATGCACAGGTGAGGGGGATTCTTGAAGCCTCCAGCTTCTATTTGAGTATCTCCAGGCCCAGGGAGCTCACTGTCTCAGCGTGGTGTGCTGCACCAATAGACAGCGCTATTAGAAAAGCCTGCTCCCCATCCCCCAGCCCAGGCACTGACCATTGGTCTGCCCTACCCCTGCAGGAATATGAGCTCCTGGTGCTGCCAGAGGCCTTCACCATCCACCTGCCGCACACCCCAAGCCTTGACAGCTCCCGCTTCCGCTCCAGTACCACTTATCACGACTGCTTGCAGGCTCTCAAGGACGAGTTCCACCAGGACTTGTCCCGCCACTACGGGGCTGCTGCCCTCAAATACCTCACTGCCCTGCAGCAGCCCTGAGGCCCCCTGGACCTCCCAAGGCTGGGCCTGTGTGGCTCACTGCTGCCCCTCTCCTTGGATCTCACACACTCCATTATTTAAATTATTGAAGGTCTCTGTGGGAAGGGCCGCAGTGGAGCATCTGCGGTGGGGCCTGGGGGTCTCCCTTTGCTGCTGTTCTATGGCTGGGTGTGGTCTCCCTCTGCCCCAGCTGGTTTGGGGCTGGTTCCCGGGTCCCCCATCCTCAACTATACATCCCTTTTTCATAACTAAAGTTTTAAAAGCTCTGTTTTGTGTTCTTGGTTTGGGACATGAGGGCACCCGTGAGCCCGGGGAGGTGCTTGGGAGGTCCTAGGTCTGGCTGGAGTCACAGGAGGACCTGGGCCCTCTCCTAGAGGCTGGGACTGGAGTGTCTGCCCACCCTCCCCAGCCCGAAACCCAACACCATGAGGCTGAGAGACTTTATTTGGCTTTATTTAGTAAAATGTTAAAATAAATAAATACAAATTGATCAGCTGCTCTGTATCCCCCCCACCCCCTCAAAACAAAAATCAAACAAACAAAAACAAAAACTTTGAAGCACAAAACTCCAAATACAAGTTCTACCAAGACTGAAATCACAAAGGGCATGGACAAAAGACAGGTTGGGGGCTGGCTGGCTCTTTTCTGCTTAGAGCTTGCTGACCTCTGGCTGCCTGTCCTGTCCTGCCTGGCTGCAGCTTACCCTGGGCTGAGGACCCAATGACATGGGAAGGGGGGCAGGGGCCAAAGGCTGCTGTGGGGGAGAATGGAGTCCTCAGGGTTCAAGAAGGGCCTTGTAGAAAGGGGGAGCCAATGGGATTTGTGAACCCTGCTCTCCCTTGAAAAGGGCTATTTTTTAGAGTTCCACCCCAGTTCTCTGCGGGGGGTAACTCCCAGCTCCCTCCCCTTCACATTTGTGGGAGGGTCAGTTATCTTCTCGGGGGCCATCCCCTCCCTTCTTGGCGAGGTGCAGACACGGAGGATGGCTATAAGTTAGGGTGAGAATGGGCCTCCTGTTTCCTGCCAACAGTGCCCAGCTGAGGGGTGGGGCTGAGGCCCACAGTCATTTACACAGAGCAAGGTTGCCTCCAACAGAGGCCATGGAATCTGGAGAACCCAGGCCTGGAAAGTGTTCCTGAGCCACCATCCATCTTACCACCCGAAGAGCCTTTTGCCCCTTGGGTAAAAGTCTCCTAATAAGCCCTTTGGAGAAATAAGAAAGACCACACCCTAAAAGGGAGTGAAGGGAGGAAACCACGTAGGGTGTGTTGTGTGAGTTGGGAGTGAGAGCCCAAGGAGGCCCTGCAGGCCCCAAGAGAGAAAGTATCAGAGATGGATGGCAGACTACAGGCAGAGACAGGTGAGTGGGACACACGTCACCCTCCTGGGAGAGGTGGGGAAGCAGCTGCACGGTTCACGCCGCCAGCCAGCCAAGCAGCAGGGCAGAGGCAGTTCCTGGAGGGAAACGGGGCACTCAGGTGGTGCTAGCTGGAGGCTGCCCTGGCCATGTGCAGGCCCCACACAGGTCTCCCTGCCAGGCACAACCAGTCGGTTTGCCCCAAAGGGCTTGATAAGGAAGAAAGTGGGACTCTGGATGAACTCAGCAGAGGTGAGACAAGACCAGGCAGGCTTCATGAAAGAAAAAGGACCTGCAGGCCACAATGGCAAGACAGTGAGCTGAGCGGGAAAGATGACAGCAACAGGGCCTCACTGCCTCCAGGGCACAGTGTTGGAGCCACAGGACTGACAATGGGCCCTATGATCAAGGGCCAGGTGGGCAGCTTCCTGGTCCCAGGCCAGCAGATCCCTGGCCTCTGAAGTGACTACAAAGCCAGCTGGTCTCAGACGTATCTGTCAGCTGATAAATTCAGGTGTGGGGAAAGAAGGGGAGGAGGAAGGAGGTAGAGGCCGTTTGGGTGGGGCAGTCATGAGTATGTGTCTCAGGTGGTCATAGGCACCCACAGATCTGGGGGACAGAGAGTCTTCTCATGAAGGAAAAGGAGACTGGTGACTAGGGCCTTTTCCTTGCAGTAAGGGGTGTTTTGAAATTTGAGTCTAGAATGTGGGTCTGGGGCAGGGTTGCACTTTTGTACTCTATACTAGCTGACTCCCCAAATGGCTCACAGAACTTCAGGAAGAATCTATACCCCAACCCTAGGCACAGTCAGAGTGGAACTGCTTACAGCAGCAGGCAAAACACTGGTCAATTCCTAGCCCTGCCCTACCCCTGAGAATCCTCAGGCAGCTCCTTTCTGAGCCAAGGCCTCTAGTGATGATGGTTTCCGACTTCTTTCAAGAAGGAAGGTATTGTGTGCCAACCCCCAGTCTCTGGGCCCAGACCAGTCGAATGGCAGAGCTCTGAGACAGGGCCTACAGCCTGGCACTGGGCTCTGAACCTCTGCCAACTATTCCTCCAACGAGTCCAGGCATTTCCAAAGCTCCCTGACTACACATAGCACCTTGGTTTCTGCATGAGCAAAGGGAGCTCCTGTCTGTCCCCTCAGGCATCCTCTCTGGGTCTCCGAGGCCTGTGCAGCCGCTCTGAATCCCCCTGTCACCTCCCTGGGAAGATGAATGAAAATCGCTGGTAGAGGTGAGACACATTTCACCTAAGAAGTGTCTCTCTGTTGCATTTGCTTTCAGGATCCATCTTTTCCTCTGAGTCTAACTGAGCGAGGGAGAAACTAATGGGACCTTTCTGCCCCTCCTAGACTCTCGCTATTATGAGGCATGGGGTGGACTTGAAAAGATGCTCTGGGAGGGCTTGGGGTGCACAGCCTCTGCCTCCCTCCTTTTGGCCAGGTGCACAATGGGCAAAGGACTCCAGCGGGAGCACACACCTGACAAAATTTTATTTCCCACAAGGCAAGATGATAGAAATGGTCTGAGCCTTTCAGAACCCTGGTTTTGTAAAAGAAGGAGACAAACCAAGCCAAGGTAAGCACAGAGATTCTAGCCAAAGGTCACCCAGGAAGCTTGTGGGTGGGCAAAGTGGAGTAAACTCCATCTCTGGTGCCTAGAGCCAGCAGGCAGAGAAAGGAGCTGGAAATTCGGACCTCTCTTCAAAGGCAAGACAGACACAAAGGCCACCCTGGGGCTCTCTGTCTCAGAAACACCATGTAACCTTAAGAAATCTCATTCCTTTGTTCTTTCTAAGCACCAAGGGCTGATGCAGCCAGCCTGCCCCCTGCACCCTCCCAGAAGGTCGGGGTGCACAGGCACCAATGAGCTTCACCGGCCATTTCCTTCCAAGTTGTCCCCCAGGCACTCAAAATGCTGGTGGCTGAAAGACCAAGAGCAGCACCAAAGGAAGGGATCTTATTTAGGCACCAGCCTTTTGCTCTAACAAAATCTGTGGGGATAGTGGGTAGGGCCCCGATACCATCCGCACTCCATTTGGACTTCAAAAGCAGGAGCCCAGATCCTTGCACCAAGAAGAGAGGGCAGTCTGTTCTGAGAGGGGGATGGTAGGAGAGCCCCACCCCTGCCCAGCAGGCCCGCAGCCATCCCAGGTCAGAAATCATGGAGACTAGCCCACCAGTCTTGAGACACAAACACAGCAAAATGTCATCATGATCAGCAGGTTCTGTGCTAAAAAATTATAACTACACAGCATTTTCTCCAGTTCTGACACCTTTTTAATAGAAATCACTGTTTTTAGGAAACAAATAGCACTTTTGTAATTTTTTTTTACAATGTTTCTTACCTTGATCTTAATTTAAGTAACACTAGGAAGACCTCAATATCTTTTATTTTTCTTTTTTAATTAAAAAAAAAGTTGTTGTTGTTTTTCCCCAGATACAAAGATTTTGCCCTTGCATAAAAACAGTGCCCCGAACGATGACACAAGGACGCACACAGACTCACTGGACCTCACTGACACTATGATTCCTACTCTACCATGCAAGGTCTCGGCTACCCTTAACTGGACTGTCAGCCTGAAAAACAGCTTTTCTATTCCTTATTTTAGTTTTTGTTACCAAAAAAGTAAAATAAACAACAAAATAAAACTTTTTAAAGAAAAAAGAACAAAAAAAATTTAAAAATAAAGAAAAGAAACGTCTCCATTCAATTCACACACACCTGGGTCGCGTGCTGCTTCGCTCAGGATCTTCTCTTATAAATATAGAAAGGGGATGGAGCTTGTTTTCAAGTAAAATCACTGATCCACCTTTTTTCCTTCCTCAACACACACCCTCCTTCCCTGCCCTGGGCAAGGGCCAGCTGAGCCTGGCTCTGCTTGTTCTGGGAGAGGGAAGGAGCCCATCATCCACGGGATGCACGCCAATCTGCCAGAGCAGGGAAGGAACCTGGGGAGTGGTGGGGCGCCCACGGCGGGGGGCGAGTGCTCGGGAGAAGAACCTGGGGGCTGTTGTTGGTGTCCATCTCTCTGCACAATGTGGCCCACCCAGACAATAAGAAATACTGCTTATTTGATATACTTTTCCCACCCTGGCTCCCTCCCATCCCCTCCCCATCCCTCCTCTGGGCACTGGGGTTGGTTAAATCTCGATTTCCTTTTTTTGGTTTTATAGTAGTGAAAGTTTAGAACAGGAAAAGCCCACACACTCTTTGGACTTGTCTTCTCTACCTAAACAAACGGCTCGGCAAATAAGGATCTGAAACCTGCTCTCCTCCCTCCGCCCGTCCTTGCTCCCCACCCAACGAAACAAAAACAAACCCATCGTGGCTGTGGAGGCTGCTGCAGGCACACACTGGTGTATAATAGAGAGAGTAAATATATTATTTCACTTGGCATGGTGCTGGCAAAGAACCTCCAGCTGGCACTATTTCATGTAACATGGTCCAATCTTTGCATGTACACACAGAATAAGAAGGATCAATTGGCAAACTCTGGTGCCGCCTGGCACAAGCATCTTCTCTCTCTCTGGAACCAAAGAACCAAAAGAATTCTGTACTTTCCAGAAGAAATCTGGCTTTGCTTTTCTAGAGTCTTCAGTGTTTTGCTCTCCTTGCCGCCGGGATCCCGTGGCTTCTCCTAGCAGGGCTCTGTTATTTAGTCTCTTCCCCCTGGTTACAGTTCGCTGTGCAGCTCTGAGAGGAGGGGGAGGGGGCCGGCGTGGAGGTGGCGGCATTGGCAGGGGGGGTGCAGTCCGGGCCATTGGACATGGCCCCCACAGTGGCCTCAGAGTCTACAGGTTTGGAGAGGTCAATGCCGTGGATGAGGCGGATCAGCTGCTTTACCTTCTCCAGGGAGCTGTGCATCTCCTTCTGCCGGGCCAGGATGGTGTTCTTCATTTCCATGCATTTCTGCAGCAAACAAGAAGGGCGGCGGCACTGAGCCTGCGGCTGGGCCGACAGGCCTGCCAGCCTCTCCAGGTAAAAGAATCCTCGCTGGCTAGTGCGCAGCCCCTAGGCCTGCTCTGCTCCACTCTGGAGTGGGTGCTACCACCCAAGGAAGGAGCAGGCCCAGAGTCAGGAGAAAGAGGGCATGACTGGTTTAAAAGCCAACTCTACTTCACACTAGGACTTAAAACCAAAGGTGAACTACCACTCTAATACTATGAAATAAAAGTCGTTTTAAAAACAAAGTTCCCACAGCTGCGCTGAAGCTTGTTTGGGCAGGCATGTTCCCACTGTGCTGATGGGTGCTTACATACTCAGGACTGGACTGAACTTTTCAGAGCAGAAACCAGCCAGGGGTATGTGGAGTCAACCGGAGGGCCTGCCAAGGATCACTCGGGCAGCAGGAATTTAGAGGCAGGGCCTGGGGCGGGACAGCGATGTCAGGAGAATGACTTGAGCCAACAGACCCCTCTGCTAGGCCACTCAAAGTCTTTTGCCCTCAGCCTCTCACACCTGTTGGCTTCTGTTCTAGGCAGAAAAGGGAGGCGAAGCCTGCATGCCACGGCAGTGTGGTGGGGAGGGAAAGCAGGTGAGTGGGACAGCTCAACTGTCACCGAGTCCAGGACACCACCCAGTGTCTGTGAGGGCTGAGGCACCTCACTCAACAAGGGGCACCTACTCAACGGAAAAGATCCTGCTCCCATTGGGAGCAGCCTCTGAATCTCTGTTATGAGCACAACTCTCTTTCCCACCTAGACATGGCAGGCTGGGCAGTATTTACTTCCAGACCTGTCTCTAGAAACCCCTCCTCCTCAGGCTGGTCAGGAAAACCTGGAAATGCAAACTGCATGGTGTGGAAGAAAGGGTGAAAGGGAAGGGCCATGTGGATGGACCCACTAGCTTGGGCGACTAGAAAGTCTCATGTGCGGGACCTGGTCTGCACCTGCCCAGTGCCAGATGAGGCCCCACACTCCTCCCAAACATGCTCAGGAACACACGGCGGCGGCCACACTGCTGCAGCTACAACTCTACCCCTTCAGCCTGGAGACTGAAATCCTCGCTCTCACACCAAAACCAAGAGGGTGTTCCAGAGCTTGGCTAAGGCACCATACACCAACTGGCCACCTGTACCTGAGGGCCAACTCCAACTGGAGGCAAACTTCACACTGGCCCAGACTAGTTGTGTTAAGTTAAAGAATCTGGATCAGCCCTTGGGAGGCACATGAGCTGTGCTGAACATGGGAAGTTCTGTCTCTTGGTACGTGTCAATGAAGGCAAGAGTTTACTCACACTTATAGAACTGCTGAGCTGTTTCACCTTCTGCTCTAATTGTTCTCGTTCCTGTTTTAAATCTGAACTCCATTTAAGTAATTTCTGTTTCTCTTCTTCTTTTGCTGGGGGGAAAAAAAGGAACTGTTTTTAACAATAAATTCTTTGAAAGGGCCACTGTGTTCAGAATGCCTGCCAAAGAAGCTATTTCTCCCAAAGCTCCCCGAGTCCACAGCCGGTGCACGGAACCCACCCGCGAACTCTCCCCTTTCCATCAGAGATGCGTGAGAAGACTGTCTGTGGCCTGGGCCTGGCTTTACACGAACAAGACCTACTTCTCAATCTTCCTCCCCAAGAAAGTGCTACACAACTTTCTACTTCATTCACTAGAAGCTTTTCATTTTTAACTTCAACTTTCCTGTTGAAAACAAAGCGATACTTCCCTTCCAGTACTTTTGTAAACCAGGGAAGATTTCACAAAAGGGGGCATGGTGATTCTTTACCTGCTTTGTAGGCGATATAGGAATGAACGATTGCTAAAGTTCCAGGCCACGGAATTGCTTCTTCCTTCTTTAGCATCTGAAAAGATTGTGAGGGTTTTACCTTGAGAAGGAGGTATAAGTACACATCCCTATGTAACCACAAGCAAGGGGTCTGTGGCTGCTGGTAGACAAAACCCCAGAAAGGATTAGGACGGCAGTGCTGCAGAACACTGGTCTTTCGTTTCTGGACTAGACAGTTCCGGACACCAGCCTGAGAGAACGAGGTACAAAGCAGGAACAGCCAAGCTACCTGAGCCCTGCCTTAGAAAGAGGCTGGGCATGCCTATCTTTTCATACATGTCACATGACCCCAGTGACTCCCCACAGCCAGAACCACCAGCATAAGCTGCAAGTTTGCACCCTGGCCACTGGCAGTTTCGTCCTTGACCTGACATGGGCTGCCTCTCTCAATGTTAGCTTTATATGTCCCTCAAGAACAGCCTGACCAAGGAAATTAAGTATCAGCTCTGAATACTAAAGTAAAATCTAGACCCCACGTGGAAAATGATCAGAGGGTCACAAAGCTGTGACTGAGAGAGAACACAGAGAGAACCGTCTCTATTACCTACATCAGGGCGACAGTAGAAAGAGGAACAAGGTTAAAAGGGGAAAAACAGGCTTCTTTCAAATCAGGACCCCAGTGTCTGCTGAGCAACTAACCTTAGTTATTTATTATTTATACTTTGCCTACTTCCAGAAAAGATTTGAGACCACTGATAATAAAAACATTAAGATACTTGGATAGTTGAGAAAAAGAAATCAGAAACTAAGCAGAGCCCGGCCGGTGTGGCTCAGTGGTTGGGCGTCGACCCTTGCACGAAGAGGTCACCAGTTCGATTCCTGGTCATGCCCAGGTTGTGGGCCCGATCCCCAGTGGGGGTGTGCAGGAGGCGGCCAATTGATATTCTCTCTCATCGATGTTTCTCTCTCTCTCCCTCTCCTTTCCTCTCTCTCTGAAATCAATAAAGAAAAAAAAATTCAAATAAATAAAAGCAAGGTAATGAGAAGATAAGTCATTTCAAATAAAGGGAAGCAGTTAGGGTCTCTCCACCTGTGCACACAGTCATCGCATCACAAACGTGACAGAAAACCTCTGAGGGGATGGATGCTGTGCGGGTGAGCACTGAGCTGTGAACGAGGAAGAGACTCTGCCATTCCCCAGATCAGAGGGGAAAGGAAGTCTTCCCGACGGCATTCTTTCTCCTCCTTGGCTCCAGACCCTGTCTGACCCCCACAGTACCTGGTCCTGACATCTGGGACAGATCCACATGCCCTTGGGAATTGTTTTCAGAGGAGGGTCTAGGCAGTCCAGATGATACACACGGGAACATGTGTCACACATCAGCAACTGACCACTTTTTCTGCAAACGCTGCAAAAATCCTCATGGATATCACCCTATGAAATTGAGAAGAAAGGTAAGAGAAAGGACAAAAAGGTAAAATGTGAATGATCACAGGCACATTCTGGACACACATAAATGTCGCAGGACAATCAGCTGTGCCCCCTCTAACATGTGACAAGGGTATTCGAGGAAAGTACTGCTGGCACAAGCCCCACCTGCCCCACACAGCTGAGGTCCCTGAGGCAGAGGCCATGTTCTCAGTCTTAAAGCAGACTTCATAGGAAAGCTCTGTAGTCATCTAGGCCAAAATGAACTTTACAGGTGACAGCTCAGCATTTATTACACTTCGGTAGAGGCTAACTCTCAAGTATAAACAATTCTCATTATCAATCACTTTTGGAGGAAATGTAGAAGGATTGGGAAAGACAACAGACAACAAATGGAATTTTACTACTCTGCTTGCTCAGGGACAAAAAACAAAGTGAAAGTTCAAATGGGAAAAGATTAAGAGCCAATTAAACTCATTAAATCAAGCTTTCTAATATGAAGAATTTAAAAGCCAAAGCAACAGCTGACAATGTTCTCTCTTAAAACCAGTATTTGGCATTTGCTGTTCAATGGACCATTCTATTCCTGTAAAATACTTCACCAGGCGAGAAAAGAGGAGCCCCTCTGTGCAGTCTGCTCGTCTCCATCAGCGAGTTCTAGCACTCAGGCAGGTCTGCTGGAGCCCTCTGAACAGAAGGCACCATCAGAAAAAACAGCAGATCTACTTAAAATGTGGAGAGGAGGCCCAGTCGGTATGCCTCAGAAAACCGTCCCATGGACTGAGAGGTCCTGGTTCGATTCCCAGTCAGGGCACATGCCCGGGTTGTGGGCTCGATCCCCAGTGGGGGGCCTGCAGGAGGCAGCCCATCGATGTTTCTCTCTCACAATGAGGTTTCTATCTCTCTCTCCCTTCCTCTCTCTCTAAAAAAAAAATCAATAAAAACATATTTTAAAAAATGTGGAGAGATAGATACTGAAAAAAAAAAAAAAAGGTATTAAAGGGTATTTTCCAGCAAGTTAAGGCCTGACCTTTCCCTGAACAGGATCAGTGCCACTGACACAGGCGCCAGGGAAGGGAAGGCTCAGGGAAGTCGGAGGTGGGCCAGCAAAGGCAGTGCCACAGCATGGACCAGACCCCTTTTCACTTCCAGTGTGTTGTTTTATTTATTTATTTATTTATTTTTGGTACGTGCCCCTAGCGGGAACCGAACCCAGGACTCTCTGGTCCACAGGCCGACGCTCCAACCGCTGAGCCAAACCGGCCAGGGCCAGTGTGTTGTTTTAGATTTCTAGACTATTCTGCCAAAAGGCCTAATTCAGAAATTGTGCACAGGAAGCAATGATGCAGAGAGCATGCTCAATTCTTCCTTTCTATGGCAGAACCCCTCAACCAGCACTGCTGAAGGAACATGTCTTCCCAGACCCACAATTTCTCTCTCTAGGAAAGGAGACTTTCTCTATCATTCACTAGGGTATCTAGCGGCCTAGAAAACCTGCTGAAAAAGTTATAAGATAATCAGAGTGTAGATGGATTTTAACCTTTCTGAGCAAGGAAAGGTTACCTCTGGGCAGTAAAAAAGACACTTGGTACATGTGCAAAAATACCGCACGAGAATGCAGCCTGACAGTTGAACTTCCAGGCACTGAGAGAGGTAAGGCTGCATCCCTTGATTAACCTTCTTTGATTCTTAAAATCAGGCTGAGGGCTGCTCCTCTCCAGAGAGTTAGTCTTTCTTGAACCTTAGCCTAGTGCTGTAAGTCTGCATCTTTATGAAGTTTATAAACATTTTAGCGTTTCAGAGAGAGTGTTTTACATGAACCATAGATAAAATTAGCAGTGATGAAGTACATGAAACAAACTGGATATTTTACTCAGAGGATTTGTTGGGTAAAGAGTTCTGCTCACTTTCCTTTGCTCCTGAATGAGGAGACATCAATAACACCAAGAAATAGAAGGCGGGGAGTACATAAAATAAAAATGAAATAATTTCTTTCAAGTTGCTAAAGGAAAAAAACAACAACTTCTATCCTCTTTACGTAGTCCATAGCAGCACTTCTTAATCCTTTTTGGTGTCAGGACCCCCTTACACTCTTAAAATTACTAAGGACCTCAGAGAGCTTCTGTTTATGGGAGTTAGATATACTGGTATTTACTGTGTCAGAAGTTTTAAAACTTTTTAGGTTTGAAATAATTATAGAATCACAGGAAGTTATAAAAATAGTGTACTGAGAAATTTAAAACCCCAGAACATACAGGTGCACTGTCCATTAGCCATCAGAGTGATGACATCTTCATGTCATCTAATATCTGGAAAACTCCACTGTTTGCTCTTAAGAGAATGAGAATGAAACTGGAAAAGAATGTTTTAATATTATCATGAAAATTGTTCTGATTTTAAGGACCCTCTGAAAGAGTCTCAGGGACCCCCAGGCTATACGTGAGAACTACTGCCCACAGAAATGAATATGAAAGGATAAGACATGTATTTAATCCACACAGAGTTGGTTCTTTGCTTAAACAGAACAGAGGAGGTCCCATAGCTGCACTGCACCAGGTCAAAAAGCTTAGGCTTTGGTGACTGACCAAATGATTACCATAAACCAAGTGGTAAGCTGGAAGATGGCTGACCCATGATTTTGTGCTGGGAGCTGAGGACAGATGGTTTTTAGAAACACCCTGATTGGCCCTGGCCAGCTTGGCTCAGCGGTACAGCGTTGGCCGGCGGACCAATGAGTCATGGGTTCGATTCCAGCCAAGGGCATGTACCTTGGTTGTGGTTTGTGCGGGAGGCAACCAGTCGATGTGTCCCTCTCACATCGATGTTTCTCTCTCTCTCCCTCCCACTCTATCTGAAGATAAATAGAAAAATATCCTAGGGGAAGGATTAAAAAAAAAAGAAAAAGAAACACCCTGATTGGATCAATTGCAGCTTCATCATTTGCTTAAAAACATTTGTATAACTATGTCAACTTATCTTCCCTTCTCATGGAAGTGACAGTGGCCACAAGGCGCATCCTGAGGATAGTGCCCAGTTGTGTCTTACATTACCAGGTCCTCCTAGACAGTTATTGATCTCCAGGAAATGCCTGCCTCTCAACGGTTATTGCGTAATTAATGTTATCGGGGTTTATGCCACCAGCAGCTAATGCACAGAGCCCTGTGTGTCGATTTCAATAACTGCCACTATTGAGATACTGTAAAAGTAGAAGTCAATTATCGCTAAAAAAAACAAAACATTCCACTAGGTTTCACCTAGGAAGTTATCCACATATTTAGTGGTTTCAGAAATGCTTTCTTTTACCTTCAGATTTCTAAAAAAAAAACAGTGTTTGTATTTTAACACAAAAGCTTTTAGTTTGTAATTAGATCTGAGATGATCCTTTCAAGAAAACCATTTTATAAACCCCCTCAGCCAAAAATCACAAAAATAAAAACAGCACTGTTTAAGAAAGAGACTCACATGCAGAACCACAGAGTCATCTGTTCCCCGGCACCGTGCACCACCCGGGGGTGGGGGGCAGCCCTACCAAGAAGCTCTGAGCTGTCAATCCCTTGGCAATGCTTTAACTGAGAAAAAGTTGGGACACTCTTTGGTACCACCAAACAAGGTTTCTAACAGGGACTCCTGGTGCTAGTTAACAGGACAGACAGAAATCCTGAATCTATTACTAATGCCAAAAGTCAGGAAAGCTGGATACAATGCTGAATGTGGAGAGCAAGGCTGGGTCTGTAGCCACCAACTACGTTCAAGGAAGGAAACCTGTCAGAGAAGAGAACTCCTCTATGACCCTGGTCCTCCAGAGATGACACTTCCTTTGTTGTTTCTGGAAGTCTAAGTCAGGATGTACATATGGTATTCTTTTGCGCTTTGCAGAGGGGTAGACCTTTCAAATACTAAGAACCTGCAAATTCAAGGGGTATTTTACCTGAAGGTGACCCTAAAGACAAGCTCTGTAATTCACAAACCTGCTCCTCCTGTCATCTCCAGCACATGGCAGTTTCAGCCTTCTAGCCGTTCGGGCCAAAATCTTTGGATTAACCTTTGACTGTTCTTTTTCTCATACCCCATTATCTAATCCTGCCGGCTTTTCTAAACAGATGCAGACTTGACCACTTTTCTCCAACTCTATTTCTACCATCTTATTAGGCCAAGCTAGTATGGGCTCCCTCCTCACTGGTCTCCCTGCTCCCATCCTACCCTCCCACAGCCTCTTCTCCATATTTCACACATAGCGACCCTTTTAAAATTCAAATAGATTTTGCAAACACTTTGAAATAACAAATGCAGGCAAGAACCAGCAAAGGATGCTAAACCACTGGGCAACAGTTTGCTGAGTGAGGAACTAGATATTTATTTACACAGACTCAGAGCTGTCTCCACCAGAGGAAATAGGCGACTTTTCAAGTGGAGACATTTGATGGAATTGATTGTAAGAGATGGAAGTTAACACCACCAGCCACGGGACAGACAGACAACATGTGCCTCCTGCTGTGATGCACTGAGAAGGATTCATCACCACTCATTTAGTGTTCCTAAAAAATGCACACCTCAAATCTGTTCTTGAGGAAACCAATGGATCATCCAAATGGAGGGACACTCTCCATAGCAGCTGGCCTTCCTTTTTAAAAATATCAATGCCATGAAAGACAAAGAAAGGCCGAGAAGCTGCTCCAGAGTAAGGAGACTAAAGAGACAATAAATGTCAAGAGTGATCTTGAACTGGATCCTGGAGCAAAATAAAATTTTTAAAGTGCCACTAAGGCAATAATTGAGACACATGGAGAAAGCTGAATATGAACTGTATATTGTATAACAATATTTTATCAATATTAAATTTCCTCAATGTGATAACTGTATTGTGGCTATATCAGAGAATATCTTTATTCTTAGGAGATATAAACTGAAGTATTTTGGGTGAAGATTCATGATGTCTGCAATTTCTTCTTAACTAGTTCAGAAAAAAAAAGTGTGGCCCTGGCTGGGTGGCTTAGTTGGTTGGAGCGTGATCCCATACAACAAAAGGTTGTGGGTTCAATTCCTGGTCAGGGCACATACCTAGGTTGTGGGTTCGATCCCCAGTTGGGGTGCATACAGGAGGCAACCGATCAACGTTTCTCTCTCACATTTCTCTCTTTTTCCCCCTTCCTCTCTCTAAAAAACATATCCTCAGGTAAGAATTTTTTAAAGTGTGTGTGTATACGTGTGTGTATACGTGTGTGTGTGCGTGTGTGTGTGTGTAGAAGAGAGAAGCATATGTGGCAAAATGGTAACAACTGGTCAATCTAGGTGAAGGGTATACATGTGTTCCTTGTATTGTTACTGAAACTTTTCTGTAGCTTTGAAATTTTTCAAAATAAAAAGTTAAAAAATCATATCACACCTTTACTCAAAATCCTCTAGTGGTCTATTTCATTTAGGGCAAAAGCCACGCGGCCCTGCACAACCGACCCTGTCACCTCTCCCACCATTCTCACCTAATCACTGCTCCAGCTGCCTTGGCCCCTTCCATGGTGTACATTTCTACCTCAGGGCTTTCGTGTTGCTGCTCCCTCTTCATGGAGTGCTCTCCCCCTATGTGCCCCCCTTCCTACGGAGAGGCTTTCTCTCAGCACTCTTCATAAAGCGCAACCTCCTGCCGTAACTCATGTTCCTTATCTGTCCCATTTTTTTCACAGCACTTATCACTCCCTGACATTATATGTTCATCTGCTTATCACCTGCTTCTTGCCATGCACTATGAGCTCGAGGGCAGGGAGTTGGTTTTGTTCCATGTCTGTCCCCAGCCTCAAGAACAGTGCTTGCTCGGCAGAGCAGCACTCAGTAAGTATTTGTTGAGTGAATTCACTGCTTTGTAAATGCTCATTTAAAAACTTAGGGCACTATATTCATTCTGTAGATTCTTACCGTCAGAGCAGCCCTGGGCAAAATTCTGAAGTTGAAAAACTGAAAATGGTAGAAAACTACATCTTTCTGATTTTTTTTTTTTTGCATTTTTGTCCCACTCTGATCCCTAAAAAAGTTACAGCAAAGGGAAGATCCACTACAAGATGTTGTAGAACTGCAGAGCCGAAACGATGAGAAGCTCATATGAGGACCTGCACAGCGACTCGACCCTTCTTCCTGACCCAAGTCTTTACCCCGGGGAATCTGCACTGCTGACACATTTTCTAAGTCTTCTAGAATACTCATGGAAAACCTTTCATGCTAGAGTGTTCTAGAATACTAAACAGTGTTGTTACTGTTATATTTTGCATAGGGTTTAGGAGCCCTTGAGGACATTCTTCAACTTGTCGTCAACCTCAGGGAACAGGGGTAATGACTGTGCTTTACAGACAGGAAAAGCTAAGGCCCAGAAAAATGAATTGCTCAACATCACAGTTTCCACAGACAGGACTAGAATTCAAATACTAGTCTGTATGATTTAAATTAAGCACAATTCTTAATCACTTTATTCAATAACCAGTGTTCTTATTGCAGAGTGTCAGCCTAATGGGATATTATTTACATCTAAAATTTTTATTTTCAATAAAATAACTGACTAGCACACAAAAAAAAAACTCAGGGCACTGGGTACACTCCTGCAGTTTCTGGGTGAAGGACTACTGAGTATTTGACACTTTTTCTGGGACCTGTTTCTAACCAACTCTGCTGAATATAGCTGCTTTACAGAAAAGTTTTCCACTTCTTGGATTCCACTTGAAGCAAGAAACAACTGCTAGGGGAACATACACCTTGTTCATTTTCCCCACCTCAAAAACACTGATGATAGAAACCTGCACACCTTTTAGTGACATGGGCTGACTTCCCACCACATCCCCCTGCCTGAGATCATTCACGGCAACATCGAATCCAACCTCAGGGAACAGGGGTAATGTTCCCTGACTCCGGAAACTCTACTGAGCCTCCTGGTGTGGTATTTAGCATGAGTCCCAAGTACAAAGCAGGACCTGGGGCCCCAGCAGAGAGCTGCCTTCCTGGCACAGTGTCCTCTAGGGACCACTATGTTCCAGGGTCAGTGAAGGAGATTCAGATGGTGAGGAGACAACACAGGACAACGTTTCCCCGATTGAAGCTCTCAGAGAGACAGGGAGCTTTTCCCACGTTACTTACGTCTGTGGAGGTGGGGCTGGGCAGGGACACAGGCTGAACAGATGCAGGGAAAGTGAATGTGGTCTCTGTCTTTTCATTTTCAGGGGAGTCAGGATGACTGGATGGGGGGGATGTTGGGGTAAGGGCTCCAAACCCCAGCACTGCATTGTATTTTGGAGGACGACCTATATACCAAGAGAAGGGAACAAAAGGGGAAAAGGGGGAGGGAAAGAAAGGGGGAAAATGATCTTACATACCTTTGGCCAGTGTTCCTCATTGGCTAGCATGGAAAAGGAAGTGAGGTAGCAGACAGAAGGTTAATACAACAGTCCCAAAGAGAGGAAGAGAAGCAAAGATTTAAATGTCATTAGAAACAACTGCCTGAGTCTCCAAAGAAGGGAGGATAAGAGAGAACTTGGAGAGTGACAGGAGGTGCTGGGTCATGTTCAAGGGCCTCGCGTTGGGCAGGTAACAGTGACATTCCCGGACTGTTACAATTTGAGATTTCTCATGCGAGAGCCAAAGCTCACTGGGAGCCAAAGCCAGGAATGAAAATTTACTTTATTTTCCCACATATTCTGCATATTGTTCTCTAATGCTTTTTTGCAACCATCATTCTTAAAATAATATTAATGATTCTCAGTTCCAACAAATGCATTTATTTAGGATTTCTGCCTTTCCTTTTTTCTCCTGCCTACACTTTGGTCATTTTGTTGTCTGCAAGGGTGGAGAAAGGCAAAGCAAGGAGACAAAATTCAAGGTAACTATTCTTACCCCTTGCTGGTAGAGCTAGTGAGAGATGTGTTCCAGGAGTAGCTGGAACCTAAGAGCTAAAAAGATGTCCTGAGCTTAAATATGAATTTAAGTAGGTCTGGACTCAGGTGTCCTCCCCAGCTGATCGAGGACTGTCTCCCCACTTTCTATCACATTCCAGTGAACTATGTGTCTAAGAACTGGGGTTGTTCCAAAGACAGGAGAGGCCGTCATCAGCAACACTGCCAACTGAGAGACCTAAATGAGCCAGCGTATTCTGAGTCCAACCTCATGGATACAGAGGCTCTATAAATGAGCCCTAATGGGTGTGGAAAGTCCAGGCCAACCCCTCTGCCTGATATGTCTAAGTCAAGGTCCTGTCTTCTAAGGCAGGGTCGTGGCTTCTAAGCTGTGAGTGAGCAAAGTGTACACCTAGGACACCACAGGAGAAAAAAGAGCCTTCGAGCACTGGTAATGGTTCGTAGAATCATGACTTTGCCAACAGTTATAATTTATATCAAAATTCGCACAGGAGTCCTGATTCTATCAGACATAACACAAACATTACCTATCTGTGTTGCACTGGGAATGTCTGCAGCACAGACAGACTGTACTGGTGTGTCTCTCCTGGGGCACTGAGTGCTTCGAGGAGAAGTGGAAGATGAATGCCCTTTGTTTACCCACAGAAGGCATATCCTAGGCACTCTGAATGCAGGTTTTCATCCTCTGACCTTGGCAAGAGATGCCATGGTCTTTCTGGCTCATTTAACCCCTGTTCTTTTAGCAGATACAGCTCACCAGCAGGCCAATTAACTGTGGCTTCTGGCTAGGGGTTCCTTTCTGAGAACCGTGTCTGAGGTTACTAAAAATTGCCAAAAAATAACCCATGATACTGATTATTGTGGCCCAGGAACTGATATGAAGCAATGGCTTCAGGTTTCTCATCTAAATATTTTTGAGCACTTGAAGGACGGGGCGGATGCAACATGAGAACGGGTCACCGAGGGTGGGCGTGCTCTCTCTTTGGGGGTGGAGGTGGTAGTGGTAGAGCTGCAGCCCTCCCTAAGGCAAACAAAGGGTCGCGATGACCTCCTAAGATTCCAGCAGCTCTGAGATTGTGTGTGCATACGCAAAAATTAGTATGCTACTCCACTCACTCTGCAACCTTTCTAGCCTGGAACTATAATTCAGGGACACATTATCATGTGGAGAAAGGGACCTTGGGATGTATTACTGACATCAAAGAACAATTTCAGAACCTTGTTTACGAGCTCAAACTCTGAGCTATTAAGACCTATTTAGACCTGCACAGTGAGAGCTGCTGCTGCTGTTGTCTCTGCCCTAAGGAGGAGGTGGAACGCCTGCCCTGGGGAGGTCTAAAATATGGGGATGAAGCTCTAGGAATTTCTGCTTTCGGCAGCCTGTTTTGACAGTGACCTTTTCTTCTCATAGATTCTATGTTTTCAGTGTGGCTACGCTCTCCTTCCTGGAAAGTCTGCAGCTCACAGAAACTTAAGAGTGATGCTCCGGTCTCGCCAGCAGCAGGATGACTTAGACACTACTAAGAGCACCTTGGCAACAGGGGTGCCCTGTTCTGCTCAGTGATGCTAAAATGCTTCCTTTTACATGGTGTTCTGTTCACTGTGCTGTACTCACAGGCGGCCTGAAGCTAGGGGCAGAGATGCTGCACGAAGCCACTCCCCCGAGTCAGCTCTGCTGGAATCCCAGGAAAGGCAGCTTTTGATGAAGCATACAGAACTCTAATAGGGAAATCTCACTCTCTTTTCCCCCATTCTCAGGGAATAAAAACAACCAAACTATTTTCAAGGGGAGAGGGAAGAAACACAACACAGAAAGCAAAGGCAACAGCAAGGGAGAAATATAAAAAGGTACTCACCTCTCTTCCGGGTCCCAGGATGCATTGTACTGTTCAGGTATGTGACTGCACTCTTCTTACGCTTTGAGGATTGAAGAAGGAAATGTGACTGCTTGAATAGCATGGTGACTACTATACTGGCAAAAGCTAAAGACCAGGCACAGCATGCCTGTCAACATGCCAACTAGTTAGTGCCACTCCCCCCAAGGTCTCAGCGCTAACATATTTTATTATATATATTCCAGAGAGGTCTGCCTCTGCTTCAGATGAGAGTTGTGTTGAAGCCAGGATGAGATGAATTTTTAAGGAAGGTTTGTATCTGTTCAAACTTAGGAAAAAACTAAGGGGAAAGCAATGAATAATAAAAAGGAAATAATGGGATCAGCCAGAGAAAAATCCATCATTTCACAAAGCTGGGCAAGTACAATCAGGGTACTGCTTTTAAGCAGTTTTCAAATGGGAGGTGCTGAAGTGGAACAGTGAGGGGAGGGCCAAAGGCTGGCCAGGAATACCTCCGGCTCAAAGACCGCTCCACTGTACACTGGATTTGCTGTTGTTCTTCTTTTTCGCTCTTGCCTCTTGCTTTGGATTTCTTGGGAAAACAAAAGGTTTACATTAGAGAAGAGGTACAGGGAACCTCAAAAACTTAACTTCATTATTTTCACTATTATTTTTCCCATGATGAATTAGAAATGGGGACCAATCTCTGTTTCACTGCAGCTTCAGCAGAGGAAAGCCCCCTGCTGGGACTGTCTACTCTCACCTCTCAGAAAGCAAGACCACGCTGTCCCTGTGTAGCACTCTGTGACTGAGTGCTCAATGGCAGACCACACTTGTAAATAAGCTGTCCTGATTTATTTTTAGATCACTGTAATATAGATGTGGATGAACTTTATCTAGACCTAGACTGAGTAACCATAGTTCACTGTTCTTTAATTAAATAACCAAGGCAGGTATAGCTTTGTAACTGTAACTGTTCTTAAGATTCTGATAAGGAAGAGTGAAAAATATAGACAAATTCAGAGGGGCATTTGCTACTTCATGCTGTCAGAAAAATAAAAAGTTCCCCTAAGTGAATGGAAGTTACTTTAATCCAGGCAACTGGGGGGTTAGCCCAGGACAATAGTGTAGGTATATAACGATAGGAAGGGGAGGGGCTGAACATTAGCCATTTTTACTCTAAAGGAAACAAAGTCCACACTGACTAAATGATACTCTATTTGTGTTTCAGTTTTCTATTCTAGCAATACAATCAAACACCACTTTCAAGAGCTAAGCTCTGGGCCAGAAACAAGGCAACATCATGAATATCTTCTCTTACCTTCTAGATGGTCATGTGTTACCAACCCTAGAGACACCATGAAGGCAAGTTTCTGTGCCAGAGAAACAAAAGATGAATATGCTTCAGTTTGGGTTCTCACAAAGCCAATCACATGCTCCTAGTTAGAATTCTAGAGAAAGGCAGCCCAACAGGCTGGTGGCCTGAAGAAGGCCAGGTTCAGGTGAAAAGAGTGGGGCACCCTCCACTCCTAACAGCTGTGGAGCTGCTCTACTGCCTTCCTGTCTTACAGGGAGCAAAAGAGAAGGACGAGTGCCTACATCTTCTACTTCCTCAATGACAGAAATCAGCATCTTGAGTGACTCAAGTTCCCCCCCCTCCCAAATCCTCTTAGAGCCCTGGCCAGTGTGGCTCACTTGATTGGGTGTCACGCCGGCTTGATTCCTGGTCAGGGCACATGCTCAGGTTTCAGGCTCGATGCCCAGTAGGGGGCATGTAGGAGGCGGCCAATCAATATTTCACTCTCACATAGATGTTTCTCTCCCTTCCTCTCTCTCTAAAAAATCAATAATAATATATTTTTTAAATCCTCTTAGAGAGAAGAGGATTTCATATTCTATAAACATGTAGAGGCTGCTATACAATAAGCTCAAAATTCTAAGTAGTTCACTTGTCATGACTAGGTCTTCACTTGTCCAGAAAGGTCAAGGTTTCTTACAATTCTGCTACCACTGACTGGACAATGCTAACTTAAAGCTAAATGATTTTTAGGAATGGTAGAAGGTGTTCTGCTTAATACTATGATTTTTCATTCAAACATGGGCCTAAAAAGTATGGAGCCATTTTTCTCTGACTAGATTGATTAGGATACTGCACCCCACAGCTAAAAACATTAGATGCTTCAAGTTGGAGAAAGCAACAGATTGATGCTTATTTTGTTCTTTGGTTGCATGTGGTCTGGAAAGTAAGTCTTCATTTCCCGCAGAACCCACTGCATGTGGCTGCTACATGTGCCAAATAATGCATCATCGATTTTTTCTGCTGATGAATAAGAATAACACCAATTGCTAGGAGACATACTCCTGCAGAATTATTTATACCACAGTTCTGTCTTTAAAAATCCTGACAGTTCACCCTCAACATTAAATATCATGATATTCTGGCCTGACGTGAAAGGTTCAGGCTACTCAAGACAGCGTTTTATGAAGAACAGTTCTTGAGGAAGCCACTGGAGAACATAGAAATGACCTTTACTGCTATCTCAGAATCCTGAAGAAATGTTTTTATTTGATTTCTTATTCCAAACTTAGGGGGGCATCTCTCCCCCGACAGCCAGAGTTCTTTGGCAAGGAAAAGCAGTCTTGGACTTGCTGCCCATTTTCCACACTCTACATTTTATGGTTGACAAATAACTCCATTCCTAATTTTCACTATTCCTTCAAAAATTAATCAAGATTAGAAGGCTGTCTACCAACTAATCTCTGTTAAAGCAGTGCGAGGACTGACATTGAGCTGCGCTTTCTTTTAATCAAGTGACTGCACCCTTCTTGGCCACTCACATCCAACTCATCTCTGCCAGTCTAGATCAAGAGCTCACAAAAGAATCATTAAATGAAAAAAAATCCTCTCCTGTGGAACAGGTTTTCAGTGATAAACAAAACAAAAAGTTGTCAAGAACTTTTGTCTCATCTATGTATCACACATGTGATAAGAACTCATTCATTCTCTTTATGGCAGTGATTCTCTCCAACTAGAAGGTAAAACACCTGCTGCTACCTATGACGGTAGGTACCTGCTTCCCACACTGTGCCACTGACAAGATATCCTTCAATTTCTTTGATAAGGAAATTTTGCTAATAGCTTGTTCTATTTTTTTTTTTCTCCAAGCTAATAGCTTGTTCTATTTTTCCCCTTCATTTTATGGATGACTTTATACTTTTCTCAGCAATTTGGTTCAAGTTTTGGTCCCTCCTTTAAAATAAATTAAAAATTAATCCATTTCATATCAGAAAGAATTATAATGTGTGCTTGTTTTAGAAAAACCTTCACTGGCTTTATAAATCACTGTTGTTTTTTTTTTTTTTTAATGACATGAAGCTTTGATGGCTTCATGCTACTATTTGACAGGGTTTCATTACAAAGAATGCACAGAGGATAGAAGGAAATGAATTACCGGTCTAATAAGACCCAACTATCAGATATTCATCATCATCTTACCTGTCCAATTTTTCTTTTATAGCTGCTTGTGCAAAATCATCAAAATTAAAAATTCTCTTGTCTAAGGACATACGAATGCACATTCTACATCTGCATCAGAGTCTTGTTTGCTATTTAAGTTTATATTTCTATCCTAAGTTGTGGTACAGATGTTACTATTTTCATCCCTACTTTTATGCTTCGGTGAACTACTTTTCAACTACTGGTTCATCTGGGACTTGGGAATCCAGTGCAATACAATAGTAATAACAAAAAGCATATGTAACAACTGTAATTGATAATATAGACCCTCGCTGAGTGAACTGAACATCTTATAAATGTTGGCTGAGACAAACAAAACATAATGAACATTAGGAATGCAATGGGGTATCTGGGAAAATGATCACTAAGCTCACATTTCAAATCTGTAACGTATACAAAATGCCTGTATGTCAGCTCATGGACACTCAAGGACACACTTTTAATCTGCCCTAGGCCAACCTGACTTGGCAATAACATTATTGAATAGTGAGAAAGCAAAAGAAAACACAAATGATTCAGGAGCAAGTATCCCCCTGGTGTGTGAGAATAAGCCACATCTCCTAGACTGAGCCACGCCTCTGGAGGGCTGGACCTACCTGAGGGTTCTCCTCCCGTTTTGGTTTGGGTGCAGCAGGTGGAGTGACGGTGCGGCTCTCTGTTTGTTTCTCATCTGCTTCTGTGTGAGATTTAATTGTCTAGGAGAGGAACAGTAAGTGAAAATTCAGAATTCACTTTTCATTAAAAGAATGGAAACAAACATAGTTTGACTGTAGTCAACAAGAAAGAAAAGAAGAACACACTCAAAGTGGAAAGAGTAATGAAGGAGGTAATATGGATTTCATTTTGGAAGAAAAGAAATGTAAAAGGCAAGGCCCTAGTTAAAATGGTTAAATTGTGTAGGTAGAGAAAATATGAACCTATAAATACAATAGTTTAAATTATACAAAAAGAAAAATCCATAGTTTAGTTCCTGTGGAATTAAAATAAAAACAAAGCATAGGCTGCCCTCTCTGATCTTAATGTATTTTAGAATGTAGGGGCAGTTTTCCAAAAGCAAGCCCACTCTTGTTACATATGGGTCAAGCTCCAGTCCACAGTATGCTTAAGATATGAATGATGTAAAAAAAATCTTACACACACACTTCTATTTCAGAACATTTCTAATCACAATCTAAGAGAGGTTGCAGAACTAGCCTCACTTGGGATATTTAAAACCTGTCTGCATCATCCATTAGAGACACGCAGTTGCCAAGGAAAGGTCATCTTGCAAGAGGCTGACATCCTGATCACCTGCAACCTCGTCTTCCAGATGCATCCATTCAAACAGAAGAAACACCAGCAGCATTGTCATCTTCAAACACAAATGGCGGCTAGCAAATTGGTAGACTGGGCTTGCATTACTATTCTTATCATGACCCAGTAGATAATTCATTTTATGAAGCCCTCTATAAATACTGAAATGATGCTAGGACAGTGGATATGAGACTAAACACAAACCTAATTTACTTTTTCAAAATTAAAAAAGGAGATGCCAATGGTCTTTTTGTATGGAAACAACAAGTAATTAAATAAGTGAGAATGAAACTGATTATTGATGAGCAGGAGCCAGATGAAAAACTTCGGTCCTACAGGCAAGACATCAAAAGTTCTCAAAAATCATTATGCTGTGAAATATTTGACTAGATCTGAAAAAACTAACACAGTCACAAAGATCTTTCATGTTCTTTCCTGGCTGCTCCCATATTTTCCTTGTTTATCATACTACTTTAGGAAAGTGTAAGCATCTGTTTCGAGGTACAAATGCTGCCTTGTTTTCTACCAGTGTCTTGCCATATCTCCTCCTCGGTACTACACGCAGGGATGGCCCTACACAATCCGCACCCCTTTGTGCCTACTGCAATGCCTCACACAGAGCAGGTGGGGACTGTGGCCACCAGGAGAATCACTCGTGACTCTTCTCTCTCACACCACTCAGTTTTGAACCAAAAAGGACACTTTTACCCCTCCATAAAACAAACCACCAAACACACCTACAAGGGAACACATGGGAAAGCAGTTTATATGACATTTTTAAGGTCTTGGGTGTCCAGAAAGCTTATTTCCATAGCTCTCTTGGTGTGGAAGGACAGAGTCTGAGGGAGCAGGGAGGCAAGAAGCTCAGCTGGAAGGGTTTGCTGCTCCACTCCAAAACTGTGTGAAGTTCCTGAAGTCACTCACTTCCACCTCTAAGGCTGTGTAAAGCACAGAGTGGTAATGCCTCCAGGGAAAGACAAACCAATTCCTGTCCACTAAGGAATTATCCAGGGTCCAAATTTTCTCTCTCATGCAGAAGAGTACAATTATCTCAGGGTTGGATAAAACACACCAAAATCATACAAAGGAATGAAAATAAAATAAACATTGGGAAGGTACTTTCCTCTCATGGGTCTCTCACTCTGGGGGAGGCCAGCTGCCGTGTTGTGAACAGCACCGTGGAGAGGCCCGCGTGGTGAGGAACGGACCCTCCTGCCAACAGCCAGTGAGAAGTGAGGCCTGCCAAAGACCACGTGACTGCATTTGGAAGTGGATTATCCAGTCCCACTCGAGCCTGAGAGATGACTGCAGCCCTGGCCAGCTAGTCTGGATACAAACTGCGAAGGACCTTAAGCCAGAACCACCCAGCTACGACGCAACCTGATTCCTGACCACCAGAAACCGGGTAACAAATGAAAGTTTGTTGTTTTAAGCTATTTAAAACAAACAAAAGTCATTAGGGTGAGGGAGTGACATCACAGAAATGGCAGAACAGGGAGTTCTAAGAATCGATCCTTCTACTGAAGCAACCATTAAGCTGCATAAACAGAATCAACTTTTTTAGAACTCTGGAATCTAATAAACTTATTGCAACTAGGGGGCACTTAAGAGGCTGCTATATTCCACTAAGAAAGCATTTTTTTCTTACCTACCAACAAAACCCCATCCCCTAGCTGGGCAGACGCTGTGGGGATGGCGACCTGTGTCCTTGGTAAGACTTGCTGGTGCCAGGGGGAGAAATATGGACCTTGTTCTCAAAAACTTGTGGTTACGAATTTTGACCTGTTTGGTGACTCCCTCAAGACTGGTTCAAAGGCTGACTTTTGATTTGCCCACCTTAGGCTGGAATGACTTTTCAGATGGCATCTAAAAATGTATACAGTAAGTTCTCAATGTCGCCAAAAGGTTCTTGAAAATTGCGACCTTACCCAATTTTACTATAGGCTGACTGATATAAACCAGATCCTATGGATATCAAGTAGCCTATAGCAAAATTGGTTTTATTATATGTTGTTTTGCTTAAAACTGTTCGTTCCAACATTGTTCATTTTATGTGATGTGAATTTCACCTCAATTAAAAAAATTAAGTTGGGAGACAAAATTAAAAAATGGATGAAGCTAAAAGTTTGGTCTCTATCAGAGATTATAAACCCTTATCCAGAGGTGAAGCTTCCCTGCAGATATTTTTTGCCTACATGGTATTTAAAGAGTTACCAGTATTTTAAAACCTAGGTGATTTCTCAAAATATCTGGATTTCTGGCTTTTCTTGAAAAATTTCCATATGATAAAAATTGGCTATTGGCAAGAAATAGCTGCTTCCTGGAGATGGAGTATATTACTTTGCAGTTTACCACAGTCTCTTCCACTTTCTACTGTCTTCTTGACACCAAGGCCAAATTGTCAATTCTACCATGCTTGTCTTACTATTTCAAAGAGGAATTAAGAATAAAAATGGGGCCTGGCCGGTGTGGCTCAGTGGTTGAGCATCGATCCATGCACCAAGAGGTGGCCAGTTCGATTCCCAGTCAGGGCACATGCCCAGGTTATGGGCAAAATCCCCAGTGGGGGACATGCAGGAGGTGGCCAATCGATGTTCTCTCTCATTGATGTTTCTATCTCTCTCTCCCTTCCTCTCTCTCTAAAATCAATAAAGAGCCTTGGCTGGTTTGGCTCAGCAGTTAGAGCATCAGCCAGTGGACCAGAGAGTCCCGGGTCAGTTCCTGCTAAGGGCACGTACCTCGGTTGCAGTTTGTCCCTGGCCCCGGTTGGGGTCGTGTGGGTGGCAACCACTCGATGTGTCTCTCTCACGTTGATGTTTCTCTCTCTGTCTTCCTCCCTCTCTCCCTCCCACTCTGTCTGAAGATAAATGCAAAAAATGTCCTCAGGTGAGGATAAAAAAATAAATAAATAAAATCAATAAAGAAAAAATATATTAAAAAAAAAAAAACAGAATAAAAATGGGATATTTCTTGCACTCATGTACCCAGTGGAAAAAAAAGTCCAACCTGCTTTACTCATTCATATTTCCTGTTTCACATCCATGGCTCTTTATATTTGTAATCCCGTTCTTTTTGGTATTATACAGATAGAAATAAAAATCTCTGAACAAGACTAGAACTAAGTTAACCATTTTATACTCTTAATTCCAAATTCACCTGAGACTTGGCTGTATGAATAAGCAAAGTCAGGAACTGGCAAATAAATAAATGTCCAAATAGTTTCATCAATTAAGGTTAAATAAATTTGGATGGAAGGCAAAGGAAAATCTACGGTTTGGTCCCTTGGATCTATTTTCCCTACAGCAGTATTCAAATGGAAGTATTAAAGTCACCAGCTCAAGATTACTAAGAGGGAAGACTGGGATTTGAGGATAACAGATCAGATAATATTCTCATCTTGGAAGTACTCATTTTTTAGAGGATATTGTGTAAATTCCTATGCAAGACATATATGGAAGTAGGGGAATGGGTGGCAATCTGGCAGTTCTTCCCACAAAAACCTGGGATTTTTTCAGTAGCTGAGCCTTGGGTCATACACAGAGGTCTTTGTTGCTGGGGGTGGGGTGGGCTGGATAAGAAAGGAACACAACTCCTGAGAACTAACTGTGTCAGACATAGTCACATGGACTTGAAATACTTCATCTCATTCCATCATCAACAGGTGTTTAGCCTCATTTCCTAGTGTTGGGAAGGATACGGACATAAAAGGTAGTGCTATGGAGGCTATACGTTTGAATTTATCTACTTTTCTGCCCAAACGTATGTTTCCAGTCTATGTCAAAGCTGTTTAAGCTCTACCACTCATTTTATTCAGAGCCTCAATAATGTGGTTTCTCATAAGGGCTAAGACAGGGGACCCCATCTCTGGGGTGGATAAGGAAGCTCATGATCCCTGACAGGGCAAGAAGTGAGACCACTGTTGCTATAATGGGCTCTGTCTTCTCCTTTTCCTAGGCCAAGGTGGGAGGCCTTTGACTCTACACAACTTGCCAGGCTCCAAACACACTAGAGATGAAGTTTTGTGAGGGTATAGGCTTTGATGTATCCACCTTCGTATTCAGACACCACGTGTGGCATAGCAGCTGGCACATGATCCTATTTTTATTAAATGAGTATCATCACCCTAAGGAACAGTAGAAAGTAAAAAGAAACCCACCTAGCCTGGTCACATACACTGTTGGAACAGGTTTTGATAACTCTAGAGCAGGCTATAAGCAGTACTTCGTGGCTACATGTGCATCTACACTGCTTCACTCCTAGCCCATCTGTGAGATCTCTTAATTGCTATACATGTGATGTTGGAAATGAAACATGAAAAAGAAGGACAGCAGAAAAATCTGAAGAGAATTCTGAGAATGGAGTCTGTCTAAAGCGAATCCTTGCAGTTAACCTGTCTGGTAATCCTTGCTGAGCTTGGTAACCTGTAAGACTATTATGCCAGGTAGCATACTAAACTAAAACAGCAATCACTGGGTTCCTCTGTTAGCTCAACAAGAAGGGAGACTATAGAATTTAAAAAGACTTTTTTTTATTTTTAAGAATTCATGGGAACCTTTCCATGATATTATAATTAAAATTGAAAGCTCTATCAATGCGTAAGGCCAGGACATGAAAAGACATTAAGCTCTAACAAGAAAAAGAGTTATAAAATAATATATATTGATTTTTATTTTTTTTTGCTTTAAAAATATTAGTATGTGTGCCCTGGCCATTTGGCTCAGCAGTTGGAGCATCGGCCAGTGGACTGATGAGTCTGGTCAAGGGCAGATCCCCAGCCCTGGTTGGGGTCATGCAGGAGGCAGCCAATTGATGTGTCTCTCTCACATCAATGTTTCTCTCTCTCTCTCTCCCCCCCCCCCTCCTCTCTCTCTCTCTCTCCCTCCTTCCCTCCCTCGCTCCCACTCTGTCTAAAAATAAGTGGAAAAATATCCTCAGCTGAGTATTAAAAAAAAAAAATTAGTATATGCATAGAAAGTATGTGGAGGAATATAATCTATACTGTTCATAACTTTTGGGGGGTAAAATTATGGGGGAATTTTACTCTCTTCAAAGATTATGGGGGATACACTTTCTATAATATATATTTCTGTAATGTTTGAATTTTTAAAACAATGAATATGTATCATCTTTGTAACCAGAAAAAATAAGAAATGAAAAAATTAGATAAAACTGAAAAAATTCTTGTCTCCTAAGAATACCTTTATCAAAAAAGAGATAAAAGAGAAATATTTAGCAATCTTAAATAGTGTTTTGAAACTATATTCTTCATAATTCCAAGGGTCCTCAGAGGTACTCTGAAAGCCATCCCAGGACATAAGGGAAAATTATCTTCAAACATGCGTCTACCCAAACTCCTAAGCTTCAGCATTCTACATTCAATATTTTAATACTGAAGTTCTGCTGATAAATTTGAAGACTTCTGATCTAAAATATGTGTAAGTAATTTATTTCTGAATGTTCCTCAAGGTATTTCCAGGAGTTTGAGTAGGCTCCCCAGGAATAGAGATGTATTCTCTCTTGTGTTGTCTGAGCACAAGATTTTGGTACCAGCCTCTCAGTGAAAGGTCTGCTGCAGTTATGAGCTGCCTGGGTAGAAAGCTGGTGCTCTATGCATAAGGTTCCCCTGTTCAAGAAGGGCAAGGCAGCAAAGAGCTTTCTCATTCCCCGCCATCTGGCCAGCCTCTCTGAATCACAGTCAGCCACCCAGAAGCAGAAGATTCAGGATCACCAGAGACTATTTTCAGATAAATGAGAACTCAAGCCTGAGCAATTAGAAGTAGGTCAATGACTTTTTAAAGTAACTTTCTGAAGGAGGATGC
This sequence comes from Tadarida brasiliensis, assembly GCA_030848825.1. Taxonomy (NCBI): domain Eukaryota; kingdom Metazoa; phylum Chordata; class Mammalia; order Chiroptera; family Molossidae; genus Tadarida; species Tadarida brasiliensis. The sequence goes on along the minus strand of CM061268.1, from coordinate 15,345,908 downwards.
TTTTCTTTGCAAAATTCTCCTTTTTCATCACTGGTTTTTCTTTAAATAGAATATATGGTGACTGCCTATAAATCCCTTTTCTTGTTTCTAGAAGTCTTTCTGTCATAGAACCCTTAAGTATTTTGAGGGATTACCTGTATTTCTCTAGCCTCATGTTTTTTGTTTTTTTGTTAATCCTCACCTGAGGATATTTTTCCATTCATTTTTTTAGATAGACTGGAAGGGAGGGAGGGACTGAGGGAGGGAGGAAGGGGGGGAGAGAGAGAGAGAGAAACATCGATGTAAGAGAGACACATCGACTGGCTGCCTCCCACATGACCCCAACGGGGGCTGGGGATCGAACCTGCAACCTAGGTATGTGCCCCTGACAGAGAATCCATACTGAGATCCTTCAGTCTGCAGGCCAATGCTCTAACCACTAAGCCAAACCAGCCAACCTCTAGCCTCATATTTTTAAGAGAACATCTGCTTTTAGAAATATAAATGAAAGGCTTCAATATTGGAGCTAAAATGTTTGTATCCTCTAGAGTTAAAAGAATGCTTTTTAGAGAAAAATTTTTCATTATCTGTAATAACCAGGGAAAATCTTTGAGGTGAAAACCCTTTCCTTCTTTTGTTTATTCTTCCTGACTCTCATAGTGCTATCCTCATCTGGATTCTTATTGGGCCAAAACTAACATGGGATTTTCTGTTTACTATCTCATTTGTGCTTCCTGTCTGAGGGCAGCAGAACCCATCTGTGAATTTCTGCTTCAAAACCAGCAGGGGGAGCTCACTCACACAGGACTCTGAATCCATCTATAAGGGGATAATGGAAAAAGCAACCCAACTTTCTTCAGTAAGAATGGCCCTTCTGCATTTTGAATAAATTATCATACAATTAGCAACAGGTTACTGACAATGGTGCTGAGATAGAGCCCTTGAGAAGATGTATTTAGAGAGAGACCAGCCTCAATGGCAAGGCTACTGCCCAAAGCAGGTGCATACTCTTGCCTGTACCTGTTTTTCAAGGCTTGGCTTGCTAAGCTGTACAGTTTGAGGTCCAGCGAGTCTGGTCCCTGGAGTAGCTATCACAATGCTGGTGAGCTGGGCCATGGGGAACGTTTTGGCTATGGTTGCAGTCTGCCCATTGACGACCCGGACGGGGTGGATGGAATTCTGGGAGGTAGGGAGGGTTGTGGGGGTAAACTTGGTCAGCATAACAGGCCTCTGGATAAGTTGAGGAGCTGCAAGCATGGGAGGAGGTGCTGGGGCAATAGGAATGTTATTCTGGGCCACAGGCTTGGGTCGAACCTATGGGGAAAGAGAGAACAATTATCGTATTACTTAAAGAAACTTCCTGTAAGTCTAAGTAATAATCAGATCTTCCACACTCTATATGTGAAATGTTATTTAGTACAAATATTAATTAATATTCGCTTTTTTTTATTTCTATAGATCTCAAGGTATATAATCTTATAAAAGATTCATCAGCTCTTTAGAGGGTTCAAATGCTACCCTAGAATACAGTTCTGATTCTAAACCTAGCACTATTATACCAAGTTGCCTCTTCAGGCTGAGGCCAAATGCCCAATCCAGAGACTGCTCCCACCCAGAACTTGTGCCCAGAGTATGGTAATAATGCTGCTAATGGCCTTCATGCACATTCTAAATTTCTTCCTCTCCACAGCTTCAGTTCACCACCATCTCTGGCCCTTTAACTCCTCATCCTGGCCACCCCTTCTCTCAGTTTCCTTTGTGAGCTCTTCCTCTGTGAAACACTGTATGTAAGTGTATCTCAGGATTTTGTCCTGGAACCCCTTTTCCTCCCGGTGTCCTCACTCCTCCTAGGATCTCTCATCCATCCTAGGCTTCAATTACCATCTATGTACTGAAGACTTTCACACTTATATCTTAGGACCAGACATTTCCTAAATTTCAGAACCATATTCAACTGCCTACTAGACATCGCTATTTGGAAATCTCACAAGAAATTCAAAACCAACATGTCTAAAACTCATTCATTTCTTCCTTCAACCTTCTCTTCCTTCTATAATCATCACCTCATAAATGACATTTCCTTTCCTAAATAAACTTCAGAATGATTCTGATGCTTCCTACTCCACCTCTACGTTTTAAATCCTTCTCAAATATGTCCTCTTTCTGTCCTCACTGCCACTACTTTACCCTATGGCTTACTGAAACAGTGGCAGAAAATTGTGATTAAAAACATGGGGTCAGCTTTGCCTGGGTTCAAATCCTGGTTCTGCTACTTATTAGCTGTATAACCTTAGGCAACATACCTAATTTCTCTAAGCCAGTATTTTTCAAACTTTCTAAACTGTGACCCTATGATAGCAAAATCCTTTCCCCTTATGAGTGTTTGACCTTCAGTTAGCTCTCTAGCTCTGTTCCCCTGGAAACCTGATAAAGGTAAGAATGTCAACTATGTTTCCAGGCAACATTGCTTATGGTAAAAATGACCCCTTATTGCTAAATCGAATCTGAATGGGGAGATTTATAAATACCTGATGGGACACCATACTTTGGGCTTCCCGAAGTGGGGTATGTCCTTTGCAGGGATCTTGAAAGCTGTGCCTATGGAATTGTTTGTTAGAAGATACACTGGCTTCTGTGAAGCATTTCTATGCCAGAGTGGCTCACCCACTGTCCTGATTTCGCTGCACCCCCGGACAGCCATGGAGACTGCTATAGGGGCTACTACAGGGACGCCCACTCAGGAAAAATGTCTGATGCTGAACAAGAGCTGGCAAGTTCTGGTTTCTGTCCTGTGTGGTTCTAAGTAGACTGGTGCCAAGTGTGGCCCTTAACAGTCTTGTGAGTCTGCATGTTTAGCTAAACTTAAGTTGACCCTGTGTTGGGTGCTGTAGTCACATAGTAGGAAATACATTTCACACTGCAACCAGTACACACAGAGAGACATATATCTCTATCTCTATAAAATAAAAACTTCATGAAACAATACTTATGTGCTATGTACGCTAGTATTTCCTATTATGATCTGTTCATTTTATTTAAAAACTCTGCTTATAATCCACTAAACTAATTTCACAGCTAACTAATAAGTCATGATCCACCATTTAAAAAACATAAAACGTGGACTAAAAGTCCTTACTTAAAAAAAAAGCAACACCTACTTTCATAGGGTCGTTGTGAGGATTCAAATAGATAACCCAAGTAAAGTGCCTATAAAGTAAGTGGCACATAGCAGTTCTCTAAACAGTAGCTGCTATTATTGTTGACAATACCCTAACTGTTCTTCCTCCCCAGTCTTGACCACCTCTAATCTATTCTTCACACAGTGGCAAGAAGGAATTTTCTAAAACAAAAATCTGATCATGAACATGCTTTAATGGCTCCCTTCTGTTCCTGGGATAAGACCCAAATTCCTATATAGCCTATAATGTTCCACAGGCTCTGGCCCATTAGGCTTCTCCAGCCTCATCTCTTACTCCAGCCCGCGTCAGCCACATGGCCCACTGTGCTTGGCTACACCAAATCCCAGTTGGTTCCTTAAGCTCACGTGCATTTCTCTACCCAGACTCACGTATATGCTTTGCCTTCCGCCTGGAGTATTTTTATTCTTCCCCCAAAACTTAGAGACTAACTTTACTAGGATTTTACGTCTCAGATAGAATGTCAACTCTTCATGGAAATGTTCTGTAGCACTCTTAAGAATGAGCTGGGTATCCTCCCGTGTGTTCCCAGGCTACCCTGCACTTTCCACAATACACAGTACAATTGCTTATACATGTGCCTGAAGCTCTCCGAGGGCAGGGAACTGTCTATCTGGAAAACGGGCATATCCTAGCGTTTAGTGCCTTTTTGAAACATAAGGTATTTATTAAGAATTTATCTGATAAATGAGTAAAATCATATAGACGGTTCAGAAGTCCCTTATGGCCACTGACCACAAAATTCCTTTCTCTTCTCTCTTTGCCTGAAACCTGGGGCCTCAGATAGAAATCCCCAGCCTTTCCATGAAGCAAATCAACTCCTCAAGATTCAGACTGGGGCAATCCTGACATTCTGCCACGAGAATGGTGAGTTCGGCCCAATTACTGAAGAATACTCTCAAGAGAACATGGGCAAGCTGAGCTGCTTGGACCTACACAGAAAGCTCGCTGTGTAAATCCTAGTCTCAACCTTCAGAAGCATGGCTTTGTGTTAAGTATGATGCTCAATGTCATCACTTACCAGAGCAGAACTGAATGGTTTTTACTAGTTAGTTGGTTGTTTCCTTCCCTGGCATATAGGAAAAAAACATATAGTGGTATTTACACTCCTTCCCCACTGGCAGGCAGGTTTTGGCTAACTTCTTCTAGTAAGTTAACATTATAAGGTTTAAAATGGTGTTATCTTAATTATTTTAAATTTAGGGAATTTTCCTTTCCTTACATCCCCCTGGCTACTGACATTGGTCATTGCTAAGAAACCCCAATGATAAAATGAGCTTCTTTGTGGTGTAGAAATCAGCAGCTGGAGTCTTCAGCTAAGTGCAATCTGAACACAGCTGAGCTGACAAGAGCGTACAGGCTGCGCAGGAAGGGCCTGTGAGGCTTTCTGTCCCACCTAACCCTCATGGCTTGTCAGTGGTTTACTCACCTGTGGAAGAAAGTTTGGACGTGGAGTGAGTCTAGGAGGAGGGATAAACTGGGGTACTTTGATGGGCTGAGGAGGTGTTGCCTGAACCTGCTAAAAAATGAGAAAGGTTAAGTAAACCAGAAAGGACAATAAATGTTCAATATCAAAGCTAGACATTCTTAAAGTATTTTCAGCATCACTGTTCTCTGGATCAGACAATATTTTCTACAAGCGGTCACTATAGAATTAACCACCTGAATTAACACTCTCCCACCTGCATGCTTTACCCCACGTGTGAACCAACCACATGTGTGGAACATGCAGGCTCAGCAACCTTAGACGGTTTCCTTTGACACTCAAGAAAACTCTTGCACTTAATGTATTTTAAAAGTCGAAACTGGATCCAAAACAAAATCAAACTTGCTGTCTGGCCAAATGGGCCCTTTCCTAACATAGAGCTTTATCTAACAGTGAATGGCTTTATTCCGATAGAGAATTTTCTCACTCTCAGCATCTGTCTAAGTTATCTGGTTACTTCTTTGAAGAAAAGCGGTGAAGCTTTTCATGCCATTGCTCTCTAGTTTCACTCGTCACTGGTCATCATTCAAAAGCCACCAAGAACTTTTAGCTGACATTTTAGGAGCAAACTTTTAAACCACAATTTGGATATCCTTCCCCAAGATTCTGAGAACATCAGTTTCTAAATGGTTTACCCTAAAAATCTCATGAACAATTTTGTCCAGTACTTCCTGAGTGAAGTCAATTTCAAGGGATAGTGAACTATAAGAATTCAACAGGGAGTTTCCCCAAGTCAGTAATATAGCACCAGAGAGACTAAGCACTCAAGTTTCACAGGAAGGGCCGTGGACAGGAGGCAGAGACACATGAAACAGTGTGTATGCCTCTGTGAAGGGCATATTCCCCCCTCCAGTCAAGTGAGACTTTGAACTCAGATAATGCACTGAATGGGTTTTGGTCTTTGGTGTCAGGATAACTCTACAGTTATTTGAGTAGACAGCAGGAAAGCCATATTCCCTAGTCAGCCCCAAAAGGGAATTTGGTGTGGTAGAATGATGGAGATTGAAAAATCCAGCAGGAGCATAAAATAGATATACTCTACAAACACCTATCCTGAACCCTCTCATGTGGGCGCACATGAGTAGCAGCTGCTGGCTTACCAGAGTGACTGTGTTTTTTGCCACAATTTGGACAGCCTCTGCCCCAGGCCCAGTGACCTTACTAGACGTCTGGAGGTTGACTGGTGTGTTCTGCACATCAGTGCTGAGCACAGCCTTCTGACTGTTGATGGCGGTCACCATAGCAATGGTAGGTCTCTGGCCCACAACAGAGGCAGGCATGGTCGCAGTTGCTGCTTTCAAGACGAGAGGTAGTGTCTTTGTGGTAATCATAGAAGCTGTAGTTACAGTCTTCTAGGAGACATGGAGAACAGATATTAGGACACTGAAGTGTGATCCTACTAAACAATATACTGCTAACCCCCAGCAGAAAACAAAGCAATTAATTCTCATAATCAATCAAGTTTCTTGGTATAACAACATTTCTTTTGTGTTCACAGAGCACACGTCTTACTACACAGAAAAGACGATTTGTAGTTTGCAGAGTTCTCAAATTTAGCTTTAAGCTCACAGTAATAACTGCGACTACTATGGGCACAAGGTTTTCAACAGAGCTGGGTGGGTTTATGGATACAGAATATGAGTGCATCTATTTTTTCTGGTTTTTCTAATTCTTAGCTTGCTCTCAATTAATTTAAATTTTGTAGAAGTTGCAAATCAATGAGGCACATACTATCTCGATCCTTAATTGCTACAATCTCATCAATAGGAAGAAAGCCATCATAAAATTCTGATTATCTGCCTTCGGTTATACAAAAGTGGGGATAAAAGGACAGTATCTTTTCATTCTTTTGAGTGTCACCCTGGAGGGTGGAAGGGGACCTCATATGAGGATTAGTGTAATTGTTGCCTCAAAGGCAGTAAATCCCAAAACTGGGTAATAAAACCAAGTAGTACAGTAAATACTAGCTCTTGATACCAAAGGGATATGAGTCACTACCTATAATCTTTTCTCTGGAGAACTGTTGCAGAAGTGATAAAAAATCCAGTGAAACGTGTGACAAGGTGGAAACAAACACCTGAGTTTCAAAGGTGTCTGGATCAGAGAACGACCTGAGGTGAGAGGACCTAACTGATGCTGCATAAGAGCTACTACAGCTTTGAAACTGTATTTTCTAGACTTTCTACTAGAGTAATTAAAGGAGCCAGTTACATAGCAAACACATCTATCTAGTGCTACTAGTCAGTCACTCAAGATACAGACATTTCAGGAACAGGAAAATTTATCTGGTCCACCTTGTTGGTCCTGATTTTGATACTACCCCCACTTTTTTCTTCTTACTTTACACCTGCACTGCCCAACTTGGTAGCTACAAGCCACATATGGCTGTTTAAATTAAGATAACTAAAACAAATAAAATTAAAACATCAGTTCATCGATCATCTAGCTACATCCCAGGTGTTGAGCAGCCACATGTGGCTCATGACTACCAAACTGGATGGTGGAGATTTCCAACAGGGCAGGAAGTTCTATTGGACAACATTGCTCTAGACCAGTGAAAAGGACCCCACTGTCCCTGAATCAGATCTGGACAAATTCCCTTGTGAATTTCTGTTTCAGTGTCTATATAAGTACTTGCACATTAAGTTGTTTGGTTACAGGTAATTCTTTATTTCCATTTTCTGCCTTAAACACATAAATACATGTATATATTACCTAATCTTTTAACATTTTTTTTCTTTTAACCAAAACTTTAATGATCTGGCTTCATCTGTCCCATCATAGCTTAATCAGAAATCCTGATTAATGCTTGTCATCAAAATCGCCCAGATCTTTGTTTTCTCTTCTCTGAGTCAACAACACAGGAGTGGCTTATTCTCCTTGCCACTGCTTCCTCAAATGTGAAATGAGAGTAAAAGGGGAATACTCATATTTGTTTTAGGAGTTAGCAGGCCATCTACTCTCTGTCAGGGATGGAAACCAAATAAAAGCTAAATGCTATTTATCTTTAGAAATGTTACCGTAGTGTTAGCAGCAAGGACTGACTTTACATTACCAGCTATTTGTAATAAGCGTTTTTAACCCAGTGTGATATTAGCTCTATCTTTCCATTTAAAACATCTAAATACAAAGAACGTTTGAAGTGGTGAGCAAGTCATGTCCTGGTACTACCACGGGTTATGGAAATAAAGCTCTGATCAGCAGAACTCACTGATACGATTTTAAAAACAGTGTGCATGTTGTTACTACTTTAAAAGAGGTTAATATACTATCTGAAACATCCTTGTTTCAGGTAAATCATTAACAATATTTTGAATACCCTAAAGGGATTAAGCAAAACCTCAAACTCACCTGAATTATATACTTACCATTAACTGCAACACTTAAAAAACACAGAAACCTAACAAGCTTGTTCACATCTTAGGTTAGCATTTTTATTCTACTTCATAAATATCTGGTTGTGGCTAATTTTACTACATGTATTCTAGCATCTATATAACTCTCTGTATACACAGGCACAAGACCCAGTACTATAGGCATGAGGAAAACTTTTTGGAGAATATATTTACTAACTATTTACTGACACCAGATATTGACACAGGTATTATTTGGCTCTTTACTCCTGGTCTGGTGCTTATTCGATTCTAAGTATTAAGAAGACAAACCAATCTCAGAGTGTTAGAGTTCAGATGACAAAGACAATCTAGAGTTTTAAAATTCAAACCTAATGAAAACCTCTGAACTGTTCTGGCAGGAGGGAAAAGAGACACAGAGAGGAAAGGTATCCAACAACAAAGAATGTTATACGGAAGCTGTCCTGGGTGGGCCAATGCGTCCAAGTACGACTGCCTCCAAGAGAAGATGGCAGCTTCCCCATAATTTCGTGAAGGGGTTCTTTACTTTTGACAAAACCCAAACTTCATGAACTAGAAGTGAATACAGAAATACATGGCAAGAAGCACTAACTGCAAAATCCCTTTAATTTATTTATTTTTTGCCCAGTTATTATTGTTGTATACCTACAAAGCATGAGGTATTGATTGAAAACATCCACACTCCAAAGTACAAATCAGAATTTAGACAGATTATTACTATGGGCTCTAATTAACTTCCCAATCTATTTTAGACTATTTTCTTTGTTTAATTTTGAATGGAAGGTCACTGTTGTACACTCAAACAACTACAAATAGAGCCCTTCCTTTTTGTCTGTAAGGGTTTATTTTCTCTTTGGTTTTATTAACTGCATGCTTCTTTACGTTTGTATTATTACATCATTCAAAGTGTCAGGGTTGTGAATATAAGTTGAAGGGTATACCTGCATTCAACTGTTCTATTTTTTCATTTTTCCCCTGTAGATTGAAAAAATTTCTAAATATACATACAAGCATGAGTTGAAGTTAACTAAGTAAAGGGAACTAACTGGGTCCCCTAACTCCCCGGCACCGTGGTACATGCTAACCTGACTTAGAATAAAAAACTTTCTCCTCCCTGCCCAAGCTGTGATTGCTACTTAACAGTTTTTGCTTTCTGAACTTAGATATTTAATATATGCCATATACAACTTCTCATTTGTCCTTGACCTCATGAACATTTAATGACTCTCTATGACTGCCAAAATTCCCAAAAGTTTCATCTTGGATGAGGAACTTCCACAAGCTAGCCTCTTCCTACCTTTATGGTTCTATCTCCCTCTCCATTGTTTCCTGAAATCCACGCTCCAGCCACATCAGCCTCCTTTCTATTCCCGGCATGCATTTACTTTTTTGACTCCACATTTTTGTTCACACTGCTCTCTACACCTGTGATGCTCTTTCTCAAGCTGCTCACCATTGAAATCTCACTTATCTGTCAAGGCCCTGATCAAATGTCACCTCCTTTATGAAGTACTCTCTAACCCCTCCACTCAAAATTACTCTGTCCTCTGCTGTTTTCACAGCTCTTTATGGGTATTTTCATTTTATTCTTCTTTGGTAGCTGTTTACTTCTTCCTCTCCTCTAAAGTTTTTAAATTCTTGAAGACAGAAATTCTGTTTTATTTGTGAATCTATCCTCTACATTGTGTAGCACAGTGCTTGCATATAGTAAAGACATATTTACAGAATGAATGAAAATAATTATAGTATACCAGATTCTAGGCAGGGACCATTATTACCTCTTTGTATACCAGAATCTAGCACATAGAGAGTACTCAATAAATTCTGATTGTTTATTGTAAAAACAAAAACCTAGAGGATCTTTTGACTTTTAACATTAAACATCTGCATTACAGCCTGGCCGGTGTGGCTCAGAGGCTGAGCATAGACCCATGGACCAGGAGGTCGCTGGTTCGATTCCTGGCCAGGGCACATGCCCAGGTTGTGGGCCCAATCCCCAGTGGGGGGCATGCAGGAGGCGGCCAATCGATGTTCTCTCTCATCAATGTTTTTATCTTTCTCTCCCTCTCCCTTCCTCTCTCTCTAAAATCAATAAAGAAAAACAAACAAACAAACAAAAAATCTGCATTACATAAAACAAGCTTAACCAAATCTATCAGGTGGGCTTCAGATGGAGAGATGCCACACAACACTGTTTTGGAAATAGCCCTAGGTACATAACTCCAATTATACCAGGAAGAGAATAGCTATTATACATATTACTTAGGTATTTTCTCTGATTTGTGTGATGTAGAATGTTACTTGAACAGAAAGTTTCCATGGGTTAAGAGAAAAAGTTCCTACGTACCAAGAAATAATGAAGTCTACCATTCCTTCCATGTAAACACTTTCTGATCAAACTGTATTCTGGAAAGAGAACAACCTAATCTGACTGTTTAAAAGTCCAACAAAGTAATCTGGTAAGCAATCTCTCAGAAGAAATATAAGTCCTGGTCAGGGAGTTTCAGAAATCAGTTTGAATACCTAATTTTTAAATAGCCTTGGGGTGGAGATGAGGGTAAACATTAGGTAGGCTGCTCTACCTATCTGATTCACAGCAGGGATTATTATTTTTCCTTCTTTGGCACTTTATATAATGTTGGCATTTCTTTTTTTGGTATTGTATGGCAGTATAGAAGAGTGGTGAATGGACAGATTTTTCAGCCAGAACATCTGGGTTCAAATCTTGCCTCCACCACATACAACCTATATAATTTTAGGTAATTACTTAATTTCTCTGTGCCTTAGTTTTCTTTTCTTAAAAAAAAGAGATAATAATATAATAATGATGATAATAACAACACCACCACCTTCCTTACTAGGGCTGGAATGAGGACTGTGTCTGTAATATACATAAAGCACTTAGGACAATACCAATATAGAGCAACCTTTATTAAATGTTAACTACCTTTAGTAATCTTTAGTATTTTTATAAGAAGTGCATTCTTCACTTACAAAATGTCCAACGTCCATAAACAGTGAAGAATCAAGTAAATTATAACCTTTTCCTTTACATATAAAGATACAGTGAAGAACTGGTATTGGTGGGTCAGAGAAATCCACACTTAGGATTCAAAAGATCTAAATCCTTGAAATCACGTGCAAAAATGAGGTGCAGTAAGTGTGAGTGTGTATTTTTCTGAGGAGGGGAGGATCCATAGCTTTCAACAGAGTCTTAAAGGGGTCTGTGACCTCCAAGGATCAAGAATCACTGCTCAATTGTCCCATTTTATTTATTTTATTTTTGTTAATCCTCACTTGAGGATATTTTTCCATTGACTTTTAGATAGCGTAAAAGGGAGGGAGGGTGAGGGGGGGAGAGAGAGAGAGAGAGAGAGAGAGAGAGCGTGAGAGAGAAAGAAACATCGATATAAGAGAGACACATCAATTGGATACCCAACCCTGACTGGGGCCAGGGATCAAACCTGAAACCCAGGTACATGCCCTTGACTGGGAATCAAACCTGTGGCCCTTTGGCCCGTGGGCCAACACTAACCGCTAAGCCAAACCAGCCAGGGCTCCATTGTAAATGCTGTTTCCATTGTACATCTTAGTGTATGGACAGCAAGCTTGAATAATTTTCTTAACCGAATGTCATTCCCAAATATGTCCTTCTTGTGTGTCTTGAATGCCTCCCTATCCTTACATTATATGCTAGTTTAAATGTCCTTTGCAGTAAAACCATTTGCACAGCTACATCAAGTTGGAATGTTATTAAACCTATACTCTTCAGTGCTAGTTTTGACCTGCAGCTTCCATTTCAGGTTTCCTTACATTTATTAGAACCCAATCATATTCTCATGAATATGGACTTAGAAATGAATATTTTGTTTCTATGAATAATGGAAATATATCACCCTTCTAAATGCCTCTTTCTAATATCTCCATGCCAAATTGCTGAGAATTCCAGAAAAACAATTCCAGAGGAAGTGAAGTCATGCAGACTTTTAGAACAAGCTCAAATAAATTTATTTCCAGAAATTCAAAATAAGATTTTACTTCCGTTCTTATACAGAGATTTTTCTGTCACCGACTACCTTTCCCTCCTTCTTTGGACAGGTGGGACATCATTTAACTTTTGCTCCTTAGTAATGTTATTTCCTTCTGCAAATGAATTTCAAGTGATTTTTATCCCAGTTATAATATAAAAAAGTAACCAATATAATTTTTGTTTAGAGCTAGTTGAGCTTAATAGTCTGAAACAGGACCCAGTTCTCCCTGACCAATAGCACATGGATCTGCAACATGAAGCTTTCAGCGCTCCACCCACTTTACCTGTGAAGCGGTCAGATTGGGAGAGGGTGCTGCCGACTGGGCGTGGTGGTGGTGGTACTGCTGTTGTTGCTGTAGCTGCTGTAGTGGTTGCTGCTGTGCTGTTTGTAGTTTGTTTTCAGATTGTGGCAATGGCTGTATTTGGAATTTGTCTGGTTGTTCTTGCTTTACTATCAGGTTCTTCCGTAGCTGTTCAACTACTCTTTTCTACCAAGTGAGAAGAAAAAGAAAAGTTATCAGAATACTGTCCTACCAGCTGTGTAGAAATATGCAGCAATTATATGCCTCTGACATCTTTAATCTAAAAGTTGTTACATCTAAAATTTACAGATTCCACAAATGAGGAGAAACCTATGGCATAAGAAATGTTTTATATGTAAAGGGAAACTGAGGCATGCAGATGAGAAGAAAAGCTAATGGTGGTCACATAACAGAGCTCAGATTTCTTGACTGTCATTAGCTTAGCGTGGTAGGCTGGAAGGGCAGTGTAGTACACGACTCTGGAGACACGCTGCCTCAATTTAAATTTCGGTTTTGCTACTTACTAGTCACAAGACGTTGGTCAAGTTACTTAACCTATCTATGGCTCAATTTCCTGTTCTGTAAAATGAGGCAACTAACAATATCCTTAGGGTTCTTACAAGTACCAAAGCAGCTGCTAGATGTAAAATATTCAGAACTGTGATTGGCATATTGGTGGTCATTTTTCTTTTTGCATCTGACAACATAAATAACTGCCATACTAATTTTTGTTAATCAAACGAATATTGTATATCTATCCCAGATTCAAATATTAAATAGACTTTTAAACAAAGAAACATTGATCTCAGAAATATGCAATATAAACAACAGACATTCTAAATTACTGAAATGTATAACTCATGAACTGACTTCTTTGCTGGGCTAGGATCTGTAGAAACGCATACATTTGTTCAGGCAGAGTAGGGATTTAGTTACACAAGATGAAAATTTTAAATAAGGTTTGCTGAATTTTCTAGACCTGTTCAAATCCAAGAAAATGTGTACTTGGATACCTTCATTACAGTATAATACATTTCAACAGAACGGAAGTTCCATGAGGAAAAGGGTTTTTGCTGACAACTATACTCTGTGGCTAATGTCCTCATTCTCTTCCCATGATACGTAAAGTGATAGGACCAAAGACCAGCAAAAGGCTCAGAGAACATATAATAATCATTTGGGGCCAGATTTGGGTTCTTACTCTCCTGCCCACTGAAAGTATCAGCAGCACCCCTCACATACACTTTCAAGTGAGTTCAACAATTGAGGTTGGTTCTTTCTGATAAAAATAGATTGCTATTTTCTAATATAGATTACGAATAGAGAAAAAGTGACTACAAATCTTTAAATAGTTAAGTGAAATCAGAGAGCCAGCTTGATTTTCAAATTCTTGCTTATGATTTTAACCAAGCTCATTGCTCGTATTCTCTAAAGAATCCAAATCTGCAGGCTACTTGCTTAACATATTTGAATATTAAAATATTTACAAATGGATTTTTAACAACTTTAAGTCAATACAAAATACATTCTTAAGATAACTTTTAATATTTTTATTACTGATTTTTTTTTTAGGCAATGAAAATATCATATAAAGGCCAATTTTTTTGGGGGGGGGAGTCTGAACTTTATACTTTGCTAGCAGTTCCTCTTTCAGTAGTTAAATATTAAAAAGAAAACAAAAAGGATGCAGAGCCCAATGTCTCTGTAGAAACCATCTGCAGAATAATAAAAATGCAAATTAATAAAAATATCAAATGCTTATAAAAATTAACTCTTGAGTCTTCAAAATCCTTTTTCTCAAGTATAAATGGCAGAGTAATTGAACTGACACAGTTTAGGAGAAGGGAGAATAATAGCAGGGGTGCTATGGATAATTCTGAGAATCACAGGCAGATTTTACTGCTTGGTGACTGCCAGATATTTAACAAATAAATAATTTTTCAAAGTTGCTTTCAGCCCCCCTCCCCCAAACATATTAATCAACATTAATCAAACATAATAACAAACTAACAAAAGTGTAACACAGCAGTGAGGGAAAGGGACTCCAAAAATGTTTATAAAAAAACCCAGAACACAAAAAAAACCCAGCTCAAATCAGGAGGAGGAGAGAAACCAGGAGGAAAACATACACCACAAATGTGACACCTGCCAAAAAATAAACTTTGAACAAGAACAGCACAGGAAACTAAATAATTACTATACCAGGCACAAAAGGAAAAGGTGTTTTTCTCCTCTAGAGCCATCCTTAGGAAATACAGGGCGCTCTCCTACCGACTGCCTAACTGGGGTAAACTACAAGCAAGAGACAAAGCCCGGAGCCCACTCCCAGTGCTGTGTACAACAGAAGGGAACAGTAGGGGAAGAAGGAGAAAGGGATGCAGACTAGAGTACTCTGCAGCCATATGGCTAGAGCAAGGTGACGACCAATCAGAACCAAAATCAGGAAAGTGGGAGTCAATGAGTCACATTGCATTCACAACTGTTCCTCCCCCAGGGCCTGAAACAAAGCCTGTGGAACTTGTAGGGGGTGAGAGGTGGGGGGGGGGGTTCAGAATACTTGCACACTTACATTAGTCCTTGAGAGGAGGAGAAAAAGGAAAAAGAAGAAAGAAGAAAAAGAGAGCTGTGTAGATTGGACACGGGTCAGATCATATGAGCCTGGGTAGTTTTCTTTGAAAGGGTCTGGTATGTTTCAGAGTGCTGCTCAGAAATGCATGGCCACTGCACTCCTTGCTCTGTTTACCAAAAGATTAGAAGAATACCAAGTGTGTAGTTGTGCATGTCTGTGAAATTTTTAAAATCAGGATTTGGGGAAGCACTGATGCCTTCTGTAACTTAAACATCTTTCACTGCATTCTGAAAACCAACCATCTGAAGTTTGGTAAGCTGGTAGTGGAGGTGCTCCTTCGGTGCACGGAGGCCCTGCATACTCTTAAGGACTGGCTAATAAAGGAGAGTTGCTGAGCAAATTCGTTGGCTTTTCTAAGTCCCACAATCCAGTGTTGTTCTAGTTCATTCTTGCAAACACAAAAGTCACACTGACTCCAGCAGGACCCTGATCTGGGTCAGTACCAGTTCTGGGTGGCAGCAAGAGAATAAAACTGTATTATTTCGTAAATCTTAGCTGTGTGGTACCAAGCAACGTTGTTAAGTATCCTCTCGTCTCCACAGAAAGTGAGCCTATACTTTCACTATTATGTGTTTCAAACAAAAAAATAAATTTCTGTTGGTCATTAATGAAGGTTGTGCTGGCATAAATAATTTGACATTTTCAGTGTTATTCATATATAAAGCAGAACTTTAAAAGTAGCTAATTATCTTGGAACATTATCCTGAAACTCTGCCATTCGTCATTCACTAATAAGTTAGTGAGAGTAAAAGAGGGGGGAAATGAAGAAAATGAAAGAAGAAAAACTGGAAAGAATAAAGGTAGAAGGGAGGAAGAAAAGTTAATAACGTATTATCTTCTCTCTTTAATATATTTTCTATAAGCAATGGGCCAACGTGCCAGGTGTCTAGAATGGCTAGTACCACCCGCTTCAATCCACCTGTCAAGAACTGCTCCATAAACCCAGTATGTAATTCCAACGCTCAGATTCCCTTGACATTCGCATCACCAGGTTTCATCAGGGCTTGTTCAGGCAGAAGAGTTCACAGAGCCTCTGACACTTCAAGTCACAGTTTCTGAGACAGGTAGTCACGGTGATCAATATTGTGACATTCAGTGATACTATCAATGTGTTCACATGACAGCAAGGCAGATCCCAAAGAAAAATACAGACGTTTACAGGTCCAATTCAACAGAAAAGCAGGTTCTTTTTCTCCTATGTCAATCACTCCAAGTTCCATGGCCTTGGTCAGCACAGAAGAAGGATGGAGAGATGGAAGGACAGTCCCCACCCCTCCAGTCAAGCCACCAGTTTATTTCTATCAAATTCTCACAATTTTAGAACTCCAGGCAAAAGGCCCTGCCCTCCTGGATGCCAGTGCTTTAAGTCTCTGCTTTTCTACACAGTCACTCTCCACTTGTTTGTGTCGACATTATCTGTTTTATATCAATTATGAGAGGGCCACACCCACTCAGACATCTTCTTACGTAGTATTGCCTTAAAAATTCATCCTTTTTTTCCCTCCATGAATCAACCACACAATCTGAAAATGTTATAACCTTCACTCTTCATATCAGAGGCTGATAGAGACTTATCACTTTTCACAAATCCAGAAAGTCAAGGACAAATCTTACCCGTCTTCATACCTAAAATGCAGTGAAAACATTTTCCAGGTCTTCAGACTCACCAATTGCTCAAAGGTAACTAGGGAAGCTAAAATTTTTGTGTGCAGAAAAACTTACATGGAGAAATTTATATTTGTTGATAAAGTCAGAATTTACTCAAAGAAACAAAAACTTTGACTTGTCAGACTGAAATTCAATCACTGCATTTATAAGTAACACCAACATTCCTCAACGCTGAAGAGATAGGCAGGCAGGGGACATGATGACAGTCTGCAGACGCAGCCACAGAATTACCATCCCCTAAAGAACAGAGTGTGTGCTACTGGCATAACAATGACAAAATTACAATCCAGAGTAAAAGGTATGTGTTATTAAATTAAGTGAAGATTCCACCATTTTATGAAGTAAAACACAGGGAAAAGCAATAAACTCAAAATAAGCTCCTTCTCAAAGCAATTAGTGAAATTCAATGGGAGAATATGCACTGAAGTTACTAGGAGAATGTTCCCAGGGAGACATGCAGGCCAGATTCTGACAGAAGAGGAGGAGGAATGCCGGTGGCAGCAGCTATAAAAAATACTTAGTTAAAAATAATTGTGCTTTATTCATTTTGTAAGGCACTAGAAGGTTTTCCCCAAACTCTCCAATATTCAGTTTTGGGGTTAGAATTAGCAAACAGCTTCTAACCTTTTTTAACCTCCCTTTAAAAGCGCCACCTGTTTGACAGAGGCAGTATCTACAATCTCCTCTGTACATGACCAGTGTAGGTTGTCTACTGAAGAGGATTTGTTTAGTCTTGAAGAGTTGGGAACATAAATAATTATTTTATAGTTCTGCAAGGTGTCATGGAATTTGTACAGTACGATATAAATGAATTAAGGAACAGCAGCAGTTGGAATTATCAGAGTTTATTTTCGATAAAGTTCAAAATTCTCTACATGGATGCTTAACAGATGGTAGAGAATGCATATGTCATGGTACTGATTAGACTTTGGCTTACTTTTTTAATTAAAAAATATTCTTTGGGGTTTACTCTTCCTTCAACACACACACACACACACACACACACACACACACACACACAGATATTTACATCAATAGGTTTTACATCCCATCTCCACAGGAGAATAGACCTTTTATTCATATCAATGGGATTTATATTCCATCTCCATAGGGGATTAGATCCTTTATTTGATGGCCTGATTGAAATGCAGTTTACGTTCTTCTTATTTAGTTCATTCACGCTCTAATAGGTAAACTCAACCCTACCTTCCCCCAGCTCCTATGCATGACTACAAAAGATGGCTAGGACTGCATAGTCAACCTCCCGCCTAAATGTAGGACCCTTCTAAGAACCTAGGCGTTGCCTTTAACTTGCACCAAACAAGAAAGAGTATAGCTGTTGTACACAAGAGAGATGTGGCCCCTGGAGAACTACAGTTCTCCTATATGTAACACACAAGATGCTAGGGCAAAATAGTAAAAACACACAGAGAGACTAAAAAAGAACACTGCGTGCTGGAAATGGTAGCTGTAATGTATTTCTCTATAATAAAAGACCAAGGAAGCCTAAAGCAGAACCCAGTTGGCTTACATTTAAGTTCTCTATGTCTCTGAAGCACTAACCTATGCTGCCCTGCTTGCTTCAGACCAGTTTTGAGGATCACATGAATTAATGGTGGGGAATGCTTAGGAAACTGTTGAGGGTAATGTGAAAACAAGAGCTGATAACCAATGAATAATACAATTTATCTAGCATAAATTTTTTACTCAGAGCAACAGCTAATTAAATGTAACTTCTATTTCTAATGTCAATTATATTTCAATCACTTGATTTTTAACATCTAGTCAAACATTTTTATGTTAGTTCAAACTATTTTTTTAAAATGATAATTGCCCAAAGTACAGGATTAAGAAAGAGAATGCTACCTGTTGCCTTTTTTTCTCAGAAATCAAACACATTGGGGAATATTTCCCTGTGCAGAAATCTAGGTACAGCCCATATTTCTTATACCTCTACGGTGGTTCAGGGTCATATTTTGAATGCATAGAATGGATGTCCAATTTAATGTAACCTGATCCAGCAAAGACCCTAGATACTGTAATGAGGACAGCAGAAAAAACATAAGTGCCATTTATAATCTGCATAATTTAGCTGCTTGCTAATATTAAAAAGTGCCTGAATCATTGTGTTTGTGGCAAACAATGAGATATGACATGGAGGCTATTAATTTGTAAATTCAGCTGCAGTTCAGAAAAACACATGCCTCTCTGTAACTATCTGTTACAGGCGTGCACACACCACCAGCTTGTCATTCATCATTCCATGGCTCTACCCCACAACTTAAAAGGCAGTATTGCCTTGTTAATGTCAGTTGTCCCATACACCACAGAAATTCCCTCATTGCTCTGCCCTGAAGCTGCTGTGGTTTTCCTCACAAAAGAATTATGATTGGAAATGGCTGAACAGTAGCCGTCCCTGACAAGTTGGATATGAAAATACAATTTAAGCACAGTAATGATCCTAAAATGGGAAGAGAGGAACAAAACTAAAACCCTCTATCACTTTATGGAACATTGCTCAGATAAAACAGATTGCTTTGCCTACTCCACGCCCTGGGTACAATGTAAGATAACGTAGGAAGCCCTCTTTTCACAGAAACACAAGACAGAATCAGATGCTGAAAGAGGCAAATAGATTATTTAACCAAATTCTATACAGAATACATGTACTAAGACATGAATTAGTCATTTCCAAAGGTGAGAATACTGTTTAACAATCCTCAATTTTGCAGTTTTTCTTCAAAGATAGGAAAAAGATACACTGTGGTATTAGAACAATATACTATGTCAGGCAGGACACATCAGGTAGAAAGTAGTCTATGGTGAAATGTAATATTTTCCTTAAATTTAAACAAGAGTAAGTCTTAAAAATCACTGCACACTGACATTTGGAATTGAGAAGTATTTTAACCAAAGTACATCCTGAACAACACACGCTTGATACTTAAAAACATAGTGTTTATTATCTACTGTAAAAGCAAAAACACATAGATTAAAAACGATTCCAAAGCTATGAATAAGTATCTCTTAATTTCACAAAGTATTCACTATTTTAGTAGTTTAGTTTATCATGGAAGTATGTTACAATCACTTAAAGAGAAAAATGAAGTGTTACAAATTCACTTTCTGACAAGACCCCACATAAAACAACATAGAGGGAGAGCAATTCTATCACCGACATAGGCTGCCAAGATGAGAGATGGGTAACTTCAAGGGATTGGATCTTCCAAGACACGTGACAGGATGGTTTGCACTACTCTGTTTAGTCGGGTTTTCTGCATCAGAGACACAAGAAGCCTGAAATCATCTTTCAGAATTTCAGAGCAGGTTTGCTTTTTTGTTTTAAATTGTCAGTACTAGAAATTTTATTAAAGAAAGAGAGAGAATCAGCAAAACAGAAGTAAGCATGAATAATCTCTTAATGAGTAAAGAACATTTGGTTAAAAATTTAAGTATTTTATTAAATCTCAAGTGTGAAGAGAATAATTTTCACACACTATGAAAATCACTAAATCCAATCGACAAATCTCTATATGAATATTTGAAGTCTTGACACACACGTGTGCGCGCACACACATACTCCAAGCTTTAGAAAAAAATGAATGGCTGCAGTAAAAATGATTTGTTATTTTTATCTCCTTTTAGCTTACTCCTTAGGAGAGAAGGTGTAGCTCACTCTTTTACTATACTGTTTTCCAGTTTCCACATCTAACAAAATACTGAGGTGCAGGTTCTTAAGAAAAGAGGACACAAGTGAATGTAAGATCAGTTGCTTGATTAAAAATTTAAAAAAAATTTTAGAGCAGAGTGGTACATTTGCTAAAACTGATGAATCTACTACACTGAGACATCTTTATCACCCCAAATTCATAGTTTACACTAGGCTTCACTCTAATGTTGTACAGTCTTGTTTTGACAAATGCATAATGATATTTAACCATCATTGTAGTGTTACATGGAATAATTTCATTGCCCTTAAAGTTTTCTATGCCCTGCCTATTCATCCCCTCTCTTCCTCCAACCCCTGCCAACCACTGTCATTTTACCGTCTCCATTATTTTGCCTTTTCCACAATGTCATATAGTTAGAGTCATACAGTAGGTAGCCTTTTCTGATTGGCTTCTTTCACTTAGCAATACGCATTTAAAGTTTCTCCATGTCTTTTCATGCCTTGATAGCTCTCGTTTCTGTTTAGCATTGAATAATATTCCATTGTCTACATGTACCACAGTAGTTCTCTTGATTTTTAGAGACAGTCTAATGTGGCAGGTGGTGAGTTCTATAATGGTTACAACACAACAACAGCAATGATATTGGATAGATATTACCTGCCACCTAGGACAATAAGGCTCTGAGCATTTAAGTGAGATTATATATATTCCCATTCTGCTTTAGGAAAAATTAGTAGAGAGGCAGTATTATGCAGTAGAAATAATACCAAGGGTTGAAAAATATGGGTCCTGGTCTCATATCTGTTATTAAATTAGTTTTGTGACCTTAAGTAAATTATTTACCTAATCTTGGTCTCAGCTTCTTCACTTGGTCTCCAACATTCTCTTCTGCTTAAAATTCTATGAATCTCTGAATGTCAAGAATACAATCTCTTGATCTACACTTTCTACCTGTAGAAATAAGCACTGTACACAGAAAACTGATGCTCATAATGATGACCTGACACTCTACAAAGAAGCTAAATCATTCAAGAATGGCTTCATTCAGGGATGGAAAATTCACATGAACAGGGGTCAGGCAGGTAATGTAGGTGAATGAAGCTGACCAGCTACGAGATAATAAGGAGTGATGGGGACTAAGGTCATCTGGAGACGGAGTGCCCTATCTAAAGGCACTAATGTAAGAATTGCTTTTAACATTTTGCTGGTTAGATTAAGCCCATGGGCTACAAGTTTTCAACCCCTAGACAGTAATTACATTCACTGAACTGTAGTTACTAGGAGAGGAATCAACCATTACTCAGAAAAATTTTCAACAATACCAGATGAATCAAAAAGGATTTCAGATAACCAGAAAATCAAAGAGGCTTTCTGGTTGATCAAAAATTTACCACCGTAAAAAGACTGGGGTATGGCTTTTAGTGGCACAAACCTAAAAAGCAAGTATTCAACAGGTGCCGAGGAGAATATGGTAAGATAAAATATCTGAAGATACAAAGGAGACAGATAACTATACATAGACTATGAAGGTAAGAATGAAAATTTCAGTAATAGGATGTTGCATTGTGCCGACTTCATCAAAACAGTTTAAAGTACTTACAGACCCCTTAAACCCCTCCCCAACGTGTAACACTGACGTAAGAGTGAACTGGAATCAGTTTTTCTACCACTGAACCGCAGCTGTCTCCAGGGCTGAAGGAAGCAGCTGTTTAAACAGCTGCATTGTAGAGGTCAGAAAAAGGAAAACTACCTTGTTGAAGCTGCCCAGGGAATTCTAGTAAGCAAAACGTAATCATCTGATTTGGAATCCAACCAGAACTCTACAAACATCTCCTGCACTTAACTGGTTCTTGGTTTTTGAGTTCTCAGATCTTTCAAAATCATTTACTTTACATGATTAAGAAAAAAGGAATTCATGTTATAAACATATGGATTATTTAATAATTTTTCAAGAATCCTATTTTCTGAGTGAACCCTAAATGAGACATGATGATACCATTTTCCACAAATATTTTCCTAACGGAGTGATTTTTAAAATTTTTTTGGCTCAAGGATTATACTGCTCTTTACAATAGTAAATTTTCACATCCTCTTATCAAATAAGATTTTCATAATTATGTGGGTGGATCAAGGCAACTGTCATGTCATTGATTCAGACAGGGAAACTAAGGCATGTGGTGACTGCTGACCAATCAAAAGTTACACAGTTACCTAATAGTAAAACAGTCATTAGAATATGGAATCCCTATACTCTGGAGAACTGGTTTGAATGAAATTCTGTTCAATGAACAAAGGGCTGGAGCTCATCTGTCTGAGCCAACTCTTATGGGGCTGACAGGAGGTTGGGTGATATCCAAATGGACTGACAATGCAGAGTATACGGGTATGGGGAGCTGAGCCAAAGGGGAGAGATGTCCTTTGCTGGACATCAGTCTCTAGATACAATAAACAGTTAGGAATCAAAGACAGGCTGTTGAGAGCCAAGGAAGAAGAGTAACTTGTGCCACAAAATGAAGGGGCCAAGCAGGAAAGGAGCCAGAGGGTGCAGTCAAGACAGGAAATAGGACAGCCAGAGACGAGGCATGGACGACTCAAGAGATGGGTCTGGAGCAAATTACACCCATCACGTCCATTCTGAGGCAAAGTTCCTATAAACTGCTCTGAGTACTTGGAAGGGCTGGGAATGTTCTTAAAGGGACTGTGCAGTGCTGGGTAACTTGCTCCAAAATGCCAGAGAGACTGTATTTCTGTCATCAAAGATACTCTCCCTGGCAGCTGAGCAGGGATACACTCTGGAGCCAACCCAACAGAATGACATGCTTCCTCGTTTATGGAGTATGATGGACACTTTTAAGATTCTGTTTCTAACCTTCCAGCCTCAAGCCAAAAACTTTAATTCTGGAACAATGACTCCAGTTTAATAAATGGAATGGACTCTGGCAACATTTAGACTGGTAGAATGTTGGGTTCCAGGGGAGCTGTAAAGGGGGAAATCATAGCAAACTTTACTTATAAAGCTGGGTTTAAAAATTTTATTCACGAACAGATTTATCCTACTGCCATGAAAACTATACAGCTATTTTGCTTGTAAAATAGAGCACAGATGATCAAAACCCATATGCAAAGGGGCTGAGGAAATAACATTATAAACCACACAGTGAGGTTTTAAAATCAGCCTCCCCCTTTCAGAGCTGCTACCAGAAATGCCGCCTGCCCCTCCCCCACACATCACGAGAGCCCAGGGCTCAGTCAGTAAGACTGCTGTGCAAGTGACACAGCCATCACTTCTGCTCTGTCTCCACAGGCCTAATGTGTGTGGTGCTGAATTTACTCAGCTCAGTGGGCAGCACAGCCTCGCCAACAGTGGTTACGTTTTCGACCTGGTAAGAACAAGATGTCAGGGGTTTTGTTGGTGGCGCATCTCTGCAGCACCTTATTTCAACTCTGTGCTGAGCTGGCAAAAGCACTAAATCAACCCAGCTCTGCGATCCTGCTCCGCTTACCCTTCTGATGTTCAGTGGCAGGAAGACTTTGCTACATTCACTGGCAATGTGACACACCAGTAACAGATCTGACTAGGCATCACACCCTTTGACTGTCTCCTGGGTCCTTCTCTGTCCTTGTTCCTCCCAGCTGCATTTTTCTTACTAAACATGTCCTGTGATACTTTCAAGCAAAGGACATAAGGATCTAACTCCATCTTGAAACCATTAGAAATGTGTGTAATCTCCATGAGATATGTAGATCCTGAGAGAAAGACTTGTTAGACAGTACCTGAGTTTCCTACAGCCGACTCTGCTTAGATACTGATGATGAAAATAGACAATTATTTCCATCTCTTTTAAAAGAACCCAGATGATTTAAGAAAGCAAGGCTATTTCTCATCTGATGGATACTGTGGAAGGGACCTACTCACGTGCAGCTGTCAGCCTTGCCACTAACCAGAGGGGAGAAAGCATCTTTAGGAGAAGAAAATGGAACAAATTGAGTGGAAAAGAAGAAGTGACATGAAAGTACAGTGTTTAACAAGGAGCTTTTCTTGGTGGTGGAAGGTGCGCCTTTCCTAACCGAGACTCCTTGTAACAGGAAGGAATCATTCCTACACAGGGGTGCATACCTATACTTCACAGGGTATTTGTTTGTGTGACAGTTATACTGTCATAATTTTAGATGGTTAAACCTCTGCTCCAGGGTTTATAAAAGATCAAAACACTTGTCACTCTTGGTGCAGGTAGAGTGAAATAGAGTGGTTGAGCAAGTTCATTTTTCTTTATAATTACACTCCATTAACCTTCCACATGAGAGCTCCCCTGTGCTTTCATACCAGCAGCACCAACTGGCTGCATTTGATAAGGCTCTACAGAGTCTGCAAGACCAGCACATGCAACAAAAAGAACACTTTAATACTGCAGACTTAAGCAGAAGCTGAACGTAGCTCCGCCACTCCTCTGCTCAATTATACATGTGTAGACAAAAACAAACCAAAAACATAAAGCTGGAAACCAGCAAACAGATGACGGGAGTTTATTTAAACCAAAAGTGATTTGAGAATTTTCTGATAATCTTCACAGTACTAAAACCAAATTTATTATTATTTTTCTAATCTTTGATAACGTAGCATCCCATAAGAAATGTACTCAATTTACTAAAGCTTACAGGGTGATACAATTACAAAGTGATCTACATTACAATTAGGTCATCTTGGTGTCTACAAACTGCATGTTGTGAAGGCAATTTACTCGCTACAGCATTTCTCCTTATGGATCTCTCAGTAACTCATTTTTTTTTTCAAACTGGTTAAGAACTAGCATTAAGTCTATCTCTACCTTTCTTGACAGTGGCCACATAAGTAATTTCTCTTTTTGAGTGAGAAGAGAGAGAGAGACCTATGTCATTAATAATGCATTCTCTTGGAGTTTTTAATGCAGTGCCCAGAACGCTCCTTTCCATATGCACAAAGGCAGATTAGTGCTTTCTCTACCCTGAGCAAAGGCTAGGTGTTACATGCTTCAGCAGATAAAACCAATTTGGGAAGTAGGTGCTGGCACAATTAATCTTGAATAAGATCCCAATTATTTGGGGAACAAAAGGCAGCTATATTTATACCTCTGCCTTAACCAATGGCATTCACAGCCCTCACAACATCTGGGACTACATTTTCCATGGTAGTTTGTGTTTCTGGGCACATCCCCAACCACAGTGACCTAAGGAAGGTCAACAGGTATCCTGACAATGCTACGCATTTACTAACTCGCTTTTTTTTTTGGCAAATGTATGCACTAAGGATGTTGGTCCATGGTAACTGTAATCTGACAACCAGAGAATTAAAGTATAGGAACTCAAGTGGTACAGCATTTCCTTCATCAAATGTTATACTTAAAACACTTTTCTAGAGACATAAAACTACAGCAAATCTTGTTTTTGAAAATTAATGAGATGCTTAGTACTTCTGAAAGTGGCAGAGAAATGATTGTTTACATTTACATTTTGAAGATGGATGATTAGATCTGGGAATGCTATTCCACTCTTCCTTTTCCCTATGCTTTATGTGTGAAACTGAAGGATTTTTCCATTAATATTTTTCTTTTGCTTAACACCATTACAAACTTAGGTTACTGTATGTCTTTATGACAGCACCATGGTACCCTTTTATTTATTTTTTTAATCCTCACCGAGGATATTTTTCCATTTTTCAGATAGAGTAGGAGGGGGAGAGAGAGAGAGAGCGAAACATACGAGAGAGAGACACATCGACCGGCTGCCTCCTGCACGACCCTGACCAGGCCCGCGGACGATCTGCAACCAAGGTACGTGCCCTTGACCAGAATCGAACCCGAGACTCCTTGGTCCAAGGGTGGATGTTTCAACTGCTGAACCAGACCGGCCAGGGCTGGTACCCTTTTAAAAAATATTTTTCTTAATGCAAGTATCAGATATGTGCTTGCAACTAAATAATTCATAATTCTTTAAAACCCACTATCAAAGACATAATTTAGTATTTTCTTGCTGCATGTGACATGCTGAAGCATTCAGCATAATGAAGTTGAAAGATCACACACCAAAAGATAAAGCCAGCCATGCCTATAGGAAGCAGCTCCCGAAATTGTTGGTTTTTCAGTGTCCAGATCCAGTGACAGTCAGATTTCTCTTCTGCCTAACAATGCATATTTTTCATTTCCAAATGAATAGAATTTCTTTCACGAAGCACTTGTTTTTCAGCTTGAAAAGTGGCAGACATTAAAATTCCACTCTCTAAAACCATGTAAAGAATCAGGCAGAGCCAATCTACCTGCTCGAGGTCTGTCGCTCTGACTCATTGTTGGGCCATCTGTTCACGTGTGCTCTTGTCTCACGGTGCAAATCAACCTGCTGCTGGGCGACCTGCCTCACGCTGCAAACTCATTCTGCGATTTCAACCTCCCTCACCAGCAATAGGTCCTCTTTCTGGAATCTAAAACTACTGCTTCAATCAACTAGAGTCAGCCCTTATTCTACTGCTCTTGTACAAAAAAATGATGCACCACAGGTCCATGAGCACACAGGTCATCTCTGAATACCGGGCACGTGAGGAAGGCAGCAGCACAGTTTTGCTCCTATCAAAACATTTTAGTACAATCAGCAGCAATCAGCCTGCTATCCAGGCATATACATGTACTACTGTGGAGAGAGGCTAAAAAGATTACCGAGTCCCAGAGGACAAGAGAATAAACTGCAAATACAAACCATTCATTTTTTTCCTTATTGATTTTAGAGAGAGAGGAAGGGAGAGGGAGAGAGATAGAAACATCGATGAGAGAGAACATTGATTGGCTGCCTCCTGCATGCTCCCCACTGGGGATCTGGCCCACAACCTGGGCATGTGCCCTGACCGTGAATCGAACCGGTGACCTCTTGGTGCATGGGTCAAAGCTCAACCACTGAGTCACACTGGCTGGACTGGTCTTCTTTGTTTTAAAGATTGGCAACTTATTCATAGATGGGTTTCCATCTATGTGATTAGCACACAAATTTAAAGCAGTATTAGACAGAAAAGGTTCTCAGAACATCCTTTGAATCACCCACGACTATCAACTTGCTTGATGTTTTACATGCATTTTGCTAATCACTCATCTTAGATTTGGAAGACTATTAGGGCCATGAATAGGGTGGTGGGCAGTATAAGGTTTAAAGACAATATTTACTGAATATCCCTAGAGAGTATATAGAATTGTATTAGATGTTGTGGCATATTAGAAAGTTAAATTCTTTAAGAAGTTCACATACCTATTTCAGGACGTAGAAGTTGTATATGCAAAAGAACTGTAACATTTTTTATAGATTACAAACAAACAAAATTTTTGGAAGATTTAAAAATATGCAGAGAGAGCCCGGCCAGTGTGGCTCAGTGGTTGAGCGTCGACCCATGCACCAAGAGGTCACAAGTTCTATTCCTGGTCAGGGCACATGCCCAGGTTGTGGGCCAAATCCCCAGTGGGGGGCATGCAGGAAGTGGCCAATCAATGTTCTCTCTCATCAATGTTTCTCTCTCTCTCTTCCTCTCTCTCTAAAATCAATAAAGAAAATAAAATATGTAGAGAAAGCAGAGAGCAGTAAATAGAAAAAATAGAGTCACAAAGAGAAGACAAAATCAAACCTGGAAGGGTGTACATTTTGAGCAATGCTAAATCCAAGAAAAAATCTGAGACAAAAACAATTAAATAGCCCTGGCCGATTTGGCTCAGCGGTTAAGAGCGTCGGCCTGCGGTCCAGAGAGACCCGGGTTCGGTTCCCGCTAAGGGCACGTACCTCGGTTGCAGTTTGTCCCTGGCCCCAGTTGGGGTTGTGTGGGTGGCAGCCAGTCGATGTGTCTCTCTCACATCAATGTTTCTCCCTCTCTCTTCCTCCCTCTCCCCCTCTCACTCTATGAATGCAAAAAGTGTCCTCAGGTGAGGATTAAAAAAAAAACAAACAATTAAATATAGGCTATCAGTAACAATTAACTATTACTTTGGAGAAATGGAGTAAGACAAGTTTAGCTAGTCGTTGATTACAGATCCCTTAACAGATAAACAAATATGTACCCAATGGAAAGGCATGTATGTACTTCCATTGTGCTCTAGTCTTTACATTTAAGAAGACTGTCCTTGCCCTGGCCGGTTTGGTTCAACGGTTAAAGCATCAGCCTGTGGACCTAAGGGTCTCGGGTTTGATTCCAGTCAAAGGCACATACCTGGGTTGCAGGTTCAATCCCCAGGCCTGTCGGGGTTGTGTGGGAGGCAACCAGCTGATGTGTGTCTCTTACATAGATGTTTCTCTCTCTCTCCCTCCCTCCCTTCCACTCTATGTAAAAATCAATGGAAAAATATCCTTGAGTGAGGATTAACCAAAAAAAAAAAAGACTGTTCTTTGAAAATACAGAATTATCTATCCTGTTTCTAACAAATGCACTTGAAAATACATGTCTATTTTTAGAAAGTAAATTTTAAAATATATCTATAGAGGGCCAAAAAATGTGTAATTCAGAAGGAGCTGAATAGTTACTAGATTGGTGGTTAGAAGAACTATGTTGATAATGTGCAGAAATATACCTAAAAACAGATTTGAAAGACTCCAATATTATGTTGCCTTTCAGCATCAAATAACTGGTGATGACAAAGCACAGGATAAGAAGGACTGATCTACACAAGAGTTTCTGTATTTTAATGGATGAGAAATTCATCACATTTAATTTTGTTCAAGGCCCTACCATCTCCAATGTACACAAACTTCTTAACTTTTCTCCTGAGGACGAGGTGAACAGAAATGCTTGTCCTTCTCCTCGGTGCTAAGGCAAAGTCACAAACTTCTGCAAGGCTGGCAGTAAATGACATTTACTACAAAACTAGCAACATCTCTAGGCTTTTCTTAACAGACACTGAGAAATGGAAATAATGGTCTAGGGAAGATTCTAATTTTTAAATTGACGAAGAATTGAGGGTAGGATGTTAACCCTCTCAAAAGAAAAACAACAAATGGCACCAATCAAATTATGAGAAGGCAGCAAACTTTAATAAAGAAAGCAACCTGCTTAGCATGAAGAAACTGCTACTTCATTTCCCACACCATGCTATGAAAACTAATCATTCACTTCTCCACTATATGCCAAGGAATATAGTGTTATTTGGAAACTATATTCTCTTGCCTTTAGATACAACAGTAGCTAAGCCCTACCTCTTACATGTACTCTCCTGGGAGTTGAAGAGTCTCTTTCATTACAATATGATAATACTCATAACCCTTCTGAATTCACTGCTGAAAATGACCATTAGTTGAGATGTGGGACTAAATATAAGAAAGTACATAATTACCAGCAACTAGCTAACAGTCAAATTGTAGATATTTTTTGAAAGACTTTAATGTTTTCCTTTTGGAAAATAGTAGACTTAAAATTGACCAAGAATTCATGGAGTACAATTGTGTAATGATTTTAATCCAACCCTTCTGAAACATTCATAGTAGGGTATAAACTTACCTGTCAGTTTTTCATTATTTGTTTAGTTTGAGATCACTACTAGTGTCATTTCCTAAACTCAAAGCCTATGTTTAAATAAGAATGACACTCTAAAGTTTGAGTAATGCCACATCAATAGTTCAACAAATCTTAACCATCAAACCTAGACATGTTGCTAACACAACTGAAAGAACACAACGGGACTTACTAACATCACTGGTTTAGAAGCAGAAATATCACAGAAGTCATGCAGAAACTGAAGGGATATGGAAGTTGAAAAACCATCAAGGTAAAGTCAAGGATTCTGTGACTGCCAGGGTGGTAGAAATGGGTGTCTAAGATGTTTTAGAATCAAGTCCAATGACGGGCCATGAGAACTGCCATATCAACAAATTTCTATTCTAATAAATTACTGCAATATATTTAGCCAATGGGCCTATAGCATCCAATGAGATAAAACCACATTCATCTGACCTAATAAATAATGAGGCTAATAATGAAAGCTACAGTTATAGTGACTTCGGTGCTTCTGCCACATGTCCCACAGCTTCAACAGACCAGCTAATAACACAGGGGAGAAAACAAAAACATTGATAGCTAAGACTGCATATTTATGTAAGAAAAGAGTAGAAAGAGGATTAAATGCATTCTTTTTTTCTCCCTGATGTGTACATTTTGAAAATTCCATTAGTATCTTGCCAGATTTTCAAGAGAAAAGCTGCATGCATCAGAGTTAACTGGTACGATAGGCCATGGGAGAATAAAACCAATAAGAAATCTTTCTGTTCTGCACTTCACAGGGCTGTCACTCGTACTAGAAAAACGTCACTTTGAAGCCCTGTTTGCATTCCATTTTTAACTAGAGGGAAGAGGATGGAGGTCTCTGGTTTCTATGACAACCCAGATGGGCCATAATACAAGATACTTACAAATGTTCAATTGCAGGGATGCCAAATCAAATTAAGGCAGAGTTAGCACTACTTCATAAAAACTAGATAGGGGAGAAAGCAAAATACTTATGGCAAAATGATGCCATTTCTAGAAGTGATTCTGAAAGACTTCATGAGGAAATATAAGAAAAAGAGTGACTGTTTTTAGTAAAAACAAATAAAACAGTAAAACTAATATATAAAAATAAAGCTCCAATTTACATGAGTAAATGTTTTCATTAAATTTGACTACTGGAAAATTACTACTTCACTTAATGTTAAAAAAAATCCCTCTCAAATAACATGAATTTCATTAGTGATTTAATCAGTAAAATCTGGCACACTGGCTGGGTTTTAATGGTGAGCTCAGCTCCTTTGAGTGACTTTTTCCTTTGCTCCATCCTCAAGATTTGTTTCCATATTTGGCTTTTATAACTAGAGTACTTAGTCCTCAAAATAATTGTGGAATGGCTAATGTTTCAGAAAGGAACTAATTTGTAACTTGTACTAACTGCAACTTGTGAAATTTATTAACTTTTCAACAGAATTTAAGTGTAATCTCCATACGTCTTTCCATTTATAAATTATGATTTATTTGAGAACAATCCTCAGCAAACACTTCTAGTTTTCAAAAGCACTATTCTGGCCCTGGCCAGGTGGCTCAGTTGGTTGGAGCATCGTTTCATGCACCAAAAAGTTGCAGGTTTGATTCCTGGTCGGGGCACATACCTGGGTTGCGGGTTTGATCCCCAGTCAGGGCGTGTACAGGAGGCAACCGATCAATACATTCTTCTCTCTCTCTGTCTCCCTCTCCTTTTCTCTCTAAAAATCAATAAAAACATATCCTCAGGTGAGAATTTAAAAAACAAAAAGCACTATTCTGAAAAAGGTATTCTTCATTTGAGGGGAAAACAAAATGCTTTATACTCAAACCTAACAAGGGAATTGATTCAGATCATGGATCTTGCCACTGGGGAGAGGAGGTGTCACATACCAGTTAGGATCATAATGAACTATGGACTCTGTCCCCCCAAATGCCATATGAGCATCAGCATATGCACACATATTCTGCCCTCAGTTCAGGGTGAGACACCGCCCACCTCTGCCCCCAGCCAGACACCCTCCACTGAGCATCTAGTTCACACATTTACTCAAGGCCTTTCTCCCCAAAAGCCAAAGTTCCATACCAGTCATAAGGAAGTCACTAAAACAAAACCTTAACATTTTTAACAGTAAGTAGACTGATGTACCTTCTTACTACTTAAAGTACAGCTCAAATTAAATAAATTCAAATAACATGAATTAGTTTAATAAGTATGTATCTGCTGCAGAAATTTTACTAAAGCTTGAACACTATGAGTTCCAACTCGTGTGGACTCCCATCATCAGGTTAAGTTTGTTTCTGTGACTTTTTCTTCTCCCTCAACTGGCATAAACCCATTTAAAATTATTTTGAGAGATTCTGAGGAGAATGTTGTAAAAACAGGACTAGAATAATTTTCTTAATAGAACCTTTTTAACTCAGATGCCTCTTGTTTTGAAAAGAAAATCTGTGTGTGCAGAGTACATTTAAATAAAACTAGCCATGAAAATGTTGTACCTGTGCTGTATAAGGAAAGAGCTTGGGCCTAAGGCTAAAACACTACAAACCAGGATGCTGGCTCTCCTTTCACCCCATCACTGTGACTCCGGTCATCAATCAGCCTCTCTTCAGTATTAGTTTCCTCTGCTACAAAATGAGGATACTACTTAAATATCCCTCACCCCTGCTCAAAGAAAAAAGAAAAATCCTTTTTATAAAATTAGAATTATACAATATTCAGTATTCCTAGTACTAATAATGACACTAAATAATAAACTGATAGTCTAAAAATGCTGAGGCACTTGATTTTTAAGACACCATAAAGCTGCCTTGCTGCCCATTATTATGATGACATTTCTACAAAGGGCAGAGGGAGAAAAGGTTACAATTCTCACTAGGATGATGACTAGTACTCACAGAAGATTAAAATTAAGAATGATATATTATGCAAAACAGAAGCAAAGCTGGAAGTATAAGCATGGCTCAACACGCTATGGATCATTCAATGTTAATTTGAGAGGTACTGGTGAGGCCTTGCACTCAGGCCCACACAAGGGCCTTTAAAAAACTTCACTCTGTGGATATTTGCCCTTCATCAATTGCTTCCTATGCCAGGATTTCCTTTTTGAGTGTTGCAACCTAATATTCTTCACCCAGACAACCACAAGCCTGTTTTGGAAAGGTTCCCTATGTCAGAAGCCTCAGTGCTATTTCCATTTGGAAATACATCTTTATGAAAATATGTATCATCCCCAAAACTAAAATTCTTAGCTATATTAAGTTTCAGCTGTAAGTAGTATTTTTAGAAAAGTGGTAATTTCAGAATTCTGCTACAAAATTACAGAGTTGGTTTTTTTAAAATTGAGTCACAAAGTAGAACATTAAAAAGATATACCAATGATTAAAGTCTTTTCTTTCCTTTTTCTTATCCCATTTTACTTAAATTAAAAAAAAATATTTTCATTAAAATTCTAAAATCACCAATTATGCATACTGGTAAGAAATTTCATCAGATATTCATCTTCATAAAAATCAAATAACCCATACAAAAGAACTGTTATCAACAGTTGTTCTCAGAATGCTCTGACATCATGGTGCTGCTTTACAATGAGAACCAACCTGAGATGCATGCCTCGGACACAGCAAAAAATCTGTACTATTTTTTTGTTTTGTTTTGTTAATCCTCACCAGAGGATATTTTTCCTTTTTTAAAAAGAGAGAGTGGAAGGGAGGGAGAGAGAGAGAAACATTGAAATGAGAGAGACACATCGGTTGGTTGCCTCCTGCAGGACCCTGACCAGGGCCAGGGATCAAAACTGCAACCCAGCTATGTGCCCTTGACTAGGAATCAAACCTGTGACCCTTCAGTCCGAGGGCCAATGCTCTAACCACTGAGCTAAACCGCCAGAGCAAAAAAATTGAACTTTTGACCAAGGAAAAGGATTTCACTTTTAAATAGGTAAGAAATAAGAAACTAATATAATGTCAATTATACTTCAATAAAAAATACAAACATCAATTCATTATGTTGCACACCTGGAACTAATATGATATTATATGTCAATTAAACCTTAATAAAAAGAAAAGAAGAACAGACGTTGAAGGGTGAGGGAAGAGAAGAAAAGGAAGTTCTTGTTTGAAGATTATATTAAAAGCTACTTAAAACATGTAAGTGATGATATTTCATGAACTAAAACATTTGATCAGTGGCTATAATGGAACATCTTATATCCTTTTCTTCAATGTAAGTTGTAAAGAACTGTGTGCATCTGACCTCTTATCCAACAGAAACTCATTTTCCTTCACATTGGCTTGCACAGCACAGAAGTATTTATTTTGTTATAGTACTTAAGTTTTACTGTGGATGAATGTTACATCCTGCCAGGACTGGATAGCATTCCATTAAAATGTCTCCTCAAGACTAAGGAACATATCACCCAAATATCTGTTTGTAAAATAGAGTTAATGCCTCCTGAGAAGATGATCTCTCCTATCATTCACTATACTCATACACCTACATGCACTCAAAATTATTCCTCTTCTTTCTTAGGTCTACTCCCAAGAAGAAACACAGACAAGTAGATAAGCTCAAGTGCTATGCAGCAATGTTTATTTTTTTCCTTCACAATAGTATTTCTCTGTCATCAAAAATTTCTTTGAATATGGAAAATTAGATTATGCAGTTAAATTTTAATACATGCTTATATGACAACCATAAGTGCAAATATGTGTATAAGGTGTGATTAGAACGAAATGAACTAATTTTCATAAGTCACACAAACACACAAAAATCAGCCAAAATACAGTTATGCCTTGTAAATACTAAATTATTTTAGGAAGTTGCTGATTTTTTAGGCTTTCTAAGATCATAAGAAAAAGCAAAAACTCATTTAAGATATTAATTTGATTAATAGGTACCAAATATTCAGGCTGTCAAAGCGGTTATTTTGACCCTATTAGCAAAAGCCCTCGACTTTCTCAGCTTTTTATTACAACTAGTGAACGAAACTATCAACAATTTTTTTACTACGAAATCTGAACTGTTACACTGGAATAGTTAAATAAACATTAAAGGAACCATCAGCACCAACCACTTACTCCCCATGAGCAATGAATAGAAGAATAATGTCAGTAGTGCAATTAAGCCACTATGGCTCAAGATGGATCATCCCATCAATTTTGAAACAATTTTTCTAGCTGTAAGAATCTGATCATAAAGAAAAAAACCCACTTCTAATGAAATGCAGAATGACTTTTTTGCATGTGAAATGTATTCATCATTTCTTTAAAAATTTTCACTTCAGAACTCTTAAGAACAGAAAGAAAATAAAACATAAGTAAAATAGCTTAATTATTTAGAGCCTACAAATGACTATGAAACAGCACAATCTTTAAACTTTGAAAATGGGCTAATCTGTAATATATAAAACGGTCTTTGTAGATAATAAATAATTCAAACTCAGACAAGAGAGAATTAAAGAATTGGAATGTTCATTTTATTTTACATTTACAACTAAAGAATCAGAATAGCCTGCAAATGGATCATTGTTGATCTAGTTCCTATAAATAAGAACCAAATAATTTAAAAATTAAATCTGTTATAAACTATGTGCTTTAAGCAGTATCTGCTTCCCATTTTCAATGTTTCCAGAAGCCCAAACAAGAATTCTGATAATACGACAATGAACTATGAGAAAGGAGTAAGTTCAGAATTTTTCAACTAGTTATACAATTAGGGCAAAAGCTAAGTCAAAGCTAGAATTAACAAGCACTTAACAAAATACTGTAGCTTATTACAGTTTTTTAGTTTGAACAAATCTGCCTCAGCATTTGATCGTTCTAATATTTCCAAATAACCCCCACAGATCACTCTATATAAATAGCAAGGAGTCTAAAAAGTGTGTGTACTGCTACACACACCCTCTATAGACACTCAAAATCAGTTCAACTCCATAGGAGGCTGTCTGCCTGCCCTGGAGGATGAAGTTATCACTTAATGAATTAACGCCATCTAGTGGGATCAGTGAGATTTCAGCCATAGTTTACTACAAGTTACTACTATCTATTCAATTGGTCAAATATTTTATTTTTAAAAATACATTTGAGGAAACACCACATTGTTTCAAGAAATTAAAAATGGAACTGCCATTTGACCCAGTGATCCCACTCCTAGGAATATATCCTAAAAAGCCTGAAGCACCAATCAGAAAGAATATATGCACCCCTATGTTCATAGCAATGCTATTTATAATAGCTAAGATCTGGAAACAACCCAAGTGTCCATCAGTAGATGAGTGGATAAAAAAGCTGTGGTACATATACACAATGGAATACTATGCAGCTGTAAGAAAGAAAGATCTCTTACCCTTTGAGATGACATGGAGGGACCTGGAGAGTATTACGCTAAGCAAAATAAGCCAGTCAGAGAAAGAAAAGTACCACATGATCTCACTTATTTGTGGAATACAACGAACAAAATAAGCTGATGAATAAAATAGATCCAGAGACATGGAAGTAGAAAACAGACTGACAAACCTCAGAGGGATGGGGGATGGGGGGTGGGCAGGAAGAGATAAACCAAAGAACTTATATGCATATGTGCATAATCAGTGGACACAGACAACTGTGCAGTGAAGGGCGGGGGGGGGGGTGGGAGCAGGAAGGAAGGTGTCAATGGGGGGGGGACAGGGGGGACATCTGTAATACTTTCAACAATAAAGATAAATTTGGAAATATTACAAGCAAAAATACTAAATTTGTATTAATATGTGAACTATCTCAAATGACTATTATAAGAATGTGGTAAACTTGTCTACAATAAAAATGGCACAACAATATTTTAAGATCAGCAATCCTTGCTTAGAAAGGAGTAACATTTCTATTCTTTCCTTCAAAGGAACAAAATACAAATCGATACATACTAACAATATGTATTTTCAAAGATCTCAGAAAAAGTAAATTCACAACATTGTCAATAAAATTTTTAATTTTATTTATTATTTATTTATTTATTAAGAATCGTTCATTGATTTTTAGAGAGAGAGAGTACGGGAGAAGAGAGCAACATCAATGTGAGAGTATAACATCAATCTGCTGCCTCCTACACACCCCCTAGAGGGGATCGGGGATCGAGACAGCAACTTGGGCATATGCCCTGACCGGGAATCGAACCAGCAACCTTTCAGTGCATGGGACAACACCCAACTAACTGAGCCACACTGGCCAGGGCAATAAAAACTTTAAAATAACAACAATAATAAATATTATTTATGTATTAACTACCTAGACTATACCAGGCACTTCACAAAGTTTTAATTTTTAAAGCTATCTTGCATTGTAGTTCTACAGACAATTCCATTACAAAAGCACTTAAATCCAGACTGACTAATCAAAAAAGTGATCTTTCTTCCCTCCGTCTATTATGTGAATGTCCCATCTATCAACACTAACTCACTGCATATCTACAAGTGCCCAGAAACGTGCCAAGTGATGAGGTTCTAGGAGATGAAGAAGGGCCCTGGCTTTTCAAGAAACCCAGGAGCAGATCTGAAGCCAGGAATAAGTGGCACTTACAGAAGATATTTACAATGTTCCTTTATCATAGTTTTACTGTTAATTTTCTTCACATTAAAAATAAACTGCCAATATGAATCGTAAATCCATCATGATTTTGATTTAGTTACATAATTTAAAGCAAAAATTGATGAGAAAAAGTGAGATGTGTACCCTTCACATTGTGAATATTTCACAACGAAAATATTCTTCCTTTAAAAAAAAATATTTTATTGATTTTTTTAGAGAGAGAGGAAGGGAGAGAGAGACATCAATTGGCTGCCTCCTGCACAACCCCCACTGGGGATCAAGCCTGAAACCTGACGGGGAATTGAACTGGGAACTCTCAGTCCATGGGACGACGCTCAATCCACTGACCTACACTGGCCAGGTCAAAATATTTTTTGTTTAACTTTCATGAATATGATTTATTTTTATCATTTGCAAGTCTTAGGATAAGAGGCTTCTTCACTTTGCTCAGTGGACTGTCCGATTCGCACACAAGGTACAGGATCTATCATAAAAGTGTTATTATGTTATTTACATTCCTAATAGCATTCTGCTTCTACTTCTCTTTGTACTTTTTCAGATTTTCATGCTCCAGGTAAGCACAGAAAGAACTTCAAATAAAATGTGTTCACTGTTTTTCTACTCACTGGTAGGTGGGCATTAACACAGTGAAGTTCAGAAAAGTAACCTGCAAACTATTCCTTTTCCTATGTGGAAATGTTAACTTTAACATTTCAGCATTTTCCTGTACACTGTATTTGTTTACATACACATACCTATACATCCCAGCATGTCAAATATTAGCCTAATAATATATAATAATGTTCAATTAAATTTAGCAACATTTGTGGGATCTTCGAGGCTATCTAAAAATTTCCTTTGTGTGTGTGTCTTGGGGGGGAATCCTTATTAAAGAAATAACAAAGCAGAGATCCATATTGTAAAGCATATCTGGGCCACTATGAACAGTATATGACCTGGGGTCTGAAAAGATTAGCTAAATTTTTTGTTGTTGTTAATCCTCACCTGAGGATATTTTTCCATTAATTTTTTGATAGAGTGGAAGGGAGGGAAGGGGAGAGAGAGAGAGAGAAACATTGATGTGAGAGAGACTCATCAACTGACTGCCTCCCGCATGAACCCAACCAGGGCCAGGGATTGAACCTGCAATCCAGGTACATGCCTTTGACTGGAATCGAACCTGAGACCCTTCGGTCCATGGGCCGACGTTCTAACTGCTGAGCCAAACCGGCCAGGGCAAGATTAGCTAAATTTAATCCAAACCTCTCTCTTCCTTTCCTAAAGGAGTCAGAAAATGGGTGGCATACATCTCATCTCAACCTAGACTTGCTTCTCTAGAGAAGTGTAAACGGCCTGAAAGCTACTCCATGAGTCAAATGGGAAGAGAGTCGACCTTGACTGGCTGGGTTGACTGTTAAATCTACTTGTGTATCTAGCAAAAAAAGAGAAACAGCAAAATATGATACAATGGGGCTGGGTTTGGAGTATGAAAACCTGATGCTGCTGGACAAGGCATACCTCTCTGAGTTCTAGTATATTTATTTGTAAAATGAAAATAAGAACAACAACAATAATAATCATGATAATATATGTATTTATCTTACATAAATACATCTGAATAATAGAGTTAGATTTAAGTGAATAAATGTGAATGTCAACTGCATAATGCTATTTACACCCTAATAATCTTATCTACCCTATCCACTCTCATTCCACCACTAATCTGACCAATATTCACCCCCTACCTTAATCAGATCCTTCAGTGAGACTGGTCTCTTCCCTGCTCAGAAAACTTAACAAACTGGCTCCCATTTTTAAACTTTTGTTGATGATGGTCCCCTTCTTTCTCTCCTCCATTTCTGTTTGTCCACCCACCCTTGAGGGCTTTGATAAGTCCCACACCTCCTCTATAAAACTTTCTTTAACTCTACCTGCCTAGAATGCTGTGTGAAACCCTATTACACCGAATGTCTGATTCATAAAATTTAACATCTAAATATATAACAGTAATAGCAGCTGAAAACACTTATATAGTGCACACTACATGGCAGGTATAATTCTAAGCACATTAACTATACATTATGTAATTTAGTATTCAAAGCAATCTTATGAGATAGGTACTGTTAGTATCCCATTTTACAGATGGAGAATTGATACACAGAAAAGTTAAGTACCTTTCCAAGATTCCAAAAGTAGTAAGTGGCAGAGCCATAGCAGGATTCTAACTCAATCTGTTTGGCTCCAGAACCCATGCTATTATCCACCATATAGTATGCACTCTGCTTGCTAAATGTTTTATATGTACCCTTTTGTTTTTTGACCCAGAATGTATGACCCCTGA
This sequence comes from Tadarida brasiliensis, assembly GCA_030848825.1. Classification (NCBI taxonomy): domain Eukaryota; kingdom Metazoa; phylum Chordata; class Mammalia; order Chiroptera; family Molossidae; genus Tadarida; species Tadarida brasiliensis. The sequence goes on along the minus strand of CM061268.1, from coordinate 15,306,169 downwards.
GGATAACGGCATTTCACCTAGTGTAACTCTTCCATCACCATGCATTTTTCTGGGCTACACAATTTACAAAGGTGCTCAGTGTTTCCTTGAAAGTAGAGATAGGCCATCCGTCACTTTATAATTTGGAGAAAGAAGTTCAACTTTACAATGAATCATTCCAGAGTTCAGTATTTTCATTAAGTAAATATCCTAATGTGTCCAGTTTCTAATAAGAGATTATTCCTACTTCTAGTCCAGAAAACAAGCAAACAAACAAAAAAAAACAAAACTCAGGGATGTCTGAGGAACATTCATTTAGTTACTTAACAAGAAATTACTTTTTAAAATAGGGGAAAATATGTCTACTTTGAGTCAGTTGCAGAAATATGAATAATCTTTTAAAGATAAAAATGAAAGCTCTCTCCTGATTTATACCCATGAAGCAGTCTCTTGAGCATTTGCAAGGAAAATTAACAATGGAGATTTAATAATTCAGTGATTAAGTCACCTGGGATCAGGTATAATACCAGTCCAAGATATACAATTATAGTAAGTTCTCACTTAACGTCATTGATAGGTTCTTGAAAACTTCATCTTTAAGCAAAACGACATATGACAAAACCAGTTTTACCATAGGCTAATTGATACAAACAAGAGTTAAGTTCCTATGGTATACTGCTGGTCACAAAAATATCACCAAACTTCTAAATGAAAACCCAAAACACTTCTAATATTGAACACTGAAATAAATGTGAGAAATACATACATTTAAGATTATTTTTAAAAACCCAAGGAAGATCATTTTTTTCCAACCCACTTGTTCTCCTGACAGCTCCGAGCATGGGAACCCACCCTGGACAGGACGTCCTTACATCGAAGTGCACATGGCACACACCCACATCCACTCACCTGAGACACGCCGATTCAGCTAACATGCACACCTCTGGGTATGGGAGGAAACCAGAGCACCTGGAGAAAACCCACCAGATACGGGAGAATGTGCAAACTGCACACAGACAGTGGCCCTGGTCGGTAATTGATTTTTTTCTCTCATCAATGTTAAAATGAAACAATGTTGAATGAAGTGATGTTATTTGAGTACCCGCTATATTTTTTAAATGTCAGCATTCTGTAAATATAACTGACATTACAGTTTACAAAGCCTTTTCTTTTAAATACGTTATGTTAGTTGTACAATCCTGTGAAGATGCTTATTTTAAAGAAGAATAAGGTGAAGCTCAAGGAGATTCAGTGATTTGTCCAAAATTACACAGTTACATGGCAGAACAAGACCCAAATCTTTGTTTTCTGATTCCTTTCTGCTTTATAACACTGTCGAGAATAGTGGTGTGGATAACTCAAAATTAAATTATATTTGGCTTTGGAATATGTTTTTCTGGATCTCATCTTTTGCTAATTCATAATACTGCAAATCAGTAACAATAGCCCTAAAACAAAAATAAAACCCGTCCTGGCTCTGGAAGAAACAGCAAGTTTCCTAAGCCAGTGTGCACAGCCTTGGCTTATACAAAAGTTAGAGAAGAACAAGTCAAAATAAATATGTCGTCCTCTCTTCTCCCTTTATTTTAGAAGTTTACTGTCCCTACCTCTAACTACTCCAAACTCCAACCCAGTGAACTCAGGGTAAAAATCATTAATTGATTTGTAAGGCTGAGTTGCTGGGTGTACTGCAGCAATAAAAATAACCAGTGAATTTCTCCCTCTTATTATGTAGCTCCTTTTCTCTCTCTCTCCCTCCTCCCTCCCTGCTGTTCGTTCTCCTCCCCTTTCCTGAGAGATGAAAATGAAATGTGTGATAAGTAGAGTGCCCAAAAGAAAATGGGCACCCACTACATCATAATTCCCGTTACCCTTTATCACTAAATGTCTTTTTTGTTGTTTTTAAAATATTAATTTCATTAGGAAATCATTTTATAGCTGTATTAGATTATATAATCAGTCACTTAAAAACTATGTGGCCTGAGAATTCTATCAGTTCAAGTATGGATATTTTCATTCATTCAGCAAGTATTTGAGCACCTTCACTAACTTCTTTACGGAGTTACTGAACTCTGACCTTCCCACTAGACTGTGAGCTCCTTGAAGGCAAGAATGAACTGTTTTAAACGGTAACTTCACTTTTTAGCTTGGCTAGTGGTAGGGTGTTTAAGAAGTGTTCAATGAATCAGTTGTTGAAATAAGAAGATTGGCGATTTCTAAGATACATTTTGGCTCTTAAAGTCTAGGATTTCATGACATCTTTCACTTGGTACTAAGTATTGCTTTTCATTTCTAAATTCATGAAAGAGTTTTGGCTGAAATCCTTTTTTATTCTCTGACTTCTGCAGAATAGAGATGTTATTTTAGGCAATGTCTTTAGCTAACAAAATTCCCCAAAGCAAAAAATGTGGGATGCCCATGAGTTTTAGAGCAGTTATTTACTGATTGAATTAAACAAAAAGGAATTACTATTAATTCTGGCCTCCTTTTAATTTTAGAATTGTGTATGTATCACCTCAAATCAAAAAGGAAAGACCAAAAGTTTCTTTAGCATAACATGAATTTAAAAACTTGATGCACAAAAATAGAAGTTAACTGCACACTCAAAGTCGTTTGCTCTGTCTAGACTTCCAGACTATCAGCCAGTCATAGCTTCAGTACTTCTCATCTATCCCAGGACCCATAGGAAACTACTTCCACTGTGTTCTCCCTCCCACTAGAGCCCCTCTTCCTCATGACCTTGACAATCCCTATTCCTGAGCTGCTTATAACGACTGGAAAGAATCCTTTAACCAGGCCACAGGTTCTGCTGAAGTTCACGTCATCTTTACCCTCACCTTCTATTCATCCGTATGTGATCATTCATCTATCAATTTCCCTCAAGAGCTATTCAAATCTTTGTCATTCTTGACCTCCCTGTGTAACTGCACTGTTGACCATGCTCTTCCTGGGACACTCGCACCTGTCATTTTCTTAATTCTCTTTCCCACAGCCCTGGGAGCTCCTTTAAGTTTAGATCCCCCTATATTGAGATGCTTTTCAGTTCCTATCCCAGGCCCTCTTTCCTCCTCTCTCTACACTTATTCCCTGGGTAACTACATTCGGTCTCAATGCTGCAATGATCTCCTTCGTGAAACAATGGAAGACCACATACCTGGGATAGAATTTTGGCCCTCACTGACTAGCTGTTTGACCTCAGACAATTAACTCCAGCCACAGTTTACTTCTCTTAAATGGGAATGACAGTATCTACCTCACAGGGCTGCTGTGAACATTAAATGAGGTAGCATAGTAGAGCTGACTGTGTTCCAGCCCTGGTCTCCCCTGGAACCCCACACCCAAACTTCTAATTGTATGACAGACAAAACTATTATTGTCTCCACCCTCTTGCAGTTTCCTATCTTAGTAACACCCTAATAGCTCAAGCTGGGAATCCTAGGTACGTTCACTCCATCATCCCCTCACTCTTTACATCTAATTAGTCTTTGCATGTCTTGTACTTCCATCCCACTGCTGTAATTCAGGCCTCTTACTAGGACAATTTATAACATCTTCCTGTTATCTCTCCCACCTAGAGCAGACAGATCCCTTTGCTGATAAAACAGTCTTTCTCAAAAAAGGGATATCACCATGTCATTTCTCTGCTTAAAATTTCCCATGTCTTCTCCCTAGTAACTATGGAATAAAGCCCAAACTCCTAGGTGAGGCATTAAAGGCCCTTAACAATTGTACTTCATCTCCCACTATATCTATCCCTTCAACTTCTCTGAATTACCTGCTATTTCCAGGACTCAAAATGCTTTTCTTGCCTCTGTACCTTTGTTTAAATTATTTCCTCCTTCCCTCCCAGCCAACACTCCTCCTACCTGTCCTACTCATTCTTGAAGACCCAGAACAAACACCATTTTTAACACAAATCCTTCCCTAATCTCCTACTCAGAATTAATATCTCCCTTCTCTGTATTTGCAGAACATCCTGCCTATGAGTCTATAATGGCATGTACCATAACCCATTTTATACTTCAAGCTGTAGTTTAGACATTTGTCGCCTCTACTATGCTGCCAGTGCCTTGAAAGCAAGAGAGACTGGGTCTTACTCATTTTTGTAGTCCATTGCCTGGAACTTGGTAGCTCTCAAAGATGATTGTTAAACCGAACAGAATTATATGATTCCATCATCTAGAATGCAGACCTATAGCACTTAAAAAACTACCTAACAGACACTTCCTCAAGCAATGATCAAATTTAACATCCCCCAAAACTGGGGCAAATGGACATGATGTGCCCTGCTGTGATGAAGGCACAATGTACTTTAAGTGGTATTCTTACCCAAAACATTTAATGTGGAGGAAACAACAAGATAAAACTGCAGGGCACTTAGCACTACAAATGGGCCTGGATTCTTAAAAAAAGTCAACAAATGAAACACACCCTACCTTCTGCCCCCAAAAAGGCTATAAAACTGTTGCAGATTAAAGATCAAAGAGAAATGGCAGCCAAATGCAATGTGTGATCCTTGATTGGATCTTGGATTAAAAATAAAAAGCCTTTTAAAGAACATAATGGTCACCTACTAGGGAAATGTGAATATGAATGAGATTAGTGCTACCTAGAAGTATAGTCTGTGAACCCATGTGATCTGTAAACTGTTACTGATATGTGGTGAGATAAGTACAAAAATTGAAAGTAAACATTTAGAAACTTTTATAGAAATGTGACAAAGTAATTTTATGTCTGTTTAATCTAATAATATACTTTGTATATATCATGTTTACTTTGTTTTTCTAGTAATTCATTTTATAGTACTTTGTAAGTGTCAGCAATGGACTGGAAATTTTAAAAGATTGTTTACCACAGATAGTTTGAGAAGTACTCTATTAGATAACACTATTATATCAATGTTAAACTTCCTGAGTGTGATACTTATACCGAGGTTATGTTTTAGTATGATGCCTACAAAAATCAGAAAAAATAAAGTTAAATAAACATGTATATATAGAGAAAAAAATTTACTAGACTTCTAAATTCATAAAATGTGTACCTGTTAATTTGTAAAGGATACATCTATCTTCTCAGAGCTCTATTACAGTGACAAAATGAGATTTTTATTAGTACACAGAATGCGTAAGGATGTAGATGTCAGAGCACACTGAAAGCTAACTAGACTACAGACCGCTCCTTGCAAACAGGACTTGGGTGTGCTCTCTTCTTGTCCGTGGGTGTGGACTGAGTATGTCCTGTCTATCTGTAGTGGTATGCTCCAAGAACTTATTTGGTAAGCTGAAAATCCTGACAATGAGGAGCTCCAGATTTATAACTAACACTTCAGGATTTGCTCTTTTAAAAAGCAAATCAAAACACTGAAAAGAGATTATCTTATTCCATATAATGTTTTCTTCTTAATTTCTACAAAAATCAACAAAGATTACACAAATCAAAATGCAAATGGTTTGTCCCAGAAAACTGTTTATTATAAATATGCAGAGTGACAGAAGAAACTAATCTTTTCCTTAAAAATAAACCAGGGTTTAACAAAGACTATCAAATAGCAAAGTACAATGCAATCAGCTGCCCAAATTGCATGTTGTTGTATTTTTCCTTTCCAACTCTGTAATCCCAATTTTGGTTAGTTAAATTAATTATTCTAACTAGCTGTAGGGTTAAAAAAAAAATGTGTCCTATGCTTTAAAAGCTTCCTTATAAAAGCATCAAAATGTACCTCCCAGGATGCCCTAATGACCTGTTAGTTGGGTAATCCTGAAGCTCTGGGCTCAAGCTCATCACTGTCTTCAGAAAAATGCACACTATTATCATTCAACCTTTGTCAGTTGGGTAATCTGCAGGGGAGAAATAAAAGAGTCTTCCTAAAATTGAAAGAAAACTGTCTGAAGACTTCAACTCTTATTAATTCAGAGTAAACAGCTATCCTGAAATAGCTGTCTATGCATAATTTAATTTATGTGCCCATTCAAGTGCCTTTAAAAGTACCACTAACCTATTTGACTCAATTTCTTATGGAAGGGATTCTGTATAATTACAAGTATATATCACATGACTTGGCAAAAGACAATTTGGTAAATAGAAACAAAATACTGAAATGGACACCAAATTAAAAAAAGAAAACTGAGAGAGCAATTGATGTTTGTAGAAAAAATGATGATGCTGTTCTGAGAGAAAATGCAGGTAGGAGCAGATGGCAGTAACTTGCTTAATGGCACTGCTCACTGCACACCATGACACACTCTCACAGTTGCACATCACAATTTCTAAAATAACATCTCAGAGTAATGCAATCCAGTGCAAGACTTTTTATGATAAAATCAATGTATCATCACCGTAAGCAGAAGAACACACAAATCATGTAAGAAGGTAAAATTGTGTTTAAAGACAAACTCATTTGGTAAAAAATAAGGCCAGAGAAAAGGGAGAATAAAATAAGTCTTTCCCATCCTAGAAGATTAGTCTACTTTTTAAAAAATAAATAAATAATTTAGAGCCTTTTAAACTCACATACTCCATTTTTTAACTTTTGTAATGCTAATTTCTCAGTTATTGGTTTTTGCTTTATCTTCTCTGAAGAGGAAAAGAAAGAACTGCTTTTTAATGCTTTCCAGGAGATAGGAGAAAAGACTCAGTTTTTTAACTTGGCAGTAAAGGTACTTTTTGATGAGTCTGGGATCTGAGTTTCAAATAAAGTCATATCAAAATTAAGCATCACAGCAAATCAATCCTAATTTTTTCCACTTAAGATCTACATTAACCTAGAAGCTAACTTTTATTGGTAAGTATGTATGCCACACCAAAAAATAAGGTGGCCTTTTATAAACTAAGTAGGGATAAACCAGGCCCATCCAGCACTTGGATATAGCTAATCCAAGCAGTCTCTTGCAAGCAGGAATCAGAGGAATATAGTTAGAAGACAGTGCCACATACCTGAATAAGTTCTGGAGTTGGTATTACGGAGTATCATGTTGTTACTGATGCTATAAACTACACTCTATCAACTTGAAACAAGTTTCTTCAAAACCTAAATGCTTTGTTTTGTATTAATTTAGGCAGACTATATTCCAATCTTAGCAATGAAATTGCGTCCCATCAATCTGTTTAGATTTGCCTGGCTCCTTTGTTTTTGTATTTCTGCTTAAGAGTTAAACAGCAACTCTGCTCTAGAAATGATAGCACAACACTAAAATATAAAGGCAAATGAAATCTACGTACCTAAATATAGGTAGAAAAGGACCACATGACCATTAAAAGCAGGAAACCAGCATGTCTGACTCTCAGGGTGCCTTATAATCTTAACCATCATGTCACAGCATCTCAAAGCCTTTTCTTTCAAGGGCATATCACTGCTCTCTACATTTTAACTCCCTCTTTGGGCCATCATTTTGAAGGGACTGCTTGACCTAAATAATAGGAACTTAGGCCAACTCTGAGAAGCAAAGATACTCTCTAGAGAAAGTAGGTTTTCCTCTACTCTATTTTATTTATCCTGGTTATTTACTGCCAGTAAATGAGCAACTCTGCTACTCAGAAATACTCTGACTGGGACTATGATTACCTTTTCTCAGATTTGGTCCCTATATTTTGGCATCAGTGGTGTCATTTCCCAATGTCTTCTTTTGTTCCCTGTTGACATTCTTAGACATGGCATTTCAGCACACATATTGCATCTGCAGAGTAAGATCCTGTGACATGTTTGGGGACAACACTAGAATTCCCTGAAGTGGCTGCTGATATCCTGTAGCAAACCAACTTTTCATTAGAACTGCCACCAAGAAACAGGAGAGCAGCTCTGACATCGCTGGACCGGCCTTCACACAGCAGCAGGACGGAGCACCTGGGGTGGGAGTCCTCACTAGGCACATGTATTACTGCCGTCTCTCTTTTTTTTAATCCTCACCCGAGGACATTTTTGCATGTATCTTAAGATGGGGCGGGGTGGGGGAGAGAAACATCGATGTGAGAGAGACACACCGAGTGGTTGCCACCCACATGACCCCAACCAGGGCCGAGGACAAACTGCAACCAAGGTATGTGCCCTTAGCGGGAACGGAACTTGGGACTCTCGGGTCTGCAGGCCGATGCTCTAACCGCTGAGCCAAACTGGCCAGGGCACTGCCGTGTCTTTTAAAGCAGGCTCTCAACACAACTGGCTTCCACTTTCACTTTTTCTGCTCCCTTTGTCTCTAACACCATCTGATCATCTAGAATATAAAATATTATCCTCTTTGGTCCTATTTACCTCTAGAAGTTATGAAATTTTCTCAAATATGAACATGACTCCTGGCTGCCTATATTTTAAGTTATCTCTTGGGACCTCCACCAAGTATACTAACTCCAAATTTAAAAGTAACTTACTTTGAATGCTAATGTGCTAAACCCATAACAGTTGTAATTGAAAAACATTATCCCAAACTAAGCATTTCAAATACACAAAAGGGACCATTAGATTTTAAAAAATATCTTCACCCAATTTTTAACTGTTAACCAGTATACATCACCAACTCCATGAGTATAGTGAATCTGTGAACAGTATCATGCTGAGCCGAACATCACAGAAGGTGCCACAGAAAATAGTCAAAAGACAGAGACCTTTATTTTCTTTGAGTTCACATTTCAAGAATTGTTGAGGAGGGGCTGAATAAATAACTTTGGAAGGAAAAGAACACTACAAGAATAGAAAATATAGGCATCAAACTAAGTGGGAATGGAAAAGATCTGTGTGTGTATGTGTGTGTGTGTGTGTATAGTGTTCTAGTGAAACACAGATAACTGTAAGTCAATGGTATCTTTTTTTATTTAAATGTTTTATTGTTGACACTATTGCAGATGTCCCCCATCTTCTTTAAAGAGACGCAATGCTATAATGAGAGAAACAAATGAGAGAATGACATGAAGGAACTAAAAGTTCATAATATGCATACATAATTCTGTAATTTTCCTATTCTATAACAAAACCATGTTCTGCTAGCTTCTATTATGCATATCTAGGGTGAGGTCTCACCTCTTAAATGACATGTGGACAATCAGGAGAAATAACAAAATAGTAAGAAAATAAACAGAAGAAAATTAAAGGAATTTGTACTATTTCGTCTAAAACAAAAGAACAAGTGACTTAGGAAAGGGTACAGTGTAAGTCTGAGCATCCATTTCCTAGCTTCTGTAAGGCAAGACAGGGGCTGGCAGAGGTGGGGGACGGATAGTTACTCGGGTCCTTCCCACTCCGAACAGTGTGTGTGTCTGTCTTGCACACAGCTATTTTGCAGAGTATGAAGGCCTAAGCAGAAGGGATTTAGACAACATGTTGAAACTAGACTGACATTTGGGAAGTGCCAAAATCCATTTACAAAAACAGGTGAGGTAATTAAGAAGGAAGACTGCTCTCTTTCTAGAAAGGGTTAGGTAAGCATTACCAAAATTATATAATGAGAAATAGAGGTATCCCTTGAGCTACGAAAAGGTGTGTTCCTGGAAAAAGGTTAATAGGTTTGTCAAATACCAAGTTAAATACAGTTAAACACTTTATTTATTATAGAATTTCAGTCTTTAATTGCTAATGTGTATTAAGTATCTGTGAGAGGCAGAGAGTAGGTAGCATTTCTTAAAATTTTCTAATGCTTTTTTTGAGATACAACTTGTTGACATGTTGAAACACGAATGTTCTAAGGAACACATTCTGGGAAATGCTGGTTTAGGTGCAACTGAATGTGAAAGTAAGGACAGGACAAGGTGGTGTCTGGGGATGCCTCCCAACTTTGATTTTATGTATTGGGCCAAACGGGATGCTCATCTGCTTTCTTTCTCCTATTTCTCATTTATGCCTTATTCAGGCATAAATCTACTTGCTACTAAATTATTATTTTCTCTGATTTTCCTAATTCTCCCATTTACTTGTCTAGGCTATCAAAAACTTCCCTCAACTCTCTCCTTACTTCCCCTTTTCCCTTTTCTTCTTCTTTCTGTTGTTAGTAGTCCCCTCTCTTCCATAAAAATGCTTTCCTTTCCTTTCTACTTGTTAATAAGCAACATTACTTTTCTTCCATTAAAAAATGCTTATCATTGCTTTTCACTTAATATTAACTTTCTCTCTGATGTAGCTATCTCTTTCAGATTTTCTTCTATTTTTCCTCTATACAGTAACTTACTTATATAAGACTTGGGGACTTCTCCAAGACTGAACATGCTATTCTGATGATTCTTTAATTTCCCCTTTTTCCAGCATAATGACTCCCTCTCTCTCAACTAGTCTATACAGTCATCATCCCTTATTATTGAACATCCCTTCCAATAAACAATTCCTCAAGGGAAGCTGTTCAAGATCAGCATTATGCTATGCTGTTCCATTCTTGCTTCTTAATCTTGTCATTATCAGATACTATTCATCCTCTTTGCTGTGGTGGTCTAGACACTAGGAAAATAAGTATACATTGCCTACTTACAAGGAGTTTTCTCTGGCCCTGGCTGGTTTGGCTCAGCAGTTAGAGCATCAGCCCGTGGACCAGAGAGTCCTGGGTTTGTTCCCGCTAGGGGCACGTACCTTGGTTGCAGTTTGTCCCCGGCCCGGTTGGGGTCGTGTGGGTGGCAACCACTTGATGTGTCTCTCTCACATTGATGTTTCTCTCTCTTTCTTCCTCCTTCTCTCTCTCCCACTCTATCTGAAGATAAATGCAAAAATGTCCTTGGGTGAGGATTAAAAAATATAAATAAATACATAAAAGGAGTTTTCTCTGGAATAGTTAACACTGACATGGGTATGCTGAAGGGGAAGAATTTTTTCTAAGGCACATGTATAAAGTTTTATTTTTTAAAAACTTCTCTATTTCTCAATAGAGTACAATATTATATCATGGATGAAAAAAAGAAGAAATATTCCTATATCTTGTCACCACTGAGTTTCTTCTTTGCCCAAACTTATTGTCTTTCCTTCACTCAGACATGCCCAATAGGCATGTGAACAGTGCAGTTGGTTTTTAGGTAAAAGTCAAATTCTTGCTGATGAAGTAGCCCTTTCATCCTATTTTAGCATTAAGTCTAGACCTTCCATGATAACAGATTAAATTAGTAGAGATGTCATTCTCCTGATAAGACAATAATGAAACCCTAATCATTTGTAGTTCTGTGCTACAAAAAAATCCTTCTATCTGAGGAGGGGTTCTCTGATATTCTGAGAACACTCTGATTTGATTAATCACATTTTTCTTATAATCTCATTTTTTTCTTCAATTTTCATGTTGACATAGTTTCCAACTTACAGAAAAGTTGTAAGAATGGCACAGAGTTCCCATATCCGTTCACCCAGATTCCCCAAATGTTAATTCTGCCACATTTGTTTTATTCTCTTGCCTTTGTTGACTTTGAGCTCATGCAAACACACACATTTATTTTTTTTTCCTGAACCATTCGCAAATAAGTTGCAGGCACTATACGCCTTTATTATTATTTTGTAAATCAATAAATCAATCAAATGGATTCTGGGATAGATGTGCTGATAAAGCAAGTACAGGTGATGGGCATATGACTGTCTGGGTGTTTATTAAAAAATTCTTTCAGTTTTTATTATATGTTTTAAATTTTTCATAATAAAATGTTAGGGGGAAAAATCAGAAAAGCAACATTGATACTATTATCTATAGACCTTATTCAAATAGATTTTGCCAATATACCAATAATGTCCTTTAAAAAAAAAATCCTAGATCATGCCTTGTAAGTTATTTAAATGCATCCTGTCTTCTCTAGTTCTCTGATGGGGCACTGGAGGAGTCCAATTTCTGGTTGTTCATGATTACATGAGAGACCTGGGCTAAGGATAAACCAAAATACCAGAATAGCCAAAACTCTGTTAGGTTTGGCTTTAAAATTTTTGTTATTAATTGATTTTAGAGAGAGAGGAAAGGAGGGAGACGAAGGGAGAAAAGGAAAGAGGGAGAGAGAGAAACATCAATTTGTTGTTCCACCCATTTATGCATTCATTGGTTGATTTTTGTATGTGCACTGACCAGGGAATCAAACCTGCGACCTTAGCATATTACAACTATGCTCTAACCAACTAAGCTACCCAGCCAGGGCAAGTTTGGCTTTTAAATTGTCAGTCCTTTTGGGGTCAGCTATATCTATATAATTATGTCTTAATTGAATTTTAAAATTAAAATTCCAATAGAAGGTTCTGAAAACATTCAAGCTCTGTGGCACAGAAAGTGTTTTTTGTTTGTTTGTTTTTGGTGAAGTACACCTCGGGGAAAACTGCCCTGGGTGAAAAATTCAGTTGCTGACAATCTATGATGTAGGCAGCATGCATGAGGTGAGTGCAAGCGGACAATACACGGACCTCAGATTGCCTTCCCAATGCTTTACAATCCTTTGCAAAAACAAGTGTCAAGGTTCTTTTTATTAGTATACCTTCTTTTTGGCCTGGCTCGTGTGGCTCAGTGGTTGAGCGTTGACCCATGCACCAAGAGGTTGTTGGTTTGATTCCTGGTCAGGGCACATGCCCAGGTTGTGGGCCCAATTCCCAGTGGGGGCATGCAGGAGGCGGCCAATCGATGTTCTCTCTCATTGATGTTTCCATCTCTCTCTCCCTCTCTCTAAAAACAGTAAAGAAAAAAAATTTTTTTTAAATATACCTCTTTTTGGCCCATTAAAATAAACCAAAGAAAAAGTATTGAGAAGAGTTTTTTTTCCCCTTCTCAATATTAAAATGTGAAAAAGTTTTATATACCCTGCTTGCCCCTCACACAAGTTTATGTGATAAGCTGTCTCCACACTGAATGGCTGACTGCCTTTTATAATCTGAATTAGAAAATGCAAAAAAAAATCCTTTAAAGTCAAACAGTGGAATTAACATATGAGCAGAGCTCCTGTGGGCATTTAAATCCGTAATTAAAAAACCTGAGACACGTTGGCTTGGCAATCGTTATTGTCTAACGTGCACAGATAGCCAAAAGGTACTGAAATGCGACATTCTGTCCCACATGACCCACTCACTCAGCAGAGGCAGGCTCACAGAGAATGCTGAGAAGGCCTCACATCTTTAAATGCCTGGCCCACCAAAGGTCTTTCCCCCAGCACTGAAATACGCCCAGAGGTCCTGGGGAGAGACTGGTGAATGTTTGGAACTGAGAAAATCTGCTTTTGCTAGCACACTCCATTTCTATGCAGGAAAAGGAATCCTTTTCTCAAAAATTAAAAGTCTGAGAGTAGGAACACACACACGTACGCACACAAATCATCATTCCTATCTGATGTGTGAGAGAGAGCACAGCACACAGCACAGCAATCTAGCCACGAGTCTCCCAGATTTTAAATAGGCTGCCAATCCAAGCAGCAGCTGTCTCACATCGCTCTTATTTTTTCTCCATGATTTTATTATATTTCAAAGGTGATGCACAGATTTCTACAAGTTTTCTCTGTGCAAACAGGTACAACACACACAGGCCAAGGAAATTTGTTTTTAAGATTATTCACATCAAACAATATTCCATGCTAATCTGCCATTGTTTACCTTATTTATACATGTATAAAGGGTTTAACAGGTTTGCACTCCTGCATTTTCTGTTATAAATTAGGCCCTCAGTATTATAATTCTGCACTCAATCGCAGTCAACCAAGAAATTGCCTTTATAAAGGCAACTGAGCACCCTGCCCTTTCTGGGCTTGGAAAACAGTACTACCTACACCTGAATGCAGACGCCTTCACAGGAAACACACAAAATACAATGCAATCTGATGAAGTCTTTAATGCATACAACTCTTTCAACAATGAAGCAAACCAATCAACTAAATGTATTGCTTAAGATCTTTAAAATACCCAAGTGCTAAAGACATTGCCCATTCACCTTCCACCAAAAGAGGACAAACAGCAAAGCTATAAGGAGACACCTTTTGTTACTATATGGAAAAGCTACTTCCTCACAAATCAGTATTCAGGGAACACCTTTTAAAGAATGATCCCTATCTTCTGTTTATCCTATGTTTAGCATAAAATTCACATTGGGACGATACTTAATAAGCAAAGTAGCCAATATCTGATTCTTGTTTATAGTAAGTACATTAAGAATTCTTATTTGGGTATAAGGAATTCATTTCACTTCAGCCTAATAATACAAACAGGATAACATTTATTTACTACAGCTGGAATTACTTAATAGGCTGGTACTTAATCTTCTAAATGCTTGAGTTGGAAATCTGTGGGGAATTTTTTTTTGAAGGGTGAACTTCGTGGGATATAACCAAAATGGATTTGAAAAACTTGTCTTGTCCAAAAAATACACTTGTATTCTTAGTTATCCTGAAAACTTCAACTTTATAGCACTTGTTTGCTGTCAGAATGCAAAATAATTTCAGTTTTCAAGTATATGCACACACAGTTGTCCCTGAACTTTTAAATGGAAAGTCTTGGTTCTTTTGAACAATCTCACATTAATTTCTAAAAAAAAAAAAATAATAATGTAGATCAAAATATTAACAGTTGAATGTTGAGCTTCCTGGCAATTTTTGCCTTACTGAATTAGTTGAAGGTTATACAATAAAATATATTATTGTCGTAATTTGAATATAATTACACTATCTACTATATTTTTGGGAAAACATATTTCTCCCTCTTTATACTTTAAGGCCTCCTGATTCAGTTGTAATACTCACATTAAAATCTATAGGTTAAAATACTTCTTTGTACTTTAAAAGCTTGTCTTTTAAAGATGTTTTTAATTTTTCATTTGGTTTAAGTATGTACACAGGATGATGACAGACTGTTAGACACACTTTCAATCTTTTGGGATCTCCAAATTAAGCCAAAAATCCAATGTTGATGCAATCATGATATATTAATCAGAACTTTATCTTTTCAAAACAAAATGTAGCTCCTAAAAGAATGATGTCTGCCATCATGAACTAAACTTGGGGAGATTAAGAACTCAGGCCCTGGCTGGTTTGGCTCAGCAGTTAGAGCGTCGGCCCACGGACCAGAGAGACCCAGGTACTGGTTCCCACTGAGGGCACACACCTCGGTTGCAGTTTGTCCCCTGCCCCGTTGGAGTCGTGTGGATGGCAACCACTCGATGTGTCTCTCTCACATCGATGTTTCTCTCTCTCTCTTCCTTCTTCTCTCCCTCCCGTTCTATCTGGGGATAAATGCAAAAATGTCCTCTGGTGAGGATTAAAAAAAAAAAAAAAAAAAAGAAGTTAACTCAGGAAGTCCATGATAATTTCTTGTCCTGTAATGTTTGTCAATTATTTTTGTTTTGTTGTTAATCCTGACCCGAGGATATTTTTCCATTAATTTTTTAGATAGAGTAGCAGGGAGGGAGGGAGAAAGAGAGAGACAGACATCGATGTGAGAGACACATCAACTGGTTGCCTCCCATACGACCCCAACAGGGGCCGGGGATTGAACCTGCAACCCAGGTACGTGCCCTTGACCAGGAATCGAACCCTCGACCCTTTGGTCCTTGGGCCGACGCTCTAACTGCTGAGCCAAACCAGCCAGTGCTTTGGCAATTTTTCTGCACTTAATGATCTGAGATGTTCTTTCACTGATGAATTCTACTTAATACTTACTGAGTTTCACAAAATCTAACAATTACTTGAGTTAAATTTTTTTCTCACACAACAGGTTCCCAAAACAATATTCTATTCTATTCTATTCTATTTCTATTCTATTCTATTCTATTCTAGAGGCCCAACGAAATAACTTCTGAAAACAGACTGTTTTTACCCTGCAGTCTTTAACGTTCAAAAAATTCTTCACTGTCTTCATTGTTAAACTGCATTTCCTTAAATATAACCTAAAAACATGGCAATAAATTCCATGTCATTTCCACTAGTGCACCTGAAATAAAAACAACAAACTGCCACTAGAATGCTTTTAGTTAAAAGTATTTCAACTTTATTCCACCTTACCTATCCTGCAGTTACACAGTAAAAATAACAACAAAGGCATAAAAGAAAATAAGAATGTGAATTCCTAAATTGGGAGAGGGAGGCAGATAAAATATTCTTTATTTATGAAAGTGTTTTAAAGACTTATTCTTTGGATGGTGTTTTGTCACTTGATTTGATAATTATCCTCACTGAAATTTATTCTTGAAACTGAAATGTAATGCACTACCTTCTGCAAGAAGAAAGTCCTGACATATACAACTAATACAGCAGGTTGTTATTCATTACAGGCTTTGGACAAAGAATCAACACTAAACAATAGAGCAAACTGCTGACTCTATCTGGAGAGCATCTTGCTAATACATTAAAAGCTTCTGCAGGTTTAGAATCCCAGCCTCTGAAAAGAAGTATCCAGAGAATATGACCAAGCTACATTTTTGGTTTCTATTATCTGATTTAAGTGAGTGTCAAACAACCAAAAATTATTTTTTCTCTCCATAAGCTCTTCTCCTTCAATCAAGAATGCTTCTTTCATTATGAGAGGACACTGCACAGTCTTTATTCTAATCATATGATTTGCCCAGGTTTTTAACACTTGTCTAACATTATGATCACGAGATTCTTCTTTAAACCAGTGGGGACTACAATCTGATTTTGATAGTAGCATTTTTAAAACAATCTGAAAACAGACAAGGGGAAAGTATTCTTTTTCTGGTCCAAAATGTATAAGCTACTTTTCATTCTTCTACTCTTCTCTGAATGTTACTAAAATTTAATTTTAAAACAACCTTGAACACATACCTCAAAAAGATCTTTTAATCCCAAAATACACACTTTTTAGATCTTTTAAAGAAACAATTTATATCATAAACATAATAAAACCAATTTTCACTAAATCTCAAATTTGTGTTCAAGTAACATTTTATGCTTTCATTCAACTATCTTTGCTTACTTCTCTTTTAATTTGCAATTTTCAGAAATTGAATATTTTTCCTAAACCATAGTACCATTGTGTGTGTGTGTGTGTGTGTGTGTGTGTGTGTGTGTGTGTGTGTGTTTCCTCCAGCAATTTCTACTATTTTGGAGAGGGCTGGGAGGACTGAACAGAAAAAAAAAAATGCTGATTTCAAAACAGTAACATTTATCCATATTTGTTCACAAATAAGTAAATGTTTCAAATAGCAAATAATGCAGAACCCTAAGGAGCTAGAGACTATACCAGTGAATGAAGTTCTGTAAGAAATTCATGTATAAGGGAGCACTTAGTAGAGAAGTGCTCTTATGCCATACATTTTTAGCCTCCCAAGCTCAAAGTCTCAAAATGATCTCTCATTCCTTCTCCTTCTGCTTGTGGCCCAGCTTCAATCAATTCCTAGTCCTGATTATTCTTGTTCTGCATCTGCAGTACTGTTCAGTCCAACCCCTCCTCATAACACTTGCCCCTTTATTTCTGTGTCAGAAATAATTTCCTTACCCCTCAACTGTAATAGTATGATTTTAACTGTACTCTGCATTCCATTTCTCCCTTTCCACACAGTACTGCCAGATTAATCTCAAGAAAGCATAACTCAGATTGATTGTCACTTCCTTGGCTAAAAAAAAAAAAGCAAAAAAATAACAGACTATTATAGTTGGAAGGGACCCTGGTGGTCCCCAAAACCATCTGCTTAGAAAGAGTGGGGAGGGGAAGGTAATGGAGCTGAAGCCTAGAAACAGGAACCCAAAGACAGTCCACAGGACCCAATGAAGTGGGGATTGGGCAGGATTTAACCTAATTGTGCATGCAGACTATACAAATTCATTATCTTTCTAAAAAGTTCATAATAAACATGCATAACAAGGCAGTATATATTTTAGACTGTTTAGTTAGCAGATTCTTTTCTCTGTGGATTCACAGACTCTCTGAGGCAGGTC
Source organism: Tadarida brasiliensis (assembly GCA_030848825.1). Taxonomy (NCBI): domain Eukaryota; kingdom Metazoa; phylum Chordata; class Mammalia; order Chiroptera; family Molossidae; genus Tadarida; species Tadarida brasiliensis. The sequence continues at coordinate 15,288,400 of CM061268.1, read as the reverse complement.
AAATCAAAAGGGTTTGGCTGGGACTCTTCCTCTGGTTTTGTCTGTAAGGCCTAACAGTATCTGGCAAAGAATGCAATAATCTTATTTTCTTCAGAGACTTTCTTAACATTGTACTCAAAAGCTGGAATTATCCTTAAGTATTCAGGAGTGACACTTACCCAGAGACTATGGAAATAGGGTGAGACATAAATGCTTGATTAAAGTTAGCAGAACCATTATTGGTCCAAGGTCCTGGATTCAGCCACACAGTTACCCAATTTTCCCCAATGCACATAAGTTTTCCCCCCTCTTCCACACCAACATGAAAGCCATAGCTCTGTTAGCTGATAGTTTAAATCACAATCAAAACCCAATCTTAAGTGCTGCTTTAAAAGGAAAACTGTCCGAATCTATGAATTTCTCAAAAGGAAAGGCACCCGAGTTTGACTTAGTTCTAGAACAACAACCAGTGTCCTTAGGTTCCTGTTACACAAAATGATGTCAACCTCATTTAAAGGGGGGTGGGGGGAGGAGATATCCTTATATTCTCTTGTTTATAAATGTAATACAATTTCATTAAAATTTCCTTCAAAAATAAAAATATCATGTAATCGTCCCTCCACCTCAGAGACAAGCACTCTTAATTGTTTGATTTATTATTTCTGATGTTTTATATAACAACGTTGGGAGGCAATACTGCACGCTGTTCTGCCTTTATTTTGTTTACTTAACAATATGTCATGGACATGTTTCCAAGTCAATACATATATCATCCACCATTCCTTTTTACTAACAACTGCACTCGAATACACCACACTTTATCTAACCAATCTCCCACAATGAATATCGTTTTCTATTTTCCACTACTACTAACAAAAAGCTTTAATGAACATCCTTGTAAATACATCTTTATTCAGTACAGGAATCTTTCCTGAGAATAAATTCTTAGAAGTTACGCTGCTGGGTTAAAGAGTGGGCAATTTAAAACTTGGATTCCTATTCCAAAACTGCTCTCCAGAGAGGCTGTGTTCTCTCATCAACAGAGCTGCCTATCCCTTACAAGTATGTGGACTTGACACCTTTAAAATTTTTTTACCAGTTTGACAAGCAAAAAATGTTTCATTATTGTTCTAATTTATAGTTCTTAGGTTAGTGAAATTGAATATCACTTTATATTTACTAGCTATTAATAATTTTAATATGACCGATGATTTATACAAGAATGAGTATGTGTGTATGCGTATGTATGAATTCATATGTATATATGCATATATATCTCTACTAAATAGGCTATTATCAATATCTTTGCATCTCTGTGAGTCCCTCTCCAAATGCATCCCTCTCTTTCTGTCCAAGAGGTAGTTACTAACTAAAAAAATTTTTTATCATTCCTTTTTTTCCCCTTAAATTCTTCCAATAAATCCTTTCTTTTAGGCTTAAGCTAGTTTTGAGCTGAGTTTGTAATTTGCAATTAACAGTCCTGACTAGTGTAGGAATCTCACTTGATATTTCTCCTAAAGTGGATCGCTAATGTTCTAATACCATTTATTATATAATCCATCTTTCCCTACTTCTATATTAAATTGAAATTTATATGAAAGTTTTGTTTTTAAGTTTGTTTTATTCTGCTGATCTGTTTCTTCCTGTAGCATCATACTGTTTCATCTATTATAACTTTCTAGTATTTTTTTTTTGTTATTGTTAATACTCATCTGAGAATATTTTTCCATTGATTTTTAGAGAGGGTGGAAGAGAGGGAAGAGGGGGGAAGGAAGAGAGAGAGAGAGAGACATTGATGTGAGAGAGAGACATTGATTGGTTGCCTCCCGCACAACCCCGACTGGGGCCGGGAATCGAACCCAAAACCCAGGTACGTGCCCTTGACTGGAAGTGAACCTGAGACCCTTTGGTCCGTGGGCCGACACTCTAACCACTGAGCCAAACCAGCCAAAGCTCTAGTATGTTTTGATTCTGGCAATTAATTCATTCACTACCCATATTTATATTGAATACATTAAACTGTGATAGGCACAGAGATTATCCCCTTGAATAAACATCCTGACTCTTGAGGGATTTAAAACCTAGAAGCGCCCTGGCCGGTTTGGCTCAGCGATTAGAGCGTCAGCCCTCTGACCAAAGGGTTGCAGGTTCGATTCTGGTCAAGGGCGCATATCTGGGTTGCGGGTTCGATCCCCAACCCCAGTCAGGGTTGTGCACGAGGCAACCAATCGATGTGTCTCTCTCACATAGATGTTTCTCTCTCTCTTCCCTCCACTTCCCTCTCTTCCACTCTGTCCGAAAATCAGTGGAAAAAATATCCTTGGGTGAGGATTAAAAATAATAATTTTAAAAAACCTAGAAGCAAGAGAAGATAAACAGTTACAATAAAATATAATGAATGTTAGGTTAACAGGTATCGAATGAATCAGGTGAATATCCATCAGTTGTACCTACCCTGATCTAGAGGTCAGGGAAGGCCTACAGGAGAAAGTGGTTTTTATACTGAGACTTAAAGGACCCACACAAGTTCATCAAGGTAGACGCCTCAGAAGGAAGAAAAGTAAGTTCAAAGGCACAGAAGGAATCAGGGTCCATTTAGTTAGTGAGAGAAGTCCCAAAATGGTGTTTGGAGGGAAAGAAAGAGTGCAGGTGAGTATCATACAGATTTTTAAGTCATTTTTGGACTTTGGACTTGGTCAGAAGAGCAAAGAGAAGACACAGGGATTTTAAGCCATGATTCTGATCTGCATGTTTGAAGACTTGCTCTAGCTACAATAATTGGAAGGGAGGAAGACTGGAAGTAAGGAGATCCACAAAGAGGATCTTTTAATAAGCCAGACAAAAGATGCTGATGGCCCTGGCAGGTTTGGCTCAGCGGTTAGAGCGTCAGCCTGCCCGCCGTCCAGAGAGACCTGGGTTCGGTTCCCATTAAGGGCACTTACCTCGGTTGTAGTTTGTCCCCGGCCCCGGTTAGGGTTGTGTGGGTGGCAAGCAGTCGATGTGTCTCTCTCACATTGATGTTTCTCTCTCTCTTCCCCCCCTTCTCTCCTTCCAGCTCTATCTGAAGATAAATGCAAAAATGTCCTCGGGTGAGGATTAAAGAGAAAAAAAAAGAGAGATGCTGATGGCATGAGCTAAAGCAGTGATTATGGAAAGAAGATAAACTTAAGAGCTATTTTAGAGGAAGACTGGTGGGATGTAATAACCAAATTTTGGGCTCTTGAAGGTGGTAAAGGAGTTAGCTGTGTGACTATTTAAGAGCTTCCCAGGCGGAGAGGACAGCCATTATAAAGCCAGAAGGTGGGAACAACCCACCTGTTCAAGAACAGCAAGAAGCCTGTGCAGCTGGAGCAGGATGCATGGGCTGGGAAAAGCAGCTGAGGACAGGCCATGGGGCCCTACAGATCACTGCAAGGACTTGACTTTTACTCTGAGGGTAATAAGGATAGCTGTTTTTGTTTTACTGATGAAATAATATCCTCTCAAACCTCACTGAGCATACTAATAAAAATTTTTTAAAGTTATCTCCTATTTTCTTGCATGGGATGGGAGTGGGGAATTTGTTTTGATTGTTCAGCTTTATTTCTCACTTTCAAGCTGCTGATTCTCTTCATCCAACTGGTAATTTTTTCTTGTCTGCTTATACTTATCAATATATGTATAGCCATGAAAGTCCAGAAAAAGGCTTTGTCCCAAGCAAAGTGCGTGTGTGGAGAAGTCTGAGAATAGACAAGTACGGGGCCCATCTTGAAGGAAGCAGTTTGCCATAACTTTGATTAGATTATTAATTCTCAGGAAGCATGCAAGGGTCAACATGGAGAGCTCTAACATAAACCTAGAGACTTATACTCTAATAGTCATACTCTTCATATGATTCAATAATATCTTAAAAATCAGGATAGGTATACGCTCAATTGTAGATCTATAAAAACTGACTTCAGTTCTGCATTTCACTCTACCCTTCTCAGTAGTAAAGACAAAAGGTCAATATTATAAAGAGCAAACTAAAATTACAGATCACTATCAGGATCTCAGTCAAAACTGCACAATCTGCAGCTTTCTAGAGTCCTTGACTAAAGTCAGAGAAAATAATTTAAAATTTTTCCTATGATTAAATATATCTGCATGAATGAAAATACCGAGTACTTATCAATCTGTTTCCTTTTCTACATCTTCTGAAGACTTCCAAGCAATACAGCTATGAAAAAAAACCCTCAAATAAGTTTACTATTATTTGATGTGAACAGCATTTTTTGGGAAAAGAGATTAGGTTTATATATATATATATATATATATATATGCCTAAAGCACATGTAACTGAAATGTTCCAGTAGGAGAATTTAACCTTCCAAGCTTTTCTGTGCTGGCTTCTGAGTAAGAGCTCAGCCAGCTATAACAGGGTTACTGGATGTGGTTTCTTCTGAACAACCTCTGGCAGTAATCCCAAGTGACTTTTCACTCTACTCTTGTATTTTAGCGGGTAGAACATAATACAAGTCACATAGGAAATGGAATTTCATTAAACATAGTGGCCCCACCTCAGTGGAGAAGGGAGGAAGGGGGGCGGGAGGGTGGGGCAGTGGTGGGAGGAAATACCTACACTGTACACTGATGATTCTACTTGTAGTTATAAACAAAGAAAAATAGTATGTTACACAGATGCTAATAATGTTTCTTTCAGGATTCTTTAATTCCAAAATTATTCAACAATCTAATTATAAGTAGAAGAGACAGTGCTTGAATAGTGATTTTCAAAAGGTAGGGAGGGGGAGGGCTTGGGGCTCTGTAGCCCTTGTACAATCTAATTTGACTTTAAGAGTAAAATAGTTGAATTACTCATTGAGGTATATTAGAAAATTAGGATTTAGTAACTAATATAATTTAGAGCACGGAAAATAAGTGCTGAAGGACTGCATTAAGAGGTCCTGCTGGTAATAAACACTTGCTCACAATTCAATCCTAAAGTATCTTATACAAAATTGCATACTATGGTGGGGAGTGGAGGATTCTGTATAAGTTCAAGTTTAAACACCCACTGCAATTTTTTCTTATAGCTCTGATTCTCTCTCACAAATTGATTATTTAAGTAGTGAAAACTCAGGAATTGCTCCTCCTTTCCTCTTGTGTTAAATATAAATCTGTTCACCCTTAGAACTACACTGACAGAGCTCACAGTAGGATATTATACACACATACCCCCTACACAAACACACACACACATACTCCGCATACACAAGAGGAAGGTTCCTGATCTAGCCAGAGTAAGGGTTTTCCAGGTTGGTTCCACCCTTTGTCAGTGTTACTAGATTTGAACATGCTTGTACACAGTAAATGGGTCATTCTTGCTGACTTTTCATGGTGAAAATACTACAGTGAGCACTAGACACATGTACTTATTTCTCTTTCTCTTCTTTAAAACACCTACAAAAATCCAACTTCCTTTTCTCCCTCCTTTCTCCATCACCTCCTTCCCCATTGCCCCCCAACACAGTTTCAAACATAGAAGTAGAACCGGTAATAACTTTTAAAACTGAATTTTCACAACACAAACACAAATGCTTTTCAGAATACACAGTAGAAGTCACTAAAAAGGGGTGGGGGAATTAGGAGGAGAGAAAAGACAAGTCACTCAACAAATGAGATCAGATATTAGAAAAATTGGGATGTATAGAAAAAGTACTATGTTGACAATGATTTGAGTGTTGTGATTATTTCCTTTGAGCAATAACTTTTTTTTTTTTTTGCTGCACACTACTAAACACACTGAAAATTGATCGTTTTTTAGTTATCTGGGTCAAATTTATCTTGGGAATATTAACTGAGAGTTTAATATGAAAGTGAGAAGTTTCTTCTCCTTGCTTTCAATTCTAGGCAGGCTAAGATTACCTGCTTCTTTTTAGGGTACTATGATCTACTTAGTGAGGTATGCATGTTAGGGTTCCAAAGGTACAGGTTTTGCCCAATTTACTGCCTTATCAGCATGCCCACACCTAATATATAAAGATCCAGCTTTAAAATACATTAGGAAGCATTTCTTGGTTTTATTATTGTGGCTTTTTATTTTGTAAAGTTTCAAACATACAGAAAAGTTCAGAGAATAGCACAATGATCCCTTGGATGAGCCAAATATCTACATATCCTCTACCCTGCTCCAAATCTGCCTTTTGCCCCCATGAACCGCCTGAAAGCAAACAACATGGCATTTAATCCTTATATACTTCAGTAGTAGGCATTTGCATTTCAGAACTACTCTGTGCCTTATAGTAAAGATATACCCCAGAATTCCTTAAAATTCTACACCATGAGATCCCTGAGAACAGAATTCATCTAATTTATTTTTTTAAATCCTATATGTCTGTTTAACTACTAAAAATGGGAATTTCGCCCTGGCCGGTTTGGCTCAGTGGTTAGAGTGTCAGCCTGCGGACCAGAGAGTCCTGGGTTCGGTTCCCGCTGGGGGCACACACCTCAGTTGCAGTTTGTCCCCGACTCCAGTTGGGGTTGTGTGGGTGGCAACCACTCGATGTGTCTCTCTTACGTGGATGTTTCTCTCTCTTCCTCCCTCTCTCCCTCTCGCTCTATGTAAAGATAAATGAAAAAAAAAAAAAAAAAGTCCTCGGATGAGGATAAAAAAAAGGGGGGGGGATTTTGCCCGGCCAGTGTGGCTCAGTGGTTGAGCGTTGACCCATGCACTAAAAGGTCACCAGTTTGATTCCTGGTCAGGGTACATGCCTGGGTTGTAGGCCAAATCCCCAGTGGGGGGCATGCAGGAGGCAGCCAATCGATTTTTTCCTCTCATCGATGTTTCTATCTCTCTCTCTTTCTCCCTTCCTCTCTCTCTAAAATCACTAAAGAAAAAAAATTTTTTTTAATGGGAATTTCTGCTCGGCTGGTGTGGCTCAGTGGATTGAGTGTCGTCCCATGGACTGAGAGGTCCCGGTTCAATTCTCGGTCAGGGCACATGCCCGGGTTTCGAGCTTGATCCCCACTAGGGGGTGTGCAGGAGGCAGCCAACCAATGTTTCTCTCTCTCTCTTTCTCTCTTCCTCTCTCTCTCTAAAAAAAACCAAAAAACCATAAAAACATTTTCAAAAAGGGAATTTCCCCAACTATATTTAATGTGATTTGAGATTTACAGAATAATCTTCTGGAACACAGTGAATATCTAAAGGAAGGTAAATAAATAATTCCTCAGAATGACCAATTCAATAATATTCTGGTTATTTTTCAGGATGTGAGGCAACAAAATATAGTGCATATCATTTTAATAAAAGCGAACACATCTCTAGCCTGTGGGAAAGCCATATGAGAAACCATATTCCTCAACAAGACATATGCCAGATTTTTAGAGATACCTGAAACAACCTTTTGTATCACTAAACAAGTCCTTGGACATTTTATTTTAATTTTTAATTTTTTAATTGATGTTTTAGAGAGAGAGGAAGGGAGAAAGAAACAGAAACAGAGATGTGAGAGAGAAACATTGATTGATCAAGTCTGTAACCCAGACATGTACCCTGACCTGGAATCGAACTGGGACCTCTCAGTCCATGGGTCGACACTCAATCCACTGAGCCACATCAGCCAGGCAAGTCCTTAGCCATTTTAAAGTGGGATCTAGAATTTGACAATGATCAAGAAGATCCTAGGAGAAGCCATATTATTCAGTATGATCAGTGCATTTCTGGGAAAATCCATCAATTCTTGAGCTGGTCTGGTATTAGATACAGGACAGGCCATGGACACATTGCAAGACTGGACTGAAACCATCAGTTCATTATGCAAACCCTGGGTAAGTGAAGGAAGAGATTGGTTAAATGTATAACATTTCTTGTGGACAAGTAATTTGAACTCCCAATCTCATCTATGTCTTATGACTAAGACTTGGTAATCAGGATCTCCAGAAGATCTCTCTCTTTCTAGTACCTCCTATTATTCTGACCCTTCCTTTCTCATCCTACTCATCCTTTCCACAAAATACATTTAAATTTTTAATTTTGTGAGGATTAAAAAAAATTACATTCACTTTTAAAATGCCTCTGGAGTCCCTTAGATGTAAGAAACTCAGTCAATATAAAGTATACTTTATATAATCATTAAGTGTGAATAAATGATGTAGGAATAAGATGCACAACATAACAATGATCCTATTCTATCCAAAGACCTCTTTCAAAAGTTATATTCAAGTAGAGAAATAAAACAAGTGTTTGTAATTGTGGAATTTATTCTGAAATACCATGCATCTGAAGACACAGGTTACTGCTGTGTACTGTACATCATCACCTTTATCACTCATCTACCCATAAAAGGCTTTTCTCAAATGAATCCTTTCTGGTTAACATACTACATTCTGCATTCAGAAAAGCAAACAGAAAGGCAAGTAAAGCCCTTATCATAGCCTATTAGCTATTAATATCTGCAGTGTTCTCTCCTTCCACTGGCCTAGTGAAGTCCTGGCTCCTGAAGTGATAAAGATGAGCTGTGCCAAACTATTCCCCAGCTCTAAGGCAGTATTAACACGTTACGAAGTGCCAAAAGGGCCATTAAAAAAAAAAAAACTGACCCACTTTCAGAAGTCAGCAGCTTTTTCCTTCTGGTGAAGTATGAATATTTAAATCAGGCAGACAAGTCAAGGAGCAAACATTCCATCCTGAATGCAATGTGTGCATCTCCGGCTCAGAGCTGAAAGGACCCTGCTGTCAAACACCAACATGGAAATGAATGCTCACTTAAGCCTCCAGAAGGACAGTTTTCTAATCATTTTGCTACCTTTCACACTTGAAGTTCCACATTTGGATGTGAGGGCAAAAAACAGTAAAAGATGGATCACAGCAACTGCTTTAAATTATATACTTAATGATTTATATCAGGCATAATATAATTTAATTTGTAGTAAATCAAGCAAACTGAGGAAAGGTTAGGTTAGTGGTTAACTGCTGTAAATTTGTTTTTACCTTCATGATATAGTAACAATGCATTAGAGGAGTACTACATTTGAGAAGATGGTAAACCCATCATGATAAAATTGACTAGAATCAAATTTCAACCTAAGCAATCCAGTTTAAATGAGATAAATAATAGCAACTGTCAATATAATACAATATACAGGAAAAAAAACTGGAAAATAAATCAAACTACTACTCAAAAGCCTACCTACATTACAGCTATAGGTTCCCTTTGGCTTTACTGAGAACACACTATTAGATGAAAACATACCTTAAATAAGTGGGAAAATAAATATTAGAAAATTCATATTAAGGTAACAGATGTAATTGGAAATTTTAGGATCATCTGCTCCTATTCAAATTTATAATTTACAACAGAAACTCCCAATTTTTACAGTGCCATCCCCCCCTCCGGATTACTACTTCCCCACCCCCATACGGATCTTATATTTTATCTTTAAAACAAACAGCATTTCTAAGTAACAGCCAGTGTAACTTATCACAGGTAAACATAGGCTATTTCTCTTATTCCTTCAGGCAACCCCAGGTCAGGAAGCAATGCTATAAATCAATTTTGCTTCTACAACAGCTATCCAAACTCTTTTAAACATTAAACCTGTCCTTTCACTCACAAACATTCTCATTTATAAGCAAAGAGGACAAGATTTCACAATTAGGTAACCAAATCCCCTTTAAGGGGAAAAGCCCTGCTTCTTAACTATCGAGGTAACTTCCTTCTACAAGATAGAATATTGATTTAGTATCCAGAAAATACTGTTTTAGTAAAACAAACAAAGCAAACAGGACAAGGAAACCTTATTTCCTCCAAACTCATTCCACCCTTCAAATGCTAAAGCGTTCCATTCAAAAGATAGGTACTGATCATAGCTTTCTAAGCCCGTCTAGTTCTAGGCAAGCGACAGTGTGGTCAATTAAAGCCTTCTAGTACCAAGCCCTTCACAAGTATTTAATCTCAATTTTGTTTGTTTCCCAATACTTTTTATGAAAAAAATTTCACATACAGTAAAGTTCTTATTTATTCTTACATATCATGTTCATTGCTATATCGCTGCCTTGGCTCACTTGATTCTTTTGATTTACAATACATCCATTCTTTCTTGCCTTTCTGGATCCAAGTCCCACCTGAGTTCTCAAGCCTTTCCTGCCCTCTCTCTTCTCATTATCTATACCACATATTAACTACTGTGCACTGATTTGTTCTGCTGTGTGTTTATTCCCTTCTACTAAAGATCATGAATATCAGCATATGTGCTAGATATAACAAAGGAGGGGCTGAATAACACACTTCCTGGCTGATAATTTTATATAAAATCACATAGCTGAAATTCACTGAGGGGAGTTGGGATGGGTGGAGAAAGAACAGAAAGCTTGCCTGCTTCAGCGACTGATATGTCTTTAACACATCATTGCTACCCCAGCCTGATTACTTGCTATATTTGACCCAAGTAAACAAGCAGGAAATTAGAAAAAATTTATCAGAGCTTCTTAAATAAGCATTTTAGATCCCAGCAAACAGAATCACAAGAAGGATCCAGAGCACTACGAAGTATTTCAAAAAGAATGGTTGGAAATTAAGACTCTCCCTTTGCACACTTATTTAATGAAAGAGGGGCAGGGACCTAACTTCAAAGGAAATCCCTGTTCTCTAAAACATGTGGGTTACTCAGCGTAGAAACCCCACTCCTGCCCTCTGTGAGTTCCCTAACCCTTCCATACTGCAATAAGGACATGGTAGCCACATGTTTTAGGAAGACTATGGTCAAGCTTTATCTTCTCGGGATGCGGTCATCAGAGAAATAAGGAGAAACTCCCCTTTGGGTTGGACTCAGTGGCCCATGAGTACACCACAGGCTCTATTTTCTTACTCACAGAGATAAAGCACCATATTAAAACTCAATATATTTGGGGAAGAAAAGATAAAAACACAAAAAGGGCCTGTCTTATCTTCAGAAATGCAATTCCCAGCTTTGTGAGCTCTGGCATTCAACTAGCCAGATTACCAAGCGTATTTAAAAGCTGACGGCTTTCTCCCAACCTCATCTCTTGCTATTTTCAGGGTCTGTTTCCATGAGTGCGCCTGAGCTTGTGTACACGTGCTCCACTCAATTCACACACATCAGTGAACAGCGGCAGCAGAAACCCAGGTCCACAGCAGGAGGGTTAATTAACTGTACACAGGACAGTGCCAACAGCACTGGGGCCATCTCCCGTGGGGCAACACACCAACAAGGCTAATATGCTGGGGAAATCCACTTCTGGGGGGGAGAATGTGACCCCATCAAGTAAGATGAGAGATTATTAAGACAAAAGAGAACCTCTCCCCAAAAAAACCCCAAACCACCACAAAAACAAAAACACCCAAACCAAAAAACCTTGCCAGGACAGCCTCGGCAAGAAACCAGAGAAAAGCCAGAATTTAATGTTTTCCAGTGGATGGGTTAGGCTTCAGCCTGCTATCTAGTGGGTTATTAGAAGCCATTCAACACCATACAGGCCTTTCTAATCATTTTACACATTCCCCTCATACATATTCTCTGTCAGAAGGTTTGGTAATGGGATTAAGCCATAAGACCAAAATAATATTAAGTGATGATGGCGGTGGTGAAGATCTAGGTTGTAATCCAGATGGTAAATGAGCTTTCTACATATAAACACACTGTAAAACTCAATGACTTGGAAGGAAGTCTGCCTTCACTCTGTGAAGAGTGTCTGGACAAATGAGAGTAGTTTCCAAAAACTCATCAAGGATTTCTCCAGTCTACACAGCAGGACACACATAGTGAATGTTCAAGTCAAAAGAATGTATTCAGGAATTTTGAACTGTTTTCTAGTCTACATCAAAAACGACACAGCCGGGTCAAAATAAACAGTTTTACTCTCAATAAAGTCTAAGCTGATCTAAAGTGATTCAGGGGGGCTAGTCAAGCATTTTTTCATGTTTAACAAGTGACAAATTCATACAGAATAAATGTAATTGACCAAGTAAATATCACTAGGGGCAAATAGACGAGCAATCGGTATAGTATAGACCCAGCCTGAGATAAAGGCTTCAGGCAAGTTACCTCACCACTCTGCGCTCCAGCTCCTCTGACACCAGTTCCCTACGTAACTCACAGGGATGTGGGGAGGATTAATGTGATGATATCCATAAAGTACCTTGAGCTCCTTGGAGAAAAGTGATATAAGTGGTTATTATTACATCCCACAGAGGTTGTGAAGTTGTACATAAAGAAGAGAAACAATACTCTTTGATAGTTTATCATAAAGAATGTTTATAGTCTGACAAGATGTTTTATAATTGTTTTTTATTAGTCCTTATTACATGTCCATGAGAAAGGGTTACAATCCTAGCACCCTCTTCAGAAACCAAGACAGGAAAGTAAGTGACTTTGAAATGGAAGGTATTCTTATCTCCATTTCCCAGATAAGGAGAGCAAGACAGAGAAAGTTAGTGATTTTTCTAGTCATATTCAAGAGGTGAAAGGGGTAAGCATAATTAAGAATCTGGAAAACATCAAGGGTCAACAGTACTTTCTTTGCAATGTTCTGACATTGTTCTGTCAAGAGTGCAGTGACTCGGCAAAAATCAGAGCACCTGAGATTAACTACTTGCTCTATCGTTTATTAGTGCTATAATCTTGGAGAAGTCACTTTTTCTTTATGTGTGTTACTTTTACCTGCACACTAGGGTTCAGTGGGGATCAAATTAAAGCATGTGAAAACTATGGGCAAACAATGACACACTGTGCAAATAAGTTATTACCTTTATTAGAATGGTATTCTTGTTGAGAATATGGGTTTTCCTAGCCTCTACCACTTTAGCAAAGACAATTCAATGCCCTCAGATGAAATGAAATATGGAGTAATAATTTTTAAAATAGCTTTATTGAGATATAATTCACATACCATACAATTCAATGGCTTTTAGCATATTCACAGACTTGTACAACCATCACCACAATCAATTTGAGAACATTTCATTACCTTAAAAAGAAACTCCGAACACATTAGCAGTCACTCCCCACTCCTCCACCACACACACACACACACACACACACACACACACACACTTCTCTCCATCCTGGGCAGTCATTAATTTACTTTCTCTATAGGTTTGAATACTCTGGACATTTAACATAAATGGAATCATATAGTACGTGGCCATTTGTGACTGGCTTCTTTCACTTAGCATAATGTTTTCAAGGTTCATCCATGTGGTAGCATGTATCAGTACTTCATCCCTTTTAAAAAAATCCTCACTGGGGCCCTGGCCGGTTTGGCTCAGCGGTTGGAGCATCGGCCTGCGGACCAGAGAGTTCCGGGTTCGGTTCCCGCAAAGGGCGCGTACCAAAAAAAAAAAAAAAAAAAAAAAAAAGAGGATATGTTTGTTTACTGACTTTAGAGAGAGAAGAAGGGAGAGAGAGAGAGATAGAAACTTCGATGTGAGAAACATCGATCAGTTTTCTCCTATACGCGTCCAGACGAGGGATCAAACCCGAAACCTGGGTATGTGCCCTGACCCCCCCAACCTTTTGGTGTACAGGTAAATGCTCCAACCAACTGAGCCACTTGGCCAGGGTGGTACTTCATTCCTTTTATTGCCAAATAGCATTCCACTGTATGGGTTTGCCACATTTTTTTAATCCTCACCAGAGGATATTTTCTCTTCAGATAGGGTGGGAGGGAGGGAGCGAGGGAGAGAGAGAAACATCGATGTGAGAGGGGCACATTGATTGGTTGCCTCCTGCACAACCCCAACCAGGGCAGGGGACCGAACCACAACTGAGGTACGGGCTCTTGACCAGAATCGAACCCAAGACTCTTTGGTCCGCGGGCCGACACTCTAACCACTGAACCAAACCAGCCAGGGCTGCCATATTTTATTTAACCATCTATCAGTGGATGGGTGGCTCCGCTTTTTGGCTATCATAAATATGCTGCTATGAGCATTTGTGTACAAGTTTTGTTTGGACATATGTTTTCATTTCTTTTGGGAATACACCTAAGAATAAAATTGCTAAGTCACATGGTAACTCTATGTTTAACATTTTGAGTAACTGCCAGACTGTTTTCCAAAATGACTGTACCATTTTACATTCCCACCAGCAATGCCTGAGGAGAAGATAACTGAAGGGAAACTAGAAGGAAAACCATTAACTGGGTGCCTGCTCTGTAGAATGACAACTTGTGTCACTGACAACACGGATGAAAATGCTTCACATCAAGTTTTAGAAAAAAGGGTCCTGGTTGTCGGGGTATTTCCCTCCTTTTCTCCCCCTTTGCTGAGTCCCAGGCTATAACTAAGGGAACATAAGCAGCTTTTTACACACAGACTAATGCTGCTCCCAGTTCTAATAGAAAGAAATGCAGAACTTGCAGAGGCGGGCTTTTAAAAGTTCTTTACCACTTCTCAGATTCAGATAGTAAGGTATGCTGCCCTTCTGAGTCTCCAGAACTGGTACATAAAATGTATGCGCTCTTATATGCCAGGCTCTGACCATTCCCTTCAGTGCATCAGGCTGAGCCCAGCCAAATACATACATTCAGTACAGGTCAAGCATATGCTAGCTCCAGCACAGTGTATTCCTGCATAGTGGCATCTGCAAACCAAATAGAGGGAAACAGATGGCTTCTAAAAGGGGAAGAGAAGAACAACAGAAGGTCAGGTAGAAAAGGGTGGGGGAAAGAAGGGAATAGAAAGAGGATAAGAGAAAGGAGAAGCATATTTTCTGGTTTTGCTCACTCTCCTTGCTGGTTGCCAGCATGCTCCCTTGCAAACACAGCTGCAAGGGACAAAGAGCAGCCACTATCCTACTCAGGGGGTCCGTTCCAGGTTCCATATTGCAAACTGTACTGAAGTGCCAATTGCTTACAAGAAAGGGAATTATACACCTATTAGAGCCACGAGCAGCAAACTACCATTTATGTCCAACAAATCAGCACTGAGACCCATAGGTTCCTTACACAGTAACAGAAAAGACTACCCAGAAAACAGTAAAAAGCAACAGAATCAAGAGATTAAGTACTAAAAAATGTGGCTTGTTTTCATTTTGTAGATTTGTCAGACCTGTGATTAACTTAATCAACGTAAGACTGTCTTCTGTCATATATTTCAGGTAGTCACCACATGCTCAATTCGCTGTGGGGCTCTGCTCTTTTACAATGAAAAGAAAATTAGTAAATCTTTCCCCAGCAGAACTAAGGACTGCCACTAGGGATTATCAAAGGAGGGAAGTGCTTCACACCAAGTTTTGGAAAGGAAAGATACCGGCCGTTGGGGCATTTTCCTGTTTTTCTCTGCCCTTGCCGAGGCCGAAGTCAAAGCCAAGGCAAAGGAAACATAAGCAGCTTTTTACACACAGACTAATGCTGCCAGCAGTGTTCCAGTGGCCTTGCTCACGGCAGGAGAAGGCGTAGTGACTAATACCGCTGGGTCTTGTTGAAGAAAAGTGGCTGGCTTCCTTTGATCAACTGAGTGGTGTGCTGATCAGTGTGATTTCCCTGTTCTGCTGACTGTGAGCGTGTTGGGGAGAGCAGGAGAGCTGGCTTCTGAGAGGCCCATGCAGGGAAGCAAATTCCATAGCTGCCGAATCACAGAAAGCAACAAGAAATAAAAGAGGGCTGGCCTGGAAGCAGACACCTTAATTCTGCCAGCATGTTACTTACCGATATAAGGATCTCTGGAAGGGGAATACAGTAGGTGCTTCTGTAACTAATTCATCAACTGCAGTACTATACACAACTATTAACCCAAGAATCCAAGCTCCTGAAACTATCACTTAGAGAAGTCTTAATCACTTCAGTTTGATGGGGAAGAGAAAAAAAATGAGTTAGGAATTTTTTTTTAATTAAAATCGAAAAAAGAGGAACTCATCAGCATATGTGGCTCCTGGCACAGTTTTTGAGACAAAGGAAGTATGACCAGCACCTGAGTGCAGCACTGCAGCTGCACACCCTTCTCTGCTAGCTGCCAGAGAAGCAGCTGCTGGATTAACGCATTTAATCTGCTTGCATGCTATACAGATTTTTTCCCTAGTAAATTGCAAAATTTACCTAAAGATAAATATAGCAGTCTCTTAGTTCTCTGTTCCATTCAGCTGCTGCTGAGAAACACTTCTGCTATCTCAAATTTCATCAGCAGATTGTACTCCTTCCTGGGGAACAACAGCAAAAAGTAGCTTTCTAAAAGCATAGCCTCTGAGGTAAAATGCACCATATTTAAATGACTTCTTCCAAAAAGGATAACTTTCCACCTTTAAAGTTTTAATTCTTGATAGAGTATGTGATTTCTTACACTAGATCTAATCTCTGCTGCTTTAAAGAGTAAATAGTCAATTGCAAATTGAGCAAATTACTTTGGCTATCCTAGTACCAGAAATGAAATGGATTAGGTCAGCAGGTGGCATGTCATTTCAGTGCTGCCTGGGGGCCCAAAATACAGTTAGGTCATTTTTATTCTGGTGACAGCAGGAATGAAAACCAGAGCATTTAGCATTACCTTCTGCCTCCATTCCCATAGCCATGTTGGGCACAAAAGAGTTTACAGAGGCCCCTAAGCCTACCTCTCCAGCATTTAGGCTACTTCTAGGGCTTCCAGAGGTATACAAGTTGAAGCTACCCAAGGAAATCTGGGCCAGAATATTCTGACTCTGATCTTCAGACACACAAAGCCTCTTGTCCACACAGGAAAGTGAGTTCTTCTTAACCATTCTTAAGCATGTCAATGCAATCCCATTCTGTAGTACTGTCCTTGAAGCAAGGGAATGGTCATCATGTCTCTACTCCAGGGGGTAAGAAAACTGTCCAGTCTCTGCTCCCAGGGAGAGAGAGATTGGAGGAAGAAATGGACTTAAGCCAAGAAACAAAAAGGAAGGTGATGGGGCTGGGGAGACAGGCAGAAGAAGACAGGGTGAAATGGGAGAAAAATCCTCTGTCCAGAAATCAGAAGCCTCTTGCAATGTTGGGACATATAAACAATCCAACAACAGCTTTTCTGTCAAGTCTCCTTTCCCCCACATGTATTTCAAATTAGTACTGTAGTAGAAGCAAAAACTAAGGTAGCCTCCCAAAGCTTGTTCCTATGATAATAGTCAAAATGCAATCAGATTATTTAATTGTGTCTAGACTTTAAGATATTATGAGGTGTAATACTCAACTTGCCAGGAAGAAGGAAAATGGGTTTTGATATTAATTTACAAATTTCAGATTATCTGTCCTATCCAGAGACAACTATATTTTTGTAGTTGTATTCTCTTGTCATTTTTAGTTCCTACATAGTAAAACAGAAAATAACATCAGCTTTAGAATCAGAAGTCTAAGCTCGATAACTTAGTGGGGACCTTTTTTTTTTGGTGTGTGTGTGTACCTAGTATCTTTTTGGAGAACTACTCTCAATACATGTAGTTCATCTAGAAATCATCTCACTCCTGCTTCAGAGGGGGCATGTGACCCAGGTCTGGCCAATAAGAAGACTCCAATTCCTTGGCCACAGTGAAGGATAACTGGTTCAAGAATAAATCTAAAAATAATGTCCATATCTTGTGCTGATATTTCCAGAAAAACAACAACAACAAAACCTTTCTCTCTTCACTGGGGTTGATAAAATGGCAAGTTGTAAATGAAGAGCTGCCAGAGGCAACCACCACCAGTACAGGACAGGCTGTATCCAAATAAAGCCAAAAGGAGAAGGTGTCCTAAAACATAGTTTAAGCCCCTAAATCCAGCCATGCCCAGAACCAGCTACATCCCTGAACTTACTAGTTACATAAGTCAATAAATTCTCTTTTAGCTTCAACAATTTGAGTTGAGTTTTACCACTTGAAACAAAGAGTCCTCACTAACACGCCAGCCAAATAACCTTGGACAAGTCACTCAATCCCATTGCCTATCAGTTTTCTGAACTCTAAGGAGGGGAAAAAATCATGTTTGTTTACTTAACAGAATTGAAAACTGTTAAGTACTACACAGGAGGCATTGATATTTTAACTAAAACAGGCTGTAGGGATAGACGAAATAAGATATTCATGGGGCTAAATTGCTCCTAGCTGCTAGTGCTGATAAGATAACATTCTACTTCTATTAGTTTTCTCATCATTTGCCCTGGTAGGGCCTGTGAAATCTTTATCAAACCAGTTAATCACCTAGTAAATCTTTTAAGTATTTTCCTTTTTACTTTGAGCTGACAAGACTTTCCACCTTCTTGGACATCTCTGTACCTAAGTAGCACACCATGATGGATAAGCAAAGGGATCACAGAAAGGGAAAATTAACAGTTCCATTTTCAAGGTAGAGGGGTGTGTGTGTATCCATGATGCATACACATGTGTTCTGGGAGATGAGGTAAAGGAAAAATTCTCAAATGAAGGCAATTCAGGGATGAAAAGAGGCTATTTCTGTACAGATAAAAATCTAAGTGCCTCAACTAATGTACAAAATCAGTATTCTAAGAGCAGAACTGAACTATTAACATTACACTTTCAATGTAAAATTCATAATTAAATGTTATGCGTATTTTGGAATTTGTTGTAGTGTCCTGACAAATGCTTGGTTTCATAGATCATATCTCTCACTATACCAGAAAGAAAAAACTCTCTGCAAAAATGTATCTGATCTACAAAACATTAATACGAAAGGATTATTGGTGAAACAAATACCTAAAAGTAAAGGTACTAACTTCTAGTCCTCTTTTGAGCGATATAACTGGGAAAATAAATGAACAAGAAAAGCACGGCTATATTTTACAAGAGTTAAGAAGAAAAATAATAAATGCACTTTCGACTTTCAAAGTTTCTGGACCTAAAGATTAAGTATGAAATCACTCTTAAGAGTAGATTTTATTTCAAGATGTTTTCAATGCCTTTGACAACAGTTCATTTTGTTCATTACACACAGAATTATAACTACATGCAATATGACTGGTAAAAGGAACCCCATGGCTCAGCGTTTCCTAACCTTAATCAGTGTTTCATATAAGCTGAACATTAATATTTTAAAACAAAAGATATATTTTTCTAGAGGTTTCTGACTCACTAAAATGTTTCTGAAAGTTAAAATACATTGGTAAAAGTTGCATACTTTCTAACTATAGAGAAGAGTCAAAGAAGAATTTCAATCATTATTATTATTATTATTATTTTGGTTAATCCTCATCTGAGGATACTTTTCCATTGATTTTTAGAGAGAGTGGAAGGGGGGGGGGAGAGAGAGAGAGAGAGAGAGAGAGAGAGAGAGAGAGAGAGAGAGACATGGATATGAGAGAGACACAGCTGGATGTCTCCCACACGACCCTGACCAACCCTGACTGGGGCTAGGGATCAAACCTGCAACCCAGGTACATGTCCTTGACCAGGAATCTAACTGCTGAGCCAAACCAGCCAGGGCCATTATATTTCTTGAAAACTTTTTTTTCTAAAAGGAAAAGCTGAAAGTCAGAGTATTAATATGACAGTCATTTTCACAAATCACATCATGTAGTTTCTTCTATAGCAAGATTCAAACAAATCATTAGCTCTGACAAACCAATACCATATAAATTTGCTCCCAGATGATTCAGGAATAAAAATGTTATGTCGAATTGGCTTGGGGTTATTGGATTTAGTATGGGCAATATCAAACAACTTTAACTAAAATAAACTTGCTTTTTCCTACATATCTTTTTAGGCTTAAACCTCTTCCCCCTCCCCCAACACACACACACTGAGATTCTAACTTAACCAGTCTAAGATGGAGCTGAAATGCAGCATATGTCAAATGCTCTCCAGGTTATTCTAGGGCACAAGCTAGGGTTGAGAACCACTAGTTTACAAGCAGATGTGGCTTTGGTCTTCAATATAAAGACTAGATTTTACTTTGATAATTATCCTACTACTGTTGAGAAAATCATTACTATTTAAATAACTATACTTTCACTAATATGCCACTATCAGCAAGTTCAGCACTGAGGCCAAGTTGACTGCCTAGTACGTAATAGGTGCTCCGTAAATACTTGTGAATGAATGAATTAAAAACTGAAAAGTACACTTTAGTTTTAGTAGCCTAAAGCAATATCGTAGAGGATCTCTTAAACCAATGATGCCAGTGATGATTAGAACCAGTAATTAATGAGATAACAAAAAAAGTCATATAAATCAGTAAACCACAAAAATTTGTTATGCATATCTAAGCATTTTAACTTAAATAACATTGATTTGCTAATCTTGTAATATAGGACCAGACCTTTTGTTTGTATGGATCTACACGTTGAAGAGTGTCAAAATGTCTTTTTTTGTTTCGTAAATCATAACCATGATGCATCCTCTATCATTTTCATTTTGGTGAGAACTTAAGACATTGGAAGCAATCTGAATGTAGAACCTAGGACATTAATATTTTACTCCATTCTTTTATAGCGGTCTTACCCAAATGTAATTGGGCAGCAATTTTTTACTAACTTGCCTTTATCAACTCTTTCCAAAGCATTTAACTTGGTTTTCATGGGAACAACTTGGTTTTTCCTAAGTCACTGGTTTATGTAATAGTTAAATTACATAATTACAATAACAAGAACAAATGACATAAACCGGTTTGGGAACAAACACAACTCACTCTGATAACCATTCTACAACTGGTGGGAGATGTGTGTGAGCACACTAGACAGCAACCTACTGGCCACAGGCATTCAGAGGGAGTAACAAGTGACAGGTAAGCACTGAGTCAGTTGAGACTTTTTCCTCCACACAGCTTTTACTGTTATACAAATACTAGCTACAGGTTTCTTCCCATTGACCTTTCCAATTCCCTAGAGCAGTCAATTCATCCCTTCACTAGCAGATCCTCTGAACTGAGACCCAACAAAAAGTATCTATATATTGAATCATCAGAGGATCATCAGGCATAAAGGCAGCAGGAGTCAAGGGATCTTAATACAAAACACCCCAATGGTGTACATCCAGACCCCCTAGTTCACAGGTAAGGCATATAAGTTAATTATTGTGGTATCCATTTAAAACATAATACAAGTGCTGGCTGGTTTGGCTTTATAGAGCGTCAGCCTGCAGACCAATGAGTCGCAGGTTCAATTCCGGTCAAGGGCATGTACCTTGGTTGCTGTTCAGCCATGGCCCTGGCTGGGGTCGTGCGGGAGGCAGCCAGTTGATGTGTCCCTCTCACGTCAATGTTTCTCTCTCTCCCTCCCTCCCACTCTATCTGAAGATAACTAGAAAAATCCTCAGGTGAGGATTAAAAATAAATAAATAAATAAAGTAAAATAAAATATAATAGATGAGCCCAAAATCAGAATTTAAAAAGTGCTCAACTCATTATTTTACTCAGAATCTTTGTAGTAAAAGACTCGAAAGGATAAAGACAAGAATAGGTCTTTTTTGCTTATTTAGAATCAGCTCCCATTTGGCAGGTGTCTCGAAAGAGGACACTCTGGCAACAAAGAACTGCTGCCACCAGGAGGCTCTGCAATGTACCTTTTCTTCAAAATCTTGAAATTTAATATATTCTTGCTTCTTTATAGCTAATATGATACCTTTTCAAATATACAAATTTTTCATGGAAAACGTTTTTCAATAAAGTCATAGGATTCCTGCTCCTTACTCCCACCCAGGGAACAGGACCTCAGATTTTGAATTTTATCTTGTAAGAAGAAAAGAAAACTATTAAATTTTTTAAAAATTAGGCAGCAATTTAAAAAATTTAAACCTTTCCTAAGAAAGCTGATAATTCCAACCTTACTCCATTGGACATCTGGCAGAAAATTCTGAGAGTAAAATAGATTTTGCATTTTCAGTATCTATAACAAATAAACTCAAATTATTTCTAGGTTATATATGAATGTGATGACAACGGCAAAATGAAAAAAATTTAAGGATCTATAAACCTTGATTGTTTTCAAAGTAGTCTCAGCTAGTATCCGTCAAGATTTTAAAACAAGGGCCTAGACTCTTAAAAAGCAGGTCCTCATTAACATACTATTTTTTTAAAAAGAGTGGAGAAATTTGTTAACTGTTAATTTCTAGGAATATAAACTTGTTCAAGATGGACATGTCTCTTCTATTTTCCATGAAACTTTTAAAAATCTGTGTGTTTACTTCACCAATAATGGCTCTCCTAATCAATAAATCAGGAGTTAGTTGCAAAAATATAATGCAGATTTCATAGATGCCCCTGTTTAAAAGACCTTTAGACAGAGAAACATTAAGATCTGCTATAGAATCCTTGTGCTTTCTGTTAGTAAACAAACCATGTGCTGTCCTTTTCCCCAGGGCTCAGTTCCATAAAACAGTTACATTATTTACAAGCACAAGTAGTTTTTAGCCTTTTGCTGAGCTGATGGGTTTTTTACTTGCCTATTTTAAAAACTAATCAAGTGCCACATCTTACAAAGATAACTGATTTTATTTGCTTTAAACATAGTAAAAAAAAAAAAATCAAGATAAAGTACTGAAAAGAAAAACAAAAAACCCAGAATGGTAGCACATACAAAAAAATATATTGTTGGTATTAATCTGTTTTGGCTTACAAGAAAACCATAACTGGGTTTTTCCCCCAAGTTCATAGTGTGCTTGATTAAAGGAAACAGAAGAATAATTCTTTTCACTACATCATGTCCAGTGCTCAAGACCTTTCTGGTTCCCATATTAGAACAACATAAGCGGTTGCTTTATCACTGAACACTCACTGCTACAATCTTTGGGTGTCTATGAGCTTTACAGGAGAGGGTTTCCTATCATTTTAGAATAGCCTTTCTCAACCAGGATTCCTCATTGGAACCACAGAACACAAAAAGTTATTTCAGTGATCATTTTTTTCAATTATCACAAAGACAGTACATAACTAGTACTACCATTCTAGATCCACAGAAATGTTATTTCAATACATATAAATGATGCCAAGAGCTTTAGGGCTTAATTCTCCCATGGAACCCAGGCTGGTTTAGAAACTGTCGAAGAGAATGAAATTTCTTGAATTATATAGGAAAACTTACACTTTTTGTTCTCCATGTTTTGCTTCCTGAATAGAGAGAAAAAGAGAGAATTGGTGTCTCTTTAAATATGTCATCTGTAATATGGCTCAAGCTGAAATAAGTAAAATCAACTAAAACCATACTTTCAGCAGCAGCAGCGGAGTCTCACAAGTGCAAACAGGCAACAGGCTATTCTAGAGCTTGCCCCGGCTCACTTAAAGGAGGTTTGCCCCATCCAAACTGAGATCAGGTCTCATGAGAAGGCACTACCCACTAACCCTGGTTTAAATGCAACACAGATTTTTCAGGTGAGAGTCAACTCAGGGCAGAAAAGTATGAAAATATGATTCTTAGGGGAATTTTCCTCTAAAACTCCAGGTACTCAATAAATATTTGCCAAATAAATTGATCATTAAAACTTTTCGTTTACATTCGAGGTAGAATTCCATTCAGCATGTTAAAAAGCTTATCTTTTACAAAAATGACCCTAAAAATGGACACAACCTTTTGAGAGAACAAGCAGGTAATATATAAGGTTTCAGAAACTTTTGGGGATATCCAACTCACAAATCCTTTTCTCTAAGAGGCGCTCCCTGATCTAGCCATGTCTGTACTAGTGACATGGTCCCCTGGCCAAAGAAAACAAGCCAGTGAGTCTGGGATGGTCTCTTGAGTAGAGAAGATACAAACTTAGGAACTGTGCAGTAGCCAGAAGCCTTCTGCCTGCCATGTGTACAGAAAAACTGAGAAAGACAGTCCGCAGAGAAGGGAAATGAAGCAGATGCAGAGAAGGACAAAGAGACACAAGGGACAGAGACTTTCCAGTTCCAGTCCCAAAAGCTGCCCCGGGTTCTTGAGATGTCCTAGTATGGTTCCAATCAATTCTCCTTTATGCTTAAGCTAGTTTGAGTTGGAGTCCTTTACACAAACAAACAAGTCTTCACAAAAACATGTAAAAAAAACATTTATTTACTCTGGATCCTGTCATTTTCTACTTCTAGGAAATAATCAAAATTATTGTCCAAGTAAGTTATGTCCAAGGATGCATACTGCAGAACTAGGCATAAAATAGTAAAAAACTGGGAACAATCCAAATGTCTAAAAATAATAAACTCTATTATCCATATGATAGGACACTATCAAACCTCTAAAAACTAATATTCTTGAAGAATATTTAAAAATGGGGAGAAATGCTCAAGATATATAAAAATAAGTATCTCAAAAATAATAAGTGTAATACCAAACTCAATTCTATTTTTAATACAAATGTATGGCATAGAAAAAAGAAAACAAGGATCTAAAATACAGAAGTAAGATCACAGCTAAATTTTATTTTTCTCCTTTCTGAATTTTCCAAATGAACATGCATGACTTTTAGAATTAGGGGGGAAAGCATTTAAAGAAATGATAGACTACAACTCCCCCCCATACCCCCCACACCCCCCACCAATAGTTCAGACTCCTCTCACAGGTCTGCCCAAAAGAAAGGAAAAGAAATAACAAAAAACAAAACGCTGTACTGTACTAACAATTTATTAAAGTTTAACTCACTGACTTTAAACAAAAGAGACTATTTTTGAGCAGGTGGGTTTTAGGAAGAAGGAAAGACTACCTCCCAGCCATTATTATAATTTTATAAAAATTCAGAGGGATAGAGCTTTACTGAAACAAAAGCAGAAAGAACAAACATTAATCAAGGAAATGGGTATGTGAGGGCCTCTGTGACCTAGCTTTGTCCTATATATAAACCTCCCACGGCTCTCCTTTTCACTTGACAATGTAATCAATTATTTCTCAACAAGTACAATCCATCTAACTCTTTATTTTTATTCATTTATTTATTTTTTTGTATCCTCACCCGAGGACATTTTTCCATTTTTTGTTCAGATAGAGTGGGAGGGAGAGAGAGGAAGAGAGAGAGAGAGAGAGAAACATCAACGTGAAAGGTACACATCGAGTGGCTGCCTCCCACACGACCAACCAGGGCCGAGGACAAACCGCAACCAAGGTATGTGCCCTTAGCGGGAACTGAACCCGGGTCTCTCTGGACCGCAGGCCGACGCTCCAACCGCTGAGCCAAACCGGCCAGGGCCATCTAACTCTTTAAATAAATGTAAACATCATATTCTTCTTTGACGTCATTTTAATTTAAAACAGCTTTGAGCCACATGGCCTGGATTTATATGTGGTTCTACCACTTACCAGCCCTGAAACATCCATAAAATGAGGATAGCAGTACCCACTTCCCAGGATTACTTTAAGAATTAAATGAGTTAGTAAATTTAAAGCACACAGAGAAGTGTCTGGCAAATAGGAAGTGCTATATAATTGTAGCTATTCCTAATACTATATTTAGCATTAATAGTAATAAAAACGATAGTACAAAATGCTTTGTTTTCAAAGTATACAAGCTGACCCTCTGATCTTCACCTGACAGAATCTCTGCTCTAGCAATCCTAAACTACTTGTTCACTGAATATGCCCTGCTGTTACCTATTACTGTGCTTTTGCACATGCTGTTCTTTCTGCCTGTGAGGGCTTTGTCCACCTAGCAAATCCCTAATCATCCTTCAACACTCAATTCAGATATCAGCTCATTGTGAAGGCTCCCATAATGCCCCACCACGAGAATCCCCCTTTTCTGTGTGCCATGCATACATATTCTGACTTCAAATTTATTATAATTGTTTACATGTCCAAATCCTCTATAAAGTTTGAACTTAATCAAAATAGGCTCTAAATATACATTTGTTGGAACTTAAATAATTCAGGGAGTAGTCATTTATTCATTTACTGAGAGCCCGTGCACAGATGAACAAAACAAGTAAAAGTCCCTGGCCTCATGGAGTTTACACAGTTTCTGGGCTTTGGGTATGGTACTAGAAGGTACCAGTTTAAGTGCAGAAGGGACATTATGTCCTATGGGGCTAAAATCATGAGTAGTAATATGCTTTTATTATGTTTTACTATTATTATTATTAGAGCCTAAATCTATTCTCCACCCCAAAGAGAAGAGCAGCCAACTAAAAAAGACACATTCATCTCTCCTGTAGACTCCTAAGGAATGTCTTAATCGAACTTCAGAGTCACTGTGTGGCTTGTACTAAGAAAAATGAAAAGGGAGAATTAGAGAGACCCAAGCAGAGTCCCTAACACAGCCTGGGATAGATAGGAGGCCAAAGACTTAGTGAGCAGGTGACCTAACTCAGGAGTCCAGGGTAATTCCACAAAGACTAAACATTCTATCTAATAATATGTCCAGACTTTCACTTTTCTATTTAGTTCTATTTTTTTATTGATGTGTGTGTATGTGTATGCGTGTGTGTGTGAGAGAGAGACACACACACACACACAGAGAGGGAGAGAGAGAGATCAATTTGTTGTTCCACTGATTTATGCATTCACTGGTTGATTCTTATATACGCCCTGACCAGGGATTGAACCCGCAACCTTGGCGTACCGGGACAACACTCTAAGCAACTGAGTTACCGGGCCTAGGCCTACTTCTATTTTTAATTGAATATATACACATAGCTTTAAAAATACTACCATATAGCTTATAATAAGAACAGCAGTCCCTTGCATCAATCCTCTCCAACTCTCTAGTCCTGTGTGCCTTTCAGGAAACCACTTTGAACTCTTTTAGAGATTTCTTCAGGTGTTTATCTTTTTTTAAAATAGATATTCATTGTGATTTCTTTTTTTTTTAATCCTCACCCGAGGCCATTTTTTGCATTTATCTTCAGATAGAGCGCGAGGGAGAGAGGGAGGAAGAGAGAGAGAAACATCAATGTGAGAGAGACACATCAACTGGTTGCCACCCACACAACCCCAACCAGGGCTGGGGACAAACTGCAACCAAGGTACGTGCCCTTAGAAGGAACTGAACCCAGGACTCTCTGGTCCGCAGGCCAACGCTCTAACGGCTGAGCCAAACCGGCTAGGGCTCATTGTGATTTCTTGATTTTTCACTTTAAAAATTACTCACTGAATTTCTACTACAGATAACTGAAATTTAGTTCTTATATTACCTTCCCTCCTCCCACCCCCATGACCACTACAGTCACATCACAACTTTTCGTTAAATCCATATTTAAGAAGGTTTGTAGTATCAGAATCATGTAAATAACATTATTTCGTGAGACAATTAGTTTATTATGATTACACTTATACTCTTGTTTATTTTATTACTCCTGGAACTAAAAATGCTTTGCTTTGTCATTTGCCTGGTTTTCTATATTCCTACCATTAATACTTGCCCATACTCTCCAAAGAAGTTATAAAGTATCTCTAAATAATGGTTCAAAACACATCACATAATCTATCAGCCCATTTTTTTTCTTGGCTATATCCTTCCTAGACACCTCCATCCTCCTGTTCAAAGTAAACTGGTTGTTCTCTAAACCTACTGTACAACAGTTGTCTAGGTTTTTCCCTTTTCGAACAGGGGATTTTCTTCATCTCTCTTTTGTATTAGATTCCCGTTTTCTGGATCCATGTCTTCATCTTTATTGGTTTATTTTCTTGTTTTGACAGAGAATATCCTCCAGTAGCTTCCTCAAAAAGGGTATGTCGTTAATAAGTTTTGTGACCTTGGATGTCCACAGTCTCTATACTACCCTCAGACTTGATCAAAAGTTGGATTAGGTATAGAATTCTACATTGAAAATTACTGTTTTTCAGAATTTCAAAAGCATAATTCCACTTAATTCTAGCTTACTGTGTTGCTGCTGAGAAGTCCGATGCCATCTGATTCCCAATCCTTGTTCTCAACTGTTTTTTTTTTTTCCTTTGAGGAAGCCTTTAGGATCTTCTATTCCTGTTGTTCAGCAGTTTCACAATGATGTGCCTTGGTATGTGGGTGTGGTGTTTTTTCATTCATAGTTGTAGGTACTCAGTAAATTCTATTAATCTGGAATGTATGCTCTTCAGTTCTGAGAAACATATTAGTTATTAGATAATTTTCTCTTCTCCATTTCTGTTCTCTTATCTTAGAATTTCCATTGGTCAAACATTAGACTTTCTGGATTGATCCTCTAAAATTTTTCTCTTCTACTGTCTATCCCTTTATCTCTTTGGTGAACTGAGAGATTGCTCATTTTCATCTTCTAAAACTTTTACTTTTTATTATCAAGAATTCTGTATAGAATTAGACACCTGAAACCTACATAATTTTGTCAACCAATGTCACCCCAATAAATTCAGTATAATTTTTAAAAAAGAATTCTGTTTTCTAAATGTTCCTTTATTCCTAGCATCCTGTTCTTGTTTCATAGATTCAATATCTTCTCTTACTAATCTAAGGATCTAAAGTTATAGTTATTTTAAACTATCCCTTCCAATTCTCTGGGTGTGTTTTGCCTTTCATGTTAGTGGCTTCCCTTAAATATCTGGGATTCTTGACCGTTACGCTCATATTTAAGAATGGCTAAGGAGCCCAGCCAGTGTGGCTCAGTAGTTGAGAGTCAACCCATGTACCAAGAGGTCACCGTTTGATTCCTGGTCAGGGCACATGCCCAGATTATGGGCCAAATCCCCAGTGTGGGGGCATGCAGGAGGCAGCCAATTGATGTCCTCTCTCATCAATGTTTCTATCTCTTCCTCTCCATTCCTCTCTCTCTAAAATCAATAAAGGAAAAAAAAAAAAGAATGGCTAAGGATGTGGAACAACTAGAACTCTCATACACTGCTGGTGGGAACATAAAATGGGACAACCACTTTGGAAACCTTTTACCAGCTTCTTTAAAAAGTTAAAAACACACCTACCATACCGCCCAGCCACACCTAGGTATTTACCTAAGAGAAATAAAAGCATATCTCCACACAATTTATATATGAATGTTCATGGTAGCTTTATTTCTAACAGCTAAAATCTAGAACCAATCCAAAGAGTACATACTGTGTGACTCCATTTATTAGAATTCTAAAATATGTAAGATTAATCTATAGTGACAAAAAGCAGACCAATGTCTGCCTGGAACAGGACTGGGTGAGGGGGTTGCAAGAGAGAGATTACCAAGGGGCACAAAAGAACTTTGAGAAGTAATAGGTATGTTCATTATCTTGATTGTGGTGATGACTTTAGCCCATCAAAATTAAACTCTTTTTAAAAAGTATGATTATTTAACATTAATTATGCCTCACTAAATTTATAAGAGAGAGAGGGAGCAAGAGGGAAAGAGAAAAAGAATCAAAAGTAAAAGAGGCTTTCAAAAAAATGAGGTACTGCCCTGGCCGGTTTGGCTCAGCGGTTAAAGCATTGGCCTGTGGTCCAGAGAGACTCGGGTTCGGTTCCCACTAAGGGCACGTACCTCGGTTGCAGTTTGTCCCCGGCCCTGGATGGAGTCGTGTGGGAGGCAGACACTCGATGTGTCCCTTTCACGTCGATGTTTCCCTCTCTTCCTCTTTCTCCCTCACACTCTATCTGAATAAAAAATGGAAAAATGTCCTCCGGTAAGGAGAAAAAAAAAATGAGGTACTACATATTAATTGAAAACTGTGGGGCTGGCATGTATATAAAAGGGCCTTCTCCTTACTCAGTGTACAGTAGACCCTTAAACAACATGGTTTTAAACTGTGTGGGTTAAAAATTCACTTTTTTGCATATTTTCTTTAATATATATGTACAATATTGTAAATGTATCTTCTTTACGATATTTTAATAACATTTTTTCTCCAGCTTACTTTATTATAAGAATACAGTATATAATACATATAACATAAAAATATGTGTTCATCAACTGTTTATTAACAAAGCAATAGTAGGCTCTTAGTAGTTAAGATTTTGAGGAGTCAAAAGTTATATGTGGATTTTTTTACTACATAGGGTGTCAGCGCCCCTAACCCTCACATTGCTCAAGGGTTAACTGTACGCCCTGTTTTCAGTGTGGTACTCACTCCTGTCCTAGACTGTCATACTGTGCCTGATATCTTTGAGTCAAGTGCCTCTCTGGTTAAATTTCTCTAGAATAAGAATTGGCAAACTTTTTCTATATGCAGGCAGGTCTTTGTCATAACTACTCA
The DNA here is from genome assembly GCA_030848825.1 of Tadarida brasiliensis. NCBI lineage: Eukaryota > Metazoa > Chordata > Mammalia > Chiroptera > Molossidae > Tadarida > Tadarida brasiliensis. Next base: position 15,258,482 of record CM061268.1, on the reverse strand, counting down.
ATTCTGCTGTTGGCTGCACAAAAACAGCCACTGACAATATGTAAATGAAAAATGTGGTTGTGTTTCAATAACTTTATTGACAGAAACAGTCTGCAGGCCAAATCTGTCCCATGTGCAGGCCATAGTTTGCTGATCCCTGCTCTAGAAAATCATACTAGTCTTTCCATCTTCAGAGAATTAATCAATCTCTTTTCAGAAGTGATAGCTATAAAATGTTTTATAAGTGATAAAGATAATCAAGCAAGTAAAAAGGGGAAGGAGAGTCATAAAAAAGGAATACTGGAAATTTAAAAAGTCATATATAATCTTATCAGCTATTAGCAGCAGATGAGGCGCAGGGGCAGTATTCTGATAACTTGCAAACACTGTTTCATCTGATGAACTCACGTCTAGGACAAACAAAAATCAGAGTAAGAAAAGTGTGTGTCTTCAGAAGGTTTTATGACAGTTGTTCAGAGAGGACTTCCAACGGTTACTTTTGCCTACCTTGACTTTAGTTGGGGGTTTTGGTATGTATAATAGTGTGGGAAATTTCACTCTAGATTTAAAAAAATGAAATAAACATTCCATGGAAATCAACTGTACCAGTGGTTTCACATAAATATCGTAGAGGAGGGATGAACTAGACTAAATCCTAGGGAACTTCTAAGCTTTGAATAAAGATGAGGTCAGATTCCCATCACAATTCAAGGATCTCTAAGAAAATAACAATTCTAAATTCTGATATGCCAATCACACTAGTTTGGTTGTGAATGAGAGAGGGTAACATTCTATGGTTACTGGTATCAGGCTAGAGATAATCATGTATCAGGTTACCATTATTAGACTACAAGAATTAATTTACTTACTTGACTCCAAGGCAATGAAGCCTAAAGACAATGTAATTATTGTGCCTAATGTCCTATTTCAAAAATATTTGATAGATAAGGGTCCACAGAGTAGTTTAAGAATTTACTAAATAAAAATGAATGAAGAGCACAGTGATCTGGATTCTAGTCCTGAATACGACATTAATTATATAATCATGGCTGCGTCACAAATAGTCCATGTCCCAGTTTATCTATTACAATGATGTCCTCATGACTGAGTCAAATGTGAAATGTTCTAAGTTTCTAAAAAGAGTAGTACTTTACATGTAAGATCAAGGTGTTACATGTGAGATGAAGTTAGCTACCATGACTAAAACCAACAATTTCCATTTAAATAGAACTTACCTCCAAAAAAATTTAGTGGACTCAATAGATACATGTTCACTAACTCCTAAAAAACATTACCCAACATTCCATAAATAGAAAAACAGACATATAAATTATTTAATGACTCAAAATCTATCAACAACTCTGTTACAGGGTCAGGAACAGAATCAAACTCTCAGTGTCCCCGCACACCCAGTCACCTACTTAACCTAAATTATGTTCTATGCATCAGAAACATAATTAGTTATGGTAGGAACAGAAACTTCCCTCCCAAAGGCTTCAGAGTCCATTTTACTAAAATATGTTCATATTTAAAATGAGAATGGTTCCATAGATGGCAACTACTTATCAAATCCAGAAAAGTGTTTCATCTTATATAAGGTTATGCATTATGTAAGGAATAGAGACTATAATTTTTTAACAAAGGGTCAGAAAAGTAAACCAGTAGCAAACACCAAAGATTATGAAGAGGTCTACCTACAAAAAGGAATAATAAAAATAGAAGAGAAAGTGTAAGAAAAACAAAACCTAAAACCAAAAGGTAATTCTGTAGAGTACTATGAAATATTTGTAGCATGGACAAATGGCATGAAAAATATACCTTCAGAAAGCATCAGATATTAATTCATCTTCCAATTAGCAAAATGCTCTTTCCCCCCCATAGGGTATCTCCTGGGAAAAACTAGGTACTCCCATATATGCTGTTAATCTGATACCAGCCTTTTCTGGAAATAATTAGTAAAAGTTGTTTTTTTGTTTTTTTCTCTCAATAAAATAAAAGTTTTTTTATACCCTTGACCAAGGGTGGTCAATGGATTATTATTCTCAATTCCTCATAATCTCTCTGTTATAAAATTGCACATGCACACCCTTTGTCTTGGCCTAAGGCTTGGCCACATGATTTGTTTTGACTAATAAGATGTTTAAAGACTTAATGCCAGCAGAGGCTTAAAATGTGTTTTGGTAGTTTTGCCTGTTTCTTGCATTCAGGTTATAAGCCATGAAATGAGTATGCCCCTGGGAGCTGCTGCCCCTTCATGCTAGGTCTCAAAATGAACACATTAGGGGTGGATCTAATCCTACCTGCAGTGTGGAGGCAGGACCAGCCAACCCACAAACTGAAGTAGATGTGGCTGGCCAAGTCCAGCCTAGATCAGAAGAACTCCAGGTGATCTATAGACCCAATTGGAAAATAAACACTTAGTGCTATAAGTGTCTTAATAAAAACACTGGTTTGTTACACAGAACTGTTATTGATACCACTGTAGGTTCTCCTGTTGCCGGGGGCATGCCCCCCTGCATCTGCCCACATGGCTTACAGCCATGTGGACCCCCCACACAATGGACTGGAATTAGCCTAATGCTACATCGGACCTAGCTCCACCATGAAACAAAAACTCTAGACATTGGCTTTGCTTCTGGCTCCACTATGGACTAAGACAAATAGAACTTTGCAAACCGAGAGATGTAACTACATGCAAATAAAGCTTTTTACCACATCTCATTCTCCAGTGGGGGCCTCCAGAAATGCTTATTCCAGCAGAACCCCACTCCCACTAGGAATGGAGAAATTCCACCAGTACAATTCTCTGATATCATTATGACAATTGCTGACCACTATACCGAGTAACCTTACACCTAAGAATTTATCCTAAGGCAATCACAAAGAAACAGATTCACATACAAAGGTGTGTACCATAGCAATATTTATATTAGTGAAAAACTGGAAATATCCTATCATCAACTAATAGAGGAATAATTAAGTAAATTATGATCTAGCCAGACCATTAAATATTTGAAGCTATTAAATACCATGTTTTTAAAGAACATTAAAAAATGTAAGATGTTCATACTTTAAATTTAAAAAGTATAAAAAACAAGATGTACTGTTTTTAAAAATTATCTACAAGCAGAGAAAAAGATCAGGTGGATAAAATAATTCATTTAAGAAATAAAAATGCTTTTCTGTGCTAAATATTATCTTATGCTAAATATTATACTAAGTACTAAGAATCAAGTAAGACAAACATGTTCCCCGACTTCCTGAAAATCACAGTCTAGTAAGGAAGACAGATATTTTAAAAAATAGTCACATACATGTAATTACACATTGTAATAAGCTATTGTGGCAAAAATTACTAATTATCCCCAGTATGTTCCCCCTTCTTACTCAGTACTAGAGTCCCTGAGTTTTATTTGTTGGTGGCCACTTGGAATAGATTATACTTCTGACCTTCTTTGCTCCTAGCTGACTAAGTTCTGACCAATGGGATCTAATTGGAAATGGCCCACGCAACTTCCAGTAAACATCCTTAAAAATAAAAAGCTTGCTCTTTGTTGCTCTCCCCCCTTCTTACCAGATGGAGCAGCTATTTTGGACTATGATGTGGAAGCTTCACACTGAGAATGGCAGGGCAACAGAATAGGAGGAGCCTGGGTTCCCTGACACTGTGGAACCACTGTCACCAGCCACAGTCCACCTACAGTGCTTTTACATGAGAGAGAATTAAGAGTCTACCCTGTTTAAGCCATGTTCACTTTGAGTTTTTAGACATCCACAGCTGAACCTAATCCTAAATGGCATAGCTATTAAGGAAAAATGAAAGATTCAATGAGAGATTATAAGGGAAACAGTTGATTTTGACAGGAGGAAGGGGTTTCAGAGATAGGTCCTCTGAGGAAGTAAACTTTAAGCTGCTACCTGATGCCTGGCCAGAAGAGCACCAGGTGAAGGTAGGTGGAGTGGCAAATTGTTCAAGGCAAGGGAAAGAAAAAATGCAACTACTATGGCTTAAGCCTGAATCACCATCACAGGGTCAAGCAACATACTTTGGGATGTTAAGATTGCTTCTACAATGAATGAGAATGAAAGCAGAGCACAAAGCAACTAAGTGCTTTGGCTTCCAGCATCAGAATCTCTACTCTGACAAACAAAAGACCACATATGCGTCAAAAATGAGGAGGGAGGAATGCAGAATGAGAATAAATGATGTTAAAGAAATTAATAATAATACTTCAGTATTGCTAGTATTTAAAATAGTTGGATTCTCTGATTAGAGTGGTTCATATACCATGAGGAGAATGTCATTAGACTTTTAAATGCTAAGTATCCCTGAAACAGACATGTTTGGTGTTAAATTTTTTTTTATGTTTCTTGTCTATTTCTGATTATAAAGGAAACATATTTATTGTGGAGAATTTAGCAAATACACATAAGAGTATAAAGAAAAAATGAACTACCTGCAAATTCATCACCTTCCAACAATACTTTAAACAGACACTGTTTTATACACATTTACACACTTATACACATATATACCTACAACACACTCAAAAGGGGGACTATTACGCATATTAAGTTACATGTGCTTTTTCACTTATTTTGTCATGAGCACTGTCCTATGTCATGAAAATATTTTTGAAACCATGATTTTTAGTGACTATGTAACATATTTCTGTAGCCAATCAAGTCTGAGGATTTCCTGAGTTAAAAGCTGTCAACCTGACCTTGTGGGTCAAGAAGTTGACTTCAAAATCTGCCATGGAAAGTTTCTATTCAGAAACCTTAAGTTATAGTTGGGAAACACTGGAATCTTTCTAACCAAGAATTCAGTGAAATTCATTGAGTTTTAGCCATGAAGGATGCTCCCTAAAGACCATATTTTCCCAAACTAGTGTCCCACTTCATAATGTCTTGAGGAAGAAATTGAATAAGTATCAAAGATTGCAGTAGCAATAACAAATAAAAACTAATAAGTGCGTACTGAATTAATGACTATCTGCAATAGTTTGTTTTTTTAATAAAGCAAAGTAAGAGAATGTATGCATCTATTGTATAATTACGTTTTCAAGTGGATATAGAGGAAATGATTATAGAAAAACGGATATAGACAAAGAATGGAAACAAACAATGACAAAGGGTTAATCACTGTTAATTCTGGAATACAACATTCTTTGAACTATTCTGTACTTAAAATTTTTCTCACAACCAAAAAATTTAATGTTAAATTAAAATATTAGTCATGTAAGTAAGGTAATTCAGATTGTAGTTATTAAAGTTGAAGGAAAATCATTACGGTTTTCCCAGAGGCTAAGTGGATCTTGTGAGGAGAAAAAACAAAAAGCTGGGCATTCAGCATTAGGAGCTTGTTCTAAAATAATACTATTTTAAACTAAATATCAATGTTTCATGTTGGAAATAAGTCTGAGGAAGGACGAGCTTTTGAACTTTATAGCTGTTTCCTTCAAGTACTGTCCTACCTAAAAAATTATACATTTTCTGTTCTATCAAAAAGATTGTTTTAATAATAGTTAAGCAAATACAATTGCAAGATTACACTTCAGTTTCTGACTCTAGTTCTCTTTACTGATGCTAGACCTATTTTTTTTAAATTCTAGTTTCTAAAATCCAAACTTAGTTCAGATGACAGAGTTTGCCACTTGAAATATCTTGCTGAACATAAATGGTTGTAATTTTCTATTAAGCTAGGTTCCTAGTAGGAAAAAAAAAAGAATAAACAGTTACAGAAATAAACCAAATCTTTATATCAGTGCTCACGAACAAAAATTTTAGATAAATGTAAATTCTTTTTAATTGCCCCATTTTCCTCAAATGTAGCCTTAGGTTGTCTTAACTTTGTGACAGCATCCCCCCATCCCCTACTCCACTAATCAGTTCTCACCTTCTCTCCCTGCTGGAACACGTGAGTTTTTCAGCAAATGACTCATACATTGGCATCTTGTCAAACTAACCCTGAAACTATAAGGAGGCTCAGCGCTAACAGAATTCTAAAGCTAGAACACTTTCACTAACACACATCATTTTGACTTCAGAGAACTGACTCACTATCAGAGCCAAATGTATACTAATAAACTCTGTTTATATTTTTCCTTAAAAAATGTTCTCCACCATGCCACCTCCTCCCAATTTTAGTTTGGCAATTCCCTAATCTAAAACACCTCCCATCTCTGGAAAAGATGAGGAAATGAAGTAGCTTAAAACAGGAGCGAGGAGAAAAAAAGCAGTTGTTCACTCAGCTTGGAAAAAGATTCTATTCTGAAACATTAACAACTCATATCTATTCCATATAGTTCTCAACATTTATTTCTCCCCTAGTTAAATGAAAACACACAACATACAAACACAATAAAAAATCTCTAGGAATAACTTACTCTCACTGCTATTGTTTTACTAAATAAAACTTTAAAAAACAATAAAATCAATTACTGAGAACTGTTCAGTCAAAAATCTTCAATGAGATATCACTAGCATTAATTATCAATTGCAAATCAACTAATCACTTTGGTTCACACTTTCACCTTCTCCAAGATAGAAAAACACTCCTTTTAACCAGAGGAAGGGTGGTGGGGAAAGAACAAGAAAACAACGATTTGTCATATTACCATAGACATTTACTTATAGCTGTATCAATTGTCACACTCCACCTGGTGGCAGGAGCTGCCTGAATTGGTGAAGTAGAGATCATTGTACAAGAAATTCCAAAAAATACTTTCCAGATGTCCTTGGAAAAAAGCAAGATGCTCTTCTCTTGCCCTACATAGAACAAATCTAACAAGGTTCAACCAAAGTTTTCCACATAATAGTAGGTCAACATCTAATAAAGATTAACATAAAGGTATAACAATAATCAGAATGGGAGACCTACATTTATAGCAATCTATTTACAACCATCTCTCATAGTAGTTAAATGTCATTTCAAACCTTTAGAACAGGTAACAAGGCACATCCAGCAGCTACAAGATTCTCTATCACATATTCCCACTAACCTTCTTTACCTCTTTCCCCTACGGGTAAAGTATACAGTTTAATTAACACAATTAACAGCAGCTTGCCACACTGCTTTTAGATATTTGCCAGTAACATACACTCTCATGGGATACTCTAGAGACTGATTTCAACCAAAAATAAAAATAGATAAATAGAGCTCAAACAAAATTAAAACTGAGTCTGGCTGCCCACACTTATTTTCACACATGAGGAAAAATAGCAGTTCTCCTAGAAGCCTCAAGCAGACATATCTTTAGAACACAATGTTAAAAATATGCCCCCCGCCCTTTTCCCCTACCTGTTTCTCACTCAAAGCTGTGATTTTGGCTTGGAGTTCATGAAGCTGTTTCTTTAAATCAGCATTCTGATTGGAAAGAAAAAATATCTGTGAGAAAGATATTTCATTTGTTAACAGAATAGTAGCAAGAAGACTTTATGCATATTGCATTACAAATGATGAAGCAACCTTAAGCATTTAGCCAATCAAATTCATCATGCGTTAAAGTGTAGTCACATTATCACTAACTACCTAATGCATAGATCCTAAATGTAGGCTCCTAACACTAGAACAGGGGCAGCTCCTTTGCAAGTGTTTTAAATTATAAGCAGTTTTATATTTTAGCATCTGTAAAACAGTACACCTTTCTATTAAAAACATTGTTATTCTTTACCAAAAATATCAGTTGATAGAAAACCTAAAGCTCCACTAATCAGACAAAAGCAGGAAAATGGGAGTTGTAAATAGGCATACACTGCCTGCTTAATGGCATTATCAATAAAGTTAAGAGGTTTGTTTCTACTTGCCCTCTCCCTTATTTTAGCCTAGATTTGAAAAGTTGTCAGTGCTGCAACTGCCTTAACACTACATCATTCAAATTAACACAGTGATTACCAGGGCATTTTCTGTTTTCAAATTCTAGGATTCGAAAAAGAATACTATTTTAAATGAGATACACTGAATATGCTTGCCTTTTATTTAAGTGGGGGGAAAAATCCAAGATTAAAAAAGCAAGATTAATGCTTAATATAGGATAGCCTACTAGCAGACTGAACACCACCCAACAAGAGACCACCTTTTCTTCATCGTCCCACATGCAATTCTTTCACTTAGCCCTGCCTGGTCTTCTACCAGGTTGGGGCACACATCCTCCCTCTCATGTTTACTCCACGTGGTCTTTTTTCATAAGTGTATATATCTCTCTAATGAAATCATCCACAAGACTGTCCAACCATTTACTGGAAGATTTCTCTTCAGGGATAGAGAATAAAGTGTCTAAGTCAAAAACTCCTATGAAAATTTAAAGAAAATATAACATTTGATGGATTAAGGGCTCTTTCAAAAATAAAAATTTTTGTAATGCTTTTTAAAACTTATTCTAAAATTCTTAATCTGAACATAGTGCGATTAAGTATTTAAATGTTCTGTACTCTATCTGTACTATAAACTATGAGAAAATAAGGATGGTTCTGGGCTATATTCAATAATTTTGAGACTACTGAAAGCCTCACAAACTAATTTTGAAAAAGTGGGCTTATGGAAATGAAATTTAAGCTCTGTGAAGAGTATTAACTCTCAATCCCGTCCCCATCCCAAATACTCAAAGCAATGAACACAAAAGCAAATAACAGTAACAAAGATGAAATGATAGCTATAAGAAAATGACTGAATTTTTCTAAACCCTTAAAAAATGAAGACTAATATGCTATTATAATTGCTGTGAGAGATGAGATAGTTTTTAAAACTTAAGTACTGGTCTACATTTTAGTATTTTTATGGTCACTTTGTCTTAAATTATTTTAATTTTAAAATTAAATGAATAAAAACAGTATGTTACCTGTGGATCCTGCTTCATTTGAGCAACCAGTTTCTGGTAATAAAGAGAGAAAAAGAGCCATCAGTCTTACATATTAACTCACTATGGCTAACCAGGTTTGGACCCCAAAATCTAGAGTTTTAAGTCCACACACAAAAAAATGAGCAACATCACGAACAGAACCAAAAGCTTCTTTGATCTATATAAAAGATGAATAAGACATTTCTCTTAATATAGGGGAGGAAATCAAACTACCACTTTATATTTGAAATGAAACGCTCCTACTTTTTAACAAATCCAGAGATGGGATGGGGTTGGGGGTAGAGTTTGAAAGGCAATTTAAACAAGCTGGATGCTCCAAAAGCCAAACATCTCTTTTAAATGTTGTCATTGTCTAGAGTCCCAAATAAAGCATAGAAAGAAGCTGCTTCCATACAAAACAGGCCTGTTTATATACAGCAAAGTGCAGAAGGAGCCTAGTGTCGGATGTGACATTGCCACTGTCTTCTCTGTGGGGGGACAGGGGATATACTCGGTGGGGCAGTAATGCTCAGTATTTGAGAGTAAGGAAGTAAAGAAACAATAATGCAAAACTCTACCTACCTGAATTCCTCTGGGAAGGAGAGTGCTACCAGAATACTGAATGAGAAAGACCTTTACTAAGGAAAGCAGAAGTCCAAACAAAGAAAAAACAAAGAAAAATGGATGTTGTCTAATCTAACCCAACTTCTAAAAGCACCGCTACCCAAAGGTAACAACCTGGGACAGAAGAATCTGAAGGACAAAAGAGTATCAGAAAGCTGATTCCTAAAAGTTATCTGGGAATAAGTGAATTTTTCACATAACTGAAAATCTGTCCCTCTTTTGGGATGACAAGGCACTTTAAAAATTTTTAGTCATAAAATAAAATCTTTCTAAAACATATTATATACTTATCTGCCTTCTTACATATAAAAATATCAGCTTTTATTGTATAATCTTTGGTAAATGACTTCTAACATTTATTCTACTTGGTCAAAAGGCTTACTTCAGGTGTTGAGCTACATTCTAGACAGCTGAGGTTGCCAACCATGTGACTTCCAAATACACAAGGTATATATGTTACTACATACTTTACTTCACATGTGACAATAGTAACTCTTGTACATCCCAGTCTTTTTTAAAAAAATTATTTTATTTATTAAAAAAATTTTTTTTCTTTATTGATTTTTAGATAGAGAGGAAGGGAGAGAGAGATAGAAACATCGATGAGAGAGAACATTGACTGGACGCCTCCTACATGCCCCCCCACTGGTGATCGGGCTCACAACACGGGCATGTACCCTGACTGGATATTGAACTGGAGACCTCTTGGTGCATGGGTCGACGCTCAATCACTGGGCCACACTGGCCGGGTCATCCTAGTCTTAATTACAAAATAACACACATTCCAAGAGTTCAGTGAAATTGAACAACACAGTTTTTATACATATACATTTTTTTTTTAATCTTCACCCAAGGACATTTTTTGTTGTTGTTGTTGCATTTATCTTCAGATAGAGAGGGAGGAAGAGAGAGAGAGAAACGTCAATGTGAGAGAGACACATCGAGTGGCTGCCACCCACACGACCCAACCAGGGCCGGGGACAAACCATAACCAAGGTACGTGCCCTTAGCGGGAACCGAACCCGGGACTCTCTGGTCCATGGGCCAAATGCTCTAACCACTGAGCCAAACCGGCTAGGGCTACATATACATTTTTTACTAACACAGCCTAAAGGCTAACCACACTCTTCAATGAAAAAACCTTTGGTTTTCCTTTTTGATTTGGTTACCAAAGAGTTGACTACTGTACTAAAATTGCCTTTTGAAAGCTGAAAATGATTTTTTTTCATGACACTGGAATTTAAAAACTGAATGATAGTCACATTAAATCTCCACCTCTGAGAGAGAGAGAAATTAACTTTTCCATCTGTAAGCAGTCAAGCTGCATTTTACATGATCAGAGTGAGGATTGAACATGCCGGGCAACTTAACTAGACCATCCAAATCCCTAGTGACTTTAAGCTGACATTGCGTTATCAAACTTAAGTTACTTTCTATTGCAAGAATACAACAATTTTTCATGAGGATATACTTTATGTCAACGGTTGGCAAACTATAGCCTACAGGCAAATCTGGCCATCCACCTGTTTTTGTAAATAAAGTTTTATTGGGACATGGCCACACCCATTCATTTCTATATTGTCTTTAGCTACTTTGTACAGCAGCAGAGTAGTTATGACAGAGATCATAAATGACTTAACAAAGTATAAAATATTTTAATTTACTATCTGGCCCTTTACAGAAAATATTTGCTAACCTCTGTTTTATACTATTCTGTTCCAGGTACAGTAAATACTCTGCAAGTTTAAATATGGCCTTCATCAAATCTGCATAAGAATCATCAAAAAGGCAATTTCTCAAAAAAAAAAAAAAAAATGAGATGCCCATCACAGGCCATTTTTTTTTTTCTTTATTGATTTTAGAGAGAGAGGAAGGGAGAGGGAGAGAGAGATAGAAACATCAAGAGAGAATATCGACTGACCCCCACTGGGGATTTGGCCCACAATCTGGGCATGTGCACTGACTGGGAATCGAACCGATGACCTCCTGGTGCATGGGTTGATGCTCAACCACTGAGCCACACCAGCTGGGCACAGGCCATCATTATTTAAACTTTTATTCAACATCAACCATGTGCACAACCATATGCACATTGCTACTTTTTAAACCATCTCCTTATCCATAAAGAATAAAAACGTATTTCTCTGACAGTAATACCAGGTAGTTTCACAACACACTTTCTATCCAGTAAACTCAATCTCAGCCCTAACTTCATTCCATAACTAGAAATGCACCAAGGGGTGGCTTTTGCCCCAGCCTGATAGCCAGTGACTACTTTGATGTCCTTTCTATCATCCCTGAACTATCATGATCAGTGACTATGTATGTTACCACATATCTCATCAGATTTATAAACAAGGCCTGTCACCTGGATTTACTGTGAACACTTAAATTTTTTAATCCTCACTCAAGGATATTTTTCCACTAATTTTTTTTTAAGAGAGTAGAAGACAAGGAGGGGGGTAGGCGCGCATGCACACGAGAGAAAGAGAGAGAGAGAAAGAGAAAGAGAGAGAAACATCAATAAACTGGTGACCTCCCACATGACCCTGGTTGGGGGTCGGGAATCAAACCTACAACCCAGGTATATACCCTTGACCGAGGATTGAACCCAGGACCCTTTGGTACATGGGCCAATGCTCTAACTGCTGAGCCAAACTGGCCAGGGCTTAAATTTTTGTTTAATAGAAAAGTATTCTAAATGTAACTGGAATAAAAATGTCTTATAGAGTTTATATGTTAAACTATCAATCAAAATGTAAATGTTCATTATTGCAAAAACAAAATGTATAATAATTAAGGATGAATATAGATGCTATTAATTTTATGCTAAAAAACAAACAGTTAAATATATAAGAAAATAAACAGTTAATGTGAATATTAAGATAGTGTTTGGGATCACTTTATGAAGAATATTATATCCCTTTTGAGTCAACAAATGTAATTTTAAAATGTAAATTTGATTTTAAAACAAATTATGCATTAAATCTTTTCATAATTATAATTTTCATAAAATTGGTATGCTTGAATTAATATATAAAACAAAATAACATTTTAAAACTCTACTTAATTTTTAGTAATTTAGTTCAATTTAGGTCATGAGTCCTTCAAGAAAGTCTTACTGGGATTTCTTCCTATCTTGTGAGGATGAACTAAAAGTAGAATGTCAACTTTGCCATTTCAAAATTTCTTGAGAGGAAGAATATCTCCAAAATCATATACAACTTCATTACATTATCTCTGATCCATGCAAATTTCAGATTGATTATTGTTCTCTAGAAATTTGTTCTATGATGATGTCGACTTTGAACAAATTGTGAACTTATCTGTCATCATTTGCCAGCAATTTCAGCTAAATTGGGTATTCCACACACCTCTATGTTAAAATACTTTTGTCCAGGAAAAAGGCAATATTGTTTTTGTAAACAGATTTTTATTCTCCTCAATTAGTAACAGAAGCAAGGCCAAATAAAATAAAATATGCTTATTTTATTATATACTAAATTTAAATAGACAAAACTTATTTATTATACACTAAACTTTTTTTAGTTATCAATTGATTTTTTTTATTTTTTTCATTAATTTATTTTTGTTACAGATGTTTCTCCTCTTCCCCCCCCCCCCCCCGCAGACACCCTCTCCTCCCTATCCCGCCCCCCACCAAGCATTGTTATCTATGTCCAGTGGTTACACATACATGCCTATAAGTTCTTTGGTTTATCTCATCCCTCCCCCCCGCCCCTCTCCTCTGAGATTTGTCAGTCTGAACCATACTCCTTTCTATGTCTCCGGATCTGTTTTGTTCATCAGCTTATATACTAAACTTCTTCAAGGTACCATAAAAACAAAACACACTTCACATAGAGAAGCCCGCCTGTACACGGCAAACTATAACACTACTTACTATTGAGTAAGAGTTTAACAAGATCCAAAGCAGCAGCAGGGATTTCTGAACACACAGAGACTTAATGTAAAAAGTATGTGCATGTGTGTGTATCTATACATATATGTGCATAGATATATATGCCTTTGAAACTTTCCTATAAGTTCTCAAACATTAATTCTGAGCAACTTGCAAATTCAGTAGTTATCAAAAAGCCCAAGGTGTTCTTCCAACAATTTCAGAATTTAACCTTACATTAGACTATTCAGATAAAACAAAGGAAAACATACCTAAGAACAAACACCTTTAAAAAATATTTCCCTTCTTCTATTCCAACACCCTAAACATTCAATAGTAGTCAATTCATCATTTATCACTTTATATTAACCAAACATTACATATGTGTATGTGTGTCTTGAACCTAGTACCACATTCAGAAAATGTACAGAAAAGAGATATATTCTGTTTATACAAAATATTCTGTTTATATTGTTTATACAAAATATGTTAATGATTTAATTGTGATATTCTGTTTATACAAAATATGTTAATGATTTAATTATTTAAGGATAGCTTTTTGTATTGGTTACAATTATATTAAACAAAACATTATATATATTTAATATTTAAATTATATTTAATATACAATGTATTTTAATAATTACTATATCATATAAACATAATCATTAATATACTTTTAATTTCCATATTTTAAAGGTTTAGCCTAAATACCTGAGGTAAAGTGCAAAAATTATGAAATTTGAAATTTAACCATCTGTGAAGGTAATTACATTTTCTTTAACGACCGGAATCAAGGCATAAAACTGAATGAGTAAAAACTTCACTATACATGGTAGTCATGTCAAACATCTCATTTAAAATATGCAAGTTAAGTCATAAGTCACATGAACAAAGTCCCTCAGATGAACAAACAAACAAAACAGAAAAAAAGAGTCTTTTTTAACACCTTTGGTATACAAAAAAATATTTTCAGTTCATTTCTGTGAAAAGGAAATCAGGAATATTTTATTGAAGTTCTTAAAGGTATTATCAATGAGTTTATTGAGTAGTGATAAAAAAAAGCAAGTGACATGCCTATTGGACAATTGTCTGAAAGATGACTAACGATTTGTACTAAAAATCAGAGATGGGCCTGTTTACTAATCTTAGCCATTACTTAATAACACGATGTGGGAGAAACCAATAATACAACATACCTGGTGAACCTGAATTTCCACTTTAAGAGCTTCCTGTAGAGTCTGCAACTCCATCCTCTACCTTCTCCACTTTCTCTTATGTCTGCTAATTCTATAGTTTCTTCAGCCTCCGTTTAAAATAACAAACTCCTCTTCTCACTGCAGCTGTAGAGATCAATCAATCATTTGGATTATTATGTTAGTTATAAAGGAAATATTCGTGATAAATACAATAAATTTATAGTAGTTGGAAAATATCTGATTCTGTAGCACAGGGCAAGAAATTTCCCAAACAGATTTCTTTCCAAGATGAACAGTTTTGTACTGAATTGGTACCAAAACTTTCTGGGTTTTATTCTTTGAGTATTCCTCTACAGAACACTTCAAATAAGTAAGAAATGAAAAAAAAAAATGTGTTTAATCTGGTCATGAAAACATCTATGCACCTACTGCATGCTCAGTACCACACTACACACTAACTTCTGAGGATACAGAGCTGAACAAGGCCACTTCTGCTCTAGATGAGTTGGAAATCTAGAGAGGGAGACTACAACCATCCAGGACACACTGTCCTTAGAAAGAGACACAAAACAACAGGGTCATACATTTTTAAACATCACACAGAGTAAACTGGAAAGTTCAGGGTCTCTCAGAGGTTACAAAAGGCCAGAGTACTTTTTTCATTTGGATGAACTCTTACTCTATTTTAAAAAATTTTTAACAAGAAAACTCTGTTTTAAGTTAAAGGTTTACATTTAAGAAATTAATACTTAACACAAATACAAGGCAATGTAACTATGTTTTCCACAAAATTATAAAAGCGGTATTAAAAATAAATCTAGCCCAGCCAGTGTGGCTCAGTTGATTGAACATCATCCCATGGACCAAGAGGCTGCCAGTTCAATTCCAGGTCAGGGCACATGCAGCCAATGGATGTTTCTCTCTCATCTATGTTTCTATCTCTCTCTCCCTCCCTCTCTCTCTAAAATCAATAAAAACATATTTTAAAAAAATATTTAATAAATAAATCTGTGCACAACAGACGTTTCCAGCTTTACAATGACCACCACCTTCTTTTCGAGGCTGCCAGTGCATCTTTGGCTATGTTTGTAACTGCACATGCAGATAATGTCAAAAGTCTAGATTTGTGAATGTGAACCTTCCTATCCTGCTCTGCTCATCTCTACTGCAATTTAAATTAACTCAGTAGCTAATTTCTCTTTTAATATATTTCCTTTTTTATTGAATGTAGCTGTCGACATGATTTTAGGTACTCTCCCAAAGCAAAGTTTGCTTCTGTCTGAATAAATTTAAACTTTACTTCTTCATACCTATAAAACTTGTAGTTAGAGCAACTTTTCAGCATTCTTAAAAACTGAGGAAGGGAACAATCAGGAAGCTAAAAGAATCACTACTCTCTAAACCAATTCAATGAGATTCATAATCTTTACACTTTCTAAAAAGTATTTATCTATGGACAAAGTCCATAGTAAACCTAAGTTTTCTTAAGACTTCTTTAAAACTTAATTTGACAGTTATAAAGAATCATTAACTACACAATATATACTTGTCAATATTAGTTTTCATTATATTTGCTTAACCTCACTAGGCTTAAAACATCACTACTGGCAATCTCTCCCCTAAGGCTTATATACTGTTTTGTAGTACCAAAATACTCTAACCTAAAAAACAATAAATTTCAAAAGTGTAAAATTCCTTCAAACCCACACTTGTAGAGGCTAGAAAAGGATTATTGTACAATAATATTATCAACCAAAAAATGTATAAAGATAATATGTTTAGGGGATATAATTTGGAAAAGAAGATATGTTTTGATGAACAAACCTGGATTTTTCAGCTACTTATTATCTTAGAAAATCTTTGAAACTAAAATAAATAAACAACATGAGAATCATTAAGTTACTGACTTAGACCAAGGTTTTTGTTGTCATGTAAATTTATGTCACATACAAACTCACATGTTAAAACTACACAGTCACTTTAATTTTAAATACTAAAATAATTTCCCTACTAAAATTCTTGACTTATGTATGAGAATTCTTCCTGAAAACAGTACTTGAATTAGTTTTAGTTTTAATTTTGCAGAAAATGTGTCCAAAAATGATGTTACAATATTTATCTAATTAAGAATCATCTTGAAGTTAAAGGGGTATTTTCAACACCAGAAAGGCCATATTTTATTTTACTGGTAGTAATATAGAACGTCATAACTCAACTCAACTCATATAAACTCTGGAAACAAACAAGTTAAAAACATGGAGAACTCAGAATATAAACAACAAAGAGTTAACAATTTACAATTAGAGTGCTCACAAATTAATTTTTAAAAACTATGAAAAAGCAATTCACTGAAGAATAAGAATGGCCAACAAACATGAAAAACACTCACCTTCAATAGTCAGAGAAATATAAATTTTAAGAAGATAATTTTGTCTATCAAACTGACAAAAATTTGCAAAAACCTAATACCATGAGCTGTCTAGAGTTTGAGTCAGGTGGGATTTTCATAATTTTCCACTGGTTATCTCTGGGGTGTAGCACTAAGGGTTATTTACTTTCTTCTTTTCAGAGTATTAATATTTCAAAAATTTCCATAGAAAATATGCACTTATTTTTAAACAACAAAAAATAAACTGAGGATTGCTAGATAAAGTATCAGAAAATTTTATACTGAAGAAACAAAATGTTCAGGAAATGACAAAGTAAAACCACGGCTTAACCTAGAGGCTCTAAACGTCAGAGTGCCTAGCAGGGTAAGAAGCCTGCAACTCACGTTAACGAGGAGCTGACAGCTTTGACTTCCTTCATCAGACTGTTGTCTACTTATTAGAGACACACAAAAGTATACATTTTATTTGTCAAGAACTCTAAATGCCAATTACTCATTTTATTTCTAAATAAAACACTTAAAAGAAGGGTTAAAAAAGGTAGAGACTTGTCATAGAAAAAACTTATGGAAGATTAGGAGATTCATTTGCTATCCTTCTTCAAAAAGGTCTCTTTCTGGATGTCAATTTTAGGAGATTGGTCTCTGCCTAAAGGAATAAATTAAATACACATGTTTATAGCTTAAAAAAACAAGGTAAGCACATGTTGACTCCTTTTTAAAAATATTGTGGGGGCTTAGACAACTCATACAGCCGTCATGTGAAGACCATTTGGGGACAGTTTTTAGCATCATAAAGAAGGTATGATTTGCTAAATCTGAAAAAGATGATTTATCATATTTTGACCAACTCTAATAAGTTATAAATAACAAATCAGTTGTATGGTAAATATAAACAGATTCACAAAACAGTAACAGCCACACTGTACTGAGGTACAATGCCTTTCACCACCCAACAACTCTCAATACTACCATCAGAAAGGACAATTGCCTAGTACAAAATACCACCGTTTGTTCCATCTTCAAAACTATACATGTCAAACCACTGGGACAACTAATGGCCTCTTACCTTCAAATAACAAAACAACAAAAACATAAACAAATGAAAACTCCACTCACTAACCAAACAAAAACAATAATCTAGTCCCACTAAGAAAGGCAGCTGTGATGTCTGTAAAGAACATTTGCTGTCCCCAAGCCGCCCCCCGCCCCCAAAAAAACTGATTCCACTTACTCGCCGTGTAATCACTCTCAGCCTCAGGGTTTTAAAAATTTGTTTGTATATTTGCTTATAAATCAGGAAAATGGGAACAGTATCACCTACTTCATAAAATTGTGAGGTTTGAATAAGGTAAATACCATATGAAAAGCCCTTTGTAAACAGTAAAGTTCTAAGCTATTCCTAACATATTTAATGCTTTCATTCATGCACACAAATTTTATTATAAACTTTTCAACACAGTATATTGCTGAGAGGATTGTATTTTCAAATTCTCTAAGAAAGGGTTTTCTAACTATTTTTCTGGGTATAGTTCTGCTTGCAGACATGTAACCTCCAGGTCTTTCATTACGATTTGAATAATGCAGTATTGCTATAACTCTGAATTTACTGCTAAGAAACACTGCTCTGTTCCTGAATTACTATAAACCTTTTTCCAATCAAAACTCAAATCATCAACCAAGTTTCTTTAACGAACAATAAGTCCATAATACACTGTGCCCCCAAACTGAATTCCCTAAAAATGGTTAGTTCTGTGTTCTCTACACCATAGAGTTACTTGGTGTACGACTCCACTTTTTGTTGTTGTTGTTAATCCTCACCCGAGAATATTTTTTCCATTGATTTTTAGAGAGTGTGAAAGGGAGGGAGAGAAGGGAGCAGGGGGGAGAGAGAGAGAAACATTGATGTGAGAGAGACACATCGATTGGTTGCCTCCCGCACGTGCCCCGACCGGGGCCATGGATCGAACCTACAACCCAGGTACATGCCCTTGACTGGGAATTGAGCCTGCGACCCTTCAGTGTGCAGCCCGATGTTCTAACCACTGAACCACGCCAGCCAGGGCTGTAAGACCATTTTTGCTCTATAATCTCAGAATAGTGTTCTGAGTAGGTACAATTAATTTTTTATTTTTATTTTATTTTATTTTTTAAATAGTCAACTAATATTTTAAATATAAAAAAGTATAAAGTCTTAATAGTCTTAATAGATCAAGTATCCTTACTTGTCACATGCCTAATACTAAAACATCAGGTTTCAATTTGTGAAAAATACTATGTATCTAACATGCTAGGAGATAAAACAATTATCTTTAACAGTGCTAAAAATTATCATGGATACTAAAAATAATAAAATTCTTTTAGTCACACTTATTGAAAACTAACATTTACTAACAAGAATCAATAAAAATGACATAAAAAACAATATAATACTTGTTTTCTTATTTTCGTGGTGGAGCTCTTTGGTGACACTTCACAGGTCAACAAAAAAAATTCTACTGCACAGAGCTGGGCAATCCCAATTTTAGAGGCATCTGACAAGGTTATTATGCTCAAATCCTGATATTATAACTGCTGACGAAAATCACTTCAGCTAGTGAGACTGGTGTTTCTTAACCACTAAATGGAATTTCCACACACACACAAGCACACACACACCTAGATTCATGATATCTGAATGTCTGAATGTGCTTGAGTAAAAAATATGTATTTTTTCTGTTTTGTTTTTTGGGGGCAGGGAGCCCCATCATCATTAAAATAAAAAATTTTAAAAAAGAAATACCAGCCCTGGCTGGTTTGGCTCAGCGGTTAGAGCGTCGACCCGCGGTCCAGAGAGAACCGGGTTCGGTTCCCACTAAGGGAACGTACCTCAGTTGCAGTTTGTCCCTGGCCCCGGGTTGGGTTGTGTGAGTGGCAACCACTCGATGTGTCTCTCTCTCTCACGTCAATGTTTCTCTCTCTCTCTTCCTCCCTCTCTCCCTCTTGCTCTATCTGAAAATGAATGCAAAAATGTCCTCGGGTGAGGATAAAAAATAATAATAATAAAATAAAATTAAAATAATTTAAAAACATTTTTTAAAAAAGGAATACCAGCACAGGTCATACCTTACAGCACAAGGGTGTGGTATTTTGGATCAGGTCAAGTGCCCACAGCACCATCTCCTCCACAGGTCTGCTGCAGCACCCTGCACCTCTCCCTACCACCAGTGTTCATTCTAACATAGAGTTTCTACCTCAGCTTCCTGGGCCCAGGCCTAGCTGGCACACAAACATTCTTCTATTTCCCACCTTTCTTTACAGGAATCAAGCATGTTTACTAAAATCATCCCAACTATACCCAACAACCAGAACATTGAAGTAAATTTAAAAACTCACAGAAATTCAAAATGAGGAAGGCTGGAGAGCAGTGTATAGGAGCATAATGACAATGAGGCCGAGATTTTAGAATTGGTTGCCACATTTACCAGAATACTATTTAATGACAAAAAACAGTCCAGACAACCCTGGCCAGAATTATATACATATTTACTACGCAAAGGTTAACACAGAGGATGTGGTGGTCTTGACACAACCAGTAAATACTTAATAGAAGTGGAAATTATGGGAGATAGATTTCAGATCAATTTAAGGAAGAGCTAAGGATTAGAGCTGTACAAAAAAGGAATGGGTTACCTTATGAGGTAGTGGGCTCCCTGTCATTAGAAGTATTCAAGAATGCTGCATATCATATCCCCCTCTTGGAGACTCACAATGCACATTAGCATATTAAAGGTTCTGAGAAGTCCTGCAGTAAAGAAACCTGTTTAACTTTAATGCAGCATTTCCCAAATTATTTGACCACAGAACATTTTCCCACCCCCGCCCGACCTCAGTAACATTTATTCATTTCTGTGTAACTAGAATTCCTCATAATACATTATAGAAAATAATGAGCTACATTTTAAAATAACTATAATATTCAGTATGTACCCAAATAACAATCTATTAGGGATACAGGAAAAGAATTACCACATCAGGTAAAAGGCTGGAAGAGAAGGCCCTTAAGTTCCCTTCTCTCTAAGATTCTATGATTCTATCACAACCCAGAGTAAAGGGCTATTGGGTCTTGATTATTTATTTTAAAAGGTTCCATGAGAGAAAGGCAAGTAGAATAAAAAGGTAGTAAATGCAAGGTTAACTAGTTAAAATGCCTCCCTTTCATGTTCAAAGCCCAATTCCTATGAGGTAAGAAAGACACCTCAAGGACCCTAAGTTATCAAAAAGAAGCCTTAACCAAATATCTACTCAATACACTAAGTTAATTATTATTTGAGAGAGAGAATTTTAAAAAACAAACAAACAAACAAAAAAGATAGCTTTGCATTAGGGGACTACCCTATTCCAGCTATCTTGAATTTAATTTTTTTATCATAATACATGCTCTCCAAATAAGGTTAATATTTGTTTGATCCTTAGTCACTAGACTGCCCTGTGCAATCTGTGATCTTGAATCACTTCTTAGACATTCAAAGAAATGATTGTGACGGTTTATAAGCTGTTAAAGTAGATTTTAAAGTAGATATTAGAGAAAAAAATGTGTTTGCCTTATATGCCCCACACTGCTACATTTCTCTCTTTTTATTTTTTCCTCTTTAAGAATTATACAAAACAACACACACTAAAAATGTAATATCTGACATGAAGCCAATCCAACATTAAATTTAAGAATATAAATGCTTAAGAGTCCCAAATTTCAAAGTCAAGGTTCCCATAGTTACACTAACCTAGCCATTGTGCACATATACTAAGGCCATCAAATTTAACAGCATATTAAGTAATACAAAACACAATGGGAACCTTAACTTTAGAATTTCCTGACTTTTGAATTTTCAGCTCTAACCACTGCATTAAGGACATTTTTGGCACAGGAGACCTTTACATTTTAACAGGTTATCGAATGCAGGAACATGCAAGCCTAGCAGTATTATTAGAAACACAAATGCATTTGAGATACGGCTATGTGAAATTAGACAAAAATTCACTTTCACTTGGTGCAAAGAGCAAAGCCTCATTTCTGGGAAGAGAGCTCTTTTTGCAAAAATTCACTGAACATTTGAATTATTATCCAACTGACATCAGGAACACTATGCCTGCCTTGGTAAAAGAACTTACCAATTTTTGGGAAACTGGCCCTCCTTCAGCGCTCTTGCTCCCTACAACAGAAGAAGGGGAAAATGGAATTAGACTACAAACACATATTTATGGCATGCCATCAAAAGCTGAAAACTGAAAGATTTCTATCTGATTTTAAGAGGAAAAAAACAAAACACAAAACAAATCTCCAAAGCCTAAAATCCAAAAGAAAGAAAGGGATAGGTAGTTTTTACAGCAAGGAAAGAATTCAAGAGCAGTTAAATCGCTAATTTCCCAGTTTTTTACTTTTCCACAGCTTTTTCAAGACAAGGAAAAGCAAGTAGTTGATGATTTCCCTTTCCTAAGAGACACATAGAAATGAAATGCACCTCATGTCAACAACACACAAATACACTCTCATCCTCAACAAATGACCTTCACTTTTTGTTGCTTCATATTAACAAACTGAGCTAACATCATTGGCCCTTAGTTTGGTCTACTTAAAAGGTCTTTTTTCAATGAATCTTGAAATGGAGTTGTCTTAAAATTCACAACATTTTTATATGTATAGTCATAATTTTAAATAAACTTTTCATTCACATTCTTAAAGTCTCACCATTTTGGACTGTAAATCATGTAACATTAAAGTGATTTTCCCTATGCCACTTATTTAATCAGTGAGAGAGATAGGGGGAAAAAATCAAGGTTTTGGGATCCCAATCCACTGCTCAGTGATGCTTTTATCAACTGTGTTTGCAAAAGATTAATAAACTCCATTGGGTTGACTTCAAGGTCAGAAAAGTTAAGTCAGGCTATACTGTTTATTTTTAACTCTTCTCTGCCCCCAAACTTCTTTCTCAAAACAACACAAAAAAAAGATTAAGAAACAAACATTTATTTTAGTATTAAATTATTTAAACTCCACATACCATGCTCTAACCTACAAGTATCTTCCTTATGCTTTAAACATAGTATATTTGTTAACCAGTGTTACTCCAATAGTGTTCTCGTTTCATCAAGGGATATTTCAAAAAATCTTCATGTCATCCAGATGATAAAATTTTTATTTAATCATGTCCATTCATACTAAACATACAGTAAAATAATTTCAAAGGGCTCAATTCATTGCCAGAATAAATTCAGTTTGCTTAGTCCTGCCTTTTCTTTAGCAGCAGTACTTTTTAAAGTTCTCAAGTACACACAAATGGCAATTTCAATCACCAAAATTAGAATGACTCTCAAACAAGAAAAATCATACAAAAATCTGTAGAATAATACGGTTATTAAAAAGTAGATTCTCACAAGGAAACAAAAAAATGTGTGAACGATGTGTGATGATGGATATTAACTAAGCTTATTGTGGTAATCATTTTATAATACATACATATTATTATATCAAATAATTATACTATATACCTAGAACTAATACAGTGCTATATGTCAATAATATCTCCATTTTAAAAAGTGGATTCTTTCCCTGGCCAATTTGGGTCAGCAGTTAGAGCATCAGCCTTCAGACCGAAGAGTCACGGGTTCAATTCCAGTCAAGGGTATGTGCCTCGATTGCAGTTCGATCCTGGCCCTGGTTGGGGTCGTGCGGGTGGCAGCCAATGGATGTGTCTCTCTCTCTCCCTCCTCCCTCCCACTCATCTGAAAATCAATGGAAAAATGCCCTCGGGTGAGGATTAAAACAAACAAACAAACAAACAAATAAATAAAAAGTGGATTCTTAAATTATGGATACCTACAGGACTCTGTAGCACTCAAAACAGTACCATGCACATAGCAAATGCTCAGTAAATATTTGTTAAATGAATGAATTCACTGACTGGACCCTAAGAGCAGGTTTATTTTCTTGTTAGCTTTTTCATGCTGGGGATAATTTCTTATGCATCGATCTCCCACAGCATTATTTGTCAAATGAATGACTTTGGACAAAAACAGTTGATTAAGAAGTTAAATATTACTATGTTAAAATATAATAAAAAGGAAAAGATTTATAATTTAGACTAAATTAAAAGTAAGAACTTCTGTTTATCAAAAAAAATTAAGGGAATGAAAAAGCAAACCACAGAATTAGAGATGATTAATTGTAACACATATAATAACAATGGTTTATACCCAGAATAGATAAAACATGTTTAAACTCAAAGTGATTAGATAGGGTTGGGATTTTAACTTTTACTTACATGGCATTTGACAAAGTATAGCCACATAAACTCTTCTGAAAAGTCACATTCAGTAAAAAGGCACAATGGAGGAACACCTTATCTCCAGGGCATTTCTCCAAAAAGCAGTAGCAGAGTCAATCCCAAATAGATAAAGAATTTTACTATGATATCATGAAACTGCTTGCAGAGACTGCAGAAATCACATAGGAAATCAAAGCCTGAGAAGTCAAGTGACTTTCCCGAATGTCACACAGCTAGTTAGTTGGTAGTCAAGCTGGAGAAAAGCGTACAGGCCCCCAGATGCCTTTGCCTGAGCTGGCCTTTCCACTACACCTCACTTCCTCTTACCCAGTAGCAGCAGTTATTCTTCTAAGAAATGAACTACAATAAATATGGGCCAAATATTTTTGAAAAGTCTACATATAATGTTTAAAGAAAAATCATATAAGCTATTTTGGACAAGTTTTAAAACCTGAGATCTTTCATGCCTAAGGGATCTCCAGGAATGGGCTTCAGAGGTGTCGGCCAACTCTATGATACTATATGCTAAATTCTGTATGTATGAAAATTCTGGGAAAAGGATCTACAGCCTTAGTAAGAGTCACAAAGAAGTTCAGATACCCAGAAAGAGTAAATTACTTTTTTAGACTAGTGGTTCTTAAATACTGCATCAGAACTACCAAAGTGTTTCTTCTGAAGACTGATTATTAATTGACTACAAGTTGGAAATAGATGTGGGGAAAAAAGAAAATACTTTATTTCTATAATTTAGTAAGAATAAATTAGCAGCAAAAAAGATTTATATATGAATTTTTATTTTTTGCACTATCCATATACAAAATCTACTTAAAGTCTGAAATGCAAAATTGACTTTTCTCATGTTAAGCAGGTTGAAAGTCCACCTAATTTGTTTCTCACATACAGTTCACACTTTTACCTAAGGTAGTTCAAAATTTTCACATTTGCTTAAGTTTTAAAATATTGATTTGTTCTTGAAAAATACATTCAAAATATATTATGTGGGAATGAATGAAATTATTTCTGCTTTAGAAATAGTAACCTGCTAACAACTTCACATGATTTTTTGCAAACTGAAGATTGTTCACCTCAGATCTACACAGATAGATGCTTTACTTAGAGCTGGTAAAGAAATGAATCATTCAGATTTCTGATCTGGTTATAAAATTTAAAATAGCATCAGTAAGTCAAAGGTGATTAATAACTACTTAATTACCTTTATATAATATCTAAAACCTCTGTACATGAATATATAAATTAAACAAATTTTGCAGAGAAAATAAAATGTTCAATACTAGATCATGTTTTAAATTAGGCTAAAATTCATCCCACTACAAATTTCAAGCGATTAAGTTTATAGTGTATGCTCAGTCATAAATTTTGATAAGGAACTAGAATAGCACAGATAACTGTCATCCAAAGACACTTTAAAATGTCACTTTACACAGAAGTTTCAATTCCTTCTCTTTTTCTGCTATACCAAGCTGATACACTAGTTTTATATACAATACATTTCATTGCTTTTTGTCAACCCTTTCTAACTTCTAAACAGAAAGCACAATAAATATGAAATAAATTTAAATGCAGATAAGTGCTCAGAAGAAAAAGCAGATCCTGCCTAATGCAATTTAGTCCTTCAGGCCCCAATATCATAATCTTCCCTCTTGCCCCCATCCCTCTTAATCTTTTTACCCTCTCACTGACACCCCTCTAGCACTCCCCACTTACACTTAAAAAGCATCAATTTTTCCCTCATTACTGGATCATTTTGTTTCTTCTATATTAAAAAAAAAAAAAAAAAAAAAAAAACCCTTCCTTTACTCCATCTCTAGTTATTGTCCCATCTCTATGCTCCCATTTATAGCAAAACTCCCTGAAGTGATAACCACATTCCTAGTTCCTCTCTTCGCATTCTCTATTGAACCCACTTAGATAGGGTTTTTGCCTCCTTCCATTCTCGTTAAGTTCAACAATGACCTCCCAGTTGCCAAATCTAATAGTAAATCTCAGGCCTCACTTCTTGTTCAATCAGTATTATTTGATCCAACTGATTATTCCTTTCTTCTTGAAACCCTTTCCTTTCTTGACTCCCAAGACACCACCCACTCTTGATTTTCCTCCTAATCCTCTGGCCCTCTTCTGGGTTTCTTTTGCTGGTCCCTTCTCATCTCTCAAAACCTCAAAATGTTGAAATGCCCCAGGGCTCAGTTCTTGAAACACCTCCCAGCCACCCAGTCTCGTGGCTATAAAAGGATCTGTATACTGGTGACTCCCAAATTTTTATCTCCAGCTCAGACCTTTCTCTTGAATTTTAAACTCATCTATCCAACTGCCCACTCAACTCTTGTCAAAACTAAACTCTTGGCTACCTATCCCCAAACCTCCCTGTCAGAATCATCCCCATCTCAATAA
This sequence comes from Tadarida brasiliensis, assembly GCA_030848825.1. Lineage (NCBI taxonomy): Eukaryota > Metazoa > Chordata > Mammalia > Chiroptera > Molossidae > Tadarida > Tadarida brasiliensis. Next base: position 15,231,840 of record CM061268.1, on the reverse strand, counting down.
ATGACAACGCCATCCCTTCAGGCCACAACCTTAAATTCACCATAGACTCCTTTCTTTCCCACATCCTATATTCAATTCGGTAGCTAACCACCTTGCCTCTATCTTCAAAATATATAGACTTTGAACACCACTACCACCTCCTTGGTCCAAGACACCATCACCTTTCACCTAGATTATTACAATAGCCTCGTAACTGGCCTCCTCTCTTCCATCTTAGTCCCACTAGTCCATTCTCTTAGCAGCCAGAGTGACCTTTTCAAAATCCAAGACAGATCTCGTTACTCCTTGGATCAAAATCCTCCAGTCCCTTCCCATCATCACACTCAGAGAAAAAGCTGAAGTCCCTTACAATGGCCCACAAGGCTCTAAGTTATTTGGGTCTCTGCTACTTTCAGACCTCATCTTCTTCCCTCTCTCCATTGCTCAATCTGCTCCAGCTACACTGGCCTCTTTACTGTACTTCAAAAATTCTAAACAAATTTCCTTCTCAGTGGTCTTCTACTTGTTTTTCTCTCTGGCTGGAACATTCTCTTCCATCAAATACCCTCATGGCTCACTCCCTGAAAATATTAAGAAAATCTATAGCAGTTGCAAGATTAGAAAACTAAAATAAAGACTAAAACTGTCATCAGAATTGTTTCCCTCCCTAATCTCTTACTTTGAGGATACTCTTTCCTATACCAAGAATACTCTTTTACCTTCTCTCAGACTATCCAATCTCACCCAGTCATCTGGGCCCAGATAAAGACTCACTAATGGAGACCTTCCCTAACCACCCCACCTCTTAGTTCTCCCTTTCTTTGAATTCTTGGAATATTTATCATCTTTCTCATTCATCTTAGAATTTAATCATATACTGTCTCACAATGTAACTTACATGTCTCATCTCCTTAACTAGACTACACACAGGCATGCACACACACACAAGTAGAGTAGAAATAATGTTTTGTACAAGTAGTTCTCAAACTTAGATCAGGATAAATCTAAAACTTAAAAAAAAAAAAAACAGACTCACAGGCCCTACCCTTAAGACTCTGAATTTTATTTGAATTTGAAGCCCAGATATCTGTGTGTATTTTTAAGTTTCCCCAGAAGATTCGAATAGGCAGGCAGGATGAGGAACTAAAGTCTTACAGTCCTCTATTTCCTTTAGTACCTAGGACAGAAGGCCCTCAACTAGCCTAAAGCTAGAAAGGACACCCAGAGTACCAGATCCATATCATCATTTCACAGAGAAGAGCAGCCCAAGAAGTCTAGACGACTAGACAAAAGCTACAAAGATAACAAGAGGCAAATCCCAGCCTAAAATCCAGGTTTACTGCTCTCAATCTAGAAGTCTTTCCATTAGACTGTGAATAAATGAAAGTAATAAAAATCAAGAATTCACAGATAGGTGTAATAAACAGTGATTATCTAATATCTGACCAGTGATTGCAATGTCCAAGCTCTGAGAGAGTGCACATTATTAGCTTCTACATGCTTGAAAAACGTGAGCAACATTAGCTGACAAAAGATTTAAGAGGCCAGAGAGTAATTGTAGAAAGATTTACAAATTTTAAAAAAAAAATGTTTTTACCAAGTCCTCTTAAAATATGTACAAAACCTTGTAAAATCATTTATTTTATAGTTGAGAAGTATTAGGAAAAAAGAACAAAGAGAAGAAATCTTGCTTTCAAGTACAAAAATCCTTATTCACAAACATCCATAGCTCACAAAGCTATAAATGTTTTCTGAGTCTAATTATCATAATATAAACTTAATTACAGATCAGACTTAGAAAATCACCCCATATCCCAAGACAACTCAAACTCTTATCTTAATAATAAGTTAACCTTAGGACCAAAACTCTTGTCACCACCAACAGAAACAACAACTCGGGTTATCTATAAGGCATTACAAGAGTTTGGGTCTAACTTGGTGTACAGGGATTTGAGCGAGTGCCTCCTATTAACACTAATGGGAGTTCTGGGTGTAAAGCATAAGCACCAAGGAAGAGGATCAATGCCCAGCACTGTATCTGTGAAAACCTTTTCTATTGCACTAACTGCAACTACTGGGAGTTGTTCTCTCAGAACTGGAATAATAGACCCAAATTCCTATGTCTCTAAAGCACAAAGATAATTCAAATAAAAGTCACTAAGGAAGGTCACTGGTAAATACCTGATTTAAAAAATACAAGAAAAAGCTAAACTAAAAGAACAATTAACACATTAAGGAAATTTTATAAAATAGCACTAACAAGCACAGAAGCAACTAGTGAACTGCTGGAGATAAAATACCTCATACAACAGGATTAAAACAACCACATTTTTAAAATTAGAGCACAGTAAACTCACTGTAGCCAGAAGCTTGTCTAAAGAAACACACACACACAACAAAACAAAACCTCCTCCCCTGATGGAGCCCTAAGTATACTACAATCCTTGCTTTTAAAACATAGAAGAAAACTCCTGCTGCACTGATAGCCAGGAATAATCACAGAGTACTTCCAGACAAATGGATAATGATCACAAGCTGTCAAGGACGACCAAAACTAACTAAATAAAAATTATAGCACCTTACTGTGTTCCATACTGCCTCACTTCTCAATATAGCACTGCTGTACTCACCAGGCTGGAAAATGAGCAGGTGCCTTTCAGGCTATAGAAAAATTAGTGACACACACACACACACACTCACACACCCCAATCACAAACACAAAGGGAATGATATTCTTTCACTAGAGGGGCTTAAGAAATGCAAGGCTTTGCTGTAGGCCTAGAAAACTAAGAGTAGGCCTTACCGAAGACGTGAGGAAAAAGCCAAGGTTTATCCCAAATCCACAAAGACTAAGAGAATTAACATTTATTTCAATGAAAAGGCTTTGGAAACAATCCATTGTTTAAAAAAAGAAAAGAGAATTTAAGATTTCTTTTTCTATCACCAAAAGAAAATCAGAATCTTTTCTCTCAGAGTACACAGATTTAGCTCCACAACACAAATAAGAACCGTGACTTAAGGCCTGAAAACTAAAACTGGTTCTATTAACATCACATTTTTTAAAAATCTATGTAGTCCAACATATTGATTCTTTATCATCACTGATATCATTAATGAACATTTAGTTTTTCATCTGTACCTTGAAATGTCAATGAGAAATTGAAACAGCTATAGTATGCTGTAGCTACTGGGATTTTAACTTTTGAAACAAAAACCACAAAGAAAAAGCCTCAATCATGCTGATAAGTAAGTGGTCCTAAAACGTGAAAGTGAAAGCAATACTGACCAAAAAAAGAAGTTTGCTTGATATTAATGCTAGCCTTTAAAACCAAAAATATGTTCTGTTACAGAAGACTGAAATCAGGGCTTCCATTAACCTTGTTTAAAAAAAAAATCCCATGAGCATGGATTTTTTTCCTAAGTCTCTTCATCAGAGCAGCATGGGGTCCCATTAGGCACCCTATTTTACTTCCACCTTATAAATAACGTTAGCTGTTCACTATTTCCATGGAAACCAAGTACAGAGAAACCCACTTAAATGAATACCGGTTAAAGGAATAAGTTTTATTTTAGAAAGGTTTGGCTGCTCTAGATGAACTCTACTGGGGAATACTACAAAGTCATCTTAAGTATAATTTTTAAAATATATCTTTGGTGTAGAGGGAGCTTATTAAGGGTCCTGTTAAATAAGTACACTCCTTGCACTAAACTAAATATGCCAAAGAGCATCATAACGTTAAAGATACCTTTTCAGTGCACCGCACAGGGGTTTAGATGACAGCTCCCAAAGACTATGCTTCCCCATGCATTGGGGTGGAATAATTACCCCTATGGGTCTAATTTAAACTAATAAAAGCAAGGAAATTCAGAATGAAGGCTACCATCACCTTGTAGTGACTAGTAATGAACAGGCCCCACAACTGCAGGCGCATACACACAACTTAATACTCTTCCAAAGAGGAGCAAACAAGAGAGCAAATAATTTTAGTTCCTAATTTCTGCTACTAGGTCCAGGGATAGCAGGTAGTCAAAATTCCCTCCTTAACAAACTATGAGTTAAAACATGGACTCCTTTGTCAATCAATACATACACTCGCTGATACAGAAATAGAACATGCAGAAGGAGAAAGTGCAGAACAAGATTTAGTGATTTCCAACTTCATGTGGACATAAATATTGCCCTACATATTCTAAAAATGACCATTATTGGTGGCCCAAAAGGAAGTTGCAGATAAGCAAGTGTACATAAAATAAAATGCAACTTGTAAAGGGTAAAAACTAAAATCTTGGGGGTGGGAGGTGGGAAGAGATAAACCAAAGAACTTATATGCATATATGCATAACCAATGGACACAGATAATAGTGTGGGGAAGGCAGGAGGGGGGTGAGAGTGGGGAGGAGAGAGTCAATGGGGGATAACGGTGGAACATCTGTAATACTTTCAACAATAAGGATAAAAAAAGAAAACTAAAATCTTTACACAGCAGATATAGTTCTCCATTAAGTTAGTGGTGGTTCAGTCTTCAGTAAGTTAAAAGACAAATGAATGCACTATTATCCTAAAAGATGACTAGCAAACCAGCCTGACTGTTGCCCTAAGTGATTGCTGGTCATGTTTCTCATTGTAATCACTTCCTTACAGTCTTTTAAACTTGTCCACACGGGGGTAAATAAAGCAGATTTGTTTGGGGCCTTTCAATTTTGGGGACCAACAGGGATCAGTTTGGCACATTCAGCTTTGGTAGTGCTATGATAAAACCTTTGTGTTTTTCACCTCCCCCCCACCAAAAGGTGACTAACAGTATTAAGTTGACAATGTATGAAAAGAGTTAACATTTTCACACAAACTTTTCTTTGAGTATACCAATGCATCTATTTGTATTGCATATTTTAAAAACAAAATTACTTAACTTGTATGTTTTACACACTGTAACAGCTGGCAGAATGCTAATAATTGCTGAACTTGGGTAACAGGAAGGTGGAGTTTGTTAATATTATCCACTCTACTTCTGTATATGTTTTTACATTTCCATAACAATAAGTTTTTAAAAATCCTATAGATTAAGTTAAGGCTTTTGCCTCTGTGTGTAATAAATAATGAATGAAATGCCTGGCATATCTTTAGAAGCTACAGAATTTAAATCCAACACAGCCATTAACTTAACATGTAACCACAGCTAATTTCCAAGTTTTACTTGTAACCACAGCTAATTTCCAAGTTTTACTTTTCTTACCAAAACAATTCAGTTAACACTTTAAAACCACTAGGAGAAATCTGTAAAGGGTCTGCCATTTTGCAACTACCAACTAATGAAATGTAAACAATCAATACATAATAACAAGGCATCATAGTCAGATTTTGTACTTTACAAACTAAAAGAAATTCTATTAGCTCAAATACTAAATCAAAATAATTTCAGAATCAGCAACACCAACATTTCCAATTTCTTTTCCAATAGGTCCACAGGACTACAGAGGGCAATCTAATACATGAATGCTTCCTATTTCAGTTAAGTAACAAGGCTGCCCCTTCCCCCACTATATCCCCACCTCACCCCCTACCAGAATACAGCAATTTCTGAGGTAAAAAGGTCTTTTTCTACTCTCTCCCTTAGTCCAGATATAAAATGTTTCACACTCAGTTATTTCACAAGTGATTTTAAGCTATCCATTATCCAACTCCTGGCTGAGGGCCCAAAATGAGGAGGTACACAAACTGTTAAAGCCTTAAGGTCTTGATAACAGTTCTCTGTTTAAAAACTAATAATTACAGTTATGTTTTATTTTTAAGAGAAATAGAATAAGATGGTGGTGGCTCTGGAGGAAGTGACGAACACCAGGAGAATGGGGATGAAGTACGCAGAGAAGACACAGCAAAGAGTAAGGAAGAGAGGAAAGGAAAGGCAATGGAGGGAGTGTGCACAATGGGTGGTAGCATCTCCCTATGAAGTAGCTAAAGTACCGCCAAAGCGGACAGTTCCCGCACAAGAGTTGTATGAGTTCAGCCCTGTCACAGGCAGCCCCACCTTTTACATAGGCAGGGGCAAATTGACTGTCAGAATAGTATAATTATTTAAATCAATCCCAAAGACCCCATAGAGTCTATTTCTACCTCCTATATTTATTAAAATGAAATAACTTCTAAATTTTTTACAATTCCATTTACCCAAGAGAAGCAATTTTTATAGGCCCTGCATACAGGCTGAAGTAATGAAAACTTAATACTGTACATATGCTATACTAATTCTAAAACTGCAATGCTTTACTTACTGACCATCCTAGCTATTGTAAACTAACATTACAATTTTTTAACTGAAAGAAAACTATACAGCCTGCTATAAAATTGCTTAATTTTAAAAATATATGTTGAGGTAAAGTACAGCACTTCATCAAAACAAACTTATTGCAATTTCTCCTCAGAGAACAGAAACAATGTTTTAGGAACACAGACAAAATAAAATATAGTAAATACTTCTATCCACCTACAAGACCTTTATCAAATGGTGCAGTTGGGTAAATGAGAACAAAACATTAATGGAAGTTAATTACAATATACCCTTGAACAGCATGGGTTTGAACTGTGCAGGTCCACTCACACGGGGGATAAAAATCCGCACATTGGTAAACCCGCGCAGTTCCAACCACGTTGTTCAAGGGTCAACTCAAATGCTCACCAGTGAGAATATATAGCATATTCGGATGTTTGTTTGTTTTTAATCCTCACCTAAGGATATTTTTCCATTTATCTTCAGATAGAGTGGAAGGGAGGGAGAGAGAGGGAAAGAGACACATCGACTGCTTGCCTCCCGCAGGACTGCTTGCCTCCCGCAGGACTGCTTGCCTCCCGCAGGACCTGGGGACGAACCACAACCGAGGTATGTGCCCTTGACTGGAATCGAACCCAAGACTCATTGATCCACGGGCCGACGCTGAGCCAAACCAGCCAGGGTGTATTCTGGATGTTTTGAGAAGCTATTACAAATACATGTGTTGAATCCCGGGGGGGGGGGGGGGGGGTTGGGGGGGGCAGAGAAGACACCTACACAAAGATCAAAAAAGTTTCAGATTTGCCCAGCTGGTGTGGCTCAGTAGACTAGGCATAGTCCCATGGACTGAGAGGTCCCAGTTCAATTTCTGGTCAGGATACATGCCTGGGTTGCGGGCTCGATCCCCAGTGGGGGCGTGCATGAGGCAGCCAATCGATGTTTCTATGTCTCTCTCCCTTCCTCTATCTCTAAAAAATCAATAAAAACATATTTAAAAAAAAAGTTTCAGTACGCATGTACTCATAACCAATGGACATGGACAACAAAACTGGGGACGGGGCGGGGGGGGAGGGTGACAATGGGGAGAAAAGGAGAAACATCTGTAACAAAAATAAATTAATAAAAAATAAAAAAAAAGTTTCAGCCCTGGCTGGTTTGGCTCAGCGATTTGAGCATCGGCCCGAGGACCAAAGAGTCACGGGTTCAATTCCGGTCAAGGGCATGTACCTTGGTTGTAGTTCAGACCCTGGTCCTTGTCAGGGTCCTGTGGGAGGCAACCAAGCAACCAATCGATGTGTCTCTCTCAGAGCATCAATGTTTCTCTCTCCCCTCCCACTCTATCTGAAGATAAATGAAAAATTTCCTCGGGTGAGAATGAAAAAAAAAAGTTTCAGATCCAAATTCATAGTGAAAGAATAGAATTCATTCTATTTTATACTTAATGATCAATCCCCTCTCCTCAATTACTGGTTTTACTTACCAGGCATATACATATATACATATATACATATACACACTCATATACATATAAACATACTAACATAAATTTCTTAGCAAAAAAAAATCTTAATTCTGAGATCACTGTAAGGCAGCAATTTAAAGAGTGGCTTTTATCACAACCAACTTGTTCTCAGGCCCAGTTTCTAGACTCAATATAGGTAACACATGACAAATATAGAAAGAAAATAACAATTGTCATAAAAAATTTTTAAAAAAAGACCAGGCACCAGATGAAAGGAAATTTCACAAAGTCAAAATGCCCCAAACCCAAAGGCAAATAAAACTGTGTCCAGCATTACCAGAAAGCATTTTTGTGCCAGGCTTGTATCTCTGGGGTTCTACAATTGTTTCCATTCGTTACTACACCCAGCATGTGCTCTCAAGAGTTAAACAAACACACACACAATTTGTCCTGAGCAGTAGACCCAATGGACTGACCAGCTAATTAGTATTTTGGACTTCTGAGTTAACAATGACTAGTCTACTACTTACTACCTTGACGCTAAGTGACCTACTGTAAGCTGTACCAACATCTTGGTACAAAAAAAGCTTGTATCACTAAGGGTTTTAATAAATATAAAATGCCCTGAAATACTTTTTAAAGTCTCTGTTATATCTGACATATTCCCATTTATTTTCTATTTCTCTTGGAGGAATTCACAAACAAGAACTCATTAGATGTACTTTCTCATCCACACCTTTTCTCACCATGACATTTCAGGAAAATACTCTCCTTTCTAGCTAAGCTGTTCCCATATTTACTGTTTTCCCATAAACTTTTAGTGGGGCTGTAACACTAACAATGATAACAGCAGTTATCGCTTATCAAATGTCTTAAGATTTCCCCATTTTTATCTGCACATCAATCCAAGGAGGTTGGTATGATCATCCCTGTATCATAGATTAAAAAAAAACAAACTGAAGTCCAAGTGAACAGCACAGTGCTTGGTACAAAGCATGTACAGGAGAAATCTTTTTTGAAGGGAGCTTAAATAATTAGTCCAAGGTCACACACTGAACTTTAAGTGGTTGTACTAAGATTCCAATACAGAGGTCAGACCCCAAAGCTAAGACTCTTTTCCTACTATGCAACATTCGTCTCAAGCCTTGAGAAGAGAAGGAAGGAGTCTGGAATTAAAGGTAATTAATAATATCTACCATTTATTTAGTACTTAGTAGGTGTCAGGAACTTCTCACTGTTAACACATTAACTCATTTATTCCTCCTAACAACCTCAGAAGATGGGTTGCAGATGAAGAAACGGAGGCAGAGGCAAAGAGGTTGAAGTGATTTCACCATGATCACAGAGCTAATACAGGGCAAAACTAAGAGGTGAGCCCATGCAGACTGGCTCCAGTTCCAGCGCGATACTCTTAACCACTGCGCTGTACTGCCATGCTAAAAACTGCCCTTCACTTGAATTTCATGACAATAGAACTTTTAACTTTCTTAACAAAATTACTAAATTGTAAGCCTTTGTACTTTGACAAATTGAGAGAAAACTGTAGTGCTTTTCCAAGCATGCGCACCAGACTTCTTTACAGGCACACAGGATATGCCCCTGGTGATTAGATCATTGCACTGTTCAGGAAGTCGCACACTGTAAATCTGGTTAAGAGCCCCCAGCCCATCTCTCTCCACACTCAGACCCACACTAACCATGCACTGAAAGAAACAGGCAATTCAGTGATGTCCCAGTGCAACCTTCTATAAAATAAATGTCACTCTGCAAGTATCCAAGTGTGTATAGTGCCCTTCCATCACCCTTTCTTCTTCTTTCCAACACCATAAAAAATAGCACAAAAGGAATGAATGAATCTAAGCTACTTAAAAATCATAACAAATGTCCAATGGTAACTACAAATTTAAGTGAAAAAATTGCAGAATTCTCAGTTTTGCAACTTGTCCAAATTCTACATTCAAAAACCACTAGGCCTCTTTGAAAGACTCAATTCTTAAACTACCTTACTACCATAAATGTGCCTTGAAGGATGCAGAGAAAAGGCCATTTTTTTTGCCTCAGATTCAACATATCTTGATATGCATATTTAACACAAGAATCATTACTGTTAATACATTACAAGTTATTGGGCTTTTTACCCTAATGTCTATAAGTATGACAATGTATTTAATTACATAAATAAAATATTACCCATGGACTTAATATCTGTATATTAAGACGTAATACATACAGAAAACAAATATATAGAACAGGATGGACTTGGAAGTACTGAGAACTTGACACAATGAGAACAGGAACTATTGCAGCTCCCTCCATTGACATCGTAAAGTTGCCACATTTTCTGGGCTCTCTTTTGAATTAATGTGGCATCTGTTCCAAGTACAGCATGCTAACATTTTACTAAAAGATATTTTCATTCTACATTTGTATCTGGTTTTCTTATTATTTGAACTACTGTTTTATTTCAGTGGTCATTATTTCTTTATACCAACTTGTCAATTTAGCATTCCTAATCTATCTCCCCTGAGCACAAAAAGGGTGGGGAGAAACCATCCACTTAAAGCCCTCCAACAGCAATAATTACAATATGCTTTGCATATAGATTAAATAAAGAAAATAAGCAACACAAAGATTTTTGTAGGCTTTTTAGTATCGGGTCCTGATAAGTTAACAGCATCTGTTCCTTTCAAAAAAAGAATTCTGCTCTGAGGTATTGAAGGGTTGGGGGAGGGGGGGAGGAAGAGAAGTAAACAAATACTAAATAGAATAATTCAAGTTACAAAGTTTGGTCTCCGTGAAATGATGATTTCAATAATTTTCACATATCCAACTCTATCGAGTGGTAATTGCTTTTTAAGACATCCTCAAAAATGCTGCAGCAAAAAGCCAAATACAACCAGTTGTATTTAACATGCATGCTGCATATTCCACAATGTTACGTCATATCAGGCACAGAGAAGACGCTTACCAAGCTATCCTGCATTCTATAAACTGCCTAACAACAGAAAAGGCACTGCCAATCTCCATATTGGGAATAGGAGCTGTCAGGGTAGGCAGCCTTTTCCCTTTGGTCAACTCTGAAGGAAACAAACAAGGCCTATATTTCTGTCTTTTAAGCTCACCTCTCTCAAGGCCTTTACTCTCAATCTTCCAGCCTTTCTCAGAAAGAAAGGCTGTTTCTTTAAAATTAAAAAGCTGCAGAAGATCACTCCAACTTAAAAGCCCCACACCTTGTGCCAACTGTCCTCCAGATGTCCCCATGGCTTTCTCTTCTATAGAATGGCCTACCCAGAGCACTAGTCTCTAAGTGGGTGCACCCATCCTAGGGAAGGAAGGGGACCATGGGAAAAATTGTTACAACTTATATTTTTTAATCTCATCCTTTTTAAAATTTCATATTTTCTGTACACTTTATAACATATGTAAAATACTAGGCTCAGAAAATTATATATAAATATACATTTATTGGTGGCCATAATTTTAAAAGTTTGGAGACTACAGGTTAAGAAGACTAAAACTATAAGAGTCAGGAAAATTAGGCTCTGACACTAACTCACTCAAATTCTTGTCTCTGTCTCAGTTTTACCATCCATGACATAAACTGAGCCCTTTATACACTTATAAGACTATTATGAAAAATAATAAAATATTATAGGGCATGGTCTGAGCCATACAAAATGAAAAGCATATATAAATGCTATCAATGAGAAATACTCTTAACTTGACTTGTTTAAACTTTGACTATACTGTAGTTTAAATAAGCAGCTACACACTCACTAACAGACCCAATTCCTAGAATTTTAAGGCTGGGCTTCAGCACTTCACTAAATGTAGGTCTAAAGAAGCATAAAGCACCTTAGATACAATGAGTGCATTTCTAGCATTAGAAAGATTTTTTCTTAAAAACTTCTATAATGAAAAAGTTATTACCTATGAAACAAAATATTTAATTTAAAAATTACAGAGGTGAGTTATGACTAATAACCTTACTAACAAGTTAAAACTCTCAAAGCCAGAATCAGGAGATTATATTTAATGTACATTATAAGGCCTTGAGTGTGTCTTTTTTTATATAATGCCAGAAATAAACATATCATTGTTATTCAATAAATTACTGGCATGTCCAATAGCTTACCTTGTTTTTATTTTTTTTTAAACTGCTTTTAAATATGCTGAGTTACCAGTATAGCATTTGGTGATGGTTAAGTGAGTAAGGATAGGGATGGAGGTGAGGTCAGCCAACACTACTACACATTAAGATGTGAGTACCAGGACTAATTCCTACGCAGGGTATCTGTATGCTGATTAAGCAGTATTGGCTTGAGTTTCTATTAATTAAAACATTACAAGTATTTTCTTCGTTTTAAAATCTTATTTTACACCCTGGCCAATTTGGCTCAGCGGTTAGAGTGTCAGTCCGTGGACTGAAGGGTCTCAGGTTCAATTCCTGGTCAAGGGCATGTACCTGGGTTGCAGGTTAGATCCCCAGCCCTGGTCAGGGTTCTGTGGGAGGCAACCAATTGATGTGTCTCTCTCACATCAATGTATCTCTCCGCCCCCCCCCCCAATCTAAAAATCAATGCAAAGATATCCTTGGGTGAGGATTAAATAAATAAATAAATAAATAAATAAATAAATAAATAAATAAAAATAAAACACTATTTTACTTTGTAAATATTGAATGAATGCCTTCTAACAACCCAGAAGAAAGACTACCAGTTAAAAAAAAATTATCTGAAACTACATCTCTTCAGAAGTAGCTACCAAAATAACCTAGCAGAATTTAATTTTGAAAATGATGCCTCCTAAATTACTTGTGTAGGACAGAAAACAATGTTGTCATTTTAAATTGGTTAACATTTTTTTAAAGCTTTAAAAATAACAATGACCATCTCTAAGGCATTAGGCACACATAAAAAGTAGTTAAAATGCTTCCTGCCCATAGATAATAATCATTCTAGGGCATGAGGTTTATATTTTTTTTATTGTTGACATTATTACAGATGGCCCCCTTTTCCCCCCTTTACCCCCTCCACTCAGACCCTCCCACCTTTACCACATTATTATCTGTGCCCATGTAGGTTTAAAATCTTAATGTATAAATCTTACCCACCTCTCAACTTCCAACCTCACTCCCACCTGAGTCTTGCTTTCAAAAATAGCAAGTTTTAAAAATAGCCACCTAAAAAAAGTAGATTTCAAGAAAGTATTATGGTATAATTCTATTTATTTTTAAACATATATATATTATACATATTGAAATGTACAGGGAAATTTAAAAGCAGAATGAGAATAACTTAATTTCTACTTCATATATATCTATATTGCTAGAATTACTTTCATAACTCAGATGTACTGCCTTTATAATATTTCTTAAAAGGATATACTTATCAAATCCTCTAAAATGTTGATAGTTACACAGGACTAACTGAAATAGTGAATGTAAACTATTTATTTGTATCTATTAAGAAAATGTAGAAAATAACCTACCACGCTCAAGTGCCCAACTTCCAACCTTTAAGAAATAGACAGTAGCCCTGACCAGGTGGCTACTATCCGAGTCAGCTAGTTGGAGCATCATCCTCGTACACCAAAGGTTGTGGGTTCAATCCCCAGTCAGGGTACATACCTAGGTTATGGTTTCCATCCCCAGTCGGACACATACGGGAGGCAACCGATCGATGTTTCTCTCTCATATCAATGTTTTTTCTCTCTCTCCCTCTCCCTTCCTCTCTCTCTAAAAATCAATAAAAACATATCCTCGGGTGAGGATAAAAAAAAAAAAAAATAGACAGCAGATCCCACTGCCTGCAAGGCACTTTGTTTGGTGATGGGCATATCCCAAATGCCTTCACTTCCATTCCATTCCAATGCAAACTATTTTCAAAATATTCAACCTAACCCAAACCAAAATCAACATGAAACATTCTCAAAATGATACTTCATCGCTGTGGCCATTTCAGTAAATTGAAAACTTCTTTAGTAATTCACTTTCTGTGGGAATTACATAGTTTAGTTCAGCATTATGACTTAAGAGGGGAGGCTCTGGAATCAAACCTAGGCTTGAATTTAGACTTTATCATTTGCTACCTATGTGATTCCAGGAAGCCTTTATTTCCTCATCTGTAAAATGGGGGTAGGGTAGCCCAGCCGGTGTGGCTCAGTGGACTGAGTGTCATCCCATGTACCGAGAGGTTGCTGGTTCAATTCCCAGTCAGGGCACATGCCCAGGTTGCAGGCTCAATTCCCAGTATGGGGCATGCAGGAGACAGCCAATTGATGTTTCTTTCTCATCAATGTTTATATCTCTCTCTCCCCATCTCCCTTCCTCTCTAAAAAAATCAATAAAAATATATTTATAAAATGGGGGTAGTGTAATAATAGTAAGTCCTCAGAATATTGTTGTGAGGATTAAAATTAAATGAGATTCTATATATAAAAAGGATTAGCACTATACATAATACTCAGTAAATGTTGTTAGTGTTATTATTAATATTATAACAACAGATAACCCTAACGTATGACAACTGTTCACAATTTGCCAAACATTTAAAGTCTTATATCTATGCCATTTCTCTAAGAACAAATACAGATATTTGTGTAAGATTATACAACACACAAAAATGTTTTTCAACATGCAAGTCCATAATTAAAACTTTTCTTTACTACAACACACCAGTACATTTATGATATCTGTGTATTCACATACACACACGTGCACACACACACACATACCAATGAGTCAGCACATGCTGTCAAGAACTGTCCTATAACTATGTTAAAAACTTGTATACTGGCCATGGTGGGGGGATCCAGATCATTAATTATAATTCTAGCTCATATATTTAAATTTTAAAAAAACATTAACATTAATATGACATGGACAAATATCTTAAAATCCAGCCATCTATTAGTGAATTTAAAACTCCATTTATATATACTACTCTAGTCTAGTCTATAAAGTATGTTCTTGAGTATTACCTCATCTAATCCTGTTAACAGCACAGTAAAGCAGGCTTTTACCATTATGCCCATTTTACCACGGGGAAAACTAAATCCCAGCAAGAATGAATTTCTCAAAAGAATACAGCTAGTGACAGGACTGGTCTTAAAGGCAGGTCTTCTGACATCATCACAACTGTTTCATTTACATTGACCTGGAATATTTCATTTTTTAAAAAGACAAAAAATTGTGCTCAGTAACTTAGCATGTCAAAGGACTCTATAGAGAATTACACATGTCTGCAAGTGTACTCTCATTTCCTCTCCTTATTTCCAACTTTAGTATTTCAGGAATTTCACGAGTACATATAACTATAAAATGTAGATAAGTAAAATTCATCCAAACCTGATATTTCCTGCATTGTCCAATTAATACCAGAGACTACTTTCCCCTTATATCTAGCCCTTTGTATTTAACTTCTTTGTAATGACTGAATTTATTTCATTTTAATATTAGGTCTTGAAGAGACAACTTAATATAAAATAAATCAACCATTCATAATGTGGTTGCATATCAGAGCAGATTCCATAAATTTAGACATGCCTAAAAAATCTATTTAATGTCTAATATACAAACATTAACAAATTTCAGTTCATATTTATGGGGGGGAGGATAGTATTATTACAGTGGTTTGGTATGTTGTGTAAACAAGTACTTAAGTAATTACTACTAAAGGAAGAGTGTTCTTAAATGAATACAGCAACCCTCAGCAGTAATATTCAAGGAACTCTGCACAAGGGAAAAAGCTAGAGTAGATACTGGCCAAACAGGTAAGAAAGGCATTTCCCTGGTTCTGCATACACTCAAAGTAAGGCACATATATCGAAACTTATGCTTACTTTTTTCAATATTCCCAGGTGTCTCTTTCTCTTCTCAAAAAGCTAAAAGGGACCAGCCATGCAGATAAAAATATCCTACAAATTCAAGAGCCTAAAAGAAGTTAGAGCAGTCAAAAAGAGAAAAAGAATATAAAGACATATGATTTTTTTTAACCTAACATTTCAAGTACAACCCACAGACTTGAAACTACATTTTCTTTCTGGGGCTGCTCACTGGCCTCAATTACATCAATCCTCTAACACTGAATTGTGGTGATAGATTGGTTCATGCCTCTAAACACAACAGAATTTTTCCAAGGTTATACACACTGTGATGCGAAGAACATTTTTGCAGCATCTTATTTTCATTAATCAATTAGTTTGAATATTCTAACAGTACAAACATGAACAAAGAAATTTTCATTATCTTCTAAACTTTCCAAAGTCAACCAAAGTCTTTGGTACAGTGGCAACAATTACTGAATAGGCAGAACTGAATCTGGTCAAAATGCTGCTACTACTGGTTGGTTGTCTACTTTGGGCATATATCACTTAGGGAGAAATTAAGGTGAAAATTACATTTTATTTACAGCAAAAATTGCTAAGGAATTGCCACATTATTACCATAGTGCCAAAATCTCAAGGTCTTGTTAGAACAGCCTGGGCTTCTGATCAAATAATAATATAAAAAAGATAAGAAAAAATGTGAAGCATGGTATTTTTTTTTAATTATTATTTTTTTAATCCTCACCCAAGGACATTTATTTTTTGCATTTATCTTCAGATAGAGTGGGAGGGAGAGAAGGAGGAAAAGAGAGAGAGAAGCATTGATGTGAGAGAGACACATCGAGTGGTTGCCACCCACACGACCCCAACCGGGGCCGGGGACGAACTGCAACCGAAGTACATGCCCTTAGCAGGAACCGAATCCGGGACTCTCTGGTCCGCAGGCCAATGCTCTAACCGCTGAGCCAAACCGGCCAGGGCAAGCATGGTATTTTTTAAATAACAATTACCACTGCTACTGCTGCTGCTGCTAATTCTAAACATTTACTGAGCCTTTATTATGTGCCAGGCACTGTACTAAGCAGTTTCACAGATTTTAACATTAATCCCTGCAACAACACTCTGACTTTAGTTAATAAAGTAAAAGTATTAGGACTCTAAGAACAGAAATTTAAATTTTAAATATGATAATGCAAACAAATTATTAAATAAACCTTACCTGTTTTCTACCTTTCCAACTATACCTTTGAGTATTAAATTTACACTAAAACCACGTTCATTTTCAGGACTCTGTCTTCCATTTAAAGAATACTGTGATTCAAGATGCTGACAATACAGAAGAATAAAAAAAACTCTAAACTTAAATACTGGCACACACAAAACCCTTCCATCCAACTTTAAATATCTAATAACTGTCCCCATTCAAAGAAAAGAGAACAGCATATACATATCAGGCCATATGATTATAGGCTTCGAATGCCCATGCTAGTGATCAGTAATGCTGTAATTATAGAGAGACCTATATCATCACAGACAAAAAAATTTACAATTGCTAAGTCAAGTTTTGAATACATATACACACACATATACATATATATGTTATTTTACATATAAACCTTACAGTAGCTGATAAGAAAAACAAACTAAACTAAGGTAAACTAAAATACTAGGATGTTTCTGAAAACTCACTTTATGTTATCAGCAGCATAATAATCATGATATTAGCAATCAAACTTTACTTAGCAGAAAGTTCTTAGAAGCTTGGGAAGCTGTGTATAAAATGGAGTAGACAAGAGGGAAGGGTTCCCTGTGCTGTTTAAATCAACTACAGGTCCCAGCATGCAACGCTCTAATCTGGAGTTAAGCAAAAAATTGCAATGCATCCTGGGACTTGTAGTAAGTAAACCACTTCACTCTACCACAGTTAAGTTTCAACAGAGTCTCAACTATCTAGCACAATTTGACCAAGTCTTATTATCAGGGTTAGTCAAATTCAGATCTAATTTGGTTGTTTTCTGCTCTGGCAGTTTCTTTAGCACACAATGAAAAAAGTATCAATTTATATTTAGCTCAACATTTTCATATTAGAAAAACCTTACACAGGATAAGCACATAAAAGAAATGCTTAGCCCTGGCCAGTTTGGCTCAGCGGTTAGAGCATCGGCCTGCGGTCCAGAGAGACCTGGGTTCGGTTCCCGCTAAGGGCATGTACTTCGGTTGCAGTTTGTCCCCGGCCCTGGTTGGTCGTGCGGGTGGCAGCCACTCGATGTGTCCCTTTCACATCGATGTTTCTCTCTCTGTCTCTCTTCCTCTCTCTCCCTCCCACTCTATCTGAACAAAAAATGAAAAAATGTCCTCAGATGAGGATAAAAAAAAAAAAAAAAAAAAAAAAAAAGAAATGCTTAAAAAGCAAAAAGTTTGATACAATTTTAAAGTTATATTTAAAAATATAATTTTTGAAACAATGTTCTTAAGAGTTTACTTGGATCAGTTTCAAAGCTCTTTTTCTTACTCCCCAAATAAAAGATTTTTAATTGGTTTACCAGGTTTTCTCTTAACAGTCTTTCAAGTTATGTTATATAAATAATTTTTCTTAAATAAAATTCTCATAAGAAAACATTTCCTATACTCTAATACTGCCCACTAGGAAATACACTCTTATAGTAATACATACACATATCACCACCACACACACCAAAAAAGAGTAAGTTCCTCACTTGTCAAGTCCTTACTCAAAATTCAATCCCTCCATTTTCACCCTTCATTACACTTACACACACACACACACACACACACACACACACACACACACACATTTCTGGAAAGAACATTTAGAAAAAATATTCCAATTATAGACCCATTTCTCTCATCCACTGACCTCTTATAAAAACACAAAGATTTTTTTTAAAAAACTATCAATAATACGTCCAAACCCAAGCAGATAACTTGGAGCTGCAATCTATGTTTACGCGATTCTCAAGACTGAAGGAGGAGGCTGGGAAAGAACTAAGTGCAATCTGCATCATGAGGCCTAACACAGGTGGTGGGTTATTTTCAGGCAACAGCACCTTCACAAACATGCTGCGGAATACAGTCCAAGAAATTCCTAACAAGAAAAGATAAGCTGGCAAACAAATTTAACACAATCCAGCTAAAAATCACCTGCAACACATGCTACTACATTTCACCATAAAAGTGACAGGCTACAACAGGATCTGAAGCTTCATCAATACAACATACTGTCCATAAGGCCAGAGATAGCAGTTGCCATGGTTACTATCACCCACTTTTATCAGGAAATTATTGTCATTTCTCTGAAGTTTTTGGTACTTATTTAAAATTTAAAAAAAAACAAACAGTTTAAGGTTCTGACTGTTAATTGAGTGAAAAAGTCAACTGCTGTTTGATTTGTAAGTATGCTTCCTTAGAAATGCACATGGTTAACAATACTTGGATTTGCAGCAGAAAAAAATCAATTCCTTTCTGCTGTTCCTTCTCCTCAAGTACTGACAGTTTGTATTCTCAATGCAGCCAAAACAATAAAACAAAACCCATCTTTTTGGCTTCTGTGTTTAAGTTATTTTTCTCCCCTAGGCCCACAACTAGAATCAAAATAAAGCCTAGATCATCAACCTGTTAGGCCCCATCCCCTTCCTATCTCCACACTACCAGTTCACTTTTTTGTCTACTTAAAAAAGCAGAAAAACACTTCTGTAGACGATTCAAAAATATGGAAAAAATATTTCCCTTCAAAGAGACCTGTTCACTATTTTTAATTTTTTAAAAAGTGGGGGAGGGCTTTGCAGTGTATTGGAGGGAGAGAAAAAATGGAGGGGTATTCAAACTTCCAAACAAGTGTCTAGTGTAAGAGAGTTGCTTTAGAAAAGTCCAAAGGATGACTAAACCTTATATATTATCTCTAAAAGGGAAGAGTTTACCACCACCCAAGTTTAAGACTGAAATGATAGACAATATAAAAGTTATTCTTAAAAGTCTATTTCAACATTCTTACAAAAGATAACTGCTCAAAAATTTAATATACAAATAAGAATTACATGAAAGCCTATAAAATTATATGGCCATATATACACACAAACACACAAAGAAGAAACCATATGCTATCTAAGAAATAATTATCTATAATAAATTTAATGCAGTTTTAACAAATTACCTCTTTTTTAAAAATCTCAAAGCTGCAAAAATACACACCTGGTAAAGTTAAAGTTATCAGAATATATTGCTATGCTCCTTAAGAATACTTAGAACCTATAAAAAAGCCGATGTACAAAAGTTCTTGAGAAGTTAACATAAATCATTAATATTTCCCAGCACAGATTAATATGAAGATTCAAACATGTTTCAAGAAATCAGCTCTGAATATAGATATAAAGGAATTCTGTCAAAGGTTAGATACCTAAAACTTGAACCTCTTCCTTTTCTCTCTTTGAATAGCAATTAAATACAAAAGCCTTTAGCAATAAGATACTGAACTTCAGTATTTCCTCACGAAAAGCTTTAGTATTCACTGTCTGTGGGATAGAAAAGTTATTACCCTGAGCAGTTTCATTTTTATCTAAACAGTTAAAAGGTTTTCTCACTCTTCACAGAAGCAAGTTTCTATATTTAATTACTAATTGGGGCTATCCCATAAAGAACAGTCACTTCTAAAATTTAAGATATTCTCATAAACACAGGGACTTCCAATTATCTATATTTTATTTTATTTCAGTCAAAATTTGTGAACAGTCTATTAAGAAAGCCACAGCTTAGGCTCTGAGTGTTAAACTTTTGAGTTATTTTTGCACAAAAATATTTCAGTGTACTCCTCTAGATTTGAGTAGTCATTTCCTCATGCATCCCTCTAAAACAGAAAAAAAAGCAGAGATATACATATGTACCTACTACTAATGCATACAAGTATACATATTTTACACTTTGCAGTAAGTTTAAAATATTTAAACTTTTTCACAAAGAATTTTCACAAAGTTAGCAGAATCAATCAAAACCTTAACCGTGACATGTTACTCTGTGTGTTCATAAGAGTCTACAGAAGAATCGAGAATTTAAATATTCACTAAAATCAACTACTATCACATCAATGGAGAAATGAAAAAAAAGTTTAATAGGGGATACACATTTCACAGGATCTACAAAAGGAAAAATGATCTTTTTCTTGAATTATGAGAAACTGCCTAGGCAGCATTTTTTAAACAAAGCTTCAAAACTGTAACAAAGAGCTTTTTGGTAACCACAGCCGTATTAAAAAAAAAAAAAAAAAATCATAAGGTGTTCGGGATGCAATTTTAATGCACTCATTTCCCAAATGATATGGAGAAAGTGAACATTTTAAAAACAGAAGCTTCTGTCTATGTATTAATTAGTTACCTATCTCAACAACTTAACATCTGCATGGCTTCTGACAATTTACAAAGAATGTTCACGTGTATTATCTCATTTGAGCTTACTGAGAAAAAGTACAGCATTATGCCTAGAAAACAGACAAAATTCAAAGCAGGTTTATCAAATTTTCTATACATTCCTAAGTTTTTAAACTTTGACATAAAACTTTACAAGCCACCAAGTAGCATGATATTTCCAGTGATAAATCAATTCACCCAACACTAAAAAGAGTTTCAAACGACCATGTGCTATAAATGCTATGAAACTACTTTTATCTTTATGGAGTTATTGTTAAGTGTTACTAATGGACATATCATCAGCAATGATCTATACCCACAGATATAACTTTACTTGAAGTTCAAGAATCTCGGTCTTTGGAGGCCAATTCAAATACATCAACCATATGTATTTATAAAGCTGATTGCCTAAGAATTTATCTATTAGGATAACTGTCCATAGATTTGAGAAAAAAATAAACACAAAAAGTGTAAAGTTTTCTCCATACAATATCTCCCTTTCCAAAATCTCAAGTACTCTAAATTCTATTTATATTAATGTTATAAGAATGATCACAAAATATCCCAAGTCATATCAACTACTTTTGTTTATAGCCATTGCACATTATACAAGACTAACTCCTCTTCAAAATAAAATAATTCTAACTATTCTGTTACTAGGTGCAGCATCCTTAAGGTATCCACAATAACAATTCTACTTTGTGTAATATTGTAAGCAAGTAAAAAGCAGTGAAATAATTGTTTTAAATAGCAAATGTAATTTATTAATGGAATTTTTAAATGAACTTACTCAAAATCTTTCTGGAACTTTAGGGTGTTAATCCTGTTGCTTAGTTGAAGCTAAGTAGAGCTGTAATAAGTAGCAAGACCCTCAAAATTCAGAGATTTGCTTTATCTTGCTGTAGCACCTCCTGCTGGATAGCATTTAGAGCTCTTCATGTAAGCAGAAGAAGAATATTTCTGAGGCAGCTCCTTCCAAATGATTGAATGGGAAAAAGGATGGACCCTTCAAAGCTAAAAGAAATAGGGCCCCATCCATCACTTATACCTCTTAAAAATAAAATCTGGCATAGGCAGGAATCTTTTTAATCTATTACTATTCCAGTTCCATAAAGACCTGCCTGAGTCCAAAGTGCAAAATGCTTAAAGAGAGCTTGTAAAATTATCTAAAAAGTATAAAAAGCCATCAAAAGCATTCAAGCAAAAATACTATTATGGCCAGGCAAGCAATGCCAGTCATATTGCAAATACTGTTATGTTAACAAAAGCAGAAGTCTGATATAAAACACCTGGAATAACTTTAACATGTAAGCCAAAAGATGGTGTTTTGAGAATTTTCTGCACTATTACTATGCTCTTCACTTAAAGATACTTGTACATCTACGAAAGTTTTAAGTACAGAAATTCATTTATAAACATGAGTAACTACACATAAAAATTTCCTCTTTGCCATTAAAAGGTATGTCCTGAGATTTCAAAATGCATTCTTCTAGCCCCTACAGCTCATTTTAAGCCCATGATGTAGACCCCACATACAAGTGGAGACAGAAAAAGAAAACAGGCAAAAACTTACCAAAATCAAAATGAATAATAGTCTTTCCAGTAAAAATGGAGTAACAGTTTCCTACAAAACCGTGAAACCAAGTAAATTGTGAAACTTAAAAAAGTGGGGGAGGGGGCTAGTCTTCAAAACCAAAAGAAAAGCTGACCTATTTATTTCTACTGCCCAAACATGAGTGAACACCAAATGTAAACAAACAGCATAAACACTGAAAAGCACATTTAGGTCTAAGCCTCAATTTCAGTCTCTTTAACAGGCCCTCAATGAAGCTACAGATGTTGATAAGTATCCTCTATAAAAGGAGATATTCCAGCTCCCTGCCCTAAAGAACCCCTATAAAGTGTGTCTATGAAAAGGCTTCCTTCCTAGAGTGCACACTGCTTTAAAAAAAAAAAAAAAAAAAAAAAAACTTTCATCAGCCCAAATTAATCTGGTTCTAATATTCAGCTATCAATTATTAATACATAAATGTTCTTCCTTCTCTAAAGTCCCCAGCTAAAGCATCTACATTCCTAACACCTACTAGGAACAAAAAGGAACAGCTCGCTCCTCGGCTATGGGGCAAATCTTTGAAATCCAAAACACAGCCACAAAGTTCACTGTCAAGGCCAGTGCTGAGGCCCACACAGGCCCGGACCTTAACTCACATTTGAAATTCTAGAGAGCCATACATGCAGAGACATCATTTAAAAACAACACAATGTGGACGTGCAGAGTGAGATCCTCTACTTCAAGACCTAAACAAAGAATATTTCAACATATGACCGGAATATGATGACACCAGATTCATCAATGAAAACAAAACCTGCCTACCATTAGCAGTCATACCCTCATCTCAACAACTCAACTACTTAGAAATCACTCTCGGCACATCTGCACCCCACAACCGGCGTGTGGCCTTCTCCGGGGGTGCAAGCCACAGACAAAGTTGAAAGGAGACATTCTTCCCCTGGTGCCCAAATCTCGATATCAACCCCTCCCCTACCAGTGCCACCTTGCTGCTACCCACCATCACGAACGTGGTCAGGGAAAAAAAAGGAAATCCTAACAGCACCGCTCAGCAGAATAAAGAGACCAAAGAGAGGATGACGAGAAGTGTTGGGAACTGCGTGCACGACGGGGCTGGACCAAACGGAAAGAGTCCCACTCCGCGCGCCCCTCCCCCCCGGCGGGGGCGCGGGCGGGGGAGGGGCAGCCGCGGCCCCTCTCTGAGCGGCCTGCCAACCCTGGCCCTCGCGGGGTCCCGGGGGCGCCCCACGGCCGCGGGCGGCGGGGGCGAGTGCGGGAGGGCCGGCCCCGGGGTGAGGGGTGCAGGCAGACTCTCCGGAATAACAAGTTGCAGAAGAAGAAGAATAAGCGGAATTTCCCCAACGCTTCTCCGGCCACCCAAGACAAATGCACCAACACACACACACACACACACACACACACACACACACACTCGGGCCCGGCAGCGTCAGCAGCCGCAGCTATTTTTTTTTTTTTTTAAGCAGATCCCTCAGTCACCAAACAAGATGGTTTTCAAAAAAAATAAATAAATAATCATAATAAAAAACTTCCCCCCGACAGCATCCCGGGGAGGGGGGAGGGTGATGAAAGAGCCAAGGCGACCATCCCCCGGCGGAGGGACAGCCGAAGGGGGCGGACAAGGCTCCGCGCCCCCCGCCCCCGCCGGCGGCCCCCTCCCCGGCCCCCCGCTGGGACAATGTGACGCCCCCTCCCCGCCACCCCCGGCGCGCCGCCTCTGTCACCCGCTCCGGCCCTGCACTCAGCGTCCAGGCTCCCGAGGCTGCTCATAAACTTACTTCCAATTTATCCTGGGGAGGGGTGGAGGGCAGAGGGGAGGAAGGGGGGGGGGAGACAAGGTTTTTCCATTGTCTTTTTTTAGGGGGGGAGGAATAGGAAGGGCACGCAGGGGGGCGCCCCGAAGGGGAAGTTATTGCTCAAATCTCAAGTTGACTGCGGGGTCCTGGAGAGAACACCCCCCCTTTACCTCCTCCCTCCCACACACCCCTCCCCTCCCCCCACAACAAACTCCAGGCAAGCAGCCCCTGTTCCTCCCATAGACAAACACCAGAGACAAGACAGAGAGAGAGGGAGAGAGAGAAGGGGGGGAAGAGGGAGGAGGAGGGAGGGAGGGGAAATAGACTACTCAAGAAAAAAAAGAGAGGAGAGTGAGGAGAAGAGAGAATGGAAAAGCTGGGATACTGCACCCTCCTGCTGCTGGCTGGCTGTCCCCCCTGGCAGCTGGAGGCAGGAACTCTGAGCAGGAGAAGCAGGAGGAGGAGGAGGAGGGAACTCTTCTTCATGGGGAGGGAGGGAAGAAGCTGGAGCTGCTGCTGCTGCTTCTGCTGCTGCTCTGGGCCTCTCGCACTTTTTAGATATTAGTGTGTTAAGATGGTAGGTTGTTCCCTTCTCCCTCCTCCTCCTCCTCCTCCTCCTCTCCTCTCCCTCTCCCTCTCTCACTCACTCACACACTCTCTCTCTCTCTCTCACTCTCTCTCTCTCTCTCTCTCTCTCTCTGGGCTGTTTCTTTCCTCCTCTTCCCCAGGCAAAGGGGGGTGGGGAGGAGGGGGTGGGGGGGAGGAACTGGATCCTCCTCCTCCTCCAGGAGGGACACACACAGGCCCCGGGCCGGAATAGGAGGGGGGAAATCAGAGCAGCAGGAGAGAAACTGTGGGAGACAAACAAGCCCAACTCTTCATCCTCCTCCTCCTCCTCTCAGCAGCAGCAGCGAGCACCACCAGCCCATTCACCACCCGGCCCCGGGCCGCAGCACCTCCGCCGCCTCAGCCCGGGGATCCCTCCGCCCAGGCCCAGACACACTCGCCCGCGCGGGAGCCCGCCGCGCGGCCCCGCCGGCCCGCCGCCGCCGTGCGCGTCCCCGCCGCTCCCGAGAGCCGGGCGAGAGGGACTGGGGCTGGGAAAGCGGGGACGAGGGCGGGGGAGAGGAGGCACTGGGGTAGAGGGGCACCGCGGGGAGGGAGGGGGCAGCCGGGCGGAGTTGTACGGCGGCCGGTCCGGGTCCCCGCGCCTCCGCCCGCCGCTCCCTGGACGCTCGGGCCCCCCCGGGGGCGACGGGGCGAAGGCGGGGGGGCGGCGGGGGCCCGCGGCGGCGCTCGGGCGGGCGGACTACTTGACGTGTCGGTGCGGCGAATTTATTTCACTTTGCCTAAGGAACGGGGTGTGCTGCGGCCCCCATTGCCTAGGGAAAAAACCCGGATGTAAAGTGAGTGAAACTAAACTAGAGTGAAGTAGGGCAGCAGCAGCCAAACTCCAGTGCAGCGGCGGCGGCGGCGGCGGTGATGGGGCTGAGCACGGAGCGGCGGCGGCCAAACTCTGCTGCCGCCGCAATGATGGGCCGGTGCAGCGCTGCAGCTCGGCTCCCGAGTAGCTGCAGCCGAGGCGAGGCCGGAGCCCGCTGCGCCCCCGCCCCCCCAACTCCGCGGCCGGAGCCCAACTCCCCCTCCCGCCGGCAGGAGCTGCAAAGGGGCTCCGGAGCGGCCCCAACTCCCTCCAGTGCAACAGCAGTTTTAGGGCGGGGGGGAGCCGCGAGGGCAGGAACGAGGAGAAGCAATGGGGAAGCACTGCAATGAGGGAGCGTGGTCCAGGCAACAGGAGAAAGATGCAACCTCAAGTCGAATGCAACATGCAATCCCCGGCCGCCGCTCGCCGGCTCCCTCCCCTCGCCACCCCGCCCCCTTTCCAAATAACTACCCTTGAACCACTTTATTAGCCGTACTTAGTCCCACACTCGCTTCGGGGAGAGGCGGGGGACGGGGTCCTTCGCTCACCTTTATTTATTGCTGCTTTCTCCCCCCCACTCCATGTTTTTTATTCCTAAGTTCTTTTGTTCTAAGGGGGATGATGGCATTTACTTTTCTGCTTTGTGTAGCAGGGCAATCACTGGGAATCGGCCACGTATAATCCGGCGGTTTGTCATATTTTATTAGTGAAAGTATTTTATGCCTATTCTACCTCCAAGGACTGTAACATGGAGAACTGCAGAGAGGAAAAAAAACAAGAGAATTCTTGTTTTGAGAGGTTTCTTGGCGGGGCGGGGGAGAGCCTTTTTTATTTTTTGGAGGGGGGTTGGATTTTTTAATCGATAGTTTTTAACTTAAAGCTTAATGTTTTTGTACAGATATACTACTGTATTCTAAAATAATCCCAAATCACAATAAAGAAAAAAAGTCCAAAATACTAGATTTTTTTTTTTTAATCCCTACTGGACAGTGATATTATCTGTCCTGTGCAGCATGCTGGACTTAACATAGTGTTGGCCTTCGAATGTTAAATAACAATAAAACTCAACCTCAACTGAATACAAATGGGGGGTGGGGGTGGTTTGTTTTTAAGGCTCAGCACTTTTGTAGCATCTGCCACTACGCATTTTCCAGGCATTGATTAGCCATGCAACTCCCATAGGCATGAAGTCCAGTTTTTGCAGATAAAGAGCAACAGTGGTAAGATGATTTGCCCAAAGTCAAACTGAGTCATTGGCAGAACCCCAATAGCCTCAACTCTGTTTGTTACTAGTCTCATCTTTTCCATTGACTAGTATTTCCTCCAAGAAGTAAATAGTATTTTTTAAAAAATAGATAGACGTTCTTTTACTTTGTTATGTATCTCCACCAGAGGTGCTTTGAGATCCTTGGATAGGTAGTTTCTTGCTTATGTGACCTGTAAACTTAAGTTTCATTTCCCAAGAAAAAGCAAATTTTAAATTTTTTTTATTTCTTAAAGCTAAAAACTAAAAGTATAGGCTTTATTTTATGTAGGCCATTTGTACTTTGAGCTTTATGTTGGAAAAAAAATCACAGCATAGAAAGTGTGTAAGAGTTTGAGAGTGAAAATGAAAATCCCTATAAATGATTCAGGAAGCCTGGATGAACTCATAATGTTGTGAAACTAAACCCATAACATAGTCAGGATGAATAACCGAAGGACAGGTTGGGTAGTAAGACCTGGCTTTACCATCAAGAGATAACTGTAAAGTATTTAGATGAGTGAGGGAGGCGGACTTTCAAGCTGGACTGACTAGGCACTGGAACCATAACCTAATGGTGTCATTTCAAATCAGCCCAGGCTGTCAAAATTTTTTCAGAGCAAGACGGTTGTAGTGTTCTTTCTAGAAAAAAAGAGTTCAAAATTTTTCAGAGTTTCAGAGAAAAAAATCAAAAGCCCAAACTGCATCTGAGTGTGTAAATGGCATAGAACAGGGGTCAGCAAACTATTTTCTGTAAAAGCCCAGATTAGTACATACCTTAAACTTGGCAGACCATCCAGTTTCTGTCACAACTTCTCAACTCTGCAGTTGTAGCACAAAATCAGCCATAGAACATACGTAAACAAACGAGCCTGGCTGTGTTCTAATAAAGCTTTTATTTATGGACTTTGATATTTGCATTTTATGTACTTTTCATGTGTCACAAAATATTCTTTTAATTTTTTCAATCATTTAAAAAAATACCAAAACAGTCTTACCTCATGGGCCTCACAAAACCAGGGGGTAGGCAGGATTGGCCCCTGGGCTGTTGTTTACTGACCTGGCTTCAGAAAACTAAAGTTGATTGAGCCCCTAAACTTTTTGTACCAGAGGTTGTTTGGTTATTAAGATGTTTGTATAGCACTCAAAAATCAGTGTCATGCAAAATCATATTTTATATATTTACACTTAATTAAAATATTTTGACTGAATAATTGTCTAACACTCCTATACCTATCAAACTCTATGGAAAAGAATACTCAAGCTTGTGATTCATTGATAGACCACATTTATATGGACATATTTTTCCTCACTCTAAGATGGTGAAGAAGAGTGGAACCAACTGGACCTGGATTCTGACACATAGGAAGTATCACTCCTTTTCAACTAAGACACCTTGGGCAAGTTACTTAACCTCTCAGAATCTCAGTTTCCCTATTTTGTAAAATGCAGCTATTAATACCTACTTGGTAATGCTGTTGAGAAGATTGAATGAAAT
Organism: Tadarida brasiliensis; assembly: GCA_030848825.1. Taxonomy (NCBI): domain Eukaryota; kingdom Metazoa; phylum Chordata; class Mammalia; order Chiroptera; family Molossidae; genus Tadarida; species Tadarida brasiliensis. The sequence continues at coordinate 15,203,341 of CM061268.1, read as the reverse complement.
AATTCATGAAAAGTGCTTAACATAGTGCCTGGCACAAGGGACTGCATAATACATCTTTCCCTGTGACCTCAAATTCATTTTCTGAGTTAACATAACATAATTCTGTGGCATATGGGGTCCAAGGAATCTCGGGGTTGGTATTATTTATTTTGGTGGATCTTTCTCAAGCTCTAGGCATGTCTAAGTAAGACACATACTTAGGCCTTTTGAACACTGGTATTACTCATACATAAAGATAATACCTGGTGGGATTTTTGAAAGAGCTAAATAGCATAAAAGCTAAAGAAAAAAAGATAACAATTAGTATAAATTAGTGAAAATCCCATAAATAAGCTGAAAATCGAAAGTTTACCATCAGAAGCTTCTTCAAGGTGAGTTATTCAACTTTTAGACATGAATGACAATAGCAGGTGCACAATAACTTAGAATTTGCTCTCCTACCACCTAGTTACTCCCCAAAACTGTTCAATATCCATAAAACCCTGTTGAGCAAAGTTAAAACTCAAATTTTGCATGTTATTAAGCATTGAAGTATAGTTTTAAATTGTTATTAAAATGGTCAAGTCTATCAGTGTTTTCCTATATATTCCTGCCTTTCATTCCATGCTTCAAGAGGTCATCCAAAGTCCAAGATTAGAAAATACCTACAGTTTTCTTCTTGTACTTTTATGGTTTCTATTTTTACATTTACCTTGTTGTCATATATATATATCAGAAGAGCTAGGAACCTAACTTCTGTTTGATAGGGAAAAAAATGTATATTGGGATTCTATTGGATAATGTAAAATGTCATTCAAAATGATAAAACAGCTAACTCTTTATAAGGACTATCAGCCTAATGCAGAGATACTGTAAATATAGGAAAAATATAACAGAGGCAGTATACTATATTATAGTATTGAATAGAGGCATTATGTATTATAATAGAGAATAAAAAAGTTTCTTCTAGATTTTATTTTACACTTTTGTAGCAGCATAGTACACACCATAGCCATGGATATATGGTATTTTTGTACTTGTGTTTGTATATGAGTGTCTCTGATGTTCTGGAATTTGACAGTATTTCAAAGTAATGACACACACCCCCACCACGAACTAATTGAACAGCTTTCTCATGCAGCTCCCCTGCCTGTGCTTCACTCAACCACTATCCTTTTTTTCTACTCCAGGCTGAAAAGTAACCTCATTATCTCTTAAAAGATCAGCCTAAAGAAGATTTGAACTCTGTCTGGAAACCTGAGGGTCCCACTTCCTCACTGAGTGAGGGAGGTAACTATTAGAGTTCATCAAATCTTTTCTAATTCTTATTGGGCTAGAATAAATGAAAATCTGGCTTGTAACAACAAAGTGCTTTAAAAAGTAGAGGAGACATATCAATGTGGTTTTTAAAGAATTATGACAGAAAATCCCTAGTGACTAGAAGAAGTTGAATGTACGTTCTTTCTCCCCAATATCTCAATGGTTTCTGATCTTTAAAAAAATCTTCACTTTACTGCCCTGTATGTACATTTATGGTAAGCCAAAATCATAATTGGAAATGGGTCAGGTAACTTGTAAATAAATAAATATTGGCAGATAAGCAGTAGACTCTCTGGAGAATACCTTCAATTTCATTACTTTGCCATAATCTCCAAGGTCAATTTAATCCTAAACAACTTCAGGTGTGTGTGTGTGTGTGTGTGTGTGTGTGTGTGTGTGTGTGTGTGTGTGTGTGTGTTCAATAGAATTAACTAGACCAGGGTTTCTCAGCCTTGGCACTATTGATATTTTGGGCCAGGTAATTTTTTGTTGTCGGAGTTATTGTGGAATATTTACCAGCCTCCTTGTCCTGTACCCACTAGATGCCAGAAGCACCTCTCCACCAGTTGCGCCAGCCAAAAATACCTCTAGACATTGCCAAATGTCCCCTAACTCCTGTGTGTGTGTGTGTGGGGGGGGAGTGAGGGGGTAAAATTGCCTGGGGGTTGGTGGTAGAGAACCACTGAACTAGACCAAACATCATAGATAGATTTAAGTGTGTATTTGTGAGTGTGTGACTCTGCCCTTCCAGAAACAAATCCCAATTCCTTTTCCAAAAGTAACTGGTATAGATCAGGGCACCTAGGCTGGACCTGTTGTGAAAATCTAAAATGGTTGCAATTAGAGCTCTAGAAATGTCTGCCTTAAAGCTCTTGAGCTGCTAAAAAAATCACAGGGAGAGCCTCTGAGAATGGGGATGTTAAAAGAATTTTATCATCTTGTTATTTGCACCTTTAGTTTATCTATTATCAACATAAATAAATTGTATTGTGGGCCTGAGCAATGACATTATCTAGTGGAAGGCATTCCCAGATTTGGAGTCTGAGAATCTGAGCTGGGGTCTGAGCTCTGCAATGTGTATCTAATCACTTTATCTCTCTGGGCCTATTTCCTTGTGCAAAATGGGGAAAACAATAATGCTTAATCCACTGCATTGTTGTGAGGGTCCAAACTGTTCATGAGAAATAACAGAGGCTTATTCTTGAGGAATCAGGAACTTTGGAATCATACAGTCCTAGGTTGACTTTGGGAAAATGATGCACTATTGTAAGCCACAGTTTCCTTATGTGCAAAATGCAGAAACAATCATATGACGTCATAGTGTTGTTATGGAAGTTAAATGAGATAATATACGTCATACATGCTGTCTAGATATTATTATCGGTCTTTGGTAAATTGTATCACATTGTACCAATACATATCATTTTATTATTATTTCTTCTGTGTGAGCATTGAAACCTGGAAAGCTGAAGAACAAGTTGATACCCCTGTATGAGTGAAACCCAGTTATAAAATGTAACATCCCCAATTCCAACCAAGTGAAAGCAGCATTCAGCAGTAGTGTGCAACCTTCTATCTTTCAAGTTAAATTGGGGCACAGGTTTGTTGCAACAGCATAAGGTTCTCCTCCTCTTATTGAAATAATGTTCTAATAAGTTTTTTACAACCTCTGTATCACATAAAACACATGGGTTCAGGCACAGCATGCTCAGCTAGCGCAATGTATGTCCAATTCTGAACATTTAAATCTGTCCAAGTGCTATTGCAAAATTCACCTTCCCCAAAAGCATCGGCAGATCTCACTGCAGTCCTAAAATGAGGTGCAGGGAGGTGTTTTCTAAGTTAAAATATAAATAAGGGGACCTGGGGGTATCTTTTGCATAAACTTTTTAATTAAAGTATAACTTTCATACAAAAAAGTGCACAAATCACAAGTTGCACATTTCATTAAATTTTCACAAAGCAAACATTCCTATGTAATCATTGAGTGTTTTTAAAGGTTAGAAAATTCAGTAATAAATACGTTTTTTATCATTAAGAAGGTAAGAAAAGGTTATAATGAAATTGAAAGAAAACAAGATAGCAACCGACTTTGCTGTGCAAATGTGATTTTGAATTCTCAAATGAAAATAATTGCAAAATGATAAATGGCCAAATGTCATATCACCATCTACTACTTAATATGTGATTCTAGAAAATTAACTTCAAATGCCTCAGTCTTCTCATCTGTTAAATGGGGATAATAATAGAATTGTTATTAGAATTAAATGAAATAATACTTGCAAAGGTTAGGATTAGTTCTGGCACATAAGCTCTCAATAATGTAAATTATTATCCATTTAGGATGACGCCCTAAAGGACCATAAGAAGAAAGTTACAGAGATCTCAAGAATTCTTTTAGAAAAAAAAGAGAAATTCTGCACAGAAGGGGAGCTGCATCAGCATAGCTAAGGAATGCCACCACTGAGCCCTGGGATGAGCAGGGAGGGTCGGTCTATGGTAAAGGCTGGAGAATGAAGCCTGAGAGAAAGCAGGGTACCTAGAGGTGGCAGGCAGGGTGATGAACCAAGAAGCTGTAAAGACAGTGCTGTTCTGAACAGAAAGCCACAGGGTGTACCCAGCATCCAAACAGGACATGACCTGATTTTTCAGAGACCAGAGTAAGGTCTAAGAGGGATTGGTGTGGGCCTAGAGAGAGAAACAGCAGTCACAGGAAACAATCCCAGGAATCAGAGCCTTGAAAGGGGCCTTGTTTAAGGCTATTTTCAAGGCCATGGGATGAGCATCTTATAGTTTAAGAATGACCTCACTTATATTATATATCTTTACGCCTGGCATTCCTTCATATTGAAACAAGATGTGATGGTGTGCTTGAATCGACTTGGATCCTGAATAAGAGAAAGAGGTAACTACTGAGGAAGAAAAGAATGGAACCAGGCTGAGTCTCAGAATCTAGGCATGGTAGAGAAATCTCTCCCTCTGGTTGATGGCAACTGAAGTTACCCCAAATCCAGCCAGCAATCGGATTTGTCACGGCTTCATTATCCCAATCTTGTAAATGACTTATCATTGCTCTAAGGGTCTTTGAAAGGAGGCAATTTGGGTTTTTCCCCTTGATTGGTTGTAGGAGATGCATCAGTGTGTAAGATTCAGTAGGGCAATTTTGGTGAATAAATGTGACCCAGTGTTCTCACTTTCATGAAACATCTGTCACTGATGGAGAGAGGGTATGAAATAACCAAGCTAGGGATGGCAAATCTGTGGCCTGTGTGTTTCTGAGAGCCTGAACTTGGCCTCAGAAACCTTCTCATCACAGTGCATCAGGCAGGCATTACCAACTATTTGGAGCTTGCTCAAGACAGAATCCATTTTGTCGTACCTGGACTTACCCCTCATCCCTTGCTATAATGAATATACCTATCTATCCTCTCCACTTCTCCCAAAGCCCAATGCAAAGGGTATCAGATATGAAATCTGCCTGACTTCAACCCTACATATTTAAATTAAGCCCTGGATAGGTAACAATTGCCTCTCTGTTTAGGGACCTGTTCTCATATTTCTGAGTTTATAACTGATTTATGACCTATAAATAGTCACATCAACCTCATTGCTGAATAATTTACATACTGAGGTCATGCTCTCTGGATGAACCTGACACCCATTAGTGTTAGACTAATCAGCCATGTGCATCCAAGCTAGAACACATGGAGAACCGCACCCCAAATGGCTGGAGTGGACAAGCAGAAGGCTTAGATTTTATTCCCTCCTTTTAAGTCCATCTGGCCAGTCTTTCTCTTTAGCTTCATTTTCTTCATCTCTAAAATAGGTGGCAACATTCAGAGAACTATCAAAATAATAAATGTTTTGAAGATTCTCAAACTCAGAAACTTTAGACTCAAAGCATTATTTCTGTAGGTATAGCCCTCTTTGATGAAAGCTGTCATGATGAATGAGGTTGATCATTTGTGTTTTACACTTCAGTACATAAATAAGCCAAATCTCTCCCACACAATGTAGTTAATGAGATGAGAGAGAGGTTGTTTGCAGCTTTTGGGTACAGTCCATGTTGTTCCCATCCATAAAATGGGCACACCATACATCTCATTTCCCTCTCTCTTCCTGTAGAGAACTAATAAAATAGAAGTTGCAAATGAATGAATGTACTGAAAACTGGTGCTGAAAGTGAAAGAAAGAGGAATTAATTAAATTTTAATTTAAAATAACACTCATTCTACCATCCTAGCACCTGAGTTGGTGATTGACACCAGAGGTAGTAGTGGGTTAGGGACTTCGTGCTAAGAATAGCATTGGTGGATATAGAGAACCATTGTGTTCTCCTAACATTGAGAACAAGAATTTAAAAACATGAAGCATTTTCCAATAGCCACTTGGGGACTTTTGACTCCCCAAAGGTGCAGGGGTTATGAGTCTCCGAGCCACAAACACTTTATTTAATACTACTTCCTCAATTAGCATAAGCACAAACTTATTATTTTTCCAAGTACATTGTGTTGTCGCTGTTCATCTAATAGAAAAGAAAAACTCATTCCAATTCAATCTGGGTGAATATTACATTTCCTTTGATAAACGTCAGTGGGTTGATGGGAACAGACCCATTCCAAGCTGAAATGCTGGAACCTGAGCTTTGTGACTAACTGTGCCTAAAGACAGCTCATTTCATCCTGGAGTGTCCTCGCCTCAGCAGCCGAGGCAAAACCAAAAAATCACAGAGCAAAACCAACTGAGAGTCTGACAACATTAACACAGCAATTTTATGTTTATCTGTTATTGGAACCTAAGTCGATTTATTAAAATGTTGTTTTAAGGAAAAATGTTTTGGCTGAGTAATTGTGAATAACCAGAAAAGGCAAACAAACGAACAAAAATAGAATAGTGGATAATACAAGTGGGCCCTGCTTCCGGTCAAATTTTAGATCTAATTTTTTTAATTAAAGTTTCTCAGTGTGTTTTTTTTGTTTTGTTTTTTTTTTAACCAAATTTACAATTTCAGAGAAAATGTATCCTCATTGCTGATTGGATTCCCACTGGCAATAGCTCCCAAAGCTTTAAATCTTAATTTCGCTACCTTTTCAGGTACACTTAGCTATTTGACACATAGGGGTGTCTTAAGTTTCTGTGAACTGGGAATCCAGATTCTAGTTCTGTTGTTCACTAGCTGTACACTTGAAAATGTTGCTAGCTTAACAGGTTTTGGGTTTTTTCATCTTTAACAAGAAAATATCTGTATCTTAGCACACCAGGATAGTTGGGGGATTTAAAACAGGGATCCCTAAAATTTTCCTAATAAGTTTTTTCCCCCATGAAAACTTACTGTTAATAATTAACAGTAAAAATAACAGCTGCCATTTACTAAGCATTCTGGGTCAGATGTTTTGTACAGACTTAAAATTTTATAGATAAGAAAACTGAGCAGAGGTGTTAAGTAAATTACCTAAAGTCACATAAATAGTAAATGGCAAACCTGGGATTCCTGCCCTAGGCTACTCAGACTCCAGTTCTGTTTTCTAATGGGAATTCCATGAGCCAGAAGGAAGATGTGGGGTAGTGGCAGGCAAAGGAATGACTCAGGCAAGGCTTTCAGAAGAATGAATGGAACCCGAGACAAGGGTCTCCAAGGAAGAGTAACTCAGCTTCTCTTTGGCAAAAAAGAGAAGTCTCTATCCCACGCAGGATGACACCTGGTACGATGGAAGATGTGGGATTTGGAGTCATTATGGCCTGGGTGAGAATCTTGGCTAAGGTACTCCTTACCTGAGGGCCTTGGACAGGTTATTTATCCACTCTTAGCCTCACATTTCTCATGTGTGAAATAGGGATGATAATACTTGCAGAGTTGTTTTGGTGGTTAGAAATAATCCATGTAAAGTGTCTTGCACATAGTAAGCATACAATACGTGGCAGGCAAAATATTCAATCCTTTGATAAGTACCTTGGTAGCACTTCCCAAAGTATGTTATTAATAAGCATTAGGTAATAAAAAGAGAAAAGATGAAATAAATTTTAAGTGAGGGGACAGTTGGGCAGTCAAGTAAATCTGGGAGATGCTGTTAAGCAAACTTAAACTGTTTTTTTACTGCAGGACTTCTCTGAGCCTTTAAATTGCAAGGATGTAACAGGACTCTCCAAGAGGAAGCATTTTCCCAATTTATCTTATTATATAGCCCCATTTTTTAAATGGAGCATCTTACAGGACCGGTGTTCTTGGGAACACATGTCAGGAAGCACAGGTCTGTTGAGTTTGGGGAGAAAAGGGTGGATTCCTCAAGTCTAGTCATCATGATGCATTTACTATATTGTGGTACCTCCAGAGCCATTGATTTCTCCCTAAAGTAGGACTTCTTTTTACAAATGTCACAGAATTAAGCTCTAAAGAGTGATTTCCAGCTTCCATTCAAGTCAAAAGTTCAGCTCCCAACAGGACCAGGCAACATCCACAAAGCAAACCAAGCAGGAACCACGGGGCCGAGCCATTATTGGGCCTCTCAGGATGGCAGGACACTGCTCTTTCTTCCCTCCAGCCAGAGAAGCTTAAAAAGTGCAGGTTACTCCACAGACCACCAGAAGGCACAGGCATGGAGAAAAGAGACCCTGTCACTTACCCAGAGAGTAAGAGGCCAGTCCCCCCAAAGTGACCCTGCTTAGGCTCCTGTCCATGCGCTTGTTAAAGGCCAGCCCAGCCCAAGGAGGGGGAAAGAATTAAACAGAGGATCAGCTTTTTATTTTCATGTAAAAAGCACTTGCCCTCGGGTTATAAATGTTATTGCATTTGTGTAGCACTTTACTGCTGCCCTCAGCTTGCAAGCATCACAGGATCCCAGTGGCAGTACTTTTATAACCCTTGATCAATAGCTTATTTCTATCGCCTTCAGTCCCAGCTGCCAATCCGTTCTGTATAATGTGGAAGGCAGACTTCGCTGCTCTCCAGCTGTACATGGTATGAATGTAAACTGAGAGTAACATATGTATGTGTGTATGTGCATTGAGTGGGGGACATGGGAATTTTGAACAAGGAATGACAAAAATGGGCCCCTTGTTCTGGGAGACTGCCACAAAACTGGGTGTTTTCTTACTAGTGAATCTCTCTCTCTCTCTCTCTCTCTCTCTCTCTCTCTCTCTCTCTGAAACGATATGCTTGTTACTATTTGATGGGTTAAGAGAAACCAGACATGGTTTTCTTGTGTTTGTGTGTTTTTATTTTATGTATATTTGGGGGGGGGGGTGACAGGTGGTATGGAAAGATGTAAGTTCCAAGAAAAAAAGGGCTATGGTTGTCTTGTTCATCACCTTCATATTCCCAGCACCTAGAGGGAGCCTAGCACAAAGTAGGTGCTCAGGAAATATTTGTGGGTCTGGTTAGCAATGGGAGGGGAGGAAGAGCCCTGGAACATTCTCCTGGAGCTGCCTGAGCAAAGAGCAAAGAAGAAGGCTTTATGCTGTGGCCAGCACTGGGGACCGCGAACAGCACTGCGTGTACTTTTGGGCTCACTGCTAGGCACCATGGGAATCAGAGAAACAAGATGACTAGTGCAACCAGCTCCTGCTGTTCTATTTCTCCACGGAGCAGAGTCAGCCAGGCAACCCTTTAGAGGGCAGATAGCTCCTCGCCTTCTTCCTCCCACATCGGAAGCCAGTTTTAGGACCAACCCACTCTAGAAAAGGCCTTGAAGCAGGACCCCAAGGCTCCCCAACATTCTCCAGTGCCAGCAAACTGACTCTGGCTGGCAGTAAGGCAGCCAGGCCTGCCCTTGTCTGAACCTGCGTCCTTGAGACTCAGCCAAACCTCTCCCGGCTTGGCGGAGGGATGTCGAGGTGACATTCTTCTCCCTGCCACTCAGCATCTTTTAAACAATCCTCCTCCACCTTGGGAGAATACGCATGAACTCACTGCAGGCTGGGACCACGGAAGCTGAAAATTCCCTTTCTCTCTGGGAGGGGAATTTGTTGCAAGTGAAACGACACACCTCCCGTGAAAAATCAGAATCTGGGGTGTCTGCAAGTTCTTTCTGGCAAAGTTCTTTTGGTTGCCAGTGGTAGATGTCCATATCGGGTGGAGTTAGTGAACGAGGTTACTTCGCTGGGAGGATATCAGGGTGTCTCGAGGGGCCGGAAGGACCTGGCCCTGAGCCCTGGAAAGGGTGGGAAGGAGAATCACAGACTCCCCAATATCTGCCTGCTGCCAGCTGCACTCGTTTCCTCCTCCTCTGGGCTCCACCCGAGTTCACAGCCTGGGGGGCATGTGGCAGGAGGGGAGCAGGAGGTTGGCACCGGCCCTGTTGGCTCTGGACCACACCGCCTATAGTGCACCGTGAATTAATATCTTTAATAAATCCTGTAATTATCTTGTGAGTAGAACATTTTTGTGGCACTATATTTTTTGTGTGTGTTAAAAGCATTAATTTGTTCAATATAAACATTAAACATACACCATCGTTTTTGTAACCTTGTTTCTTAATGCACCAGAAGCCTCATGAAATACAAGTGGGCTCCAAGGCCCCAACTAGGAGGTACACTCTGCTCTGTGTGTACCCCCAGACCCCCCAACTTGGCCAGCCAGACCACAGCCAGCTCTCAGGCCCAGTTCTGAATGCCTGGGAGACAGACTCTGCCCCACTCTGCTTGGGCCAGAGGTTCACCTGGCATGGTCAATATCATCTTGCAAGCCCCCCTGTGGAGGCAGAGGGAAGGGGCTTGTTATGGGCTGGACAGACAGACACCCCACAATGTGTCTATTCTACTATCCTCTTTGTGAATTCACCCTGAGCAGATGCCCAGATGCTGCAAGTCTCCAGCTGGGCAAGCAGAGGACCCCAGGGACTGGAATCCCTGGGGAGGGGGTGGGACTCACCTTGTAGCTCAGCTTTGTAAGTGTGGAATATTCTGCTTCCCCCCAGTCTTGTCTTTGTAGTACATTGCTATTTTCCTTGATCCAGATATTTTTCCTGTATTTGTAATTTACTGTTTTATCATATATTTTCTTTCGAGTCAAAATTCTTTGTGGCACAAAGACAAAAAAATAAATAAATAGCTTGGCCACTGTGGCTCAGTGGACTGAGCATCATCCCATGGACTGAAAGGTCCCGGTTCGATTCCCAGTCAGAGCACATGCCTGGGTTGCAGGCTCGATCCCGGGTGAAGGGCATGCAGGAGGCAGCTGATTGATGTTTCTATCTCTCTCTCCCTTCCTCTCTCTCTAAAAAAATCAATAAAAACATATTTTAAATGAATAAATAAATAATGTCAGGGTTTGTATTTAATAACCCAAATCACCACACTTCTTGTAGGCTTCTCAGGATCCTAGCTGTCCTCTAAGAGGGCTTGGTCCAAGTTAGTGTTAGTTTACCCTTCCTTCCTTTCTTGTCATTCCTTCCCTCCCTCTTTCCTTCCTTCTTTCTTTCTTTTGTTTTTTAAGAGTAACATTTTTCCATAGAAGCAATACAAATATCTTTTAAAAAATATTTTAAGTGGGAAGTATGACCAATAAAATAAAAATCATTCAAATTCCCACCATACACTCCCACATTCCCCTATCCTGCCCAAAAGATAACTGCTGTTAACATTTTGGTGTACATGCCCTGGCCAGTTTTGCTCAGTGGTTAGAGCGTCGGCCCCAAGGACCAAAGAGTCGCGGGTTCAAATCCAGCCAAGGGCACGTACCTCGGTTGTAGTTCATCCCTGGCCCCGGTCAGGGTTGTGCGGGAGGCAACCAATCTATGTGTCCCTCTCACATCGGTGTTTCTCTCTCTCTCTCCCCCTCCCACTCTATCTGAAGATATTTGAGAAAAAGTATCCTTGGGTGAGGATTTAAAAAAAAATTTTTGTGTGTGTGTACAACTTTCTGGGCAATTTTCAATAAAATTAGCCCCATTCTTAAAATACCGTACTATAACATTGACTTGTATCATAATTTTAAACTTAGCAATACATCATATGTTTCTTTTCACATCATTGTATATTATTCTGAAAACGTTTTATTTCTGAAACTGATATCAACTTTGTTATTTTGATGTATAAAATTTTCAACCAATACAGAGAAATAAAGTTTCCCTCTCAATCCTACTTCCTAAAGACAATCACTATTATTAAAAAAGAAACCCTTCAAGTTTATATATATACATTTACATAAACAGAATCATAGCACATGGTGTTTTGTAACCTGTTTTTTCCTACTTATTACTAGATCATGAGTATTTTTCCATGTCAATACATATAATGCATCATCCTTCTTAACAGCTACATAGAATTCCATCCATTGAATAAATATTCATAATTTATTTAACTACTCACCTATTATTGGAAACATTTGAGTTATTTCCAATTGTTTTACTATTATAAGGAATGCTGCACTAACCATCACTGTATACACATTTTTATCACATCTGATTATTCTCTTAGAAAAATTCCTAAAAGGAAAATTGCTGAGAAATACAGAATATATCTTTAAAAAATTTGATTCATATTAAGTGGTTCTGTAGAAAATTGTACCAATTTACTTTTCACCAGCATGTATGAGATAAGATGATTCTACACACCATCTCTAGCATTGGCCATTATCACTCTTTCTTATCGTTGCCAGTACGATGGCTAAAAAATAATATTTTATTGTGGTTTCAATCTGTAAGTCTTTGATTATTGGTGAGATTGAGCATGTTTTTATATCTTTACTTGTCAGTTGAATTTCATTTATGAATTATCTGTTTATGTTCTTTGCCCATTTTATTTTATTAAAGTATTCTCTTATTTTCCTATTGGTTAGTAAAAGTCATTTATATATTAAGACTATTAGCCTTGACATCTATGTTGCAATTACTTTTTTCTCACTTAGTTCATTGTGTCTTGTGCCATAGAAAGTTTTTATTTTTATATATTAGTGTCAGCCCTAGGAAAAGAAAGTTAAGTAGCAGGGTCTTAAACCATAAAATATTAACAATTTAATTAACCTGAAATACAGAAGTAAGTGGTCTCAGAATTGGTTTGGTGGTTCAGAGATGTCATCGGTCTCTACATCTTTCAGATTTGCCATCTACAATGTATTGACAGTGTCTCCCCTTGTAAGATGAGATGGCTGCTATATCTCCAAATATTATATCGTCACACTCCAGTCTGGAAGGAAAAGGATGGGGACACAATTTTTTTCCTCAGCTCACAGATCTGTTATCTCACCAGGAAGGAAAATCTTTCCCAGTAGTCCCCAGCAGATTTTTATTTACATCTCATTGGTAACCAGTAGTGTCTGCCAAAATAGTCAAACCTGTCAATCATTTCCTCCATGACTTGTGGCTTAGTACCATATTATCAAAGGCCCTCCCCACTCTCCAGATTATTTTAAAATGTACTCCAATATTATGTTTGTAAATGCTCAAATATTTTGTTTGTTTAGTTAATTTCAAATCTTTAAATTATCTGGAATTTATTTTGGGGTGTGGTTTGAAATAACTTTACTTTTTTCCCTAAGGATATTCAGTGAAACCAATAACTTTTATTAAATAATCAAAACTTTCCCCCACCACATTGAAATACCATCTTTATTATATACAAATTCCCCTAGATTTATGGGCCTATCTCCATTATCTGTTCTTTCCTATACCCGTACCAAATGTTTTTAATCACTAAAATTTTATAGGTCATTTTCATATCAGGTAGAACAAGTTTTGTTTTTTTGTTTTTTTCTTCACGATTTTCTTGGCTATTTTCCATTTGTTTATTTTCTAAATAAATTTTAGGATTAATTTAACTAATCTCCTCCTCTCTGTAACAAATGCTCTTTCTTGGCATTTTGATTGGAATTACATTAAAATTATAGATTAATTTTAGAAGACTTCACATCTTTACCAGTATTTAGTCTTTACTTCCAGGATCGTGGCATGTGCTTCCCCATTTTGCAAGTCTTCTTTTATGTCCTTTGGCAAGGTTTTATAGCTTCTTCATAAATATCCATTTTTGTTAAGTTTATTTGTATTTTATTTTTATGCCAATTGTAAATGGGATTTTTATGCTAATAGGAAAGCTAAGGAAGGACCATTCTTGCAATCCTTAAATATACCCTATTTGGTTATGATTATTTTTTATTCAATTTGCTAATATTTTATTTAGCATTTATTCCCAAGAGAGATCGGGCTATTTGTATCCTTTGAAGGATTTTTTGTAATAAAGTTTGCAAAGTTTGTAAGTGAATTAGGGAACTTGCGATCTTTACCATACTTTACAACTGTGTTATCCAACACGTAGCCACTAGCCATGTGCAACAGTTGAAATGTGAAATATAGTAACTGCAACCGAGGATCTAAATTTCTAATTTAATTTAAATTAAATTAATTTACATTTAAATTTTAAAACTGATCTTCAATTCAATTACTGGGAAGCTTAAGCATATTTGGAACAACATGGGTATGTGAATCTACCTCTTACCTGTAAATGTCATGAAATCTAACTCTTCAGAGATCAGAATTTCTGATAAAAATTTAGCTTCTGAATTGAGATGTGCTGTAAGTGTATAATACACACTGGAGTTCAAATACTTAGTGTGAAAAAATAGCATAAAATCCCACTCATACTTTTTACATTGATTACATGTTGAAATGATAATATTTTTGATATATTGGATTAAATAAAATATATACTAAAGTTAATCTCACCTGTTTCTTCTTACTTTTTTTTTTTAATCCTCACCCGAGCATATTTTTCCATTTATCTTCAGATACAGTGGGAGGGAGAGAGAGAGACTTACTTTTTTTTTCTAAATCCTCACCAAGGATATTTTTCCGTTTATCTTCAGATAAAGTGGGAGGGGGAGAGAGAGAGAAACATCCATGTGAGAGAGACACATCAACTGGTTGCCTCCCGTATGACCCCGACCAAGGCCGGGGACCAAACCGTAACCAAGGCATGTACCCTTGACTGGAATCGAACCCACAACTCTTTGGTCCTTGGGCTGACGCTCAAACCACTGAGCCAAACTGGCCAGGACTACATTTGTTGTTTTATAACTACATGATGTCCCATCAAATGGATGAACTAAATGTGTTTAATCTGTTATTGTTAAATATTAAGTTATTCCTTTCTTTTAATAATTATGAACATTTTTGTGTTTAACAAGTTTGTGGCTGTGTCTTTGTATAGAGAAATGACATGATTAAATTTGATTTTTGAAAATTACTTTGGTTGTATTGTAGAGAACCGGTTGGCCAAGGCCAAGCATGGATTCAGCCAGTTAGGAAGCCACAGCAGACGTTCTGGGAAGATGGGGTTGGTGGAGATGGAAAGAAATGGACACTTTCCATAGGTACTTCATTTCAAGTCCTATTGACTCTGAGTCAATGAATTGGATAATGGAATCATGGCAAGGAAACCATCAAGGATGAGTCCCAAGGTTCTTGTTGGGTAACCAGAGGTTGGTGAGACGGTCCCTGAGTTGGGAATTCTACAGAAGGAGTAGTCTGGAAGAATAAGCTCTTGGGTTCAGTTTTGGAATAGTGAGTTTCACATGCTCTTAAGGCATCCAAGCAGAGATGTGGAATAGACAGGTCTAGAGCAAGAGGAGAAGGATAGGATGAAGATAAAATCTGGGAGTCATTGATATATAGACAATACCTGAAGCCTGAATGGGCCTGAATGGGATTGTCTGGGGAGAGAATGTAGATTGAAAGAGCTGTTTGGGGGAGGTGGAGACGTGTGACTAAGACCAAGCTTTGAGTAACATCAATATTTGAAGCCAGGGGGAGAAAGAGGAGTCAGGAATGGAGGTTAGGAGAGTGGCCAGAGGTGTAGAACCAATGCCAGGATAATGTGATGTGGATTGTCACAGAAGCCAAGGAAAGGGAGCATTTTAGGGAGAGAGTATCAACTATTGCTGAGTGATTAAGAGCAGGAACAAAAACAAAAAAGCCTGTTGCTCAGTCTCACTAATAATTTTTAAAATACAAATTAAAACAATACGATATCACTGTTCAACCACCAGATGGTTAAGATTTTCAAGATTAATAATATCCAGTGTGGGCAAAGATAGGGTAAGGGTTAGTCTCACATTGTTGGTAGAAATGTAATGGCACTACCTTTTGAGTTGTCTTGACAGCATCTACCAAAATATAAGCTACATACACTCTTTGACCCAACAATTTCTCTTCTAGGTATCTATCCTAGAGAAACACGCACTCGTGTGCAAGAGACTTTGATGACAATACGGTTCACCACAGCACTGTTTTTAAAACAAAAAAACTACTAACAACATAAATGTCCTTTGATAGAAAGAAAAAATGGCATGTACCATTGGATACTGGGCAGTTTGAGAGAGGCAGAGACTGTCCCTCCACCACCTTTTTCAGGAATTTGGCCCCTTCTCTTTCTTTCCACCTTTCATCATTCTCTTACCATCTACTGGTTCTATCTCATCTTTGCTGAGGCTTAGCCTCCCTATTATTGAAGACAGAATAGACTTCAAAATCCCGCCAAATGAATCTTTAATGGCAAATTTAGAGCACAGTGAAAGGTTGTAATTGAAATAATTTTGGACCCAGAGTTATAACCCTAACTTTAAAAATCACACCTCAAAGGTAGCTTCCTCTTTGCTCCTTCTAAAGTCAAAAGGACAAAAGCAGTCTTGATGACTCCTAGGATGGCATTCTCCCAGCTTGGACTAGCCCCACGGCCTGCCTAGGTCACAGGGCAAGCCTGCCCTGAACAAGGGGAAGCCCAGGTGGATGTCGCCTTCTGGACCGCTGGCTACTCACTGCATTTCTCTCAAACTCTCATCTCTTCCCTACAGGCGCTTAACAAATGAGACTGCATTTGGGATGCAAAAGGCCTTGTGTGGGTGTCTAATAATGATGGCAGTGATGGTAGCTTTTATCATCCCGGGCCACCTGGGATGCAGGGCCCAGCACCTGTGCAGGGACTTGAACTAGTTCCTCCCCGCACACCCTCCCCTCAATGATTTCTTAATCTAAAAACTGCCTTTACCAGAAGGGTGTCCTTTCCTTTTGTCTGTATTGTTAGATTTTTTAAAATAATGATTATATATCACTATAAAAATACTATACCAGTGGTTCTCAACTTTCCTAGTGCCGTGACCCTTTAATACAGTTCCTCATGTTGTGGTGACCCCCAACCATAAAATTATTTTCGTTGCTACTTCATAACTGTAATTCTGCTACTGTTATGTCTTAGGCGACCCCTGTGAAAGGGTCATTTGACCCCCAAAAGGGTCGCGACCCACAGGTTGAGAACTGCTGTACTATACAATTATTAAAATAGAAACTTGTTAAAATTATATAAATAAAATTATAAAAAATAGATATTTTTTCCCATGGGCAGGGGGCAGCCTTTCTAATAATTTTCTCTGCCTTTATCTTTTTTTTTTTTTTTTTATCCTCACCCGAGGACATTTTTTCATTTTTTTTGTTCAGATAGAGTGGGAGGGAGAGAGGGGAAGAGAGAGAGAGAGAGAAACATCGATGTGAAAGGGACACATCGAGTGGCTGCCACCCGCACGACCTACCAGGGCCGGGGACAAACTGCAACCGAGGTACATGCCCTTAGCGGGAACCGAACCAGGGTCTCTCTGGACCGAATCTGCCTTTATCTTTTAAGGCTGAGTTATTTCCCTTTTTTTTTTTTTTTTTTTTAGTTTACTGGATGACAGCTACATAGTTTACAAGTATTTGTACTCTTACCATAGCATTTGGTAATGCAAACGACTTTACCTACATTGTTTGAAAGACTTTGGAGTTAGGAGCCATGAGTATGGTGAGGGGTAAGAGCCCAGCAATGGTCACAAGATGCTGGATAAGAATGGCATTGCGTTTCTTTGGAAATGAAGCTCTCTCATTCTATTTGTCCTGCATTGCCTTTTCCTTCATTTACTGTTGGATTTTTATCATCTCTATTAGTTTTCTATTGCTGTATGACAAGTTATCACAAATTTAGTGGCTTAGATGACACTCATTTATCATCTCGAAGTTTCCATAGGTTGGAAGATGGCAAGGCTTAGCTGAGTCCTCTGCTCAGGGTCTCTCTCACAAGGCTAGAGTGCAGGTGGAGGCCAGGGCTGGGGTCTCGTTTGAGGCTCAGGGTCCTTGTCTAAGCTTGCATGGTTGTTGGCAGAATTCACTTCCTTGCAGCTTGCTTCTTCAAGGACAGCAGGATCTTCTCTGATCTCAGAAAAGGTCTAAGCCTTCTTTTAAAGGATTCACCTGCTTAGGTCAGGCCCACCCAGGAAAATCTTTTGATTAACTCAAAGTCATCTGATTAGGGACTTGAATTACAGCTGCAAAAATCTCCTCACCTTTGCCATATAATGAGTGACAGCCATCAAATTCATGTGTCCTATCCACGCTCAGGGGGATGGAAGTATACAAGGGTCATTGGAGGTCATCTTAGAATTCTGCTTATCACATCATATTTTTATACAGAGCCATCATAGACAAATGAGAAAATAGAAGCAAAAAGAAAAATACATTAAACAATTGGAAATGCTACCACCTAGAGATAACCTCCCTTAGCATGTTGATTTAACCCTCTACACATTTCCCATATGAATATTTTAAAATGGGATTGTGGCATACATACTATTCTGTTACTGACTTTTTTTCACTCTAACAATGCTTTCAATACATCTTTCTATATTCACAAATAAATATCTATTGCATCCATGTCAAAGGCTGTAGTATACTCCATTTTATGAAGCTACTACAATTTATTTAGGCAGTCCACTATTTGAGGGAGTAAATAAACTTTTACATTTGAACAATTTTAGACTTATAGAAAAATTGTGCATATAGTACAGAGAGTTCCCATATACCTCACACCCAACTAAATAATAGTTGCCCTATTATTAACAACTTACATTAGGTTGGTACATTTGCTACAGCTAATGAATGTATACTGATACATTATTATTAAAATTATTTTTTTCTTTAAGAGAGAGAAGAAGGGAGAGGGAGAGAGATAGAAACATCGATGAGAGAGAACATCGATTGACCACCTCCTGCATGCCCCCCACTGGGATCTGGCCCACAATCTGGGCATGTGCCCTGACTGGGAATCGAACTGGTGACCTCTTGGTGCATGAGCCGACGCTCAACCACTGAGCCACACCAGCCGGGCTAATATTATTATTAATAAAGTCCACACTTTATTCAAATTTCCTTGGTTTTTACCTAATGTCTGTTTCTGTTCCAGGATCCCATCCAAGATAACACATTACATTTAGTTGTCATGTCCACTTAAGGCTCCTCTTGGCTGTGACAATTTCACAGACTGTCCCTGTTTTTGATGACCTTGTTAGTTTTGAGGAATACTAGTCAGGTCTTTTGTAGAGTGTCTCTCAACTGGGAGTTGTCCGATGTTTTTCACAATTAGACTGGGGTTATGTTTGGGGGGAAAAGACCACAGAAGTAAACTGCCATTTTCATCACATCATATCAAGGGGACATACTGTCAACACAACATCACTACTGATGTTGATCTTGATCACCTGGCTGGGGTACTGTTTGTCATGTTTCTTTTCTCTAAAGTTAGTCCCTTTCTTTTCCCTTTTCCATACTGTCCTCCTTGGAATAAAGTCACTGTGTGAAGCCCACATTTCTGGAGTGGGGAATAATGCTCCTCCTCCTTGAGGGCAGAGTATCTACATAAATTACAGTTTTTCTGCTTGGGAGATTTGTCTTTTCTCCACTTATTTATTTATTCAAACAATATCATATGGCCCTGGCTGGTGTGGCTCAGTTGGTTGGAGCATTGTCCCATGCACCCACAGGTTGTGGGTTTGATTTCTGGTCAGGGCACATACCTAGGCTGTAGTTTCGATCCCCGGCTGTGGCATGTGCAGGAAGCAGCCGACTGATGTTTTTTTCTCACATCGATGTCTCTCTCTCCCTCTCCCTCTCTCTCTCTCTCTCTCTCTCTCTCTCTCTCTCCCTTCCACTCTCTCTAATATCCTTGGGTGAGGATTTTTTTTTTAATCTAAATAAATATCAGTATGGATTTGTGGGTATTTATTTTATACTTTGGGTTATCATCCAGTACTACTTCATTTTGTTCCTCAGATTGTTCCGCTTCTAGCCACTGGGAACTCTTTCATTTGGCTTCTGCCTCTCTTTGACACACTCCTGTCATTGGGGGTTTAGCTTTTGTTTGTTTCTTTGAGCACTTCCTTACTTTCTGGCTCTATGAGATGCTACAGACTTACCTTGTATATTTCCTACCCCAGTCCAAGAAGTAGGAGTCTACTAAATTTTGACACCTGGATCTCTTCCAGTTTTGATTTGTTTTTTACTATTTCTAAACAACACTGCAAATGAGTATCCTTGAGAATATATGAATAGATATATTTATCTGATGATTTCATTTGAGTTATAAAAAGGCAGAAGCTAGAACTTAGACAAGGCCAGTAAAAGGGTTTAGACCAAACCACTCTCTGTCTAGCCACTTTGGAAAATAGTTGGGCAATTTCTATAAAGTTGAATATACACTTTCCATATGACTGCAATTCCAGTCCTAGATGTTTACCCAAGAGAAATAAAACCATATCCACCAAAACATCAGCACCGAAAGTTCATAGCAGCTTTATTTATAAAAGCCCAACACTGGGACAATTCAAATGTGCACCAACAGGTGAATGAATAAATAAATAGCGGTGTAGCCAGACAAATGGAATACTACTTAGCAATAAAGAGAAATTAACTATTGATATGTGTAAAACACAGAAGCATCTCAAAAATATGCTGAGTGAAAGAAGTCAGACACAAAAGAATGCATTCAATATGATTCCACTTATATGAAATTCTAGAACAGGTATAACTAATCAATAGGAACAGAAAACAAACCAGTGCCTGGAGTGGGGTGAGATCGGGGGGAGATTCCTGCAAAGGGGTTCAAGGGAACTTTTGGGATGATGGAAATGTTGTATATCTTGAATGTAATAGCGATTACATGGGTTTATATATTAAACCCTTTGAACTGTGCATTTGAATTGGGTACATTTTATTGTATGTAAATTATACCTCAAAAGAAAACAACAAAACCAAGTCCTGGATGTAGAAACAGAGCCCCAAGGAGAGTGGAGTAGGCAGAAAGGATGCGTGCACCCTAGACAGGGAGGAGGTAGGGCCTCCTCTCTCTCTCACTCACCCTTTGCCAACCAGAGATTCTAATTCTCATTCTGATATGCGCCCCTCCCCACTCCTCACTGCTGGGGAGAGAAGGAAATCCCTCAGACTGAATCTGTCCAGCCTGGGCTTAGAGAAATTGCAGATACAAAGGATGGACCCGCCCTACCCAGTCATCCTGAGATCGGAGATGCCCTGTGACATGTCTGCTTGTTGCGGTGCAGGGAAAGGGCTGTAACATGTTGTGATCCAGGCAACTTTGCTGCAGAACATTCCCAGACAGAACTTGGCAAAAGTAGGGGTGCCTTACTATCTGTGCAAATGGGCAGTGGTTTACGCCAAGGCCACTTAGGGTTGGCTGCTGGCCTGAAATTGCTTGGCCAAGGGGTGAGCCCCAAGTCTTGGCAGGACCAACAGCAACATGATACCTCAGGAGGAGGTAGCATTTGAGGCTAGGGGGACAGCAGGTGCAGGTGACATGGCAGGAACAGCTCCTTGGAGGCTGTCAGGGAGACCAGGGTTTGTGGACTGAGTGTCCCCTCCACCTGCTGGCAGTAGTGGTGAGTGATGACCAGGACCAACTTAAGGAAACTTCAGGGGGAGATGTTCCATCATCCCAAAAGTTCCCTTGAACCCCTTTGCAGGAATCTGTAACAGACTACACCTGCTGCCAGTCAAGCTGAGTTTTGAGATTTGAGGCATTTATGTAACATAAGCTCATTTGTTCCTTCGTGAACTTTTGTTGAAGGCCTTCAATGAGTCAGATGCTGTTTTAGTCACTGGAGATAAAGCAGGGGCAAGACAGTCCCTGCTATCATGGGACTTACCGTCTATGACAGTTACATGCTGTCATTTCACCTAGAGGTGAGTGCTTTGAAGGAAAACAAGAAAGGGGGAAGGAACGGGGGATCAGGGCTCCGCTGAGGAGGTAACACGTAGCACGCCCTCTGTACCGCAGGTTGGAGGAGCCTGGGACATACTGGTTACTGGGTACATTCCTAGCAGGGCCATTTCTAGGTCAAAGAGTATAAACATTTTAAGGATTTTGATAAATACTGCTAAATGATTCTCCAGAAAGTTTCCTAGGTTGCCTTTGTAAGGGAAGGGGGAAAATGCTACATGTTTTAGGAGTGCCTTCAGAGTTTAAAAAGGGTATATGTGTGTGGTGGGCAATGTCTCCTTTTCCAAATGTCACCTCAGAAGGGACAGTTCAAGCCCACTTCCCACTCATATCAGACCTAAGATTTTAGGAGCTAAACATTCTAGTAGTTGAAACACCAGTCAGAAAGACCTGCATGTATATCCCAGGTCTACACTCATCAGTTCTCATATGACTTTGGACAACTGAGTCTCAGTTTTCTCGTCTGTAAAACGGGCCTTCTAATAATGCTTAGTTCAAAGTGTTATGTGAGGGTTAGACAATACAGGGGTGGGCAAAAGTAGGTTTGAATTCAACCAGTTCAGGAGGCAGTGGGGTTAACCCAAGCAGGCCACTGAAATTCACTTTTGTTTACTGATTTTCAAAGACTACAAGAATATGCAAATAAATGAAGGCTGGCAATTTGAGCACTTACGAGATTGCATCTAAGTGCATTGTGCCACTGTGACATTCTTTTGAGTTAATTAAGCAATTTTAATAATCACAACCTGCATGTCCTTTTCCATAGGAACAACTGTAAATATACTTTGCCCAACCCTCTATAATGGAGGCTCTTCTCAGAGCACCCAGCACAGAGTAAGAGTTGTGATGTTTGTTCTGCAGAGTCAGCAGCACTTGGAGCTCAGGAGCAGCCCCTCACGCAGGGACAGCAGAAGGGCGCGGGCCTGCCCTGTGCCTGCTTCCAGACATCAGGACCGTCATCACAGCTCAATTGTTCTCTGCTACGGTTTCCTATCTGACTGAGGTTCCCCCAGGTACAAGTTCACTGGACTTTAAAAGACCCCACATGATGTGTGTCTCTGTGTAATTTTTTTCTCCTAGAAAGAAACAAGGATTTTTCCACACTCCCCTAAGCAAAACCAGCTGAGCAGAGTTAGCTCAAACTTCTGAAAAACAATTCACCTCTGCCCTTAGACCAGATATGGAATGTTTCCACCCCAAAGCAGATTCGTGGGGAGTGGGGTGGAAAAACCAAAAGTGATTCTGAACAGGGTCAGAGTGAAATCATCACGAACCCCAACATCCTTCAGCTAAGAACGTGGCAAGTTTTGATTGTTTGCTTGTGTCTTTTTTTTAAATGCAAATACAGCCATTATTTTACCTGGAACTGAGACATGAAATGTTCTGCCTCTGCTCTCTCCACATATTTTATACTGTGCACATCAACCTCTCACATTTGCTCTCGTCTCTCTAATCATCCCGAGGTCCCCGGTCTCAGCAATCACACCTCAGCAGTTCTTCAAACTAAACACGGAAAATGTGCTGCTCCCTCATCCCCCCGCCGGCCCCTCCCCACCTCAGGGCCAGATGTCTGCTGGGAGACGCTAATCTGAAAAGCTCTTCTGAGTTGTCGCTGATCTGTGAACCAAGTTTTCACCCAGACCACAATACAGAGAGGTTTTCCTAAAGCTGAATGTATTCCATTTTTAACTCTTAAATAATACCCTTTTTTATTTTTTTGTTTTCAAGTATTCTTTTATGGAAATTTAGTGAAAATAGATGGTAGTTAGTTGTGTTATTTTTTAATACTGTTCTTACTTGGCAAAATTAAAAATTGGCAAAATAAAAAGTTGGCAAGTTATGCACATCAAAATATATTTTGAGATTTTCCTAGTCTATAAACTCCAAAAGTCTGGGAATCACCTGGAAAAGGAGGCAAGTGCATGAACTGAAGGAAATGTATATGACTGAGTACGTGCTGGGTTTATACGCATCATTTCACCTCATCCCTACAACAACACGGTAAGGAAAGGAGGGCAGTAGGGAATAAACATCAGGGAAGTGGGGCTTTCAGAGGATGACTTGCCCAAGGTCACTCAGCTGGGAAGGGAGAAGGGAAAGGCTGGGATTTGAACCTAGGCTGTCTGAAACTAGATCCAGAGTCCTCTCCTCCACCTCACAATGTCTATTCCTGAATTCCCACACACAATGGGTGATTCAGAAAAGCATCTAAAATTGAATCAGGTATCGAGCCTTCTGTGAATAAATACATTCATAGATCAAGATCAGTCCAAAAAAGAGAGAGAGAGAGAGGCTATCAATAAACACAATGGCTGAAATTATGAAAGTGTTAAGTGCTGAACAATCAGAGACAAGCTGATTCATAATGCAAAGGGGCAGGGGCAGGTCCTGAGCACATTAACTGCCCTCTTCAGACGCTAAGTTCCCAGAACAGGAACTGGACACGGCAGCGGCTGCCTCATTACCAGATAAATGTAGAGAAAGTGACAGTTTAGGGAAAAACAAGAGTGATTAAGGGATGGAAGAATCCATGAGTAAAGATGAAGAAATAATTACGCACAGCTTGGCTAACTCATAAATCAAGGACGATCATTCCATCTACAAACACCAGCAAGGTGAAAAGACTCAAAGAGAAAGATGAGCTATTTAATGTGCATTAAAAGTGAAACAAGGACTGGAATTAAGAGAGTGCTAAAAGCCGAAAGTCAGGGACAAGCAGACTCACCATGAAAAATGTCCTCCCAAGGGGAGGTGGCCAGAACCCCAGAGGGGTTAAGACACCAACTGGACAAAACATCAGAAGAGGCCCAGGAGCAGCTTGGCTCTGGGTGACAGGAGAGTGAGACGTGACCTGAGTCTTTTCCCTGCCTTCCTCTTACTGCTTCCACACATCCATCTCCCTCCTCCCCTTCACCCCAGGAAGAGGATGGCACTTTGAGGAGGAAAACAGCATCAACAAATATCACAAGGTGTCATAACAGAAGCCTGGCTGGGTTGGATTTGGGGACCTGGCAGAAGAACGTTAATTATCCCCAAGAAACCAATCCTACCGGCAGAACCATCCTGGGGACAGAGCAGCCCCTCACAGCCTCTGCCCTGGAGCCCTGCAGGGATCGGGTGACCCAGGTTTATTTATCCAAAACCAGCTGTCACAGGATTAACTGCCAGCACATGAGGGGTTCCCCATCACTGCAGGCAGAGGGATGTGACATTTGGGCAGAGTTTTGGCTTCTTCAGCTACTGGAATCATCTTCTGCCTGTGCGTGCTTTTTATTATTTTTTAAATATGTCTTTATTGATTTTTTTTAGAGAGAGGAAGGGAGAGGGAGAGACAGATAGAAACATTAATGAGAGAGGAACATCGATTGGCTGAATCCTCATGCCCCTACTGGAGATCAAGCCTGAAACCAGGCCATGTGCCCTGATGGGGAATCAAACCAGCGACCTTTTGGTCCATGGGTCAGCACTCAACCAATG
Source organism: Tadarida brasiliensis (assembly GCA_030848825.1). Taxonomy (NCBI): domain Eukaryota; kingdom Metazoa; phylum Chordata; class Mammalia; order Chiroptera; family Molossidae; genus Tadarida; species Tadarida brasiliensis. The sequence continues at coordinate 15,178,543 of CM061268.1, read as the reverse complement.
AGCCACATCAGCCAAGCTGCCTGTTCGTGCTTTTTGAGGAACCCCTGAAAATGCCTTAGGAGTGCCTGGACCCTGTTGCCCAGAAAAGGATAGAGGGTCCGGGTTTCTGTCTGTTTTCCACTGGGATCAAACCCTATGGCCCAACCTGGGAAGAACAGGTTCTTGTTGCGAAATGCCTCCCTGAGGAAAAGGGGACAGGTAAGACAGGTTCAAAATGTGGGCTTGGGAAGAGTTTAGTACTTAGAGATTTGAAAGGAGCAGGTGAAGGGTGGCTCCTTCTTGTGAATGCACTGAACACCAAGGAAAAAACAAAAAGCAACAGAGAGGTGGAAAAACATAAAATACCAGTCGAGCTTGTATTATAAGCCCTCTGGGACCCAATTTCAAGCGTCGTACATTGCCATGCATATTATTGGTGTTCCACAAAGGTTTAGCATCAACGCTACAATTAAATAAACATAAGAGCAATGTGAGGAATAGAAAGGCTCCATAAAAATGGGACACTGAGGGCAAGCTAGCAGCTAAATAAGGCACATGGCATAAATTATAAGCTTATTGAGGGCAAGGAATCTGTCTACAATTCTGTAGCATTTTCTCCCCACGGTGCTCCAAGCATTTAAGGGATAAATGACTCCAGTTACAAAGTCAAACATTTTAAAATAGTGATGACCCCCGTGAGGTGTGTTTCAGTCCTTTTTCAATTTCTCTCCTTGGTCTCCTAGTGATTTTTTCCCTCATAAAGCGAGCAGTCCAAGTGTTTAGTCTGACATGCTTCTCAAATGGTCTGTTGGTTTTAAATAAGTGAAAAGGAAGTAATATAACACCCCTGGTTTGGAACATTGCATCCAGCCATTGATTATGTGGCCAAGTGGCCTGACTGGAGAGTGGTTGAACCCTGGGCTCTTCATCTCAGGGGCCACCTTTTCATGCTTGTATTCATTCACCAAACCAGTGGTGATCAAACACAGACTGTAGGCAAGGCATGGTGCTGGCCTTTGGGGGGAAAACAAAAATACACAGGACACTAGAAATGGAGGCCCTTGAGGACAGGAGAGGTGTAATCCTCATTTTCGCTGTCTCTCAGTATCTACCCCTGGGAAGAGGGACACGGTAAGCCACCAGGAGTCATTTACTACTTTGTATAAATGAAGGCTCAGAAATGAAGTTAGTGTAAGGGTTCAGAGAGAGAAAGAGGGCATGGGTCCACAGAATGAGGGAGGACAGGATCCAGGGTGAGGAGGGGAGGGCCATCCAGGAAGACTAGAGGAACTGAAGGTAAGCCATATAATTTCATTAATTAACTAAACACATACACACAGAAGACAAAACTTACTTGCCCCTTACTGGAATCAAGAATAAAAGATATAAGCCCAGCCCAGACAGTGTGGCTCAGTGGTTGAGCATCGACCCATGCACCAAGAGGTCACCGCCCTGGCCAGTTTGCTCAGCGGTCAGAGCGTTGGCCCGCGGACCAGAGAGTCTCGGGTTCGGTTCCCGCTGGGGGCACGTACCTCGGTTGCAGTTTGTCCCTAGCCCTGGTTGGGGTCGTGTGGGTGGCAACCAGTCGATGTGTCTCTCTGGCATCGATGTTTCTCTCTCTCCCTCCGGCTCTGTCTGAAGATAAATGCAAAAATGTCCTTGGGTGAGGATAAAAAAAAAAAAAAAAAAAGAGGTCACTGGTTCGATTCCAGGTCAGGGCACATGCCCAGGTTGTGGGCCCAATTCCCGGTGGGGGGCATGCAGAAGGTAGCCAGTCGATGTTCTTTCTCATCAATGTTTCTATCTCTCTCTCCCTTTCTTTTCCTTTCTCTCAAAAATCAATAAAGAAAAAATATTTTAAAAAGTTAAAATAAATAAATAAAGTTACACTAACAAATAAAAAAATAAAAAGCCAGACTCTTAGTGTTATTGTTTGCATACAAGCACACAGGAGGCAGAGAAATGTGAGCAAATATCTATAAAACAGGGTGACGATTGTTCCAATAAAGTTAAAGAAAGGGATAAAGGATGAAATTTTTAAATGAACTGTGGATTAGAAAATATGTTTGTATTCATGTTAAATATCTTGATTTTGATAAGTGTACGGTAGCCCTGTAAGAGAACATCTGACATTAGGAAATATACACTGAAGTATTTCGGGTTTAAAAACAAAGGTGATTTTTTTTTTTTAAGTATGTATATAATACCAGAAGAGCACAGACGATGAAAGACTGGTTCTAAGGGGTGAGGAAAGAAGGAGGAGAGCAGAGAGAGGCTTCACCAAGGATTTGAGTACGTGTGAAAAACAGACAAGGAGCTCATGAGAAGAAGAGAGGTTGGAGAGAGGACACGCTAGGAAAAGGTACCAGCATGTTCAAAGGTATGGCATAAAAGTACAAAGGAGCATGGCCCGCCTGGAGCCTTAAAGAGTGAGGCTTATCAAGAGCTTCCAACGTGTGAGGAGAAATGTGGAAGAAAACACAGTTGGGCCCTGGCTGGTTTGGCTCAGTGGTTAGAGCATTGGCCCTTGTACCAAAGAGTCTCGGGTTCAATTCTGATCAAGGGCACATATCTTGGTTGTGGTTCGTCCCTGCCCCTGGTCAGGGTTGTGTGGGAGACAACCAGTCAATGTGTCTCTCTCACATTGATCTTTCTTTCTTTCTTTCTCTCTCTCTCTCCCCCACCACTCTATCCGAAGATAAATAGAAAAATACCTTTGGGTGAGGAATAATAATAATAATAATAATAATAATAATAATAATAATAATAAACTAAAATAAAACCAAGTGCAATAAAGTCACAGCATTAAAAAAAACAACACACAGTTGCGACAAGACTCTGAAGGGATTTGGACTAGTGTAGGGCAGGTTTTAAAACTGGAAAGTCAAAAGAAATTCCTGCATAGATACAATTCTTATCTGCAAAACAACAATTGTCTATCTTGTAAGACAGAGCATATGCATGTAATGCATGCAATAAAAGGCTCAAGACCATTTTGAAAAATCAATTTTTAAAATCAGGGTCAACTGAGCCAAGAAGAGCTCACAGTTGGGTTGGGTAAACTCAGTTTCACAAATGATTATGAGCAACTACACTGTGCAGGCAGTATGCTGGACTCTGGGGATAGAGAGACAAAAAGAGGTGGTCTCACCCTAAGAGTAGAACAAAGGCTGGTAATCAAGAAGAGCTTCTTAGACAAAGTGAGTTTTCACTGGAAGAAAGGGGATATGAACGGACAACCAGCCAGACCTTGAGGGGCTTGACTTCTTCAGGCCTGTAGTTGACCTCTACTATGGTTGGGTTCCTCTACTATGGTTGGTACACAGGCATCAGTGCATTGATGTTAGAAGGGACGACCAGGATAGAATTCAGAATTATCTCTAAATTGAAGATAATTCATCTGTGCTTGGCCACAGTGACCTATCTGTTGGAGGACTATAAAGAAATTAAATTAGTCAAGAAAATTAGAGGCCAATCTCATTCATTCACCTAGATACAAAAATCCTAGAAATTGAATTCATCAATGTATAAAAATGATACTGCATCATGATCAAGTTGGGTAGATTCTAGGAATGCAAGAGTGATTTAACACTAGAAAAGCTATTAATGTAATTCACCACATTAATGGATAAAAGAGAAAAACCATGATTACTAAATAATTGTAGAAAAAGAGCATTTACTAAAATTTACCACCAATTCATAAGGAAACTTCTTACCTGATAAAGAGTTTTTACCAAATAATTAGAGTAAACATCATTCTTCAAGGTGAAATATTTAAAGCATCGCTTTTAAAATCAGGAACAAGACAAAAATGTCCACATCAACTCTTCATTCCAGCATTGTACTTGAGGTCCTATCCAGTGCAATAAGAAAAGAAAAAAAGAAGTCTAAGTTTTGGAAAGGAAGAAACAAGACTGACATCATTATAGGTAATATAATTGTTTACCTAGAAAACACAAAATATAGATAAATTGCTGAAATTAATTTTAAAAAGTTTAACCAGGTGGGTGGATAATATAAATTGATTGCATTTCTATACTCCACCAGTAAACAGAAAGCATAATTTTATTTATTTATTTTCTTCTTCATTGATTTTAGAGAGAGGAAGGGAGAGGAAGAAAGAGACAGAAACATCGATGAGAGAGAACATGGATTGGCCGCCTCCTGCATGCCCCCCACTGGGGATTGGGCCCACAACCTGGGCATGTGCCCTGACCAGGAATCGAACCAGTGACTTCTTGGTGCATGGGTCGACGCTCAACCACTGAGCCACACCAGCTGGGCTAATTTTAAAAGATGCCAATTATAATAGCAACCAAAATTAAGGCCCTACTGAGGGGAAAACATGATGTAAGGTATGGAAGACCTTATAAAGAAAAAAGTTAACTTTACTGAAAGACATTACATAAGATGTAAGTAAATGGGAGAGATGAGCCATGTTCATGGATAAAAACTCATAATATGAAAATAATGTCAATTATCTTCAAATTGATGTATATAATCAACTCAACTTAAATCCTTATCTCAAGAGAGGATTTCAAGTAACTTGACAAGCTAATTCTAAAATTTATATGGAAGGGAAGGGTAGAATCCTAATAATAGCTACTATATTCCTGAAAAAAAAAAAAAGAATAAAGTAAAAGGACCTTCTCTACTTTATATAAAAACATAATATAAAGCCATAATAAGCAATATAGTGTGGTATAGGTATGAGGACAGACAAACTGACCAATGGAATTGAACAGAATGCCCCAGTGCAGACCTACAGGTACTTATGACAGATGGCAAAGCAAACCTCCAGAAAAGGGATAGATTATCCAATAAATGATGCCCACAATTTGTTATTTGCATGAGAGAAAACAAAAGATGGATCTCTATCTCACACCACATCCAAAAGTAAATTCTGTGTGAACTGAAAGCAAAATGTACAAGGCAACACTTTAAAGATTTTAGAAGAAAATATAGACTTTCTTTATGGTATCAGGAGAGAGAAGGATTTTGTATACAAGGTAAAATGTACTAACCATAAAATAAAATACTGATATATTAGACTATATTAAAAATAAGAACTTCTTTCATCAAAATATATCTTACAGAAAGTGAGAATGCAAACCACAAAGTGGGATAAGATGTTTACAATGCATATAACTGGCAAATGAATATATAAGAAAGTTTTCCACCTGGCCAGTGTGGCTCAGTGGATTGAGCGTCCTCCCATGAACTGAGAAGTCCCAGTTGGATTCCCAGTCCGGGCACATGCCTGGGTTGCTGGCTTGATCCCCAGTAGGGGGTGTGCAGGAGGCAGCTGATCCATGTTTCTCTCTCATATTGATGTTTCTCTCTCTCTCTCTCTCTCTCTCTCTCTCTCTCTCTCTCTTCCTTTCTCTCTAAAAACGTATTTAAAAAAAAAGGAGAAGAAACTTTTCCTACAGCTGTCTGCATGCTCATTTCCTTATCTCCTTCAGAAACTTTGCTCAAATGTCATGTTTTTAATAAAACCTTCTCTGGCCACTGTTTAAAAATTGCAAGCTCCCTGCCCTGTCTATTGCCCTTTCTTGCCTTATTTGTAGCCATAACACATATCATAACCATACATGCTATATATGTAACTAATGATTTGATTGCCTGTCTCCCCCTCTTCCCAGTAGGCTATAAACTCCAAAATTAGACCAGGAATTTGGTCTATTCACTGCTGTGTTCCCAGCATATAGAACAGTGCCTGGCACATAGCAGGTGCTCAATAAATATTTGTTGACTAAACAAACTCCCACCAATTAATAATAAAAATATTAACAACCCAATAGAAAATGAGCAAAAGACTTAAACAAGGCATTTCACCTGGCTGGGTAGCTCAGTTGGTTAGAGTGTCATCCTGATACACCAAGGTTGCGGGTTCAATCCCCAGGCAGGGCACATACAGGAATCAAGCAATGAATGAATAAATAAGTGGAACAACAAATCGATGTTTCTTTCCCTCTCTCTCTTCCTTCTTCTCTCTCTAAAATTAATTTTTAAAAATTTTAAGACATTTCAAAAAGAAAAAACACAACTTGTTAATAAACATATAAAAAGTTGCTCAAATATATTAATAGTCAAGGAAATGCAAATGAAGATCAAAATAAGATGCTATTTTACACCCACCAGAATGGCAAACATTAAGAATTCTGATAGCCCTGGCCGATTTGGCTCAGCCGTTAGAGTGTTGGCCCTCGGACCAGAGAGGCCCAGGTTCAGTTCCTGCTAAGGGCACGTACCTCGGTTGCAGTTTGTCCCTGGTCCCGGTTGGAGTCGTGTGGGTGGCAACCACTTGATGTATCTCTCTCACATCAATGTTTCTCTCTCTCTCTTCCACCCTCTCTCCCTCCGGCTCTATCTGAAGATAAATGCAAAAATGCCCTCGGGTGAGGATGAAAAAAAGAATTCTGATAATACTAAGTATCGGCAAGGATGAGGAGCACAGAAAACTCTTAATACACCTGCTGGTGGGAGGGTAAGTTATTTCCCTTTTCAGAAAACAACTAGGGATTATCGTGTAAAGGTATACACGTGCCTAGCCTATATGTCAGTGTACCTGTTCTTAGGATTATACCCTGGAACAGTGCCACTACTCCAAGTGCGGTCCACAGTCTGGTGCCAGTATGTAAATGATCTGTTACAAGCCATCATAAGACAAGTACAAAGATTGAAAGTAAGCATTTAGAAAATTTTATAGCAGCTTGACACTGCTACCCTATATTTATTTTTACTTCTTTAGGCTTTAAAAAAAATGGTGAAAATAGGCTCTCGCTCTCTCTCCCTGTCTCTCCCTCCTCTCCCCTTAAAAAAATGGTAAAAATATACGTAACATAAAAATTGACCATTTTAACCTTTTTATTATTTTTTGTTGTTGTTAATCCTCACCTGAGGATATGTTTCCATTGATTTTTAGAGACAGTAGAGGGGAGGGAGGGGGAGAGAGAGAGAGAGAAACATCAACATAAGAGAGACATATCGATCGGTTGCCTCCCGCATGACCCCGACCAGGGCTAAGAATCAAACCCACAATCCAGGTAAATTGACCAGAATTGAACCTGTGACCCTTTGGTCTGAGGGCTGAAGCTCTAGCCACTGAGCAAAACCAGCCAGGGCCATTTTAACCATTTTTAAGTGTATAGTTCAGTGGCATTATATACATTCACGCTGTTATGCAACTATCACCACCATCCATCCCTAGTACTTTTTCATCTTCCCAAACTGAAATTTCAAAGCAATTAAACAAGAACTTCAAATTTCCCCTGCCCCCCAGCTCCTGGCAACCATTCTACTTTCTGTCTCTATGAATTTGACTATTCTAGGTACCTTAGTGTAATCATGTAGTGTTTGTCATTTGTGACTTGATTATTTCACTCAGCATGATGTCCTCAAGGTTCATTCATGTGGTAGCATGTGTCAGAATTTCTCTCCTTTTTAAGGTGAATAATATTCCATTGAATATATACACCACATTTTGTTTATCCATTCATCCATCAATGGACACATGGGTTGCTTCCACCTTTTGTCTATTGCAAATAATTGCCACACTATATTTACTGAAATATAATTTGTCTGTTGAATGTAATAATTAAAAATTGAGGTCTACATTTTGTACATCTTTAGATTTTTAAAAATTTCATTTTCCAAGAAAGTCATTTTTGTGGTATTTTATAAAAGTATCAGTCTGTGACAGATTGGAAATGTATATTCAATTTACCCACAGATAGTTCAAGAAGCACCACCCTGGAGCAAGGGCTTCCAAACTTTTCTAGGAATCATAGTAAGAAAAACTCTTTACATCACAGCCCAGGACACATGAACGTAACTGAAACAAAAGTTCATGAAGCAATACTTAACTATTTCTACATGAAATGCATTAAGGTAGTATTGCTGTTTCATTTTTTAAAATCCTGGTTGAATCTATTAAATTGTTTTCACAGCCCACTAAAGATTATTAATCCCAGCTGGAAAACCAGTGCTCTTGAGAAATTCTTGCACATGTATGTCAGAAGCCATGTAAAAGAATATTCCCAGTAGCACTTTCATATAAGCAAAGAAAGACAGATAGAGAGAGAGAGAGAGAGAGACAGACAGACAGAGACAGAGAGAAAGAAAGAAAACAACCTACACATCCATCAATAGGAAACTAAACAAATAAGTTGTGATATATTCGCCTAATAGAATATTACAGGGGCCCAATCAATGTTTATTGAATGAATTCATAAACAGCTGTGAAAATGAAGTACAGCTACGTAAAGCAATTTGATTGAATCTTACAAACACAATGTGGAGTGGACAAAACAAGACACCGTCAACTCTGTACAGAATGAAACCATTTTTAACATTTTTAATATATTTTATTGATTTTTTTAGAGAGAGAGGAAAGGAGAGAGATAGAAACATTGATGTGAGAAAGAAACATCAATCGGCTGCCTCCTCCATTTCCCCCACTGGAGATCGAGCCTACAACCTGGGCATGTGTCCTGCCTGGGAATTGAACCAGGACCTCTCTGTCCATGGGAAGACACTCAATCCACTGAGCCACACCAGCTGGACAATGAAACCATTTTTAAAAGCTAACAAAGCAGCCCTGTCCAGTTTGGTTCAGCGGTTAGAGCATCAACCCTCAGAAAGAAGGGTCACAGGTTCAATTCCAGGTCAAGGGCACACACCTGGGTTGCAGATTCGATTCCCGACCCGGTCAGGGTTGTGTGGGAGGCAACCAATCAATGTGTCTCTCTCACATCAATGTTTCTCTCTTTCTTTCTCTCTCTCTCTCTCTCTCTCTCTCTCTCTCTCTCTCTCTCTCCCCCCTTCCCTCCCTTCCACTCTAAAAAAATCAATGGAAAAATATCGGGTGAAGATTGAAAAAATAATAATAATAAAAGCTAACGAAGCAAACAAAACTAAACACTGTATTTGTTTAAGGACACATGCATGTGATAAAAACTATCCTAAAAAACAAGGGAATAATAAACAAAATTCAGGACAGTAGTTACCTCTGACAGGTGGACAAGGGGTGGAATTGGGGAGGAATTCACAGGTAACTAACAGAATTGGAAATATTAAGTTGGGTGGTTACAAATGTTTATTTTGTTATTATGCCTTGTACTTAGATATATGTTATAATTTTTATCTATCAGACATTTTTTAAAGCTAGAAATGAAGCTGATGACATTGGACAGAGAATATTACCCATAACTGAGCAAGCCGCCGCTTTCATTGATATGTCAAAATATCAATAAAATAGGGTCCCCTGAGCTTCTGCCGAGACTGTGAGAAAATAGCTGATAAGCATTTGAGGGTCAGGTTGAAAAGAAGGGTATTGAGACAAGTCATTAAATTGGCAAACATCATTTCCCCTTACAGAGTAACTGCTCTATTCTCCTCCTTATACTCAACCAGCACCTCCCGCCCCTAACTGCTTCCAACAGCCACACAATGTTCTGCATCCCTAACTGTTGGTTGCTCTTAGAGATCTGGGCTGGGAACCTTGGAGAGACAATAGAAGACTACAAGCCCCTCAAGGGCAGGGGCAAAGCCTTATTCATCCCTTTATTTCTGATCTGCAGCCCAGTGCCTGTGTGGAGTAGATATAGGTAGTTGTTTCCTGTATGAATCAATGAAGCATTCAATGAAAGAATAAATTACTATTGTAATTAAGCTAAAGATACTATACCATTTCTGTCATTGCCAATATATGAGATTATTTCAGGCTGTTCTGACTCATGATCTAACCTGAGATAGATTAATGAACATGACTTCCCAAACAGTATTCATGAATTGAAGATCTGAAGGAGAAGGTAAGATGAGGTCACAGGATAAAAGTAGGGAAGCAGTTGGCTTTAAAATAAAAACAAGAAAGCTTGGAAAATTTTAAGTCCAATTGAGCATATCACTAAGTTGGTGATTATCTTTTTTATTCCCACTTTAACTTTTATCGTGGTTAATCACAAAGTGTCATGAGCACAGTACAGTGGTTAACAGCATGGAATGTGGAGACACTGTCTGGGTTGGAATCCTGGTTCCTCTACTTACTGAGTAAGCTTGGGCGAATCACTTAACCTCTCTGTACCTCAGTTTTCTCATCTGCAAAATGGAGATAATACTAGCACCTTCCTCATAGGGTTGTCATCACAAGTTGATTGCATTGATATTCACAAAGAGAACAGTGCTTGGCACACAGAAAGCACCATCAGTGTTGTTAAACAAAATCCATACCTAGATTGACAAATACACACTCCTGCACCCACATGCCTCCTGTACTCCTGGTGTTAGTTGTCACGTGGGTACTCAGACTTCACTGTGGGAAACAATTTTTGTGACCCTTTTAATGGAATGCCCTTGAGAGGTTTCATCTTTATGGAGCTCTGCTACAGGACCCTTTGCTTAGCACATGTGAAGTCCTGGTGTCCTTGTTGATATCTTCTAAGACCATCGTCTTTAATATATATGGATTTCTGGCATTCTTCCTTCATAATGTCCACCCCTACAATTCTTCCTTTTCCCTGTTCACCGTCTCTACTTCCTCTACCCTCTTGGACTATTGCAACAGCCTCCATCTCTGCTTCTGCCAGTTCATCCTTGGCCCTAGAGACACATTAAATCTTTAACCCCTTGCACATCGTTCTCACCCACCCGCCTCTGTTCAGAACCCTCCACTCCCTTGCCCCTGTGTACAGAGTAGAGTTCAAATTCCTTAGCATGACTATCAAGACCTCTATAGTCACCTTAGCCTCACTCTCCCACTTTCTTTCTCTACTTGCCTTTAAAAACTTTTGGCGGGGGCAGCCAAATCAGGCTATTCATTGCCTCCACACTGGTCATACCTACGCCCACCCAGACAACACCATTTCCTCCACTCCCAAGCCTGGAATGCTCTCCTATGCCTTCAAGGTCTAAGAAAGAGACTCCATGAAGTGAGAGAAAATGGAGATTGGGGAATATCAAAAACAGACTTTTTGTTTCTAATTTGTTCCTGGATTTGGCCATGATCCCAGAAATGGGAGAAGGATTCTCTCTTCCCCCCTCCCCTCCCCCACCCCCGCTCCCTCTCCCTCCTCCTCCTACTTCTCCTCCTCTTCCTCTTTCTCCTCCAGAGGCATCATGGTGGTTAAGAGCAGGCACTCTGGCTCTGTTACTTCCTGCCTGGGCAAGTAACTCATCTTCTCTGCCTCACTTTCACTCATCTGTACAAGGGGGTACTGACAGTATCTTCTGGAAGTGATGTAGGATATGCCACACAGATCCCTCTTCAACACTGAGGCACTTATTCTCCCAGCTGCTGCTGACTGTTCACTGAGTCCCTTCCAGGAACTGCCCTCAACCAAAGGAAGCTGTACTGCCCAAGATTATGCCTGCCCCTGGGGCAGCCTGGGTCACAGTGGGTATAAAAGCCTGGCCTCCTTGCCTTGACTGGACCACGCTAAAGGGTCTTCCCAGCTTCTGATCTGGCCAGAAAATTTACTGAGGCCTCTGTTGTGACTGCATCAGAGCCCTGCTTCTCTCTCTGCCCAACCCAGCTTCCTTTTCTTTCCCTCACAGGTGGTGTTCCCAAAACTACTCCTCAATAAATTGCCTGCATGCAAATCTCTGCTTCAGAGTCTGTTTCCCAGGAAACCTGACCTACGATGGTTGGTCTAAGAAAGCAGCCTCAGAGATAGGGTTAGGAGCAGTATCACTTGCAGGCTGACTGGCACAGAGGCCCTGTTACTAATGGTAGGTGGAACACTGAGAGCCCCTGGCACGTGGTTAGAGTGCAATTGCTAAAACTTTCACTGGTGGTGAGCCGAGATGGGACACAGGTGGACATTAATGCACTGTGGGTGCAGCATACCAAGCATTTCAGAGGTTCTGATAAGTGCTATTTGCTGTTGCTGGAGGTGGCAGGGGATTGATTCATTGGAGAAAAACAATAAAAGGCCCAGAATGATTCATCACCAATATAAGGCAAAGTGTAAAAGCTTGGGGGTACCTTTGGTAGCGTATAAAGAGACTCATCTCCTACACTGGAGGGCAGAGGAAAACTAAGGATCAGGCCCAGCACTTAATTATAAGGGGAACAGGACTCCAGAGAAGATTGAATTCTCAACTCCAGCCTATCTGCTATGCCAAGGTCAGGGGCCTGATTGGAAAGAATGGGACCCTGAAACTCTCGTGAGGCTTCAGTCAAGATGTTGGTCAGGACTGCAGCCATCTCAAAGACCAGAGCATCTGCTTCCAAGCTCACACTCATGTCTGCTTTTGTAAACCTTAAAAGATCCTCCTCCAAGCTCATTCCTGCAATTGCTGGTAGGCCTTTGTACCTCTCCCTGTATCCTGATTGTCCTCTCAACATAGCAGCTAGTAATGGGAGAACGAGACAGGGAGAGAGAGAAAGAGAACACCAAAAAGTCTCCCAAAACAGAGCTACAGTCTTTTGTACCCTAATTTGGAAGTGCCATTCGATCCCATTTGCCATTTTCTATTCATTAGAAGCAAATCACTAGGTCAAGTCCATACTCAAGGAGAAGAGAATACATGAAAGAGTGAGTACTAGGAGGCAGGGGTCACTGGGAACCATCTTAGAGGCTGTCTACCATAACCTTGCAGACTTTTTCAGGCTCCACACTTGAGGATGTTGTTCCACCATTTACCTGGTGACAGGAAAGACTGTCAGCCTTTAGCAGGGCCCAGAGCAAGAAAGAGCTCTACAGCAGGTACAGGCTGTGGTGCAAGTGACCCTGGGTGTTAGAGGCATCTGTGGTGGGAAAAGACACTGTATAGAGTTTATGGCAAGACTCAAGAGAAATTACAGCATAGATCCCTCAGATTCTGGAGCAAAGCCATGCCGTCTATAATAGAGGATTGTAAATCCCATTCAAAACCAGCAACCTGTGTTCTCCTGAGCCCTGGTACACAGAGCAACTGATTATGGGAAATTAAGTGACTGAGCAGCCAGAGCTGCCCATCACAAGCTGGGTTTTATGAGACACACCAAGTCATAAGGGAGTCAGAGCTCTCCATCGTAAGATGGAAGTAAGGAGTACATCCAGAATCACAAGTAAGGGGCATGAGCAGGTGGCTCAAACTCCCCTATCACTCACCTCTTTTGCAGCAGTACCCCTCCCTCAGCTCACATCTATGGCCACAGGGGGTATCCTTTATGGTCAGCTAATGAAGAAGGGAAAAGGCTGAGCCTGGGTCACAGATAAGTCAGCTCAGTATGTGGGTGCAAACTGAAAATGGATTGCTGCTGCACTATAGCCCCGCTTAGCAAGGGGTGAGGGTGGGTGGGTATTGTGGTCCTGAAAAGTAAAAGTGAAGGGAAGTCCTTCACTGTGCAGAGCTTTAATTGGTATACCTGGTTGACCACTTTGTGTGCAAAGAAAAATGGCCTAAGCTTAGAATATATATAGACTTGTGGGCAGGGGTAATTGGCTTGATTTGTTGGTCAAGGGTCTGGAAGGAGAAAGAAAGACTGGCAGATAGAAACAAGGTGATCTGGAAAAGAGGTAGGTGAGTGAACCTATGGGACTGTGCATGAAGCGTGAAGATCTTACTGCATGTTAACACCCATCAAAGGTCATCTACCATGGGAGAGACGCTAAACAATCAAGTAGACAGAATTTTGCAGGTAGTTGATTCAGCTAGCTCCTATCATCAGCCACCACAATACTGGCACAATGGCTCATGAAGAGAGTAGTCACAGTGGCAGGGACAGAAGCTGTGCATAGGCCCAACAGCATGAGCTCCCAGTCAGAAAGGCCAATCTAGCTACTGCTACTGAAAATATCAATCTACCAGCAACAGAGACCAACACTGAGCACCTTACATGGCTCCACTCTTCCAGGAGAGCAACCACAACTTGATGGACAATTGATTACATCATAACCCTTCCACTCTGAAATTAATATGTATTCCATGCATGAATTTGTCTTCCCTGACAACAAGGCCTCAGCTAGCACTACTATCCAACAGCTTACAGAGTATTTGATACACTGGACCAGAATCTCACATAATATTGTATCAGACCAAGGGACCCACCCATAAAGGAGGTGTGGCTGTAGACATATGATCTTGGGATCCTTTGTTCCATGACATACTCCACCACCTAGAAGCTGCTGGCTTCACAGAGTGATGGAATGGTCTTTTGAAAGTACAGCAGAGTTACCAGCTTGGAGATAATGCCCTGTGAAGATGGAATGCCATCCTTTAGGATATAGTTTAGACCCTAAATCAGTGACCATTATGTGATGCTGTGTCCCAAGTAGGTAGAATACATGGGTCTGGGGACCAAGGGTAGATATTGGAGTGACCTCAGCTCTAGGAGCCTAGAGGTCTTGGTTCTTAGAAGTTTCCCTCTGTGAGGGACACAGTCATCCAGTTAAGCTTTAAGCTTCCTGATCACTTTAAGTTTCTTGTGCCAAGAGAACAACAGGCAAGGAAAGAAATCACCATCCCGGCAGGGGCAATTGACCCTGATCATCAGGAGGAGGTAGGACTGCTCTTGTAAAATGGGAGAAAATCCCTGGCCAGTTTTGCTCAGTGGTTAGAGCATCGGCCTGTGGACTGAAGAGTCGCAGGTTTGATTCCGGTCAAGGGCACATACCTCGGTTGCAGTTTGGTCCCTGGCCCTGGTCAGGGTCGGGGTTGTGCAGGAGGCAACCAATTGATGTGTCTCTCTCACATCAATGTTTCTCTCTCTTTCTCTTTCCCTCCCACTCTGTTTGAAAATAGGATTTTAAAAAAGGAGGGGTGGGGAGTAAAGAAGATATTTGACACCAGATGATCCACTGGGGCATCTCTTCAAACTCTCTGTCAAATATTGACAGTAGATTAACAAATGCAGCAACCACAGCCTAAGGACAAGCAAGCTGCCTAAACCACCAGAGGTGCTAACCAAGAGTCAGGGGAATCTAGTACACTATGGTGTTACCTCAAAAAATTAAAAATTGAATTATCATTTGACCCAGTGATCCCACTCCTAGGAATATACCCTAAGAAGCTTGAAACACCAATCAGAAAGAATATATGTACCCCCATGTTCATAGCAGCACTATTTACAATAGCTAAGATCTGGAAACAGCCCAAGTATCCATCAGTAGACGAATGGATAAAAAAGCTGTGGTATATATACACAATGGAGTACTATGCAGCTGTAAGAAAAAAAGATCTCTTATCCTTTGAGACGACATGGGAGGACCTGGAAACTATTATCCTAAGCGAAACAAGGCAAGCAGAGAAAGACAAATATCATATGATCTCATTTATTTCTGGAATATAATGAACATAACAGTCTGAGGAACAGGGTAGTCCCAGAGACGTGGAAGTAGAGTACAGACTGACAATTGCCAGAAGAGGGGGTGGGGGAGGGGAGCGATGAACCACAGAACTTGTACACGTGTACTCATAACCAATGGACATGGACAACAAAACTGGGGTTGGGGCAGGGAGGGAGGGGGAGGAGGGTGTCAATGGGGGAAAACGGAGAAACATCTGTAACAAAAATAAATTAATATTAAAAAAAAATAGAATGCAGAGAGAGCAGGTAACAATAAGTATAAGAGCAGTTGTCTATCCTACCTTCCTCTTCATTTCCCAGGAAAGAGAATCCTGGAGAAGCTTCCAGATGAGGCAAACTTAAGCAAGTGGATCTGAGCACAAGGGGTGGACTGTAGCGGTCACTAGTGTACTGTACACATGCCCCTTTCTTCCTTCAGAGCTGAGGCTTCCATTCCTCCAGCTTCCAGAATTGCTGTTTGCTAACAATTCACAGTTTAGTTCCTCTCCAGTTATTGCCCTTCGTCAAAGGAAGCTGCTTTGCCCAAGTTTATGCCCTCTCCCTATAGGCAGCTTGCATCCAATGACTTGCCAATGAGGAGGTAAAATAATTCAGCCCCTTAGCCCTGGCGGGGTGGCTCATTTGGTTGGAGCATTGTCCCATACACCAAAAGGTTGCAGGTTCCATTCCCAGTCAGGGCATATGGCTGGGTTGCAGGTTCCATCCCCGGTCGGGGTGCATGCGGGAGGCAACCCGTTGATGTTTCTCTCTCACCTCCTCTTTTTCAGTCTCCCTCTCTCTCCCCCTCTCTCTAAAAGCAATAAACATATCCTCAGGTGAAGATTAAAAAATAATAATAGATAGCCCTGGCTGGTTTTGCTCAGTGTTTAGAGCATCAGCCTGTGGACCAGAGTCTTGGGTTCGATCCTGGTCAAGGGCACGTACCTTGGTTGTGGTTCAGTCCCCGGCCCTGGTCAGGGTAGTGCGGGATGAAGGCAGCCAGTCGATGTGTCTTTCTCACATGATGTTTCTCTCTCTCTCTCTCTCTCTCTCTCTCTCTCTCTCTCTCTCTCTCTCCTCTCTCTCTCTCTCTCTCTCTTCTCTCTCTCCCTTCCTCCCTCCCTTCTACTCTATCTGAAGATAAATGGAAAAATGTATCCTCATGTGAGGATTAAAAATCATAATAAATAAATACATAAAAATTAAAAACAATTCAGCCACCTTGCTTTAATTGGGACAACTCAGAAGGACCACCCAGCTCCAGAGCTCTCCACTGAATCTGCTAACACCGCTGTCGTAACTGCTTAACAGTTCAACTTCCTCTGCTTAATCTGGTGCCCCTCACCCTTCATAGGTTGTGTTTCTGAGAGTACTACCACTTCCTGCATGGGAATCTCTGCCTCAATATTTGTTTAACCGAGAGTCATTATAAGAATTAAATGAATGAGTATATATGCAAAGAGTTTGGAGTAGTGCCTGACACACAGTAGGTACTGTGTAAGTGCTTATTGTTATTACCCTCACTAATACTGTGTAGTGCCCTGCTCTCACTCCTTAACCCTAGATTAGTTCTATTACTTCCATAGGTTAGAATCTTCCTTCATGGGGCCCAAGTACCACTGGTGATATTAGAAGTGATTCTAGGTATTTTAGGTAGTATACTAACACACATCTTTTATTTTAATTTTTCTGAGCTAATTAATTATTTTTTTATTTTTTATTTTGAAACAATTTTAGGTTCACAGGAGGTTGCAAGGAAATGGACAAGGAAGTCCTGTGCACTTTACTCCCAATCTTCTCCAATGTTAACATCTTACACAACAATAGTACCATATAAAAACCAAGAAATTGGTATTAGTATAATCCATAGAGCTTATTCAGATTTCATCCATTTCAAAGGCGCTCATTTGTGTGTGTGTTTATGTGTAGTTCTATGCAATTTTATCAATATGCACAGCCTTGTAAAACTACCAACACAATCAAGATACTTAACTGCACCATCACCTCCAGAATCCCTTACGTGATCTCTTTACAGCCATAAACGTGCTTTCTCCTCCATCCTTAAACTCTTGTTCTTCATTTCTAAAATTTTGTCTTTTCAAATCATATCAGTGGAATCATACAGTTTGTAATCTTTGGGGATTGGCTTTTTTCACTCCGGTTTATCCAAGTTGTTGTGTATATCAGTTCGTTCCTCTTTACTCCTGAGTAGTATTCCGCAGTATGGATGGACCACAAGTGGTTTAACCATTCACTTTTTGAAGGATGTGTGGGTAGTTTCCAGTTTTTTGGCTATTACAAATAAAGCTGCTATGAATATTCATGTACAACTTGCTGCATAAAAACAACTCTTCCTTTTTTCTGGAATAAATGCTCAAGAGTGTCATTGCTGGGTTATAGGTCCATTTTCAGTATTGAAAGGAACTGGCTCTACCATTTTACATTCGCATCAGCAATGTATGAGTGACAGTTTCTCCACATCCTCACTAGCATTTGGCATTATCACTATTTTTCTATTTAACTGAGTTTACTTTTATTTATATGAATGCTTTATATTATTCTTATATTTGTGGCAAATGATACTGGTTTTGCTTTTAGATCAGTGACATTAAACTTTTATTTAAAAATAAAATGAAGTTGTCCTGGCCAGTTTGGCTCAATGGTAGAGCATCAGCCTGTGGACTAAAGAGTCACCAGTTTGATTCCAGTCAAGGGCACGTACATCGGTTGCGGTGAGTCCCCAGCCCTGGTCGGGGTCGTGCGGGAGGCAACCAGTCGATGTGTCTCTCTCACATCGATGTTTCTCTCTCTCGCCCTCCCTCTCTCTCTCTCTCCCTCGCACTCTATCTGAAGATAAATAGAAAAATATCTTCGGGTGAGGATTAAAAAAATAAATAAAATAAAATAAAATAAAATAAAATAAAATAAAAATGAAGTCGTAAAAAGTAAATGGAAACAAAGAAAAATATTAAGTAACAGTTCTAGTATACATGTTGATGGCAAAAATTATGAACGTGGTGCATAAGTGTGTGAAGTTTATCTATATTATGGTTTTTGTGCCTGGTGGGTGTGGCTCAGTGGTTGAGCGTCGACCCATGCACCAAGAGGTCGCCGGTTCGATTCCCAGTCAGGGCACATGCCCAGGTTGTGGGCCAAATCCCCAGTGTGGGGAGTGCAGGAGGCGGCCAATTAATGTTCTCTCTCATCTATGTTTCCCTCTCTCTCTGGGATCAATAAAGAAAAAAAAATTTTTTTTAAGTAGGTTTTTGTGGCCCAGCCATTTTGTTTATGTAAAAAATAATACAAACAATTGATCCATAATAAAAATTTTGGAACATACAACTATATGTTGGAATCTACTCCTACTAACTTGTATGGCTTCATTCTTTCAGAGTATTTTCTATAGGACCCTGTCTTATACTTCTTATAACCCAGCACTTAACATAGCAATAAGTGCTTCATGATTACTTAAATTATGGTAGGAACTCCTAAGATTATTTGAAATTCCTTATTATGACAGATTGTTACACTGGCAGCCCCCAATGAACCATGTCTCCTAGTGTTTAAGCCCTTGAGTGGCACTTTCACTATAATAATGCACTTTCACTATACTTATCCAGAGCCTTGGACAGTAGCAAGTGTGATACAAGTAGAGAGAGCCTTGATAAGTTCTTGCATATAGAGCCTCTCCTCTTGCAGTGTCCCTCCTAGAACCCAGCTGCCACATGGGAAGAAAGTCCAGACTATCTTATCGAAGAGAGATGCATAAGGCCACGTGTGGAAAACTGAAGTGCCCCAGTCAAGTTCTCAACTGACTGCAGCACATGAGTTACCCCAGCCAACAACAAATGGGTCACAGCTGCCCAGCCAGGCCATTGAGTCACGAGAAATAAATCACTTACGTTTTAAGCCATTGAGTTTTGGCATGGTTGGTTACATTAGCAATAGATAATGGATACACTTATGCTGCCTAGGCCAGGGGAAGGAGATCCTTTAGCAATTGGATCAATGAATCTGCAATGATGGGGTTTGGACAGTTGTAGAAAATCGAAAGGAAAAACAGAAAGAGGACAGGAAGGAATATAGTCAGGATGGGCTTATTTATTAAAAGTTCAGGATGTTTAAATCAAGGAATCATAACATTTAACAATCTAAATTCCTCATGATGGCTTAGGCCGGCGATGGCTAACAAGTGACCTTAATCCACCTTTCCTCACTTCCAGGCCCATGGAAGACATCACCAAGTGATTGCAGAACTCTTTCCTAATGAACTTAGGATAACTTCTTAATCTTTCTCAGCACAGCCTTCCTGATGCCTGCTAACTAATTAACCAGACTTGGCACAGGATGTGAAACCAAGTTCCACCTCCAACCCCTTACCATAATTATGTTACTGATACATGAACCCAGGACCTAAGAGATTTCTTTGCAGAGCTAGTCATAGAGCTGGAAAGTAGTAAAGTTAGGACTAAACCCCAGGGTTCCTAAAGAGCTTTGGAACTGGTCAATCTGGGTTCAAGGCCAAGGCCAGGCTCTGCCATTTATTAGTAATGTGATCTAGCTTAAACAAGTCATTAAACCTCTGAGCAGTTCAATTTCCTCGTTGGTAAACAGGGATAATGTTTGCACCTCACAAAATTGCTGTGATAATTAAATGAGTTCATATCCTCTGTGTGAAAATGCTGACCACCATACCTGGCACAGAGTGGCTCCATTGCACAGTGATTCCCCAACAAGCAGAAAGGAGAGTTTAGACCTGACCCATGGGAATGAGCAAAGGGAAACTCAAAGTACTTTGTCCACAGCGGAGAAGGTATGTGATGGTCATCAGAACCGGGGGGAGGGCCAGACAGTGAAGAAGTGGCAGGTGGGAGGGGGCCCTGGGGGAGAGAAGTCTGTTCTCTATGTGTTGGAGGTGGCAGCTATGAATCACCCTTCAATCTACCAGTGCCACTCCCCATTCCATCATAATTGTCTAAAAATTTTGCCATTTATCTAAGATATGAGAACTGGGGCCTGAGAATGTGACACTGAAGCTCTGGTCTTCACAAAACTTTCTCAGCAAAGCAGAAGTTGTTTCCAAGTTTGTGTCTTATTCTTCCTGCCTGGATCACTCCTGCAGCAACATTAAGACACCCTGAGCCTCCTTATTCTCTCTCCGCCCCCAAGTCCTTGAGGAGCACCCCAAACCTCCATTCCACTCACATTCTCCTCAAACTGACCCTTTATTTGCTTAAGGTCTCCCGTCCATGCCAGGCCATGAGGTCCCAGGTGAGAAGCCAGCAGGCTGGCACACACTGATCCATTGACCTAGGAGAGCATCACAGCACACTCACTCACCCAAGTTCATCTTGAAGGAGAGTCCTAGTCTTCCTAGAAGAGGTCAGCCTTCCCATAATTCCTCCCTACTCCAGGCGGGATTCTTTGGCTGCAAGCAACAGAAAAAACATTGGTTAACTTAAACAAGGGATATAATGGGAGGAGGGGGCCAACTCACAGAATCAAGAGACTGCTGAGAATGAGGCTGGAAGAGTTGGGAACAATGACAGCCAAGGCATCCTGGAATAGGAGTTAGTCAACCATCTTGTTAGGACACTGCTTCTTGCACAATCTTATTTTATCCTTCTGCCATTCTGGTTAATATCCCAAGTCTAATCTGATTGGCTCAGATTGAGTGAAATACCCTTTCCTTTGCCACCATGATTGACAGCTTGACTAAGACTGCAACCAATGAATGGGGCACCAGTAACGGTCCAAAGTTGAAATTGGGGCTGTTGCTGAAGAAGGGAGCAGGATGTTAGGCAGCCAAAGACTACATGTGTCCAAAACACCCCCAGTATCTCCCCACTTACACAATTCACGTTAAACACCAAGATTCCAGGTGCTATATATATATGAATAAAAATGGGCAGAACTGTAAACTAAAGCTGGTGATGAACAGTACGGAATCATCCGAAGGAAATTAAGCTTGAAAAGAAATTGGGCTTTGGAGGTCCGAAGACCTAAGTTCTAGTACCAGCACTGCTATAATTGTGACCTCTGTTTTTTCATCTAAGGCTCTAAGCAATAGGGTAAGCAATGTTCTAACCAGCGGGTTGTTTATTAAGTATCCAAATAGATAATGTACTTGAAGGCTCTTCAAAGGCTGTAAAACATACAAACTTGAGGGACTATTATTGGTCTGTTTGGGTTTTTATCATTTATTTTACAGATGGCATCATATCAACTACTTAACCTGAGATTGCGTTTGGCCAGAAGCACTGCGGTTCTGACCTTAGCTGGCGGACAGGCTGCAGTGAAGCGAGATGAAGGAGGGAGAGCCCTGCAGGTAATGCAGTGGGCAGTCTTATTTCAGCCTATTTTGCAATGCAATGATCTTGAGGAAATATTAGGATGCAGTTCATAGAGAGTTCTTACTAACTCTGAAAAATCAACTACAGTGAGAGCCAAGAAATAGAAAACTGCCAGGGTGTAGGAAATAGCCATTTGGAAGAATGCATCAGATATTCAATATTCAATGCAGAATTGAGTGGCAATGTAGCACAGACGTTCGGAACACGAGCTTTGAGACATGAAGACCTGCGTTTGAACTCTAGCTTCATCCTTTGCCTCATCTATGTAAGTACGATGATAATCCACTCAACAAATATTTATTGAGGACTTATCAAAAACCAAGTATTTTTTAGGCACTGATGATACAATAGTGAACAATATAGATTTGAAAACCCTGTCCTCGTGGGCTTTACATTCTAGTGGGAGAAAAAAGTAATTAAACAAACAAAAAAGTAAAATATATAATGTATCAGTGATAAATGCTATGGAGAAAATAAAGCAGGGAAGGAAGTCAGTGAGTTACTATAAACTATAGAGTGATTAGGGAAAGCCTCACTGTGATGTGACATTTGAATCAACGCTGAAAAAAGGAAGGACTGGGCTAGGCAGAGGTCTGGGGGAAGACTATACAGAGGGAACAGCAAGTGCAAAGGCCCGGTGTTGGGAGCATACCTGGAAAGTTCAAGGAACAACAAGGCAGCCAGGATGGCTGGAGGAGATTTTGTAGTTGGAGAGAAGATGGAGATCAGGGCAGAGCATTGGAGATGGGGCAGATCATAGGGCCGGTTGGCCCAGAACTTTGGCTTTTACCCTGAATGAGGTGGGGAGCCACTGGAGGATTTTGAGCAGGAAAGTAACCACCTAACTTACATTTTAATACATTTTTAAATTTTTTCTTTATTGATTTTAGAGAGAGAGAAAGGGAGAGGGAGAGAGATAGAGACATCAATGAGAGAGAACATCGATTGGCCGCCTCCTGCATGCCCCCCACTGGGGATCAGGCCCACAACCAGGGCATGTGCTCTGACTGGAACTCGAACTGGAGACCTCTTGGTGCATCGGTCGATGCTCAGTCACTGAGCCACACCAGCCGGGCATAACTTTCATTTTAAAGTCTCGTTGGAGTTGCTGTGTTGTGGGCAAGGGCAGAAGAGGGAAACCAGTTTGGAGTCTATAGCAAAAATCCAGATGAGACTTCTAGTTTCAGGTCCAGCATGTAAAGAGCTTGGAAGTTGCTACTCTGTCCTTACAATAAGTAAAAGCTGAACAAACTGAGAAAGCAACAACACTTCTTAGATCTGTCTGTCTCAGTGTACTGTTGCCAAAATTTGGAGAGATAGGCAGGCGAATACCTAGAATCACAACTTACCAGAGCAGAGACAACCAGCAGAATGCTCTGTGGGAAGCAGTGCTGGGATAGGAAAATCTAAATTGTGATTAATGAACTGCTGGAGGCTTAGTCCAGACATGTCAGAGAGTTAAAATCTCCAGGGGACCCCGTTATTAAGGGGCACCCACACTTTGTGAGTTTCACCTCCTAGACCTCAACCAGGTTCTCATAGTGAATACTGGAGAAAAATTGCCTCCTGTTTCCAGCATGGGTAAAGGAAGATGAACCATTATGCCACTGCATTCTGTTCTTCTTTAAAAGGCTCACCCTCAAGAGAAACAATTTTACCAAAGCCTAAACTACTGGGGATTTTTCCGGAGGAAGAAAAACACCCAACTCCAGTCTTCTTTAGCCATCCTGTCCTACCTACCTCAGGAGGGCTGGGGGCTGAAAGGCACTTGTAAAGTTCACAATGCAGAGGTACAGGCTCTTTGAAAGACTGAGACCTAATCATGGGACTATAGAATACTTCCTTCCTCCCACACATTGCCCTACATACTAAAGGCCTATTTGCTACAGTTACTTTTACTCAGTACATGGTGTTCAACTATCAAGAAAAATTTACAATGCATACTAAAAGGCAAAAAACAACAACAAAAACACAGCTTGAAGGACAGAACATGCACCAGAACCAGTCTCAGAAATGGCAGGAATGCTGGAATTATCAGACTGGGAATTTACAACTATAATGAATATACTAAGGGCTCTAATGGATGAAGTAGACAGCATGTAAGAACAGATGGACAATGTAAGCAGAGAGATGGAAGTTCTAAGAATGAATAAAAAAGGCATGCTAGAGATTAAAAACACTGTCCCAGAAATGAAGAATGCCATTGATGACATAGTAGACAATAGAGCCAAGGAAAGAACCACTGAGCTTGACAATACCTTAATAGAAACTTCCAAAACTGAAAAGTAAAGAAAAGAAGAAGAAAAAACAACATAATGGAATGCCCAAGAACTGTGGGACAACTACAAAGGATATAATATACAAGTAATGGAAATATTGGAAAGAGAAAAAAGGGAGAAAGGAACAGAAGACATATTTGAAGCAATAATGACTGAGAATTTCCCCCATATTAATGTCAGACACCAAACCACAGATCCAGAAAGCTCAGAGGATGATAAGCAAAATAAATGCCAAAAAAACCTAAACCTAGGCCTATTATATTCAAATGCAGAAAATCAAAGATAAAATTTTTTAAATCTTTTAAAAAGCAAAGGGAAAAATACCTTACCTCTAGAAGAACAAAGGTAAAGAAATACATCCAACTTTTCCTAAGAAACCATACAAGTAAGAAGAGAGTAAAGTGAAATATTTAAAGTGCTCACCCTGGCCGGTTTGGCTCAGCAGTTAGAGCGTCAGCCTGCGGTCCAGAGAAACCTGGATTCGGTTCCTGCTTAGGGCACGTACTTCGGTTGCAGTTTGTCCCTGGCCCTGGTTGGGTCATGCGGGAGGCAGCCACTCGATGTATCCCTTTCACATCGATGTTTCTCTCTCTCTCTCTCTCTCTCTCTCTCTCTCTCTCTCTCTCTCTCCCTCCCTCCCACTCTATCTGAACAAAAAATGGAAAAATGTCCTTGGGTGAGGATTAAAAAAATAATAAATAAAGTGCTGATAGAGAGAAAAAAATACAGCAACCTAGCATTCTGTACCCTGTAAAATTATCCTTCAAAGTAAAGGAGAAATAAAGAATTTCTCAGACAGACAAAAAATGAGTTTGTTGCTAGTAGACTTACCTTGCAAGAATATTAAAATAAGTTTTTTTAGAGAGAGAAGAAAAATGATATAAGAAAGGAAAAACATCAGAGAATGAACAAGTGATGGTAAGGATACAAGGAATAGGATATAAGAGAGAGGATACAAATTTCTAATATCAGAAATGATAGAGAAAGCATTGCTACAGAGCTCATGGACATTAATAGGATAATCAAGGAATATTGTGAACAACTTTGTGTCCATAAATTTGAAAACCTAGATGAAGTGGACCAAATTATTTGAAAAACAAAATCTGCCAAAACTCAACACACAAGAAGAAACAGATCATCTGAATAGGCTTATGTGTATTTAAGAAATCAAATCAATAATTAATAAGCCTCCAAAACAGAAAGCACCAGGCCCAGATGGGTTCACTGGTGAACTCTACCAAACATTTAATGAAGAAATTATACTAATTCTGTACAATCTCTCTCAGAGAATAGAAGCAGAGAGAATACTTCCTAGCTCATTCTATGAGGCTAGCACTACCCTACTACCAAAGCCAGACAAGGACATTATAATAAGACTACAGGCCAGTATCTCTCATGAACATAGATGCAAAAATCCTCAATAAAATGTTAGCAAATCTAATCCAACAATGTATACAAAGAATTATACACCATAATCAAGTGGAATTTATCCCAGGTGTGCAAGGCTGGTTCAACATTTGAAAAGCAATTAATGTAATCCATCACATCAACAAAGTAAAGAGGCAGGGGGAATCACATGATTATAGAAATAGATGAAAAAAAAGTATTTGACAAAATCAAACACTTATTCTTGATTTTTTTTAATCTCAGTAAACTAGGAATAAGGAAAATTTCTTCAATTTGATAAAGAACATCTTTAAAAAAAACCTACAGCTAATATCATACCTAATGATAAGAAACCAGAACCTTTCCCACTAAGATCAGGAACAAGGCAAGGATGTTCCCTCTTGCCATTCCTTTTCAATATTGTACTGGAAGTCCTAGCTAATGCAATAAGACAAGGAAAGGAAATAAAAGGTATACAGATTGGAAACAAAGAAATAAAATTCTTTTTGTTCACATGATTGTCTATGTAGAAAATATGAAAGATTCAACAGTACAAACTCCTAGAACTATTAGGCAATTCTAGCAAGTTTACAGGATACAAGGTTAATATACAAAAGCCAATCACTTTACTATATACTAGTAATAAACAAGTAGAATTTGAAGTTAAAAACACAATACCATTCATATTAGCACCCCCCAAATGAAATACTTAGATATAAATCCAATAAAATATGTACAAAATTTATATGAGGTACATATATGAGGAACAAAATAGAAAGTCAAGAAATAGACCCACATAAATATAGTCAACTGATCTTTGACAAAAGAGCAAAGGCGATACAATAGAGAAAATATAATCGTTTCAACAAATAGTGCTGAACAACTGGACATTCACATGCAAAAAAAAAAAAGAATCCAGACACAAACCTCACAAAAATTAATTCAAAATGGATCATACAGTAGCTAAAGACACATGAAAAAAATAGATCATAGACCTAAATGTAAAACACAAAATTATTAAACTCCTAGAAGATAACATAGGAGAAAATCTAGATAATCTTGGGTTTGGTGATGACTTTTTAAGTACACCAAAAGCATGATCTGTGAAAGAAATAACTGATAAGCTATATTTCATTAAAATTAAAAACTGCTCTGTGAAAGACACTGTGAAGAGAATGAGAAGAGAAGCCATAGAATTGGGAGCAAATATTTGCAAACACATATCTGATAAAGACTGTTATTTAAAATATACAAAGAGCTCTTAAAATTCAACAATAAAAAAAATGAACAAGCTAATTTAAGAATGGGCCAAGGATGCTAATAGACATCTCCCCAAAGAAGATATACAGATGGCAACTAGCACATGAAAAGATGCTCCACATCATATGTCGTTAGGGAAGTGCAAATTAAAACAATACTGAGATACCACTGCTCATCCATTAGACCAAAATCCAGGATACTGACAACACCAAATGCTGCCAAGGGTATGGAGCAACAGGAACTCTTATTCATTGCTGGTGGGAATGCAAAAATGGCACAGCCACTTTAGAAGACAGTTTGGCAGCTTCTTACAAAACTAAACATACTCTTACCATACGATCCAGCAATCATGCTCCTTGGTATTTACCCAAAGGAGTTGAAAATTTATGTCCACACAAAACCCTGCACACAGATGTTTGGAGCAGCTTTATTCATAACTGCCAAAACTTGGACGCAACAAAGATGTTCTCTAGTAGGTGAGAGGATAAATAAACTGATATATCCAGACAATGGAATATTATTATTTAGCACTAAAAAGAAATGACTATCGAGCCGTGAAATGATATGGAGGAAACTTAAATGCATATTACTAAGTGAAAGAAGCCAATTTGAAAAGTCTACATACTATATGATTCCAACTATATGACATTCTGGAAAAGCAAAACTACGGAGACAGTAAGATGATCACTGGTTGCCAGGGGTTGTGGGGAGGAAGGGATGAATAGATGGAGCACAGAGGATTTTTAGGGCAGTGAAATTATTCTTTATGATACTCTAATGAGATACATGTCACTATACCTTTTGCAAAACCCATAGAATGTACAACACCAAGAGTGATTCCTAATGTACATTATGGATTTGGAGTGATAATGATGTGTCAATATAAGTTCATTGATTATAACAAATGTACCACTCTGGTGAGGGATGTTGACAATGGGGGAGTCTGAGGGGGAGGCAGGAGGTATATGGGAATTCTCTGTACTTTCCACTCAATTTTGCTGTAAACTTAAAACTGCTCTAAAAAATAGTCTATTCTTTAAAAATCCTGTTAGAAGTGACGGTAGCTTGGACAAGGGTGGTGTCTGTGGAGGTGGGGAGAAGTGGTTGGATTCTGGATATATTTGTAAGAATCAACAGAATTGCCAGTGGATTAGATGTGGAGTGTGAGGGCAAGAGAAGATTCAGCCTAAGCACAGACATACACAACAACTTCACGCAACTAGATATTCAGCGAACACCAAATCTCACAAACTTTCAGAAGAGATGATGGTCCTCGGCAAGGTAATATCTAAATTAGATAACTCTTGGGCATGGGGTTGGGGACACACAAGAAACTCACAAGAAGAGGAGGGCCAAGCTCGAGTCAACTGTAAGTCCTCTTCAATGTGCATAGTTTCTTGTAGTCAGCAGTTCTGGAAAGAAGAGATAAATAGGGAAGGAACAGAGGAAAACAAGAATGATTCATCCCAGGCCCAGTAATAATAATAACCCCACAGGTAACAATTAGTAATCACAGTGGCGATATTGGCTAGCCAAGTGGAATGTTCTATTTTTTGGAACCCTGTCCTAGGCCAGCCTCTTCATTGCTGTGCTTTTAGCACGAGGTAAATGAAATTTGAGTGAAAGGATGAAGAAAAGCAACTGATAGTCAATTCCCAAAGGATACAATTCTACTTCATTTGGAACACTCCTATCATTTTTTTTTTTTTTTTTAGCCTCTAATAGGCATTAGGAACATATATTTCTCTAGTGCTGAAATCAGCCCAGCAAGGTAGATATTATTGTGTCCATTTTACAGATGGGAAGAGTAAGGCTTATACAAGGGGATCACTAGCTAGGGAGTCATGAACCTGGGTTCAAACCCAAACCTATGTGTCTCCAAAGCTCATGCACATACCACAGTCTCCCCTTTGTTTTGTTAACAACAGAGAACCTTCATTGAGCACTTACCTTGTGCCAGGCCCTGGTGTTTAACACCTATTTATATGAATATTATCATCTCCATTTTACAGATTAGGAAATTAAGGCCCAGAAAAGTTAAGGCATTCACTGTAGACCCCTCAGTGTGGTTCTAGGTTGCAGATCCATACTCTTATATTTTTTAAAAGGGTTTTTAAAAATATAATAGTAATATACAGGAACACTTTTAGAACATGCAACAAAGAAAAAAAATCACCTGTAATCCTACCATTCTGAGATAATCATGATTATCATTTTGGTGGATAACTTTTTAATGTTTTTTCTACACATACATATACACACATACACATATACATTTTTTACAAAAATGAGATTGTATTTTATTTGCTTTTAACCTATTCTTCACTCTCTCACTTAATATGTTGTCAACGTCTTTCTGATTTAAATATATTCTACAATGGTGATTTTTTACTCTCTTGGATCTTACACCTATTTGAGAATCCATAAAAATCTCCCCTCCCATCCAAAATGTGCACACACACAACACAGTTTTGCATATAATTTCAGACATTCCCTGAAGCATGGACCCTAACTGAGAGTCCTAGTTCTACAACATAATTTCTAATGCCTGAGTAATAGTCCATCATGGAAGGATGCCCTATAAATTATTGAACCAACCAACCTAAATCAGTCCCCTATGGTTGGACATTTAGATTATTTCCAATTTTCCACTATGATAAACAGCTTCGCAATGACTATTCCTATGGATAAATCTTTGAGGATAGCCCTATTTGTCTCCTTGGGATCAAATCCAAGAGCACGGTCATTTTTAAGGCTTTCGATAGAATTTCCAAATTGTCCTCCAGAAAGGTTGTATCTATTTACGCTCCCACCAGCAGCGTCTAAGAGGGCCTGTTTCCCCACATCATTGCTCACATCCGGTCTTATAAAACACTATATTTTGTACCTTTTTAACCCTGGCTCAGAACTTTTCTTTCTCTTTTTGCTGTCTTGAAGGCAGCAATTTCTGGCTCAAGGAACTGGAAACAGTAGTCTTTGGGGAAGACTCCAGATTGGGAATTGCTGTCTTTTTCCACTTCAACGAAACCCCAAAGGCTGTGGTTTCCTATTTAGCAGAAGACCCTCCTTTGCAAATCTCTTTGCTCCATTTTTGGTAAGAAGCGCATCACTGGGTGGGAAGAAACAAACAAGCTAACCTTTTTTTTTTTGGTTGCTTTTTAAACAGTTATATTATGAAATGTTTGTCCCCAAGGGAACTGGGAGGGTTCCTTTTAGTAAATCTAAAAATTCATAGACAAGTAATTCTGTAATGTGACTGCTCCTTCTCTCCCACTTCAGATAGCCAAATCTGGCTCTTGATATGTAACATATACTGGAAAAAAAGTTAAGTTTGGCTCGAGAACTCCACAAGAGTGGTTATAAGGACAAATTTCTTGCATACAGTAGGCACTCAGAAAATGTTTGTTGAATTGCACTGGAAGACTTGGACACGCACCCTGGAGTAATAGGAGATTTCGTGTACGTGTTTAACTACTCAAGCTTTCATTAACTGTGGCAGTGTTAAATACCGCCGGTACTAATGACGGGGAGTGGTGACCTGAATACACCAAAACAGAGGGAAATCCCAGATCAACTCTATTTAGCCTTGAAATGCAGTCCATGATTTTTTTTCCCCTGTAACAGATGTACCTTTCCAATTCCGTCCAGCTTAGGCGAATATTACAATGAGCTTATCCTCTATGAGCCCACAGGGAGAAGCTGCTGTGCCCAGCAGTCATCAGGCTAGATTTTAAAGTCACACAAAAAAATTTGAATATGAATATTAAATGATATAAAGGAATTCTTGTTCATTGTATCAACTGTGATATGAATATTATTTTAGCTATGTAGGGTTATGCTCCTTTTTAAAGATACACACTGGAATTAACAAATAAGTATAAGTTACCATGGACCATCTGCAAAAGGGATAATAAAGATTTGACTATATTATACCAATAACTACTGCTCACTGGAAGTTTTTTGTGCAAACCAGTTTAGATATATTAACTTGAATCCTCACCACAAACCTCAGTGGGCAGGTATCATTATTCCCATTTTATAGATGAATAAACTGAGGCTCAGAGGCAGTATGACTATCCAATGTTTCTGCCCTGCTTCTGCTTCTGCTTCTGCTTCAGAGAACCCCCCCTCCCTCATTAGATACTGTTGTGATGAACCAACAGTCAAAGCACCCTGCCCTCCTGCCCAGAGGGTAGTGTGAGACCCAGGCCTCTCCTGTAATCCTTGGTCTGCATGGAGTAATACTTAGACTAGTGATGATGGACACTCTGAAGAGCTCATCCATCAGCCCTTTCTGAGGTCAGGAGATGTGGCTTTTCTGTCCATTCTGTGAGCTGCCCCTGCTCAAGGCAGCCACAATTGGTTTTTATTGCACGCAACCAAAGAATGCTAGCCAACAGAGAAATGTTATCGGACTGCCCAGCTGGCAAATGGCAGAGTGAGGATTTAAACACAGGGCTGTCTGATGTCAACGCCCCATGCCACTTCTCCAAGAACATGCATTAGGGGTCAAGTTCATGTGACTTTCAAGTCTTGACTTTCACTTTCTCTGCCATATGCTTCTCCCCTATAAAATTCTTACACACTTACTTCCATGTCTCTCTACCACAGGGGTGTAACAATACATCACTGCACTAATGTAACTACACCTCCGCACTGGGTACCCAGTGTTTAATTCAGCAATCGCTCTAATCCATATTCCCCTAGACCAGCAAGCTATTACTGCTACTCACACCATCCCTTTGCTAATAGAACAACACTGAAGGGGAGGCATGAACAGGTAGTCTGGTTCATCCTCCTGCCTTAAAGGAAATGCTGCCCTAAAATCAATAGAATTCAGTCATGTGACAGGAGTCACTTTTGCCATCACTGTTGTCACAAGTCTACTGATTACTGTCAGCCTCAAGAAGCACCATGTGCTAGTCTAAAATCAAAATGTGTAAGCCCTAACAAGACAGACTGGAAGAGAGAGACTCAGAGCCCCTGAGGGTGGTGGGAAGACCACAGGCTCCGCAGTCAGAGAGATGCCTCTCATACCAGGTGTGTGACCTTGGGCAGTCGTTTACCTTTCCTGAGCCTCAGTTGCCTCATCTGTAAAATGGGGATGCTAATAATAGTGCCAACCCCACAGGTTCTTGAGATGCTTTTATCAGATGACAAAGTAAAAGTGCCTGATCCACTATAGGAGCCAACAAAGTCAGGGCTTTCCTTCCTAAAGAATTTAGGACAGTGATCGCTTATTCCTATTTTTAAAGATCTCCAAGGAAGGAGAAACCATAGCATCCCTTGGTAGCTAGTGCCTGTGTTTCACAACCCACTTAGATGATGTGTGAATATAGCACAGAGGCCCACATCCAAGGAGGCTGGCGGAGGCTGGGAGGCCTGCCAAGCAGCTTGCTGGACTGCTACCCATGCTATCCC
This sequence comes from Tadarida brasiliensis, assembly GCA_030848825.1. Classification (NCBI taxonomy): domain Eukaryota; kingdom Metazoa; phylum Chordata; class Mammalia; order Chiroptera; family Molossidae; genus Tadarida; species Tadarida brasiliensis. The sequence continues at coordinate 15,146,591 of CM061268.1, read as the reverse complement.
TTCCCCCAGCACTGCCTCCTAAATATATATATATTAGCTTAGCCAGCCTTCACAGGCCGACCTCCTCTTGGAAACCCTCTCCGGTAATCCCCTGGTTTAGAATGTTTCCTGTCTTTTAACCACTATAACACCTGTTGGCTGTAACAGTCTGCAGGCACTTATCAAAAAACAAGCTGGAACTGCCCAGCCGGTGTGGCTCAGTGGACTGAATGTCATCCCATGGACTGAGAGGTCCCGGTTTGATTCCCGGTCAGGGCACATGCCTGGGTTGCAGGCTCAATCCCCAGTAGGGGGCATGTAGAAGGCAGCTGATAGATGTTTCTCTCTCACATCAATGTTTCTATCTCTCTCTCTCTTTGTCTCTCTCTAAAAAATCAATAAAAACGTATTTTAAAAAAAAACAGGCTGGGCCCTGGCCGGTTTGGCTCAGCGATTGGAATGTCGGCCCGCGGTCCAGAGAGACCTGGGTTCGGTTCCCACTAAGGGCATGTACCTTGGTTGCAGTTTGTCCCCGGCCCTGGTCGGGTCGTGCGGGAGGCAGCCACTCGATGTGTCCCTTTCACATTGATGTTTCTCTCTCTCTCTTTCTTCCTCTCCCTCCCTCCCACTCTATCCAAACAAAAAATGGGAAAATATCCTCAGTTGAGGGTAAATATATATATATATATAAAAAATTTAAAAATAGGCTGGTACCAATGGACATGGACCACAAAGCTGGGGACAGGGTGAGGGGGGTGGGAATGGGGAGGAGGGTGGCAATGGAGGAAAAAGGAGAAACATCTGTAACAAAAATAAATTAATTAAAAAAAACAGGCTGGTACCATAACTATTTAATTACCTAATTGGTTCATTCAATACATACATATTGGTTATGCACAAGGCATACAGCAATAAATAAAACAGATGAGATCCCTGCCCTCACGAAGCTCACATTCTGGAATAGGGAAGGCAGACAGAAAGCAAGTATACAGGGCGGGCAAAAGTAGGTTTACAATTGTGAGTACGCAAAACACAGTTTATTTTTGTATTATTATTTATTAGTTATAGTATTATGTATTGGTATTACACCTATAAGCCTACTTTGCCCACCCCTGTGTATTAAGTCAGTTAATCAAATGTGCAGTGGAGGAAATTAGAATAGGGTGGGGCTGGTGGCTGCTTTATGTAGGAGGAGTGGCCAGGGCCGGCTCCTGCCCACCTCGCACTGGCTCCCTCTCATTCCCTGTGCCCTCACACAGGCTTGCTCTCAGTCTGTCGAATTCACCACACTCCTTTCAGTCCCAGGACCTTTGCAAGCACCTTTTGTCTGGAACACTTGTACCTCCCTGCCTCACCTTGTTAACCTCCTCTTTTTGATGCTGTGACATTTGAGCAGAGATGGGAAGGAAGGGAGGGGACTACTTATATATGCTTGGCTTCTCTGGGAAAGTAGAAGCTCCTGGAGGGTAAGAAGGGGCAGAGGAGAGTAGTGGTTAGAGATGCAAGCTCTGGAGGGAGGATGACCTGGTTCAAATCCCTGCCCTACCACACCCTAGTTATATGACAAATCCCTAACTTCTCCAAGTCTCAGTCTCTTCTGGAAAACAGAAAAAGAACAGTATTTATCTCATAGGAATATTATGAAGATTCAATGGAGTCATGAATGTAGTGCTAGGCACCAAAGGTGGATTTACCCTGAAGCTAATGAAACTTCAGGAATCACCACACACACACACACACACACACACACACACACACACACACACACACGATGCCCTGAGAGGGGACCTAGCAATGAGTTTACATGGTCATGTGTTTCTGTAAAATATACTCACAGGAATCAGTTAAGACGACTGTTTCTTCCCACTCTGGCTTCCCTCCTGTCACACTCCTCCTCGTGTCAAATGGCACTGGAGAGGACGTGGGCCTTTCATATTCCTGATTCTGTAATCTTTTTAAGGTCCCTCCAAATTGTATAAGCTTCAGGCCTCACAAAACTTGAACCCATTCCTTCCTGGCACATGGTGACAGCAGCTGTGGTCGTAACTGGGCGTCTTTGCCTCTCACAGCGTCCAGCTGAGTGACCAGCACAGAGCAGGTGTTCAGTGGAGCTGATGGTTAAAGGAATGCTGCAGATCTATAGCCTCAGAGAGCCAGGGGCCTTAAAATGCCAACCACCCTCCCTTCACTCTTCCCTCACCCCAAAATGATTGGAGGACTGTCAGGACAACTGAGAGATTTCTAGAAGTAGTCACATTAGGAAAAAAGCAGCAGAGTGAACACTTTCCAGGAAGACCAATCTCCTGTCTTGAGGATGGAGGGGTTGATTGAGTTCATCATCTGAGGATCTCTCCAGGGTGCTGAGGGCTGTGGGCTGGTGCTGGTGTAGCCCCACACACCACTGCCCCCACACCTGGAAGAGGAGGCTCTGGGGAGCAGGACAATACACCTCTCAGGGGATCCTCAACTCCAAAGCCTCATACTCAGACCTCAGGCCACTCTGGGCTTTCCTGAGCCATCACCGAGAACCGGCCCCAGGGTCTGGCTGTTCTTATATTTAAGCTGAAAAGCTCGTGAAATCCACACCCAGCATGGAAATGAGCTATTTTCCCCTCTTAAACACTGAAAACAGCTCATGCCCATCTTCCAAAGGGAAACCTTCTCCCAACTTGAAAGCAGTTATAAAATCACATCTCAGCCTTTTATTTCCCAGCCAAATGATGCCAATTACTAATACCAAAGGGAAGAAACGTGACTCATTGATGTTCCCAATTCTGACGGCTGATTGCCATAAATTCCCCAGTCCCTAGAGTTCGCTCCACCTCCTCCTTTCTGACAGTTCTCCACAGTCATCACCCACCCAGAAAGTCGTCCTCTCTTCTTGCTTTTCTCCAGGAGACTTCTAGAAGGCCTTGCCAAGGCCCATCAGTCCATTTGCAAGGTTACTCCAAGTCCCTTTGCTCACCTCCCAGCTGGACCCAGAGAAGGACCTGATTTTAGTGTCCTTGCATGTATTTGTGTGTCTACAGGCACATGCATTTCTAGTATCTATTGCACAGAGAATCTTTGTTCATCCTGGTCCTACCCACTGTACTCTTCTGCCTTCCCCAGGGTTGCGTCTCCCATTCATAAACTCGGTGGAGTTTCTTGCTCTTTCGTCACCATTCAAAGCACACAAGAGCAGCAGGCAGAGCATATTAGCCTGGGATGTCTCACTGAAGGGACAGTCTGCTCAGAACTGGCCCCGTGAGCCCTTGGCTTCAGCCTTCCCTCTGCCTCCCTGCCCACCCCCCAAAACTGAGAGTAAGACCCTGGACTCACAGAAGCACTTGCCTTTTTTTTTTTTTTTTTTTTGAGGGGAAGAGGGAGAATGACTTTGGATGACTTTTAAATCACCATCATAACATATTCAACTTATGGCCCAACAATATTAGGGCATATCTTACTCTAAGTGTGTTCGTGTCTTGGGCAGGGCTACCTTACTATAATAGTTTTCCCCAAACTTTCTGGAGCAGTCTTAATGGCTGGACACTTTCTAATTGAGGCGGTTTATTAAATGTGTAATTAAATGTGATTGAAATGTATAGCTTTGTATATACTTTTTAAAAAAAAGGGGAGGGGGGAACGTGCTTTGTCAGCCCATGTGCTCTGATCTGGAGTTCAGAAACCATGATTCCCCATAATAGGAGGACGTTTTATCCTCAAGTCCAGCAGCTTTTGTTGATGGATTCAAGAAGTTGAGACTGGGGTGGAGGATGTGAAAATGCTTTGAAAAGACCTTTCACTATATGATGCAAGCATTTATCATCATCACATTAGCAATAATAAGTAGATCAGGGGGGATCTTTTCAGATGCTAATCTAATTGCATTGTGCCTTTCCCACTGCTCTTAGGACAGAAGCCAGAGCTGAGCCACAGTCCTCCAGCCCTGCCTGCGTGGCCTGGCCCCTGCCCACCTTGCACTGGCTCCCTCTTACTCCCTGTGCCCCTTCAGGCACATTCCTTAGCTTGCCCAATTTGCAGCATTCCTTCCAGCCCCAGGACCTTTGCACGCTCTTTTTGTCTGGAACACTTGTCCCTCCCTACCTCGCCTGATTAACCCCCTTTTTGTTCAAGTATCAGTGTAATCACACTTCCTCAATGAAGCTTTCTCTGCATTTCCATACTGGGTGAATCCTTCCCTTCTACATTCTCACTGAATCATGTTCAGTCATCCATCCATTTGTTAATTTATACTTGAGTGTCTACTATGTGTCAGACAGTATTCTGGGGGCTCGGGATATAATGATGAATGAAAGAAGCTCCCAGGGAGCTTCCATTCTAAGAGAAGGGGAGACAATAAGCAAATAAACACATACCTGTATGATAGGATGTAAGACAGTTATAAGTACTATGGAGGAAAATAAAGATGGAGAAGGAGCAGTGTGGTGGCTGGGGTAAGGGTGACCATTCAGGTAAGGGCAGCAGATAAAGCCTTTCTGAGCAGATAACATTAAACGGAGACCTCAGTGAAATGAGGCAGTAAACCATGCAAAGGTATGTGGAAAGATGAGTGCAGACAGAAGGAACAGTAAGGGCAAAGGCCCTGGGGCAGGAATGTGGTTGATAAATCCAAGGAACAGCAGAAGACCAGCGTGGCCACTGTTGCGAGAGCAACTTGGGAAAGTACTAAATGAGATTGGAGGACATGCAAACAACTCTTCTGAGGAATTTTGCTACATCAAGAAGCAGAGAAATCTGGCAGAAGCCAGGGGAAGCACATGAGCTCTATGGAGGGTGTTTCTGCTTTGTTTTTATTTTGTTTATTTTGCAGTATATTTGTATGCTAAAAGGAATGCTCCAGTAGAGAAGGAGATATTGATGATTCATGACAGAGATCACCGCAGTCAAAGTCCTTGAGTAGGTGAGGGAGAATGAGATCCAGGGCCCAAGTGGAAAGCTTGGCATTACACAGGGATGGTTTGTAATTTGCAACAGGAAGGAGGGCAGAGCATTCATGTATTGATGCTGGAGGTTGGCAAGTTGAGTGGTGGGTAATGAGTGTTCTGATGGCCTCCATTTTCTTAGTGAATAGGAAGATAAGATCATCAGCTGAGAACCAGGCAGGTTCAGGAGGTCACTGGAGAAAAGAGGAGAAGATACAAACAGCCATCTTGGAGAGGGGCAAAGTGACTGAGGACTGTAGTAGGACTGTTGGGCAGTGCTGAGGCAGACCACTTATTTATGGACTCACATGTGAAACAAGACCTGTCCAGACAGTAGTGGGAGTTTTTTCCAGCCATGTTCTTGTGCCCAGACACAGAGGCAAAGCAGGTGCTCCATTGGATTTAACCAGGGCTGAGGTTTGGCAGATGGATACAACAGAGCACGGGAGGTTGGGAGCAATTACAATACCAGGTCATGGAATCCAGCTTGGGTAAGGAGGAAATTAAGGGCCTATGTCAGGGATGGTGAAGGATAGTGAAAAATGTGATAAATTAAAGATCTCAACAGGGTCAGAGAATTTTTGGAATGGGAGTCCTAGGATAACCAAGCTGGAAGATACATGGTGATGGTCCCACTGGGATGGTTAGAATGAACTTCGGACGAGTGCAGTTATGACAGGGTCTGTGTGTGACTCTGTGGCTGTGGTGAAGTAGAAGAAGGGGATCACGACACTGAGGCGTTAAGAAAGAAGAGGCAGAGTGATGGATGGTCATCCACATGGATCTTCAAGTCACCATGGACAATGGCAGGAGTAGAGGTACAGAGAAAGTCAGTGAGCCAGGTCGCCAAATTGTCAATAAACACGTGAGCAGTGGGCAGGTAGGAAAGACAATAGAGGGTTTGATGACACATGCTCACATTTTTCATGTTTATATGATTATTTAATTAATGTCAATTGTACCCACTACACTGCACATACTTAGAAGGGTAGGGGCCATGTCTGTTTGTGTTCACCACATTATCGGCAGCTTCTAGTTCAATGCCTAGCACATAATAAGTACTTAAAAAAAAAACACTTCTTAAACAAATGAATGAATAAATACTATTCTCTGGAACTGAAGAAAAAGAGAGAGTAGGAGGCATTGAATAATGTGTCTAATTTTCAGAAATTTCAGTCAGTGGTCATCAACTAACATCCACATAATACCTAAGTGTCAGGTGCATGCTGCATGCTTCAAAGAGGAATAAGACGTGGTGGTAGCTCTTGGAGATCTCAAAGTATATTCACTCGAGAATAAATAACTTTAATACAATGTGAATGGGGCAGTGATAGAGGTATGAGCAAGATGCTCCAAGAGCACGGACTCTGGCTGCCTGGGAGAGAGGGGGAAGCCGTGGGGACAGACACCATGTGGAGAAGGAGGATGGTCGGCTACCAAGACAAGTGGAGGTCGAGCAAAGGCCCAGCCTGTACACAGATGGGAAAAGCTTAGCAAACTGAGAAGTCTGAGGAGGCTAAAAATTAAGCTAAAAATGTCATCTTGCCCTTTAATTTATGGTCAATTCGTTTGCTAAGAATTCAATGGGGAAAGAATAGTCTTTTGAACAGATGGTGTTAGGACAACTAGATATCTTCATGGAAAATAATTAAGTGAGACTCCTACCTCACACCAAATACAAAAAGTAATTCAAAATGGATCAAAGACCTAAATGTAAGTGTTAAAACTACAAAACTCTTACAAGAAAAACAAAGGTGTAAATCTTCATGACCTTGGATTAGCCAGTGGTTTATAAGCTATGCCACCAAAAGCTCACACAACAAAAGAAAACATAGATAAATTGGACTTCATCAAATTGAAACATTTGTACTTCAAGGGAGACCCTCAAGAAAGTAAAAAGACAACCCACAGAACAGAAGAAAATATCTGCAAATTATATATCTGATAAGGGACTAACGTCCAGAAAATATAAAGAACACTACAGCTCAACAATGAAAAAACAAATAATCTGATTTTAAAATGGGCAAAGATTCAAATACTTTTCCAAAGAAGATATACTAATGACCAATAAGCACAGGAAAAGATGCCAGACATCATTAGTCATTAGAGAAATGCAAATCAAAACCACAATGAGATACCATTTCACATGAGAATGGCTACAATAAAAAAGACAGACATTAACAAGTGTTGGTGAGGATGTGGAGAAGTTGGAACCCTCATGCTTTGCTGGTAGGAATGTAAAATAGTGTAGTACAAATTAAATGGTGGATTTTATGGTATGTAAAGTATAGCTCAATTTTTTAAATGTCATCTGGGGTCCCTGTGGCATGTAGGCTATGCTAAGGGGTATGGTAGGTCCTGTCGGCAAGGGTAAGTTTCTTAGTTGTGTGTGTGATTGTGTGTGTGTGTGTGTGTGTGTGCACATGCTCTTCAGGAAGGTGAAATCGGCAGAAAATACCTCCATGGTGCAGTCACTTAGAGGCAATCAATATGAACAGTTTGTTTTATTTCCATACACTCTTGTTTGTATCTACATACAATTTGGTATGCTGCTTTTTTTCAGCTACTATAAACTTATTCTACCTTTATTTTAAAATAAATTTGTTACCTAATTATAATAGTTATTTATAGTAGAAATTTTGGAAAATATAGAAAATTATAAAAAAGAAAATTAAAATCATCCATAATCCCACCAGAAGTCATCATTACTGACATTTTAGTGTATTTTATTTTGTCTTTTTTTCTATGAGTACAAGTCATTTTTAATGGCTGTATAATAGGCCAGTCAGTATCATAGATTACTTCTATTATAATATAGTTAGGTTATTTCCAACTTTTCTCTATGTAAATAATGATGTAATAAATATCTTTGTGCATGAAGCTTTTTCATATATTGGATTATTTCCTTAGCTTCTCAGGAATGGAATAACTGGGTCAAATACAGAATATGTTTAAGCTCTTATGATGCATTCTTAAACTGCATTCCAAAGTAGTTCTATTAGCAGTAAATGAGTTTGCCTGTTTCACAGCATGCTCATCAGCACTGAGGATTATATTTTTTTAAAATTCTCCTTGTTTTTATTTTTATTCTAATAGAGATTTCATAAGCAAGAGAGTAGCATGCTCAGGTTTATTTTTTTAGGTGACAGAGAACCTGGGCTGAAGAGAATGAGAGAGTGCTGGTATGGGAAACCAATTAGGAAAATGTTGCACTAGTACAGGAAAGAAATGACACAGCCAGGCAGTGAGGATTTAAGATTAGAAAGACATTGAGTTGGATTTGTGACTGATCTGAAACTGGCAGGAAGGAAGTGAGAGCTGTCAAGTTTGACTCCAAAGCGTCTAGCTTTGGAAGTAGAATGGAGGGTAACAGCATTAGCCAAGATAGGCAAAGGAGAAAGAGGAGCAGGTTTAGAATGAAAACAAAGCTCCCTGGCTTTTTTTTTTAATAGGAGAAAAACCCACAGAAGTTTAATAACATGTATAATTCCTGTCTACATGGGAGGGACCCAGAAAAACTGAGTAGCTCCAAGCTTCCTGTTTGCCGCATATTTCTGTGGGTGCCTTCCAGAGTTCCAGGTGGGGATGTCAACATATCCGTTAACAGCGTGAGGATAGCACTGGGGATAAAAGTTTGGGAATTGTCCAGCTCTAGCTGGTATGGCTCAGTGGTTAAAGCATCAGACCCTCACACTGAAGGGTGTCAGGTTTCATTCCTGGTCAAGGGCATGTACCTGGGTGGCAGGTTCAATCCCCAGCCCCAACTGGGATGTGTGCAGGAGGCAATCAATTGATGTGTCTTTCTCACATCAATGTTTCTCTCTCTCTCTTTTTCTCTCTCTCTCTCCCCCTTCCTTCCCTTCAACTCTCTCTAAAAATCAATGGAAAAATATCCTCCAGTGAGGATTAACAGGAAAAAAAAAAAAAGGTTTGGAAATTGTCTGTATGTAAATGGTAATGAATGAGATCACGGGAGATGAGAAATAACTTCTAGGGAAAACCTACATTTGTAAGGCAGAATAGGAATGAGTGAAGGAGAAAGCGTTGCTTAGGAAGCAGGAGGGGAACCAACTGGTGCCAAATGCCAGGGGATCCAGAGGTTCAAGGAGTGACAATGGTCAACAGTGTCAAAAGCTTCCGATGCTTACAGGAGTGACGGAGGACAAAGATGGGGAGTTCTCAGGAGAGAAATCCCTGGGAGAGGCTGAGAAGGAAGTAGAAAGAGAGCAGGAAATCAGAGGGTGTAGAGTTACCTTATGAACAGGTTGGGGTGTCAGGAAAGTGTCAGAGGGCACTAGCCTCAAGGGGAAGTCATTCTCCTCAAGTTTTTCTATCCTTTTGTTGTCGCAAGAGCCACTCAGTGATCCCACTGTGCACTGCTCACCTGAACTGAGCCACTCAGTGATCCCACTGTGCACTGCTCACCTGAACTGAGCCACTCAGTGATCCCACTGTGCACTGCTCACCTGAACTGAGCCACTCAGTGATCCCACTGTGCACTGCTCACCTGAACTGAGCCACTCAGTGATCCCACTGTGCACTGCTCACCTGAACTGAGCCACTCAGTGATCCCACTGTGCACTGCTCACCTGAACTGAGCCAGTCAGTGATCCCACTGTGCACTGCTCACCTGAGTGTACACAGGTGATGTGACCGATAGCTGAGGAAGAGGCTGGAAGGCTTGGCACTGGATCCTGGCTCTGCTGTAACCTCAGACATCCGATTTCAGCTCCACTGTTTATCTCTTTACCTATAACATGAAGCAGAGGGTGAGTGAAGGGGGCCTGAAGCTGGCCTTGGTTCAGTGCTGGTCCATGCCCAAGGTTTCACATTATCGCAGTGAAAGGAGAAAAATAAAGCCAAAACTGTGCATTTTTCATGAGTGAAGATACCTTTATACAATGTAAAAGACTGCCCCTTATTCTGAGATTGTGTCCTTTTTGATGGTAAGCCTTCCTTTCGTTTGTGAAATGATGGTAGATGGTAGTTGGGGGGTTTCCCCTGATGTTTCTTTTTCATGTCTTTATTTAACAAATAGGAAGTTAGTAACTCTCTGCTGGCCCATCAAATCAGTTTGGGAACATTACTGATTCATGAATTGCTAAAATGTAGGAATGAGTGGCCTAGATATTTTTTAGGGCGCTCACCTCTCAAATCCTAAAATCCCAGCTCTCTGAAGATAGTCCTAAGAAGGAAACTGTAATGGTTCGATTCAGCCAGTATGGGAGGGTCAGGCACCCCTGCTTCACTCCTCCAACCCCCACCCCCGTGCAAGGGCTTTGAGTTTGGGCCTTTGCTCCACGATGCTGTGTCCTGGCCTCTCTGTATCTCAGTCTGCCATGTGCTCTGTAAGTCTGGCCACACGGATCCCAAGCCTGTCTGCTGCTCCTTTCCAGCGCTCGTCGGGCTCAATGCCAGGCTCCTGCACACTGCAGATGAATTCCCATTTCATGATGAGGAAACTAACTTGTCACCCTCCTTAATCTCCTCAAGGACAGGGATGTGAATCCCCAATGTCTAACAACAGTTCTGCAGGTACTCAGGGAATATTGGAGATTTGTTATTTTCCTAATACCCCTTGGCTAGTATGCAGCAGAAACTAAATTGGAACCCAAATTCTGTCACTCCAGTCCATTACTCCCTTTCCCCACTGACACCGCAGAATGGTGGGACATCCGTCATCAGCACGGATGAGATTTGCAAGCAGGACCAGCTTTCCAGGCCTCCTCAATTCAAACTCAGGGAGCTCTGCAAGCAGGAGCCAGGTCTGACCTCCACCAGTGATTTTATTCTGTTCACACCGGCTGATAATGAAGGGGTAAATGGGAACTCTCCATACAGACTTTATAAACCTCATCTTTATTCTTCTCAAAGTAAAGATCGCTCTTTGTTTAAGAAGTCGAATTATAATAAATACACTTTTAATGAAAAACAGCTCCTTTTCACCTCAGAGGCAACCCCGATCACTCTTTTGTACATTTTTTCTGGTCTGTACCTTCATCCGTCTAAAGAACAGACTCCACTGCTGTCTCCATTTGTGGAGTTTCCCGTCATCTCCTGGGCAGCCTGATGAACCAGGAGTTTGCTTTTCTAAGGCACTGCCTGGTCCCCTCTTCTGCTCCACGGAGTTACAGCTCCTGCTTAAGTGAACACTTAACGTTTGCTTTATTATGATAATATGATTTTTATTCACTCGAGCTATTGTACCAAGATACACTTCTCCTCTTGGACAACTTTCTGTTTACCCTGAAGTTAATAATTAGCTCTTTTTTTTCTTTTTTTCATTTGCCTAGTATTCTGGATACCTAACAATAACTTTTCTTAGACCTTCTAACAGCCTTTTAATATTTCCGCACAGCGAGCAATGCAGATGATCCAGCCACTTCCCCGTTCTGCCCAGTCCGCCCTCTGGGAAGCCTCCATTTGGACTAGGTGCTCCCATTTTCCATCATCCTGGGAGCTTCCTTGGCCCCTGTCCTGATTTGGACCCCCTGAATCTCATCCCCTTTCTTGGTTTATTCCAAGAAAAATAAATCTTTATTCTAAAAATGTCTTTGCTTCCCTTCAACACTTAATTGACAATTGAACGGATACAGAATTACAGGTTGGAAGCATTTCAACTCAGGATTTTGATACCTTGCTCTATTTTCTTCTGGCTTCTGATGTTTTTATTGAGCAGTCTGAGGCAATTTTGATTGCTGATCCTTTGTAAAAGCCTACTTTGTTTGTGTCTCAGGAACCCTTTAGGATCTTTTCTTACCTCCCGGGTTTTGAAATTTCACAATGGTGTGCCTCAGTGGGGTCTTTTGTCCATCCTTGTGCTGGGCACCCAGTGGACCCTGCCAAACTGGAAACTCATATCCTTTAGCTCTGGAAAAAATTTTCATTTTATTTATTTTAATAGATTTCTCCCCACCATTTCTCTGTCCTTCCTTTCTGAAATTAGGCAGAGTGAGAGGGTAGAGAGTAATGGAAGGTCCTGTTTTAGGCAGAGTGGCCAGGGGAAGTCTCTCTGGTGGAGCCACATCTAAGCAGAAATCTGAATGAATGTCTTTTCAAATTACTGGAGGAAAATTATTATACTTTTCTTTTGTTCCTTGCATTGTCTCTTTTTCGTGTTGGTTTCTTTCATCTGTCCTTTTTGGTCTATTTCTCCTGACAGGAAGCTTTGCTCACACATCTGGTGATCTTTGGCTGAATGTTCATAATGAGAGGCAGACACCCAAGACCACGGGAAGCTCTGTCTGTGTGACTGGGGCTTGTCAACTGGTGGAGTCCACTGTCAGGTGATCAGGTCACACCTTGACTTTTTCACTGGGGAGCTCCTTCTACTGGGATTGCTTAGTTTTTCCAGAAGAATCTTCAATCTCCTACCTGGAGTGGTGAGCGAGAAAGTCTGGGGGGAGTAGGGGACATCACCATTCATTTGTCCATTAATGATGAATTTAAATTAATTTAAATTTCACTTAATTCTCCTCACTCCACTTTCCCTAAAATTCTTGGGCCTTTCTGGGATTCTGCAGGGCAAGCTTTTCGGCGTCTCGTGGGCCTCTCCCTCAGGAGCCCCTGCAGTCTCTGCTCCTTCTATCTGTTGTCCACTGATGTCCCTTTGCCCGTTCTCTTGATCCTTATCATTTAGACGGGATTTTAGGAGAGCATGACGGTAAACCTGTGTTGAGCCTACTATGTTTAACCAGAACATAAGATACTATGTGAAACAAAGTCCAATAAACAGATCAGGTTAAGAAAAAAATTTTAAGAAAAAGAAAACCCTTGCAGGGTATCCCTCCTGTAGTGAGACCACTGTACTTGACAATCACGGAATTTTATGGGTGAAGTGACCTCAGACATTATCTGCTCTCCCCACCTCATTTTACCAAGATAGAAAATGAAACCCAGACATCATGAGTTGTGCCCAAAATCACAGCAGAGAAATGTAAGGAGTCCCTGTATTTTCCACTTAAATTCCTATGCCTTTCTCGCTACCATTCTGGCCTCCCCAGAAAAGTCTTTCAGGCAGTAGAAAAATTTTCTTCTTGATGGGGCTTCCAAAGCACATGCCTTTTTGCCCTCTGGGCGAGTCTGACCCCATCAATCCCATCTGGAGAAGAACCATGACAATGAACTAGACACTGTTTCCCAGCCAGACCAGATCATTTCTTAAAAGACAGAGTCAAGATAATGAATCCACCTTAAAATAAACCTCAAGTCAGATTACCAATTAACACCTAAATGTATTTAAGCAGAAATAAGTTTAATTGTCTAATTAATTTTTCACCAGTTAAGTCCATTTTTACACGTTGCATTTTACGCTGTCTTGGCAATGAAAGTAATTGGATCCCTTTATAACCATTTTCCACGTCCTGGCTTGCTAAGTCGTTCAATGCCATTGTCTACAGAAAATATAAATTACTAGTCACATATAAAAAACTAGTCACATTACAACTTTATAAAGTTCATAAAGTACTTCTGTTGAGGGGGTGGGGTAGCTGCAAAGATGAAAACAAGATAAGGTATAACCAAGTGGAAAAGGTGCCTAGGGGAGGCAGCCTCTAACGTGGTCCCCAGTGATCCCTGCCTCTGGGCATTCACACCTTTGTGAAGTCCCCTCCCCTAGCCGGCAGGCTGACCTACTGACTTGCTTCTAAAGAGCAGAAGTGGCAGAGTTGATGGGATGTCACTTTTGAGATTAGGTTATAAGATGTCCATCTTGGTGGCTCTTTCTCCATCTCCCTCTTTCTCTCTTTTTCTCTCTCAGATCACTCAGTCTGAATAAAGTTCTGTCATGAGCATCCCTATAGATTGGCCCACATGCCAAGGAACAGAAGCCGCCTGCCAAAATCCATGTGAGTGAGTTTGGAAATGACAACTCCAGCCTTCAGAGACTGCGGTCCCCTCCAACAGCTTGAGAGCAACCTCATGACCTCATGAGAGACCCTGTGTGAGACCACCCCGCTGAGCCACTCCCAGATTCCTGACCTTCATCAGTTGTGTAAGATAATAAATATTTACTGTTTTAAGCTGCCAAGTTTGGGGATCATTTATTTTACAATAGTATGTGTTCTGACTCTTCTCCTCCCTTCCAAAATCATCTGGTATGTGTCCCTTAACCTCTCTTAATTATTCTGGTCTCCTCATCTATAAGATGGGCATAAAGACCTTACCTCCCCCACTGAGTTGCTGTGGGGTCCCAGGAGAAGAACACTAATTTAAAGTGATCATGAGGCATCAGGCATTTTTATCTACACTATCTCATTCGGTTCCTTTCAACTGGAAACAAACCCATGTGAAATATATCCAGCACACTAGAAAACCATACTAGCATTATTAGAGCCAACTCATTTCATGATTTATTAAAACACTGTTTAACCAAATATCAATCTTGGATCAACCTTACATAAACCATATGCCTGTTAGAACTGAAGGCTTTTAATTAGTTTCTTAATTAGCATGCAAGAAGTTTGTAAACCTGTTGTTTTGCTATCAAAATCAGAAGAACCAGCGTTATATGATTCCCACCAGAGGAGCTCTTCAGAGCCGGAGCTCGGGCCCACAGGACCCTCAGGGTAATATGGACCAAGCACAACTCTCCCACAACCCTGTTCTCACGCCGTTGGGGCCTCATTAATGACACCACCCTCCTCCTGCTCCTCAACCTGGAAACCAAGTCATCTACCCAGAATCCTCCCCACATCTTGTCACCAAATCCTGCAAATCCAATTCAGAAAGATTTCTTCCCTTCCATCACCAAGCTGCTGTTCTAATTCAGATTCCTCTCCTCCACATTTGATCATTAATATTATTATAATATTGTATATCATCACAATGATATACATTTAAAATATTATTTATAATTATAGTATTCTAATAATAAATGTTAATAAATTATATTTATTGACAGTACATTATGTTTCAGAAGTTGAGTTCTGTGCTGGTGATCAGACTTACAGGTCTTCATTCAGCTTTGAAAGAACTAAACTAGATTAAAAGTTAAGAGTAGGTTGCTTGGGCCCTGGCCGGTTTGGCTCAGGGGTTAGAGCTACGGCCCGGGGACCAAAGAGTCCTGGGTTCGGTTTCCGCTAAAGGCACGTACCTCAGTTGCAGTTTGTCCCCGGCACCAGTTGGGGTCATATGGATGGCAACCACTCGGCGTGTCTCTCTCATGTTGATGTTTCTCTCTCTCTCTTCCTCCCTCTCTCCCTCCCACTCTATCTGAAGATGAATGCAAAAATGTCCTGGGGTGAGGATTAAAAAAAAAGAGTAGGCTGCTTGGGTCTAAATATCAGCTTTCCACTTACTATGTGCCCTTAGACAATTTACTTAAACTCTCTGTGCTTCAGTTTTCTCACCTGGAAAACAGGATAATAACAGCACCTACCCCTTAAGAATTAAAAGAGTTAAAATATTTTAAATGCTTAGAACAGCATCTGACAATCAAAAAATGTTAGCTATTATTATTCTGGGTCCTTAGCACGTTTTCTCCAACACCTATCTATCTCTAGGCCAAATCGACCTTTCCAGAGCACTGTGACTCCTTCTGAGGGAACGCTGGCCTGTCATCCTCCCAGCAAACGTCAGTAACATGCCTGAGCATGGCCAACCTCTCCAGCTCACCTCTCCGGCCTGCGGCCTCCGCTTGTCCCCATCCCATCCCCTCTGCTCCTGCCCCACTGAATTTCTCACCATTCCTAAAACACACCACTTAGCCTAACACAGTGTCTTTGTGCCAAGACAATGAGTTTTAGTGATTTTAGAGACTTCAAGTGGTGGCAAAAGACAGCGCTCAAGATGGCGGCCGGATGCTCTCACCTCTCTTTCAAGCTCTGTAAGGAAGAGACCAAAGGGGGCTGGGACTTCAGTGCTTCTTTATGGCCAGGGGTAGCACAGGCCTTAAAATGGCTTGGGATGTTGACTACCAAGAAAAATCAGATGAGAAGAAAAGAAATTAGACTTTTTCTTTTGTCCAGCCAGCGTGGCTCAGTGTTTGAGTGTTGACCCATGCACCAAGAGGTCGCTGGTTCGATTCCCGGTCAGGACACATGCCCAGGTTGTGGGCCTGATCCCCAGTGGGGGGCATGCAGGAGGCGGCCAATCGATGTTCTCTCTCATCAGTGTTTCTATCTCTCTCTCCCTCTCCCTTCCTCTCTCTCTAAAATCAATAAAGGGGGGGAAAAGGACTTTTTCTTTTGTTCCATGTGAGCATAGAACTGCTTCTTCTATCATGAGGGGAAAGAGAAGAGAGGAGAAAAGAAACAGAGCTTGGGCTTTAGAGTTAGTGAAACCTATGTCCAAATCCTGGCCCTCCCTCTAACTAAACAAGAATGCGCCCTCAGTTTCTTTGACTAGGAAGTTGGAGTAATAATGGTTCCTTTGCAGAGTCCATGTGAGGAGTTTCTGAGGAGACTTGTGTGAAAGTACCCAGCACATCCCAGTCCTAGCTTAATGCTGCCTTCCCATTTCCTCCTGTCCTGTCCTCTGTCCCTACGAAGGGCTGCGTGTGCCCCTCTGCCTTCCCGTGAACTCCTATTCAATATCCCCCTTTCCGGGCTCTGTCAGGCCTGGGATCTCCTCCAGAGCAGGACTCATTACTTAATCACCTGTGGGTCTTCAGAGCCCGGCATTGTTCTAAAGTAAACATCTACTGGGTAGTGTTCAAAGACTTCCTTGTGAAAATGAAGAATTCTTAGGTGCTTTCAAATATTTTCATTGCAGCCCTGGCCAGCCTGTCGCAGCAGTGAGAGCATCGGCCTGCACACCAGAGGGTCGTGGGTTCCATTCCCAGTTAAGGGCACATACCTGGGTTGCAGGTTCAATCCCTGGCTCGGCCCGAGTGCTTGTGGGAGACAACCAATTGATGTGTCCCCCTCACATTGATGTTTCTCTCTCTCTCTCCCTCTCTCTCTTCCTCCATCTCTTCCACTCTCTGGGGGAAAAAAAGGAAAAGTCTGGCCGGTGTGGCTCAGTGGTTGAGCATCGACCTATGCACCAAGAGGTTGCCGGTTCGATTCCCGATCAGGGCACATGCCCAGGTTGTGGGCCAAATCCCCAGTGGGGGCATGCAGGAGGTGGCCAGTCGATGTTCTCTCTCATTGATGTTTCTATCTCTCCCTTTCCCTTCCTCTCTCTCTCAAATCAATAAAGAAAAAAAATATCCTTAGATGAGGAGTAACAATAAATAAATAAATAAATAAAATATTTTCATTGCAGTACTATTTGTAACAGAGAAAAACTGGGAAGCGACATAGCAACATATATGTCTAATAATTAGAAATTAAGTAAATCGTGGTTCATCCTCAAAATGTGGTGGCATGCTGCCATTAAAATCATCTTGTGGAAATATGCTGTTGACATTAAAAAATATTCTCAATATACATTGTAAAGGAAAGAAGCAGGTTTCAAACAGTACTATGTACAGAATGATCCCGTTTTGTGATAAAAATATAAATGTTTATGTATGCATAAAAAAGGTCTGGAAGGACCCAGTGGTATCTCTGGGTGGGTGGAATTTGCATGTTTCTTTTCCTTCCTTATGCTTATATGTATTTTGTGACTTTTTCATAATGAGCATAAATTACTTTTGTAGTAAGAAAAAAAATTTTTTTTAACTACCAAAAATTGTTTTTCTGATTATAATGCAATTTCATTGTAGAAAATTTGGAAAGTCTGTAAACTATAAAAAAGAAAAGATAATTATGCATTTGTTCTACTGCGAGTCTATTAACATTCTAGTATATTTCTTTCTAGTCATTTTTTAAAAATCATGTATGAATTTTTAAAATGACTTGAGCTCAAACTGATATATAGTTTAATATCCTGCAATTTTTATTACATTGTGAATATTTTCAAAAATTATTTCAAATTCTAAATATGAGATATCTTACAAAGGGCTAGAAAAATCAGCTATCCTACAGGGCGGGGGGAGGGGGACTAGAACTAAAAATAGGGTTAATGGCTTCCCAAGTACTACATAAGGCATTTAAACACTTCCCTAGGCCCTAAAGAGGCCTTATATTGTTTAAAATATTTTATATTAACAATTTTAACTGTAAAGTTTTTGAAAGGGCTTTTTATACTTTGCTATTGAATTTAGTTCAACATACCCATTTAATTTACAAGTGGTGAACAACTCAATTTACAATTGGCTATAATTTCTCAGTCACTATAGTGCATATTTGGGAACTCTTACAAAGTGAAAAAATCCAACCTACAAGTTGTTTTCAAATATAAAGAAACACCAAATTTTAACAATTCATAAGTTAACACAATGTTGCATTTTATAGATTTTTAAATTAAACATTTCTCGACTTTATCATTTCCTTTTCATATTTTGGTGCCAATAACTTTTTTGAGGTCTCAAACTTTTTCCTAGGCCCTTGAAAAGTACCCAGACCTTGGGCTCTGTGTCTACCCTCTTCATGGAGGAAAGCGCCCTGCCTGAGCCCCTTCAGCTGCTGGGCCGTCATGGCAGACAGACATCAGAAACTTCTAGCCAGGGTGGGAGTCACTGCAAAGGCCAGTTTATCCAGCAGAGTTGTTCTTTCTGTGCCAATTTCCAAATACAAAGTGAGAAGGCTTGGTCAGGGGGTTCCCACACCAGTAGGTTATTGCTTCTCAAGTACAGCAAGTCAGTTGGGAAGAAGGAGGAGGGAAAAGAGGGAAAGGCAGAGAAGATCAGGAAGGAAGAGAAGGAGAAGAAGAAGGAAGGAAAGAAGGAAGGAAGGGCCTCCATTCATTAGTGGCTTCTTACTACCCTGCACTGAGCTGAGCGCTTTACATACTGCATTTCATTCAATACTCACAACAGTTCTATGAGGTAGGACTATTGTCTCTCTTGTTTTACAGATAGGGCTCAGAGAGGTTAAGTCATTGGCCTAAGGTCACAAAGCTAGAAGTTACAGAGCTGGCCCAAGACTGTCAAACTCCACAGCCTATGTACATAAAGCCTTATACCATATGGCCTCCCCAACACACCTGCCCTATCTGGCCCTCCTCCTAGTTCCAGAAGGACAGGATTTTTTTTTTATCCTCACCTGAGGATATTTTTCCATTTATCATCAGATAGAGTGGGAGGAAGGGAGAAAGCGAGAGAGAGAGAGAGAGGGAGAAAGAGAGAGAAACATCAATGTGAGAAAGATATATCTACTGGTTGCCTCCTGCACGACCCCGACCAGGGCTGGGGACGAACTGCAACCAAGGTACATGCCCTTGACTGGAATCAAACCTGGGACTCATTGGTCTGCGGGCCGACACTCTAACTGCTGAGCCAAACCGGCCAGGGCCAGAAGGACAGGATTCAAAGCTGGAAGAGCTCACTCTCCCTGTCTGTCTTTATCATAGCACTGCTATCAAAGAAAATCAGGTTCCCCATCGGCATCCTGCTGGACCAGGCCTTCCCACCCTCCAGGGGCACCATGCCCGGCTCAGAAAATATGCTCAGGACATGTTGGCTGAGTTAATAAACTACATAAATCTCTCATTTTGCTGAGAAAGACCAGAGAAGTAAATGTGGGGACCACACATGGGGGTAACTTGCCCAGGGTCACCCAGCAAGGTAGTGACAACAGACTCTGGGTTAGAATCCTGGTCAATGCTTCTTGCACCATTCTACCTGAATTTTATGGGGCTTTCCACTTTCCATCATCTCATGCCATTCTCACAACAACCACATGATATTATCATATGTCATCAAATCTAAGACCGTCAGTAGGACACAACACTATTTTATGTAACAATAAGAAATATTTTAAAAACCAAAACCCTGCCAAATATCCTTGAGAGACACCATCAGCTGTAAGATGCATCCGTATCATATGAAAAATGTGTGATGTTATCCACATTTGATAGATGTGAAAATGGAGGCTCAGAGGCATGAAGTGGCAAGTCCTGGTCACATAGCTATTAAGGGTCTAACGTGTGAGTCAAACTAGTCCTGGGCTCTCTCTACAACTGTACCTCAAGGCACCATGATTTGATGGTTAGGTTTGGGGTTGATTTTCCCCCTGATATTTAAAGAGAATCTTAATTTAGCTGGTGACACAGCTCCTTCCCCAGAGGATTATAAACCCTATGTCTGAGAGCCGTCTTCCTAGCACCTAGCACTGTGACTGGCCCACATCAAGTCTTCAAAAAATACCTGAGATGGCCTGGCCGGTGTGGCTCAGTGGTTGAGCACTGACCCATGCACCAAGAAGTCACTGGTTCAATTCCCGATCAGGGCACATGCCCAGGTTGTGGACCTGATTCCCATGGGGGAGCCATGCAGGGGCCAGCCAGTCGATGTTCTCTCTCATCGATGTTTCTCTCTCTCTCTCTTCCTCTCCCTTTGTCTCTAAAATCAATAAAGAAAAAAAAATTTTTTAAAGAAGTATGTGTCTATTAATTAAAAAATAAAATAAAATACCTGAGATGGAGGTGGGGGTCACACTACCAGCCCCTCAGAAGTCCAAAAACACAAGTCTGATTTAGAAGTCCATCAACAATGGCCATTTCCACGCTGCTGACACCAGGGGAGGGAAAGGTCAAGTGCAAATGGGGGGGGGGGGGGCAAGGGGGAGGCCCTGTACTTAGGATGGGTCCTGAGGCAGACAGACCTGGTCAGAAACCCAGCCTTGCCAGCCTCCAGCTGTGGGATTTACTAATCTCTCTGAGTCTCTGTTTTCTCATTGGTAAAATGGGAATAATGCAATACTATGTATCTCGTGGGAGGGTGTGAGAATTAAATGAGAAAGTAAAAGTAAAGAGTTTAGCACGGTGTCCACACCTGGACTCAGTCTTCACGGCTAAAGCCACGTACATGTGTCCTACATCATCTTCAACGAACCAACCTGGCTGTGCATTGGGGGTTTCATGGTGGAGAACCCTCAGCCTCAGACTGGCCGTATAAACAGGCTCTAAGCAGCAGAAAACCTCCCGCCAGCTTTTCAAGGATCAAGTACACAAAATAAGAAATGAGATTTGGAAAATCACTATAGACACTTAGCTAGTCAATAGAATCATAAGCATTGACCTTGGTAAACCTAAGGCAAAAATGTTTAAAACCCTAGGTAGAATAGATAAATTTCTAGAAAAATAGAAAATATTACAACTAATTCCGAAAAAGTTTTTTTAAATATACTAAAAAACCCGAAACATACTAAATACTGTAGAATAAATTGACAATGTTTTCAAAGAGCTATACCCAAAAAAAGTGTCAGGTCCAGATGGTTTCATGGGTGAATTCTACCTGCTATTTAAATTGTTCCAGAGCAAAGAGAAAGCAGGAAAACTTCCAAGTTCTTTTTATGAAGCCAGCATAACAGTGTATGAAACCTGACAGAGAGATAATAAAAGAAAGATTCAGAAAGAGATGCTGGAAGCTGCCTCTCTGTAAAGTCTATAAACACTGCAAGCATTTCCCATAGAGTCAGGAGCAAAATAAAGATTTCCACTAACACCATCATTATTTAACATTGTTCTAGAAGTGCAGGCCTATATAATTATACAACAGAAAAAAACAAGAAGTATGAAAATGGAAAGAAGAAAGCAAAATTACCACTATGTTTAGAAGCTATGACTGTAAACCTAGATAACTCACTCAGGAATTAGCCATCAAATTATTCATTATCAATAAAATAAGATGGCTGGTTATATGACTGATATACAAAAGTCAGTAGCTTCCTTCTATGCAATCAGCAACCTGTTAGAAAATATGAGAAATGATTCCATTCAGATGAGCAGCAACATGAAACACAACTATTACAAATGCGCTTGATCTAAAAGAAGGGTGCTTTAGACTGCGACTGAGGGGCTTCATGGTCTGAATAAATGTAAACACATAGTCTTTTTTAAATAGGAAGATGTACTACTGTAAAGATGTCAATTCTCACAAATCATGTTTACAGTGACTCCAATTTTTTTTTAAATCTTCACCCGAAGACATGTTTCTTATAGATTTTTAAAAAATATTTTTATTGATTTTTAGAGAGAGAGGAAGGGAGAGGGAGAGAGAAATATTGATGTGAGAGAGAAACATCATCAGTCAGTTGCCTCCCACACAAGCTCCAACCTAGGATCAAACCTGCAACCTAGGTAGTATGTGCCCTAACCAGGGATCAAACCCACCACCTTTTGGTACAAGGGACAATACTCCAACCAACTGAGCCGCTCGACCAGGGCTACAATGACTCCAATTTTTAAAACATACTAAAAGAATTAAAACATACTAAAAGAAGAAAACATGCTAAAAGAATGGCCCAGTATAGCTCAGTTAATTAGAGCATCTTCCCAATACCCCAAGGTTGTGGGTACAACCTCCAGTCAGGGCACACACAAGAATCAACCGATGACACAGATCCTCCTTGATCAGTTGTAATTCATAGTATTTATGGAGTGATATTTAAGGGTAAGGGGAATATGGTGTGTGAAAATAGCTGGTCATATTCCACCCCAGGCATAACTTTAAAATTTATTAAAATGAATCTTCCTGCCCAGTCCTCACCCCTTATCTTAAATCCAAAAGAAAGAATCAACCAGTGGCCCTGGATAGTGTGGGTCAGGTGGTTGAACATCATCCCATGCACCAGAAGGTCATGAGGTTGACTGTCGGTCAGGGCACATGCCCGGGTTTTGGGCTCCATCCCCAGTAGGGACTGTGCAGGAGGCAGCTGATTGATGTTTCTCTCTCTCCCTCTTCTTTCCTATCTCTCTAAAATCAATAAAAAGGTATTTTAATCAACCAATGAGTACATAAATAAGTGGAACAACAAACTGATCTCTCTAAAATCAATAAATTACATTTTTATGAAATGAATTTCGTTTGGGTCCATGGTGTGGCTCAGTGGTCGAGCATTGACACATGCACCAAGAGGTCACCAGTTCGATTCCCGGTCAGGACACATGCCCAGGTTGCGGTCCAGATTCCCAGTGAGGGGCATGCAGGAGGTGGCCAGTTGATGTTCTCTCTCTTCGGTGTTTCTATCTCTCTCTCCCTCTCCCTTCCTCTCTTTCTAAAATCAATAAAGGAAAAAAAATTTTTTTAGTAAAAATGAATTGCACCCTGGCCAGTTTGGCTCAGCGGTTAGAGTGTCGGCCCGCGGACCAGAGAGGCCCAGGTTCGGTTCCCGCTAAGGGCATGTACCTCGGTTGCAGTTTGTCCCCGGCCCTGGTTGGGGTTGTGGGGGTGGCGACCAGTCAATGTGTCTCTCTCACATCGCTGTTTCTCTCTCTCTCTTCCTCCCTCTCTCCCTCCCACCCTATCTCAAGATAAATGCAAACATGTACTCGGATGAGGATAAAAAAATAAATAAATAAAATAAAATAGAAAATGAATTGTGTTTGGAATAAGATGGGCCTATTCTAATGCTCACATGGAAAAATATACATGCAAAAATAGCCTGGGGAGGAAATAAGACAGTGAGGATCAATTCCTTACCAGACATTAAAACATAATAACACCAAAACCACAAACAACAAAAGGAAAAAAATAGATAAATTGGACTTTGTCAAAATTAGAAATGTTTGTGCTTCAAAGAACACCATAAGAAAGTGAAAATAAATTTTAAAAAGGAAGTGAAAATACAATTCACAGAATGGGAGAAAATATTTTCAAATCATATCTCTGATAAGAGGCTAGAGTCCAGAATATATAAAGAGCTTTTACAACTCAATAAAAAAAAAGACCAAAAAAAGCTAATTTTTAAATGGGCAAAGGATTTGAATAGACTTTCATCCAAACAAGATATACAAATAGTCAATAAGCACATGAAAAGATGCCCTATGTCATTAGTCATAGGGAAATGCAAATCAAAACTACAATGAGATACCACTTCATACTCATGAGGGTGGCTATAATAAAAAAGACAAACATTAACAAGTGTTAGTGAGGATGTGGATAAATTGGAACCTTCATACACTGCTGTTAAGAATGTAAAATGGTGCAGCCACTTTGGAAAACAATCTGACAGTTCTTCAAAAAAATTAAACAGAGATTTATCATGAGAGATATACCAAAGAGATTTACCAAACAGAAATATACCATATATATTCCAAGAGAATATATATGTATATTCAATGTTCATAGCAGCATTATTCACAATAGCAAAAATTAGAAGCAATCCAAATGTAGATCAATTGATAAACAGATAAATAAAATGTGGTATAGCCATACAAGGGAATATTATACAGCAATAAAAAGAAATGAATTACTGATTCATGCTACAACACAGATGAACCTTGAAAACATTAAGTGAAAGAAGTCAGTCATAAAATGCTCCATACCATGTAATTCTATTTATATGAAATATACAGAATAGGCAAATCCACAGAAACCAAAAGTAGATTAGTGTTTGCCAGGAGCTAGAGGCAGGGGGAAGTGGAGAGTGATTGCTGATGGGTACAAGGTTTCTTTGTAGGGTGATGAAAATGTTGTGAAATTAGATAGCAGTTACAGTTACACAACTCTGTGAAAATGTTAAAATACACACACACACACACACACACACACACACACACACACTGAATTGCATACTTAAAAGGGTGAATTTTATAGTATGTGAATTGTCTCATAGAGTTGTTATTTTAAAATGTAAAACTTTGGTAAGCAAATCAGTTAGCTCAAAAGGCCAGAATAGATACAATTGCTTGCTAGAATTTAATATACAATCAAAGTGGCATTTCCAATAACAGGAAAGATGGATTATTGGGGAAATGATACTGGGAAGCATTCCTTGATGGGTTAGCAATGGCAGAGGGATTGGGGGGCAGCACTTGGAACCTTACCTTGCTCCTTTCATCTAAATATATCCAGATGTATCAAAAACTTAAATGTAAAAAGTAAAATCATAAAACATAAGCATTAAACAGGGGAATTTTTTAAAATCTCAGGGTAGGAAAGGCAAGACACAAACACAAAGGCCCCCAAAGGAATTTTTTTTTTTAAGATATGAATTTGAGTTATAAATGTTTTCAATTTCTACATGGAAAAAAATCAAAAGACAATAAACTGAACCAAATATTTGTAAAAATGCAACACAAGTTTCTAATTTTCCTTGTTATATAAAAAGGTTGTGTATATCACTAAGAAAAAGCAAGCCAATAGAAAAATAAATGAGAACAGACCATTTCCAGAAATAAAAATATAAATATGAAAAGATGTCAAACTTCACTCTTATTTAAAGAAATGTACATTAAAACAACTAGATGCCACTTTTCATCTATCAGATTAGCCAAGACGAAAAAGTTTTCTAAAATGCTGCATGTTCAAAAATGTGAGAAAGAAAAAAAACCTGGTATAGTTGAAAACGTACGTCCACACAAAAACCTGCACACAGATGTTTATAGCCGCTTTATTCATAATTGCCAAATATTGGAAGCAACCAATATGTCCTTCAGTAGGAGAATGGATACACAATCTATGGTACATTGTTTGGATATAAAATGGAATATTTAGCAATAAAAAGAAATAATCTATCAAGCCACACACACACACAAAAATGAGGGGATCTTAAATGCATATTGCTAGATGAGAAAAGCAAATCTGAAAAAGCTATATGTTATATGATTCCAACACTCTGGACAGCGCAAAACTATGGAGACAGTAAAAATAGTATTTGCTAGGGGTTCAGGGCAGGAGAAGAGGGAGGGAATTGGCCGAGCACAGAGGATTTTTAGGGCAGGGAAGCTGTTCTGTATGATACTATAATGGCGGATATGAGTCATTATACATTTATGAAAACCCATACAATGTAGAACATCAAGAAGGAACCCTAATGTAAACTGCTGACTTTAGTTAATAAGAATGTATCCACATTGATTCATCAATTGTAACAAATGTACCACATTAATACAATATGTAAATAATAGGGGAACTATGGAGGAACAAGGTCTGTGAGAATTCTGTGTTTTCCTATCAATTTTTCTGTAAACCTAAAATTGCTCTAAAAAAAATTAAGGCTACTGATTTTTTTTTAAAACTTACTCTAGTACATTGGTGGTAAGTATATTGGTACAATTCCTTTGGAGCAAAATTTGATAGTATCTTCCAAAAATTTTTAAAGAAGATACCCTTTTACACACACAGTCCACTTCTCAGACTTTATTTTACATATGTACTTACAGGAAATAACATTTATACAAGGACATTTATCAATTCTGTTTGTAATAGCAAAAGTCAGAATAACAGCCCCCCAAATAGTCCACATCCTAATCCCCAGAACCTGTGGCTATGCATGGCAAGGGGGAATTAAAGTTGCAGATGGAATTAAGATTGCTAAACAGCTGACCTGAAATCAGGGAGATTATCCTAGATTATCCCAGTCGGCTCAATGTAATCACAAGGGTCCTTAAAAGTGAAAGAGGGTAGCAGAAAAGGAGAGTCAGAGTGATGTGGTTTGAGAAAATCTCGACTTCCAGTTGCTGACTTTGAAGGTGAAGGAAGAGGACGCAAGCCGAGGAATGCAGGTGGTCTCTAGAAGCTGGAAAGGCCAGGAAACACATTCTCCCCTACAGTCTCCAAAGGTACGCAGTCCTCCTAACACCTTGATTTTAACTCATCCAAACCCATTTCGGACTTCTGAACTGTAAAGTAATCGATTTGTGTTGTTTTAAGCCACTGCATTCATAGCAATCCGTTACAGCAGCCATAGAAAACTAATACAAACCTAAACATTTATCCACAGAGGACTGGCTAAATAAATGCAGTGTAATACTATACAGCCTTAAAAACAACGAGACATCTATATATACTGATAGAGAATTAGGTTCTAGATACATTGTTTAGTGAAAAAATGTAAATTATAATTAGAGTGTATATAGCAAGTTATCTGTGTGAAAAGAAGGCATGGTTTCAAATCCACATAGATCCTTAAACATGCACAGAAAATCTCTGAAAGAAAGATACACCAGAACCTGGGAATATGTATTGCCACCAGGGGAAGAGAAACAGGTGACACTAGATTCCAGTGACAGAGATGTTTATTTCCCACTGTATCCTCTTTGATGCTGTTGTGTTTTTGTTTGTTTGTATCATGTATAAGTATTACCTTAAGTATAAAGAGAAAGAAAATTGCTTTAAAAAGTAAATGGGGTGAGCTCTACTCAGTCTTAGAGTTTTTAGTGTTTTAATCTTTTTAACGTGTATTGATTGAACCCCTTCCCTGAGTGGCACCCTGTCACATGCCTTTTCTTATTTAGTCTTCCTAACAACCCTGACAGGTTGGTGTTATGTTCCCCACCCATAGTTAAGGCACTGAGGCTCAGAGAGGTTTAGTGACCAAATTCCACAGCTGGTATGTTTTGCAACTGGATTTTTTTCAAGCCTGGTCTTCTGACTCCAGAGTTCTCTCCTCCAATATGTGGAGCAGGAAGGGCCAACTTAACTCTTGGATGCTGCTACACGGAACTGTCACACAGCAATCTCGGCCCTCTCCGTCCCATTCGGTCCATTCCCAGATCTCTGAGTTGAGGAGGTCAGCCTCCAGAGGGGCCCATCAATGTTGCTTTCTGGTTCAACCCACCTCCTCCAGTTACATCTCCCAGCAAAGTTCCTTTGGGGCCTTCTGGGGAGCGACGGCTGGCAGCAGTCACTGTGGCTCTAACTGTTCCCTCTGGTGGGCTCACATTGCAGTGGGCACAGTGCAGCCACCCACTTTCCTCAGGCAGAGATGAAACCCTAGAGATGAGGGGCCTCTGTGTAGTATTACATCTTGATGAAATAAGGCTACTCTGAGTTTTCTCATTCTTGCAAGCCTGAAGCCAGAGATGATAGGGGTTCTCCCTGTCTGACGGCAACTTACAATTCCAGGTGAACAAATCCACCTTCCTGGCCTCACTTTATGGTAAAATGGAGATCAGATTCCTGTGTTATGTGGACAGATGTTGCTAGGCCATTTACCTATTGGGAGACCTGTTTAAATCAGGCCAAACTGCCTTTCATGTTGAGAATCTCAAAGCATTTAAAAATGAGTAACTAATGAAGTTCAACCTCCAGAAAAAGCAAGAATTATTATCTTCATTTTATAAATAGATCAAAGGTCACACAATCAATGGCAGATGTAGGGAACAGATGTAAGAATTCTGCTTTTGTCCCTGGCTGCAGCCACTAGCTCCCACCCGGGTATCACCGACAGACCTCCTTTCTGCTCTCTGACTTCTGGCCAAAGACGTGGAACTGGCCTTTATATGTTTCCACTTAAAGGTTTGAATTCTATGTATGGTTCATGTGCCTTTGATATGTCTGGAATTTATAAAAGAAAAGGAGAAGAATGATATTTGATGCTTTTCAGAGATCGTGTTGGAACTGAGCCTTATGTAGTGGGTCAAATGCCAATAAAGGAAAAAAAAAAAAAAAAGAAAAAAAAAACGCCGCTCACCAGATCTTCAGGAGATTCACTTTTATTCTCTGTCTGAAAGAACCTTTTGTCTGTTAAAATTAAACAGAGTGTATCTTTAGTCACCAAAATGATTACTGTGGGAATAACAAAAGCCACCACTTATTGAGCGCCAATTGTGTGCTAAGCACTGCTCTACTTACTCGAATACATTATACATATTGTGTGATTCTCCCAAGCAGCTGAGGAGCTTTTTATTATTCAGTCATTTTACAGATAATAAAACTGGGCTTAGAGATAAGATGGGTTGGAAAGAAAGGAAAGAAAGAGAAAGCTCAAAGGAAATTAATTAAGCAAAAGTAACTGGATACATACTCTGTGCCAAAGGTGTTGTGTTGTGATAGATACAAAGATGGAGATACAGAAATGAATGAGACAGCTCCAGATTCCTGGTCTCGAGGAGTTTATCACCTTGTGGATCACTGAGGGTGAGGTCTGAGGAAGCAAGCATTTAAGAAGACAAATAATGTCAATACAGTTCAGTCCAGAAGTGCTAGTTCCTGGTGTGTGTTAGACACCATACTGGTTGCCAGGGACGGTCCCTCTTCGCACGGAGCTTGTAGTCTAGTGGGAAAGTCAGACATTAATCAAATAATCACACATTTAAAACTGCAGTTGAGTGGACTAAAAGACACCAGATGGGCTACAGCCTGACAAAGGAGTAGCATCCAGAATACATAAAGAACTCCTACACTTAATAAGGGATAATCCAAAAGAAGCACCATCAAATAAACCAATGGGCAATTTAAAAAAGACAGAAGGCAAATGGCCAATAAACAAATGAAAGTATACTCCGTCTCTCTTGTAAACAGGGAATTGCGAATTAAAACACTGAAATTACCATTTCATACCCATCAGCTTGGCAAAAATTTTAAAGTCTGACATTACCAAGTGTTACTGAGAATGCCAAGCGTGGGAACTCATATATTGCTATGGAAGAGTAAATTGGTACGACCACTTTGAAAAACTGTTCAGCCATGTCAAGTGAAGCTGCTGATTTGAATGACTGGAACCCAGCAATTCCACACTCAAGTATCTTCCCATATGGCACATTTTCACACAAGGGGAAGGGTATAAAAAGTATTAATTGTAGCATTGTTTCTAAGAACAAAACAATTTCAAAATAAGCTGAATGTCCTCCAGAAGGAGATGGGTAACTAAAGTGTGGTCAATTCTTACAATGGGACCCTAATCAGCTGTGAAAATATATGATCTAGAACTACATGTATCAGTAGGAGTACATTTCAAAATCATAATGCTGAGTGAAAAAAGCAAGCTGCACAATGATATAGTCTGTAAAATGCCATTTCTTCAAAGTTTACAAACATGCTGAGCAATTCTATGGAGCGTTTATAGGCACTAATACATGTAGAAAAATTCAAAAACGTGCATGGAATTGCTAAACCCCAAATGCAGGAGAGTGGGTTCCTTGGGGGAGGGACAGAAATTGGTTCAGAGGGCTCCACCTGGATTTGTAAAGTTTTATGTCCTTAAAAAAAGATTTGAAGAAAATTTAGCAAATGTCAAGCTTTGGCAAAGGGCAGGGGGTAGTACAGGAGGGGCAGAGAAGAAACAGGTATTGATATTATTCTCTGTAGTTTTTTATATGCTTTGATCTATCACAGGAGGATTTGACTGAATTGCGAGTGGGTTGGGGGAGGGGTCAGGGACGGTGTCTCTGAGGAAATGGTGCTTACTTCCAAAAATTGAGTAGGTGAGGAAGAGCAGAAAGGTGTACCAGGCAGAGAGAACAGGCTGTGCAAAGACCCTGAGGTGGGAGGGTGAATGAACAGAGACTGGGAACTGAGACCCTCAGTGTGATCAGAGCAGAGGGAGGGAGGGGCTGGAGGTGGGGGTGTGGTGGGGTGGTGCCCAGACCGTGCTGGGCCTCACAGGCCCTCTGGAAGGGTCAGGTCTCTATCCTCAGTATGGGGAAAGCAGCAGGGATGGAAAGCTTTGGGGGCCCAGAGACACTTCACTAGGCCAGATATCGGAATAAGAAAGGCATTCTTAAAGAGATGACTCACCTCTTGAGCTTTGGAGAATGAGTAAGAAGCAGCCAGTTAGGGGAGGAGGGGGAGTGAGATGCAAATTCCCTGGGTAGGGCCCAGCAGCAATAAAAACATCGACGACCTTCAAAATCTTGTTCCCCAAATTGTTGTATCTATAGGTGTTAGATAGAAAAATGGCTGACCCGCGTGTCCGAGGCAGAGAGGGCTTGGGGTCAGGGCAGCCTTAAGTCAAACATGGATTGTAGGTGGCTCGCTAAGCAGTGCGTGTCGGTGGATGTGAACGAGGTAGGAGTGCAGACAAGGAGATCTTTGAGCGGAATGTTAATAGCCTAAACCAGGCTAGAATTAGGAAGAAGAACGAAGAATGCCTGGAGACGTATTTAGAAGGGAAGGCGAGGAAGCAACTAGGATGATGGGGTGGGTGGTAGCGCCATCTCTGAGATGGACAATAATAGGGGCAAGACAGGGCGAGTTGGAGGTTCGTGCAGGGCAAGCCAAGTGGAACTGTCCGGCAAGCAATGGGATGGGCGCGCCAGGGGCTGCGGAGGGAAAGCTGTGGGAGGCGCCTCCTGTGGGTGGTTATTAACCATTCACAGCAAATGAGCTGGTCCAGGAGGGGAGGGTAGAGGAAGAAGAAACTGAGGAGGTCACTGGGGGACGATCAGGAATGGGATTGGGGTTAGGTCCGGGGAAGAGAAGAACAGGCGGGGAAGGACCACGCAGACGCTGAGCAGCCGCTGGGAGGTCAGCCCCGCGTCCCGCTGCAGGGGCACCGGGGCAGGTGTTGGCATTTCCGACCTCCCCGCAGGGCTGCAGGCGGGGCCCAAGCGCGCCCGGCTTCGGCATGCGCTGCAGAGCCAGCCTAGGCAGAGGCCTTCCCGCAGCTCCTCAGGCTGCCCCGCTGCAGCCGCCGGGGACAGCAGGGCCACCCCGGCCATCCCCGACACCCAGACTCCCTGCCTGTCCAGGCCGCGCCTCTCGATCTCCCGCGGACCTGGCGACGTCACTGCGGCTCTGACGCGCGCTAATGGAGGCACGGGCGGAGGCGGCGTGGCGCGGGCGTCCTCGGGGAGGTCCCGGTCCTTGCAGCTCGCGGCCGCGTCCTTGGCCCTCCTCCAGGGGAACCTCGATTTTCCACACTTGGGAAGGCCGGCTGTCCTTCGACAACTGATAAGGACGCGAGCGCATGATCAAAGATTTTAACAATGCCCGGAAAGAAATAGCCGGACCCAAGAAAGAGACAAATAATAGCCGCCAGCTAGAGTTCCTGCTCGTGTGCTCAGCGGACTTAAGAACAATAATAACGACAACAACCATAATAGCCACCATTTATTGAGCGCTTCCTCTGTGCCAGGCACTGTATTAAGCGCTTTGCAGGCAACAACCCTCGGAGGTAAGTACCGCTATTACCCTATTTTGCAGGAAACGGGAGCACAGAGTGGTTAAGTAACTTGCCCCAAGCACACAGCTAGCTGATGCTTCAGTGCCAGAATTCCAACCCAGGCTGTCTGATCCCATGTACTCTTCATGCCAGTCCACTACTGTTGGGATCATTCTCTTCATCTTAAAGATGAGAAAACTAAGGCACACGGAAATTTAAGTACCTTGCCCAAGGTCACCTAGCTGGAAAATGGACGAGGCAGAAAGCGAACCCAGGGCTCCTCTCTGTCGGCAGAACCCGCGGTCTTGACCATAGGCGATGACACTTCCAAACCGCTTCCGACAGCCCAGCAGTCTTTGGCCCCCAAATCCCAAGAGGCACAGCCTTTGCGGGGTTTGGGTGGGTTCCCGCGGCCTCCGATCCCCGAATGAATCAATTGTTTCTGAGCAAAGCATCGTTTCTGGTGAGCCCGCAGGCGTCAGATAAGGACGCGTCTCTCGAAATCCGGTCGGGGACCGGGCAGCGCGGTCCTCGCAATGGATGGAGCGGAGGCGGAGGCGGAGGCAGCGGGAGGGATCCTGGGTTCCACCTGCATTGGCTGCGGGGCTGGCGCGGAGCTGACGACTTGCCCAGCGCGGCCGGCAGAGGGCGCTGCCGCACGCGCCTCGGGTCCAACGGCCACCAGGACCCTGGGCTGGCAGGCCTCGACCTGCAGACCTATGGACTCAGAACCCCTGAAGCGGGTTTTTCCTGGTGGCTGGCGCCCCTCTGGCCCCTCACCTCAGCTCTGGGCCTGCTTTCCCGACCACTCTTCTCCATCTCCTGTGCTCTGGCCACCCCACCATTAGCCTTCGAGGTTTCCCCAGTCCCTGCACTGCTGGTTTAGTCACCTCTTGTTGAGAGGCAAAGGACACTGACCCCATCCCACAAAAAGGCTCATATGATTGCAAATCAAATTCGGCCTTCTCGCTCCTTCTTATGGGCCCTTTAGTGATGTAAAATGGGGATAAATCACCCACTTGGAATAGATAACTAATTTTCTATCCTCCAAAATAGGAGAAGGGGCTGGTTAAGGAAGGAGCAAACGGATTAAAGAATCTATTTTCACAATAGCTACAGTGTATAAAGTGTTTGTTTTGTGCTGAGCCCTGTGCCTTGACTCCTTCATCCTCACTGCAGCCACGAGAGGTGTGCATCATTATTCTCACTTGACAGATGAGGTCACAAGACTGGTAAGTGGCAATGCTGGGAATCCACCAGGAGGATCTGACTTTAAAGCCATGTCCTGATCACCCAGAATGTACAAGCTGATACAACTGAACAGAAGAGGTAAGATACAAATCACACAAAAACAAACCAAAATCTACTCTGAATGCTTAGAAATACCACATGTGAATTAGAGTCTTCCATCATTTTCTGAGCCCCATTTGGGACTCAATGGTCTAAAAAGAAAAACAAAACCTAAAGGCGCAATGAGAAGAGAACAGGCATGAGACTAGCTTTCTCTTGGAAGAGCATCCGGAGAGGCCCACTCACTTTCTATGTCTGGGCTCTGAGGAAATAAAGGTGGTTCTAGGAAAATCTGAAAAGTATGAGAGGAAAAAAGAATCCCTTCTGTGGTTTTTACTTTAACCAAGCCTCATTCTGCTATTTGTGTTTTATTTTAAAACTAATGTGGCTCTCTCCACCCTTTAAATTGGCACGTAAATAGTAAAAACAGAAGGAAGGCCAGCTACAAACTTCAAATGTGGTGGGTTTCTCAGGAAGGAGGTACATGACTTGAAGTGGAAATGCGGATTAAATGAGGTGCCTTAAACATTTCAAAGACAGACTTTCCACAAGGAATTTAGATCATAAGCTCTTAGAACGGGAGCTTTGTCTGGGTTTGGGCTCAGTATAGTGTCTAGAATCTGTGAGTGCCCAATAAATGTGGAAAACGAATCACACTTTTAGTCTATGTCTGCATCATCTAACCATCTGGGCCACCACTTTGCTTATGGCTTAAAAGTGGGGGATTTTCCTGTCCTCTGGATCTCAGTCACATACCCTCCCTCAGACCCCTCACTTTTCCAGAAGTTTGCTCTGGGAATCCAGTCAAGGTGAGGCAATTGTTGATGATGTCATTAGGCTTGGTTAAACAGAGTGAGTGCACACTCTGGAATCACCAACTGGAGGACTTGCCAAACAGAGAAACCAAGGCAGAAGGGACCTCATGAGACTTGTCACTTAACAGTTCTCAATCCTTTCCCTATGTCTCTGAACTAGAAGGATTCTTCTCTTATCCAATACAAGAGAGCCATGGACATCCCAGGCTGCCTCTTATAGAATCCTTGGACTTCCTTTTTTTTATCCTCACCTGAGGACACTTTTTGCATTTATCTTCAGATAGAGCAGGAAGGAGAGAGGGAGGAAGACAGAGAGAGTAACATCGATGTGAGAGAGACACATTGAGCGGTTGCCACCCACATGACCCCAACGGGGCCGGGGGACAAACTGCAACGGAGGTACGTGCCCTTAGAGGGCACTGAACCCGGGACTCTCTGGTCCGCAGGCCGACGCTCCAACCGCTGACCCAAATCGGCCAGGGCGAATCCTTGGACTTCTTTGACCTTCTCTCGTTCTGCTCCTGCCCTTATTTTTTCAGTGCATTTATTCCACAAACATGCATTGAGAGCCCATTATCTGTAGGTGCTGGGAATCTATCAGGAGCTTATGAGCTCAGTTTCTCCCATTCCCACCTGGGTCTTGACCCCATAGTTTCAACTTTCATGCCTGGAGAGGCCCCACTATAGTAAACAACTTGCTTCCCCAGGTGAGAACTATTGAGCAGACATATCTAACATTCTATCAGCTCCTGGCAGCCCCCTGACCCTATACACCACCCTGGTGACACCCATTTGGCAGAAGTTCTGGGCCCTGATATACCCTCAGAAGCAGGGCCTGGAAATACTCCAACTCCAGCACTTGCTCACATTCTTTTTCATCCTTTTCTAGTTACTCCTTCAGTTCACAAGATCACTGTTGATGACCAAAGTAGTTTGAGCCATATTTATGAAGCATCTATTACAATGAAAAATCTTATAGTGCCATAATACCCCACTGGTCAAAGGAAATTGTTGGCTTAAACAAACAGTGACTATCTGACAAAGGGATGTGTCGGATAATGCTTACAAGTTTTCGGGTCATTTTTTAATTGAACCTTGAGATTGAGGGGGGAGGAAAAATACTAAGCTGTTTTAAGCTTTCAAGAGTCTTAAAATGGAATAGATTTTTACCATCAATACCCTAGAAAAGACAGAAGACTTAAGGTAAATTGCCAGTTTTTGTCTTTTTTGGAAAATCTATTAATACGGAATAATCCTGGTCTTGACCCATCTTGACCCATTCCAAATAAATAAATAAGTAAACAAATATTGAACCGTAGAATTCATACCATGTCCCTGGAAATCCCTTTTGAAAGGGATTTGAAAGTAGATTCCAAATCAGTACTCTTATTCTTCTTGAATATCCCACCCCGAAGACTGCCCCATCCTTTCTAAAGGATCCAGCATTATTTTCTCTCCTCTTGTGGAAGGCAGTGGCTCAGAGACCAGAATAATGGAGAGTAAGGAGGATAACTTTTCCTTACCTGAGTTGCAGAACCATTTGAATCTAGAGAACTCATTATAAGTGTGGTGTCTGCATAAGTTTCTGGTTGTGCATTCTCTGGCTCGTGTCCATAGTCTCTGTAACATGGGGGCCTGAGATATGCCAAAAAGAACGCCTATCCGTGGAAGATGCGCGTCCACCCACCAAGAAGTTCTTGGTGGTCAGTGTATCTGCATGTCCAGCTGCTGGTGTGAAGAGAATTGGAAACCACTGAACATTCCTGCTGGGATCTTTCCAAGGCCTTTTGGGAACCGGCAACAGCACTTGTCTGGGGAAATTAGTTTTGCACTTTCACAGAGTGAGAAATTCCTCAGGGGCATTCTTGTACTTGGGAAGAGAAATCAAACCCAGCTCATTCCTTCAGGGCCCATGCTATTAATAAAGCCGACCGAGTTCAGTTCAGTTGGTCCAGCCTGGGGCCATGGGTGGGGCTGGAGCAGTGAAGTTCAGCAAATTTCACCTGTGGCTAAGGCCCTGCCCGACAGGCGCAAGCTTGGGATTTCAGGGGATTGTGTTACCAGCGTGTAAACACCGTGAGTGACGGCCAACGCTCCCAAGAGACCACAGAGGATCTCAAACCCTTCCTATCTTCCTAGAAACCCTGGCGGCCAGGCCGGCTGCTTGCTGTCTGATGCAACAGTTTGCAACGCCGTTCTGGGAGCCGAGCCTGCTGGGGGTGCTGGGCGTCCTGCCGACGCGCATGCGCGGGCCGCGGGCCTGCCGGGCGGGGCGGGGCGGGGGAGAGGCCTTGCACGAGAGTGCGGGGGGCGGGGCGGGGCGGGCTGGGAGACCTTTGGCAGCCCGCGCCGGCGATCTGAGCTTAATTAAACTTCTCCCGAGGCATTGGCTGACTGATTGACCCAGTGATCCAAAAAAAATCAGAGAGGCCCGAATCGCCCTAAACGCGACGGGAGAGTGAAGTTGGGGAGTTGGCTTTTGGTTTCCAGAGCCAGGCCTTTTCAATTCAGCCTCTCTCCCCTGAGCCCTCCCAGTCTGCAATGCCTTTGGGCTCAAAAGCTCTTTAGGGCCCCAGGCCTCGCTTGCCTGAGCCCTCCTCCCGATTTCACAAAAATGAGAACTGTGATTATTACGAAGGGGGGAAAGAGGCAAAGTTGTGATAGCTTATTGATCCTTATCTACCCAGCCTGCTTTCTCCACACATGTGCCTTAGGAGGTTCTTGTTTTGTTTTGGTTTGGTTTTTTAGCAGAAGGGAACAGGGCACTGAGATTATTTTCCAAAATGTTCAGCCATTCCGATATTGTCTGCATGGTTTTTTTCCATACCCACAGTCCACCTATATCATATATTTTTAATTGACTTTTATTTTATTTTATTTTACTAACTTTCCTTATTCTCTAAATTAACTTTAAATTGATTCCCTTTTTCTACATAGCCTTGCCCTAAGCAATAACATTAGTGAAACCACAGCTTTGATGTTCTAGTCACATATTTTAATACACTTGAAAATAAATGTATAACCATCCAAATAAAAAATATATATATATGTTAGCTAAAAGTTTCTTGCTGCTACATTTGGAGAAAAACTCCAGAGGTAATAACAATAATAGCTAACATATGTTGAGTGATTGCCAATGTCCTAGGCACTGTTCTAAGCACTTTATTACACAGCCTTATGACACCTTAGAAGGTGGGTGTTCTTTACATTTTACAGAGGAGAAAAGCAAGGCACAGAGAGGTTAAGTAACTTGCCCAAGATGAGAATCAGGACTCAAACTCGACTAGCCTCACTCTAGAGCCTATACTGCTGGCCTATCCAAAGAGGCTAAGTTACTGCTGGAAATCACCCAGGTGGTTAGTCTGCATTTGAACCCAAGTCTGGCTCACACCAGAATTGAGCTCTAACTCCTTCCTGCCTATTTTCCCAAATCTCACCTCATACAGCCTTTTTATCTGTGTCTGCCTCCTTGGAATCCAAAAGATGCTTCCAAGTATTTCTCTCCTCACTCCCTACAATTCCTCTTCTCCCTCCCCCTTGATGGAACAAAGGTTCTCATTTCTAGTGTTTTATTCTCTTTTCTGAACTAAAGTAACCCATAAATCTTTGATTTCCATAAGAATCCCTACTTTGAAGGTTCTATCTACTCTCCTCCATTGGCCACGGAACTGTTTAGAAATTCCAACGATTAGCATTGCCAAACTACATTTCCCAGACTGCCATTCTCACCTGGAAAGAGAACAAAAATCCTATGTCAAACCATGTGGCTCCTATTTTGGGGTCGGAAAATCTGGTCACTAGCTTGGATCAAGATTGGTATGCCCATAGACTAATTCTTCTGGCCCAAGGCAGACATGTATTTCCCAGGGCTCAGTGATTGGGGGGGGGGGGGGCATGTGTGCGTGTTGGGGGGGTTATTTCGACAAACAAAACCTTCAGTTAGAGGCATAAATGAAGATTTGGCCTAGGACTTCTAAAAGATGGCTGACCCAGGCCCAGTAGATATATTTTCTTTCTTCTACAGGCCCTACCACCACCACCCCTTCCCTCTCTTCACTTCCTTTTCCTTCCCCTTCCAGATTCTTCTCTTAATTGTACCATTGTGCCACTCCTTTGGCCCCCAACCCCCATGCCCACACCCACTCTTTAACTGTTTAGTATAAAATCCAGCCCACCAGACTGAGGTTTTCTTCCATCCAAATGTTATTTTCAGAAGGAGCCATTGAGGTTGGGGTGTAATTGCAGCGTTGAGCCTCTGCAAGCCAAGCTGAAAATAATCAGCGAGGCAGATGGGGTGGGAAGAGTGTGGTGGCCACTTCCCAAAGAGTGAGAGAAACCCAATGGAGTGAGTCAGAGAGAGACGAGGGCCAGGCTGGGCCTACTGGGTTTACGGCCGGGAGTTCAGTTAAGGGGAAACTGCCCAAGGTGTTGGGGCCTTTGACTGAGGTCCAGTCCAAGGTGGTTCCTGATTGCTCATCACAAGTCCATATTTCCTGTGACAGCCGCTAAGCTTCTCTTGCTCTTACTCAATTGGACCATAGCAGCCAGTAAGCCAAACTCGAATTTAGCCATCCAGACGGCTCACCCATCTCTAGAGGAGGGTTTCTAAACCTTGGCACTGTTGGTATGTTGGGCTGGATAATTCTTTGTTGTGGAGGGCTGTCTGGTACATTGTAGGGTGTTTAGGAATAATCCTGGCCACTACCCTCTAGATGCCAGTAGCACACATGCACGAGCGCACACCACACACACACACACACGCACACACAGAGTCATGACTATCAAAAGTGTCAGACATGCCAAATGTCCTTGGGAGGCAAAATCACCCCTGGTTGAGAACCACTGGTCTGGAGTGACCCAGGCCTCTACAATGGTCATATCACCTGTCCCCATGGTGGCCTCACTGCCTTGCATCACATCTGAATGTGCCCTGATAAAAACTATTGGCTAACTCCCATTTCCAATGACAACTATTGAATACCTCAGATCCAACATGAATGCCTACTATGTGCCAGGCACTGTACAAGGACTTGAGAATGAAGTGGTGAACAAGACAGACATGTCCCTGCCCTCATGGAAATGACAGACTGAGTAGGGGAAGACGGGCATTAAACACTCCTGAGTGAGAGGTGTGTAAAGAAAAGAAACGTGGTACTGTTAGAAAAGCAAAGAGGGTTTCTCACCTAGGTTACAGGGTCAAGAAAGGCTCCTGGAGAAAATGAGAAATTAGCCTGTTGGAGATTTGAGGGTGAGGCAGTGTTCCATGGAGTAGGGACAGAGTGCTCAGAGACCCTGAGTTAAGAGAGAATGTCGTACATTCAAGGAACCCAAGGAAGTTTGTCATGGACCAGGCTTAGGACAGTGGGAAGTTGTTTTCTCCTCTCACCCCAAAGCTTGCTTTTCTTCTACTCCTTCTCCGGGTTTCTAGCACAAATATATGAACTTTGAGTCATATTAAACCATATTTAAAACCCCACTTGTTCTTGCTCAACCCCCCTTAGTCACCCAGTTACCAAGTTTTGTCAATTTTACCAGCAAAATCTCTCTGCAAAGTACCTCCTTGTCTCCATTCCCACCACCACAGCCCTAATGCAGGCTCTTTATTACTCAGCCGAATTTGTGAAATAGCTTCCTAACGAGTCATCCTCCAGGATCTCGCTCAGAGAAAGACATAGATCTAACCGTGTCACCGCTGGCTTAGAATCCCTGCACGGCTTCGGAGGCCTGTGGGACAGGCTGCTGCCTCCCGTGGCCTTTATTCACTAACTGCTCCCAACCCTTCCACCCTCCCACCCTCCCACTCTCTATCGAGGGACCACTAGCCACACCTTGTGGGCCTTCACACCGCTGTGATTTTGCTGTTCTCTTTGTCTGAACTGCCCTTCTCCAACCAAAGTCATTTGGGGAATTCCCACACATCCTTTAAGACCCAGACAAAATGAACTCATGATTCTCTTCTATCTCTTCTTAGAAAACTTCTCGTAATTCTTCCCTCTGTTTTTATTAGGATTTATGTGTTGCTGCTGGTTTACCATTTGTCATGTTGACCCTTAGTTATCTGTTTAAACTCATCCCTCCCCCACAGGGTGGGAGGGCCTCCAGGCAGATAACGTAGTGGGCACTGCTGGCTGATTACTCAACACCCATTACCCACCCCACTTCCAGCTTCCTAAGAAATGCAAGGCACAGTGTACTATCTAGTGTACAAGCTAAGCTGTTATAACAAACACACCCAGAGTACAGAGTCTTAAGCAAGCGCATGTGCCTCAATGAATGCTGAGCCCTTGCCCAGCTCCAGGGTTGGGCCCCCACCCTTCTCAAAAATTGGTTCAGGAACCTGGGCCTAAATTAATCGGTGTGCAGCAGAGACTTCTCAGGTTCCCATTCTCCCCTTCTTTAACAGAACTCCTGATTTTTGGCCAAGCAGGCGGCTACCTGGTAAGACTGCTTTTCCCAGTCTCCCAGCTTGATGTGGTGTTAGTCTAAGTTCTCACCAACAGAGTGTGAGCAGAAATGATTGTATCACTTCTAGGCTGTGCCCTCAAAAAGAATGAGCATGTGCTCTCTTGACCCTCCCCGCCCCCAACATGGAGATGATAAAAACTAAAGCAGTCTCCCTGGACACAGAGAAGGAAGCCACTTCCGGAGGATGATGGAGCCCTCCTAGCAGTCTCTGAGGCCTTTTTTCTGAACTCTTATATCATATTTTGCTTATACTTCTGTATTTGGAGACTCTTTGTTACAGCAACTTTCCCATATTCTATAAAATATGAAGCGCCTAGCTTCCTCGGGACTCGGACTGGTTCAGGACTGGGCCTGTGGCCCATTAGGGCCAGTGAGATACGAGGCCAGGTTTGATGGGGGTTGCTGGGAGAGAGCTCTACCGTTTTTAAGAGCGAGCATCGCACAGTGGTTCCTCACTGCACGGGTACTGACAGTGTAATCTCTTGGAGCCAGAAACCTGGAGGAACAAATACCCTGACGTCTCTAGTGATCCGGGACATGAGTACCTGAGTTCTGTGGTGTAAGGCAGAGCTTTTCCTCCTCCTCTTTGATAGATGGGACCATGATGTAGATGGAAGTTTCAGAGAGGACAAAATAAAACTGAACTCCATTAAGTTCACTCTCTCTCACTGAAAAAGAGAGAGAGAGAGAGAGAGAGAGAGAGAGAGAGAGAGCATCGTAGAACAACCTTCTCTTTTTCTCTTCTCCAGGGCATCATCGGGCCTGGAACTATGTCAGTCCTCTGGCTATCAGCCTGAGAATGGGGCTACAGCCCAGCCGGTGTGGGTGGCTCAGTGGGTTGATCATCATCTCATGCACCAAGAGGTCATTGGTTCAGTTCCCGATCAGGGCACATGCCCGGATTGGGGGCTCGATCCCCAATAGGAGAGGGGGGGTGCAGGAGGCAGCCAAATTGATGTTTCTCTGTCATTGATGTTTCTATCTCTCCCTCTCCCTTCCTCTCTACCTAAAAATCAATTTTAAAAAACATATATTAAAAAAAAAAAAGAATGGGGCTACCACAGACTGGGTTGCTTAAATAACAGAAATTATTTTCTCATAGTCCTGAAGGGCCAGAAGTCCAAGATCAAGGTGCCATCAGGGTTGGTTTTCGGTGAGGCCTCTCTTCCTGGCTTGCAGACAGCCACCTTCTCACTGTGACATCGCATGGCCTCTTCTCTGTGTGTGCAAGCTCTGGTGTCTCTCCCTCTTCTCTTGAAGACACTCATCCTATTGAATTAAGGCTCCACCGTTTTGGCCTCACTTAACCTTAATTACCTCCTTAAGGACCCAATCTCCAAATACAGCCATACTGAGAGTTAAGGCTTCAACATATGAAGTTTGGGGAGGAGGGGAGGGTACACAATTCAGTCCATAACACCCTACCTCTGGGCTTACATGTATGTGATCCAATAAATATCCTTTTGCTTAAACTAGCTTGAGTTGGTTTTCTGTCACATCTTACCCTACAGCGTTTCACTCCTCTTCGTATCCCTGCTGGGCCTGGCACAGAAAGGGTCAATAAATATTTGTGGAATGGATGCCCAATTGCTATTTTTCTTCTCTTTCCTGTAATGACTGCCTCACAGATAAACTATAAGCATTTCTATTTCTCTTTACCCCAGATAAAACACCTAAAGTAGTCACACGGACCTCATTTCCAGAAAATTCTTCTCAGAACCCCACCCCTACACACACACATTGGCTACTGACACAGAGAGCTGAGGATTCAGCTATAAATCAGAGGGTTGGACTAGATACACTCTGGCACACCCTCCAACAGAAGCATTCCCTGAGTCCCTTCCAGCTCGAAGGTCCCTGGCGCTGCCTGAGGCTCTCTCTGAAGGAATCAGCCTGTGTTCAGGCAGAAGACCCATCGAGCATTAACAATGTACATCCTTTGAGGGGTCCCTGTGGGCTCCTGCCCCAACACCCTGTGGGTTCCACAGGAGCCTCTTCCAGCACTAACTGTCTGGGGTTCTATTTAAAGTCTTTTCAAGATCTGAAGTCCCAAGATTCTATAATATGTGCTAAATAGACCTCCTGCCCCAAGCACAGAAAGCTCTGGGGAGGGCCTGGACTGTCACAGCGTTGTCCTTCCAGATGAAACCAGAGGTTGGCCCTGCTGAGAAATAGGCATTCAGCAGGTCCTGCAGCAAGGACACTCAGGTTCCTTGTGCCCATTGCTCACCATCCAGACTAAATTAGTGATGCCCAAAAGGGGGGGCATACAGTTCCAGGCAAAACATTCCCTTCTTCTGGCCTTGAGAACTTCACTCATGCAGACTGAGGAAGGGGCTGCCTCGTTCCTCAGCCAACTGTAATGTGGGAGAATTAGATCTCAAGGGAAATGACCAGCCAGGACCTTGAGGGTCCAGACGTGCTTCCTCCTGAGTCTGCAGTGACTCCAGGCTTTTCTTCCAGTGCTTTTAGAAGGATAATTTGGAGTACACTTACTGTGTGCTGAGTACTGTGCTTAACGTTCTACCTATATTAGCTTATTTTGTCTTCATACCAACCCTGCCGGTATGTATCATCGCTAGTCCCATTTTATAGATAAGCAAACTGAGGCTTAAAGAGGTGAAATTACATGGTTGGAGTTTATAAATGACAGCTGGATTTGATCTCATGTTCTTTTTTTTTTTTTTTTTTTTTTTTTTATCCTCACCCAAGGACATTTTTCCATTTTTTGTTCAGATAGAGTGGGAGGGAGAGAGAGGAAGAGAGAGAGAGAGAAACATCGATGTGAAAGGGACACATCAACTGGTTGCCACCCGCATGACCCAACTAGGGCCAGGGACAAACTGCAACCGAGTACGTGCCCTTAGCGGGAACCGAACCCAGGTCTCTCTGGACTGCAGGCTGACACTCTAACCGCTGAGCCAAACTGGCCAGGGCTGATCTCATGTTCTTAAGCAGAGCGCTTGGAGGGAGACCTTTGGAGTTAGGCAGCATCTTCTCTGGTCTTATAACTTGGGCAAGCATGTGGAAAGGCCATGGTGAGGCCCCAGGCTGGTGAGGTCAGTGCTTATGGGGAGGAAGTTAGGACCAGAGAAAACCATGGTCGCTGAAGTGAAGGACAAAGCAGGCAAAGACCACCAGGCAGTCCAGGTCAAGTACAAGGGACATGGCCAGGTCTGTCAGTAAGGGTCTACTGAACCCAACCAGGATTGAGCAGAGATCCTTTTCATAAGTGTGGTCATTAGCATCAGAGAGGTCTGCCCACCCCCTACCCAGCAGGAACTACAGCAGGTAGAGGATGACCAAGGGAGCAGGAGGCCACTTGGAAAGGCCTTTGTCCTGGTCATTTGTTTTGTTTGTTGTCACATCTGTTCCTTACCTTTCTCTGTTTTGCTCAGTATCTTAGAGGGCAAATGGTACACCCCAGACCCCTGACAGCTGGCGTCTGACTAGGTTTACCCAATGGAAGGTACTGGAGGAAGATGGGAGTGGGAGGAGAGAAGTCTGGGTATTTCTTCCAACCCACCTCCCCCCCTCAACACACACCACAACGGGCTTTAGGTGGCATTTCTGGCCATGGCTCCAGCTCCCAGTGGGCAGCTCCAGCCCCTGAACCAGCACCCCCTCCTCCCTTTGTTTCTGCTGCCTCAAGAGTAGTGGGGATTTCCTGTTGCTGCCAATTATTTTGCCACCCCACTCCCCTGAGCTCTTTCCACACTTCCAGTCATTCCCTCTACTGAACATGGCTTCTGTTCTGACTGGCCTTGTGCCATCTGGCTGGAGGGAGACTGTCAGAGTCCCTTCCTCCTACCCCAGCTGTGGATGAGGGCAGGGTCTCCTTGGGCAGAGTGGCAGTGTCTTCTTCGTTCTGGCTGCTATGACAAAATACCAAAGACTGGGTGGCTCATAACAAGAGGCCAGGGAGCTCTGTGGGGGTCTCTTTTATAAGATCACTAACCCCATGCATAGGGTTCCACCTTCATCACCTAAGCACCTCCCAAAGGCCCCACCTCCTAATACCATCAGCTTGGGCACTAAGATTTCAACATATGAATTTGGAGGGGACACAAACATTCAGACCATAGCAGGCAGGAAATCCCTGAGTGTGAAGGTGAGCAGGAGCCTCACGAGGGTGCCAGGTTAGTGACCATGAACGGATCTGAGCAGCCCCCAGCAGGACCCTATGAATCCCAGGCCTGTTCCACCTTTGGTATGTGTGCCAGATGTCAGAAACGCGGGGCAGGCCTGAAAAGTATAGTCCACTGGGAGGCTGGCACCTGCCCATCCTGCAGACAGGCCCATGTGGACACACTGGCTTGCCCCCTCCCCCTGTCTTGGCCCTGGAGAGGATAGCGAAGGGCTGTGCATTCGGCAGGTGGGGTGGGGAGGCCTGAGTGGCTCCACGCTCATTTCCCCCTTAGTTCCTGGGAGACACAATGATACTTTCCCGGAGCTTGCCCTCCACGATAGCAAGAAGAAAGGACAGT
This sequence comes from Tadarida brasiliensis, assembly GCA_030848825.1. Lineage (NCBI taxonomy): Eukaryota > Metazoa > Chordata > Mammalia > Chiroptera > Molossidae > Tadarida > Tadarida brasiliensis. Next base: position 15,101,874 of record CM061268.1, on the reverse strand, counting down.
GGGAAACTCTTTTCCAAAATCAGTTCAGACTGTACCAGCCTCTCTGAGCCTCTAAGCCAAATGGTGGCCGATGCCCTTGTGGACGCAAACCAAGGGAAGACAGGCTGTCTCAGAGCACCTCCCTCATCCCCAGACCCCATGCCTCCTGCAACTCTACCTCCAAATGCCCCCAAGCCTTGCTCCAGGCTCTGAGCAATGCAGAGTGTCTCCCTCCTAATCACCCGATGGGACACAGCCTGGTGTGGCACATGAGGAGCAGGAGCCTTGGAGTCGCCTGAGTCTCAGGCTGGACTGAGAGGAGTTGTGAGGCCCGAGGCAAGTGCCCCAACCTCTCTGAGCTTCGGTTTCCTCTTCTGTGAAATGGAGGTCATCAGTACCCACGGAAGCTCTTATAAATGTGAGTGCTCCAGCCTCTTCCCTTTTTTCCTTCCTCCTCTGGATCTCCTTAACCCCCACTGACCACTTTTACCACCTAGCTGCGGGACCCTCATTTCTCAGAATCCTCCCAGCCTTGCAGGAGACAGTGGTTTCACCACCCTTTGCTTGTGGCCTGCCGTAGGCCAGCTCCCCTGAGAGCAAAGGCCTCAGAACCAAGCGACTGGGGCCCCACCCTCTTTGTAAACACCAGTTGGGCACCAACTGACCTCAGGAGGAAAGTGCTCTACTGGGACCCTCCTCTTCCAGCCCTGCCCACCACTGGATGTTCCAGGGGAAGTGCCAGGCAAATCTGGCACCCTTGTACCCAGGCCGCCTCCGTCCTGGAAATAGTCACTTAGAGCTAAACCTTTGGCTGAAGGTGGAAGGAAGTTAAAAATCCCTGAGTGCTCCTCCCTTGGCCCTGGCCGGTTTGGCTCAGCGGTTAGAGCGTCGGCCGGAAGACCAAAGAGTCCCGGGTTCGATTCTGGCCAAGGGCACATACCTTGGTTGCAGTTCATCCCCAGCCCTGGTCAGGGTCATGAGGGTGCCAACTGGTCGATGTGTCCCTCTCACATAGATGTTTCTCTCTCTCTCTCTCTTCCTCCCTCTCTCCTTCTCACTCTATCTGAAGATAAATGTAAAAATATCCTCAGGTGAGGATAAAAAATAAAAAAAGTCCCTGAGTGCTCCTCTCCTGCCCTCCCACAGCACCACCTTGGGCTGGCCCAGACAGAGCAACTTCTCTCTAATTTAATTTTTTAATGATTGTGATAGACGTACCTAACGAGGACTTGACTGTTGTTCTTTGTTTCTTAAAAATAAAGACAGAAATTAAATATAAAAATCATTAATCATTTTAATTCTAGGCAGTAGGAATGTGTTTTATTGTTCTTTTGTAAAATCCTTTCCTGTCTCTAAATAAAGACATTTTTAAACAAATAAGATGAATACAGGTTTATTGGGAAAATTTTTGAAAATACCAAGTATAAAAAGAAAAATAAGAACCACCAGAATCTCTCTTTTGGACCATTTATATTTTGGGTTATCTTCTTCTGGTCCTTTTCCTTGCAAATATTTATGACATTATATTCTCTCATTTTTGAATTGAGATATAACTGACATATAACATTGCATTAGTTTTAGGTTTGTTTTATTCTTTTTATTAAAAAATGAATCATAATGTTTAATAACATTTTTTTCTCCTGAACAATATATTTTGAATCGTTTCCCATGCTCTTGAATGTTAATATTTACTTTAGTAAACTTCTTTCGGTATTTTTTCCATGTAATGATTAATAGATATATTTTTTATTATTGGGATCCATATGGATCTCATTAGGATCATACCATTTATACCTTTCATTACTTTTTCTTATTTAAAAGGTACTACACTTCTGTTGTACAAAAGTTAGGAAATACAGATCAGCAAACAAAGACCATATAAAATCCTTGTAGCTTCTCCACCCTGAAATACCCTCTGCTAACAATTTAGTTTTAAATCTTCCTGTCCACTTTTTATGTACATATGTGAATATATAAATACCCATTTTAAAATAAAATTGGAATCATCCGGTTCATACCTTTTTTTAAGTTTGATCAAAGCTGTTCGTTCTTCCCCACTTGTATTTATTTTAGATACTAGGCTTGTAGAAGTTACTAATTTTTTAAAATTTATTTTTCAATTACAGTTGACATACAGTAGTATATTAGTTTCAGGTATACAATGTAGTAATCAGACATTTATATACCTTGCGAAGTGATCGCCCCATCAGACACCATACTTGGTTGGTCATACTGTTTTTAACTTGCATTTTTGGTTGTTTACTTAACAATATATCTTACGTTGATTAGGATTGTTTCAGCTACAAATGACAGAAAACCTACACGACCTCAGGGCTTAAGTAACAGTGGCTTAAACATGTTCATTTCTTTCTCTAGTAAATGCTGCTGGATGTAAGCAGCCCAGACTGGTATGGCAGCTCCCTGACCATCAAGGACCCAGGCTCCTTCTAACTCGGGCTCTGCATCCTTAGCTCGTGCCATTCAGACCCAAGGCAGCTGCTCCAGAAGGAAGAAACAAAATAGAGCCACTTCTCTTAAAGGATACCTGCTGGATTTCAGATGCATCACTCTGCAGAGCCAAGTCCCACAGCCCCTGGGAAATGTGGTGTCACCTAAGTAGGGGTCTTATTACTATAGCAAAAGGGAAGAACAGATATTGGGGGGCAAGTGGCTTCTCTGCCACATGTCACAAACATCGTTCCATGTGTATAGTTTTGTATCCACTTTTTTTCTCTTTTGGATGAACATTTTACAACATAATGAAATATTCTTCAAAAATCTTAATTTTTAATGGCTGCTTACTATTCCATAATACACATGTAGCGTTGTTTATCCATCCATTGCCTTATTATTTGATATTTGGGTGTTTTGCTCTGCTAAATACACCTCTTCTGTGAGTAAAACTGTCAGAAGAAGAGATCCCACACTTTCCTCTATACACTGTGACATTTTGCTGGAGAGTCAGGGTAGTATCTGCCTTGGGAGCTGGTTTATTGGACTGAGTTGGTTTCTGCTAACAAATGGAGCTTTTTAGCAATAGGCATAGCCACTGCTCCCATTGCCAGGGAAGTCGTGGGAGTAGGCAGAGCCTGGTGGGCAGCACTGCCCAGGATCAAGGGGTGGGGTAGGTGGGAAGATGTGGGTAGGGGGAGGTAGGGAGTGAATAAGAACAGACCATGGACTCCCAGGAGCCAGGGGAGAGCCTGGCCCTGGAAAAGCTTGGGGGACTTGGTGGGGCCCAATTCATTCTTCATTCAGGCTCAACAAATGCTTTCTGAGGCCCTACTCAGGGCCATGCCTGTGCCAGGCCCTGAGCATGTCTCAGAAAAGACATGGTTCCTGCCCTCCAGGAGCTCAGTCAACTCTAAATTCTCAAATGTTAGAGTTCAACCCAGAGAGTTGCCTAAAATGCACAATCCTAGGGCCCACACCCAAAAGTCTGATGCAATCGATGTTGGTGGGCCTAGAATCTGCATTTCTTTCCGTCTCCACAGGTGACCCTGGTGAGGGTGATCAGGAATCATTTAGGGGGGAAAAATCAGTCAAGGCTCTTGAAGGAAGTCTCCTACAACAGGCAAACCTGGAACCTCTGTCTGCTGAGTAGATAGCTTGAACCTCGACTAAGCCTTAGACTACAACAAAATAATGAGGAAACCTGTCAGACACATCTGCGCCCAAATCTCAGTTCCAGACTCTGGTAACTGAGTGACCTCGGGCAACTGAGTTAACCCCTTCGAGCCTCAGTTTTCCCCCAAAATGGGAACAGTTGTAGTGCTTCCCATGTGCAAATAAACAATTAGTGCTAAGCAGAGTGTCTGGCACTCAGTCAATGCTAGATATTATTATTAAATTAATTAAAATTAATTTATTAATTGAAATTGCCTCTAGGTAAGTAATTACAGCAAGGGACTGGAGAGGCTGTAGAGGCTCTCATACACTACCTGACTCATGGTGGTTGGCGTTCACTAAATGGTTATTATTATTGTTAATATCCTCACATCCATTTTCATTCTAGACTTTATCATCTCTGCAACTGTCTGCACCACACAATTTTATCCTCCCAAGAGAAATCGTGGATTGCAGGACTCCAAAATGTGGCCTTGACATTTACCCATAGTGCCTGCCCCAGCGTGAAAGAAAATTTCTAGGCTCCTTCAAAGGACGTGCAAGCAACAGGCAGGTAAGATGAGCGTGAGTGGGACCCTCAGGTTCCTACCTGGGCCATTCACCCATCCCTTAGAGTCAGGGAGCTGTGGAGGCTGGAAGCCGCTATGAGGTGAGAAGAGGCAGGGTCGCTGTTGATAATTACATTTTCAAATGCTAGAGGCTGGCCACGTTGCCATGGTGATGCTGATGGCTCTGAGCAAGCGGCAGCCTCTCTTGAGTTGTGAGTCAGGTTCAGCTTTATTTATTAAAAAAGAAAACCAATGCCCTGACCTGTGAAGGACAAAGCGAAACTGCAGGTGGAGGCCACGGTGTCCACTGCTGGGGATGAATCGGCAGCACACGGTCCACTGGTCTCCTGACGTCAGCAGGCCCAGCCGGCTGCGGGGCCTGAAAAGTCCACAGAGGTACATGAGGAGCCAGCATCTCAGACCGTGGCCCAGAAGAGGAAGCACAAACGGGATCCACAATGCTGGTTGAAAACCACTTAATAAGAAGCAGGTCTTATTTTCTCAGCTCTGGCCCAAGGGTCAGGCTCCAAAAGACGGCTCCACTCTGGTATAGGGATGCGCAGGGCCCAAGGAGATGGGCATCCCCTGGCCCACCCTCAGGTAAGGGAAAGCCCTGAGGTGACCAGAGCTCGCTGACCCACCCACCAGTGTGCACACACCAGCAATGCCCTCTGTGAGGGATAGGGTCCTGGAAAGACAGGGGAAACTGCAAAAACATTCTCCCAGGGCCAGAACTCCTGCAGGGAAAGAGGTCAGGCCATAATGACTCCGGCAGATATCTTTGAAGGAGCCCGGTCTCGTGTCAGCACCCCATGGGGAGGCTCACAGAAACAGTAACAGTGACATGCTGAATCCTTCTTCCTGAGCTTAGATACTGTCCCAGCATCCCAGACCTGTTGCTGGAGGAGCTCTTAAACCCGCTCATTTGTTTGGGTTCACTGTTGATGCCACTGACCAATGTTTTTCCTGGTGGGCCCACCTCCTAACCAGCTCTGGACTCCAAGCCCTTGTCTCCACCCACTGCTTTCATCAGTTAGCAGAATATTGGGTGCTGAAGTCAGAGTGGGTGGATTTAAGTCCTCCTTCTGCCACTTGCTAGCCTGTGACTGAGCCTCCATTCCCCCATCTGTAATATAGGAGCGATAATCATAATAGCATCTACTCACAGGGGAGCTATGAGGATGAAATGCTACATTTGCAAATGTTTAACGTAGAGCTTGCCTGGCACATAGTACGTGCTGGATAACTGTAAGCCATTGTTAACTTTGTTCAGGACCTTATCATATCCTGCCTGGATAACAGCAGCAGCCTCATAACTCCACCTGCTGATTTTAGTCTTGTTTGCCTCCAATCTATTGTCCACACCATAGCAAAGTGGTTTGTGGAAAATGCTATCCTGATCATGCTATTTTCCTCCATAAAATCTGCCAGGGACTCGCATTTGCTCTCAGGATGGCTCTTAGAATTCCGTAGAGGGGCCTCTAAGGCCCTGCGTGATCCAGCCCTTGGCTATCCTTTCCAGCTCTGTACCTCACCGCGCCCTCCCCTCTGGATAACTCTCAGCCATACCCAACTGTCAGCAGTGTTCCCAAGGTGCCAGGTTGTGCCATATCTCCAGGATATTTGCCATGCTGTCTCCTTTGCCTGAAATGCCTTTTTCTCTTTTTGTCCGCTTAGCAAACACCTGCTCATCCTCCAAGAACCACATAAGATGCCCCCTGTTCTGTGAAATCTTTCCTTCTCCCCCCACCCCCGCTCAGATTCAGAGCAGACCATGCCCTCCTCTGAGCCATTTTGGTGCCCTCCATAAAGACATTTATCACTTTCATTGAATTATTGTGATCCATGCCTGTGATACCTTTCAGCTTCTTGAGAACGGCACTGATTCTAATTAATGCCAGTATCCCCAGAACACACCACGGTACTGTAATATTCACAAAAGATGACTGGGAATGAATGAATAAATGAATATAGACAAACGCCCTATTTATAGAAGAGGAAACTGAGGCCTAGATAGGAGTAGTGGCTTGGCTAAAGTAAAGTCCAGAAGCCCTGTAAGTCCAGGCCTCCCTGATTCCAGGAACTATGGACCATTCATTCATTCAACCATCACTTATTAAGCAGCAATCATACACCAGACACTGTGTTGCTCCCTGAGATACAAAGGACGAGGAATAGTCCCAGCCCTCAGGAGCACACAGGCAGGTGGGATAGAATGACAGGTATCCGGGCAATCTGCACACCTTTCCCTAGGAGCTGGGACAGGAGATATAGAAGGAGCTGTGGGAATCCCAGGGGCCCCAATAGGGATGGGGTGGAGGGAAGCCACTGTTTCTGTATCTTCTACTTCCTCTCTCAAACTCTGGCGGGCAGTTCCCACAGACCATCAGGCCAAGGCAGCTGCTCTCTAGGTGCTGTCAATCCAGGTGAGCAGATACTACAGGTCCACACATTCCCAACACAGGTGACATGGACATGCCTTGCCCCATGGGGCAGGACAAACAGTCACAAGGACACATTTGTGCCCTTAGGCAGTCATGTCAGAGCCATCATGGGAGCCAGGATAGATGGAACCAGACAGCAGAGCGCTTTCTGACACCTCACACTGAACGAAGTCCTTTCACACGCCAGGACTCCATGGATGCCCCACAGGCGGGGTCCGCAGACCAGGCAGCTACTGTTCTCTCCTCCATTTCCAGATGGACAAACCGAGACTCAGACGACAGATGCGAAGGACTTGCCCAACCCCCTGCCTGGTCAGTGGAAGCGCTGGAACTGACCTGTCATTCCCCAAACATTCACTGGGCCTTTCGTCTGTGCCAGGCCCTCTGCTTCCTGTCACTGTCCCACTGACCTCCTGGCTGTGCCTGGAGCAAAACAAGTGCCTCCAGCCTCTGACCTTTGCTCCTTCTCTTGCCTCTCCTGGACACTCTCCAGATAGTCACACGGCTAACTCCCTCCATCGACTCAGGTCCCCGTCTCCTCACAGAGGAGGACACCACTGAGTCCTAAACAATGTCCCTGTCACTCTGGATGATACTTTTCTTCAAGGCACCATCTTTATATCACATGACACAATACTATGTGTATTAGACATTTGTTTATGACCTGTCTCTCCAACTAGTACAGAAGGGTTGGAATGTGCCCGTTTGTTCACGACTGCATGCCTGGCACCTCGTAGGAACTCAGTAAATTTTTATGAACATTAATGAATCAATAACCCTCACTTTTCTCCCCTTTAAAATGATCCCTACAGCCCGGCCGGTGTGGCTCAGTGGTTGAGCGTTGACCCATGCACCACGAGGTCACCGGTTCAATTCCCAGACAGGGCACATGCCCAGGTTGTGGGCCAAATCCCCAGTGGGGGGCATGCAGGAGGCGGCCAAGCAATGTTCTCTCTCATCAATGTTTCTATCTCTCTCCCTCTCCCTTCCTCTCGCTCTAAAATCAATCAAGAAAAACAAATTTTTTTTAATGAGCCCTACAGCACATAGTTATAAGGATCAAGTGATGTCATAAATGGAAGCTGCTTAGCCTGGTGCCTGGTGTTTAGTTGACACACAGTGTCGCTGCTGTTGTTGTCATTGTTGTGCACCCAGTTTTATGAGGGGGAGATATGTATAAAAATAAATCACACTGATAAAGTTCTTATTTCTGAGCCTTCTCCCCATTTTGGGGTCCAGACAGGAGCCCCTCCATTTGCCTGAAGATCAGGGCCCAAAGTTCTTGCCCTGTCTGCAGAGGACACCCTTGGGGTCTAGCTCTGATGGCTGGGAGACCTCTGGGCCCGCCCGGGCTGGGGGCAGTGGGCAGAGTCCAACCCAAGCCTCAGAAACCCTTGATTTCCCCCCTGAGAGCAGGCCCCACATCAAAGCCAATCTCGGAGGGGCGAGGCCTCGAGATAAATGGAAGATTAAAGAAGGCGAGGTCTCCACAGGCCACAGGGAGAGGCAGTCAGCGGGCGACCACAGAGGGAGGCCCTGACACAGCCCTTGTAGCAGCCATCTTGGGGGGCAAGAGATGAGAAGGGGGCGCAGGCCTGGGCAAGTGGAATCAGTGGGGGTGTACCTTAGCCCCCATTATTATACTTTGGCCTGACTCTCCAGTCCATGCTTAACCCTTTCCCTGCCAGGCAGCAGCAGGGAGGCCCATCAGAGGAACCCCTGGGTCTCTCTTCAAGAGAGTTTGTTTGGTCATTGGGTTTGGTCATTGGGGTTTGCTCCTTCAGTGAGGGAGCCTGTAATGAGGACCTCCTGGTCCCAGCCTTCCTCCCCAGGGAAGGTCTGTAATTAGTGCAGGAGGCGAGGCTGGAGAAGCTCAGACAATGTCATTTGAACCAAGATGAGACAGGGCTCAATTGCTAGTCTGCACATTTTTTTTTTCTGGTGCCATTTCATATACAAAATTCTGGCAAGCTTAACCCTTTCCTGGCTGGGCCCTGGCGCTGGGGTTTCAGTGTAGCATACCATCCATTCCCGTGCCTAGCGGTGCCTTTCTTGCCTCCTCCCACACACACCCCAATTCAGATGAGCCATGGTTTCCAACTCCCCTGACATCCAACAAGCCATCCAACATCAATCATCCAACAAGCCTCCACTGAATGTCACCAGATGCTAAGCACCAAAGGGCGGGGACCCAGAGGAAAATCTCTCATTTTGCCATCGAGGAGATTTCAATCCTCTGAGCAGTGGAGGAATGCATACTAGAAACAGGTGGTGAGCAATGCAGGACAGAGTAGAATAAGACAGTGAAGATCCGCACAGGGCAGGGAAGGAACCACGTGAAGGCAGAGTAAACAAGATGGGCACCTGGACTGGCGTGTGGTAAGCACTCTGTAAATATGCTTTGAGGGAGCCATCTTCCTGGTTCAGAGCACTTCTGCAATCAAATCTAAGGACTGAACCCGCAGAGAGGGGGGAGGCAGGCAAAGCCCTGGCAGCTCTGAGCCAGCCCCAGATAGAGACAGATGTCAGAGTCTATTGGGACAGGCAGAGGCTATGGCTTCCTCCCCCATGCTACTGAAGCACTCATTCTGAATCCCTGAACTACAGCTTTTTTCACACTAGACTGAAACCTGTCTGGTTGCAGATCTGGGACCCCACTGGACTTCACGAAACCTGAGGGCTTTGTCTATTCACCTATGGTCTCAGGTACCAAAGCACTGAGCCTGGCACTCAAGAAGTACTCAAAATCCTTGTTGTGTAAATGATTAGGCATGAGAAGGTAATGGTGTGGGGAGGAATCTGCCTCTACAGCCTTTCCCAGAGGCGATGCCGATAGTGGCCCCACTGCCCCTGCAAATCATATCACAATCTCCCTACTATATAAAGAGCTTCTAGAAACCAATAAGACAAGACCAACCAGCAATTTATCAAAGGTCAAAGAATAGGAATAGAGTCTACAGGAAGGGAAACAAATTATTCTAAGATATCTAAAAAGACTGTCAACCTCACTAATAATAGGAGAAATGCAAACCAGAATCCATTCAAAAGTTTGACAAATATCCTCTGTTTGAGAGAGAGGAACCAGCAATGTTCTATATTGCTGGTGGGGTGTAAATTGATACAAAATATTTGACAATATCTATCAATATTACAAATACACATTCTCTTTGGCCCAGCTCTCCCACTTCTGAGAATTTATCCTATAGATATACAGTGCTTGAACAAGGTTATCATTATAGCCTTGTTATATTGTTTGTTATAATAAAAAGTGGGAACAATCCAATGTCCATCAGTTGGGTACCGGCAAATAAATATGTTACAGTCATACAATGGGTAACTATGCACCAATTAAAAAAAGAAGAAGAAATATGAGGAAGTTCTCTATGTACTAATATGAGATCTCCAAAACAGATTAAGGAGGGGAGGAAAATATAGAACAATGTATAAAATATGCTCCTTTTCAGTTAAAAAAAAAAAGAGAGAAAAGAGAGAAACACACACACACACACACACACACACACACACACACACCATAGAAGGATGCCCAAGAAAGTAATAAAATTGATTATATGTTGGTCTAAGGGTGGGAACTTCGTGGTTAGGATATATAGACATGGGAGGGTTACTTTTTGTTGTATTCCATTTTTATTTTTTTGAGTCATGTGATATATTATCCATTCAACAAATTTAAAAAAGACAAAACAAAAAACCTTTTCACCTAGATATTGGGGGTCTATTCTAGGCTTCTTTCCCAAATTGCTGAGTAGAGAAGATTCCACCTGCTGGCTGTCCCTCCCTTGCTTTCCCTCCCCAGTCCCTGCCAGGTTTTGCTGAGGCCTTGGTTCCCAGTAAATTGTGGCTGTCATTCCAACTCCTACCTTATGAACATGGACCATGAAGTCAGATCAACTCACTTTGTGACCTCGGGCAAGTGACTTCACCTCTCTGAGCCTCAGAAAACAAGGTAATCATGGTATCTGCCTCCACAGGTTCTGGTGAAGCTTACATGAGAATAGGCATAGGAGGTACTTATCATAGATCCTGGGAAGTGATCAATGTTATTATGTAAATGTACCAGACTCACACTTTATATTTTTTGCCAGTATTTGTCTTATGGATTTTAGGTCTTTGTCTTATGGATTTTAGGAGTTCTAGATCGACGTAAAAGGTTGAGACCTGCACTGCAGACGGGTAGAGCACTGAAGGGCAAAGGGGCCACAATAAATGACAGTTTGTAAATATCATTATTCCTATGATTATTCCTCCTCCAGGCCATGCGTGCTAGTGTCTGAAGGCGTCCCAGATTGGAGAGCCCAGGGCTCATCTGGCCAGTCCCAAGGAACTGAGTCTTTATCCATTGGCTCCATGTCACTGTGCCTCTCTGCCAGTGTGCCCTGGGTTATTAGAGACTGTCATTCTCCACTGCAGTTCTCAGAACAACACCGCCTTTCACTGTAGATGAGACTCATCCTTTGTGCCTTGCCCAGGGGTCCCCAGGTTTGGAGAGCACATGTGTCGTACAATTCAGCCCCTGTAAGGAATGAATTCACTGGTGGGTAGGTGTAGGCTCCCCTTGGGAACCCCTAAGTCTTCTTCCAGGGCTCCTCAGGGGAAAGACTCCAGGTGGGGAGGTCTGAATGGATACAGCAAGAGATTGGGGCACAGAATATGCACCATTGGGGCCCCTCACCCTGATCTTTGGATCCTTGCTTACCATAGAGCTGAGAAAAAAATGTGGTTCCCCTGGGCCCACATCCCTTTATTTTCTCCAGGGAATCGGTCTGCCCTTCATTCTGGAAGCTCCAGAAACGTTCCTCGGAGCATCTGGAATATGTATTTGCTTTAACTGGTGATTGCCAAGGCCAGCTCTGCTGCTTTTCTGTTTGTTCAGCTTAGTCCTAGGGGCTGGGGCTGGTCCTTGAGGATGGAGGATGCCCAGGGCCTCCAGAGTCCTCTCTTTGTGCATGACATGAGATGGGAGCCCTCACGTAGACCTGCTCTTCAGGGAGGGGAGCCTGGATGAGGGCAGGTAAGAGTTAAAGGCTGCGTCTGCAAAGGCCCCAGGCTCCTCTTTACTCACCAGAAAGCCCCCTGATTACTGTGCAGCTTGTCCAGTCCTAGAGTCTGGTGCAGTGAAAAGATTAGATCAAACAGACCCGAGATCAAATTTTCAACTCTCTTGTTTAATAGCTGTGTGAACTAGGACAAATGGCATAACCTCTCTGAGCCATATAAAAGTAAAAATATTTTTGTATTTACACCTTGTCTTGCTCCAGGGTGTGTTAAAAGTATTTGGGAAACTGTACAGACAATGGAATTAGATGGCTTGTAAGAAAGGAAGAAGGATATGGAGAAAGGGGGCTAAAAACATAAGATAAAGCCAGGGATGCAGTTAGTTGGTGAAAAGCATCCCCATGAGATCCTGTTGCAAGAGGTGGGCCCCAGCAAATTCATCTCCGAGGTTCCTGGCAGCTCAAGAAAAGAAGGACATTCAGGGAACTACAAAATCCAGAGTGGCCATTAGATTAAAAATAGACCCACCACTCAGAAACTGCCAGCTTTTCCGGGCCCTGAAGTCAAAGAAAAATTTCTCCCCTGGACCTTCCAAAAGGGGTAAGTTGTGGAGGGGAAATGTGTATGCAGGGAGAATGCTACTATCTTCTAGGGCCTTTGTGTATCTGAAATAAAATAAAATGTTTGATGGTGACTTCTCAGAGTGGCCAGCACATGGTAGGTGCTTAATATGTACCCACTTCCTTCCTTCCTCCTGCTTGGTCCTCCATCTCCTCCCAGGTAAGGAGTATCTGTGAGATCTGTTGTGCAAGTGAACAGTCAGCTATTCATTCAGTCAGCATTTATTGAACATCTACTATGTGCCAGGCCCTGGGTGAGGCAAACATGGGAATCACCCTAAACCTAGCTAGTAGGTATCTTCCCTGCTGTCTTTAGATCCTTGGCCTCAGAAGCTCTCTCCCTCCCCTTGCCACCCACCCTTTGGGTCTCAGGGCTCTGCCCCTCCCCAGCATGCCTATAAACCCCAGGGAACCCCGCTTCTGTGGCTTCCCCCTCATTCCCCACATAGCTTCAGGCTGCTCCCTCAGACCACCACATTCATGGAGCTCAGCCACGTGCAAAAGCATAATTAATATTCCACTCAGTCTCCCCCAGCCCTGCTGCCTATTGGAAGAAGATGGAAACCAGATTTGCAGCTGCACGCGGTGGCATGGATGTGGATGGAGGGGTGGGCCTGCTTCTGGAAGAGAGCTGGTGTATTCTCCTCCAGAGGCTTGCACCCGTGCACGAATGGCAGAAGCCCCGCGTGTAAGTCCACACCTTCAGACACAGGGTCACCCACCCGAGCCGTGTGTGCACGCACAGTCGCACCACCATGGGCTGCATACCCAGCTCCTGGCCAGTCGATGTCCAGAGAACACATGGGCTCCTCACACACAAGGCCCACATTTGCTTTCTGGGCAGAGACCGACAGAATCATAGCAGTTCAGAGCTGGTAGAATGGAACTGGAGAGACTATGCTGTCTAAAACCCTCATTTTACTGTGAAGTATCTGAGACCCTGGCTTAACCTGGATGGATATCAGTCCCCGCTGAACTGAACTGTGCCTGGTTGCATTTTAACAAAAGCCTATGATTTAAATGTCTGAGGCTGCTTTTCTGCTTCCTGGCAAGGAGCCACTTCAGCCTCATCAGTCTTGGAAGTTGGGGAAACTGAGGCATAGAAAAGGAGTCTGGGGCGGGACTTGGCAAGTCAGTAGATCATAGGCAGAGTCAAGCCTTTGACTTTCCATGCCCCTGCCCTTCCTCTTAGTCCCTCACCTCCAGCTCTGCCAGCCCTGGTTAGGGCAGGATTTGCAGGGGAGTGTCCCTGACAACCTGAGGACTTACTGGGACAAGAGGAAAGACGGGCTTTGTTGATTTTTCTCCTTTGACTTTACCTGAAGAGAGAAAGGGGGATGAAGGGCTGTATGCCTGAGTGTATGCCTGCAGGGTCGGAGCCAGTGGCCTGGGTTATAGAGGCATCTAGAAGCAGTGTTGGTGCAGGTGGTTTGAGGTAGAAGAAAGGGGTGAGTTCAGAGCAGGACTGAGAGCAAAGCAGGAAGCGGGTGGGGCTGTTCCCCAGGCGGCAGGCAGACAGAGCCAAGGGGTGGGCCAGCCTCCAGTCCAAAGATGGGACAGTAGAACAGAAATTCAGGGAAAGAGCAGCTAAAATAATTACCAGGAAAAGGAGCTGGAAGGAAGGCAAATGTTTTCTTAGTCTTTAAGGAACTTCAGTCTTCAGAGAATTTGCAGAAGGAAAGAAATCTATCTTTAAGGCCCTTCTCCAAGGCAAGGTGGCTGGTGATTCACTAGCTGAAGAAGGCCCTGGACTGCCCTCCCCTCCACTCCTGCCTCTCCCTAGTGAGAAAATGCAGTTCATCTGGGGTGAATGGAAAGGGCCCTGGGTGAGGAGCCCGGAGGCCCAGATTTCAGTGTTATCTATGCCCCATCAAAGCTGGGCAACCTCCCATGGCCCTAGGCCTTGGTTTCCTGGGAAATAAAGGAGTGGTAAATCATATACTCTCTGAGTCTCGCTTTTCTCACCTGCAGATCGGGGATGATACTATCATTTTTCACTGAATCTAAGATGTCATCAACTTATTTTATGTACATTAAGAAGGAAAGAACAGCCCTGGCCGGTTTGGCTCAGCGGTTAGAGCGTCGACCTGCGGTCCAGAGAGACCCGGGTTCGGTTCCCGCTAAGGGCATGTACCTCGGTTGCAGTTTGTCCCCGGCCCTGGTTGGTCGTGCGGGAGGCAGCTACTCGATGTGTCCCTTTCACGTCGATGTTTCTCTCTCTCTCTCTTCCTCTCTCTCCCTCCCACTCTGTCTGAACAAAAAATGGAAAAATGTCCTCGGGTGAGGATAAAAAAAAAAAAAAAAAGAAGAAGGAAAGAACAGCCCTGGCCAGTATGGCTCCTTGGTGGGAGCGTCGGCCCATGTATCCAAGGGTCATGAGTTTGATTCCTGGTCAAGGGCATGTCATGTATCTGGGTTTCGATCCCTGGCCCAGGTCAGGTCACATGCAGGAGGCAACCAATCTTGATGTATCTCTCTAGCGTTTCTCTCTCTCTCTCCCCCTCCCTCCCTCCCTTCCACACTCTCTAAAAAACCAGTGGAAATAATATCCTTGGGTAAGAATTAACAAAGAAAAAGAAAAAGAAGAAGGAGGAGGAGGAGGAGGAGGAGGAGGAGGAGGAGGAGGAGGAGGAGGAGGAGGAGGAGAAGGAGAAGAAGAAGAGGAAGAAGAAGAAGGAGGAGAAGGAGAAGAAGGAGGAGGAGGAGGAGGAGAGGAAGAAGAGGAAGAAGAAGGAGGAGGAGGAGGAGGAGGGTGGAAGAACACTGCCCATTCAAAATAACATACCATTGATCATAAGACCTATTCTGATTTCAGAGACATTAAATTGTGCATCTTGGAATCAGTGAATATGATATTTATCTCACAAGCTTGTTCCAAGAATTAAACAAGATAATATAAGTATTTACTGCCTGGCACTGAACAAGTACTCAATAAATGTCAGATATTTTTATGGTTCAGGGTAGAGTGGAGGGAGGAACCCTAGGCCAAGGGGATGAACAAAGGCAAGTGCCAGGGTCTGAAGCCCACCTCCACACTCCTGGCAAGGTGCCACCCAGGACTCCATGTTCAGCCCCAGTGGGGTGTGAAGGCACCGGGAGAGCAGCCATGCAGCCCAGTTTAGGGAGCCACACGAGAACAAAGGGCCCCATCTGTGCCCCGGAAGTCAGCCTAATCTCCAGGATGAATATGTTTTCATTTCTCAGGAGTTCCTGTTAGAGTGTGCCAAAGCCTTTTTCCCTTTACAAGTCAGGCAAACAAGACAGGTTTACTTTGGGTGACCTTCTCACCACCACCCGGGGCCTGCCTGCCGAGTGTAAACAGCCACCCTTGCACCCTTGTGGAAGCTCCGGACAGGAGCTTGGAAAATAGGAGTGCCGGGCCTCCTAAGGAGGCAGGTCCTTGACCCCACTCCCCAACTCCCTGACAGGGACTGTCCTGGTAAGGGCACATTTGGAAGGTCCTTGGAAAGGACAGAACCCTAGGGATCATTAACATCTCTCCCACTATATAGATGTAAAAATTGAGACCCAGAGAAGGGCAGTGATTATCCAGGGGTATCAAAGTGCGGCAGTCCCCAGCCAAGTCCGCCCCCTTACACACACACCTCACAAACACCATCCCTGTTCACAGCTTAGCCTGGCAGGGGCCTTTCTCTCCACCCTGACCTTCAGTGTCTGGGACGGGCAGGAGGCTTATCTCTGTCCTTTCTCTCCTGTGCGTCACTACCTGGGTTGGGATGTCTATGCATTTCGCTTCACAGCTGGAGCAGCTGCTGAAGAGCAACAACCAGATGTTCCTAAGCCCATAACAGGAGGGGCCACAGTCTGTGCTTTTCTTGACCTGGTGTGTTTGGGGGTGTTTACAGAACCAGTCCTGACCTCCTTCCCCTTCCCTTCAGATGTAGAGACTGGCCTGAAAGGGGTTGCGTTGTGGGACCAGGCCCAGGACTGGCAGAGAGGGAGCAAGCCCTCCCTGTTGAGGCAGAACCCAGACTTGAGACCTATTTTCAGCTGTCTAATGTCCTCTCCTGGAAAACCTTTAAGAGACAACATAGAAGGGGTGCGCTGCTGTGGAAGGCTTCAGGTGTCCCTCTAATCTAATCTGGCGCAGTTCTCTCCCGTACCTAAATAGAATAGAGCCTCAAGCTGAGGTACGACCATAAGCACTGGGTTTTACATTCATCGTATCATTGTCTTGCCCCTGCCAGTCTTTCTTTCTCTTTTCCTTCTATTTGCTGTTCCCTCTGCCTTCAATGCTTTTCCCTCCATTTTACCCCATAATGATTCCAGTTCATGATTCAGTTCTCAGCTCACAAGTCACATTTTCAGAGAGGCCTTCCTTATCCACACAGTCATGTCACACTATTCCATTCCCTTCGTATTCCTTATCACTATTTCAAATCATCATCTCAAAGCCCTGCTAACCCCCAGCTTTCTTCATTCACTCTGGAATGTACCTTCTTAATCACCAGTGTCTGTCTCTAGTGTCTGGTCTAGGGACTGATCATAGGTGCTCATTAGTATGTGTAGAATATGTGAACAAATCCTCTGCCATTCTTGTCTGTGCTGGACTTTGCCATCCCCTCATCCAAGAACAACAATGACCAAGCTCCTATTATGTGCCAGGCTCCGCACTGCCTAGTCCCTCTTCCCTCTTCCTCCCCACCCCTTCACCCCCAGGACTCTTGAAGGTCCTGCTTCTCAGACTCCACAGGAGGTGCTGGAACCAGAATGTCTCCCCAGGATTATTTCTAGTGGTTCCTGGGGTGTTCACCTGGGTAAGAATCAGGAAAGAGAGGACAATCTAATCCTATTCATCTAAAACTGTATAATCTTCCCCAATCACTTAAATGGTGCCTGTGTCTGTAATTACAGAGCAGGCTGGGAGGAACACAGGCACAATTTCTAGCCAACCTCAGGCAGAGGGGCACTTTTGTTCCTCCTGGGAGCCTGCAGGGACTCCAGCTCAGGAGCCAGGATCCAGACACACCTGCTGGCACAAGCTCACCCACCACAGACTGACTTGTTCACCCAGCCAGATACCACTTCCCCCCACCCCCGCCCTGAAGAGGATCAGCCACATTCTCAGGGTTTGAATGCCCCTCCTCCTCCATTGATCAGATGTGACACATTTGAAAAAAACACCCCTGGTCTCAGCACCCTAATTATACCTGCCACTGTTTTGAGAGTTCACTCATTTCTTTTGGGCTCAGCCTAATTTCTCAGAGAGAGTCACATTGCTGGTGAACTGGTCCACACAGCATGGGCTCTATTCCCAGCTTCTCTGGAACAAACTCTCCAGGAGGCCTGAGAGCTAACAGTCATATGACAGCCTGGAGGGTCAGAACTTCATTCTCCAGAACTATGTCAACTGGGTCATGAGATGGGGGAAAAGCCACATGCCTGCCTGCCCACCCCAGACAAGCAAACAGCTGCTATCCCAGCCTCAATGTGTGCCCTTCTCCCACTCCGGCACTGAGAGAGCCATTTCAGTGACATCCCTGGCTTAGCTGCAATGACATCTCTGCTTCTTAAAGACCTGTGCTAATTTAAAGCCCCAGACAGCAAGGACACACTTAATCCTTTTAATGACTTCTGACCACACCGGTGTGCCCAGCCCTCTGAGGGAGTGCCTTTCTGAACCACCTCCATTTGTTCAGGTGCTTGGTGATTGTTTATCAGCCCTTTCAAGAGATTAAGGTGTACTCTGGAGCGGGCCACTTAAGTAATGGATCCAGGGGGCCTGGGAGTGTCCCGTGACCACGGAGTTTACAGCCAGCCAGCGTCTTGGTTCATGCAGACTCCCTGGCCACTGTTCTCCAAATTCTTGCTCTCCAAACCATTAAGGGAACTTAATGATTGATGAGAAGAGGGGTCCTTGCCTCATCTCTGCTGTTCACCTGGTCCTTTCACACACAGGAAAGGTAGATACAGTCCTTGCCCTGAGGATCTCAGAGTCCAGGTAGGGTCATAGACACAGAACAAACAATGACAATAGCACATTAAACTCACCCCAATGGAGATAAGCACACTATGTCCTCTGAGTGTATAGTGGTGGTAAATGCTTCAGCCTGGGGGTCAAAGAAGGCTTCCTGGAGAAGGAAATATGTGAAAAATCTCCCCATTAAGAGATCTGTTAAGGGGCCTGTGAAATGGAATTCCCTGACTTGGATTTGGTTCAGGTTCTAGCACAAGGCTGGAAGAATGGAAATAACTCGGCTCCCTCACGAACTTACGGGAGGAGCAAAGCCTTACCAAGTGCTGAGGTTCCAGGAACACAGTTATTGGCTCCAGGACGATTTTCCTTTAGGCCTATGTTTTGAGAGCCATCAGAGAACAGAGATTGGCAAAGAAAACCAGCTTGTCTCTTTAAAAGAGGAGGGACGACTCCTCAGGCCGCTCCCTCTTTCATTAATATGAAATGATCGTGAATATTGATGTGGGGGCGTGGCGCATCGGCCAGCTGGGCTAACCAGCCAGGGGTTCCCGGTTTCACAGAGAGGAAAGTGACAGAAGCCAAGCTGAAGGAGACGCAGAGAGAGCGGAGCGCACGACAGCCACCCAGTCTCGGGGGAGCTCTCAGCTCCCCCGCCCCCAGCTCCCACCCTGTCCGGGGGGGCTCCTCAAGCCCTCAACCCCACTCCTGGGCTCCCCATGGAAGCCAGCTGTGCCCCCGGAGGAGCAGGAGGAAGAGGAGTCGGCTAAATGCCCGCGGTGCGCCCGGGGCCCCTGAGCCCAGTCTTCTCCGCGCCGCTACCCTAAGGCCCCCGCGCCCCCTGCGCCCCCTACCCGGGCAGTGCCGCTCCGCCCGCCCCTCCCCCGGGGCTTAGCCCCAGACCTGCCCCCGCCCGCTTGCCAGCGCTCAAGCAGGAGCTCTGGGCCGGGCGCGTCGCCGCCCTGGAGTGAGGGAAGCCCAGCCGAAGGGGGTCTCCGGTGCCGGCCGCGATGGACGCCGTCTTGGAGCCCTTCCCGGCCGACAGACTGTTCCCCGGATCCAGCTTCCTGGACTTGGGGGATCTGAACGAGTCGGATTTCCTCAACAATGCGGTAAGATGAAGGGTCTTCGTGCCCCTTCCACCACTCCGCACCCCTCTTCGCCGCTCGCCTGGCCCCCCTGAAGGACGGGGCTACACATCACTGGGCAGAAGCGGAGGAAGGGGCTCGATCTAGGGTCCCCTGGAGAGACACGTGCTTAGAGCTCTGAGATTTGGTGACCAGATCGCTCAATACCTCCCTAGTCCCGGAGCCTGGACCAGAGCCTCAGAGCTTGCGCCAGTACGCGCCCCTCCTGGACACATTGGCCTCGGCCTTCCAGGGCAAGGGGACGTCGAGGCGTCGGGGCCATCCGATTCTCCGATATGAGCTTAAAAGACGCCAATCCTGCCCCTGCCCGGGGTTCCAGGACCAGGTTGGGCGTAAAGCGGACCCACGGCTGGTTGTCCGCTGGGAGGCGCACAGGGGAGTGTTCCAAGGGCCAGAGACCCGACGCCCCCTGGGGGAACCTGGGCCAGACTCGGGTTCTGAGCCAGATCCAGAAACTTAGGGGTGCTGCCGCGGCCACCCCAAAGTCAGGAAGAGATGCCCCCAGAAAGGGACCCGGTGTTCAGCTGGTCAGAGCAGCACAGGGGGGTCGCTCAGAAAGAGGGAGGTCTTTCTCTCCATCTCTGTGTCTCTAGGTCTATTTCTCTGTCTCTGGTGTCTCGATTACTTTCTCTGTCTCTGTCTCTGTCTATCTCTCTCTCTCTGTGACAGTCTCTGTCTCTGGGCTTGTCTTTTTTCTCCCTTTTCTCTCTTCCCCTCCCACCCTAAGGAAACGTGGCTTCTCTCTCTTCTTCCCTCCCTCCCTCTCTCAGGCTCAGCCCAAAGGCCCTGCCGTGGGGGAGGGGCATGGGCTCAGTAACAGGAAAAAATATTTGGGTTCTGAAGAGCCTTCCAGGTCAAAATATGGGCAGCCTGGAGAATCTGGTAGGTTGTCCCCCATGCTGTGAACCACCAGTCTCTCATGCACGTGCAAGTGCGCGTGCATGCATACACACACACACACACACACAAACACACACACACACAAATCCAGAGATCATCTCAGGGGTCTCTACTTCCTGGCCTCTACCTGCTGGGACTAAGATAAACTTGCCGAGATAAAAGCCAAGTACATAGAGATTTGAAGGGTTGGGCATCTTGGACTTCCACCTAAACTGTCCCTGGCTGCTAGACTGATGGTTGGGAAAGCAGCCAAGGGGCAGGAACCTGAGTCTGGGAGGCATGGTGTGTGAGGTCTCCCGGACCTTCATTAGGCAGCAGAGCTGGGTCACCCTGCTCTCTGAGGAAGGCTCCTGGTCCCAGCCAGAGGGAGCACACTTCAGCAGAGAGGCCAAGTGGAGGAGGGCAGAGGGCTTGAACTGGTAGTGGGGAGAGCTGGGTTCTAGTCCTGCCTCTACTTCTGCCTGAGCCATGCCACCAGCTCTCCTCCCTGGGCCTCAGTTTCTTTGTCTATAAAATGGGCAAAGGTTGGATCAAGTCTTTTTAAGGATGGTCTGGCACAGATCCTAAGAATAAAGTGGCATGGATCTGGGGTTCCGCACACCTCTCCTAGAATTGGTAACAGATGCTGGTCAGAGGGAGGGGGTTTGTTGCAGTTTGTACCCTTGTAGCCAAGGAGGGTGGTAGAGCCCTCTGTGAGGTTCCCTCAGAGCTCTCAGCAGCTCTGAGTTGGGCTTTCTTCTGAATGAACTCTGCCGCCTACAGCCTCTTCCTGCTGCTCCATTCAGCCTTGCCTCCCCAGCTGCTCATCTGGGCCTTGGTCCAGCGCAGGAAAGGAGGCACAATCAGACAGTGGTATCCAGCACTGGGACTGGGGAGAAAAGTCCTGCTGGAAAAGCTCTTGACCTCGGTCCTAGGTCAGGCCAGGAGAGACAGGGGAAAAGAAAGGATTTCTAAGAGGAGAGAAAAAACTCCTGTACTGGAAATCAGGGAATTTGGTTCTAGCTGTGCTGCCACTAGCCAGCAGGGCAGTTCAGACAAGTGACTTTTCATCCTCTGGTTTCCTCATCTGAAAAATGGAGATACAGAACCTTCCCCACAGTGTTATTGTAGAGATTTAGTGATATTAATTAAAGATTAATGTAGGACAATGCCTGGCAGGTAAGTTTCCAGAGTTAACTTGCTCGAGAGACTAGATATAGTGGCAGGAAGAACTACTCAGGTAGGAGTTGTGTGACCTTGAGCAAGTCACTTTCCTTCTGTGGTGCCTCCATTTAAGTATCTAAGGTCCCTTCCAGCTAAAACCCCACCCCAACCCCATCCCCCATTCCCTCTTCTTTCTGCATGAGGATAGGAAAATGTTTCCAGGGTTAAGGATGGGAAGGGATGGAGTCTCCATGCTTCTCAGTCTGGAAGATGGGGAGCAGGATATTCACACTCCTTCTTTAAAATCCAGATAAAGACCATCAAGTCACATAGAAAGTGTGTGTGCTCTGTCACTCTGTGCAAAAAGCAAACATCAAAAAGTATACTCACCCTGAATACTACATAAGAAGCATGCATTCACTTGGACAGAGACAGGAGAATGAGTACGCAAAGCCAAGTCAGGTGTGCTTGGAGATGGCCAGGGGTGCTTTATTTTTTCTTTTGTGAAGATACTGTCATGCTGTTGCAGTCTTGTCTATGTGATTCTCAGAGACACCATTCAGAAGGGGCTGCCCTTCCTGCCAGATGTGGGGGCTTCTCTTCCCCAAATCTTCCACAGTTCCTGATGTGGCCACCCTAGAGCCCTCTTCCCTGTGCCCTGTGATCAGACCCTGGGCAGGTATGAGAGAGAATCTGGTGCTCAGAGAACTGGGATAAAGGACCGGAGGGAGAACAGGTCATATCTCCAGATAGAGACACTAGTTCTGTGTGCTTTTTGCCTCATTCCTCTAGCTAAGGGGAAGGGATGACTCTGATTTCTCTAAAATAAAATGGCTTTGGATCCCAGAGAAGCTCCAGCTGGGAGGGTATGGGGTGGGAGGAGAAGGAGGAAGAGAAGTTCTGTTGTCTCAGAGGGGAGCAGCAGGAAGCTTCAAGGATGTTTGCCCAGCACACTCATTTACCTCCCAGCAGCTGGGGAGGCCAGGTGTGGGAATGACCAAACCCAGGGACCAGCCCAGGAGAAGGGAGGTGTGGAGCTAAGCCTGATCACTGCTGCCCAGGCCCCGTGCCTGGCTTCTCCTGAGCTAAATGGGAAATCAGAAAAACACCACCACCCCCACAACCACCACCCCAGGCTTTGGGGGATTTAGGGAGATTAGAGAAGTATGTGCATTTGGGTGTTCCTATGTCTGTGTGTGGGCCTTTAACAGCCCTTAAAAGGGGAGGGGTGTATTGTGTGAGCCTGTGTGCGTACGTGTGTGTGTTTCTCTTTAAATTCTCACCAATAAGAAAGAGGACCCAAGGGCCAAAGCACTCTGGTCTCAGAGTAGAATCTAGAAAAGGACTAATGGAGAAAAACTAATGGAGGATCCCAAATCTCAGGGCTCCTATTCAGGAAGGGAGATCTCCCCAAATACCTACTCCTCCAAAACACTGAGTTTGTTTAGGGCAGGTTTTTGTTTTGTTTTTTGTTTGTGCTTCCCCTACTGAGATATGAACTCCTTGAGTGCAAGGGTTTTTCTGTCTTGTTCACTGTTGCATCCCCAGTGCCATGTACAGTGCTTGGCACAGAGTGGGCCTCAACCAACCATTGCTGAATGAATGAAGGGGGCCTAGGCAGACCCCACATATTTTAGGGAGAGGGAAAAAGGATACTTAAGCTCATCTACTCCCAGCCATCAGAGTCCTGCAGCCTCTGAGATTCAGGAAGGGCTCTCCTTGCTTTCCAGTGAGTTGTCATTGCCTTGAGCCATCCCCATCCTGTATGTGGCACAGACACCTGCAACTCCTGGTACAGGACAGCCTGGAGCTGACTGAACCATGGCAAATTTCAACTTGTGGTTTAGGTCTCAGCCTTGAGCATTGGCTCTAGGGCTTCCATCTTCCCCAGTTTCTTCTTGTTCAGGTCACTCTGGGACTCCTAGATCCATATTCACCAACTTAAAACTAAGTCTTTTCTAGTCCTATCTCAGAGCCTTTGCACATGCTGTTCCTGACATCTAGGATGTTTTCCCTTCAGTTCTCTCCATCTCATCTTCCTCAGTTGAAATGTCACCTCTTTAGAAAAGGTTCCCCAACCAACTCAGGTGGACCTTCTGTTATTTTCTGTTTCAGTCCTTCGATTCTTTCATAGCCCTTATCTCAGATTGCAGTTATTTTATTGGCTTATTGTCCATTTCCTCTGTGAAAAAGCAAGTTCCATGTTGGTTTTGTCCATTGCCATAAACCTAGAACAGTACCATGGCACATAATAGGTGATTAATATAGCAAAATTCCACCATAAGGCAATAAGCTGAGTCCAAAACATTCAGTCATGTAAAATGTGGAGTTATGGTGTTATAGGATCAATGGAGAACAAGATATTTCAGTAGGTCTGTACTATCACAAAAAGCACAAAAGTAAAGATTGTGAAACATTACCGACTGCATGCCGCAGACCAAAATGAGAAAGTTCCAAAGAAGCACGAGGCAGTCACTTCTTTATCAATCCCTCAGATAAGAGTTCTGCCCGCCTTTATTTGAGATGGGCCCCAGGACAGAGGCCAAAGCTTGGTCACATTGTAGTGGACTTTGCTCCATTTCAAAGATTTGCTCTATTACTTCAGACCGGGGTAATCCCAGTAAGGGAGGGGGGAGAATTTTTAAAAAGACAGGCCTGTGTATACCGATAATTCCTGAAGGGAACCTAAGGTTCTCAGGGTCCTGGCCTGGCCATCCCTGAGAGTGATGGGGATGCCAGATCCCAGGAAGATGCTGTCTGTACCATGATCTGCTGTGAGGTCCCTCTGGCTTCCCTGGACCAGCTGGGGATTTGCTTGGTTGTTCCTCAATACACATTTCCCATCTAACAACTGGGCACCGAAGGAACATCTAAGCTGGTCACTATGCATAGTGACCTCCAGCCACTCACAGTTAGAGACAGAGGGAAAGTGACAGTACCGCAGGGTGCCATGATAGAGCAGAACATGGTGGGAGCCTGAGAAAGGGCATCCAGATGAGCTGAAGGTCATGGAAAGTTTCTCAGAGGAGGTGACCTCCACACTCTCCCTCCTCAATGTCCCCATCCCTATTGGCAAAGGAATTACTGGAGGGCATTCCAGCAGGGCAGACTGGAACTGTGTCCCTTTTATTGAGCATGTATAGGCATCACTGTCCCCTGTGCAGATGAAAAACTGAGAATTAGAGAGGACGGGACATCTTAACTCTGTTCTCTGGACTGGGATCCCATGGAGTCAAAGCTCTTGTACTGGTTTGAACTTTGCTCTCTAGAACAAGGGAAGTTTGGGGTATCAGATAGCAGAGGGGCCACACCTTCTTCTTCCCCTACTCCCATCCTGAGAGAACCGTGGATGCCTAAGCATTAGGAGCAGAGCCAGGAGATTGCCTAGCCTGTAAGAAGAGAGCTCCACATCCCATCCTATACCCTATCCGCCTACTCACTTGGGGATGCTGCTCCCCGTCCTGCCTGGGAACTCAGACCTTTGCTCTCTGCAGCTCCCAGGACCCCTGGGAGAGTCTATTTATGCCTGGCCTGGCCTGGCTACTGTGCCAGCAGAGGGGAGGATAAGGGACACCCCCCATTGTGTCTTCCCTCCCCATACCATGTGCCTCCTGCGAGTCTTGGTATTGAGGCTCTCCCAGAGCATCCCACTCTGGGACCTGGCTTGCCCCTGAACCTCCCTCAAGAAACCAGCTCCAGATGCTAGAGAACAGGCTGTTCTTCTGGAAGTCTCAGCACTCCAGGGGGCAGGATGGAGGAGGAAGATTTGGGTGGAGTTAAGTCAAGACCATGAGCATTGCTCTGGCTGGAACACTATGTAACCCCCTTGGGCAGACTAGGGGAAGCCAGAGTAAGTGGCAGGACCCTTGACCAGGGTTGGGAAGAAGGTAGGGGTGGGGTTATCTGGTTCAGAAGAAGCTGGGAGAGGCAAGATATGGCCTAGAACTCTGATCATCACAGAAAATACCCTGATCCCCATGACCTGAACACACCACATCATCAACAAGGCCAACCTGACAGGGCAATAAAGGGCTTCCCTGCTACCGGGTTATACAATGTACCTCCTCTCCCAACCCTCCTGGGGCAGAGCCCTCACTGCAGCTTCCTTGGTCCTTGGCTCTTGGCCCAGGAGCCACTTCACCCATCACAGAGGGGCTGACACATCTGGGCTGGGCTCTGTGGTCCAACATAACAGCTGGACAGCAGCAGCTGGCTGCCTCATCCCATTCCAAAAGAATAACAAAAATGAAAGCAGTGGAGTAAGGCAGGCTCATCGGGCCCTTGAGGAGAGCCAGGAGGCAGTTTTAAAGCAGCAATTGAGGGGATTGCTTTGGAGGCAGACAGGTCCAAACCTTTGCCCATGTGAGAGAGAGAAGAAAAATATTTTTTTCTTTACCATTTTTAGAGAGGAAGGGAGAGGGAGAGCAATAGAGACATCAAAGACAAAGAACATCTATTGGCCACCTCCTGCATGCCCCCTCCCCCTCTGGGAATTGGGCCCACAACCTGGGCATGTGTTCTGAGTGGAAATTGAACCGGAGACCTCTTGGTGCATGGGTCGATGCTCAACCACTGAGCCACACCAGCCGGGCCACCTTTGCCCATGAGTTCCCCTCTGCCTGGAAGATCCTCACCTCTCCTCGCCTTGTTGCCCTAATTTGCTGTGTGACCTTGGGCCTTGGCTTCCTCATTTCTGTACTAGACTGAGAGTTCTTTGAGGGCAGAGAGTGTCCGGCAGTTATTTTTATCTATTGCCTAGTTATAGCTATAGTGACTGCATGCTCAGGAAATGTTTATTGGATGGATTGATGGATGGATGAATAGATGAATGGAAGGAAGGAAGGAATAGCAGGGGTGATGGCTAGATGAATGGGTGGGTAGATGCATAATGGAACAAAGGACACTTTCACAGTTCCAGCTTTAATGGTACTTTTTAAAATGGGTGTTGTTTATTTATTCAAGCAGTAAATCTTAACCTAAATCCCACATCTACCTTTCACTTTACCATCATGGCCTTTTCTATTATGAAATAAATTGTGCACATAAAAGAACATATATGTGCTTGTATATGAATTATAAAGTATAATAAAATGGATGCCTGGGTCCAAACTACCCAGCTGAAGAATAGACCCAGCTCTGAATATCGTGTACCTCAAACCACATGAACCTGGGGAAGAGGTGAGCTGTAGACCCTGAATCCACTCCACTCTGGGCAGATTCTGATCAGGTATATCCTGAGACAACTAGTCCACAGGTCAGATGGCAGTTACCTCAACAAGCAGTGGGAAGCTGAGCTGTACCTGAGGTAGGACGGTGTGGTCATTAGCTACTCAGACCTGGGAGCAAATTCTGGCTCTCACCGTTTGTCATCTGTGTGAGCTTGACAGGTGTCTACACCTCTCCCAGCTTATTTTCCTCATCCACAAAGTAGGGATGGCTGTAGAACACAGGTTTCTTATGAGGATTCAATTAGATAGCTCTTGAAGAAAGTCTAGCACAGTGCCTGGCATGCAGTAAATCCTCTATAAGCAATAGTTGTTGCTGCTACTTTTCTGATTATTGCTGTTATTGTCTGAAAGGAAGGTCCCCAGCACTGGACAACCCTTGCAGGAATGTCCCACTTTCTCCATCCCTGTACTGAGCCCTGATTATAAGGCTTTTATTTTCTTATGTGTCTGATCTCTCTGGAGCTGGAAGGCTCTTTGGGGCAAAGCCAAAGATGCCATGCCCCTTCTCCGAGCTCTGTATTTTGGGGCATAAGGAAAAGGGTGGCCAGGGATGAGCAAAACCAGGCCCCAGTGACGGGCCCATATTTTGTATCTAGTATTGTACTTGGAATGTAGCAGCAAGAAATCAACCATTCCTTCAACAATTAGTGTTGTTGTGTGTGCTTAAGAGCACAAGCTCTGCAATCAGAGCTTGGTTTCAAATCCTGGCTCAACCTCTTGTTAACTGAATGAACCTGGGTAAGCTACTTAACTTCTCTGCACCTCAGTTTTCTCAGGCATTAAAAGGGGATGCTAATTGTACCTACCTTATCTTCTGAAACTTTTTTTTTAAATCCTCACCAAGGATATTTTTCTATTTATCATCAGATAGAGTGGGAGGAAGGGAAACAGAGAGAGAGAGAGAGAGAGAGAGAGAGAGAGAGAGAGAGAGAGAGAGACATCGATGTGAGAGAGACACATCAACTGGTTGCCTCCCCCATGACCTGACCAGGGCCAGGGACGAACCACAACCGAGGTAGGTGCTCTTGACTGGAATCAAACCTGGAACTCATTGGTCCATAAGCCGACGCTCTAACCACTGAACCAAACTGGCCAGGGCTCTTCTGAAACTTTTTAAAAAATATCTTTATTGTCCGGCCGGTGTGGCTCAGTGGTTGAGCTTCGACCCATGCACCAAGAGGTGGCTGGTTCGATTCTGGGTCAGGACACATGCCCAGGTTGTGGGCCAAATCCCCAGTGGGGGGCATGCAGGAGGCGGCCAACTGATGTTCTCTCTCATCAATGTTTCTATCTCTCTCTCCCTTCCTCTCTCTCTAAAATCAATAAAGGAAAAAAAAATTTTTTTAATATCTTTATTGATTTTTAGAGAGAGGAGAGAGAGATAGAAATGTCTATGTGAGAAACATTGATTGGCTGCCTCCTGCATTCCCCCTACTGGGGATTGAGCCTGCAACCCAGGCATGTGCCCTGACCTGGGAATGGGACTGGAGATCTCTTGGTGCATGGGATGACACTCAACCAACTGAGCCACACTGGCTGGGCTCTTCTGAAACTTTAATGATATAGATACCTCATGGAGGGAACTAAACAGTTCCTGGGACATAAATAATAGCTGTTATTATCATTACTATTAGGCATACTGTATGATGGACCCTGTGTGAGGCCCTGCAGAGGGTTTAAGGATGAACTCCATCCTAGATTCTACCCTCAAGGAGGCTAAAGTTTAGAAGGAGAAATGGGTCCCATTGTGCATAATTAGAGTTCAAGTCATGATATTAGCCAGCGACCTAACAGTCTATAAGTGCGATGGCGGTACAAAAGGGAGAGGACTCTTCTAGCTGGGTGATCAAGGAAGGATTCCTGGAGGAAGTGACATTTGAATTGGGACTTAAAGGATGATAGGAGTTGGAATGAGGAGATAAAGGGCAAAGGCATTCCAGGCACAAGGAATAGTACAAGCAAAGGTCCTGCAACAATGGAGCTCAAAGCAGTTTCAAGGAACTGGGAGTGGTTATCCAACTAGGCTGGCAGGAAGACAAGGATGAGGGGCTCCAGCTACAGTGGTAAGTGGAATGAGGTGCTTAGGAGCTGGGAGTTTTATCAGTAGGCGGGAGGGAGCCCGTGATAGTTCTGAGCTAGACACAGTGGTGGTCCCAGCTAGTCTGAACTGTCTCAGTGCTGGGAGACCTAGTAGAGTCCATTAGGGGAATGTCAGCTGTCAGCCTGTCTGGATGATGAAGGACCCTCTCCCAGAGGAGACAGAATTGTAGGCCCTTTCTGAACCCAGAGCAGCCCAAGGCAGCAACTGACCCCAGGTCCCTTCTCTCCTCTTCCTTCCACCCTCTGCCCTGATGTGACTCTCACACTGGGCCAGGAGTACCAGTTCCCTTCTGGCTCTTTCATCCCCAGCACTTGGGCCAGGCTGACCTGGGGAGGTCCAAGGCAACTCCACCCTTGCAGAAGGACAGACTGTCCCTCTTCATGCTGACAGCCCTAGGCTAAACCATATCCTTCCTCCTGGCCTAATCCTGGGACATTAATGGGTTTCCCCCACCCCTCCTACATTTCAGGACCCTTCATTATCAGGCAAAGCATGTCCCTATTGGCCCTAGGGAAATAGAAGGATCTGAGCCCTCCTGCGCCCAGCTGCAGCCTGGCACCTCATCTCCTTGGTCCTCCCACCCATCAGCTGGGACAAGATGCCTAGAGCCCCTTTCATCATCCTCCCAGAGAGGAAGCCCAACCCTGCCCTCTGCCGCCCCAAAGCCTTCACCCCTTTCTCTCCCAGGGCTACAAATCAGTTCCACATTTGGGATCTGGCATGTACTATCTGCTCAGAACTTTCCCCTCCCGGTTAGCTCAGGCTCCCATCTCCCCCACCCCACATGGCTAGCCCATAGGGTCTGCAGAAAAAGGGCTCCTGCCTTCAGTGACCCCCTTCAGTGGTCTTGAGAGGAAACTAGATTGTAGCAACATGCCAGAGGGACAGTAGACAGGAGGCCCTCCCAGGGAGAGATGAAAGAGGAAGGGTAGAAAGAGAAAGGGGGTGGGGCGAAGGCAGAGCTTGAGCAAGCATATGAGGGGATGAGGGGTTGGGGGTGGTGAGGGAAGGATCGAGGTAGTTCCCAGCTCAGCACATTCCTGAGACATCTGGCCGTGCTGGAAGGGCCCCAGCTGGCCTGCATGTCTGTGGCTCCGGCTTCTTTGCTCTGTGATGTCAGGACCCAGCATTCCCCCCTCCTCTCAGAGTCCCACTGGCCTGGGGTCCACCTTGGGGCTGAGTGCTGGGGTCTCCTCCCCAGACCGCTCACCTTTAGTGAGCAAGGAAGAGGCCCCTGGGGCAGTGGAAGAAATGCCTGCCCCAGAAGAGGGCCTGGACTGGTGGTAGGAGGCAGACCCAGAAGACCCAGGGGTTTGCCCTTGGGACTGACTCAAGGAGAGTCCTCCTTTGGGCTGATGCCAGCCCCTCCCTCCTCCTTGGAAGGGAGATGGAGAGAGAGGAAAGACTCTGGAAATGGCTGCTTACCTTGAGCTTTGTGATCCTGGGTAAATCCACTCCCTTCCTCGGCTCTCGGTTTCCCTCCCTATAATAATAACAGCTACATTTAATGACAGCCTTCTACGAGTCCTGCATTGTATAAAGCTCTCTACAAATGCTATTTCATCCTCACAGCAACCTGGTGGGGTAGATATAATTACCCCTATTTTACAGCTGATATTGAGGCTCAGAGAGCTTAAGTAACTTGCCCAAGGCCACACAGCAGCTAGCAGAGCCAGGATTAGGACCAGGTCTGTCTGCTTCCCTTGCTCATTACCATTGAACTACATTGCCTCTGCAAATAAGAGACAGATCTAATAATGCCAGAATTTTTTTTCAGCTCTAAATTTGTAATGATTTCTTTTGGCTATTGTGGGGCTCTTCAAGAAGGGCAAGGGAAGAATTAGTCACACACTGGGTGGGGGAAGGAGGGCAGAGGCATCTGGCTGTGAAGCATCAGATGGGTCAGGAGTCTTTGAAGGTCCCCTCCCTTGAAGCCCCAGAGAGGTCCAGACCCCAGGATCTGGAGCCACAGCCTGATCCCCAGCCGAGCCCAGGGGTCCCACACCTTCCCTGAAGGAAGGGAGTAAATAAGGAGAGAGATTGCAGCTTCTTCCAAAAATAAAACCTGAGGACAACTCAGACAGGCTGGGACGCTGAGGAAGCCAAAGGCCAAATGCTGAGTGTGCTGAGGAGAGGGAAGAGGCCAAGGGAATTCCAGCCAGAGCTGGGTGGCAGGTTCCAGCCGAGGAGGGCCTTCCAGCTGGCCAGGAGCCGGGAAAGCAGCTCAGCCAGTTGGCCACTGGGTTCTGTTTATACTCTTTGGCCTGGCCTAAGCTTGGGGCAGCTCCTCCAGCTCTGAGTAGGGGGCTGTGGTCCCCAGGTACCTGGTCTGGCTGGGGCTTAAGAACAAAAAGGTCTTGAAGAAGAACAACCCAATAGGGAGGAGCCGAGGGAAGGAGTCCAGGCACATGGAAACTCTGCCTGGAGCAGGAGCAAGCTGGCATCAGAGCGGAATTCAAAGCAGTCATTCCTGGAGGCTCAGCTGCAGAAAAAAGGCCTCAGTCTGTTAGCTCACTGGCACATTCCTTCATTCACCCACTGATTCAGTCAGTCAGTCACTCAGCAAACATCTAAGCATCTACCATGTGCTGAGACCAATGCTAGGCTTTGGAGACACAGATGAGAACTGGACAAAGCAAGACATAGTTTAGAGGCAACCTGGCTAGATCATTTCAAGTAACACTAAGGAACTGGGAAACTATCCTAAGGGCAGTAGGGAGTTTTCAATGGATATTGAGAAGGGGGGTTCCACAGTCATATTTGTGTTGAAAATCCCTCTTGATACAAGGTGGAGAATGCTCTGGAGACAGATCAGAGTTCAAACCTTGGATCTACCTTCATAAATGGAGTAGTCACACCACTAGTGAGAAAGCCTTTTGTGAGCTGGAATTGGGCTTTGTTCATCTCTGTATCCACAGGGCTGGGCACACAGTAGGTACTCAGTAAATATTGAACAAATGCATAAGTGATGAATAAATGGATGTGATTAGATGCTCTTATTCTCTAGCAGCCCTCAGTGCCAGCACTGGCACTTAACTCCTGCCCTGTCCTGAGCTGTCCCACAGGGATCTTCTGGCCACTGCCTATGGACCAACATCTCCAGCAGCCAGACCTTGGGCTGCTGTGCCATTAGTGGTGCCAGTCACAGCTAATCCCAGCCCTGGGCGGCAGCACTCACTGCCACCGCTTCCTCCTGCCCAGACAGTACCTGGCACCCTCCCCAGGGTTGGGCAATGGCACATAGGCTGCCTGCTCAGAAGATGCCAGGGGCGGGCCAGGAATCTGCAGGCCAGCTCTCCACTTTCCTGAGGGACCCATGTCCTGCCCAGTGTCAGGAGGGGGAACTGGAGGGCCAGACTAACAGAGATGGGGGTTAAAGAGAATGCATACCCTCCCCAGGACCCTGCCCTGCACAGAAGTAGCCTCCAGTGGGTGCCAGCCTGCCCTTTCCTCTGTCCCTTCCTTTCTCCAGTACACAAGTACAGAAAACCTCAATCCTCACATTGCCCCCTTCTCCAGTCCAAGTCTTCATTATCCCAGCCCCAGGCGAGCCTGGGACTCCCAAATCTCCCTTGCTGGGGTCACATGATTTAGTCATCTCAAGCACGTGGCTTGGCTCAGTCAGCCTTTAGTTCTGTGGTCGTGTGAGATTTTGCATTTGTTCATGTGAGGGTGTGCATGACCACATCTGTGATTTCGTCTGGGGTGACTGCCCATGAGTGCTCATATGGGAGTCTTTCTGTCTGATCACATCTGAGGAGTGCGTCCTCATTGGATCTGTTAGTGACTGCCAGTGACAGCTGATGTGAGCAGTATGTTCAATACCCCTGTGCCAGGCTGTATATGGAACTGTCTAAATGTGTCCATGGATATAGATCTCACATTGGATAGTGTTTCCCTGTGTAAATAGGAACCTCACAGCTCATGTCTGTATAGCATGTATACAGGAGTGTGTGTGTGTGTGTGTGTGTGTGCGTGCACATGCACACACAGAAGTATTTCTGCTTATTTGGACTTGGGCTCTGTGGTGAATAGTTCAGTAGGGGGAAAATATGAAACCTCAGCAGCCGCCTTCCCTGAGCCTGTGGGGAATGGGGGATGAGTGAGGTTGGAGGTTGGAACAATGTGCTCCCCTTAACCCCCAAGCCCTGCCAGGAAGAGTCAGGGAGGGGCTTTCTCCTGGGACAGGGAGAACTGGCTCCATCCCTTCCCAGTGCCCAGAGAGGCCACGGCAGAGAAAAGGAGACCACTTTCTGAGGATTAGTTTATCTGCCATCCCTTGTCCCTACCACCCCTGCCTCAATAGGAGCACAGATGATAACTAATGGGAAACTGAGGCCTGGAGAGGAAACACTACCTGCCCCTGGGGTCTCTGGAGTCTGAGTCCAGGGCCTTTGTCCCTTCACAGGACTGCCTTCAAATCTAGCTCTGAGAAGTCACCCCCAGTGCCTGTTTGGTGGTGCTTAAGGACCGGGAGGGTCTGTCTAACAACTGGGTGCCCAGGGGCCCACCTCCCCTCTGCTAAGCCTCTCCCTACTTTCTCTTGACCCTATCCGACACACATGTACACACTCTGGGCACAGCAGTGACTCAGACTAGTGGCCCTTTAGCTTGAAATGGGGGAAATTTTCTAGTGACCATGAGGCAAGTAACCGTCCAGGAATGTATGGGTCAGTGTGTGTATGGGGGTGGAGAGTGGGGGCCCAGCCTGCGGGGAAAGGGAATGGGGAAATATAAGAAGACTCTCCTCCCGTCTCTCCCCAGAGCTCACTCTCTCGGAAGGAATGTCCGGGCTTGGGATTCCCCCCTCTCCTTATCCCACAGCTCAGCCTGGACCCACTCCGGTCTCCTCCCTCTTTTCCCCAAGCACAGACTGAATCAGGCTGGGTCGGGGAAGGGGCAGAAACCAGGGATGCGAGTACAGGCGTCAAGGGGTGAGGGACATGAGGAGAAGGTGGCTCTGAGAGTGCCTCAGGTCAGGGGCACACCCTTCTCCCACACACCCCTTCAGCAGACAGCTGCACCCCAGAGGGGGAATTAGGGATGGGAACTGAGAGGATCTTCAGACGGTCCTACTGCCCGCCCAGGAGTGTCCCCCACACCCCCTAAGGGACCAAGACCGGCTGCCCCATCAATGTGCCCGTGGTAGGATTATCGAAGGAGGGGGGTAAGGAACTGAGACGGAAAAGCTGCAGAGGGACTTAAGAACTGGGGTCCGGCCTCCCCTTCGAGCCGGGGACGTCGGAGGAGACTCCCCCTCACTTCCCCTGCTCGCGGTGCGGGGTCCAGACCATGCTACTGATACGAGTCTCAGGACACCGTGGGACCGCCGGGCCCACCTGGAAGCTCAAAGGGGTCGTTTCTGCCTCCGCCCCAGGCGCAAAAAGGGACACCAGGCCAGACCCAGCACACCCGGCCCTTCGCGTACACGCGCGGTCTGCGAGGCCCGCGACCCTCCTCTGCGCAAGCCGTGCCCGTCCGCACCCTCCAGCCACAGCTGCTGCAGCTGCGAACGTCTCGCAGCCTCCTCCCATTGGCCAGGAGCTCGGCGCATTCCACCAATGAGCAGGCTGGGTTCCCTCGCGGGGCGGCTCCCAGAGCGCGGCGTTAACCTCTCGCGGGCAGCGCGGGGCCGCAGATCTGCGTCCTTCTTTAAATTTATAGGGCCCGCGGCCGAGACCCGTTAGGGAGGGGCCGAGCGGAGGGGAGGTTCGCGCGGGAGAGCCCGGGACCTCTCCTCCAAGAGAGTGGAGCCGGCGCTGGCTGCGCGTGGCAGCCGAGAAGCAGCTTATATTGGCACGACTGTAGGAAAAAGTCTTTAACGAGGAGGGAAACAAATCATAATACAGTATTTCCTTCTCTTGCTCCCCCCTCCCCTTGCCTGAAAAGGCACCTCCATAGAACGCTCACCCCGGCGAGAACCTGATCCCCCTCAGAACGATGACCCACGACACTCTGCCATTTATAGATTGCTGCCCTCCACCCCCAACAATTTCCATCAGATAGTCTGAAACCTGAACTTTCTGTGTGTAAACTGGAGGGCGAGCTGCATGGGGGGGGGGGGGGGCAAGAGGAGCTGCTGGAGCTGAGATCTCCAGAGCGGGCTTCCCAGGGTCAGGGGGAGGATGCGGAGACAGACAAATAAGTGAGAGGACAACAAGGAGAAGATGCCCCACATCCTGTCAGCCCCAGAGCTACGAAGAACCCCTCCCTCAACATTACCAGTTCACTGTGTGACCCTGGGTAGGTGGCTTTCCCTCTCTGGATCTCCGTTTCCTCATTAGCAAATAGGGGAGGAGGGCATGGACCATGAGCTTTCTCAGGTCCCTTCTGCCTCCAACTTGATGATATAAACCAACCACAAATGAGCTCCAGGCACCAGATAGAAGTAGGGCTACAAAGTT
Organism: Tadarida brasiliensis; assembly: GCA_030848825.1. Classification (NCBI taxonomy): domain Eukaryota; kingdom Metazoa; phylum Chordata; class Mammalia; order Chiroptera; family Molossidae; genus Tadarida; species Tadarida brasiliensis. The sequence goes on along the minus strand of CM061268.1, from coordinate 15,066,784 downwards.
CTCTAAAGGGAGTCCCTCTAGCATGCTTCCATGAGCAGGAGGTGGGCCTGGGGGTGATGGGACATGTCCAGTGTTGCCACCAGAGGTGGGCCCAGCACACAAGGAAGCCCTGAGCAACAACTGGATTTTCTGTGTCCTGCACCCCCACCCTGCCTGCCCCTTGGCCGCCCTCCCCTTCCACTTGGCTCCCACTCTGGAAGCTCTATCCTGCTGGGCTTTGGCTGCTGTTTCCAGCAGGTGGGGTGGGGGCTGCTCACAAAAGGGGGCCAACTGAGCTCCCTCAGCAGGTTCTAATGGACACCCCAAAAGGGGTCTCTGAGGACCCGGCTCATCTGCCTGGAGCCAAGGCCTTCAGGGACCCCAGCCCAGACTAGAGAAAGCATCTTTCCTCTCCCAGGCCCCAGGGACAGCCTTGGCAAACCCTTATCGCCTGAGAGGCAGCTGCTGGAGAAATACCTTAGCAGCTGACTCACTGCCCTGTCCTCTCTTTACAACCCCCTCCTATTGGGCCCCACACCAGGCCTGAGGGGGGGGGGAGGGAGAGGGAGAGAAGGGGCAAAGCGACCCCAGCTGGTCTGGCCCAGACTCTACAGAGGGTGGGGCTGGCACAGTCCTGCCTGTCCCTGGCTGGATGGTTGGGGGAGGTTGTACCCTGTTAATGGCCTTCATCTAGGATCACAATTATTCTTAGAGACTTATTCAGCTAAGGTCTCTGACCTCCTGGTCTCTGACCCAGGCACTGATGGACAACTGACAGACTGATGGGGTACAAGGTCTTGTCACTCCAGCAGGTGAACAAGACACAGACCCTGCCTCTGGGAGTTTACAGTCTAGCAGACAGACAATTCCTGAATAGAGGAATGTCTGCTGCAGTTGGGGAAGGATTGGGTGATAAGGAGTTGAGCAGGATTCCCAGTTCTACTTGGTTCCCTGGGCCTCAGTTTCCCTATCTGTCAAATGCAGACATGCAACTTCCTATCTCATTGGGTAATTGTGAAGATTGAATAAAACGATGCATGTGAAAGTATAACAAAATGTAGGATAGTGATTATTCCCCCTAACAAATGAGGAAACTGAGGCACAGACAAATGAAGTAATTTAGGAGTCCAAAGGCAGTCTATGTGACTGCAGAGCTTGTGCTCACCCCTGCTCCCCGCAGACAGATGCTCGTGTGGCTCTGAAACTTATTCTCAGATAGGGCTTTTCTGCTCATCCCTCTGGATTAGGACAGGCTCCGAGGAGTCCAAGCCAGAAAGAGCCAACAACTCCAGACTGCAAGCCAACCCTCCAGAGGCCAGTCCTTAACCACTTACCAGATGGGACCCCAGGGCCGGAGACCAAGCCCCCCACCATCTCTACTGACCCACCAACAAATTCATTCAGTCAGTAAATAATGAATAAACAACAGTAACGTGTCCCTACATATTTATAATTCTTTAGAGAAAAAATAAGCCTACTGTGTACCAGCCACTGGGTGTTTTATTAATAATAAGAGGTAACATTTTTTGAGTAATTACTATATGCCAGGGACTGTTCTAAGTTCTCCACATGTGTAGATGACCCTTGAACAATGAGGGAGTTAGGGTCACCACCCCTGTGCAGTCGAAAATCCATGTATAACTTTTGACTTCCCAAAAACGTAACTACTAATAGCCTACTGTTGACCAGAAGCTTTACCGGTAATATATCAGTCGATTAACACATATTTTGTATGTTCTATGTATTGTATACTGTATTCTTACAATAAAGTAAGCTAGAGAAAAGAAAATGTTATCAGCCCTGGCTGGTTTGGCTCAGCGGTTAGAGCGTCAGCCCACGGACCAGAGAGTCCTGGGTTCAGTTCCCACTAAGGGCACATACCTCGGTTGCAGTTTGTCCCTGGGGTCGTGTGGGTGGCAACCACTCGATGTGTCTCTCTCACTTCGATGTTTCTCTCTCTCTCTTCCTACCTCTCTCCCTCCCGCTCTATCTGAAGATAAATGCAAAGATGTCCTCGGGTGAGGATTTAAAAAAAAAAAGATGTTATCAAGAAAATCACAAGGAAAATACACTTACAGTACTGTAATGTAATTATCAATACCATAAGTTCATGTCCTCTGTTTGCAGGATGAAAAATATCCATATATCGTGGACCCACTCAGTTGGAACCCATGTTGTTCAAGGGTCAACTGTATTAACTTATTTAATCCTCACAATAATCCTAGCAGGGCCCAGCCGGTGTGGCTCAGTGGTTGAGCATCGACCCACGCACCAAGAGGTCGCTGGTTTGATTCCCAGTCAGGGCACATGCCCAGGTTGTGGGCCAAATCCCTGTGGGGGACATGCAGGAGGCAGCCAATCGATGTTCTCTCTCATCAATGTTTCTATCTCTCTCTCCCTCTCCCTTCATCTCTCTCTAAAATCAATAAAGAAAAAAATGTTTAAAAAAATAATAATCCTAGCAGGGAGGAACTATTATCATCCCCACTGTACAAAGGAGGAAATGAAACATAGAAAGCTCAATCAACTTTCCCAGGATCACGAGACCAATATTTTTCAGACTTTTTTGTTTCTAAGAAATATATTTTACATCATTACCAAGAACATACACACACACATAACTGAGATATGAATTTACACTAGGTATTTAACTTTGCTGTGTGCTGTGCATTCTGATATTTTCTACTCTATTTTGTTCTGTTTTATTCCTTCTTATACTCTGGTCATGACCTACTAAATTGATTTCACAACCCATTAATGAGTCAACACCCACAGTTTGAATGGCACTGAGTCGTAGCTAGAAGTTCTGAGCTCAGGATTCGAACCCAAGTAATATAGCTCCAGAGCCTATTCTCTTGGGATAAAGAATGGCTTAGAAAGGGGAGATACTGGAGGCATGAGGACAGGTGGGGACTGTACTAACGAAGGAAGTGGAGGTCTCAATAATCCCACCGCCTTGCATCCCAGCAAAAGATAATACAGAAGTCACTAATACTGCCATTGGGGTACAAACTTGCTGCTATAGACATAGCTATTCTTTTCTTTTCTTTTTCTTTTTTCTTTTTTAACTTATTTTTCAATTACAGTTTACATTCATTATTTTTCTGTGTTAGTTTCAGATGTACAGCATAGTGGGTTAGAAAATCATATACTTTTTTTTTTTTTTTATCCTCACCAGAGGACATTTTTTCATTTTTTGTTCAGATAGAGTGGGAGGGAGAGAGAGGAAGAGAGAGAGAGAGAGAAACATCGACGTGAAAGGGACACATCAAGTGGCTGCCACCCGCACGACCAACCAGGGCCGGGGACGAACTGCAACCGAGGTACGTGCCCTTAGCGGGAACCGAACCCGGGTCTCTCTGGACCACAGTCCGACGCTCTAACCACTGAGCCAAACCGGCCAGGACAGAAAATCATATACTTTACAGAGTGGTCCCCCACTGTTTCAAGTACCCAGCTGGCCCCATACATATTTCTCTCGATATTATTGATATAGTCCCTGTGCTATAATCTACATCTCTGTGGCTATTCTGTAACTACCAATTTGTACGGTTTAATTCCTCACCTTATTCACCCAGCCCCCCAAACCCCCCTCCCTCTGACAGCTGTCAGTCTGTCCTCTGTGTCTATGAATCTCTTTCTATTTTGTTTGTTTGTCTGTTTGTTTGATTTGTACTTTAGATTCCACATATGAGTGAAATCATGTGGTATTTGTCTTTCTCTGACTGGCTTATGTCACTTAGCATAACACCCTCCAGGTCCATCCACGCTGTTGCAAAGACATGGTTATTCTTTTAATTAGTCCTCCCATGAAGGAAGTAGGGAGGACAGAGAGATAGGCTTGGGCAATCTAAGTGATTTAACCAAGGTCACTGAGCCAGAACTGGAGCCCTGTGTCCTGTTGCCTGGTCCCGGGATCCTTTCGCACCATCCACAGCTTCCCTTGAGGATAAGACATTGAAGCTGGAGGTGGCCGAGGAGGTGGTGGAGGTCATGGGATGAGAGTGGTGCTGGTAACAATAGAAATGATCATAGTTGGTACAGGTGACGTGGGTAGCGGTGCTGGTGATGGCATTAATGACGGCGGGAAGAGTAATGGGGAGGTCACAGAGACAGTGGTGGTGGTGGCAGGACTGGAGGCACCACCACAGCAGCGTCTGTACCCCCTTCCCAAGCTAAACTGCCCCCACCGCCTTCTCCTTCCCTAGCATTTCCCTGAGCACCTGGACCACTTTGCGGAGAACATGGAGGACTTCTCCAACGACCTGTTCAGCAGTTTCTTTGATGACCCTGTGCTGGACGAGAAGAGCCCTCTACTGGACATGGAACTGGACTCCCCCACACCAGGCATCCAGGCCGAGCACAGCTACTCCCTGAGCGGTGACTCGGCGCCTCAGAGCCCCCTTGTACCCATCAAGACGGAGGACACCACCCAAGGTGAGAAAGGGTGGAAGGGCCCAGGGACAGCACAGGCCCAGAAGGCCCAAGACGCAAGGACGCTTTTAGGGACTGCAGGGGAGGCCTGGAGGCTGACTCCCAGAGGCTCCCAGAGGAGGCACCCACAAACACCTCTCAGGGAAGCCGCCCCTGCCTTTTTGCTCTCCCTCGAATCAGTCCCATGTGGGCACTTCTCAGAAGAGTTGGTTGCTGGCTTGGGGTGGTTCCCAGACCAGCAGCATCATATGGGAACTTGTTAGCAATGCAGATGCTCAGGTCCCTCCCAGACCTGCTGGATCAGAAACGCTGTGGGTAGGGCTCAGCCTTCCAGACGGTTCTGAAGCACACTCGGGTCTGAGAACCATTGACTTAGAGGAAACACTGAGGGGAATTAAACAATAAATGTGGACAAGTTACCAAGACTCTAACTAGAACCTTCCTACCCCTCACACTGTGATGGCCTCTGAGAGAGACTCCTGCACTGACTTTGTTAGTCACAGTAGGGTTCCCGAAAGCGCCCCTCTCCCCACACCCGCCTTGCTTTTAAGCAAAGGGCCCTTCGAGTCTTTTCTCTCAGGTAATCAGCATTCAAGAACCCCAGACTATGCCCCACCTAGAAACGGCCCCTTGGGATATTTCCTCAAACAGTTGGGCCTGGCCCCGTCATACTTGTTGGGTGACCATGGACACACTCCTGGCCTCTATAAGCCTCAGTTTCTTCATCTGTAAATGGGAATAACAATAAACATTTCTATAGCACAAAGTGCTTTCATATTAATTATCTCATTGATTTCTCACAACTCATAGGTGAGGTAGGACTCACTTTGATCATAATCCCCATTTGACTGATAAGGAAAATGAGACTCCAGGGAAGCTGAGCTGTTTAGGGAACACACAGTAAAATGCAGGGTAGGGACCTGGAAGCAAGCACCCACGCTTGCCACCACCACCTTGGCCAGCCTCAAGGGGGCAGCAAGGGATCCTGGATTTGGAACCAAACAGGCTCTGGTATGCATCCTGATGCTTCCATCAGCTGCTGTGTGACCTTGGGCAAGTTTCTTAACCTCCCTGGGCTTCTGTTTCCTCAATTATAAAATGAAGATAATATGTGGCTGGAGAATTCTGGACAAGGTTAAAAATCCCAGCACATAATATATATCAATAATTACTGGCTATTTTCATCGTGCCTATATTAATACTGTAGTGGTTCTTATTCCTCTTTCCCCTCTGAGGACAATGGTCTTGAGTGATTTTCTTAATATTCTCATCCATTAAATGGGGAAAATAATGGTGCCTGTCCCATGGGATTTGAGGGAGGAATAAATGAGCTCATATGTGCCAAGGGCTTAGAGCTGTGCTCAGTGCAGAAAGCGTGAGCTGCTTCTGAGGGTCTTATAGGTTCCCCCGGGGCAGAGACAGGTCTTTAAGGGACCCCCTCCCTAACCCTGGCCCTGAGGGCAGGGACACCTCTTGGGGTTTTAAATGGCTCCAGGGCTTTTGGTTGCTGAGGTCCCATTTTCCCTCCTGCCCTGGCCTCAGCTAAGAACTCTGAGGTCACCTCAATGAGGCCTCAGGCACAGCCTGGGGAAGGGCAGGGTGTGGGATGGGCTCCCTCCCATGGCAGGGTCTCCATCCACCCCCACAGGTCCAGCCCAGCAACTCCTTGGACACCCCCAATCTATTTTTAGAGTAATTTGTTTGTGGGCCCTTTGCAGGGGGCAACTTCCCGGAGAACCACGGACTGGCCCTGTAATTTGGGAAGATTGTGGGTGTTCCTGGAGCCCAGGGGCAGCCTGTGGCCCAGAGCTGGGGCACTCAGACTCCCAGCAGGGTGGGGCCTGGCCTCTGAGGTGGGATCAGGCAGCTGTTGACCCTTCTCCCCACCCACAGTGGGTCCCAAAGGCCAGAGTCCCCTATAGCCCTTCCCTTGCAAGCTGGCTCCCCAGACCCCTGCCTTACCAGTGCTTCTCTGGCTTCCAGGTGCTGGGGCCACTGTGAGCTGGGGTGGAGGACTGTGGGCACCCAGCAGGAAAAGGGGTGATGTCTGCCAGCCCTGTGGCCCAAGTGGGGCCAGGAGGCCCACTAGATAGGGAGGAGGTAGACACTGCCTGGGAACTGAGCATCACCCCTCACCCCCCACCTGCCCCAAGTCACCAGGTCCTGTGACTTCTTCCTTCTGAATTTGTCTCCATCTCCACTGCCACTGCCTTTGCTCAGGCCTCTGGTTGGACTATTTCAACAGACTACTGAGGCCTCCCTGCCTCTAACTTGCCTGCCCCAGTCTAGTCTCCACACAGAGGCAGAGTAGTTGTTTTTAGCATTACAAATATGAACAGACTTAAAACTCTTCGGTGCCACCTCATTACCTTTAGGACAAAGTCAGAGCTCTGAGCGCAGCCGCCAAGGCCATGCCACCCCTGCTGGCTTCTCTGACCCCGTTTCCTTCCTTTTCATTCCGACTACACTAAACTGCGTATGACTCTCACTAGATGCCCAGAAGCTAGCACAGTGCTCAGCAAATGTTGACTGAATAACAATAATTACCTTAACAATAGCGACTATTTATTGAGCATTTATTTACTTCTTAAGGGGCACTTTTATAGATGAGAAAGCTGAGGCTCAGAGAGATTAAACAACTTGCCTGAGGTCACACAGCCGGTCAGGAGGGGTCCAGGTCTGTTGTCCAAGCCCAGTCTATAAGCTGCTGAATGAAGAAGATGCCCCATTTCTTCTGGCTCCCCAGGGATAGGAGGAGGGCTGACCCCTGTGCTCCGGGAGTCCCCTGAGCCTGGGTCCCACTCCCTTCCCCCAGATATGGAACATGGAGCCTGGGTGCTGGGACACAAACTGTGCTCCGTCATGGTGAAGCAGGAGCAGAGCCTGGAGCTGCCTGTGGACCCTCTGGCTGCTTCCTCGGCCATGGCTGCCGCTGCCGCCATGGCCACCACCCCGCTGCTGGGCCTCAGCCCCCTGTCCAGGCTGCCTGTCCCCCACCAGGTGAGCCTGGGTACTGTCTTATAGGGGCTGAGGGAGGGGGGAGGGGTGCTGGGACTCTGTGGGAAGAAGTGTCCAAAGCCCTGAGCACTGGGGGACTCTATGAAAGGAGCAATGTGACCCTCAGGACCGAGGGTCGGAACCCCCAGACTGGGCCTCTGCCTCCCCCCTGGGCTGCCCCTGCGTCATCTAGAATGTGCACAGACCACGGAACCCTCCCAGTAAGCTCAGGCCCGCACTGTGTGTGGAAAAGACTTACAGGGACGCAGGCAGGGCTGGGCGTCGGGGGCCACGTCCAGAGACCCAGAGATGCAGAGAGCCCAGGCCACTTCATTCTCTCAAAGCATCAGCATTTTTTTAAAAAGAAGAAAGACCAATATGGAAATATAAACTTTGTGCTATCTTTCCGTAGTTTACATTTATGAGACTGATATTTTTAACCCGCACTGTCCTGCCCGCCCCCCGCCCCCCATGAATGTATAGATATAACAGCATGCAGCTCTAGCTCCAAGGTGATGTGTGAAGATCCTCCTGAGAATGTGAGGCCCCTAGCCCAGGCCCCTGGGAGAGGCCCTGCTGGTCCCAGCTTGGCTCTCACTTGTGCTCTGGGCATAGGGCTTCCCTCTCCTCAGCCTCCTTCTCTATAAAATGGGAGCTGGAGCTACCTCTAAGGAGCTTCTGTCCCTGCGTCTACAGTACAAGGGTCATTTTAAATCGCTAGTCTGGATTGAGCCGGCCCTGCCCCCTGCTGGCCACACAGCTCACCTGATCAGAGTGTGGCCACAGGCAGCCGGTCTGCCCCTCCCTACCCCTCCCAATCCCACCGCTGTCCCCAAGGATCAAGGATGCAGATGTGGAGGACCTTTTGTGACCAGATCCGAGACTGGCTCAGCCACACCTCGGGCCTTGCCAACGCAGGGAGGGCAGGCAGGGGTCTTAGAGGTGGGGCATGTGCCTCAGAGAAGGAAACTGACGCTCAAGGAGTTAAGCAACTTGCCCCATATCACACAGAAACAGTGGAGCTGCACCCCCACTCAGCCACCAGACCCCAAAGCCCACACCTTCACTCCAGTGAGGTCACGACACCCTAGTGGAGGCACAGGAGCCGGGAGTTGGTGTGGTCGGTCAGTCATGAGCTGTGTGACCCACATAAGGGCCATCACCCTTCTGCACCACAGTCTCCTCATCTGCTACTCGAGGACTGAGCTGGGATATAGACCAGGGAACCTCCCAGGTCCCTGCCCACTTGAACCTTCCGTGGTTCTCACTCGTCTGCCTAAATTTGGGATTCTGTGTCCCATCCACAATATCATGACCTCTCTCCGCTGGCTGCAGACCCGGAGGAGAGAGAGTCCTGAAATCCAGCCGCCAGCACAGTGCCTTCCTCAAGGAGAACACTGCTTACATGTGTGTTGACAACCATGTGCAGGAAGCCATGCGTGTTCCTGAATCCTGTCTGGAACAGCGAGTTGGAATATAAAGAAATAGGAATGCACGTTTGTTTAAAGTGTAAATCAACTTCCGTCAGTCCCTTGCTTAAAACTCATTCGGAGCTCCTCACCACTTCAACTTCTTTGTCTGGATTCCACTCCCACCCCACCTCACCCCACCCCGATCTTCTGGTCCTGTTTCCTACCCCAACACACATCCCTACAATCTGGACACCCTGAATACTTGCAGTTTCCAGATCCAGCCATACTCTGTCTGGCCTCTGTGCCTTTGCAGATGCTTTTCCCTCTGCTTGGAATGCCTTTCCTCTCACGCCCCACCTGCCCTGCCCTTTATCTGCAATACTCCTGTGTATCTCTCAGGACTCATTTCGGACTCCAACTGCTCAGGGAGCTTTCCCAGCCACCAGCCAGTTAACGCCTCCTGCGTCTGTGCTATTGTTACCATTCATTGAACAGCTGCAATGTGCCAGACAGTCCCTCATTCTCATGGCAACCCCACACACCAAGGCCTGCGTGGCCTTCACAGTCAGCGCAGGGTCAGTCTTTACCAAGAAGATGGCACAGGCCACAAGAAGCCCTCCTTCTCTGAGTTTAAGGCCGGAACTAACCTTTCCCTTCTCTGAGGTCCGACGTGGCTTCTCCAAGAACTGGCATCTGCTCCCTCTGGGCTATGCCCAGAACTGTAACCCTAGTCACCTCCCCAGTCGTGCAGGACTGGCCGCCAGCCTCAGGGAGGGAGATGGGGTGGATGGGACGGTGGGGACAGCCCCAGGGGCAGCTGCTAGAGCTGGACCTGTCTCTTCCTCAGACCCCGGGAGAGATGACTCAGCTGCCTGTGATCAAAGCAGAGCCCCAGGAGGTGAACCAGTTCCTCAAAGTGACACCAGGTAAGTATGTCCAGGGAGGGACTCTTTTCCTCTCTGGTCCTGGGCAGACAGCATCCCTACTACCTTGGTCCATCCCACCCACCCCCCTCGACAACCCCACCTCTTCCCAAATATCCTCCCCTCCCTGCCTTGCCCACTCTCCCATCCCTCTTACCCAACCTCTGACTGTCATCCTACTATCAACACCCTCTCACCCTCTTGGCTAATCCCCCATCAAGCACTAACTGAAGCTCACTCTATTGCCAATCAGTCATCTGTCCAGCTGTCCATTCAGCTGTCCATCCATCCATAAATCTGGGCATTCTATGCTGCCCTGGGGGCTCTCCCTGACCAGGCTTCCTCCTGACCACCTGCAGAGGGTCAGTCTACCTGGAGGGGGAGGCTGGGGAGAGCAGAGCTCCTGGCTGGTCTGTTGAAAGCCCAATGCGTGCTGTCCTGTTGCTCTGAAGTCGGAAATGGAAACCATGGGGCAGTTGTGGCTACACGTCTGGGGTGGAAGGGAGGAAGGGAAGAGACTTCTGCTTGCCCAGCCATGGAAGCGACAATGACGGCTCCCAGAATCTCCAAGGATCCAGCCTCCGTGATATCTACCCGCACCAAGGATCAGGCTTGAAGGAGCCAGGCCTCTGGTGTCAGAGATGAGGTGGCACCCAGGAATCAGCTTCTGGGATGTCGGCTCCCACTTTCTGATACCACAGAGGAGCTTTTGATGCCAGAGCTGGTCAAGGCCCCAGCAGTCTTGACCACATCAGGGCTGGCTTAGGCCCAGGCTCCGCGGCACTCTGAGGTCACAGCAGAGCTGGAGTGCAACCCTGCTAACCTGGCTTCCCTACTCTCCCCAGAGGACCTGGTGCAGATGCCTCCAACGCCCCCCAGCAGCCATGGAAGCGACAGTGACGGCTCCCAGAGTCCCCGCTCTCTGCCCCCCTCCAGCCCTGCCCGGCCCATGGCCCGCTCCTCCGCGGCCATCTCCACCTCTCCCCTCCTCACAGCCCCTCATGTAAGCAGCCGGGGTGGTTTGGGGCAAATAATTGAGTAAATTCACTCTGGCACACAACCAGTGGGGAAGGGCCTGGGGAGCCCCAAACCTGACCCCACCCCCATCAGAATTCAGAAGGGTGCCTACCTGGCAGATGGGAGTGAGAATCTTTTAATCCTGCCTGTGGTGAATATGAAATAGTAGGGACGTCCAAGAGGCCGAACCCACACAAGAGCCAGGACTTGAACTTGACATTCTTGACCTCCATAGGGATGGCTCCTTCCAAGGAGCACTGTTTGGGGAGCAGTGCTCAGCAGGTCCAGAGTACCCGGGAAACTGGAGCTAGGCCCTGAGCCCTGGGATGGGTGTGGAGCCTTCCAAGTCAAGACTGTAGGGATATGAGGAGGGTGCCATTTATGGGGCCCTGGGCGGGTGGGTTTTGAAGCTTTGATTTTCAGGGTGGGATCTAGGGATCCCCCCAACAATGTACTGAGTGCCTAATATGCTGGGCTCCCAGCACCATCCTAAGCACTTGACACATGTTACTAGGTTTAATGCAGATCTGCCCCTTTGTTAGATGAGGAAACGGGCTCAGAGAGTTGAGTGCTTTGCCCAGGTCACACACAGAACAGCAGAGCTTGAATTTGAACCCAGGGTTGTGGGTTCCTAACCATCGTGTCCTATTTCCCACAGAAATTACAGGGGACTTCAGGGCCACTGCTCCTGACGGAAGAAGAGAAGCGCACCCTGATTGCTGAGGGCTACCCCATCCCCACGAAGCTCCCCCTCACCAAAGCCGAAGAGAAGGCTTTGAAGAGGGTCCGGAGGAAAATCAAGAACAAGGTAAAGCAAGAGCTGCATCCTGGTCCTGCCCTGGGGCTTCCTTGGTGGGTGGGGGCCTCTGATCCCCTGGCGATTCCAGCCCTGAAATTGGGGGGCCCCAGGAAATGGATTTGTGGCCCTGGTAACCCCTGTTTTGGGGGCTCCCCCCTCTAGATCTCGGCCCAGGAGAGCCGCCGTAAGAAGAAGGAATACGTGGAGTGTCTAGAAAAGAAGTAAGGGTCCGAGGTGGGGTGGGGGCCTGGGCTCACAGGGCTCCAGGGGTAGGAGGCAGAGGGGGGGAGATGCGGGTGGGCAGGACTGAGGGGCAGCAGCAAATCCGAGGGCTGCCTCTGAGCCCGTGCCTGCTTGGCCCCTGCAGGGTGGAGACATTCACATCAGAGAACAACGAACTGTGGAAGAAGGTGGAGACCCTGGAGAATGCCAACAGGTGGGTGTTGCCACCTGTATCTTGCCCTGCCCTCTGCCTTCTGCAGCCAGTGCCTGGCTCTGGAAGGCAGGAGAGAGGAGAGGTAACTGAGTTCAGGATGACCCCCAGAAACAGGAACCCTGCAGCCCAGGACTCCAGCTTCCCATCCTTTATCCACACAGAGCTCGACACACCTGACAGGGCTGGCGAGAAGCTTTAAATGAGATGGTACAGAGCAGTGCTTTTCAAAGCATGGTCCTCAGACCACCAGCAGCAGCCTCCCCTGTGAACTTGTTACACATGCTTATTCTCAGGCCTCACACCAGGGCTACTGAAGCAGGGACTCCAGGGAGAGGGCTCAGCAGTCTGTGTTTCAATTAGCGCTCCAGGTGATTCTGAGTTGCCCTAGAGTGACAGTTATAGAGTCCTGCCACTCAAAGCGAGCTTCTCAGACAAACAGCATCAGCACCGCCTGGGAGCTTGTAAGAAATGCAGAATCTCAGGACTCTCCCCAGACTTACTGAATCAGAATCTGCATTTCAGCAAGCTCCTTGAGTGAGTCACATGCACAGTTAAGTTTGAGAAACATTCGTGTAGGCACAGCGCCTGGCCTGAAGTAGCTTCGTAAAGTCACAGCTCTGGATTTGGATTCCACTCTGCGATTTTAGTGACGGGGCCCGGCTTCTTTGTCTATGTGGAGACGGTAGAAGCAGCATCTTACAGGATTCACGTGAAGATTCAATGAGACAGTGCCAGTCAAGGGCCCAGCACTGTGCTTGGCATTTCAGAATGCTCGATTCTTGTTAGTTTTTCTTTTTTATTGTTATTATTCTGAATTATTTTTTGTTGTTGTTAATCCTCATCCGAGGATATTTTTTCCATTGATTTTAGAGAGAGTGGGAGGGAGGGAGAGAGAGAAAGAGAGAGAAACATTGATATGAGAGATACATCGATTGGTTGCCTCCTGCACAACCCCGACCAGGGCCGGGGATCAAACCTGCAACCCAGGTACGTGCCCTTGACTGGGAATCGAACCTGTGACCCTTCAGTCCTCAGGCCATCACCCTAGCTGCTGAGTCAAACCGACCAGGGCTATTCTGAATTCTTGATAGTGCCCAGCCGTGAGCCCACAGTAGGTCTTTAATGATTATTTGCTGGGATTAATTAAAATAGACAACAGTTGGTATGTAGCTAGCAGGTGCTCAACAGAAGGCTTTCTCCTTCTTTTCTTCCTTTCCCCCAGCTTCTCCAGCAGGGTCCAGGTACTCCCCTGACTGACCTGAACAATGTGCCCTACTCAGGGAAGGGGAGTGGGGAATCCTCACCCTTCACCCCTCTCTCTCTCTGGCCCAGATTCCTCTCTGGCCCCAAATGCGGCCAGGCCCTTGGAGCTATTTTGCCACCTGCTGTACATTGTGGGAACTGCAACCCTCTCTGCCAGGCTGGGTGGAGAAAAGAGATGATTAAACGTTCACCAAGCACCTTCTGTGTTTACCCGGAGGATTCCATGCCAGGTGGAACCCAGTCCTTATTTTCAGGGACCCCACAGTTAGTTGAAGGGATTGATATGGAAATCCATAAATAAACGAAGTGTTACAGATGCTGTGACAAATGTAAAAACAGCAAAAAAATTAACAAAAATGGTAGTTACCATTTACTGGACGCTCACTATGTACCAGACAGCTGCCAGACACGTCCTTCTCCGCTCAGGGTGCTATGGGGTACAAAGGAGGGGAGGTCAACTTAGCTGTGGCTGAAGTAGGGTGAGAAAAGGTGACTTCAGCCCAGGTGGGACAGGCCTTCCCCCAACCCCCACTTTGGCCCAGAGCATCACAGGCACCCCTGAGCTCCCACAGGGTGACCCAGCTATCCACCATGAGACAGCCCCAGGTTCCCGAGCCACACCACAGAGGAGTCAAGCAGGAGGTGACCTTTTCTGTCTTGACTGAAATGGGCACCTTGTGTAGAAGCCAAGTTGGAGCCAGCCTGGGTGCTCCCCTGGAGAGTTCCCGGGGGCAGAGCGCCTGCTGGGTCAGAGCCTGCCAGGTGACCACTGTGTCCTCCTCAGGACCCTGCTTCAGCAGCTGCAGAAGCTCCAGACTCTGGTCACCAACAAGATCGCCAGACCTTACAAGATGGCCGCCACCCAGACTGGGACCTGCCTCATGGTAGGTGCTGCTCCCCCAGACAGGGCCACAGGAGGGCAGGTCTTCCCCAGGCTGGCTTTCTAGGGGGGTGGATAGACTTTTGAAGGATTGGCAGTATTATGGACAAAATCAGCGGGGTACACCATCCTAGTGCCGAGTGGCCTGACTCCAGCAGAACCTAACCTCCTTCACCAAACCCATGGCCTTCCCTGACCAGTTCTAAAACAGTGTGGCTGTGTAGTGACGCACGTGAACCCAGCCAGGGGATGGCAGGGCACGTCCCTGGAGAAGGCAGCCTCCATACCTGTGGGGTGACGGGTTGGGGAGACACAGGAAGTATGGACTTGGTTCTTTCCGGAATGAATGGTAGAGAGAAGGCCAAGCAAACCTCTGAAAACCCAAAAGCATGCCCAGGGTGTGGCTCAGGCTTCTGCTGGTCCCTCTTCCGCCCTCTCCCGCACCTGTCCAGCCTGTGCGCTCCCAGACACTCCCTCCGAGATCCTGTGCTCCCTGGTGGCAGAACTGTGTGTGGACAGGGGTTAGTCTCGGCCCGTGTGACTCTTAGCTCCTCCTGCTGAGAATCTGCTGTGATGCAATGTCCCCCTCCCTTGTCCCAGCTCCAATCCCCACCTCCACCTACCCCTTTCTGCCTCACCTGATTCCTCCACCCTGGAGGTGGTACCCTCGTTGGCCACTGCCCTCTTTCCCAGCACTGCCTGTGGTGCCCCTACAAGGGCTGAGATGGCCTGAGCCGCCTCCTCCACCTTCTCCAGAGAGGGTGGGATACCCCACATCTAGTGGTGGTTGGCTCTGGGAGCTTCTCAGAAAAATACTGAGCCTTTTTACCCATTGGTTTGGGGGAAGGCCAGGGCTGCAGCCCCTCCCTGCCCAGGATCTGACCACCACTCTCTCCACTACCAGGTGGCAGCCTTGTGCTTCGTTCTGGTGCTGGGCTCCCTCGTGCCCTGCCTCCCTGAGTTCTCCTCCGGCTCCCAGACTGTGAAGGAAGACCCCATGGCCACTGACAGTGTCTACACAGCCAGTCAGAGTGAGTGCCCTGAGCCAAGCTACCCTCCCCCAGCCCCAACCTCTGGGTAGAAGCCAGACACAAGGAGGAGCCAAGTTTTGGGTTGGCATCATCTCATTCTACCTCATTTTGCAGATGGGGAAACTGAGGCTCAAAAAAGGTCTATGACTTGTTCAGCGTTAGTTGTGGAATTGGGACTACAATGCAGATCTCTGATTCCCAGCCCACCCAGAAGTGGCCAGGGGGTCAGTTTAGGGGATAACAGAAATGTTCCCATCTTAGCCCCCATGTATTATGGTGCCAGTGGTCATGGGGCCTCTGCTAAGCACCATCTGTAGTTCACAACTGGGTTAGCAAACGAGTTTCAGCTCAGGGTCATTTCCAATAAGATGATGACGGCTCCCTGAAGCACTGTGTTAAGAAGGACTCTGAGGTACACTCAGGATCCACAGGAAGGGGTGCCAGGGTCCACTGGCGATGTCTACCATTGGCAGCAGCAGGGTAGTGGTGGTGTGGGCTCAGATGTTTACCACCTCATGGGGGATGGTGAGGACTGTGGTTAAGAGCATGGGGCTTCAGAGTCTGTCATCTCTGCTTCTGCCGCTTGCTAACTGCGTGACCTTGGGCACGTGCCTTAAGCTCTCTAAGCTTTTATTTCTTCATCTGGAAATGGGAGTTACAGTTCCGCACTTACTGAGCATAGCTGATGTGAAGATCAAATGATATGGTGTACAAACGCTGTCAACACAGATACCATACGTGGGCGGCAAGGGGAAAACAAGTCTAGGGTGCAGCAAGAATAGGATGAATTTCCAGAGGCAGAAAATACTGCAGGTAGACCTACAGAGGAACTTCCCAACTATGCTTCATTTACCAGGAGTGAGTCATCTGGCAGGGCAGGAGGAGGAAGAGCCAGATGGGCAGTCAGAGATGGGGAGAATGAGTTTCCAGAAGGAGAGATACTGCAGGGAGGATGAGCTAGGCTTGCAGCATCTTGAGGGGAGGAAGCTGCTGGCGGCCAAGGGGAGTGGCAGGGGAAGAGGAAGCGGAGGCGGGGAGTGAGAACCACTCCCTGGACATGTGCAGCTGGACCTGAGAAGAAGAGAACAGGACAATTACCGGGAGGTGTAAGGTCTTGAGAGCCACGTGCTGTGTCTCCAAAGCCAGAGGAGAGGGGCCCTTGTGTATTTGGCAGTAGAGGAAACCTGAGCAGAGGAAGGAATGGAAGTTGGGGGCGGGGGTGTCAATGTTGATGAACGAAGCCAGAGTCAGAGGAGGCCAGAGAAGGAATGAACCCCTCGAGTGGGTGCAGTGGTTACAGGCCCAGTGCCCAGACTTCTGGGGTAGGAAATGCTTTCGAGGCAGGCTGGCGCACAGAGCTGGGGCATGGCACAATTCCAGGGGGCACCTTTCACAGAGGTCAGTGCTGAGAGAGCCAGAAGGGTGGTGGTGCATGGAACTAGCATGGGACAATGTACCTGATAACCTGGAACCTCAATTACCTGTTCTGTGAAACGGAGCTGAAAACATCTGGTTCCTGAGTTTCTGTGAGATGTCAATTTTGATATAGGCCAAAGGACTTTGAACAATGCCTGGCACATAGATCTCCAACAAATGGGTTTCTTTTCCCTTCACTTCCCTGAAGGGCACTCCAGGGCCTAGAAGGGGGAAGAGATTTTATGGAAATTAAGTGTTAGAAGTAGGATTCGAACCCAGCTCTCAGATGCCCTGGCCCAGTACCCTCCGCTTAGAAAGTTACTTTCTCTGCGTGCTTACTAAACACAGTTTCAGTCACTTCCCCTATATTATCTCATTTAAACCTCACATCTACAAGAAGTTGGTCCTAGTATCCCTATTTTATAGGTGAACAGACTGAGGCTCAGGAAAGTTAAAGCAAGGGCATGACTCGCCTGAGGTCACACAGCTCGGCATTGCAGAGCTGGAATTCATATCCAGGCCATTAAGATTCCAGGGCCCATGTCTGTAACGACTAGGCCATGAATGTGGCTGGGACAGGAGGGAGCCTCTTGGCACCCGGCTTACCCCAGCTCCCTCTCCAGTGCCCTCCCGAAGCCTCCTGTTCTACGATGAGGGGGCAGGCTCTTGGGAGGATGGCCGCAGCGCCCTGTTGCCTGTGGAGCCCCCAGATGGCTGGGAAATAAAGCCCGGGGGGCCAGCGGAGCAGCGACCCCAGGACCACCTACAGCATGACCACCTGGACAGCACCCACGAGACCACAAAGTACCTGAGTGAAGCCTGGCCAAAAGACATCAGTGGAAACGGCACCAGCCCTGACTTCTCCCACCCCAAGGAGTGGTTCCATGAGAGGTAGGTGGGTGGCCCTTTCCCTTCCTGGGGTCCCAGGCTCCACCTGCCCTCTGTCCACCCCTGGTCCCCATGTCAGCCACACCTCCCCAAGGCCCCATCCCTCTCATGTCCAGATCCAGCTTGCAGAGTGGTGAGAAGGTCCTCATTGGACAAAGTCTGATTTTTCTTCTCTCTCCAGGGATCTGGGCCCGAACACCACCATCAAGCTCTCCTAGGCCATGCCAAGACCCAGGACACAGGATGTACCCCTGGCATCCCTGAAGAAGGGTTGTCTTGCTCACTAACCCGGATCCGGCTTGTGCCCCTGCCCCCTGGAGTCCCATCCCAGGAGAAAGGGTTCCACTTCTCCCAGCCCTTCTTTGCCCCAGATCTTGACTGGGGCCTCTCGTCTCCCCCCACATTTGGACTATTCCCTTGGGCCAACCACTCTGCTCTCACCCTCCCTCCACAGTTGTCCATCCTTCTCAGATAAACCACTCACTGGGCTGCACCCTCCTTTCTCACATTGACCAACAGGACACTGCTTTCCCTGCCGCCCTGCCCCCCACACACACAAACGTACACGTCAACATGCCGACACACACGAACCCCTCACCCCCACTGTACAGAGACCAAGAACAGAAATTGTTTGTAAATAATGAACCTTATTTTTTATTATTGCCAGTCCCCTAAGATATTGTATTTTACAAGTCTCCCTCCTACCTTCACCCTCCCTTGTTTTATATTTTATGAAGTTAGTGCGGGCTTTGCTGTTCCCTGGCCAGGGAAAGAGGGTCCCCCCCCCTCACCTGGCCTCCCCCTGCCGCTGCCCAAGCCGCTGGGCCTTTTTAATTGCCAAATTGCTTCATCCATCCGCTCAGCACATGCTTTAAGAAGGCAAAAGTAAAAAAAAAAAAAAAGATGCAGCATCAATTCCTGACTTCGTGTCCTTTATTGCGGGGAGAGGGGGTTGGGCTGGGGGACACGGGGGTGACAAGGTAATTTTATTTTATATTCTGTCAGGAGTGACTGGAGTGTGGAGGTGTTGAGAAGACATTTCTGTTGGGTTCCCTCTTCCAGCCAGATGCAGAATTCAAACTAGCAAGTCAAAGAATTGTTGCAACTGGCCCACCCCCAGGCACCAGCTCCCTCCTCTGCTAAGTAGGGCAGCAGAGAGGCATGCAAGCCACCACGTGGGCCTTTAGGGATCGGAACTGCAAGTGTTGAGCACCTCTGTGGGCCGGGCGCCCTGCTAGGCACGCCACCCAAGTCCCAGATGGGTCCTCCTAAGACCTGCCAGGTTCTTTGTGTTTGTATCCTTCGCCTCAACTGGATGAAAGGCGCAGACTTCCGAGTAGGAAGAGCTGTGATTACCTACTGCTCGCTGTGCATTAGGCACACCTCTAACATGGCCTCCAAGATCCCTGCCCCTGGCATACACACTCTGTTTAATCCCCTCCCCTAGAGTACGGAGGGGACCTGTGACTATGACGGAATGTCATTCCCATAATTCGATGACTTTTTGTGACAAAAGTAAAGAGATTTTGCCGATTAAATTCCACATCAGTTGGTTTGGAGTTCATCAAAAGGGAGATCATCCTGGGTGGGCCTGACTTAATCAGATGTAAGCCATCAAAAGAGGGACTGGGCTGTTCCCAAAGAAAGTCTCCTGCTGGCCTTAAGGAAGCAAATAGCCACGCTGTGAACTACCTGGAGACGGGCCCCTCCAGGAGCTAGGGTCCTCAGTGCTACAGTGACAAGGCAGTGAACTCTGCCAACACCTGAACAAGCTTGGAAGACGACCCCAGATCCAGATGAGACCCCAGCCCAGCCCACAGCTGGACCACAGCCTGGTGAGAGCCTGAGCCCAGCACCCAGCTAAGCCTTGTCCAGACTCTGAACCGCGGGAACTGAGATTGTTTTCTGCTGTCATGTTTGTGGTAATTTGTTATGCAGCATAGGAAACTAAGACACTATCTAACCTGAAACTCTCTGAGCCTCCATTTCCCTGTTTGTAAAATGAGGATATAACTAACACCCACACGAGGCTGTTGTGGGGATTCAATGAGGTAAAATGTACAAGGTGCTTAGAGCGGGGCCCAGCAGAGTGACTCTGAGAAAGATTAGCTGTGTGTTTAGAGGGAACATCACTACACTGTGCTAAGAGCCAGGCAAGGGTGCCATTGTAGCACAGAGGAGGGTGCCTCACCCAGGCTTGAGTGGAAGGCTTCCTGGAGGAGGTGACATGAAGGACTGTTAGCAGTAGGCAGGAGAGAGGAAAGGGGCATTCCTTAAGGAGGGGACAGCCTGGGCAAAGGCCTCCACGGTGGGAGAGAGCAAGAAAACTTTAAGAAAATTCTAATAGTTCAGAACAGCCTGAAGGTAAGAGGTCAAGGATGCTGACAGCAGAGCCTGGATGGTGATCAGGGGCCAGATCTGGAGGGGCCTCGAATGCCTTGCTAAGGCATTGGGACTTCAACATGCAAGCACGATACCCTCATATTCAGAAGCAGGAGCATGGGGGTGGGGTGGTGCCCACATCAGCTGCCCACCAGAGGAAAAGCTGGACAAGACCAGACAGAATTATGGAACCTCAGAACTGGCCATCAGGCCTTATCCTCTATCCGCCTTCCTCCCACAGCTTCATCTTGACCACTTGATTGGGCCCTCATTGCCTGCGGCTGGACATCAGTTTTAACCACAAGAACATGCAGGCCTCTACAGCAAGGCCATTAAAGGCTGGGCTCTGGGCCCAAGCCATTATTATTATTATTATTATTATTATTATTATTATTGGTAACTTTTAGCACACACCCTTTCCAGTTGATTCATCCATCCTGTTAGTCATTCAACAAATTGCCCTGAAAGGTCCCAGGCTGGTGGTGGAGCCTGGAGAGTAAACCAGCCATCATGGCCATGTAATGGAGGGCCATACAGGATGTGAAGGGGACACAGAAGAATGTCATCTAATTCAGATTTGGTGGGTCAGGGAAGGCAGCTTGTAGGAGGTGGCACTTGAACTAAGTCTTAAGGGATGGGTAGGAGCTGGTAAGGTAGAGAAGAGATAAGAGCGTTTGGGGTGGAGAGAATGTCAAGTGCAAAGGCACAGAGCCATAAAAAGCGGGGCCAGGACTGGGGTGAGGCAAGGGGGCACTGAGGGTGTGAAATTTAAGAAGTATTTGCACAACCCCGAGAATGATTACCTCCTTAAGTTTTGTCCCCCAGACTCTCAGTTTGCTTTACCCTAGTCCTGGTCCTGATGAAAAGTATGGCCCTTTCTAAAGAAAGAACACTTTATCCCAAACGTGATGGGGAACCACTGAATATTTTTGAGCCAAAAAGTGAGATCATCAGATTTGCCTGTCCTGGGGCTCTGCAGGGGGTATAGTAAGGATGAGACATTCTGGAGATAATTAGAAGGAACTCTCGACAGGCTTTGACATCAAATTGACTATGGGGTACGAGAGAGGGTGGAGCCTGGGGTGACATTTAGGCGTCTGACTTGAAGGCCTGGGTGGATGATGAGTCCATTCACCAAGACAGGGAATGCAAGAGGAAGAGCAGGTTTGGAGAGCAGGAGAATTCATTTGAACACATCTTGCATTGGAGTTGCCCGTAGAACTTTCACATGAACAGGTAAGTCTAGGGCTTGGGAAAAAGAGATCCCAGGTGGAGACTGGGAAACTGTCAGCACCCAGGTGGCATGTTAAAGTCTTGGGTCTGTATATAGGGAAGAGAGATTGGGGAGAAGTGCAGGGAAGATGGACACTGAGAGACCCTGGAAGAAGAGGTGTGAACAAAAGGCTGAGAAGGAGTGGTCAGAGAGGAGAAAAAAACCAGGAGAATTGAGTGCCCCAGAAACTGATGGAGGAGAGCTTCCAGGAGCCGTGCTCAGAGGTGTCAGATGCCATCTGAGAGGTTGAGAAAGATGAGAAGACGGAGTGTCCTTTCTCTTTGACAACGAGAAGGTCACCAGTGACCTTGGTTGGAGCCCTGTCGGGGAGAGTTGTGGCAGAAGTGAGAGGACTTGGGTGGAAGTGAGAACGGGAGGAACTGACATGAAGAGGACGGAGAAGGGGGTGCAGGTGAACCCTTGCAGGGTGCTTGGCTGTGAATGAAGAGAGGGTGGCGACTAGAGGGGATGTAGGTGAGATCAAGAGTAGTTTGGGGCTATTCTCTTAGATGAGAGAGAGTTGATTATGGTTATTTCTAGAAGATAAAGAGCCAACAGAGAGGGAAAATGATGGATGAGGATTGTGCATAAGGGATCCAGGAAATAGGTAGAGAAGTCCACCTTGGACCTGAGAAGCCTGGAGAGAAAGGGATGGTATTCTGTGCGTGAAGGATGTAGGGAGACAGGAAAGTGAGGGAGCCCCCTTCCTATGGCTGTGAAATTTGAGGATGGGGCAATGGGGAGGGTTGGCAGGGGGGTTAAACTGGGAGTAAAGGGGAAAGTTTGAAATCATCTCTCAGAGGAATGGGAAGCAAAGATGAGTTCTGGGGTGACCCTCACCATTCATTTATTCATTTAACAAATATTTAAGTGGTGTCCCTTATGTGCATGGCACACTGTTAACATTAGAGCACAAACAAGACCTGGCTCCTGATATCAACGGGCTTGAAATCTCTCCCCTTATTCTCCTATTCTTCCTTTATTGACTAATTCCCATGTGTCAGGCACTGGACTGACAATTTTACATGTCCCCATTAGGAATCAAAATGATCCTAAAGGCTGGATATTTTTGTTGTTGTTAATCCTCACCTGAGGATCTTTTCCCATTGATTTTTAGAGAGAGTGGAAGGGAGGGAGGGAGAGAGAGAGAAAAAAACCATCAATGTGAGAGAGACACATCAATTGGTTGCCTCCTGAATGATCCTGAACAGGTCCGGGAATCGAACCTGCAACCCAGGTACATGCCCCTGACCGGGAATCGAACCTAAGACCCTCTGGTCCATGGGCCAATGCTCTAACTGCTGAACCAAACCAGCCAGGGCACGGCTGAGTATTTTTATAGATGAAGAAATGGGTTCAGAAAGGTGAAATGACTTGACCAAGGTCATGCAGCAATTAAGTGGCAAGGTTGGCATTTGAACACAGGTCTGTTTGGCTTCAGAGCTCATGCTGCCCCTCCAGCTCTCCAGCTCTCACCCCAGCACCTCTTCCTCTCTCTTCCAGATGCCCTTCCCCTAAGCCCAGATTTTTATTCTTACACACAATCCAAGAACATTGGGACTTCCTAGAGCAATTACCCCAGAGAGCCCAGGATTTGAGGAGCTGGCCGAAGTGTGGTCATCCACAATGGCCACTTCATGCCTGTCCATCCAAGGCAGTCTTCCCTGCCTATGTTAGGATGCAAGGTTAATCCACTCACACAAGCCACCTATTGACACTCCACCTCCTCAGGGCCATGTGTCACTGAGTCTGAGGGGTCACGTCCCTAATGCATCCCCAGGGATAAAGGTACAGCCTCCGCACTCTATTGTCAGCCCTGGCAAGCGGCTTTGTCACACATGTGATGGCTTTCACGATGCCAGTCATTCCACTCAGATTGCCACAACAAACCCTTTGTTACACCTGGAAACCAAAGCTCTGGAAGCCTGGAGAGCAGCTGTGGGCAAAGCCTGGAGCTGGGATGGGCCAGGGCAAGGTTCCAATTCCAGAGGCCAAATTGGGCACCTATCTAATGTAGGTAAAAGGTGCCCCTTGGGTCACGGGGAGGTGGGGAGGCAGGCTGAGAACTCACTTCCAAAGAATCCTGAGTTGCTTTGTCATCAGAGTGTCCGTTAAGAGCAGGAGCGCTGACATTTGCGCTGCACTTTATTGTGTGACCTTCCCCAGTGACCTAAGCTCCTTAAGCCTCAATGTCCTCATCTGGAAAATAGTACCCACCCTCATAAAATTGCTGTGAGGCCCAGAGTAGCTCAGTCAGATGGATCTCTCTCTCTCTCTCTCTCTCTCTCTCTCTCTCTCTCTCTCTCTCTCTCTCCCTTTCTAAGCATGCCCTTGGATGAGGATTTTAAAAAATTGCTGTGAGGGATAACTGAAAGCCTGCACATAGAGCTCTTAGCACAAGGTCAGTTATGCAGTAAACACTCAAAAGGCATTAGCGATTATTTTCCGAGCACAGAGACAATGGGCTGGAGATGTTCTCAGGAGCACACTGCAGCTGGGAGAGGCTGCAGAAGCTGATCAGGCTGGGGGGGGGGGGGGCTTCATTTTTCCCTTGGATTCTTGGGAAGAGGATGGAGCCACAGCTAAAAAATAATGCAGTTTAACAGCTGGTCTTGAGTGGGGGAGGTGTGAGGACAGAGGGGAAAAGCTTCACTTTTAAAAGGACTGAGTGGGGAGGGCTCAGCGGGAAAGAGCTGAACAAAACACCAACCTGGAAACCCAGCAGCTAGGCAGCTGGTGAGGGAATGTCAGACCCAGCCAGCACTACCATAATTCATGGTGTAGGAGGCTACCCTGGGCCAGGCTGATTGGAAATTAGCAATCCCAAAGTTATCCCAAGGACAACAACTAGAAGGCAGGGCACCAGAGTGCCCTGCCCCACCTCCTCCAGCATCAGGGCTTCCTTAGAACTTGGCCTTAGGGAAGAAGCTCCCCCCGTGGCCAAGAAGTTGAATACAATTCCATTTATTCCATTCATCCACAGTGGGGTTGCTGGACCCAGAGAGAGGTGGGAGGCAGAGTTGAAGCAGGCCCCTTCCTGCCCTTTGGGAGCTTACAGATGAGGGAAACAGGCAAGTTCAAGGCTGCTACGGTGTGGCAACTAGCATGGGGAAGTGGAAAAGGGCATGCGTTCTGGGCCAGAAGACCTGGCTTTAAATCCTGGCTCCATCTCTCACTGCCTGAGCCATCTTGAGCAAATAAATCATTTGAATGACATCTCAGTGTCCTCATCTGTAGCATTGAGGAAGAGATAACATCTACCACCAGGGTTGTGGTGAGAATCAAATGAAATGTTAGTTATTGTTAGAGTGTGAAGGGGGGTGCCCAGGAAATAGTCATGGGGCTGAAGGAGGGAGACAGAATCTGTAGTGGAGTATCAGGGAGGGGTTCATGGGGGATGTGACATTTGAGGTGGGCCTGGGTGATGGACAGAATTTCCATCAGCGGGACAGAGAAGGGCACAGACTCCAGGCAATGGCACAGAGCAGGACAGCCACTGTAGAGCTGGTGAGAGTTGGGGGGGAGCCCTGAGGGACACAGCTGTCCCCCTTTGTATCCCATTATCTACCTCTGTGAGTCTGGTCCCTCCCACCTTCCTGGGCTCACAGTCAATGGGGAAAGAGAAGACATGGGCTAAACTAAACACCTGATGCAGAGGGCAATGGAGGCCGGGAGGAAGGAGAAAACCTTTCAGCTAGAGCCATCCAGGGAGACTTCCTGGAAGAGAAGCAGGTATTTCAGCAGAGCCTCACAATTTGAAGTACATCAATAGAAGGAGAGTTCAGATGGAGGGGACGGCCTGAACAATGTTGTACAGGCCTGATGCCAGTTCCCAGAATAAGGAGCACAGATGAGTGGAAGGAAATGGATGGAAGCAGAGGATAGAATACGGGAAGATCAAGGCAGGCCTTGAATGTAGGGCTAAAGTATAGGCAAGGGGGAGCCATTGAAAACTGCAGGAGGAGAGTAGATGCTACAGTTAAATGTCAACTTCAGAAAGATGAGTCTGTGGCAGTGAACAGGAGACCTTAGTCTGGGAAGTTAACCAGAATCCCACCGTCATTCAGATGTAAGGTTCAGGTGATGAACACCCCAAGGACAACAGGAGGAACCATGGGATTTGGAGAGATAAGAAAAGCAGGGAGTCCAAGATAGACTCCCATCAGCTTCTCCTAACTGGGGAGGTTGATTCAATCTGAGAGTCCCTGGCCCAGGAGCTTCAGTGGGGCAGGCCCCAGAAAGCAGCTAGGCCTTGAGAAGTTATTGGGCTCCAGGGTCTGGAAGTTCACCATCCCACCCCCACCCCGAGCCCAGTCCCTCTCCCGCCCGGATCCAGAAGACTCTAGATCTAAAGACAGTGTTACAGGCAATCAGGTCTATCCCCCAATTCAAGGCATCCCTGAGTATGTTATCCTTGCTTTGTCCCTTCCCCAAATCTAACTGGGCCTCTACATTCCAGTGGTGCAGATGGGGTTAAAGCCCGCTCCTGTCGCCGCCCCCGCCCTCTCCACCTGCCTGCCGCAGCCGCGAATGCCGAGACCTGAAAGCCCAGCACGCGGGTGGGGGGTGGGTATCACAGCCGCTGAGTGATGGGCGGAAAGTGATTGGCAGCTGCCGAGCAACAGAATATAGGGAAGGAGGGGGCAGGAGTGGGCTCTGGCGGGCGCTCTGCATCCCGGGCCTCGCGCCCAGGGCAGTGTTCGTACCCACCGGGCGGAGCTGGGCCGGGCTCGCTCCGTCTGTGCCCCGGGCTCCGTCTGTGCCCCAGCCGGGCTGGCTAGGCGGGGCGGCGCCCTCCCCGCCCCCGGACCCCGGGGGCCTGCGTATGTCTCTAAGGTGACACTCCGGTGCAGCGTGGCAGCGGTGGCGGCTGCAGGAGCGCGCTCGCCGCCCGGCTGCTGCTCCGCCCGGGCTCCCGCTCCTCTCAGGCTCCGGCTCCAGCCGTCCGGGGTGCGCCCCAGCAGGCACGACTCAGCACCCCAACACCCACCGAGCACCCCCTCCCCCCGCGCAAGAGGATCCGGGCCGCCTTTCCCAGACGCCGCGCTCAGTATCTCGCTGCTCTCGTCGTCTGAGCCCGGGCGTCGAGAGGGACGTGAGGAACCCGGGGCTCCCCTCTCTCCCCGCCTCGCGTCCCCGGGCCCAAGACAAAGGGAGACTGAACTTTAGCAGGGACCCCGAAAGGCCGCAGGAGCTGCGGGAAGAGGGCAGCCGCAGGATGGCCGAGGGGCCCGGCAACGGAGGGCCCCGCGGGGACGGGGCTAGAGGCGGCCGGGTGGCCGAGGAGGAGGTGGTGCGGCGACGCTGCCGGCGGGGGGAGGAGGCCGAGGTCTCGCAGCAGTGGCCCGAGGGACCCCGGGGCATGGCCGCTGGGCTCCGGGTGGAGGAGCGGTTCCACCAGATGCACCTACGAAAGCAGGTATCCTACAGGTAAGGAGAATGAGGGGCAGAGGGGAGCGCGGCGCCTGGGACCCCCCACCCAGCCCTTTAAGTTGACATTCATTGTGCGCCAGCTGCTTGCCTGATGCTGAGAATTGAAAACTGAGTACCTAGGGGTCTCTGCCCTCCATGTGCAGGGAGGAGAGGGAGCTTCTGGGACCCCTTCTCTACATGAACCCGAAAGCCCTATTCATTCAATATGGAATTACTGATGCCAACTGCGTGCCGGGCACTGACTGGACAGTGAGGAGAGACATAACCAAGACATGATCCTTACAAACCTCTGTTGGCTGGGGAGAGCTGGGAGACACTCCCTGGCCCTTCTTCTGGGGGAAAGAGGGACCCTTATTCATTCGATAGGCCTTGCCTGAGCTTTCTGTGGGCTGACCCTGTGCTAGGCAGTGCCTTGTGGACGTGACTGAGATGCTCCCTGCCACCACGGGCTAGGACCCTGCTGCCTAGAAATGAGGGAGGAATCCCTTCCTGGACCTCTTTGCCCCAGCAGACCCTCATTAGCGTCCTCCATGGCAGACCGAACCTTGCACCCCCACCTGACATCGTCTTAATAAATCGTCTTCTGCCTGTGAAAGATTCCCAGCCTCCCTGGTCCTGCCACCTCTGCCCAGGAGTTCCCTGGAGGAATAAGCTGGGAGAGCCCCTGAAACCACTTTTATGACCTGGGATGGGATGAGGGAGGGCTGCCCCTCAAACAAGGGTGGGTAAGTTCCTTCCATAGAGAGGGGGTCTGTGGAGGGGGTGGAGGCAGGGCAGAGGCAGCCCTTCCCTTCCTCCTCCTCTCTCAGACCACAGCAACTTGGACTTGCTGCCCCTGTACAGCTCCTGACCTCCTTTGGAGGGTCCAGCAGAGACATTGAGGCATTTGCAGTTCTTGAAGCTATCAGCCTGGTTAGAGAGGACAACTTTCCTATCTGTTTACAATCATAAGCACTTGGGGTGTGTCTGAGGCTGCCCTGCTTTTCCCTGGGGCTTCTGGGAAGATGTTTCATAAAACCAGCCCAGCCCTGGGAGCTTGAAGGGCCCCAATATTCTTAATGGTTCTGAAGCCATCAGGCTTCCATCATTTGGGAGAGGATAGGGGGAAAAGGGAGGGGACTTCACCATCATGAAGTGAGATGCTCAGAATAAATGGGAAATAGGTTAGGTTCCCATGGGTCCTACCTTCACTTTGGGGGATACATAAGGAATCAGAGGTACATTGAGCTCCATTACCAAGTTCTCCCAGAACACCATGCTGAGAGGAGAGTATTATCTGTCTCATGCCTTCTGGCTGCAGATAGAAGAGCTCCTGAAAGTCCCCTGGGGGAGGAGAGAGTACAGAGGTAACTGACAGGGAGTGGGGCATAGAAAGTAGAATCCTGGAAGAAATATTATTAGTCTGGGAATCAGGAGACCTGGCTTGAATTCTCATTTCTGCCGATGACTTACTGTGTGTCCTTGAGCTAAACAATCTCTCTCTGGGCCTCAGTTCTTCACCTTTAACATAAGGGGGGACTCCAGGATTTTCCTTGGCTATGGGTCAGGGACAAACAACATCTAAAGCTGAAAAGGAGGCCAGAGTGGAGTAGAAGCTTAGAGGATAGGGAGCAAAGAAAAATTAAAGAGCTGAGATGGAAGAGACCATACACACACACACACACACACACACACACACACACACGCACATACATGGAAGCAGCTGCAAGGGCCGGGATTCTCCCAGGGTGGTTCCTGTATAGAGGGTCTTTCACAGCCCAAATTTGAGCCTATAGTCACTAAGAATGCAGGGTAACCAAGCTGTGGCTCCCCTGTGGCTGCAAAGGGATCCAGAGGCCTCTGAGTCACCTGTGTAAAGTCTACAGAAGATAGCACCAGGACAGGCTCCAGCCATCACCCTGGGACAGATCAGGCAAAGCACTTCCTTACACCAGGGTTAGGCCGGGAGCCCAACCTTAGGACCAGAGCCAGACAAGGCATCAAGGCAAGGACAGGCCCCTGGGGAGAGGGCAGAAAAAGCCCTGTGAAGGGGACAGCAGCTCTGGGCCCTCACCAATCTTTCCAGGTCCAGGGAACTAGCTATGCTTTCTGGCTAAGCCCTCCCATGAGGCTG
Organism: Tadarida brasiliensis; assembly: GCA_030848825.1. Taxonomy (NCBI): domain Eukaryota; kingdom Metazoa; phylum Chordata; class Mammalia; order Chiroptera; family Molossidae; genus Tadarida; species Tadarida brasiliensis. The sequence goes on along the minus strand of CM061268.1, from coordinate 15,038,108 downwards.
CAGCTCTGAGTGGCCTGATGACCGATGCAAGCTCTTCCTCGCACAGGCTGCCCAGGGCTGGCAAGAGTCAGGCCCACAGTAGCCCTCCTCACATCCTCTGCTTGCCACAGTTCCATGCGGCTCTGGCTCACAGCTGAACCTCCCACCCCGCTGTGAGTTGCTAAGAAAAGCAGTTGAAAGCCCTTCACAGAGAAAAGGCTCTTGGACAGAAATGCAGAGGCAAAAAAAATCTGAGGGCGAGGGCTGGAAGCGGAAGCAGAATTGAGGCCTGGATGCCTCTGGCGTAGGTGAGGAGGGGGGCTGTGAGCAGGGCAGTAGAAGCTTTTAGGGATGTGGGGGTGTCTGGCAAACAGGTTCTTTCCACCCCCCAGCCCTGGCAGCGGCTTTATGTGGACGGAGAGATGGCAGGTTTGTGCCAGTAGAAATTCATGCAGGGGGAATGGGGTGGGGGAGACTTCTTACATCTGCATCTGGTTGTGAGGAAAGGTATCTCCCATACATTCGAGGAAGTTCTACAGTATCAGGGTTCGACTCAAGAGACCATTGGAGAGTGGTGTCCAGCCTGGAAAAAGCCAGAGGGGTGCAAGGAGCACTGGGTTTTGTCTGAAAGGACCAGTCAGAGGATGCAGAGCTTGGACCTCTGGAGTTAAGCCCAGGGGTTCCCAAACCAGATCACCTGCGGGATTTCTTTTCAAATAACTTCTAAAGCCCCATTCCTGGAAATCCTGATATAGGTAGTTTAGGGTTGGGCCTGGGCATCTCAACTTTAAAAACCTCTCCCTGGTAATTTTCATAATAAGGTTTTACCTGTGAAGAAGCAGAAGGCAAGAGAAAGGGTAAACTGTGAGCTGAGCCATTGGGGTGTGGTAGGCAGCGGGCTTCCCTGTGCTGGACGCTATTATAGCCCCAGCAGGGCCTTGAAGGATGACCAGCACCTCTGTCTGGGCCAGGCACTGTATGACAGGGAAGTATGGGACACAGTCCCTTCCCTTGACAAAAGTGTGATTCCGTACAGGGCCAGACAGTGAATATTTTAGGCTTTGCAGATGACGCTCTCTGTCACTCTGCTCTGCCGTTGTCGTGCAAAAGCAGCCATGGACAATACTTAAACGAAGGAGCATGGCTGGGTTCCAGCAAAACTTTATTTATAGACACTGAACTTTAAATTTCATATCATTGCCACTGTCACAAATATTATTCTTTTGCTTTTTTCCAACTATTTAAAATTGTAAAAACCATTCTTAGCTCATGGCCCTACAAAAACAGGCAGCAGGCTGGGTATGGCCCACAGGGCATAGTTTGTCAACCCCTGATCCAGGAGATGGGACAGTATAAATCTATGAGAAGACAGCTGGTGGTGGGTGTTGGAAATCAATCTGGGCAGTGGGCAAAGGGCACATGCATTTTACTGAAAGTGGAAGTACAATACACTTGCTTGCCGGCTTCAAGGTCAGAGAGATCTGGGTTCAAATTCCAGCCCTGCCTCTTCCTAGTTGGGTAAGCCACTCTTACCTTTGACCCTGTTTCCTCATATGGAAAATGGGGACGAATACCTGCACAAAAGAGTGGCTGGGAAGATTAGGAAGATAAGTGATGTCAAATTCCTGACTCATAGCAGGTCTGAGACACAAATTAGAAGCTCTTTTGCCCCTGACCCCCGTAGCTGGACCTCCTTGTGGGTCTGAGGGGTTCAGGAAGGCTCCTGAAAGAGATTGGCCCTGAGCGATGGATGGTGCTGAGGCCTGGAGGTGGCAGAGTTTAACAGAGACCAAGAGCAGGGACTGAGCCTGTCCTGTGTGCGTGCCCCAGCCTGCAGTCTTCCCCCTACCACCTCCACCCCCACAGAGGAGCTGGGGGGAAACCACTGGGGGTGACAACTGGCAGAGGAGAGTGCCCCCTGCTGCAGGCACGTGGCGGCCAGTACACAGCTCCTCCAGGGAGGGGCACCTGATCCAACTCTCCCTGCTGCTATTTACCAGAAGCTAAAAATAACCCAAGAGTGACAGGGAGATGGGGCCGATTTGTAATTTAAATAGCAACAGGATAAAGCAAGGAGCTGCAAGAGATCACATTCTGTCCTGGATTAAAAATGCAAAAACCAGGGGCAGAGAGCTGAGGTGGGGCGGGAGGAGGGGGCCCACAGCCAGAGGAAGCCGGAAGCTGGGGGCTCTATCCATTTTCCTTCCTTTGGGAAGGGCAGGGCCCAGTCCCAGCCCGGAACTCCTTCTTCCCCACAGGGACCTGAGGTTCTTGCTGACAAGTGAGTCAAAGGCCAAGGAGGGCAGTGCCTGGAAGTGAGGCCAGGCTTGTCCTGAAGGCAGCAGTGCAGGGACTGGGATCCCAGAGAGAGAGTCTTGTCCTGTCCTATTTTGACACAGGGTACTTGGGACGTGCCCCCCACCCCAGCAGCTCACACTCCCACCACCCACACAGCGTCAGGCACAAGCCATTTGGGCATTTTGAGGGCAGCTGGGAGGACCAAAGGCATTTGAACAGGTTATCTGGTGTGCTGCTGAGGACGTGGCCCTTAAGCCAGGCAGCAGGAAGCCTGGGTTGGAGTCTTATTTTTGCCTCAGTTGGTGCAGTTTCAGAGTAGAGCATTCAGAGAAGCCTCTCAAGGGTCCAATTCCCAAGGACCAGGGTTAGCACAGGCTGAGGAAGACCTCTCTTCAAAGACACATAGAGGGGTGGGAAGGCATTGGGACTAAATATGGCTTCTGCCATGCTTCACTATGCTTGGCCTACAGATGTTTGGGGAGGGAAAACTAAGTAGAGTGCATAAATAGGTGGGGATTTGAGGGCCCCCAGGCAACATCTTATAGATAAGGAACTGAGCCTCAGAGAAGTTAAGCAATTTGCCGTGGTCACACAGCCGGTAGCTGGTAGAGCCAGGATCCAGACTCAGATGGGTTTCACTCCAAAGCCCTTTTTACTCTGTCAGGCTTTCAAGGGTGTGGACTTTCATCCTTAAGGATCTTTCCTTTTGCCTCTGTACTAAGTGCACATATTCCTGGGAGGGATAATAGGACGGGGTGTGGCAGCTGCAAGGTGGTTCTGCAGGCAGTCAGGGGTTCGAAGCCAACAGCTGGGGGTGGGAGGCCTGCTGTCCGAGGGGGCTTGGTGCCACACATCAGGATGGGGGCAGATCCAGCTGACTGAGAGTGACAGGAGAGCCCTCCAGACTCCTCTCACCTCCAGCCTGGGGACCTGAGAGGTGCCAAAGGACAATTTCCAAGAGAGATCATGGTTATTTGAGGGTCCATCTTTGACGGCTGAGCTCCCACAGCTCTCTTGCCCCAGTGGGAAAAGGTCCCAAGCCCCTCCTCCAGATTTCCTCCTGCTTATGACTTTAATGAGGCTGCCCAGAAGGAGCCTAATCAAATTTCCATCTGTCACTAGCTAGCAGCACCTGCAGTCCAACTCAGGTACCTCTGTCTCCTCCGTGGGGGGACAGAGGCCCAGCACCTGGGCAGGGCTGGTGATCAGCAGGTGCTCTTGGGCTCAGGATTGCCTCCAAGGGCTTCAGCAGGTACCTGGATCACAGGCTTAGCTGCTGGGGAGGGACTTAGACTCAGAAGCTCCCCCATGTCTCACCACAGCCACTCATGCCAACAGGAAGCCAGTTACCCTCCCTCTGTTCAGCTTGTTGGACACCTATATTCAGCTCATTTCAACTTCCATAGAAAGTCACTGTGAGCACATACTTGTTCCCAATATAGAGCTAGGAGCAACAGAAGGCTCAAGACAAAAGGTCACAATACAGGAATATTATTGGGAACAAACGTGAGTGTCAGAGATGAATCAGTGGGTTGGGAGTGCTGGCTCTGGAGCAGTGTTTGACTCTTAGTAAGTATTTATAAAATACTGTCAAACGAATGAGTGAAAAGCTGCAGATCAAGGAGGGTGATTCAAATAAAACTGTCAGAGCTCAATGAGATCTTAAAAATCATCTGGTTCATCATCCAACCCAGAGATGTTAAGTGACTTGCCCAGAGTCACATAGCAAGGGCTAGAGTTTGAACCAATGGACTGTGGTCAAGGCCTCCTTTCACCTTCCACTTTTGCTTCTTGGGCTGGGTTTTTGAAAGATAGAGATCGTGATTGGCCAGATGTTGTGGGCAGAGAGGGCAAGGAGAGCAGCTAGGCAGAATGGAATAGCAGGGGAGAGGGCAGCATGTTAAAGGAAGTGTGAAAAAAGAGGAAAGAAATGTTTATTGAGCACTTACTGTGAGGCAGGCACCCGCATGATGTGAGCTGAGAGAAAATCTCCACAGGGAAAGCCTAGACAAAGGCAAAAAAAGAAAGGAACCAGAACATAAGGAGCCTTGAAGGTCAGGCCAAGGAGGCTGGCTTGGCTGGTTTTGAGAGCAGAGGCTGTCCAGATCGTGGGTTGAGTGTTTGGTGCCCTGGTACATTTCTTTTCCCCAGCTCCCACTTAATCATCCAGGCCACAAAAAATAGAACACCTCACCCTCTGGGGCCTCAACAAAGCCCAGAATAATTTTCTTACCCAGATTCCTCTTCCTGTGCGTATCTGGGTGGATTCTGAGGGGTCCCCAGCTCCCCAGTGCTGGCACATGTTGTCCTAGGAACTGCCAAGGGCATCTTCCCCAGCCCTGTGCACCTGTCCCTTCCAGCCTCATCCTCCCCACCCTACCTGGAAAGTATTGACAGCTTCGAGGAGTACAAACCCAGGAGGACTCTGGTCCCACAGTCAGGACCTCTGTGCCTCTCAGAGCCTCCAGCCTGCCCGCTTCCCCTCCGGAGCCACATTTCCTGCTCTCTGCTGCTTGCTCCAGAGCTGCCAGGAGCCTGAGATGGAAAACAAGCCCAGCCCCATTTCCTCTGTTTAATGGCTCAAGCTACTTGCAGAATCCCTGGGAGAGGAGCACAGGGCCCTGTAACAGTCTTCTTCTAGGATAGCCCTTGGCCTAGCTGGCAGAGTCTGATGGGCCACAGCATACAAAGATGATGGGCTGGATGAGAGAGCTGCTGCAAAGGGGGGTGCCAAGCCTCAGGGGCATCACTTGGCCATGTCCCCAAACCTAGAGGGGCAATCAGATATCTTATTTAAGGACACAGATTCTTACTTCTACCAGTTACCAATTGGGTGACCCTGGACAAATGAACTTAGCAATTCTGTATCTCAGTTTCCCCATCTGTAAAAGGAAAATAACAGGATCTACCTTATAGTGTCATTGCAAGGATTCAAAGGTTTTTGGCACAGAAGAAAGATTAGCTATTGATTTATCATTACTGAATACTAATTATTCATGGCATAGCCTGATTTATTAAACAAATATTTATTGAGAAATGTCATGTTCCAGTCATGAGGGACACAAAGGTGATTACAGCACCAGATGGAGGTTTCTAAGGGCTGGGATGGCATCAGGTGCATTCCTGTGTCTGCAGGTCCGGAGTGCAAATGTTGATTGAACTGAACTGAACTGATACCATTTCTGTCCTCGAGAAATTTACAGCTTTCCTGGGGCAACAAACACATATAAAGCTAAAGCAAAACAAACAAACAAAAAACTAATTACAGAGCAATGTGATTAAAGAGTGCTGGAGGAAGGTAAAATTTCCATCCCAGAAACAACCTTAATAATACAAAGTATATGCCTTCCTGTGTATTGATCAAATCTTCATTATGGCCTCAAAGTTCAGCACAGTGAGGCCTCTTTGCTATTCTTCAAACACATCAAGTACACCTTCCTCAGGGCCTTTGCTCTTACTCTTCACCTAGAATGCTGTCTTCCTAGATAGCCACATCGCTTGCTCTTGATTCATTCAGGTCTGTCCTCAAAAGTCACCTCCTCAGAGAGGCCTTCTCAATCCCCCTACCTAAGTGGCAACCCAACCCACCACCCCATCATCATTCTCTTGCCCTTTTGTTTTGGCTTCATTTTTCTCTGAGCACATCCCATTACCTGACATTATTTTATTATTATTATTTTTTAATCCTCACCTGAGGATATTTTTCTATTTATCTTCAGATAGAGTGGGACAGAGGGAGAGAGAGAGAAACATCTATGCGAGAGGGACACATCGACTGGTTGCCTCCTGCATGACCCTGACCAGGTCCGGGGACGAACCACAACCAAGGTACGTGCCCTTAACTGGAATCAAACCCGAGACTCGTTGGTCTGCGGGCCAACGCTCTAACTACTGAGCCAAACTGGCCAGGGCACCTGACCGTTATTTTATATATTTATTCTTTGTTTCTTAGATATCTTCCCCACTAGAATCTAAGCTCTATGAGTTAAAGCCCTGCTTATTTGCTCACTGCTGTGTAGTCTGATACAGTGCCTGAGAAGGCATTCAATAAATATTTATTGAATGAATTAATATATAAACCCTTTCACCTCTTATTTAATCCTCATAAAATGCAATGAGTTCAATTATTACTATTGTTCTCCTTCCATTTTACAGATGTGAAAACTGAGACTCAGAAAAGCTCCCTGACACATATTGTTAGTTTACTTTCTTCCTTATTCCTGAAAGGTTTAAGGTGACTCAGAAGGGTAAACCTCTCTGACCTGATCCAGGTCACACAGCTGGTAAGTAATAGAAACAGGACATGAACCCACATCCTCTAGCTCCATTCTGGTTCCTCTTTCTACCTGCCACTGTCCCATGTGCCTGATCCTTGTTAGGTGGTGCGATGCTCACAGAGGTGTTAAGGAGAGAGCTGTGTGTGGGCTGAGTACTGCCCTCCGACAAACCCAGTTGTGATGAAGTGGGAGACCTCAGCAGGACGCGGAGGTGAAGATCGGAGAGGTTAAGTGGAGAAGAAGGCCAGGCTGAGGCTGAGGTTCGGATTCCAGCCTGGGCAGGCCTGGTGGCTGCCTAGCAGCCTCTGACTCTTGGGGCTGTCTCCTGGCTGCTGGGCTGGGCTTGTCCTCACCTGCCTCTTGCTGTCCTGTTCAGCTCCTCTTCCCAGCCAGCCTCCTGCCCCAGCCAGCGGAAGGCGCCTAAAAGGACTCTGGTCCTCTGCTGGGGCAGTCAGCTGGTCTCTCGCAGGGCCCCCAGTCAGGAAGTACCAAAAGAGGAAGAGAGTCGCCGGCAGGATGAGCGTACTGGGGGCTGGCCACAGTACCCAGGGAGTCTGCAATGAGGCCACAGCTCTGGGCCCCGCGGAGGCGCTGGGGACGGAAGAAGGGGAGCGCCTGGGGGCACTGAGGCAGATGTGGCGCTACCGCTCCTGGGACGTGCCACAGATCCCAGCTGAGGCCCCCCAGACACAGTAGGTACTCGAGGTGGCCTCCAGCCCTCTCTGAATCTTTTTTCTGGGATGGGGGTTGTGACAGAAGTGGGGTTACCCACCCACTGTCCAGCAGCTCTGCAGAGGCTCAGAAAAAAGCAAAGGGTTTCTTGGCAGGGTGAGGGGAACTCTGGTGTTTGACTTGCTGGGGGGCAGTGTGGTGGAGGGCTGAGTTCACAAGAGGCTAAGAGTTGAGGGCACTAACAGCAGGGGGTCTGGGAAGAGGCGCCTCCACAGGAATGGGGCACTGGGTACTGTAGGGCCTTGTGCAAACTCATTGAGGTCTTCAGCTGCCTCTGGTCTCCCCCCTCAGAACTAGGTGTCAGAACCACTGGGAAAGCTTCCAAAGGGGCCGATGCACCCCAGGAGGACAGCCTGGGATTTCACTGCCCTCCTGGCCATCCTGGCACCTGCTGCTGGCTTGGAGGGTTGGTGCCCCATCTCCCTGGTCAGATCTCCAGGCCCACAGGAAACTTTAAGGAAGCTGGAAGAAGGTTCTGAGCTTCTGGGTGCTTGCTCTTTCTCAAAACCACAGGATTTCCCACAGGTCACAGCCCCCAGCATGGGCTTTATGTGGCTGCCTAAGTCTGGAAAATGGGCTGCCAGAACCCCAGAGGTGAGGGTGAAAGTAAAGGTGGCACAGGATGTGGCTTTGCAGAGAGGAGCACAAACAGAAACAGCGGGAAGCTGATGTGGGCATCAGGGTGGCAGGGTTTGGGAGGAAGAAGACCATGATCCCCAGCTTCCTGGCCTCCCTTTGTCAGCCCTGCAGAGGCTATCAGAGCTGCCCAACCTGCTAGTTCCCAAGCATGTGTGCTGGCTATGCCACCACAGGCAATGGCTCTGGTTCCAATTGCTTTCCTCATCTTTAGAAGGGACAACCTCTGCTGCTCTTGGGGTGTCTGTGTGTGTGTCTGAGAGGTCTATTTCTGGTGGGTGATGTGTGTGTGAGGGATGTGGCAACGTGTGACCATTGTCCTGGGGGGTGTTTGTGCATAGGAGAAAGGTGTGCATGTTCTATGTGGGTGTGTATGTTGGTGAATGAGTGTGGTCCTTATGTGTATGTATTTGTGGATGTGTAAGAGGTGTGCAGGTGATTCCTGTAGTGTGGGAGAGCTACAGGTTTTGTTGGATATTGTATTAGGGAAATGCTATTTCTTAGGAGTGTGCAAAAGGGTTGGAAGCCAACTGTGAACAGCTGTGGAAAGATGAATTTGTATGAGAAATGTGTACGTTCTTTGTTAGTGTGTGTGAAGGTCACTTTGGTGTGAGTATACATTTCTGGTATACATTTCTGAGTGTAAGAGGCTGGGGTAGGAAGTGTTAGTTTGAGTAATGAGTGAACGTTATTGTGTAAGAATCGTGTTCTGTGTGTATGGAGAGCGCTGTGTGACTTTTTGTTCCCGTGGGCATGATTTGGGAGAGCCAAGGAGGTAAGGGTGGAGATTCAATGGCTGTGAGGGGGCACTGGGTATGGGGTCTATTCTTGTGGCTGTGGGAGGGGAGATGGTGACAGCTGCCCTCGCGGGTGTTCACCAGTGATCAGGTGGGTTGTTTGGGGGCAGGGTTAAGAGGAGGAAAAGGTTGTCTGTGTCTGGGTGGGCGCAGTACGGCTGTGTCAGGTAGGGGACTCTGTGGGATCCAGGCTGACCGGCCCAGGGTTTCGGGGCGGGGGCTCGATTGCCCCGCCCCTCGGTCCTGCCCCCTCAGGGAAGCCGAGGAGGGTTGCTGAGCGGTCGGCGGCCAGCAGAGGGCGCCGCGGGCGGGTGCCGCCGCACAACCGAGGGGGCGTGTTCGGCGGCGGGCAGGCAGCAGCCCGGCCAGCTATGCGGGGTCCTGCGGCCGCGACTGGCGGCACTTCCTGGAGCGGCGGCGGCCGCTTCCCGGGCACCTGGGCGTGGGGCGCGGGGGCGCGCGGCGTGGGGCGGGCAGAACGAGCGCGCGCCACGGCCCCGGCGGGCGGCGCCAAGCCGGCGTGTTGAGCCCCGGCCGCCGGCCCGGCATGGACGTCTCCCGCGGGCCCGCCGCCGGCCGGGGCTAGGGCCGGATGGAGCCGCGGGACGGCAGCCCCGAGGCCCGGAGCAGCGACTCCGAGTCGGCCTCCGCCTCGTCCAGCGGCTCCGAGCGCGACGCCGGTCCAGAGCCGGACAAGACGCCGCGGCGCCTCAGCAAGCGGCGCTTCCCGGGGCTGCGGCTCTTCGGCCACAGGTGAGCTGGGCGGCGGCGGGGCGGGCACCGCGGCACCGGGCGGGTACCGCGCCGGACACCGGGAGGCACTCCTCGGCCACCTCGGTGCTGACACCGAGTGGAGGTTTCCCCCGGGCACCGGCGGTACGTGCTGTCTTGGCGGTGGCTCCGCGTGGGGGATGTCCCCCAGCGTTCTGGCACTGGCACCGAGTGGGGGTCATTCTCCGGGACCGGCAACTTAGCGCGCCTCTTCCGTGGTACCAAGGCGGGGTCAGCTTCCAACTATCCAGCAGGGAGACCGAATCACCTCAACCCCCTGGCACCAGCAGGTAGGGCCCCAGGACTGGTCACTCACCCCTCCTTGGCACTAATAGAACAGGGCCCCCTCTGAGCCTCTTGGCCCCGACGAGGTGGAGGATCGGGCCGCCCCCTGGACCTCGGTGGGGCCCGGTAGCCTACCACCACCTCATGACATCTGCAGAACATGGCCTCGCTGATACTGTCAGGACACATGCCTGTCCCAGAACACTAGTCACGGATTTAATCGCTCAACATTTTAAGCTTGTCTTTGAGGTTGGGGGTGCCTGACCACCTGTTCTACCATGCTCTTAATTAGCAGGGATACCCCAACCTCTATTTCTGCTAGGCAGTAGGTGCCTCTCCCCCTACCTTTCAGTCCTTCCCTTGCTGGGAAAGGAATGGGGTGGGCTGCAGTGTGGATTCTGTGCTCACTGTTCAAGCTTCATTCCCCCCCCCCCCCCAGCACACCTAATGTCACCATCTGGTGCCTGTAACAGGGTTTTGACCAAGACCCTGGTGAGGAACTGGATGGGGAGGGTGTGGAAAAATTGAGTGCAGGCAGCTCATGGCAGGTGTGCTGAATCTGGCTGGGAGCTACTTCCTGCCAATGCAGCCCTGGTGTAAGGTGAGGGAAGGTGGAGCCCATGAGTACCCCACCTGGCTCCCTGGACTTTCTCCTGACTGCCCCCTTGCCCTCCAGTGGCTGAGGAGCTTGCAGCCAATCAGCTAAGGACCCCAGAGCCAACTCATACTGGACTCTGACCACTTGGAGTCTGCCCAAGGCCTCTCTCTCACTTTTCTTCAGTTGTCCAGGCTTCATGGCATTTGGTCCCCCTGAGCTTTACTCTATCCCTTCCCAGGGTAGACTTTACCACCAATAACATGGGCAGTTTTCTCCTGTTGTGCTGGTTGGCGTCCCTGTAGTGCTGACCTATGCCCTCTGCCTGCCTTACCCTAGCCAGGGCCCTGCTCTTTGCACCTCCACTGTGTTGCCAAGCACACCCACAGATCTGGAGCCTCACACTGGCAGATGGAGCTCTGTGGGCTCTTGTGAAGCTATGCGGGCTTCAATGTCATATAAAACGGGAAGGGAGCACAGCTTCCAGTACCTCTGTTTTGTCACCCACAGCCCTGCAAGATGGAGCAGTTTACACCCAGCTCTGCAGGATGTAGCCTCCAGTGTTCACAGGCTTCAGAGGGGGAGGGAGGGGCTCCACCAGAGGCTTCCTGTCCCTGCCCACAGGGTACCAAGTGTTGAGCTGTTCTGACCTGTGGCTGTGACCCTTCTGAAGGGCACAGGTTTGTGGATGTAGGGATGAACCTCAAGCACATTCAGGAGGAAGAATAAGAAGCAAGAAAACCAATAAGTACCTTTATATACTTTTCTAAAATAAGCAGGATAGGCGTTAGTTCTCCATTTTTATAGATGAGAAAAAACACAGACTCAAAATTATAAGTTTTCCCAGGGTCACACGGCAAGTAAGAGGCAGAGATAGAGTTTGGACTGTAGTCTGATTCCAAGACCCACATCCCTTTCTCTATACCAGGTTCCCAAACAGAATGTCACAGTGACCCAGGGAGCTTTAGGAAATACAGATTCCTAGATCTTACCCTGGGCATGTGTGACTGCAGGTGGGGCCTGGACATTTCTTTACAGCTTCCCAAGTGTTTCTGATGTGCTACCAAGTTTGCGAACCACAATATTACATCATTCTGGGGATGCTAAGTGATTCAATAGGATGCTTAATGAGAAGAAAATAAAAAAATCTCCGGAAACATGTAAAGAGTGTCTCCTGTGTAGTAGCCCTGTCCTGGGGTAGTGGGGCATTTAGAAATGAATATATTTGGAAAACCCAGTAGAGTTAGGGGGAAGGCAATGGAAGAAAAGATTTTTCCCTGACAGGCATGGGAGCTCAGAGAATCAGATGCCCACTGGGACTGACCTCCCTCCCCTCGCTTTGATTGGGGGGAGCGAGAACAAACATTTGGACCAGTGCACCTCCCCTGGGCACTGCCCCTTTAATGTTGTTTATTTGGTCCTGCCACCTTTACTGGTTGCCAGTCTCAGGTATCCCTAGTTCCCCAGCTAAAACCAACCCTTCATCCTTTCCCCAGGCTCTGTGCTCATTCTTTTTAAAAAAAAAAATTTTTTTTTAATCCTCACCCAGGATATGTTTTCATTGAATTTTTAGTGAGAGGAGAAGGGAGAGAGCGAAAAACATCAATGTGAGAGGGAAACAAATCAGTTACCTCCCATACGTACCCTGATTGGGGACTGAACCTGCAACCTAGGTATGTGCCCTTACCAGGAATTGAACCTGCAACACTTTGGTGTACGGAACACGCTCCAAGCAACTGAGCCACCCAGCCAGGGCTCCGCGCTCATTCTTAACCTGGCTCTTGCTTCTCGTTGGGTGTCTACTTTCTGCATTTCCCCCATCCTGCTCTCCTACCCTCCCACACATACTTCAAACCTTGGGTGTGATAAGTGAGTAGATAGTGGCTAGAAGGAAGTGTCAAGGATAACATAGATTGGTGGTGGCTGCTGAAGCCCTATTGAGAAGTCTGCATTCAGCTCCTGGCTCAGTGGTGAAGTTCTGTAATCAATTAGTACTCCCTGCTGTGGGCTGGGAGGGGTAGCTAGTGATGGTGCCTGGGTAGCGTGTTTGCTTCCCTAGTCCAGTCAGGTAGAATAGTTTCTGATCAGCAGCCTCTGTCATCTTGTTTAAGAGACTTTTCCTTAAAGCCCACCTCAGCCCCTCACAACTGGCTTTACCCTCCTGGAATCCAGGGAGCAGTTTGCCCTCCCCCCCCCTTTTTTTTTTTTTTTAATCCTCACCCGAGGACATTCTTTCATTTTTTGTTCCGATAGAGTGGGAGGGAGAGAGAGGAAAAGAGAGAGAGAGAGAAACATCGATGCGAAAGTGACACATCGAGTGGCTGCCACCCGCACGACCAACCAGGGCCGGGGACAAACTGCAACCGAAGTACATGCCCTTGGCAGGAACCGAACCTGGGTCTCTCTGGACCGCAGGCCGACGCTCTAACCGCTGAGCCAAACCGGCCAGGGCTTTTTTTTTAATTTTATTTTTCTTTATTGATTTTAGAGAGGAAGGGAGAGGGAGAGAGAGATAGAAACATCGATGAGAGAGAACATTGATTGGCCGCCCTCTGCATGCCCCCCACTGGGGATTGGGCCCACAACCTGGGCATGTGCTCCTTCTGGGAATTGAACCGGTGGCTTCGTTCATGGGACACTCAACCACTGAGCCACATCAGCCGGGCTGCCCTCTCCCCTTTTTTAGTCCAATAGGACACAAAGCTAAGTTATGATTCTCCTCATCTCCATTCCACCTCACCTGTCCTTGCTGGGAATCATCAGCACCCTCCCAGAAAAGGAGATATATAGGCCCTGCCCTAATTCCAGAGCATCTGGCTTTTCCTCTCTCCTTACCATTCAGGTTGTATTGGCCTAATGGGTGGTCAGTCAGAAGTGGAGGGATATTGATTCTGTCTCCTCCTTGTCCTCCAGCATCCACCTGAAGGGAAGACTCACTTATTCCTTGGCCTGGGCCTGGCAGCCTGACCCTGGGCAGGTCACACAGTTAGTGGATTAGCTGGTTTACCCCAGGGGTGTTAGAAATTCCCTGGCACTTTTCACATCTAGACATAAGGTGCCTCAGCCTGCAGAGTCCCTGGGAACCTGCTCGCTGGCTCTGCCACCCGTGCCCTTCATTAAGTGCTCAAAGTCATTAGTTCCCAGAGGGCAGGAAATGCACCTGTGGAACAAGTTTGAGACAATAGGTCCCATTTAGAGGTGATGCCACAAGGCCCCAAGTGAGCATGGTCCCAGAGTCCACATAGGCAGAGGGTACCCGCCAGGCAGCCTGAGCGGAAGCAGCTCCAGTTTGGGTTGGTTTTGCAATGATTGGGAGGGACATGTTGAGGGATGCCTCACACTGAGATGAGAATATCTGTCCATGGCACTGGGATATCTGGAGCAAAAGGAGCCTCTTTGAGTGGTTTGTCTTGCTCGGGGTAATACTGGGAGTGGCCCAGGTGACCAAGGGAGGCAGGTGCAAGACAGTTTAGGAAGAGAAAGGGGCCTCAGTGGCTGAGCTGTGCATCAGCTCACCTCACTCGGCCTATTCCCCATGCAACAGCATGTGCCAGTGTGGAGCTGGCCAAGGTCGGAAACTAGGGTAGGATTCTCACAGTCTTCCCTCCGCTGCCACACACCCACCAGAGCCTCTGGCTTACAGGTCCAGGAGGAGATGGGCAACTCTTGTCACTTTTTCTCTGTGCCGTACTCCAGAAAGGTCAACTCTCAGGATTCAGAGCTGCCCAGAACTCTCAAGTTGGCAAAAGAGAGCACAAGAGTGGGTGTCTTCCCAGGCAAAGATAGAGGAAGGAATGAGGGACCCTAGTCAGAGAAAACCTACGCCCTGGGCATCTGAGGTGGGGAGAGAAAGTGACAAACAGGCCTACCCTCCTTGGCTTCCTGGACCCTTCTCTAGGATTCACCAGTTACCACCCAAGCAGAAGAGGAGGTGAGTGGGCACACTGGCCCTGAGGCTTGGCCTGTGCTGGACCCTAGGAGAAGCATATGTTGGGTCCCTATACCCTTACAAAGGCAAGAGAGAGTTTCAAGTTCCAGAAACTGACGCAGTATCCTAGAGTGACACAAGGGGGCGACAGCCACCATTGTGGGGAGAGTAAGGGAGGAGAGATTCCCCTTCCTGCTAGTCCACTTGCACCAAAGACCAGCTGTGGGTGGACCCACAAGACACCTCCTACTGGTGAGTTACCTGATACTCTGTCTGCAGGGTGGAGCCAATCAGAATGTAGCAGAAGGCAGGTTGAGCGTGAGCTTCCACATCACCTGGCCCAACCCCTCCTTCCTAAGATTCAGTCCCAGTGAGGTGGCCTTGACTGGGCCAAGGTCTCACAGCTAGCTAGCGGTTATCTGGGACTCCAGTGCAAGTCCCCTAACTCCAGGGTTATGTCAATTTGTGTCACATCACAGGACCCCAAAACCTTCCCTGCTTTCTGAGAAAACTTCATCTGGCACCTTTCAACCTGCCCTCTGCCTCTCCTCCTGGAGGCTGCTGCTGCCACCTGAGCAGTTCTCTAGGTCAGCATGGGAGGGGACAGTGTGGCTAAGAAGGGGAACCTGCTATACCTGCATCCAGGCTCCCCAGATCCCCTCGTTACTGGATGGGATTAGTGGAGTGCACCTCTGGGTGGTACCAAGTACTCATTTCTTGCTCCCCTGGATTGCTTCCCCTGTGTTTCATGTGTGGGGCACCTGATATCCTTAGGGTATCAGCCCCACATAGGGCCTGCAGTATAGTTCCCTACCCCCCATGGTTCTCAGCAAAGGGCCTGGGTGGCATTCGGTCACAGGTGGCAGCCTTGGAAGGCAGTTTCAGGCGAAGAAAGGGTAGGCCAGAGCAGTGACCAAGTGCCCCAGAGGGGCTATCATTCTATCATCGTTCTTTTTTGCCTCCTTCATCAGCTGAGACACCAAAGACAAGGTTAGGTGATGGAGAGCAGGTTTGAGTGAGACCAAGCATTCTGTGGCCCAGGGAAAGGAGCGGGAGGCTGAGATGGGCACTCCCACCTTCCCCTACACTCCCCTGCATCCAGGTGAGTGATGTGCCAGCTCATCTTTCTCTGGCAACCAACAGTGTCCATAAGCTTATAAATCCATCAGCTTCATGTAATCTTCACAACAACCTGTAGTTAGTTGTTTTTATTCTCATTTTACAGATGAGAAACCAAGGCTCAGAGAGGTCAGGAGCATGGCCCAGGATCACACAGCTCTCACTGGAGCCAAAACCCAAGGATCTTTTCACAATGCCAGGCTGCTCTACTTACTAGCATTCTTTTCTTCCATTCTTTTATTTTCCCATCCCTAAGCTGGTGGAGCCTGAAAAGGGATTTGGGGGCTCCATGAGATTGAATGAGAGAATTTTGTCTCATATGGCTGTGCAGTAAGATTCATGAACTGCTCTACTCCTGGACCCTGAGGGAGAACGTCACCAGGATCCTAACTTGAGAGAGAGCAAGGCTGGGCTGGAGGAGACCCTTGAGTAGGGAGACCGGGTTCGTCAGCAGGTTGTCATGTGGCTCCCTGGCTGGATCTGGAGTGGAGGGGCAAGTCTGTGACCTTTTCTCTTGCTTTCAAAGTACAGGGAGCGGAAGACTCAAGGGACATGTTTCAAGGAGTCCCTGATATCACCCTGGGGTCAGTGGGTGGCCTGTGGCCTAGAGAGAGATGCTTAGGAGGAGATCACAGTGCACTGGGCCTCATCTGTACCCAGTACCTCATGGTGAGATATCTGGAGAGAGAGAGAGAGAGAGGGCCCCAGAGCCCTCCCCCTCCACTTTTAGTGGCCTCCTCCCCCTTGCTCCTGGCAGAGTGCCAATTCATAGCTCCCACGTAGAGGCCTCTCCCCTGCCAGGGCTGAGCCCAATCACAGCACATGCCAAAATAGCTGTCTGAGAGCCTGGGCCTGCTTCGCCCACGCCCCAGCATCTCCTGGGTTAACAGCTTGCCTGTCTCTCCATCCCCCTTCCCCAGCTTGCTGACATTTTACTGGGGTGGGGGCGGTTGTGAAAGGGGCAAGCTGGTTCCTGCTCCCCACCCCACACAGACACCCCACTAATACTACCTGCCACCCACTCACCCTCCTCTGGAAGTCCTCCTTTAGGGGGAGACCTTCTTTCCTGTCCCACAGACAAGGGGTTTCTACTATGAGACAGTATGAGGAACACACTCAGGGTTCCAAGCCATCCATGGAAGACCCAGGGCAATATAAGAGAGCTGTTCTCCCTCTGGGTATCTTTAAAACACTGTTTAAAACTAATTTAAAAACACTGAGTATTTTGCGATTAGAAAAGTATGCAGAATAATGTAACCACCAGTTAGCTTGGTCAGCTCTTACTTATCATTATGCCATATTTGCTTTAGATAGAGCTGGAGGCCCCATGTCTCCCTCCCCTGAGGAAACCACAGTCCTGATTCTGTGTTTGTATTCCCATGTCTGTTTTAAAATTTTTCCTTACATAGGTATGTATCCATAGCAACATATAGCACTGTTTTTGTACGGCTTTGCACTTGATTTATATGCACTTGTACTGTACCTATTCTGAGTTTAGGTTTTTCCAATTGTTTTGGACATTTAACCATCTTGAAACATGAGCTCTAGTGAACCCATTTTAACTGCCATATAGTATTTCTTTTTGTAACTGCACAGCTGCTTATTTGCCCAGTACCCTATCAGTGGGCGTTTAGGTGGTTGACAGTTTTGTTGCCCTTTGAGTAGTCCTTCAGAAACTGTTCTGGTACATATCTCCTTGTACGTTCTCCCCACCAGTGCTTGGTTACAGGGTGGTGTGTCTTTAGCTTAGATAGTTGTTGCCAAATTGCACTCCGAAGTGGTGGTCCTAATTTTTAGGCCTCTGAAGTTATTTTCTTTCTTTAAAGTTTTGGTAAACTGAGGAATTGGTTGCCATGAACAAACACTTTCTCTTTTGAGCTTGCAACAACCCCATGAGGAAGACATGGTGGATATTTGCCCCATTTGTCAAATGATGGAATTGAGGCTCAGACTTGGCTTGAGGTCATATTGCTGATCAGAGGCAGAACCCCTCTGGACCTTTGAGTCCAAATCCTCAGAAAAGACTACCCAGAGCCTTGGCCGGTTTGGTTCCATGGTTAGAGCGTTGGCCCACAGACTGAAGGGTCGATCCCCAGCCCTGGTTGGGGTTGTGCAGGAGGCAACCAGTGTGTCTCTCTCACATCAGTGTTTCTCTCTCTCCCCCTCCCTCCCTTCCACTCTATCTAAAAAAAAAAAAAAAAAAAAAAAAAAGTCAATGGAAAAATATACTTGGGCCCGGCTGGTGTGGCTCAGTGATTGAGTGTCAACCCATGCACCAAGCAGTCACCAGTTCAATTCCTAGTCGGGGCACATGCCCAGGTTGTGGGCCCAATCCCCAGTGGGGGCATGCAGGAGGCGGCCATTCGATGTTCTCTCTCATTGATGTTACCCTCTCTCTCCTCTCCCTTCCTCTCTCTCTAAAAATCAATGAAGAAAAAAAATTTTTTTAAAGAAAAAACAAAACCTAGTCAGAGAGATTTTAGGCACAGTTTCTGCCTCAAATCCAGAGGGAAACATCTCTATGTGGGGTGCATGGAAGCCTGGAGACAGGGTAGGGCCCCAGGGGCTGGCAGCTGATTGTGAGAAGATCTTCTAGAGAATGGAGGAGGGAACAACAAGATCAGCAGGTTCAGAGGGGTAGTTAAATTTTGAATGAGGGATGAGGGGGAAATACTGCTCCTGGCAGATGGGGAATGGGAGCCTGCTGCAGACACAGGAGAAGGCAACAAGAGGGACTGGTCACAAGAGAAGAGAGATGTGGGGGCCAGCAGAGGGTTTGTAACACTCCCAGGAGGGGGTTGGGATTCTCAGAGGGAGACTTATTGGAGGGAGACTTATATCGGCATTCCCATCAGGGATCAGTTTCAGTGTGTGCCTCTGAGACACAAGAGCTCAGCCCAAACCAGAAACTTGCTTACCTGGTGCTGGCAGGAAGGCCTCAGGAGCTGGCCAGTTGCTGGGTCACTGTGCTGGCCTGAAGCCCTTTGCTCTCAGCTTGATCCATGAGATTGAGCCTGGACTTTTCACTTGTCCCTCCATTCACTCTTCAAACCACTTCCAGCACTTCTAGACTCTGGGGATGCAATTACGAGCAATACATGGTCCCAGGGGCTCACAGTCTTGTTGGGGATACAGACTTGTAAACCAGCGCTGATGGCCTAGAATAACTGAGAGAGAGGGCCCGAGCGTGGGAGTAGCAGACCCTTTGGGAAAGAGGGCTGGGGAGAACTCTTCCAGCAGAGCCGATGTCTGAGCCAGCTCTGAAAAGATGAGAGGAAATAGATGAGGTGAGTTCACTAAGTGGAAGAGGGGCACTATAGTTCAGGCAAAGAGACTACCAGGTGCCAAGTGCACAGGTATGAAGAGACCCACAGTGCTCTGTTTGACAGAAGCATCGAGAGGAGGTGAAAACATGGAGCAGACTTCTGGGTTGGAATCCCAGCTCTGCCACTTACTAGCTGCATGACTGCGGGCAAGTCTTTTATTTATCTTTTAATCCTCACCTGAGTGTGTGTGTGTGTGTGTGTGTGTGTGTGTGTGTGTGTGTGTGTATTTTATCTTCAGACAGAGTAGGACGGAGGGAGAGAGGATGAGAGAGAGAGAATCATCGACGTGAGAGGGACACATCAACTGGTTGTCTCCCACATGACCCTGACCAGGGCCAGGGATGAACCGCAATCAAGGTACATGCTCTTGAACAGAATTGAACCCAAGACTCTTTGGGCATGGGCCAACGCTCTAACCACTGAACCAAATCGGCCAGACAAGTTTTTTATTTCTTTATGCCTCAGTTTCCTCGTCTGTAAAACAGGGATAATAATACTAATTTTCTGAAATTAAATGAGTTAATATTTGTAAAACTCTTAGAGCAGTGTCTGACACAGAGGAGTTATATATTTGTTAAATAAAATGTAAAAAGTTTGAAAGGAAGATGGAAGAGGAGCTCAGAGGCCTAGTGACTGCCAGGCCCAGGGCTTTGCATTTTGCTCAGCTGACAGTAGAGATCCAATCAAGGGTAAGTGGATGCTTTAAAAGTGGTTCTCAACCTTCCTAATGCTGCAACCGTTTAATACAGTTCCTCATGTTGTGGCGACCCCCAACCATAAAATTATTTTCATTGCTACTTCATAACTATAATTTTGCTACTGTTATGTCCTAGGTGAACCCTGTGAAAGGGTTGTTGGACCCCCAAAGTGGTCGCGACCCACAGGTTGAGAACCGCTGCTTTAGAATGAATTCTGGTGGCAGTGGGAAGATAGCTTGGAGGGGAGGCTCTAAAGGGATGAGTCAGTTACTCCACAAACATTTCTCTAGGACCTACCAGGAGCCAAACCCTGAGACAGGGACTCAGGAGAGACTGGGGATGTTTCAGCAAGAAGCTCAGAGCTAGGGTCCTGGCCCAGCCCCCAAGCATCTGAGGCAGCCCCTCCTTTGCCCACCACCCTTACTCTGTAACTTCATGTCACCAAATCCTCTGTCCAGATTTCATAAGGAAAGCTACGGAGAACATAGCGTGGCGATGGCATTCAGGCCAGAAAGGGGCCTCACCTGTCACTCTTTGGGTCCTTTGGTGAAGAGAGGAAGGTAGCTGTTAAAATAAAGGCTGTTGCCATCCCCTTGTGCCCAACAAAGAGAAGTGGTCGGGCCCTGGCCAGTCTGGCTCAGCGATTAGAGTGTCGGCCCACAGACCAGGGACTCCCAGGTTCGGTTCCCGCTAAGGGCACGTTCCTCGGTTACAGTTTGTCCCTGGCCCCGGTTGGGGTCATGTGGGTGGCAACCAGTCAATGTGTCTCTCTCACATCGATGTTTCTCTCTCTCTCTTCCACCCTCTCTCCCTCCCGCTCTATCTGAAGATAAACGCAAAAATGTCCTCGGGTGAGGATAAAAAAAAAAGAAGTGGTCGGGGCCAGTCTGGATCTTGTGGTCAGCCCTTGGGTGTGGCACCCAAGGTGGAGGAAGCTCTTCTCTTCCCTTATGGCTCTGGCCCCTCCTCCATGAAATTCCCTTTTCCTTCCTCCTGAGCTGATCAGTAGTAAACACTGGACTCGCTGCCAGGCACTGTGCTTGGCATGCCCAGGTGCCGTAGACCTTCCCCTGGCTCCCTAGGAGCTTGTGGTCTGGTGGGTAGGAGGAAAGGGCATATGAATTTGAAAGGATCAGGACTTCCAGGAGTCCAGTGGTAGAAGAGCCAAACGGGTAGTGTGAAGTTATCAGTGGGAGGGATGTATTCTTGGCTGGGGCAGCTGTGAGCAGGTGGGGTTTTGATATTAGGTGAGGAAGGAGACCAGTCAGTATTCCAGGCAGAATGTAGGCCATGTGCAGGGACAGAGCAGTGAGCTCAGGCACAGCCAGAATGGGGGTGGGGTGGGCAGAGAATAGGTTGGCGTAGTTAGAACCAAGGGTTTGTGTCAAGGCATAGGAGGCTGAGCTAGTGCCACACTGTAGAAGCCACATTTGCCAGACTGGAGGATTTGGAATTCCTGCTGGATCAGTGGTTCCCAAAGTATGATCAAGGGCAGGGGTCAAAACCCTTTAGGGGCTTGGTGAGGTCAAAACCGTTTTCATAGTAATACATTTACAGCTGCCATGGTTTGTGCCCTTTTTACCATGTTAATATTTGTACTGATGGTGCAGAAGCAATGGTGGGTAAAACTGGTACCTTGGCACAGATCAAGGTAGTGGCCCCAACATAAACTAGAAGCCATTGTATACTTCACGACACACTCACAACAACAAAAAAATACACGACTTTTTAAATACTCTGTGTGAAGAAATGTAAAATATATATAAGGCATTTAGAATGCTAATGGTGGTTTTAAGAAGCACGTTTGCAAGCTGTACTAGTCACTTTTCTTCAAGAACACCATTTTAACTGGAAAGAACACCTGGCAGACAAAACTCTTCCGAGCTGGGTATTTGGCAGACATTTTCTCAAAATGAATGAAGTGAGCTTGTCACTTCAAAAACAGTATCAGTATTTGTTGCTAATGATAAAATGTGAGCTTTTGAGTGAAAATTAGATTTTGGAAACCTTGTATCTAGAGACTGACAGCTAGCTTCCCAGGACTTAAAGAGTCTTCTAATGAGATCAGTAGTGATGTTAGCAGGTGTGATTTTTTTTTTTTTATGTTGTATAATGAAATGTGTCAACATTTGGAAGATCTTCATAACTCAGTAAAGCAGTATTTTCCAGTGACTGATGTTTGATGTTACAAAATTCAAAAATGCAAGATAGACCAGTGAAAGGTTCATTGGTATGGTTTCAGATTCCACATAGCCACTAACCTTTAAGAAACTACCACTTGTCATATTTTGATGTAGTAGCAAAGAAGAATATCCGTAATTGCTTGAAAAGGCTATTAAAATACTCTTTCCTTTTCTAACCACATGTCAGTGTGAGGCAGAATTTTCTTCATATACTTCATCCAAAACAACATAACGTAACAGATTAACGACAGGCAGATATGAGAATCCAGCTGTCTTCTGCTGAGGCAGACAGTAAAGAGATCCACGAAAATTAAAACATGCCACCCCGCCCAGCCGATGTGGCTCAGTGCATTGAGCATCATCCCATGCACCAAGAGGTCACCATTTTGATTCCTGGTCAGGGCACATGCCTGGGTTGCAGTCTCGATCCCCAGTAGGAGGCGTGCAGGAGGCAGCCAATTGATGTTTCTCTCTCATCGATATTTCTATCTCTCTCTTTCCCTTCCTCTATCTAAAAAAAAAATCAATAAAAACGTATTTTTAAAAAACATGCCACCCTTCTCACTAATGTTCTTGTTTTAGAAAATATAGTTCATTTATCACAAAAGTATGTTATTTATATTAATATGTAATGGGCTTAGTGTTTTTAAACAAATTAATAAATATTTTAAACATTTCTCAGTTTTAATTTCTAATATGATAAATATCAATAGCTATAACCTGCATAAATAAAATCTTTTTGGGGTCTTCAATAATTTTTAAGCATTGTAAGGGGGTCCTGGGACCAGGAAGTTTGAGAGCTGCCAGCGAGGAGTATAAGACGGTGGTTGTGGCATGGACTGGCCTCTCCTGGACACAAGCCAGGGCAGCTCTGACAGGCCCCCTCATCAGGGCTTGGAGACCCAGCTCAGCCACTTCTGGGCAGTCCCCGGCCTCCACGGGGGAGCCTCTGGTGCCTGTCAGTTTAGCGGGGATTGGACTGCCGCCCTTGCAGGGGAATTATAAGTCTCCTGTCTCATAATGCTTGTAAAAAAAGTGCTTTGTAAATTGTGAAACTCTCAGCAGATATTTATTTTTGTGGGTTTTTTGTTTGGAGCCAGTGCTTAACTATCTCAGACACTTTCCCCAGACCCCTGAAAACCTGTCCAGGGTTGCAAAAGGTATTAGGTGGCCAGAAAGGGAGCCTTCCTGGCCCCTACTTCTCCTTCCCCAGACCTCCCCCCACCCCTCAGTTGAGGTAGGGGCTGTGCTGTAACTAGTGCCAGGTGGAGGGGAGGCTGTCACTCTGCGTGAAGACTGTGTGCCTGTGTGTATGCGAGCACCCCACCCCCAGTCCACCCACTGCCTGCTTGCTGCAGGGCCTAGAGCTGCCGCTGGGAGAGGAAGTGCAGTCGGTTACCAATTGGGTTATTTTCATAACGGCTGTGGGGGGGGGGGGGTGAGGGGGAGGGTACAGAGGAGCAGCCACAGCCACTCGCTCTCCAAACTAGGACTTGCTCAGCCAGAGGCCGGCAGCCTGGAGCTGGAGCTGGAGCCAGAGCCAGAGCTAGGGCTTGCCTGCCCAGGGGAACCCTAGCTCTCACCCACTCACCCACTTCCTGCCTGCTGCCCTGCCTTCAGATCAGGTCAAAGGGGGCTCCCCCAACCTTTCCTTGCTTCCTCTCTCCTGTATCTGTCTGGGTGGGTCTGGGGAGGGGTGGATCGGGGTGGGCCCAGACTGACCACTGTCCCTAGAAAGGCTCCTGAAGCTGATGGAAAAGGAAAGGGAAAGAGGAGGTGGAATGTCTGCCCCCAGCCAGGACAGACCCAGTGGAGGTAAACATTACTGGCCTGGTTGCCTCCTTTTCCATACAGGCCCACCTGCCCTCACTGTGCATTTTTGTTTTGTCTTTTGTTTTGTTTTTGGCAGGATCCCCTTAGTGAGTAGAGGTGGGGAAGTTGGGACCCTGCCTCATCAGCCCCCAGACATGTCTCCCTTCCAGCTGTCCCCACCTGGGAACAGAGCAACCAGAGGGGGCTGCTGGGAGTGGAGCCCTGTCCACAGCATGGTGTGGGCACTCTGACTGAATCCCACAGAGGGTTTTGTATGAGCACCTCTGGAAACAGAGGAGTCCCTGGGGGCTAGGCCTGATACCAGGGGCAGAGGACATTCCTCATAGCGTGAGCAGACACCCAGGTGACTCTAGCTGCCAGCCTCTGTTCCTCATATGGTAGGTGGTAGCCACACTGGGTACTCCTGCTTCCTTTTCTGGGTTCCCATCCAAGCCATGGGCAGAGACAAACTCCAAGAGGTGGCACAATCCACATGCCTGGTGTCTGCTGTGGGTGTAGGATCTGCCATGTTCTGTTGTCTGCTAAGTATTGTATCATCAGGTGCCCTATACCAACATCTCATCAGAATGTCCCTTATGCCAACCTTCTGAACTCGGTGGTGTCATCCTGTTTTGCAGATGAGAATGCTGAGACTCAGGAGGTTAATTGATCAGTCCAGGAAAGCAATGACAGATACAGATTTCAAAGCCTTGGAGCTTTTCCACTTGAAACTAACATAGAGTGTGAGATAGTCTGGGCTGGGAGGCCCAGAGTCCTGTCCTTTCTAACTGGGGCACTCATGCTGCTTACTCCCTACTGGCAACTGCCATAGCTCAGCTGCTTGAAGCCATATGCCTGTTCATCAAGGGTGCATGGCCAGACACCACCATGCATGTCTGACCCGTAGCATCCTTTGTCCTCCTCAGGCCCCCAACAACCAGCTGGAGGTTGATGGGGCCCATGAGTCTTTTCCCATCTTGTCCCCTCTGGGTGGGACAGGCTTCCCCCAAGCCTTCCACCGGCTCTACTTTGGGTGTCAGAATCCTGTGGGGGCTCCTCCAGTGTGTTAAAGGTGACAGCATGAGGTGAGAAGAAGCTGCGGCCCAGAGCTGTGCTGTGGGAAAATGCTGGGACAGGCCTGAGGCCAGCCTGGGCTCTGACCAGACCCAGAAGAATCCTCAGCAGAGTTAGGAAGTCAAGAGTCAGGCAGTTACTGACCAGAGGACAGAGGTTTCTATGGAGACCAGAGGAACAGGAAGCATGACATTTGGGTGGGGGAGGGGAGCGGGGAGGGGGGGCGGTAATCAGGAGCATAGAGGCTTGGGTGCCTGGCAGGAGAGCTTGTCATAAAATGTCAAATCAGCCAGTCTAACAGCCTCCTTGGACAAATAAGGAAACTGAGGCCTGTGAAGGGACAGCTTCACATGGTCACACAATACTGGCCTGGCCTGCCTTGCTCCCCACTCGGAGTGACTGCGCCGTCAGATAGCCGAGGAGACTCCTGGACAGATGTGGACTTGGGCTGCCCAGCAGTGTGTGGGCCAGAGTGCTATAAGAGCTTGTAAGCTGCCCCTGTATCTTGAGGTGGGTGGGCAGGCAACCTCTTCCTCCTGACCTCTCTTGTCAGTGTGGGTCTGGGGCAGCAGACAGGGCCTACTCCTCAGACCTCACCAGTGCCCACAGAGCGCCTGCACCTCCCCCCACCCCCACTGACTGTGGCCTTTTGTTTTCTGGGTGACACTAGCATCAGGCGGTGTGTCCGGGTGACTAATCTCCAGGCTAGGCAGCTGTCACAGGGCAGCCTGACCAAACGGGTGGGGAAAGCTGACACCCTGGGGGAGTGCTGGCAAACCAGTGCCCTGGCAGCAATGGGCAGCTGGGCGTTCAGCCTTCTCTTCTTGGGTGCAGAGCAGACCCTGAGTCAGTAGACTGGGGTTTGGGTTCCAGT
Source organism: Tadarida brasiliensis (assembly GCA_030848825.1). Lineage (NCBI taxonomy): Eukaryota > Metazoa > Chordata > Mammalia > Chiroptera > Molossidae > Tadarida > Tadarida brasiliensis. The sequence goes on along the minus strand of CM061268.1, from coordinate 15,012,724 downwards.
TCTTCCACTGACCAGCTGTGTGACCTTGGGCATATTACTGTACCTCTTCAAGCCTCAGTTTTGTCATCTCTATTTTTATTTTAATCCTCACCCAACGGTGTTTTTTCCAAATATCTTCAGATAGAGTGGGAGGGGGAGAGAGAGAGAGAGAAACATCGACTGGTTGCCTCCCACACGACCCCGACCAGGGCCGGGGACGAACCACAACTGAGGTACGTGCCCTTGACCGGAATAGAACCCGCAACTCTTTGGTCCGTGGGCCGACGCTCTACCTGCTGAGCCAAACCAGCCAGGGCAGTTTTGTCATCTCTATAATGGAGCCATTGATCCTGCCTGCTTCACAGGCTTGAGGCGGGGATCAGATGAGGTGGTAAATTCAAGTGCTTAGCCCAGGGCCTGTCACATAGTAGGTGTTCAGTAAATGGGGCCCTTATAGTTCTTATGGTTCCCTTCCCTACCGCATTCCACCTTAGTCCCAGCCCTGTGGCCCAAGAGGAAAGACCCTACTCCCAACTGCATCTCTGGGGTACAGGCTTCAAGTAGACTTAGGTTCCAGCCTTGGCTGTACACTGACTAGCTTTGGACTTTGGACAAGTTACTTCTTTGAGCCTCAGTTTCCCATCAGGAATGTGGCATGAAACAGTACCTATTCTTTAGGGTTGCTATGGTTTATAAAATGATATATATGTTTATAAAGGGCTCAACACAGTGCCTGACACATGTGAATGCTCAGTAAACATTAGCCGGGATGATACTGATTTTAGGAGGCAGCCAAGAGCTCTCTGCCCACAGAGCTCACCTCCTGCCCTTTTTCCTGTCACCTGCAGGGGCTGGTACTATAACAGGCAGAGAGCTAAAGTCGGGCAGTCTCGAACACTGCTTCCCCAGGCATGGCTGCCTGCACTGCCCACTCACCACAGGAGCCTTAGGCACTTCGGCCCCAGTCTGCCTCCACCCTCAGAACCCCTGCACCCATCCTGGGGTCCAGCCTGACACTGCCTGCTGGGACCCACAGTGCAGTAGCAAATCAGAGTGAGTGGGTGGGTAAGTGGGTGGGAGGAATAGGTGCTAGAGTGAAGCTAGGCCTGACTCCTCAAGCCCATCATTTTCCACCGTTTGTCCAGGGCTCCCACCCACTACGCCTAACTTCTGCCACGCCTTCAGCAGACAGAAGTATTTCTTCTGTCAGCCTTAGGCAGATGTCTCACGACTGTGACTCAGATCTCCCTGTGGCTGTCAGGGCCCAGAAGAGCACCTGATGGAGGGACAAGGGCATCCCTGGGCATTCTGGAGGTGTTGCCCCCCTGAAGCAATGCAAGGCTTTGTGCCATTCCCCCACTGTTAGGGAGAGACAAGGCACAGGTGATCCTAGAGACCTGTGAAGAAGGGTGGCGGAAGCAGGTTAGCTGGCAAAGAAAGCAGAGCACATGTTCAGGACAGTTCAAGACAGGGTGGTTTGAGCACGGATGGTCGCCAAGGGTCCTTCCTCCCTGGTGGTGGCTTGGGGCAGCTCAGTGTTTGGAACTGTGAGTTGGGGCTTCTAGCATTGATCCCTAGGACAAGGTGCAATTCACAGGCACTCCAGTGGCAGAGCTGGAAGGGTTTTCAGATACCACTCCATACTTTCACACATGGGATGTCCGTACTGTGCCTCAGAGTGAGTCGGAACAGCCTAGTTCCAGAAAACTTACTGTCAGCCTCTCAGAGATACAGACAGTGCACAAACCCAGAATGCAGAGGCTTTTCTCAGCTTCCCACTACAAAGCCCCCCTGAGTGAAGACTGGGGTGGCTTCTCTCCCTGCATCTGCCTCTCCAGTTCTCTGAGGGCCTTGTTTCCCCAGGGTCCTCTGATCCCTGAGGCAGATGTCAGACTCTCTCCGTTTCTGGGTGCCACTCAGCCTCACCCCAAAACGGGCTAAGAGAGTCAGGGAGTCTTATTAGGACTGAGTTTCTTTTCAGAGATCCTTGTTTTATTATCATGGTTTGGTCTGTGCATGTCCCAGGAGGGGATACCTAACCTGAACCCACCCCTTGCTGGTGGCAAAAGGAAGACCTGACAAGAGGGAGAGCCTTGCCCTCTGCCCCTCGCCTGTCTAGGCCAACTCCGAATTGGAACCCAGGACTCCAGACTTCCAGTTTCCTTTTTCTTTTCCATCAGCTTCAGGCAAGAGAGTTAAAATCCTTTAGGCCAGGACTTTGTGGATTATGGTGCCTGGACTGGGGAAGCTGGGATAGGTAACTGGAAGTGCCCTCTTACCCATTACTCCTGGGCAGCCTGGGGGTATAACTGGGGAGAGCATCAGTGCTCCCAATACCGGAAAATGTGAGCTCCCCTGAGGATTCTCTGGTACCCTCAAACAGCCTATTTACTGAGTCAGAGGCCATAGTCACCCCTCCTCCCCTCAAGTGTGTCCTCTCTGCTCAGAGAACAGAGGTTGTGACTGGGCTCCTGGGTACTGGATGGGCCATGGCCCAGCCCGGTCCTGATGCTCCTGGTCTCTGTGCCCAACAGGCACCCACCTGCCTCTGCATGGAGACCTTTTTTAGGAGACACTTCCAGTGGAAGGCACCAGGCCCTGGAGAGGGGCAGCTGCGGCCCAGTGGCATGGGGCTGCCTACCAGCAAGGCTCGGCGCCGTTCCCCTGCTGGGCAGGCCTCCTCCTTGCTAGCACAGCGCCGCCGCTCCAGCGCACAGCTCCAGGGTTGCCTCCTGGGCTGTAGGACGCAGGCCCAGGGTGCCAGCCGCCGCCGCTCCAGCACCACACCCCCCACCCACAACCCCCGCTTCATTGTGTATGAGGTGCCCACCCCACAACCTGCCACCATTGGGGCTCAGCTTCTGGGTGCACCCCTCCTGATGGCTGGACTTGTGGGCATGAGTGAGGAGGAAGAGGAGGTCCAGGAGGAGGATGTGACAGTTGCAGCATTGAGTACCACCCAGCAAGACACCAAGAAACCAGGGCCATCCCCACATCGGGTTGCCCGGACCCTACTGCCTGTGCCCCGTTGCCTGCGTGGGCGCCGAACCTCCTCCCACCTGCTCCCTGCTGAAATGGTGTATGACCCCACCCTCTGGGGCCTTCATGGTTACTATCGGCGCCTCAGCCAGCAGCGACCCTCAGGCCAGCACCCTGGCCCTGGGGGCCGAAAAGCCTCAGGCACCACAGCTAGCCCCATGATGCCCATCCGTGTGCGCCCACTCTCCCGCAGGCGCCAGGTAGCCCTACGGCGCAAGTCAGCTGGACTCCAGGCCTGGAGCACCCTGCTTGCGTAGGTATAGCTGCAGCTGGCAGGGCAAGTGGTGTGGCCTCCAAGGGGGCTGGCGTGGAGCAAGGGCCTCAAGGCTCTGCCTGGCCTGAGGGCACCCCATTTTGGAGCACCACACCCCAGAAAGGCTGTGAGGAAGGCTGAGTCTCCTGCAGGAATCCTCTCAGTCTTGGGCTGCTGGGTGGGAGTCCTCTACCCTCCCTATTGCTGTCCCTGTCTTGGCCTTGGGTTGAGGTCACAGTGAGGGCAGCGGTCCCAGGTGGGGAAGGGAAGGAAGCAGAGTCACCAAGTGCTCAGCTGGTCTCAGCTGTCTCCTTTTCTATAGGAAAGCCATCACCAAGTCGGGCCTCCAGCACCTGGCACCCCCTCCTCCTGCTCTCGGGGCCCCGTGCAGCGGCGATCCAGAGCGGCAGATTCGGAGCATTGTGGACTGGAGCGTGAGTGGCTGTGTACTGGGAGGGGCAGATGGGCCACAAGAGCAGTTGGGAGTGGAGGTACTATGGGCAGCTGTGAGAGGAGCCCATGGGCCTATGGGGTCAGGGCAAGCCTCCTGGGGTGGCCATGTTTGAGCCAAGTCTTCAAGAGTAGAGACAGTGAGCCCTGGCCGGTTTGGCTCAGAGGTTAGAGCGTTGGCCTGCGGTCCAGGGAGACCCGGGTTCGGTTCCCACTAAGGGCATGTACCTCGGTTGCAGTTTGTCCCCGGCCCTGGTTGGTCGTGTGGGTGGCAGCCACTCGATGTGTCCCTTTCACGTCGATGTTTCTCTCTCTCTCCCTCTCTCCCTCTCTTTCCCTCCCACTTTATCTGAACAAAAACTGGGAAAGTGTCCTCGGGTGAGGATAAAAAAAAAAAAAAAAAAAAGAGTAGAGACAGTGAAGAAAACAGGAATGAGCAAAGTAGATTGAGGTGGCTGGAGCTGGTTTGTCTTGGGGGAGAGAGGGTTGGTGGGCCAAGGAAGGTGCTGACTGGTGAGCTGGGTGGCAGCATGCACTGAATATGCTCATCCCGTGGTCTAGGAGTCGGCAACATATGGGGAGCACATCTGGTTCGAGACCAACGTGTCCGGGGACTTCTGCTATGTCGGAGAACAGTACTGTGTAGCTAAGATGCTGGTGAGTGACTGTGTGCAGCACACTGCCCCCTGGTGGTGGAGCCAGATCTAGCCGCCTATAGGCCACCCCCTGCTGGCTCCACAGCGGCAGCCCTTCCAGGGGAAAGTGGGAGCAAGGCTCTCACCTGAGCACCCCTGATGTGGGCTACCTGAGGATGGTGAGAGGAACAGGAGCTGTGTTCTGATGCCAGGAGTCAGTAATGGGGGTTCCTGGTGCACAGAGGGCAGATGTGCTGGAGCAGATGTGAGGATTTCTCTGCCTGCCCTTGAAGCAGCATCCTGGGTGGAGTTACCTGGTGCCTCAGGGGCCCTCTCTTTCCTACAGCAGAAATCAGTGCCCCGGAGAAAGTGCGCAGCCTGCAAGATCGTGGTGCACACCCCCTGCATCGAACAGCTGGAGAAGGTGCGTGTGCTTGCTCAGTCTTTCCTGCCCCTCCTCTTCGGGTGCTGAAGCCTCTCAGAGCACACGTGTCTGTACCCACATACTTACACAGGCATCTCCTGCCAGGGTGCCCCAGGGTGCCAGGTGGTGAAGAGCCAAGGACCCTCAAGCTGACATGCCCACATTTGAATCCTGGATCCCCCCTTTATTAGCTGCTATATCCCCACGGCCCAGAGTGGGGCACATTGACTGTCACTCAACAGGATGATTTAATAAACCATGGCCATGACACCATTTTATCAATATCCAACCTAACACTTAGAAGTGGCCATTGCCTTGCTGAAGCTTCGTAACTCAGCTGTGGCTGGCTCTGTCCCTACACAATGCTACTGTAGAGACCCTTTCCCAAAGTCCATTGTCCATAGTGTGTCTACAAGCTGGGGGCATGGCTGGGCCCTTTGTTTCTGCAGGGAGGTAGCAGGAACACTGGGCAGAGGGTGGGAGGGCTGCCATGGCCTCCCAGGTGGCAGAACCCCAGACCAGCATATGGGAATGGCACGAACAAGGTGGGCTGCATCCCTCAGCCCCTGATTGTAGAATAAAGCTTCCCTACACTTTGCTAAGACTGAAGCAGGGACAGTTAGGAAAAGAGGAACAAATGCAGCCTCGGGCATTATAGACCTGTCACCACCCCCTAAAGTGAAAGGCAAACCAGGGTTCCACAGATTAGCTAAAGGTCTCCAGGGACCAATCAGCACAAGTCTGCAGGCAAGGACTGGGGTGCCTGCAGGTGCCTAGGTTGGGAGTGCTGGAGGTTGAGGGGAAATACAGGAGGAAAACCACGGTGCTGCTCTAGTGGGAAAGATGGACAATAAACTCCCAGTCTCTCCCCCATCCCAAGATACTAGGCAGAGAAAGCAAAGATTCCTTCTGGCTAATGGAGAGGAGGCAGGATGCAGGAGGACTTCTGAGAGGTGGTGTCTCACGTACTGAGGGCTCCTGAGATAATTTGGAGCTGTCCCTACCTTGTGAGGATAACTCTGAGTGACCCTCTCCTGCATGGGTTGGCCATATGCCTGACCCTGAAGGGAGGTTCTGATGTTTTGGCGGTCACTGTAATCTTTCACAGATAAATTTCCGCTGTAAGCCGTCCTTCCGTGAATCAGGCTCCAGGAATGTCCGTGAGGTAAGTGCCCAAGGTAGTTTAGTGGCAAGGAGATCCCAAGTTTTCTGAGTGAACCTCTCTGCAGTGTCCCCGAGTGCCACCAGAGGGCTCAGCTCTTTCTAGCCTGCTCTGGGACCCAGGGAGGTACAAGGGATGAGGCTCTGAGGTCTCAAAGGGGAGGGTCTGGCTGGCCCTGCCTGCAGAGGGGGTGGGCACCACATGCCTCCATGTGCCTCTGTTCCTCGTCTGAGCCTTAACCCTGCTCCGGGCCACAGAGAGAAGTTTCCAGCCCCTTCATCTCACATACAGAACTGGTGAAAGCATCCTGCAGCCCCCACTCCTCATCATTGATTTATTGAGGGGCGCAGGCCATGCTCGGGGTTTATTTCCTCCACCCCTCACTCACTCTAATGATATTTCTCCTCCTCCACCAGCCAACCTTTGTGCGGCACCACTGGGTACATAGGCGACGCCAGGATGGCAAGTGTCGGCACTGTGGGAAGGTGAGAGGCCCTGCCTAAGGAAGCAGCCGGCCTGCTGCCCACTGGACCTGGGCCCTGTGGCCTCTGAGTCCCATGCTATGTGTCCAGTGTGGCCTGTCCCTCAGTGTCCCTAGAGTACAGTCCCAGAGCTCACTCTCAGCCGGGTCGAGATGCACAGCCAGTCCCAGAATACCCTGGTCTCTGGGCTGAGTAAGAGAGCGGGGAGGAAGGGTTTCCCCTAGTGCAGTGGGTCTGGACTGCTTTGAGGTCACGAGTGAGCCCTCTGAGAGTCCTGTAGACTCAGTCGTTAACTCAACAGATGTTTGTTGAGCGCCTTTTGGGTGTGAAGCATCGGGTTCCTGCCCTCCTGGAGGAGGGTCTGGCTCGAAGACAGACTGCAGGCGTCTTCCCAAGTACTATCCATAGTGATTTTGTTTTTTATTTGTTGTTCACTTCTTGTCTGTCAGCCTCAGTAAGTGTTGGTCCTGAACAGTCTAGGATCCTTGCCCCTCTTGTCTCTGCTGGCTCAGTGCCCAGCAGTGTCTGGCATGTAGTGCCCTCAGGAACTGGAATGCACAAGGGAATGACCAGGGAGCCTGGCCGGGTCTGGGGTCAGGAAGGAGGGATCTGAGTCAGGCAGGAGTTAGCTTTGGGCCCTCTCCAGCCGATCTGGAGTGCACACTCAGTGCTTTGCAATTAACCTCCGAGGCACAGGCCCCTGGCCGACTCCTTGCTCTAAGAGCTTATTTTACAGGTTTTTTTTTTGTTTTTTTTTAATGTGCTTAATTTCCCGGGGTGGAGAGAGGTTGACAACAGAAGAGGGGCTAGGTCTGCTGCTCAGGGCCCGGCCCCTGGTGCCCCAACCACCCTATCCACCCTAGGGCTTCCAGCAGAAGTTCACCTTCCACAGCAAGGAGATTGTGGCCATCAGCTGTTCCTGGTGCAAGCAAGCAGTGAGTGGCACTCATCCTGCCCCCACAGGCTGTCCCCGTGCTGCGCTGGGTTGGGGTCCCGGGGCTCAGCTCAGCCCAGCTCAGCTGCATCCCCCACTCTAGTACCACAGCAAGGTATCCTGCTTCATGCTGCAGCAGATCGAGGAGCCGTGCTCCCTGGGGGTCCACGCAGCTGTGGTCATCCCGCCCACCTGGATCCTCCGTGCCCGCAGGCCCCAGGTAAATCCTGCCTATACCCTTCCTTTTCACCCCCCAAACACTTGCCAGCCACTCCAGCTCACCCACCTTGTCACCAATGCCCCCACTTTCCTTACAGAACACCCTCAAGGCAAGCAAGAAGAAAAAGAGAGCATCCTTCAAGAGGAAATCCAGCAAGAAAGGTCCCGAGGTTAGACCTGGGGCCAGGCGGGCGGTGGGAGGGACAGAAGAGAGGAGCCTGTTTCTTGGAAGAGCCCCTAGGCTGATGCCATCGGCTCAGTCTTTGGCGGGTCAGTTTGGGCTCTGGGGCCCTGAAGAGGGTGGGAGGTCAGATCCTAGTTGCCTCTCTATGGCCAGGCGCATCATAAGGTCTGCCCCACAGGTGGTATATGGGGGCACCCAGGGGCACCACTGAGCATGGGGGTAGAGTTCTCCAGGACAGGAGGGAGCCTTACGGGCTCTCTGTGTCTCCAAGGAGGGCCGCTGGAGACCCTTCATCATCAGGCCCACCCCGTCCCCCCTCATGAAGCCCCTGCTGGTGTTTGTGAACCCCAAGAGTGGGGGCAACCAGGTATGCACAGCCTCTCTGCTCCCCAGAGAGCCTGGGGGGAGGCGTGGGGTCAGGCTTTCCACCCCCTCCTCCCCCCAGAACCCACAATAGTTCCCAGGTTCCACTTCAGAATTCTTCCCCATCTCTCTTTCCCAAGGATTCTGGGAAAAATCTAATCCTGTCTCCACCCCTTGCCCCTTATTGGGTCTGGTTCCCACAGCCTTCTCCCTGTGCTTCTCCCCACCTCAGCCTGCCACCCCTGACTGCCTCCTCCCTGTCCCTCTTGACTCTTGGTTCCCCACAGGGTGCAAAAATCATCCAGTCCTTCCTCTGGTATCTCAATCCCCGACAAGTCTTTGACCTGAGCCAGGGAGGGCCCAAGGAGGCGTAAGTACTGGCCAAGGCTCTGTGGGGACAGTGCCAGGGGCTTGCCTGGTGCTCAGGGTCCAGCCCACATACCCTGACCCATTCTTGTCTCCTGACCCCAGGCTGGAGATGTACCGCAAAGTACACAACCTGCGGATCCTGGCGTGCGGGGGTGATGGCACAGTGAGTTCTCTCGCTTCTGCCGGGCCTGGGCCTGGGCCTGGGCCTGGGCCCAGCTGGCCTGACCTGGCCTCTTCTGCTCTGCCCCCTCCAGGTCGGCTGGATCCTCTCCACCCTGGACCAGCTGCGCTTAAAGCCACCACCGCCTGTTGCCATCCTGCCCCTGGGCACTGGCAATGACTTGGCCCGTACCCTCAACTGGGGTGGGGTGAGAGCCCATGGGAAGTGGGGCCGATGGGGGTGGGCCGTGTGGTGGGGAAGGCCTGTCCCCAGGAAGGGCTCAGTTCCTGCTTCCTCCCACCAGGGCTACACAGATGAGCCTGTGTCTAAGATCCTTTCCCATGTGGAGGAGGGGAACGTGGTGCAGCTGGACCGCTGGGACCTCCGCGTCGAGCCCAACCCGGAGGAGGGGCCTGAAGAGCGTGATGAGGGTGCCACTGACCGGGTGGGTGGGCCGGGGGCAGGAGTTTGGGGGGGGCTCTCTATACCTCAGTATCTGGGGTTCTCAGGAAACTTAGGCTGGGCCCCTTTCCCATTTGCTTGTTCTGGGACTTTGGTGAGTCTCTTCGGTTCTTCAGACTTTGGCTTCTTCATCTGCACAATGGGAATAATGGTACTCACCTCACAGGACACTTGTTATTCAGCTGCTTGGCAGGTACTTACTAAGGACCTGTACCTGCCAGGCGGCACCATTCTCAGTGAGCAAGACAGAGTCCCTGCTCGTGGAGCTCCTAAGGAATGTGGCACGTGGGGAGGAAGTGATATTGAGGAAGAGAGTGCCAGGGGGATGGGGGCGCTCTTGTGTACAGGGCACTTAGGGAAGCTGCAAGGGCAGAGCCTGCGGCAGGCAGGGGCCCTGGAAAGAGCTTTCTGGAGGATCTTGTGAACTGTAGGAAAGGCCTCTGAAAACATGCGGGCTGAGCAAGCACGGTGCCCCCGGCTGGGCCTGGGCCTGGAGCAGGGAGGTGTCTGTGAGGACTGACCTTCATGCTGGTCCCTTGACCTTTTTCCAGCTGCCTCTGGACGTCTTCAACAACTACTTCAGCCTGGGCTTTGATGCCCACGTCACCCTGGAGTTTCACGAGTCTCGAGGTTGGCAGTCTCTCACTGAGGAGGCCTTGGGAGGCTGGGGAGGCCAGGGCATGGGAGTGTCCCTGAGAGGGTCAGACCCTACCCCCACCAGTAAAAGGCATCCACTCCCAGCCGTCCCTCCCACCCCAGCAGGCCCAGAATGACTGACTGTCCCCCATTTCTTGTCACCACCCAGAGGCCAACCCAGAGAAATTCAACAGCCGCTTTCGGAACAAGATGTTCTATGCCGGGGTGAGTCTGGGTCTGCCAGCCCAGCAATACCCCTCTTCCTGTGCTCACTTATTCTACTGCCCATGCCCTCTGCCCACCTGTGTCTGCCAGGCCTCAGGACCCCTGCCAGGCAGTGGTTAGGGGAGGTGTAGGTGGTGACACCTCTGTCTCCCACAGACAGCCTTCTCCGACTTCCTGATGGGCAGCTCCAAGGACTTGGCCAAGCACATCCGAGTGGTGGTGAGCAGGCCAAGCCGCAGGCAGAGGGGGCAGGCCCGGCTGGGAGGGAAGCTGCCTCGGCACCACACGTGTACCCCCAACCCCCTCCCCGTTCCTGCCTCCAGTGTGATGGAACTGACCTGACCCCCAAGATTCAGGACCTGAAACCCCAGTGCATTGTTTTCCTGAACATCCCCAGGTGAGGAGGGGCGGGCTCTGTGTGGGCCCCACTATCTCTGTCCTGCAAGACTGTCCCCTGAAGGCTTCGTGCTGCCCTCCCTCCAGGTACTGTGCAGGCACCATGCCCTGGGGCCACCCTGGGGAGCACCATGACTTTGAACCCCAGCGACATGATGATGGCTACCTCGAGGTCATTGGCTTCACCATGACATCCCTGGTGAGTGGGCCAGCAATGGGGCCTGCCTGGAGCCCCGGCTCTGCTTTGTACCTGTGCCTGTCCCTATAGTGTCCAGAAGCACAGCACCAAGATGAAAGGGGGCGTCACCAAACTTCCCTTCTCTGGTTGGGGACTCACTATCTCCTCCTCTCTCTGACAGGAGTATCTTTCAACCTCTCTCTTTCTGGGGGGGGGGACACGTTCATCAACCCCCTCTGACTGGGAGATCACCCTTATCACTTCAGTCTGGCTCTCACCCTTACCTCCCCTCTCTGACTGGGGTCTTGCCCTCCCTCTGCTCTTCACTGGGGTCACTCTCTGTTTGTTCTCTGGCCAGAGCCTCCCTGGCAGGAGCAGAGCTTGGGGACCCACCACGCTGCCCTGGCCCCTGACCTGAGCCTCTGTGCCCACAGGCAGCCCTGCAGGTGGGCGGGCATGGTGAGCGTCTGACGCAGTGCCGTGAAGTGGTGCTCACCACATCCAAGGCCATCCCGGTGCAGGTGGATGGCGAGCCCTGCAAGCTGGCCGCCTCACGCATCCGCATCACGCTGCGCAACCAGGCCACCATGGTGCAGAAGGCCAAGCGGCGCAGCGCCACACCTCTGCACAGCGAGTATGTTTCCTTCCCAGCCCCACGTGCCCTGGGCCCACGGCCAGACTGTCCCTCTCTGAGCCTTGCTTCCCCACCCAGGAAGGTGGCTAACAGCCCCTCTGCCCCAGGGCAGTTGTGGGGGCCACCTGGCTAGGTTCCTGGGCAGGGCCCTTGCCAAGTCCCCTTGTATTGCCCCTGCCCTCAGCCAGCAGCAGGTGCCTGAGCAGCTACGGATCCAGGTGAGCAGAGTCAGCATGCACGACTACGAGGCCCTGCATTACGATAAGGAGCAGCTCAAGGAGGCCTGTGAGCGGCACACAGGGCTCGAGGGATGGGGGGGCGGGGCTGAAGAGCCACTGAGTCCCCTGAGGGCAGGGTGGTGGGATTACAGCCAGCTGCTAACAGCTTGCTCTGTCTTCCAGCTGTGCCACTGGGCACTGTGGTGGTCCCAGGAGACAGTGACCTAGAGCTCTGCCGAGTCCACATTGAGAGGCTCCAGCAGGTGAGGGGTGGAGGCGGGGGCCTGAGCCTGCCCTGTGCTGCTTCCTCCTGCTCCCGGTTCTGTCCTCACCCACCCCTGGCCTTTCTTCTCTCAACAGGAGCCTGAAGGTGCTGGAGCCAAGTCCCCAACATGCCAGAAACTGTCCCCCAAGTGGTGCTTCCTGGACGGTGAGTGGCCCTGAAGGGCCAGCTTCTGGCATCCCAGGCCATGTCCTGCCTCCTCCCTGGGGGGTCCTGGGTTGGGACAGCAGAAGACCTGGACAAAGGCCCCCTGTATCCTCAGCCACCTCATTATCTCCACAGCCACGACTGCCAGCCGCTTTTACAGGATTGACCGGGCCCAGGTGAGCACTCGCAGTCCTGCTTCATCACAGCTGGTTCCAGGGCCCCCGGCGTCCCCTCTCTTGTCAGCCCACCCCTCCACAGACGGGCTCACCCCGTCCTCTTTCCACAGTGTGTTCACATCTTCCATGTCATGGGTAGGGCATGGATGGCCCTGCCCTCCAGACTAGAGTGTACAGGGATGGTGCCAACAGGAAAAGGGTGTACCCAGAAAAGGGTGGGTGAGAGGGCCTCAAAATGCAGGTGCCATCCAGGAAGACACAGAAGAAAAAGCACATCTGGCCAGGGGCCACGTTGTCTGGGTAAAGGTTTATCAGTGGGAAGGGGCTGGCAAGCTGGTGGGCCCAGTACACAGAGGTCAGTGCCTGGGCTTGGGTAGTGGGAAAAGGGAGGGGTAAATGGGGAGGTGAGGGGAAGAGGGACTGGCAGGGCCACTAGCCTGGCTGCCTCTTGTCAGTGTGCACATCCATAACAGAGGCTTCTCCAAGTCTGCTAGTGTTGTGGCCCTTGCACCCCACCCTCTGCTGCCCTGGAAGGCTGTGAACCTCAGCCCTGATCCTCGGCCCTGGCCTCACTACCCACAGGAACACCTCAACTATGTGACTGAGATTGCACAGGATGAGATTTATATCCTGGACCCAGAGCTGCTGGGGGCATCGGCCCGGCCTGACCTCCCAACCCCCACTTCTCCTGTCCCCACATCCCCCTGCTCGCCCACACCCCGGTGAGTCCCGAGGCTCCTCCAGTCCCTGGCTTTAAGACCCACCGGAAGCCAGCAGCTCCGGAAGCCCTGCCTCCAGCCCCACCACTTCTCTGAGTGCCGGCCTCACACTACTAGCTGCCTCTGCGGTCTCCACCTGCTCCTCCCTGAGCTGACTCATTGGCAGCAAACTCAACCTGGCCAAGGACCTGGACTCCCTCCCCGACCTCTCTCCTCCCATCCAGACCTGACCCTTCAGCAGTCCTGTCGGCTCCTCCCAATATCTGATCACACCACCCATCCCAGTTGCCATGCCCCTGGCCTCCAGCTCTCCTACGGCACAGCCTAGAACCTCTCCCAGTACCTGCGGTGCTTTCAGATCATCTCAGCACACACAGCGCCAGCCTGCCCTGCCCTCCCCTCCGTCACCACCAGTCTAGCCCCACGCGCCTCGGTTCTCTGAGGCCTCAGGTTGGCCCACCTCTGCACGTGCCTTTGCTACCTCAGACATTTCCCGTTCTTCAAAGCGGCCCCTCTGTTCACACCTCCACTTGGGGGTTTCCTCCCTAGGGAAGTCTTCCTGGGAACCCCATCTGAGGTTTCTGTTCAATTACACCACCCCATCTTGTATTCTTCATAGCACTTCCTGCTCTCAAAGGACTTATTTATGTGTTTACTTGTTTGTCTCCCTGGCTAGAATGTCAGCTCCCTGAGAGCCAGTTCTCCATCCGCTGTGTTCACTGCTGTCCCTCCAGTGCCTAGCACAGCACTTGATATGTAGGAGGCACTCAATAAACCGTTGAAACAAAGAAGGGTGCCCGTTTGGGGCTGGGAGGGTGACAAGCTGGCCTGTGCTGTAGCCGTGTCACGTCTCATCCCGCTCTGTTTGTAGGTCACTGCCAGGGGATGCTGCACCCCCTAAAGGTGAGGCTTCTCCCTGGTCATAGGAGTGAGGTTGGTGGGGAGGTGGGCCCATGCACAGCCTTACACAGGCGTAACTGTCAAGGTACACGTGGTTACGTTCACCACGAGCCCAGCCCTCGGCACTCGTGCCCCAGCAGCCCCCTCTGCACGGCACATGTATGTTCTGTACCAACACAAGCCCAGACCTCCAGCCCTGGAGTGTAACGGGCAGGTGTTCCTGCAGGTGAAGAGCTGGTTGAGGCTGCCAAGAGGAACGACTTCTGTAAGGTATTAGTACCCTGGCTGCAGCTGCTTCCCCTTGGCAGCCCCTCAGGCACTGGGGAGCGGTGCCTCTGGGTGGGCCGCCAGCTGGCCTGTTCAGGTGAGGTCCTGTGTCATCATCTTGTCCTCAGCGGGGTCTCCATGGTGATTATCCCATTCTGCCTTGCCCCTGTCCAGCCCACAATCCTTGTCCCTTCAGAGAGGCTTCCTGTTTCAGTCTGCCTATCCCTAGTGCTCAGAAAGGGGCAAGTCTTAGAGGAACCACAGGCTCCAGGGCCTGGTTGTCAGTGCTCCTGGGAGTCCATGAGTACTTTGGGTGAGATAAACCCATTGTCTCTCCCGACACTCCAGAAAGACCTCCAGCGGTCCCTAGGGAATGATACATGTGAGCACGCTGGTGTCAGGCCTGTGGCCTGTGTGAGTTGGGGGGCATTTTTGTGGCTGGAAAGGGTGGGCCAGAGGAGCCCCAGCCCTGTTCTGCCTCCTGCTCTCAGCTCCAGGAGCTGCACCGAGCTGGAGGTGACCTCATGCACCGGGATGATCAGAGTCGCACGCTTCTGCACCATGCCGTCAGCACTGGCAGCAAGGAAGTGGTCCGCTACCTGCTGGACCACGGTAAGCTGGACCACTGGCCCCTGGGCCAGCCTAGGTGGGAGGAGAAGAGGCTGCCAGGCCTCTGACCCGCCCCTCCCCTCTCCTCCAGCCCCCCAAGAGATCCTTGATGCTGTAGAGGAGAAGTGAGTATCTGGGAGTGCAGGACCCTGGTTACCCTGGAAACCACCCAGTCTTCATCTAACCCCTCACATTTGGTCTGGTGGGAGCCCATAAACCCTTCCTGGCCACATCTGTTATCCCCTTACCCCAAGGCCCCAAACTTCCTGCCCTTTCTTATGTCCCTCGGGAGACAGATGGGAGGGCTTAGAGGACTGGATGGGGTCCACAGCCAGCCTGTTTCCCCAGCGGGGAGACCTGTTTACACCAGGCAGCGGCCCTGGGCCAGCGCACCATCTGCCACTACATCGTGGAGGCAGGGGCCTCGCTCATGAAGACAGATCAGCAGGTGAGCAGACCAGCAGGGCGGGCAGGGAGTCCACACAGGCCCCAACCAGTGCTCTCCCAGACTTGAGCCCTTGTGAGAGGGGGGCCACCTCTGGGGATTTGAAACTATTCGTCAACCATAAGAAAGTTGGGGGGGGCGGGGCACGGCCTTCCCTCCCCCACCAGCAGCCAGAGGGAAGAGCGCCTGCCCTCTCCTAAGCCTGATCACAGCTCCTCCCTCCTCCAGGGTGACACTCCCAGGCAGCGGGCAGAGAAGGCTCAGGACACGGAGCTGGCTGCCTACCTGGAGAACAGGCAGCACTACCAGATGATCCAGCGGGAGGACCAGGAGACAGCTGTGTAGCTGAGGCCAATGCTGAGGAGGGACAGGACGGCCAGAGCACAAGCCCCCTCCTCACCCACCTCACTGCCACATTCCAGTGGGACAGCCACGGGGGGACCCATGCCCCAGGGAAGGAGCCCCTGCTGCCCTCTGAGGAGCCGCCCAAACCTAAGGCTGAACTCTGAGGAGCTGGAGCATCTCACCTGTACCCCTGAGCCCTGGCCTGACCTGAAGGCTTAGACGGGAACAGGAAACTGGACTGGACTGGGCAGGTCTTTGGGGAGCCGGGGCTGGCACTGCAGGGCGGCCCTCACTCAGTGTGTGCCCTCCCTGGAGTTAGGAGCCAGAGGGGCAGGGCAGAGGGGCTTGAAGCTCCATCAGGAAGCCTTCCTAAGCCACCTGCTCTGAGGCTCCTGGAGCTCAGGTCCCACTCCTGCCCTGGCCCCACTCTTCCTAGGACTTCCTCCCAGAAACCTGGAGCCTGCTGCATTTGCCTGCCCGCTGCCCTGCTTGGCACCTACCCCACTGACCTTCCCCAGTCATTTCATGGAGGACTCTGTGGCCTGGGGGTTGGGGTGGGGCTCTCACGGTGACTTGTTTACAGCTGGGTGTGACTCAGTAAAGTTGATTTTTTTTCCTTTCTGCATTTCTTTTTTTGCGGGAGAGGTCTTACAGAAGCAGCGGGGTCTGCTGGGTTGGCCTCAGAGTGGGTGGACTGCACACCTTGGACCCAGACCCTTCCCTGGGGGTCCTGGTTCTCGTTTGGGGGTGGGGTCCCAGGGCCTGCCCGGGACCTGACCTCTGCCCGGCTGCTTCGTTTGTTGGAACTGGGGGAGGAGCTGAGGTCCTCCAGCTTCCCGCTTCCCGAGGGGATGATAACAATGAAAGTGAAAGAAGTGAGGCGGGGTCGGGTCGAGGATTGATTCTTTGGCCCAGTTGCCCTGTGGCCTTGGGCAAACCCCCTCCCCTAGGCCTTAGTTGCTTTTGCTGTTCAGGGGAATCCTGTGAGGTGATCCCCAAGCTCCCAGGGTTAGAAGGGTGGGCATGTGCTGCCGCCACTGAGGCCGAGTCTGGAACTTCTCAGACGGCTGTTGTCAGTTCCAAATCTTCCCAAGTCCAGGCCTGCAGTCCCTCCTCCTCCAACTCCACCCCCGCAAACCTGCGCTCCAGGAATGGCGCAGCACCACCCTCTCCCGGCCCGTGTGCTTCCTCGGGGTTCCCGCCCCCGGCTACCAACACCGGGCAAAAGCACCTCCCTGCACACTGGTGAAGTGTCCGAGGAAGTGCGGACGCCTTTCCTGCAGCAAGGGGCATGCAGGGGGCTGAGCAGGCCCTGGGAGGTGTAGCGGGACCTCCACAGGGTTAAACAGGGCACGGGGGCTCGGGGGACAAAGCCAACCGCAAGCTGGAACGCGGGCCTGCGCCGGGCCCAGTGACACACCGAGACTCAGGGCTCCCTCTTGGTTCCCCTCGAAGGCTCGGCAGGGAGGCTGGCATCCTTCGGGCAGTGGGGACGGCCGCTGGGAGGGGGCAGAGGGCGGGAATGGAAAGCTGGGCCGGGGGCAGGGGATACCAGGGCAAGACGGAGGCCTGGGGCTGAGAGAACCTGGGCTCAGAAGACTGGGGGCCAGGGGGGCCAGGAGAGCCAGGCGTCTGAAGGCGGAGGGCACAGGCAGGGCGAAGCGAGGATGCGGGAACAGAACAGGCGGCGGGAAGCCGCGGTGGAGGCGCCAGGAACCCGGGGCGGGAGTGGAGGCGGGGACGCCGGAGTCGGGGGGCGGTGCGGGTTTGAGGGGAGGGGGCGGGCCCTTCCTCGGTGGTTGGGGGGGCGGGGAGGGGGCGGGGGCCCATGTGACCGGCTCAGACCGGTTCTGGAGACAAAAGGGGCCCGCAGCGGCCGGAGCAGGACGGGCCGGCGCGGGAGGGAGCGAAGCATCGCGGGCAGCAAGCGAGTGAGAGCGCGGGGCTGGAGGGGCCGCTGTCCCCCTAGGCTAGGGGCTGGAGGCGGGGTGGGGGTCTGAGCTGCGTCCTGGGCTACAAGCATCCCCCAGGAGACACCTCCCGGCTGTGCCCCCCCACCACCGCTAGCGGCAAAGAGTTGGCCCCTCAAGTTCTCCCGCCGCTGCATGAGCAGCCCGACCCTTTGGGCCTGGAAAATGGGAAAGCCGGTGGGAGGTCCGTGCACGCGGCTCCCCAGTGGGGAAGGGGGCGGGCGGGGGACTCTGACCCGTGCTCTCCCCCCCAGGATGCAGCACCGAGGCTTCCTCCTCCTCGCCCTCGTCACCCTGCTGGCACTCACCTCCGCAGTGGCCAAAAAGAAAGGTGATGTGAGGGTTCGGGGACTGAAGGAGGGCTGGAGACGGGCAGGTGAGGCCAGCTACCTCGGGGCTGGCTGCCTGGGTTCCGAGGCCAGGACCCGAGGAAGGGGTCCCCGAATGAGTGTCTAGTTGCCCCGGGTTTTGAGTTCTGTTCCTCATGCATTTTAGACAAAGTGAAGAAGGGCGGCCCGGGGAGCGAGTGCGCCGAGTGGTCCTGGGGGCCCTGCACCCCCAGCAGTAAGGACTGCGGCGCGGGTTTCCGCGAAGGTACCTGCGGGGCCCAGACCCAGCGCATCCGGTGCAGGGTGCCATGCAACTGGAAGAAGGAGTTTGGAGGTGAGGTGGGGTGCAGGCGGAGGGCAGGGAAGGGGCACAGCCTCACTGAAACCTGGGCAGACGTGTGGAGGGGGAGGCCACAGGCCGCCCAGCTCTGACCCTGGGCACTCTCCTGCCAGCCGACTGCAAGTACAAGTTTGAGAGCTGGGGATCATGTGACGGGGGCTCCGGCACCAAAGCCCGCCAAGGCACCCTGAAGAAGGCGCGGTACAATGCCCAGTGCCAGGAGACCATCCGTGTAACCAAACCCTGTACCCCCAAGACCAAAGCCAAGGCTAAAGGTCAGCCTAGGGGAGAGGGCTCCAGGGTCGCATAGGGGGCTGCCCCCACCTGTGAGGGGAATGGTTAAGCCTGAGGTTTGGGGCCCTGGTGAGTGACTTCTTGACATCTCTGCACTGTTTCCCTGTCTGTAGAGACACCTTAGGTGGGCATGTACTGAGGTGTGCTCACAGAAGGTGCTCAGGAAACAGTAAATCCTTCTGACCCCAGTAAGGACAGTCATGCCGCTCTGTTGGAGCATCTGGCTGAGGGTTCAGGGCACATCCTGGGAGGGCTTGGCTTTGTCCCTGTCCCGCCCAACGGAGCATTTGGTCAGCTCTGCACTTTCTAGTCTGGAAGGACTTCACTGATCATGCCTCCTCTATCCTTTATCTTATCCTGACTCCCAGCAGCCCAGAGAGGCCAGCAGGACAGAGGTGAATCAGCCCACTCTCAGATGAGGAGGTGGAGGCTGTTGTCTGGGGTTGCCGGGACCGGGACCGAGACCCGGAACTTGAAGATTATCTTGATTCCCGATGAAAGTTTAAGTTGGGGGAGTGGGGAAGGTCCAGCGGCATAATGGCTGCCCTGTCCCACCAGCTTTCAGGTCCACTAGGGGGCAGAATTTTCTCCTCCCTGATGTGTAGAGGGATCTTTACCGGGTCACTTGAACCCTCCTAACATGGTATTTCTTTCTTGTTTTACAGCCAAGAAAGGGAAGGGAAAGGACTAGCGGCCATGCCTGAATGCCAAAGAGCCCCTGGCCCACGTCCTCCCTCCCACAGGCCCAAGATATAACCCACCAGTGCCTTTTGTTACTCTTCAGCTTTATCAATCATGCCTGCCTCTTCCCTTTCCCTCCCCCTCCCACCCCCAAGTGCCCATAGTGGGGAGGGACAAGGGATTCTGGGCTGCCTGAGCTTCCCCCAGAGGGATTTGATTCCCATGTCCCTTTTGTTCTTACCCACAGTGATGCCATTACTAAGAAACAAATAAACTCATTTTCTCCCAATAAAAGCTTTTTTTTTTTTTTTTTTTAATATATAAAAGCCCCTTCCTGGGGAGTTTGCTGTGGTAATTTGTTGGGAGTGGGAGAGTGTGGAGGGAAGAGATGGCTGGAGGGAAAGGTGGCTTTCTTGGGGACTTCCTGCTCCCCGAAGCTCATGGAAAAAGCAGTACAGTTATGAAAATTTCTTCCAGAGCCCTCTACTGATCCATGAAAGGGTGCCCCCACCAAGTCCCCTGAGCCTTTCAGTCTTTGTCTCTGGGGCCACACCAAGGAGAGGGGAGGGAACCCTCAAGACTCTAGAGCTGACACTCCCAGGCAAAGGTCCTTTGGTCCAGCCCACTGCCAATCAGGAAAGCTCTATCCATTGGGAGAGTAAAGCCAGGGCTGCCTTCAGTCCCACCCCCACTGGCACTGAAGTCTGGGTAAAGTCCATCTCTGTTCTGTCTCTGGTGACCCAGGTCTCCCTCACACTGCTGGTGCCCCACCTTCAATATGTGTGACCTGGGACAAGCCCACTACTTGGGGAGGAGGGAGGGCCCTTCCGAATCAGGTGGACCGGTCCCTGCTCAGGCTGGGACCACTGGGTGGCCAGACCTCACTTCCTGAGTGAATCACTGACCTCCTGCTGGCCCATCCTGACTGTGACTAGGGCTGTGCTGTGGAAGGAGGGGTGCCCCAGAGCCCACTCTCTCTGCCCTCCAGCCAGCCCACCCACCCATCCAACCAGTACCTGGCTGAGTAGCTGCAGCAAGGGGAGATTTCTACCCCTGGAGTAGGATTTGGGAGGGGGGGGCTGAGCCTACATGCGAGGTGCAGGGGGAGGGGCAGAAAGCACCGATTACAACAGAATGGGGGACCATAGTCTTCCCTTTCCAAGCTTCCTTTTCCAAGCATTGGCCGCTGCTCCTCCCAAGGGGGTCCTGGGCTTCTGCTCCCCTCCAGATGTCCATTCTTTCAGCCACGCTGATTGGTCATAGTGGGGCAGGTGCCCATGTAGCCCAGTGCCCTCCAGATCCCTGAGGCAGGGCAACAGAGATGGGACAAGCAGTCCAGGTTCAGACACTTCCTGGGGCTGACCCTCCTCGGCCTGAGCAAAGAGCTGGCATCTCTGAATCCAGCCAGAGCTTCTTCCTGAGCCTCAGGGTCTGGGGACTCCAGTTCTCCCCTTCAGTGATCATGAACACTGAGAGGTGTCTCCAAGTCTTGCCCTCACACCAGCTGAGCCATGTGGTCCCCCAGCACACGCAAGCGACCACCAGCACCTCCTAGGGCACCCCTGCTTGCCTACCTGGCAGTGCCAATGTTCCGATACTGGCACAGCAGCAGGTGCCTGAAGGTCTTTTTAAAGGTGGCGTTGCAGAGGGCATAGCAGGCAGGGTTGATGGTGCTGTTGACATAGCAGAGCCAGTAGCCAATGGACCACACTGTCTCAGGGACGCAGCTCTGGCAGAAGGTGTTTACCAGGACCATAACGTTGTAGGGCGTCCAGGTGAGAATGAAGGCCAACAGAATGGCAAAGATGGTCCGTGTCACCTTGCGCTCCCGAGCTGCCATCTGCCGCTTCTTGCGTACCTGGTTGCGGGCGATGCTGGCAAATTTCCGGGCCACGTTGGCTGCTGGACGCATGCCAGCTGGCGTAGCAGGCACAATCTCGATGGCTGTCACACACTCATTGCCTGTCTGCTTCGTCACAATCTGGATCTTGGACCATTTAGAGGCTGGGTTGAGGGCCCGTGGCTGTAGGCGAGGCACCGGCGTGGCAGGTGTGGTGGCCTCTGTGGTTGACAGCTCTGTGAGTGGTCGTTCCTTGGTGTTCTGGGTGGCACTGCCTGAGCTGGACTCGTTGGAAGTGTCCTTGTCGGCCACGGGGTGCGGCGGGGGTGGCAGGACGGGCGGAGGGGCCTCCCCCAGCTTCCCGTTGCGCAGCTCGTCTCGCGCAGCTTCTCTAGGGGGGGGCTTCTTGCCGCCCTGCTTCATCAGGGGGCTTTTGAGGAAGGCCAGCGTCTTGGCCTTCTTCTCCTTCGGGCCTTCGGGCCGGTGCTTGTGAACTCGGCTGCGACTGGCCAGGGAGATGTGAATGTAGAGCACCGTCATGATGACCACGGGCAGGTAGAAGGCAGCGATGGCCGTGCCGAAAGTCACCGCCGGGTTGGACAGGAACTGGATGAAGCACTGGTTGTCAGGCACTGTCCGCTTGCCCACCACAAACTGCCAGAACAAGATGGCAGGTGCCCAGAGCACGAAGGACAGGACCCAGGCAGCAGCGATCATGAGGCCTGCCATCTTGGTGGTACGCCGGGCTGGGTAAGTGAGGGGCTTGGTGACGCAGAAATACCGGTCAAAGCTGATGATGAGAAGGTTCATGACAGAGGCATTGCTCACCACATAGTCCAGAGCCAGCCACAGGTCACAGACCACGGCGCCCAGAGGCCAGTAGCCCTTGATGATGTACACGGTGTAGAGGTTCATGGAGAAAGCGCCTATGATGAGGTCAGCACATGCCAGGCTGAAGAGGAAGTAGTTGTTGACTGTCTGCAACTGCCTGTTGACCTTAATGGACAGCATCACCAGGATGTTGCCCACCACAGTCACCAGACTCAGCGAGCCTGTCACCGTGGCGATGAATACCATCTCCACTGTCTCATAGCGGTTGTGGGTCGATGTGATCAGATGCACAGACTGGTTGCCCGAGCTGCCATTGACCAGCGTGGGGTTTGCCATGATGGTTAGCAGTACTGGGTGGGCAGTGTCTGGAGGAGGGAGAGAGAGAAGAGGTGAACTGTTGAAGTGGATTAGAGGGGTAAGTAGAGTCAAGGGGCCAGAGGAACTTCATCCTGCAGAAGCTTAGAGAACTCCATCCCATCACTTCCTTGTCTGTTCGTGCATCATTTACGGAGTGAGCACTGGGTGCTGTGGTTACAGAAGTCAGTGACACACACACAGCTCCCACTCTCACGGAGTTTACGATCCGATCAGGAGAGACATACAAACAAGTGAGCAACAACGGAAAAGTGTAGAAAGAAAACAAGGCAGGGTGATGGCACAGAGGGTGAATCAGAGGGCAGACAGGGATGCCCCCTGCTGGGTGATCAGCAAAGGCCTCTCCAAGGAGGTGATCTAGACGACAATGAGGCAGCCACGTGAAGAGCTTCAGAGTGTGGCCTAGTCAAGGTCAATGGCAAGAGCAAAGGCCCTGAGGCGCGTGTGAGGCCAGGGCAGAGGGCCAATGTGGGTGAGACCCAGCGAAGGGAGGGAGGAGGGGAGGAGTGGGCCCAGATGTCAGCATGAGGCTCTGGTCAGAAGTATTCATTGAGCCCTTTGGTCATTTCTTAAGCAAACATTACCAGGGGACCTGCTCTCCAATCGCTACAGAAAACCCTGGGGACAAAGGCAAGAGTAGATATTAGCAGCTAACATTTATTCTCCACTAAGTGTCAGACACTTTCAATACTTTTTATAAGTATTAACTTATTTCATCCTCACATCAAACCTATGAGGTAGATACCATTATTTTTCACTACTTATAGATGA